>LR990339.1:38578145-39848978 GCA_905147345.3 Mythimna impura
CTACGAAGGGTTCTGGTTCGTGTAGGGGTGTCTCGGATCCTATCCTTGCTAGAGTGTCGGCTCTTTCGTTGCCTTTTACTCCTGCATGACCTGGCACCCAGATCAATCTGACCTTGTGGCGCAACAAGGTCAGATTGATCTGGGTGCCATCTGGTTTAGTATTTTAATACAGTTTAGTATGAGCCCAGAATCCACTCTATTGGACGTGAGTGCCTTGAGTGTTGCTTGGCTGTCGCCTAAAATGTAGACAGTGTCCCCTTCGGTGCCTCTGTCTAGTATTTCCTGCGCACATGCGATTATAGCATAGGTCTCTGCTTGGAAGACCGTTGCCAGTTTGCCCATGCTTAGGCTGAGATTGCAGTTGTCGCTATGTACCCCCGCTCCTGTACCGGTGTTCATTTTAGAACCATCCATGTACCATACCTGGTTCTTCCCTTTGTGGGGTTTTATCCCACCTTTCCATTCCTCCCTACTAGGAATGTAGATCTTAAACTCGTTTTTGAGATTGTGAATGGTATGTATTTTGTCACATCCCATGTCCATCATCCAGTCAAGTTCCCTGTTTGGTCTTGTGTTCATATGGTTTGTTTTACATCCGGAGTTCGTCCAGTGCCCCATACTTTTAAGCCTATGAATGACCCTCCTCGCCTCTAGTTCCACTTCAATGTGTAAAGGGGTGAGATTGAGCAGCGTTTCCATCGCCGCAGTTGGTGTGGTCCTAAATGCTCCTGTAATGGCCATGCAGGCAGTCTGCTGTACTTTGCTTAGGGCCTGTCTGCAGGTGGCCAGCTTTGTTCTGGTCCACCATACGATGCTCCCGTATGTGATTAGCGGTTTCACCATCATGGTGTAGATCCATTTGATGACCTGGGGTCTAAGGCCCCATGTCTTCCCATAGGCAGAGCGACACATGCCAAATACTCTTAGAGCCTTGTTTACTGTCGCTTCGGCATGGCTTTTCCACGTGAGTTTGCTGTCTAGGATTACTCCTAGATATTTTACTTCTGTGGACAACACCAGTACAGTGTCGTAGAGCTTTATGGTACCCATTGTTGTTAGGTCCCTCCTCCTGGTAAACGGGATGATCACCGTTTTGCTTGGGTTGATGGATAGGTGGTTGAGTTTACACCACCTTTCAACCATGTTTAATCTCTCCTGTATGATCCCCGACACAGTGTTGGGAAATTTTCCAAATAGGGTTTATGGCTAATATGGATGTGGAGGAAAAATAATTGTACTTATGAATGAAAAACAAGTAGATCTCTGACCTCACTTTTAAATAAATAAATTGATTAACAGTTCAACTATTAATGCCTATCGTACAGATTAAATATGTTCGTAATGAATAATCATAACGCGTATGCATTTTCATTACATTCTGTTGCTAACCAAAACATGTTTATTGTCCAATGAAATTAGACATTCTGATAAAAATAATTAGCAACGATTTATATACATAATTATTGTGAAAGTTTACGTTCAAATTATAATTATGAAAACACTAGTTGGAGTTGTACTTACGTTTATATTCTGCCATAAGCCGTCTCAGTGCTGACCCAGCCATTATTTTTAAGTAGTCCCTACAGTAAAATTAAATAATTTCATTGAATCTAAAATTTCGCCAAATCCTTAACTGTTTCGCTATGTTGTCAGTGATTCTGTCACGGAAAATCAACTTCAACTCTTCATTAGTGGCATTTGAAGACAGGAAGACACCACAATTTTGCAGAATAGTGCTGTATAAGCTAAACATTTGGCACTGTCAACATCGTTGACATTGACAGCAGCACAGACAGAAAATGGACGCGTTGCAGTTAATGGCGAATGCATAACCAAAGACTACAATTAGTATGTTTATGTGCACGACATCGTCAATTCGTCACTTTGATTATCTATATATATTGATATTGATCGTTCTCCTTAATTTATCACATAAATAAAACGAAAATACAGGCAATTGCAGTAACTTTAGTAATGGTTAAAAACAAATATTTTTTTATCAGAAACAACATCAAAATCACAACATAACAAAGGATCATGGGCACTTTAGTATGAACTCTACCGTACTCAGTGCTGTAATAAGTTGTGTTAAAGGTTATTTGGAGACTGATTCATAGCAAAATGTATACCAAAGTTTGCTATACTCGTTGGGCAGCCTTTCATCTGTGGCTGGCATATTACTTGGGCTTCAACTACCTGCAGTCACCCAGCGGCGTACCGTGCCTCGAATTCCCCGATAAGGCACCCGATTTATATCAGCGCGAGCAGGGTCAGTCCGATTTGGGTTGAAATAGCAATTGCAACCCAAATCCTCTAAATTGTAGTTAAAATAAATTGTAAAAATGAATTTATTGACAATACCTACTGTGAAGGGTAATTTAATATTACAGGTAGATAATAAAGAGTTTCGGTAGATCTTTTGCAGTAAGTTCAATTGTTATGATTCCCTGTTGATCGTCTTCAGCATATTCGAATAAACGGAGACGGAGAAGAGTTAATTAAATGTGCGAATGAATGAAAACGCAGCGTATTCGCAAACGCATCAGTCTGCAAGTAATTTAGTGAAGTGATTTTTTATATCCGTTCTGTTAGCTACTGATTTCGCTTAGATTCAAGGTCGGAATTCCAGACCATATCAAGTGATTTTTCAGATTAGCAGAACTTCTCCATATTCCATTGACTTTTCTATTCACCCGTTTTGAAATCGTCAGCGAGTTGCTGGTAGGGATGAAACAATACCATTGACATATTTATACTCTTACTTGATACAGTATCGGTCGTCAAGTGTCGTGTCGTTTTTGGGAAATTTAGAGTAAAAACCGTAAAAAAATTTCTTTAATGATAGTACAAAATTATATCAATTTATGAAAAAAAGTCTGTTTTGTTGTACTTCTCAAACACAACAAAACAAAACAAAAAAAAAAAAAAAAGTGTTGAGGGTGACCACTTTCCCACACCTATATGAGTGCTTTTCACCGAAATCTACTCGATACTTAGTTTCAAAGTATCAATACTAAAAGTACTTGGTATCGGAGAAAAGTATTGAGTAAGTACTTGTATAAAGAAGGATGGTCAATTAGGACTAGAAAAAAAAAGCGTTGTTACCGAAATGAGACTGCCATCATAATATAATATACTAGCTGTGCCCCGCGGTTTCACCCGCGTTTTTCTCGTTTCCGTGGAAATACCGAGATAAATATAGCCTCCCTCAATAAATGGACTATTGAATATTTAAACAGTTTTCATATCAGATCAGTATTTCCCGAGATTACCGCGTTCATAACAAACCATCAAACTTTTCAGCTTTTTATTATTAAGAAAAATATAAATTAAGTTAAATTGTATAAGTCATAGGCAATAGCTGTCTATCTGTTCGACATTCAGCCAGACACATAAGAATTACCACTATAGGCGGGAGTGTCCGTCCACTTTAAACCGGGTTAAAATATTATTTTAAAGTACTTCTGAGTAAATTATATTTTTCGTTTTATTTTCTTGTGGCAGAAGAATATATTGATTGTTTCCGCAACCTGATCTTGACAACGCGACATATAGTTGGCCGTGCGAAGAACAGTCTTGCCGTCAATCTAATCCTACATATTTAAATGTTTGCCCCTGTGATTTATTTATCGTTACGGCAAAAGATAATTTAATTGGGAATTGGACTCTTTTAAAATGAAAAGGCAAATCATTTGGAATCATTGGGATCCGAGGTATAAGTACTGTTTGACCAACCGCTGGACCAGTCAAAACTGTTGCAACGATCACGTTATTGCGAAGAAATTTAATCTGAAGTCGAGTCCCGTTACATAAATTTGGTGGCTTAAGATTTCTAAGTAAAATAATTGGAGCACCAATTTTTAACTTGAGAGAATGTGGGGGGAGGCCACTCGGGTTTAAAGAATTAAGAAATTCCTGTGGATAATGGAATGCATCTTCTTGATCTCATCAACAAATATATTTCGAAAAAGATTATTACAGGATTTTATGTTGATAAAAAACTCTATGGCCCATAACTCATTAATAGGTACCAACTCTTAACATCTTACACACGTGATAACTTTTAAACGAAATATCCGATTGAGATGAAACAAAAAGTATTTTACTTCTACATAAATACTCTTGATAACATAATGCTTAATTTCGATAAAGATTAATATTACGATACATATTTACCGTAGTTTTTTTTTCTTCTGACGATTTAATAATTATTTTGAACACAAAATCGGTTATTGTGATTAAACCATGATAGCTAGATATATGTTCTTGCGGACTTTTTTGTAGGTCTTAATGGGATCTACAAACCTGTAGTACATCATTTTGTTCTATTGTCAATAGTTTTTGCAGCGCACGCAAAAATAGGTTTTCGATTTTACACCTTGTGTTACAAAATAGCAATTTTATTACGGATCCCTAATTTTGAAAAAAAAAAACATAGCCTATAGCCTTCCTCAATAAGTGGACTACCCAACACTGAAAGAAACATTCAAATCGGACCAGTAGTTCCAGAGATTAGCGCGTTCAAACAAACAAACAAACTCTGCAGCTTTATAATATTATATAGTATAGATTACATAATAATATAATATTCACACAACTATCACACAACGCCATCTAGTCCCAAGCTAAGCAGGGCTTGTGTTATGAGTACTAGACAACTGATAAACATACTTAAATATGAAGATAAGATAAGAACAAATGATCGTGCTTATCACACAAACATTTGTCTTGGGTAGGAATCGAACCTACGACCTCCGGCATAGCAGTCAGGGTCACTAACCACTAGACCAACAGGCCAGTCGAATGTAATCAGGAGGAAAAAATATATTAATTTTTTTTAAATAATTATTTTTGTTTATTAGAACGCTTGATAATATCTTATTTATGAACGCATCCGTAATGTTAACATTCTAAGAGAAGTCCAAACTTTTTCTAAAGTCGATATCGATTTAATTTCTAAATCGAAATTAAATCGAAGGTTATGTCAACTGTTTATTATTTTGTTATTTACTTAATCTAAGATAAGCCACTAACAGAAGTTTTTGTGTTTTATTATTTAATTGAATTAAGTCATGAATTAAAAAAAAAAACAGCTTTTTTAAATTGAAAATGACGTAAATGTACCTATCGAATATGGAGCCACCCTTTTTTTCACAAACAAGATTGTTTACTTTTTTATGTATTATTTTTGCCTTGGATAGTATCCATATCCTTTAAGCCATGTCTTCGTATGAATAGTTAATTTGAATATGGATGTAAACATTCTGAGGAATCAATTTTTGAATAATTAAAACAGCCTCCGAGTGAAGTTTCGTAACTTCACTCGAAGATATGCCGCCAAAAACTATTTTTGACATCTTTTTGAAATGCTACAGATTACTAATAAACCACATAACCTTAAAAAACATTTTAATTGTTTACTAGTTTCTCCGTACTTTTAAAAATATATTGAATGCCGTACATAATAATGTTCATTCAGGCAAATCCAACGATATATGTTTCATCAAGTTACGTTTTACTAATTTTATATGGTCCAAGCATGTTAGGAGAATGACCATTGTTCATTACTCGTGTCGTTTCATCCCTGTTGCTGGCCTAAACTTTTATGTCGCTGGCGATTGAAGTTGCTGCGAGTTGACCTTGCTTCATTAACATAACTGGACTAAAAATTAAATATTGTCTACGGCCATCTTCATCACAAAATATCATCTGTGGCGTATAGCTTACAAAATGAAAAGCGGGCATTTTAAAAAAATAATTTCTTTTGCTGTTGTTTGCAATCATTACTTGTATTTTATAATGTACTCTGTGATTACTTGTTAATTTTACTTTATCTGCGTGACTATCTAAAAGGTGCCTTTGGTTCTTTGGTTACGATATCAGAGACATCCTCTTGACATTTTGCTGAAGAATACTAGGTACTATAATTTGTCTACAATAATATTGTTGTACACACTAACAAAGAGACTTGAGCAGAGTTTCAGAAGAAACATTAAGTTTTCTAAACCTCATATTATTACCTTACTGCCTAGATTCTCAGAGATGATCTTATAATCCTTTCCCCAATTCAGCGTCCAATCTAAGAGGATGCGGCTAAATACTTGAGCTTCTGCCATTGTTTTCTAAACAAACTATATTAATGTTGTTGTTTGATAAGGTCTACACTATTGTTGGCGCTCTCTGATTAGGGTCCTTATTCAAAGTGCTCATTTGACGCTAGATAACCTGGAGCTTTGTGTTCTGGCTTTCTGTGTGGCACACGACACCTAGCCAAGAATCAAGAACGCGACTATTAGCTGCTATTCTTTCTTTATATATAATCTATCAAGATAATATTATGCTATCCCTGTGTGTTGTGTACGTGTGAGTGTTGGGAACGTTACATAGATTCTATATCTACTCTTTAATATTATTATTTTCTTTTTTTTTATAGGAGCTTATAATTAATGTGATGTAGCAATGGGCGGTCTTATTGCTAAAAGCGATTTTTTCCAGACAGTCTTTGGCTGGAATTGACAGTGGAGAAAAGATATGCTGGCAGTTTCTGGTGTGACCATTATTTCCAAAATTTTGAACAAGAAAGGCTTTTGTTTTGAGGTTTGAAATCATCAAATGACTTCTCCTGCTCTAGGGTGGAATATGTCTTCCTATGCATGTCAAACTTTTACTGGCTAAAATCACACTAATGTGTCCTTCAGTTGCCCTTTGCGTTCTAGAACCACAGGTTTCCTTTCCAGTAATTCTCCGTGGCCCTAGCGGGCATCGGTTCTACGGTTTTGCTGCTTTAGTTTTGAATCTCTTTGCGCTGCACGTGGAACTCGACGCGCCATCGACGACTCGGCTGGCTCGGTCTGGACGCCTACGGTGGCCTGGAATCGACCTACAACTCTACGACGCCCGCGGTATCTCCTGTCGCGGCTCCTGGGGCGTGAAGATGTCCGTTTCCTCATGGCTGCAGCCGTCTTCGTCGCTAGCATTACTGATTCGCTGAAGGAGGTGACCGCATCCCATTCCTTCTCGTTTCGAACCATAGCTTGAACCAATGCCCGGCGCTAGAGGTCGTCGCCGCCGATCGCTTCTTCCTAAGTAAGTTGTTTGTAAGTCCTTCGGGTGATCCGCACAAATCTGACACCCGGACGTTTCTTTCGCTTGAATCCGGAACAGGAACCTCCCGAACTTACGCACCTGGCACTACTTGGCGCACTCCAGCCACGTGTCAAAGAGGGGACTTACTGCCATGACTAAGATATGCCCAGAACGACAAACGCTGATTATGCCATAATGCTAATATTATTCTTTTTAGCTTATAAAGAGCTCTCAAAGTGAAAAGAGTGCATGCTGAGGTTTTCCTAGTTGAATTATAAGTTACGACGCGTTACTCATATAAACAGAATTCCCAAGCATGGAACATGTTGGAGAAAACGTTTCAGCATCAGAGCCGTTTATGCTACTACCAGGAAATCCTGTAAGTATTACAATGGTACCTATTAATCACAAACCAGTGCCAGCCAGTATCAGTCACGTAGCGAGAGCTACGGGCCCCACGCATTAGGTGGGGGGGAAGGACCCAACGTTACCTAAGGGACCCGCTGCTTGTTTTAAAAATTTTAGCGGGCCTCTTGCTAGAACTTGCTGCAAGAATGCTTAATATGAAAGAAACCAACTAATCAGGATCAGACATCAGACAGTCCACCGGACCCTGGGTTTACCACAACTTTCAGATGTTATTAAGCGGCTGGATTATTGAAAATACAACCTTAACTATATAGTATAGCATAATCAGCGTTATACCTAACTATCATATGCCAGCGGCTTGGCCCGCCCGAACGTAGGTTTCTCCATACAAACTTTGGACACCAGTTTCATTTCCTTAGGGGGTGAATTTTGGAAAAGTCTTTTTTTATTCTTTGTCCGACTACATCATAAAAGGAACCTCTGGTGAAAAATTTCAGTGTTCTAGATCCAAGGGTTTGGGTTAGGCATTGATGAGTCAGTGTGTGTGTCAGGACTTTGCTTTTTATATTATACACTTCTGGACACATCTAGTGGCCCACCTTGTATTTTCAGTTTCGTTTGGTCCTAGCTAAAATTTTATATTAGGTCGAGCAAAAAGTTTTTATGCAGTTTTGAACCTGGCACATTCACAATTTCATTCAATAGTCTTTCTTTGAATTTCGAACACAGAATTTAAAGAAACAAAAGACAATTTGGAGCCTGTTTGTTGATATCAAACAATCGAATACTAAGAAAACTTGGTTTTATTGGTTTACTTGGATTTAATTCTTGAAAAAGTGGTTGATATCTTTGGTTTTGCAACAAACATTACTTATTCTTAACATTAAGGTGAGGTTCTATCAATAATCTATGGATACTTCACCTGAAGTCGCCGCCCAAGCTGTGGCACTTATTCAGGCCGGACACAGCCATAGAAACGTGAGTACTCAACTTAATTTAAGTCGATCTGCGGTCCGAAATGTTTATCGGAGGTACCTAGAGACTGGCGGCTTTGTTCGTCGCCAAGGAAGGCCACGATCTCGGGTCACAACTGAAAGGCAGGATCGATTCATCGTGACGACCAGCTTGAGAAATCGTCACCTTACCTCCATTGAGATACAAAACCAACTTCGCGACTTCCACGGAGTATCTGTGAGCGCTCGAACTGTTCGGAAAAGGTTAAAAGAACGCGATATGGTACCACACAAGCCAGCTAATGGGCCCAAACTAACGCGAGCCCACCGAACAGCGCGCCTTCATTTCGTACGCAGTCATTTAAATTGGACACAGCAAGATTGGAGCCGTGTACTCTTTTCTGATGAGTCTAAAATTGTGTTACATGGCAATGATGGAAGGAAGAAGGTCTACCGACGTAAGGGAGAGCGTTTCGCACAATGCTGCTTTGAAGAGAGAGTTGCTTATGGCGGTGGCTCATGGACTGTCTGGGGCGGTATATCCGCGAGCGGCAAAACTCAACTTGAGGTTGTTACAGGACCACGGCTGCCAACATTAAATGCTGAAAGGTACATTCGTGAGTGCTTAGAACCTCACGTGATACCATACGCGGACTATGTGGGCCCAAATTTCCTTTTTATGCATGATAATGCAAGAGCCCATGCGGCCGGCATCGTCAGGGAATATCTTCGGGATGTGAACATCACAGTTATGGACTGGCCAGTCAGAAGCCCAGACATGAACCCCATTGAGCACATGTGGGACGAGCTAAAAAGACGTGTTAGGGCTCGTCAGCCAGTTGCCCAGACGATGCAGGAGTTGAAAACTGCCATAGAAGAGGAATGGGAGATGATCCCTCAAAATTTCATAGAGCGGTTGATAAACTCTATGCCTAATCGTATGAGAGCTGTGGTAGATGCCCATGGAGGCAACACGCGTTATTAAATTAAACCTTTATTTGATAAAACATGTTTTTTATTCAAAAATCAATTGCCTTTAACAAGGCGCATATCCGACTTGTTAGGCGTAGCTCCATGTCGTATGGTATTCTGAATTCAAATTTAAAACAATACGATCGAAAAAGATGGTAAAATGTATCAGGTTTAAAACTGCATCAACAGTTTTTGTTCAATCTAGCAATCATATTTCGGTAGGGGCCATCGAAACCTAAACTCTAAGGTGGGCCAATAGATGTGTCCAGAAGTGTATTATTATACAGTTGTTCTCACATCTGGCACTCTGGTACCTACGCTTTCTAGCAGAGAATGGGCCGTAATCCAGCACGCGGTGGGCCTGCGTGCATGTTGGTGGTCAAACGATTTAAATTTTTGATTTAGATAGGTGAAAGTACCTATTTGGGTCGTCCGAACATCATTCATAACTTTATGAAAAAAGCCTTTGGCCCAGACAGAACGATAATTTTATTATTATATTAATATTCTGACTAGGTAATAGGCTCGCGTTTGACCTGATGGTAAGCGATTATGTGGTCGAGACGATAAAGCAGGTTGGTGCAACTGTCGCCGTACATCTTGTTTATGGTTCGATGATGGAACGGTCTCGGCAGAATTGATGGATAGATACTAGGTGGATGTTCCACCCATAGGTAAGCACAAAACGTTTGTGTATCCTGATAGCTATAACCTAGGTGTCTTTAAGACGAAGAGTGAACCGGTTATTTTTAGGAAAGCGTGCTCCATCGTCGACCACATCATCGCTTACCTACCATCAAATGTGATAATGGTCAAGCGCAAGCCTATCAATAATAATAATATTATAAAAAATAAATTGCCCGATTATTTCCTAGCCTTACAGATCAATCAATTCATAATTGTTTTACAATGGTAACCCCGTCTTTTTATGTCGGGGTACGTACGTGGTACAAACATACTTTGTGTACCTAATTTATTTCATATTTACTGCTCTCTCAAAACCGTGAAGGTAAATATCGTGAGGAAACCGGCATTATCCTGACGTCCACGAACCAGGCCCGCGTGGTAGATTGCAGCCCATTCCCTATCCTAGAGAGAATTAAGGCCTGAGTTCCGGCAGTGGGAACAAGGCTGATTAGGCTACGATAATAATAGTTCTGTTTCAGTTACAATATCCCATAGTGTGGCGGGAATCGGCCGCCGATTTTACTTGTCGATTGTGCATGAAAACGTTTTACAACAAGAAGGCTTTACAAAATCATAAAAAGGCACAACATGACGACGACGGTAGTGATGGAGAATTTCAACAGAGACCTATTCCACTAAGTGAACAGGTAAGAATACCGTCATACTCGTTTTTACACTGCTCCAAAATGTGTTAGGTATTTTTCGAAATCAATCTAGTAATGCCGCGTCTACGGATCTTTTACCGGGGAAACCATAAACTAGGATTCGATTCCTAGGTCGAGCATATTATTATTGGGGAGATTTTTCGTGTATCGCCTATGTTTTTCTAGCTTTCGTTGCGGTAGGCCACCATATCCATTATTCGGTTAGAAGAATGATAGTTAATAAAGTCTAGTACAGGTACTTAACTACTCAATTTAACTCTTAAAAAATAGTAAAATCTTAAGTTTCTAATTTTACTATTGCTACACAGAATATTAACGGGCTCTGCGGTTTCAAATTCATACCGCTACAAAAAAACATTAACGATGAGCAAGTCATTGGACGCGATGGTTTTATCACACGCACGTTCACTGAAGACACTTCTTACTTGATCATTAAAATTGAGAGGCATGAGATGGACGGCGATGCCGTGAAGCGATCACGACTCGATGGTGTCGTTAAAAGGGCACAGATGAAACCTAAACTGCCTATCGATCTGAGGTATCTATAACGTCAATATCCAATAAAATAATGGTTGCAGATAAGTAATAGTAGATTTTAGCCTTATAATGAAAACTCAAAAAGTGCTGAATTATACCTATTATCTACTATACTGCATATTATTTTAAGTGTATTTAAACATTTAACGACAGTTTTGAAAGAAGAAAAGTTATAAGTAGATAGGAACCTAGTGCAGGCATTAAACGTACCTGGGGTCTTATTTTTAATTTGTTTCAACCAGGGGGCCCTTTACTTGCACTTTTCCTTCGACCCTGCGTCCGGACCTGCAGTGTCGGCAGATTTTCTTCAACTGCTGTGATTATTCGTTACACTACCGGGAAGAGCATACTAAAAGACGCAAGGCCGCGCTACGATGTCAGGTGTGCGAGAAACGCCTCGATCGGGACTTCTACCCCTCTGACACGATCGCTGCTCAGCTTCACGCCACAAATCGGTTTACCTTCTCTTGTCGCATTTGCAGTCAAATATTCCTGGATAGCGCCGAGTACGACGAACATAATCGTATCGTACACGCTAAGATGAAACCGCATCAATGCTCGATTTGTGCTAAACGATTCACTCAACAAGGCGGATTACAGCAGCACATGCGGATGCACACGGGCGTTCGTCCCTTCGTTTGCACGTTTTGCCCAAAAGCTTTTACACAGAAGGCCGGGCTGGACCAGCATCTCCGGACTCACACCAAGGTGAAGCCTTTCAAATGTGTGATATGCAGCAAGTGTTTCTCGCAATCAGTTCACCTTCGTCAACACATGCGAACCCATACTAATATACAGCCTTTTGAGTGTTCCGTGTGTGGCCGGAGATTCAAACAAAGCAGCCATTTGAATTTCCATATGCGCTCGCACGTTGGTGATTCCAACCTAGCAGTGGAAAATTATGTGCCAGGGGAAGGACAAGACGGTCAGATGGAGTTTCTTGACTTGACCAATTTGCAACCCGTTCAAGATGGAGATACTTTATATTACACGACTGAGCTGGCAGTGGGTTCAGTTGCTAATCAAAATACATTTGCCTATCAGTCACAAGTAATTGTACCTGATAACGTACTTTCATTGTAGATAATTTTATAACTAGAACAAAAATGAGTACCTATTGTATTATGGATTTGATTACTTTCTAATTTAAACATTTAAAAATGAAGGTATAAGTAAATAATCTTTGTCACAACATGGCAACATAGTTCGCGTTGTCAATTATTGGTTTGACCCACATTTTGATTAAAGTTTGCATGATGTTATAATTAATAAACAATTAAATCGTTAGCATTTAAAAATCGCATTTTCTTTTAATTCTCTCCTCAACCCTCAAGCCCTTAGAACTGTTTACTGAGCTATCGACAGTTCCGTGCCTATGCCTAATGTTATAACAATCCATATAATTTTGCATCCAAGGAATTATTGTTTACACGCAAACTTATTCATTTTACAACTGCAACCTTGTGTGCTTGTTTTTTAGTCGAATAATTACTTAACATTAAATTCGAATATATTTTAAGCGTCCTTTTCGCTTTTTTGCGCTTCAAGTCATCCATGTAAAGGAGGTGAGATATAAGCTGACCACCTCTCTTCAATCGATAGCCTAGGCCTGAATTCTCCAACAGTGTGCTTAGACGATTCAAGGCTAGGCAAAATCAAGGTGGACTCAAACTATCACCCTGGAGTATACCTCGCTCGATCCTTACCGGTTTGCGGTTCCTCTGGAAATATCGACATCCTGGATAGCGAAATACTGTTCTCCATTGCTTCATACACGAGGAAGTTGCGTAGTATTGCATCATGAGCCATGTGTGAGGAATCGAGTCATAGGCCTTCCTTTAGTCTATCCAACATGTCGACAGATCTTTTGGGGAGTGCCGAACTTGTTGGTCATATCGATGAGGAGCAGGTCCTTAGTACCACGGGACCCATTCCTACATCCGTTCTGAGAGGCAGACATGATTGAGTTATTGTTTATATGGTTGTTAATCTTTCCTTTCAAAATGGATGTAAGAACTTTATAGGTAAACACGTAATCGGTCTATAATTTTTACGTTCCCTGCCTAACGAGCGCGCGATCTTTGTAGCCACTTTATCGTCTAATTGTGAAAATTGTGCAGACCGTCCGGCCCTGGAGATTTCCAATTAGGCAACGGACTAAGTGCACGTGCTACGTCTTGGGGGCTGATCGTAATTGCCCCATTTCTGGTATTGAATCGCACGCTCGCTCGTCCTCTCAAATACAACTACATGGTGTGACTGTCAGGCGCTGACCAGATGCTGCGCCAGAAGGAACACATGCCGTCATCATCCGGCAGGCACGTGTCAGGCTCACCTTGGTCCGGCCGGTCTCAAGCCCAATACACCCACCGTTTATTACTCCGGAATGTGCTATTCTGGGTGTACCGCTCCACCCACCGTTTATACCTTCGGATTCGGTTTGCCCATGCATACACTTTCTGCTTCAGGAAGTCGATGCGCTCTGTGACACGGGATATATTCTTGGGGGGCTGATGTCGTATGAGATGGGATGATTTTGGTCCAGATTATTTCATGGGTCCCGACTGATGCAGTCAATATGTTCCGTATTAGAATTTATTAATAAGTGTTTAAATTAATGCAATTAGATTGGTTTCTACGCTACCTACTGGACTGAACTTGTGTTTTTCTTTTTAGTTTTTATTTAAAGTTGTTTTTTACGTAGTCTGCTTCTTTTATTTATTAAATTTATTTTTTTATTTTACGCTTTTTAGTTATTATAATCTAATATAATTATTTATTCACTCTATTTTAAGCGTACATTTATCACTTTAAACTTCACAAACCTACCTAGTCATCCGCCTCGCTTATTTTGTATAATAAATAAAATTGAAGTGTCTGTTTGTAATTAAAAAAAAAACATTTGTTTACTAATTCGATACTTTTCCTTTTATGTTATCTTTCGATTTGTTCCCACTAATATCCGAAACGGCTAGTCCGATTTTGATGGGGTATTCACTGAGGGAAAGCAAATGTTACAAGCAGTCACTTAGGCTACTTTTCAGTTTTTCTTAAGCTACTTTGGATTTCTTAATATGTCTTCCAAACAGTAAGGCCGGGTTCCCACTATGCCGGACCGGCAAATCTGCCGGACCGGTAAAACTGCCGGAAGGGCTAGTGGCTGTACAATTTATATGAAGCTATTCACATTATCCCGGATCCAGCATTTTTGTCGGATTCGGCATTTTTGCCGAGCGTTTTGCCACTGCGAAGTGCAGGTAGAAATACCGGACCGGAGTAATGTGCACGAGTTTGTGCCGGATCGCTCGCCCCGCCCGTGCTCACCTCACGTCATTCGGCTCGCATTTTGATATAAGTAGACGTGTCATGGACCATATGGATATTCAAGTAGTAGTAATTAATGATTATTTATTTACGCATTGACATTTCTCTATATTGTGAAATTTATAATTTTTGAGTTACGCATTGACATTTCTCTATATTGTGACATTTATAGTTTTTGATTTACGCATTGACATTTCTCTATATTGTGATATTTATAATTTTTGATTTACGCATTGACATTTCTCCATATTGTGACATTTAATTTTTTATATTTTATTTTATCATCATTACAATAATTTTGACATACCTCCAATAATTCAAGTTTACCTGTCGCATGATTAATGTATTTTTTTCTCTATGCATGCAATCATATTTGTACGCCTCTAGGCATAACATAGTGACCTATGGACCTTATTTAAGATCTGTATTAACTACCTTAGTTAAACAAATAATAAATGATTATTGAATATTGATCAAGTAGAAACTTTAATTACGCTTGTCCAAGAGAGACAGGTCTCTCTTGGACAAGCGTAATTAAGAAGAAGTCTATAAAGACTGACTGAGGTGAGTACTTGACTGTCCGGGATCCGGTGTAATGTGAACACGCTGTTCCGGCTTCCGGTAGATTTGCCGGTCCGGCATAGTGGGAACCCGGCCTAAAACAAAATTTGACGTAACTTTCAATGTGGAATGTAGCTAATGTCACCACTTTTTACATTACATGAGATGTAAAATCGTGACATCTTAATTCCCAGGGAGTGTGTAGGTACATCTCCGAAATGGTTGGATCGATTTTGATGGGACTTTCACTGACGAACATCAAACATTAAAGGGGTGATTTGGGCTACTTTTTATTTTTCCGCAGGAACGGGGCTTCATGATACGGGATAAGTCTTCAAAACGGTTGAATTTTGACGGAATTTTCATTGGGATATAGCTAATGTTATAATGAGTAACTTAATCTACTTTTTATATTTCCGCGGGGTGGGACTCAATTCTCGAGGAAGTGGATATCCGCCATAGGGGACATATCCGAAATGGCTGGACTGACTTTGAGGGACTTTCACTGACTGATAGCTAATGTTACAGGAATTAACTTAGGCTTCTTTTAATTTTTCCGCGGGAATGGGATTTCAAGATACGGGATACGTCTGCGAAATGGTTAAACAAAAGTTGAGACTTTCATTGGGAAATACCTACCTAGCTAATATTATAATGAGTACTTTAAGCTACTTTTTATAGGTAGGTATTCGCGTGAAAACGGGACTTAATTCCGGCGGTGGCAGGGATATCCTGATTCCCGGGAAGAGGACATCTTCGAAACGGCTGGACCGATTGTGACGGGACTTTCATTGACGGAAAGCTTTTTTCATGTTGGTAATCATCTAATAACTTATCCCGCTCTGGGACGGAGAGGGAGAGCGTATCAGACTTTTACTGAGTACAACCGCACCTAGGTTCCTTCAGTTGCTCTTTGCGTTCTAGGACCACGGGTTAACTTTTCAGAAGTCCTCCCATTACCCTAGTAGCCATCGGCCCTGCTGGGCCATGACATCTCTTTGAGAAACGCGTAGTACCTACACGACACGCTGTCGACGATTTGGGCTCGGTCCGGACAAAAGCCGGGCGGCCTGACTGCGAGCTACACATTGCATGTAGTCCAAAAGCCGGTGCCTACGGTGGTTGGTAGTCGGAGTTCCGGCTGTCTCCATCACTAGCATTACTGCTTCACAGAAGGAGTCGACCGCCACCCATTTCCCCTCGCTCCGGTTCATGGCCTGGACCAGGGCCCGGCGCGAGAGGTCACCGCCACCGATTGTATGCTCCACTATATCCTCCGCCTTTCTGCACAACGGCAGCACCCCCGAGAGTTTCTTTCAGCTGAATCCGGTGTTAGAACATCGTGAACTTACTATGTCCGGTGAGGATCTGCGTCATGCGGAAGGTGAGGACGCCGTGAACCCTCTCCAGGCACTCCTCAAAGAGGAGACTTACCACCATGATTATAGCGTGCCCAACTGACGGATAGTTGATGTTACAAGGAGTAACTTAGGCTATTTTCCATTTTCCCGCGGGAACAGGACTTAGTTCCCAGGGGAGAATGTATCTCTGAACTGGATAAGATTTTTTTACACGATTGCCACAAAAAAGGGGAGTAACGAGTGAGTAAGTCGCGAGTAACAGCTAGTAGTTATTAAATATATTTCTTAATGTATTTTATAAATATGGTCATGATATACCATTTTAAAATCCTTATGATGAGCCCTTTAATATGATACCCATTTTGCAGTAACAAAAAAAGAATATTTTTTTTGTTCTAAAGTATGGCATCTCAGTCTTTATGTTGGTTCTTTTAACGTCACCTAAGAAAGAACACTTGGGTTATCGAGACGAGTCTAACGATATCTTATGCGGTTTGGAAGATATGAGGTAATAAAGAATATTACATAGATACGTATACATACAAGATACGCGCGAAAAACATAACCCTTCTTGCAGTCGGGTAATTACCTATCATTAACTACTAATAGTTCAAAACTAAAAACTAGGAACATTAGGTAACCGTAAGTAAGTATTTCAAATATGTTTTGATAGCAAGCTTCCTCCGATAAAATTAACAAGATAGTCTGCACAGTGAACAGTGAAATTGCTAACCTGCAGAATATAAATTGCGGAAACGTATGTAAGTTGTAGCGTGGTTTGTTATGATTTATACACACTATCCGTTTAGATAAAAGGTATTGGAGCGATGACGCGTCGTCAAAACAGTGAAGCCGGCGTGTGGGCGCGGCATGTTGGTTACATTTTGGTCTCGTGTATATTTTCTTAGAGCCGCGTATGGCACGCCACGAAAACAAAGGGATCCGACTGATGGCTGCATCCTGACTTTCTGACCGAGACGATACGACATGTGACGTGCAACCCTTTTGTTTTGAAGTTGCACTGACCTTTGTAATGGCATGGTTTAATTTATTTTCAATATTATTTGTGTAGTTTTATGACGTCATAACCGTTCTATTTTTGAATTTAGGGGAAAGGGGTTCATTCGTACACTTTTTACATTTTAATTTTTTACTTTATGATCATCGATCACTAATAAAGAACTGATTAATCGCCAAAGCATCTAGTATTTGCCGTCTAGCGAATACTAGACAATTAGTACACTTAGTATGGATACTTTTAAACTAATTATCTAGTAGGTTTCGGTCAAAAGTAGGTACTCATATCAGTAGGTAAAATGAATTTGAGGTCGAAAATTTGTAGGCCTTGACGAGATTGGCCCCAAATACTACCTACTTACCTAACTGTAAGAAAATCTATCTGGAATTTATCAGAAATTTAAGTAATTGAGGATCTTTAAGGACATTAGGAATGGGGATACTAGGTACCTAGATCGGTAAGGAAGAATGGAGAGTTATATAACGACGATGAAGTGCCTTCTAACTGTAATTTTTCGAGAAATTGCTTTTTAGCGCTCATCATTATTTGAACGTATTTCCGCATGTTTTAGTGGAATCTCCAAGTGGATATTTAGTTGCAACTGCATCAAATGAAATTGTGGAAACACCTCCTAACTAAACCAACGTGGCAATTTATAGTATAACCTTCTAATGTTTTTGGGACACGAAATTTTTACTTCGACAGTCAGGAGTTTGTCTATCAGGAGGTTGTAGTAGACGTAGTGGTACGCTTAGGCGAAACTGTCTTTTACATCAAGAGACATTTTTGTTTATGTCGTGGTTTATTATATTATATAGGTAAGTATTAATTCTTTAGTAACAAAACTCAACATTACAAATGGTGGTTTAACTTGCAACTAAAAGAATTTTAAACTCATCGGTCGTTTAATTATTTCAGTCTTTATAAAGGTAACATTTAGTAAGTACCTGCCTATCTACTTAGTCTCTTTAACCCAAAGGTTGACTTGTAGGTACCTAGAGAATGCTTTGTTTAGAGCAACACACACACAATTATAAAGTAAGTTTAATTATATATAAAAAAATATTTTTAGAATTCCATACCTCAAAAGGTAAAAACGGAACCCTTATAGGATCCACGGGTAGTGTGAAAGTGAAACCCGGGGCCCTGGGACGAAGGCAAAGAAGGAAACGGAGTGGGTTTTTAGTCAGTAAAAGTCTGACGCTCCGCCCAAGAGCTGGATTTGTCATTAGATGATTTTCCTACCTAAAAAAAAAATCCCTCATAGGATCAGTTTGTTGTACGTCTGTCTGTCTGTCATGACTTTTTATCTTGAGAACGCGAGGAGGTAACGAGTTGAAATTAAAACTATATACTCAAGTCCATGGTCCCTTGAAGCTGTGAAAAAATGAAACTTCAGATGTTGCAAAAAACGTGTATTTCGACACTCAAGAGAATCAAAATTCATAGGGTACTTCCTATTGACCTAGAATCCTGAAATTTGGCATGAAGCAAGGTCTCATAGCACAAATATAGGAAACAATCTGAAAACTGAAAATTTGTAGTAACGTCACAAAAAAAAAAATTGCTATTCGGAAAAATCTTCGTAACTCAAATCGGGAATTGAAATGTTTTCATAGGTACAGAATATAAAGAAAATATACATAAGTAGGTGTGTAAGAGCAGTGGCGGCCCCGACTTATGAGTTGAAGGTCGCGGGTTCAAACCCAGCCCTAAGTTTGTATGGAACCCTCACAGCTCGAGTCCGACTCGCACTTGCACGGTTTTTGAGATTAGCACGACTCGTACGAGTATCTACAGTGCGGCCAAAATATCTTAACCACTCCGAACTTATAATTGCGCGCAGTAATTCATTTTAAAAATCATTTATGGCGAATGCGTATTGCGTATTTTTTCGAGTACCTATGCGCATAGTTCGGAACGCTTAGTGGTCAACATATATTTTGACCGTACTGTACCTACATAGGTTTACGGTATTCATAGAACAGCTGTTGGGCTACCTACAAAAGCTTCTCACAACTTTTTGCTCACCCAAAAACATTGCCCTTTTCTGTTTTCGCACTATATATTCCCTCGACCTTATCATCTGTTACCAGCCCTGTTGTAAAACGTTGTTTTTTTTATATCTGTATCAGATAGCAATTAGTAAGTTTTTTAACCTTAAACAGAGCACATGTGGTGGTAACACCAGCCGTGATTTACATTTGTTTATATCCGCTGTCCGAGGGTTAAACGATATCTATGGGCTGCTGTAAGGGTTGACTTCTAAATGTGTGTGTAAGAAAAAAAAGACTAAAAAAGCTGCTTCAAAATAATTATTGTATCTGAATTGTGATTTTGCATTGCATGGTACCTATAGTCCGAGGGTTAAACGATATCTATGGGCTGCTGTAAGGGTTGACTTCTAAATGTGTGTGTAAGAAAAAAAAGACTAAAAAAGCTGCTTCAATATAATTATTGTATCTGAATTGTGATTTTGCATTGCATGGTACCTATAACTTACTTACGGTATAATAGTGATATACCTTAAGTCTGATGCTGTGGCCTAGGTCGTTACACAAAAGTCTAGGGATCAAATTCTGGTATCGGGATTGTTTGAAAGATATACCGTGGCCCTCGAACTTTGAACGCAAAAGTCAGTAGAATTCTAACACTCCCAGACGAGAACGAAAGGAAGGTTTTAAATTCTAAATTATGTATAATAATAGAAAACTAATTTTATATCGCAGACGCTCAAATCATAAGACCTAAAAAGAAAGAAAATTGGTTTATTTCGTACCGACACAAGGAACAGAAATATATCAAGTTACACGAAGAAACAGAAGTAGAATAGTTTGCCACACGGCTGCGCCAAAATAGGTCCAGTCCAGCAATTTAGTATGAATGTCAGACAACTAGGTGCAACTATACTCCATTCACGATACCTAGCATTAGACAAAAGAGGTTCGTATTTAAAGCAGTTGAGCACAACATATTTATTCTTCGAGATAAGTTCAATTTTAATAAATAATGGTTCCAATATAAAATTGTCTGTAATTGCAAATAGAGTATAGTCTTAGAGCGCTATCCCACTGGCGTTTTACGAGCGTTGGCGCTTCTCCAACGTCTGCGCAGCGCCAACATTGCGCAGACGCTACGTTAACGTCGCGATTTTCTAGCGGTAAGCGCCAACGTTGAGCAGACGCGACGTTAACGTCGCGGTTTTAGGTGTACGCAAGAAATTTGCGACGTTTACGTCGCGTCAGCGCAACGTTGGCGCTGCGCAGACGTTGGAGAAGCGCCAACGCTCGTAAAACGCCAGTGGGATAGCGGCCTTAAAAACATGATTACCTAGCTCACATTCCTTTATCTAGGTACTAAATAAGCTTACTTACGCTGACAGTAAAGACACAAGCAACGTAAGTAGGTATCTACTTTGGCACATTGTCTCCTTGGGCGGCATGAACAAAAAGCATATGAGATTTAAATTCCCCTAACGTCTTTTAAGTTGCCGTCGGCCCATGGCGTTGTTTACATTCACGGGCCGTTAATGGATTCGGTTTCATGCAAATGTAGGCGTACTGATAGAAGTACCGACTGGTAGAAGTCTAATATTACTCGGGTCGGGACTACGAGGAGATTTTTAAGCATGTAGGCTGGTAGGTATTATTAATTTTACGAGCTTGGCTACTGCTTCGGTGAGTAACTCGTTGCATAGATAGGCAGGTGATATTTTTTCATAGAAATTGTTCAAATCAAATCAAATCATCTTTATTGTGGATCATAGGTTCATCTGTACATAATACAGATGGTGTTAATTAAATATTCAACGAACGGCTATGTCCCACCCTTAGGGCGTACAATACAATTTAGGTAAGTTCCTATGGTGATATTACATGCATGTCAACAATATTAAAATACATTAACTTCAATAAACACAGTTTATAAATTAATGGAGTCTCTCGTATACAAAACGCATCATGACCCAGGCAGATTAAATTTTAATAGTGATTTGTCGGCAAAAGAAGTCTTTCACGTGCTCACTAACAGTTCATGGAGTTACTTTTTAAATGATTTTATTTCAGTAATTGCTCTTATAGACTTTGGAATATTATTGAATCTTTATTGAATAATACGCGGAGCCGAGCAGAAAATACTTTTGTGCAAGAAATGAGTTTTACGAGGAACTATGTCTAGCCGTATACGCGTTCGATATTTAAATAGATCAGTATTATTTTTGACAAAAAGTGCGACCTCAAAAATGTCGACATGGTAATGTTAACAGGTTCATTTAAAAAAAAAATGGTTCATTCACACGATTCGTTCCATCTGTAAAGAGATTTTAGGACTTCTTTGATGGTGAATGAGGTTCACGAAAGACTTGGATGTCTTTTCGTGTTCTTTGATTGAATTAGCAAGAGTATTATTTCGTTTAGTTATTATTATACCTATGTGAAATAGGTTTATTGATTGTTATTATTAATAATTCTATCATTATTTAGCTAGATACTAATAGTACTACTACCTACTAGGTAAATAAATATATACCTAGTAGGTAACTGCACTGTCACAGATTGAGCTAAACTAATGCGTACTTATTTATCTATCTTTCCAGGCCTAAGGCCTGTAAAGATAGATACTTAAATAAATATCTAATTGATGATACTCTTAACATTGGTAGATAACACGTTGTCGCATTGTCGCCTCGCATTTGTCTGCAGCACGGATAAGAAAGGGTAAACGTTAGGTACTTACCTATTTGTTTAGGTACCTACTGAGATAAAGCGGACACCCAATCAAGTGCCCAGCACTGGATGAATGGATAGGATACTTACGCTAACGGAAGAGTTTTATATCTGATGGTTTCACTAGCTGATGATTTGCAAAGAACAGAATAAATGTATTATATCTACCTGCCTAATAGTTACAATAATAATTATAATATTTATTTAAAGTTCGTCTGTGTTTATATTAACAATTTTGCTACACGATATTCTGGTCTAATACACCCAGTCAAAACGAGTTATCATAAGTATTTGCAGGTGTTAGATTATTTTAGTTAGTTACACTCGCTTAGTTCGAAAGGAAAATAAACTAGATTCTTATAGTCTAGCTAGATTAGACCAGTTCTGATCTTAGAAATAGCTGTTTTGGCATTCCACAAGGTAGCATTTTGGGGCCCACATTATTTTTAATCTACATAAATGAACTATGCAGCCTGTCGCTCCAAAATGGTGTTATAATGTCATATGCGGATGACACCGCTCTATTGTTTTCAGGTAGGTAAGTCAAGAGTTGAGGTGTATGAATATGCCCAAAATGGTTTTGACATTGTTACTAAGTGGCTCCAGAATAATCTCCTAACATTAAACGCAGATAAAACAAATTACATTTTATTTACAATGAAAAATGCTAACATACCGCATAATAACCTAAACATTCGCGCACATATTAACTGCACGTATGCTGACACTGCATGCCCTTGCCCGACTTTAGCCAAAGCCAATTTAAAATATCTAGGTGTCACGATTGACTCAAATCTAAATTTCCGTAAACATGTCGAGTTACTGTGTATGAGAGTGCGCAAATTAATATATGTTTTTAAAAGTTTACGTAACATAGCCGACTACAAATTAATTAAACAGGTCTATTTAGCTTTGTGTCAATCCATTCTTACATATTGCATAACTTCTTGGGGTGGTGCGGCCAAAACAATTTTACTTCCGTTAGAGCGTGCTCAAAGAGCAATTCTTAAGGTTCCTACCTTTCGCCCTTTTAGATTTCCTACGCACCAGCTCTACATAGCATGTAAAGTGCTAACAGTGCGGCAATTATTTATTTTAAACATAGTACTACACCAGCATACAGCACTTCCTTTCGACCCTCTACCTTCTGACAAGAGAAGGAAGGACTTGGTTTGCATAAAGCCTCAAACCAGACATGCCTTTACTAAGCGTTTTTACGTGTTCTTAGGACCATTTCTTTATAATAGGCTTAACAAAGTACTAAGCCTAGTGTAAGGTATAAAAAATGTTGTAATATTTTGTCAGAATATTTAGTGAAACTCAATTACACAGACACAGAACAACTTCTAGAAATTTTGGCATAATGTTATCTGATCCTCGTTTGTGTTTATTTTTGTATAATTTCATAGACATAGTTTTAGGTATTAATGTACTATAAGCTTATTTTCGTAATTATTTATTATAATAGAATATAATATTTTTATAATGCTTTTACTGTAACTTAAAATTTTATTGTCGCAATGAAACTGGACTGTAAAGTGATGGCCTGAAACACAGGTTTAAATTAACCTAGATCGGGCAGTCCAATATCAAACATTACAAATCCGAACCACGATTAATTGCACCTTTAATAATATTTTAGTTTTAGTATATTTTTAGGCACTATAATTGTATGGGAGACCTTGTTACTGTTGGCTTAATGTTATTTTTTTGTAAACGTTAATTGAATAAAATTTTATTATTATTATTTATTATTATTATTTATTAGATACGTAGACTTAGTGCGTTCCAAATAAGAATAGGATCGATTGCCATGTTGTGATGTCACGTTGTACTGTCAAATCGCTGAAATTGGACAAAATTAAAGAACTCAGGGATCAGCAAAATTTAAGAACTGGATTCCGATTAAACTTTTTTCGTTCACAATTCGTAAATAAATTAAATTTTAAAAATTTCAAGTTTTGCTTACCCTACTAATTCTTCGATTTGACAGTATGACGTCACGTCAAAACATGGCAATCGATCCTATTCTTATTTGGAACGCATTGTACGTTAGAAAGCGATTTTTGTAGTGCAGGGTGTGCGTTGCATAGGGTTTAAAGGGGCGCCGATTGCCGCTCGCAGTGAAATAAGATCTACAAAATGGTGCATTTTTATTCGTGTAACACGTTTTTTCCTAAACAATAGGTACTGTCAGGTTCCAACATCATTGAAAATAGCACCATTCACACCCGAATTTCCGTTTGAAAAAAAAAGTTGAAATGTCAAAAAATCCAACCGTAAAAAACTAGTAAAAGTTCGAAACAAGTCGCTTTACGCAGACTGATGCTGTTGATGGCGCCAAATCTATGATTGAACTAAAATAAATTCCACCAACTGTATCAGACTGCTTAAGAGCGGCCAACTCAAGGTACTACATTTCCATACAACTGCTCTTAAGTGATTATGATGTTATTATTACACATCTTTCTCTAAATATTTTGAATACACAGCAATCTTGTGGTATCTAGGCTTCTTTAGAAATCAAAACATAAATTTTTCTAAAACTAATCTAGTAAAGACCTCTGAAAATCTGCAATTTTACTCATATACTTATTAAAAATACTAGCTTCTCCCAGCGGCTTCGCTCGCGTGAAAGTACGTTTCTCCATACAAACTTTGAAACCCCGTTTCATACCTTTAGGGGGTGAATTTTGGGAAATCCTCTTTTAGTGCTCACTCACGTCATAAAAAAGAAAACCTTGTGCAAAATTTCATGCTCTTAAGCGATCTGTGCGTTGATATGTAAGTCAGTCAGTTTCTCCTTTTCTATATATATAGATAAAAAGTATACCCACAAGTACACCCATAAAAGCCTTGCACATTTAATCGAATTTCTGAATGCCGACAATTTTTATGAAAAACTTTTGGAGGGTTTAAAAAAAAAACACGTATTTCCTGGAACAAGTTTTGTGAAAATAATATTCGAGTAAATCACGGAATTACCGAATGCCAACAGAGTTTTCAGGCGTTACCTCTCTTTTTTCGCGTTGCCTTTTCATCAAAGATCGCGTTGGATTGCGTTAGATTTTTTATTATTATTATTTATCATTTATACAAAAGAATACAGGATTAAATAACTTAAATAGCAACCAAAAACCACTCAATATCGAAACTATACATCTCAATATCGAAACTATTCAAAATGATTTTTTTATATGTGTACGTTATTGAGATGAAGCAGCAAGCTTTTAAACCATGTTCGACGTTGAAGATAGGCGAGTTGAAAAGGGCCCTCTTAAAGCGTCTTGTTTCGAACTAATTTTTTTTATTTCTTGCATTTTAGTGAGTAGGTAATACTTTTGTAACAACGTCCTCAAGCCCTATTTTGTTAATACCTTATATAACAGTCAGAAAACTTCACTAAAATCACTATTTATAAATGAAACAACCAAATTATCAGTAAGCGGGCGCAACTTCAGAATGAAGTCTATTCGTCCCCGGGAACGGATCGAGTGTGCCCACAACCACGCCACACCTCAGCTGGTCTACATCTAATGTGTATACCACAGGCACCAAAAACCACCATTTTATCATTTTTAACCGACCTCCAAAAAAATGGAGGAGGTTATCAATTCGGTTCTTTTTTTTTGTTGTACTCAATGTGCACACCATCAATGAAAGATGACACCAGGCTACCAAGAAATTCCCGATAACAATAGAAAAACATAAATATAATGTATAATGTATTTATAAACTATAATGTACTTTAAAACTTAATGTAAAATATATCAAATTACTAATAGGTTGGTACAAAGTTAATGTACACTGACCGGCAATAAATGCAGTCCAGGTTCTGAAGACGAATTTATAGATTATACATACTGAGCTCATTCTATGGGATTTATCAGCATTTACTTAGCTCAATCTACGGGATTCTTAACGAGAAATTAAAAAAAACTTGAAAGTGAAAAAGAATGTCGAACTTAGGGAACTGTTATATACTAAGATCCCAGAGCTGTCTGACATAACTTATTTTCACATGGATGAAACCTTCTCAGTAGCGTCTCATGTGTTTTGAATACCTGTGTACTTGTGGAGCTCTTCCTTGGAACCCCTGGGCAGGTACCAGGTGAGAAAGGGAACTAAAAATAAGAGTAACTTAAATTTTTATGGCTGATTTTTATAGCTGAATAATTTTTGTGTTTAGGGGATGTTTGGTCACTACAATTAGTCTGACTACTGAAATATAACTTTGTAATAGTTACCTTAATAACATATTTAAAAATCAGACGTGTAAAAATAAGTTCATTAATTTTTTTTAGCTTTAAAGCTTCTGACAGAAGTTTTGGTTCATGGAAAGTTTCTGACACTTATGATACTACTTTAGAATAATATTCTACAAAACATATATAAAAATCAGCCATAAAAAATTAAGTTAAATAACTCGTTATTTTTAGTTCACTTTCTCACCTGGTACCTGCTCAGGGGCCCCAAGGGGGAGCTCCATAAGTACACAGGTATTTAAAGCACATGAGACGCTACTCAGAACTAAGGTTCCATCCATGTGAAAATAAGTTATGTCAGACAGCTCTGGGATCTTAGTATATAACAGTTCCCTAAGTTCGACATTCTTTTTCACTTTCAAATTTCTTTTAATTTCTCGTTAAGAATCCCGTAGATTGAGTTTAATTGGTCTATAAATTAACTTTTAAAGCTTGGGCTACATTTATTGGAGGTCGTATCAATATTAATATGTTCCGGCTATGAGTTTGAAGAAGTATTCGACTTCCGATTCTCCATCCTCAGGTAAATCTGTGCAATGCACAGCGTTATGAACCACTGTTTTCCCATACAAGGCCCGTAAGGAATCAGGATATAGTTGGCGGCCTACACCCTGTAATTATGAAACATTATATTAGATCCAAATAAAAATTACAAACACAGGGTGAATTTTTCATGAACCAAGCAAGCCCTGCTTGGCCAAAACCGGGACCGTGAGAAATAGTGAAAAATGCTCAATTGAGTCTTGAAACTACAAAACATTTTTGAAAAAATAATAGCCAGTAATTGACGTCGATGATTTTGAAAAAAAAAACAGCAAACACTGTAGATATTATTTGCACTACTCGATGGTGCGTGTCTAATGCCTAAGGATCAAAGTCTAGGGAGTAATGCTATACAGCAAATCCAATGGCTTAATAGCCAAGATTAACATCTTAGGAGGCTTGCGTTGGGCAGTTGGATCAAGGGCTTGATCCAGAAAGCAGTACACCTGGACGTATTATACGGTGGGCCACCTATTTTTACATTTTGAAATGTTTAGTTTTTTAAAGATTTTATTTAAGAAATATTTAAAAGAAAAGAACGAAATCCCAAAAATTTACATAATTGGTAAATTCCTAATTGAATCAAACATTCATAACAATTTCTACTAGAAAATTCTACGCGCAGTATTTTTTTATCGTCATTCATTCATTCATAATCAATAGCCTGTGGGTACAATATTTCCATAAATTTAGTGACATTTTGGGATATAACAAACGCTAATAACTTTGCTGTTTATGAATATTATTTATTGAGACTTTCCTTACATTATAACAAGACCTTTTCTCATAAGACCTTTAATTATTTGTACTAATTAAAAATTAGTGGTGTTATATAAAAATATATAAGTGTAATTTACCGGATCTCGTGGGCCGCATAATTTTCTGAATTCATTAACAACGTTCATACTGGGATCTTTACATTTGACTTCTAATACTATACATTTCCCTTCAGCCAGATGTATACACATTGCCTGAAATATAACGGTGTATTGTTAGACATTCGATCGACACTATAATATCGCTATTTAGCCCAGGGTTTTTAACTTCAGACATGGAAAACGCTTGTGCAAGGTCGCAAAGCTTATCATAACAGTCGAGGCAAAATTGACCCGAGCTTGTTTTGGAGTCAAAAACCTACAACGACAATTTCACCTGTGTTTTTCACCACATTTAGCCGAAACTAATAAGATAAAACTTCATAAACATATATAGAAATAATTTTATTACCTCATATGAAGGCAGAACTCCAGCATAAATTTCATAGAACTCGCTAGCGTCAGTTATTTTCAAGGAGAACATAGCCATGGCAGACACGTAAAACTTGTCTGAAGTAGCGATATGTTCGATAATGTTGCCTACGTTACCATCTGTAATCGCATGCGGTATGATCACGCAACAAGTGCAGTTTTTCAATGTGGCTTTGAATGGTACCCGTAGTTTACCCTTATCGTGTCCAAAAAATGCTTCCAAACTCTGCAATAGAGACCAAAATTATATTTACAGTAGAGTACAGTGGTACAGTCACAACGTCTATATGTAGTGATACAGGCTCATGAAGATAGCACAGTGTTAGAAGGACGAAAGTGTTGGAAGGGTGGTTAGTGTTAAAAAATAATGATTTAGAATACAAAACTTATTATCTACTTATTTTTTAAAGTAATCAGTCATCTGTAACCGTAATAAAGATTCAATTAATCGTTTTATGATTTTTGCTGCCCAGTGTAGGTACCTATTATGAGGTTTGAAATAATACATGACATACTTTTCTATTAAATGGAAGTTAAAGTTTATGCACACACATCAGTCATGATAGCGTCAAGTCACTGATGAGACACTTATTGTATCACAATACTTTCCGCCAGGGGCGCTTTTTGCGTTTTCATACATTTATCACTCGACACAGAAACAACAAAAAAAAGAAAGTGGCGTTTCCTATGTGACAAAACTGATACTTGGGGTACAGATTGTCTAGTGTAAGTTTGTTTTACGTTAACACGATCGACACGTTTATGACGTTCGGCACTCCGATTGGCCCGTTCCTGGCTCTTAACCAATCAGAGAGCCAACAACGCGGTAAGCGAAGCGGGCCACTGATCATCTGTGACGTGACTGGCTGGTGTGGGGCAGATATACAACGATGCGACGTTGCCGAAACATATTCGATAAACATCGGGTGGCGCCGACAATACGACAATAAATTAAACTGCGTATACCTCATGATGTTCCCAGTCTGCATACTAAAAATTATGTGAATATATCCAGTAGTTTAGTCACAGGACATTATTTTTCATTTTCAGAATTTTCTACATGATGTATATGAAGTCCACGATTACAAAAAAAAACTTCCTTGGCAACTGAGAAAAAAATCATATTCGGTGCCATAAACATAAAACCTTAAAACAGTTAATGATTAATCAAGTTAAAGTGACAGTTAACATATCAAGGTCACTTAAGTTGCTTACTATTTTTATTTGAAAAGTATTTTATTGTAATTACGTTTTATTTTTAAATTATTATGCTTCGTTACAATTACACGGCTTTGGAGTATTCCGACATGATTTTAATTTATAGGGAGTGCCACAGAAACGCCGCTTTAACTATACGGACATACCGAGAGAGGTCGGTGGAAACAACCGAGTTTGTCCGACTTGGTCCGACCAATGGGCGCATTATTGTTCAAGCTGTCCAGAGAATGCGGAAAAAATTGACCTTTAGTCCCGCAACTGGGTAGTGCTCCTATACTTGTAAGTGACATTAGAGGATAGAATTTTAAATTACTTTGAACGCAACCCTACGTCTAGTCTGCGTAGGGCAGGTTGACATTATTCAATATCAACAATAAGTGAGTGATAGTGAGTGCTAAGTGATGGAAAAGTGATTAAGATTAATAATTTTATTAATAAAAAAAAATCTGTGATTTGGTGTAATTGTTTTTATTGAACATTCATAATAATGGCGCCAAATGATTATATCACTACTTGATACGGCGCTGTTGCCACAGGTTATAATAGAATAATAGAACATCATTTATAAAATATCGGTACGATAACGAACAGTTTGTTAACGATTTTATGCTATTTAGTTGGTTTGAATAAATATTTTTTTATATTTCGATTTTAGGATTTTTTTGGTAGTTTAATTAATAATATTACTATAGACTATTACTAAGAGTGTTTTAATTTATTGTCATATTGTCGGTGCCACGTTGTATACTCGTATATACGGGTGAATATACAAAAGTTGGGTAAGTTTTTGGGATATTTTGTTTATGATACTTTTTGAATTAAATTACGATAATTTCGGGTATGTAAGATAGCTAATGTAATGATGATGTTAATATTTGTTCGTGATTGTGCCAGTCACTTTTTTAAGTAGATTCTAAGATATTTTAATTTTTTTGAATTTGTCTGCCAGGGGACTGACGAGAATAAAATACACAACTTCATAAGAAATGTATGAAATTTATTAAAATTAGAACAAATCTCTTTAAATCTAATAATGGGACATTTCTTTTATGTCCTAAATCACTTAAAAAAACTAATAATAAATAAGTAGAATGTTATTAAATAATATGTATTAGTTCATTATTTTTTAGGATTTTTTTATTTATAGGTAGTGTCTATTGGCGTTAGTAGCCTGAAAGTAAAGAGTTATTAAGCTGTTGATCCCCGCACGAACGCCGGCGGTCGTGCGCTATTGTCTTACTATTGTGTCTCTAATTACGCTACTCAAGAAGTTAAGTTTTTTATATATTTCATAAATAATGATTTGTTCAATATTACTTCATTTTTTCTAGTTAATTGCTGCTAACGAGGAGTCATTTCCGTTTCTCTTTTTTTGGGAGGCGGCATGATACTTTAGTCTGAAACAAGTAAAAAATGCTTACCTACGCCCATTAACAGTTGAAATAAAAGTGATCTAAAACGAAAAAACATCAGTAACTTGAAACACGTCAGTCCTGTAGTGCAATATCAAACAAAGGACTGAAGCTAACGGACTGACAAAAATGACATAATCTTGAAGTTATAATAAAAATTAATGTTCCTTTTGGTATTTTCGAATATTAACAAGCTACATTTTAATTAATCATAGTTAATTATGTTAAAATAAAAATATAACACAGGTTTAATTCATTAAACCGCTCGCTCATTGTCTTTCTATTGTGTCTCTAATTACGGTACTCAAAAGGTTAAGAAGAAATAACGACTTACCACAGTACTGACATTTTGACTGGATCGGCACGTGTTTACACGATAAACAGAACTCTAGAACTGGAACAGTAAAGACGACTGTGAAATGACGCGGTCTGCAGCTAACTTTACTACCAACGTTTGAATTTAACAGTTATTTGACCTTGTATCAGTGTAATTTAACGCGAAAAACAAATTCGAAAAACACACAACGGACTGACGGATAAAACTGAACACAAAGTTTCTTATTGTTTGTACAACAACGGTGAGATGATTATATTATGAAATTTGTGACAAATTTAATAAAACAGTAAAGTTTCTTAAATTATAGGTAATTTTTTCTTTGGCATGTTACAAATTCAAACACGTAGACTCAAAACGTCAGTAGGTTTTGAGAATAGATAAGTGTTTTACAAACTTGCATCGAGCGCCGATTGTAGATAAGTAAGTCTGTACAACTTGAATGACCTTGAAAAACGCTTAATTGTCGTATTGTACACACCTTTGTACGAAATTTATTTGGTTGAAAATTTGGGTTTCTGTATCTTTGTTTTTCCTAGAAAAATCCAGAAAAAGTTTTTTTTTTGGTGATTGTACGTAAAAACGCGCCATTACGTAATAATAAAAAAACCCCGCACGCGAGGGGTTAAAATTTATAGCTGAAATTGGGTGACCAATTAAAATGATTTTGTTTGGTTTAAAATAAAATGAAATATTAACAAAATATAATATACTTACTTAATATCTCTATTGACTTAAGACATTGAGTTACTTACACACTTTTTGTAGCGAATCATCCATACAATACAACGCGTCGTTTCAATGCATAAGAGTTAGGGCCTGCGCACACTTGAGACAAGACTGTCTTAGACAGAATTGTCTACGACGTCGCAGACTTGTCTACGACGTCTGCGACAAGACTGTTTTGTCTACATCACGATCAAGACTAAACAGTCTAGCAGAGTACGGCCAGTGTTGCCAACTTAGTGGATTTTCCACTAAAATGGTGGTTTTAACCCCCCATTTAATTGCGAAATATTGATTTTACTGGCTAGTGGATCGGTAAGTCCCCTCTTTGAGGAGTGGCTGGAAAGGCAACACGGCGTCCTTACCTTCCGCATGACGCAGGTCCTCACCGGACATGGTAAGTTCGGGAGGTTCCTGCACCGGATTCGTGCGGAAGAAACGCCCGGGTGTTACCATTGTGTGGACCACCCGGAGGACACGGTGGAGCACACGGTGGAGGTGTGTCCCGCTTGGGCAGAGCAACGCCGTGTCCTCGTGAGGGCGATCGGCGGCGGCGATCTCTCGCGCCGGGCCTTGGTACAGGCCATGGTCCGGAGCGAGGAGGAGTGGCAGGCGGTCGCCTCCTTCTGCGAAGCAGTAATGCTAGCAAAGGAGGCGGCCGATCGCGTGAGGCAACGGTCCTCACGCCCCAATCGCCGCCGGGATTCCGATCCCGATTTCCGGCCATCGTAGGCGCAGGCTTGCGGACGGCGAGCAATGGGTGGCTCGCCATCCGACCGTCCGGTAACCGTCCGGACCGAGCCCAAGTCGTCGACGGCGCGTCCTGTTCCACGCGCGCCTCAAGGAGATGTCAGCAACTGTAGGGGCCTAGGCAGGGTCGAAGCCTACTGGGGCCAAGGGTCTGATTCTGAAAGGAAGACTCGGCCCTGGTACGAAAGGCAACGAAGGAACAGGAGTGGGTTTTTAGTCAGTAAAAGTCTGACACTATCTCCCGCTCCGCCCAAGGGCGGGGGATGTCATAAGGTGATTTTCCCACCGAAAAAAAAAAAAAGTGGCTAGTGGATTTTTCTAGTGCTTCCGACTTCAAAGTAAAAAAAACACAGAAAAGTGCAAAATAACTAATTTTGGAAGTCGGTGTTTCTATAGTAGTTTTGTCTCTTCGTTATTTAACAACGACTTCCGAAATTAAAGTTATTTAGCACTTTTCAGTGTTTTTTTTTACTTTGAAGTCTGTTGTTTTTTTTTTTGTAAAAAGTTTTTTATTTTACACTTTTTAGTTATGGTACCACCACTAAAAAGTACCCCTCAGCCAAACTTAAATACCTTATAGCTAGAGTGCATCTCATGACAATTCTAATAATCCCAAACACGGTTAGATTACATTAATTTATTAGAGTTCCGGTGCCTAACTTCAGGCATCATCATCAGATCAGTTCGATATATTCACCCTCTACTTTCAGTCAGTCATCGACTACACGTATAAAAAAAGCAATTTTACTTGTTACGACGGTTCTGCTGTGATCCTATGAGGAATTCTGTTCCATATCTTCGAAGTTCATGATCAGATCATAACAATATTTCTATGGGACCAACTCGGAAGCATAACCTTACAATCAAAAAAAATTTTCAAAATTGGTCCACAATTGACCGAGAAATCGGTGAACATACATAAAAAAAAAACATACATTCAATCGAACATAGAACCTCCTCCTTTTTGAATTCGGATAAAAATGTGATCACTCGGGTGATTTACACCCGAGTGATCACATTTTTAACCGAACCATAGAATCCATAATTACTCGTATCAATTTGATACCGACGATGATGGTGCAAACAAAAATGATTCGTCTGAAGACGAAATAATACATAGTTGTTATTGAATAATTTGTATGTTGAATTACCTACTAATGTTTATTACCCACAAATGGTATTTTCATCAACTGATTGTTAATTTATATTACTTAATAATAAACGAAACTAATAACAACATACATATTTTATTTTGTACAACATACATATTTTATTTTGTACAACACACATTTTTTTAGTGGGAAATTTTGCGACTTTGTGTGGGATAATTTTTTGTTAGTGTTTTTCTGGTGGTTTTAAAAGTTGACGCTAGTGGTAAATTAGTGTAACTGTTGGCAACACTGGACGTTTCAAAAAAATCTTGTAGTCGACAGAATTGTCGACGTCGTAGACAATCCTGTCTAAGACAGTCTTGTCTCAAGTGAGCGCAGGCCCTCAAGGTCGTTCATGTATGGACTGTCGTTATCACTTACTTGAATAGCTTCTGTTTTCGACTTCACTGCATGTGCGACGTTTCTCAGGATGTCTTCTCCGAAAATTTTTCGGAGGGTGCCAGGGGCCGCAATTGCCGGGTCTGTGGCGCCCAGTGCTTTCACCCACTCAGTGACAGCGTTCGGTGCTACCAGCTCCAGGCCGATAACTTCACCACTAGTCAAGTAGTCGATTATAATACTGTGTAAAAAGAAGTAAGTTTATTTATTTTCAATACACTTCCTCGAAAACTGATTCTTGTCATAATACGATTAGGTTCAATATGCCAATAAATCACCCTCGTTTTTTTTTTAATTTATAACAACAAGGGCTTTTTTCTTTCCGGTTTCGTGTCACGGTCAACATTTCATACTTAAATATAAATATGATTATTTACACAGTAATTTGTATTTTTTTGGCGCAAGGTTTGTGCATTTAGCCAGTATCAAGTTTAGAAACTATTAAGTTTTCAGTCACTCTATGTTACTTTGAAATCCATTAGAACACGGATGTAACACATTCATATTTTTTTGGAGTATTTATCTGCAAATGTATCGAGTCAGCCATCTCTGTGGTAGTTAATACTCCAATAATTCTCAGCTCCATTTTACCGAGATTGCGCCTGTTTCAATGACACACATTGTCCAGTTGCGCAGACACTTGAGATACAAAACTACACCAATTTTACATCCCAATATCCACTAGGAATCCATTTGCGATTAATTAAAACAGCCACAGAACTTCACTCCAAGAAATCCCGCCAAAAACTCCAATAATTTGTTATTACTAACAAATCAATAATTTCCATTGTTCTAAATTTTAGAATTTCTATTTTTAATATTAGGATGTTTTTTCTCCTTCAACCTGCAAAGGTATGGCGCGGGAAAAAAAGTATATTAAATACTAATATCCAACTTACTCATTTGTGTAATTTGTGAAAAAAATGTCGAATTTAAGATTTGATGATATTCGATTTATCCGTCAACAGATATTGTGATTGAGGTAAAAAATACTTGTGACAGTCTGCTGCTATCTAAATCAAAACTAAAACGTATTGGCAACTTTGGAAAAAAATCTTTTATACAAAATGAACAAAAATAATTTTAATTTTTCGTTGTAATTTTTAGAGAAAGTATTTCTTCGTAAGTGTATTGAAAAACGTCGTTTGATACACGTGGAAATTTGTCACTGCAGCACTCGGCTCCATAACACCACGGCTCGGGTGAATTTCGCCTCGGTTGTAGGTTGTAAATGACAATTTTTTTCCACTTGTATCAAAATGTACTATTTTTACACATTTGTCCAAAATTATCTACTGACAGATTAATGCTTACTTATCATTTCTATAACAAGTTTTGGGGCAGATTTCAGTATTTTAAGAATTGTAAGCGTACTGCGTGTTGAAACATTGGTTCGTGTATCATCAGCGTATGTGTTGTTGTGAAAACTAATGATATATAGAAGGATCTAATAGAGATTCACTTACGGGAGCATGTTGCTTTCCCCCAAATTTTTATAAAGGGCCTTTGCAAAATCTTTGTCAATAGTTCCGTTTTTGATGGAGGCGATACGGAAGCCTTTCTTTATAATGAATGTTATTATTTTTCCGTGCATACTTGGTGAAACAGGTTTGATCAACGCAAATGTACTGAAAAAAGTTATTATTATTATTCACTTTATTTATTTAATATATATATAAATTACATTTTTAAATATTTTTTTAACAAAACCATACTTATAAAAAAAACATTAAAAAATAGTAGTCCGCCGGTGTCGGGAGCAGGGTCCAAGCTACCGGTGGTTAGGACTCCAGAGACTGCCTTCTGTATCAGGCCCTTGATCCAACCGTGTAACGACAGCTTCGACAGATGGTCGTCGAAGCTGTTTTGGCTATGAGGCCGTTGGTGGTCACGACAATCGGCACAATGATAGCCGAGTCTACATTCCACATGTCGACAACCTCGTGTGCTAAGTCGAGATGTTTGATTTGTTTCTCTTTCTAAGCTTTCACGAGATTCTCGTCATGTGGAATGGTGACGTCGACTATCATTGCGCGGGAGCGCTAATTTAATCGGTCTATCACCACTATATCCGGCTTATTGGCTACAATAGTCCGGTCAGTAATGATAGACCGATCCCAGTACAACGTGACATGGTCATTTTCGAGAACTGGGTCGGGCACATACTTGTAATACCGTACCTCAGAATCCACTAGGTTGTACTTCAAAGCAAGTTGCTGGTGAATAATCCTGGCTACTTGTTTATGTCTGTGTAAATACTCGCCGTTAGCCAAACGAGAACAACCAGAGATAATATGTCTGATGGACTCACCCGGACGGTGGCATGCCCGACACACGTCAACCGTCCCATCCCTCATTATATATTTCCGGTAGTTATTATTATTATATTATGGATGCCAGTTTCAGTCAGTAAGTTAGAAAAAACCGTAGTTTTTTTATATTATAGATAGGCTTGCGTTTGATCACTATCTCACCTGATTATTAGCGATGTTGTGGTGGACGATGCACCATACTTGCCTAGGACTAACTCTTGACTTAAAGTCACCTAGGTTGTAGCTATCAGGAAACAGACTCCAAATAATAGGGGAATTCCACTCTTTAACCGTACGCGTATGTGTTCCCAAAACGTTTTGTATGATTGGGTACTTACATGGTACTTACGTAAGTCCACCAGGTATATAAATATTTTTTGCTGGAAATTCACCAAATTACTCCTCTCAATATGGGTGGAGCGAGAGGGACTGTCAGACTTTTACTGACTAAACCCACCTCCGTTGAGACTGGTCATCTGTTTTTTATATGTCTATGGGTCATCTCTTAGCTGTTTCTATCTTTTAATTAGTTTTATTATTACTTATCTACATTGTGCTCACATAATAGAAGCAACAAGAAATATGTAACCAAGATTATATGTAACTCACAATATAATTTAAAAGTGTGTCCATGGAGTTTCTTGCACGTTCTTTTCTCTAGAGATCTACGCTTTGGAACGTCCAATATAGCTTCACTTTTTTTTTTGGACTGACCTGCTTTTAAACTATTCAAAAGTAAATGGTCTATTTGAAATAAATGCTTTTGATATTGAATTTGACTTTGGACTTTCCAGGGCAGCGGTAACTCTTTCAGACAATCAATAAGACAGAAAAAAATACAATCTCGCAGCCCTGGTAGACATCGGCCCTAGCGTACCCCGTCAATTATTTTGCTAATATATCTTTGAGGTTCCCGTGGAACACGACGCGCCATCAACCTAAGCCTGGTCCTCATCAGGCGGCGAGCTACCCATCGCTCAATGTCCTCAAGCCTGTGCGAGGACCGGGGCGTGAGAATTCTCTCTTTCTCACGTCTTACATCACTGCTTCGCGCGCACAATGAGGCGACTGCTTCCTCTTCCCTCTCGCTCTGTACCATAGCCTGAACCAGGGCCGGATGTGATAGGTTGATACATAAACATACCCTGCGGTAGATACCGTAGTTTGATGTTCATTCTCTTTTTTAACGTTACCTTTCTACATGATTAAACAAAGTCTTCATGGTGGCTGGAGCGCAGTCTTTTATAAGAAGTAGTTTGGAAAATACGTTGACAATGTTGCCAACTTGTAGCATTGCTGGTTTGAGGTATGGCACCTGTGTTCGTCTTAGAAGTTTTTTACCCTTGTTCAGGTTCATTACTTGGAATGAATTATCGAATGGAAAATAATGCAGTACTAATTCTGCAATAGTGTCCGAATCTTCTTCATACATTTCGCACATAAACGTGTATTTATCAAAATAATCGTAAACCTGAAACAAGTGTATGAGTTTATTGTTTGAACGTGCTAATACTGCTAATGTCAGGTTCAAATTAAAAGAAGCGAGTGTTGTGTTGGTTAGACCATCTATAAAGATAGGCTACAGGATCTTTAACATCACGATGCGATCCAGGGGAGCGAAGCAGTAACCAAAGACGCGGGTGGAACCGCTGGGGACAGCTAGTGAATCCATACACCGAAAACACATTATAAAGGCGCTCCGTTGCTGGGAGCATTCACCTGTAATTCAAGAGTCAATTTTGATGATTTTGAACGAGCATTTCTTTCCTGGCTTATTATCTAACAATCTGCAAGCAAGAGGAATTCAATAGCAAAAAGCCATTGTGTCCCGGGGGCTTCCAGCAACTTCTGTATTGACTATTAAAAAATTGTATTCTATGCACTGTAATGCTTGGTTTTCCTCACGTACATACATGTATGTACCTAGTAACCGAAACTGAACTGTTATGTTACATGCATTGCATAATCAGCGTTTTAATATTCCCACTGATGGGACACAGGCCTCGTCTCTAGGAGAGGGAATGGAATGGAACCACGCGGGCCCAGTGCGGGTTGGTGAATGTCACATGTCTTCGAATATTTGGTTCTAGGACATGCCGTTTTCCTTACGATGTTTTTTTTTTTTCACCGTTTTGAGAACAGTGGTGATGAAATAAATTACACAAAGTATTGCACCTGGCTGGGTTTGAAACCGCGACTTACAACTCGTAAGTTGGGGCCGTTACCACTCTGCCACCACTGCTTCAATGTTACATGCGAATGCTCCAATTAGCGCCTTAATGTTTGTCGTAGCTGCTCCCGAATGAATGTTTGTTTTGCCAGATAATGTTAGCAGCACAACAAAAGCTCGCGCAGCAAATATTAGCAAACAGGATTCGTTTCGTGAAACAAATGCTCACGGTCTCCTGGCGGTGAATACAATAGGTACTTTAAAATATAAGTAGGTATTTACCATGTTTAAAAAATATACGGCGTCAGGACACAAAAATCTATAAATAAATACCTACTACTAAACTATGTAAATATTTCTTAGTAGAAAATTTGGTAAATAACTTAATAAAATAATATTGCTCGTTCTACCAAATGTTACAATTTAAGTAATAAAAAATCTTCTCTTGACAATGCCATAAAAAAAGCAATTGAAAAAACTCTCTGGCCACGATCCAACCTCTGTGGACCGCTCAACTCAATAAGTTTTTATTCAGTGAAAGGAGGATGGGTAAATATAATGGAGGCAACAAATGATAAAACATTGGAAAGTTCTTTTTATCTATTTTTTTCCTCTAAAACTATTGTATGTGCGGCTGTTATATAAACATACACGGGTAGCTCTTAATTTGTGCGTATTTTTGACAGACAGATTTATAGAAATATTTATAATTTTCGAGTAATCACACTTTATTGAAAATTCTAAAAAATATCACACCGCCTTAATGAGAAAATGAATGAGCTCCCTGAAAACGGTATACGGTCCTGCTAGACGATTACTATAACCATAAAACAGTTCCAAAAGTGCACAATACATATGCGTTATTGAATAATATTGCTAAAAGTCGAGACGACGGTGCCCTAGTTTGACGTGAAAGAAATCGGCTCAAGCCAAGATGATTCAAAAGCATTTGTTTCAAATAAATAATAAACCATTTACAGGCACTTTTGAAATGTCAAGAAGTCAGTCAGTCAGAAAAAATGATGCTAATTCTAATTGCACATTCCAAAGCGTAGATCTCTATGGAGAAGAATGTGCAAGTAACTCCATGGACACTCTTTTCAATCATGTTTTGCAATTACAAATATCTCTGTTACTTGTTTCTTGTCGCTATCATGTGAGAACAATGTCAATGATGTAAAAATAAAAACTAAATATAGATATTAAAATAGCAACTGGCAGCTAAGAGATGACCAGTCTCAACTGACAGCGCCCGTTCACGGACCTCCGGACCTCCGGACGGATGTATAGGTGTACACCAAAATTTAGTGCGTCGGGTGAATCTAGCTCTTGGGTCGTTTGCTAGATTCGCAATGGGTTTTGTGATTGACGTGTACAACACTGTCCATAAAAAGCCTCGATTGCTCCCAGAAGCTCCGATTTGGCGGATATGACTCTGCCATCTTCGGTTTTCAGTTTCGTGAGCTGGCTCTGCCCGATAGACAGATCTCTTGCAAACACCTTGGAACCCTTATTTCACTCAATCGCGTCTTTAATTTTTCCGGTACGCGTTTCAAGGACATATTTATTGAGCTGCCGATATGTGCACGCATCGTCTGACAGACTGCAGAATCAACTCACGCCTCTCCTTCATAAGCTGGAGAGTTCGATCTGTGAGCCTCTTGCTCTTATTTGTACGAGTCTTAAAGAATTTAGACCCGACCGTATGCACAGTTTCCACGAACCCATCGTTGTATTCATTCACGGAGCTTACTAGGCATTCGAAACGATTTTGAAGTTCGAGCTGAAAGCTCTCGGAGTTTTGGTTCTGGAATTCTTTGAATTTCATTTACTGCAGATTACACACGTGCACTAATTATACGTTCCACTCATATGGCCCTACGTGCAACTTTCCTATTGAGGTAACGTACCTACACTAAATTTATTGCTTTATTAATATTGTCTTATTTTTTTCCAAATGTGTTATATATGAATAAATGTAAGAGGAATTGCTTGTTAGTTGTTATGATTACGATCTCCTGAGAACTCGGGAATCCATTTTCAGAGCAATTTCTCAATGTGAACTTTTCAGGCAGACAATTCCTTTCAAACTGAAGTAAATTTTGGCGACTTTAAATTCGATGCATCGAGCATTTCCCTTGGATGTTCCACCTACAAAATTTTTGAGGGTTTCTTATGAACCCTCTTAAATCCACCCAACATTTTGAAGTTTCTGAGCACCACGCAGACAGCTAGTTCTTTTTTTTAAACTGCAAACTTGACAGCACTTGTATTTATCCTAAGCAGCCAAAAATATTATAAACATTTACTATCTACATAAATCCTAACGATACATCATCCGAGTATTTGCTCAAGGGAGTCCTGGTACGAGGTAGGTAACGGTACAGAATAAGTACAAGGTAACGGTACAATACCGTAATGTGGGCAAACTTGAAAAACCCAATGGCACACATTTAGGAATTCTCAATCGTAATAATAATATTCCACAACTATCACATAACGCCCTATAGTCCCAAATTAGTTTCGGAGAGACGCAGAGCTTGTGCTATGAATACTAGACAACTGATAAACATACTTTCCTATTTCTAAATACACACTAGGTACATAGTATAGATAAATTACACCCAGACACAGAACAAATGATCGTGCTCATCGATCACACAAACATTTGTTCTGGGCGGGAATCGAACCTACAACCTAAGGCGTGGCAGTCAGGGCTACTGACGACTAGACCAACAGGCCTGTCTAATAATAATAAAACAAACTGTTGTGTAAAATAAAAAAAATATATTACTCAATACTCAATACTTTATTGCATTCCATATTATGTACATAGATGGTATAAAATATTGTCAAGATCAATATGGACCCTGTCGGGCACAGCAAAGTATTATACGAATACTTAACCATATGATATTTCGAAACCCGGGGCCCTGGGACGAAGGCAACGAAGGAACAGGAGTGGGATTTTAGTCAGTAAAAGTCTGACACTATCTCTCAATCCGCCCAAGAGCGGGATTTGTTATTAGATGATTTTCCCACCTAAAAAAAAATAAAACCTTATAATATTTATATGGGCAATAACTAAGTAAAAAATGTATTATCTATTGAGTCTCATTTGCTATAAGTTTGAAAAAGTATTCGACTTCCAATTCTCCATCCTCAGGCAAATCAGTGCAATGCACAGCCAGCGTTCTGCTTTTCATTTTTCCCATACAAGGCCCTTATGGATTCTGGATAAAGTTGGCGGCATAAATCCTGTAATTTGGACAAGTGTGTGCTTTAACTGTTGTTTTATAGAATATACTAGCTGACCCGGCGAACTTCGTACCGCCTATCCTACTCTACCCAACTCTATCCTACTCTACCTTACTCTACCCTACTCTACCCTACTCTACCCTACTCTAACCTACTCTAACCTACTCTACCCTACTCTACCCTACTCTACCCTACTCTACCCTACTCTACCCTACTCTACCCTACTCTACCCTACTCTACCCTACTCTACCCTACTCTACCCTACTCTACCCTACTCTACCCTACTCTACCCTACTCTACCCTACTCTACCCTACTCTACCCTACGGGATATGAAAGATAGATGTTGGCCGATTCTCAGACCTACTCAATATGCTCACAATATTTCATGAGAATCGGTCAAGCCGTTTCGGAGGAGTACGGGAACGAACATTGTGACACGAGAATTTTAGCTTTATACATATTTTATATTTCAGCTTTTGAGTTGTCACGTTACGAATGTAAATATGGAGCGTAAAAGAGGTACCTAGATTGTTTTTTTTATGGGAAATTATCCAATGACTTATCTCGCTCTAGGGCGGCGCGGGAGAGTGTGGCAGACTTAAACCCACTTCTATGTTCCTTCTTTGTCTTCGATCCAGGGCCCCGGGTCCTCTATCGCACAACCTATGGCCCCAGTAGGCTTCGACCATGCTGGCCCCCTACGGTTTTGCTGACATTTCGCGCGTGGAAAACTAAGCGCCTTCGACGACTCGGGTTCGGTCTGGACGATTATCAGACAGCCGGACGGCGAGTTACCCATTGCTCACCGTCCGTGAGCCCACGCCTACGGTGGCTGGAAATCGGGGTCGGGATTCCGGCGGCTGGGGCATGAGGAAAGCTGTTTCCTTACGCGTGCGGCCGCCTCTTTCACATTAATGCTTCGCAGAAGGATAGATGGATAGATACAAATAGAAATGGCCTGTGAGGGAAATGAAGTGAACGAAATGGTAGGCAATGATAGCTTTTCGGTAACTCGATATTTCCCATGGTCAAGCAGAAACTTGAAACGAACTGTCACTTCCCCATAGTTTTCACGGGACGGACTGGAAGCGGAATAGAATATGTGTTGCGCCGACTCCGTGTAGGTAATATCAAACAAGGGCACCAACATGACTGGACTACGGTCGCTAGTAGAGAATTACCGGAGTCCAACTTACCGGATCTCGGGGATCACACAATTTTCTGAATTCAGCTAACAACTTGCACATTGGGATCCTTAATTTAACTTCTAATGCTACACATTTTCCTTCAGCTAGTTTTATGCACATTGCCTGAAATTAATCAGTGTTTTCTGTATTAAAATTTAATCTTACTGTGGAGAAGTATCATAATATACAATGAAAATTTAAGCTACCTATTCGAGTCAGGATATTTAGCTAAGATAGATTTCATTATGATTAATCTAAAAGAATGTAAGGACGAGCGAAGTGAGCGTAAAGTTAAAATTGAAAGCAACCAGACTCTGGATTACCTCAAGAATACTCTACACCTGGACCTGTACCATGACGTTTAAAGTAAGATTGTTTCATTCTTATTTCTAGTGTGGGTAAGAGATGGCGCTAGACAACCTGTATAGTTCTGTCTCTTACTCATACTGAAATAAGAATGAAACAATCTTACTTTGAACGTCATGGTAATCCCACTGTTCACTTTTTAATACGCTATGGTAAGGTTGAGGCCCTACCGCGGGCTCTTAACGCGAACCATTTGAGGACCTGAACTGAACTGTTAAAGGGATAGAGCTTTATAGGGTGTGTGTGTAGCAAGTCATGGTAAGGACCCAGGGAAAATAGGACACCGCGTAAGATCGAGCGTAGCGTGCTAGAAAATTAGAGCATACTTTCTAACTCGGGCAGACTTAGCTGTGTTCGTATTATGTCATTATGATTTTTATATATTAATAAAATTTATAGTATCGTTTATCTTGGTATGGTCATGTGAAGAGGAGGGATGAAGCGCATGTTGCTAAAAAGTTATGAATTTACATGTGGATGGATGGAGAGGGAGAGGGAGGCCAAAGAAAAGATGGATGGATTGTGTGAGAAGTGATATGAAAGAAAAGGGAGTTAGTGATAGCGTGACGAGTGACAGGACAGAATGGAAGAAAAAAACGTATTGTGCCGACCCCAAATAAAACGGGACAAGGGCAGGAAGATGATGAATAAAATTTATAGTATGATCATATTGTCTTTACTCATGTAAATAGCGGATAACATAATTATCAATCTGTGGTTCTGAGGTCTCATATCATTGATGTGGCTGAGTGCTAATACCACGGTTAGCTATGACCCTGCTGCCTAGCCCGGTGCAACAACGACTAGCACAAGTATTAAATATATTTTATATATTTGACGCTTTACTGCACACTGGACCCAAACGGCAGTTTCTAAATGCGCTAGGCTTTCATTGTGAATCTTTTATTAAATTATATAAACCAGTGCTTGACTGCGATTTCACCCGATGGTAAGCAGTGATGCAATCGTTGATTGTCAATTGCACTAGTTTATTAAGAGCCTTCAGCCTATTCATAGCTTTGGAAGACACCTAAATTATAATAAGACGGGAAGACCGCCGCAAGCAAATTGTTCCATCCTTCGATGTTAGTGGTTTAAACGATGAGGCGAAACGCTTAGTCCGGGCCGTAGAGGTGTTAACAACGTAAGGGTAGACACTCGTCGTACGTCGAGTTGTCCGATGGTAGAAAGGTGATGGTGGAATCAAGCCATGTAATTCCTGCGCTTTCAAAAATGCATCCTGTAAAATACCAAAACGCTGGCTACCCTACGCCAGTGCTCCAGGCTTTGTAGATTGGAAGTTACAGCTTAAGAATAGAAGATATAAATCGTACCAAAGAAATATTAACCTCATAAACAGACAAAACTTCACTGTAAACTTCATAGAACTCTTTAGCATTAGCAATGCTCAAGGAGAACATAGCCATGGCAGACACGTAAAACTAGTCTGAAGTAACGATATGTTCGATAATGTTGCCTACGTTACCATCTGTAACCGCATGCGGTTTTTGAATGTGGCTCTCAGTGCCATCCGTGGCTTGCCATTTTCATTACCGAAAAAATCCTCCAATACCTGTTAAAGAAAAAGTAATCATAAGTGTTGGACTTCACCCACAAATTTTAGGTCAGCTGATTATTACTTAAAAGGGCAATAAAAAAAAAACGATTCTGTGGACTGAAAAAATTTGTTAAAATCTCTCAGCTAAAATGAGACATATCCGTTACCTACACTCTGTATATAGCGACCCTTTTTAGAAAGAACACCGTAAGCATACAGTTTGAGTTTTATACAGGAATAGTTTTTTTCTACTAAATACAATCCGCAAAATTACCAGTATTAGTTTACCGGCATTCATATCTTCGGTCCACGGCACTGATAAATTAATCAGGAACATTCTATTTTCAACACTGATTCCTTTTGATGTGCCGTGCTTCACCGAGGCTATGGATGCCTGGAGACTCGCTTGACCGAATACAAATCTGCCCGACAACCCCTCTTCCCAGAGGCTGTGGGATGAGCCGCTCTGCAAAGTAGTTCAGGAAAACCTAATCTTGACATCTGCTACTACTGCAGAGCGTGCGCGCCTACTGGCGGTGGGAGAGTGGGAGTCGGGCCTCTGGCTTCACGCACTACCATCGTCAAACATAGGCACCTTGTTCGACGATACAACTCTCCGCCTAGCTGTTTCCCTACGCCTAGGCGCTCCTTGCTGTTCGCCTCATCGCTGCCACTGTGGCGAAGTTGTCGACAGCCTCGGTCACCACGGCCTGTCATGCAGTCGAAGCGCGGGATGTATAGCGCGGCACGCGAATATTAATGACATCATTCGACGAGCCCTTCGGCGTTCCGGCTGTTTTGGAACCTCATGGCCTGGCACGCGACGATGGTAAGAGACCGGACGGTATGTCTTTATTTTTATAGAAGATGGGTAGGCCTTTAGTATGGGACGCTACCTGTGTCGACACTCTTGCGCCATCCCATCTTCCTAGCTCGTCGCGCTGTGCTGGTGCTGCAGCTGCGGCTGCGGAGAACCTCAGGCGGCGAAAATATACATTATGATACAAGTGTATAATGTCGGTGATTACCGCTCAGGCGGTATTTAAGAGAGCCGAGGACGGTAATCACCAATATTCACGTGTATCATACGACGTTTTTCAACACACTTGTAAACAAAAATAATTAAATTAACAATTTATTCAATAGCAAAACTAGTAAAATTGTTTTTTAATTGTGTTATGGCGCTAAAAAATTGAATTTGTTTTGTTCTCTTTCTTCACTCCATTTGGACAGGCTAAGGTCTTTAGACCATATCGCCTCGGCATCAATAATAAATATGTGATGCGGATGCAACATATTCTAATGATTTTGCTTTGGCAACAAAAGTATCGAGTCAGCCTTCTCGGCAAGCTTTGCTGAGATAGTCAATACCTACAATAAAATAGCTTCATTTAGCCACTGGGAATCAATTAGTGAATAATTAAAACAGCCACTGAACTCCACTCGAAAAAAATCACGCCAAAAACCGCGCACGTCATAAAATGGCGGCCATAGAGTAGCTAGACTGTTTCAAAAAAATAAAGAGGTTGCTTATGCTTATCTACAAAGAAAAACATTTTATTTGAATGAACAATTTATTTATTAAACATGTAAACCTAAGTTAAAATGGTTTATTTAAATACGAAATTGCATGAAATAAGCTTAAAAAATATATTTTTTTTACTATTGAACGCAATAACCTAATGTGAAACTGAGTTTTTTTTGCGGGATTTCTTTGAGTGAAGTTGAGTGGCGGTTTTAATTATTCGCAAATTGCTTCCAAGTAGATATTTTGATCTAAAATTTGTGTAGCTTTCTACTTTTTTTATTATATATTTATTATATGCATGTAACCGTATTTTGTTTTGTGAAATCTAAGTTATCTAATTTAATCTAGGATTTTAATTTAGAATTTATTTAATGTAATTTAATTCAGGACATTTTATTTTAATTTAATTTATTCGTAATTTGTTTGACATGCGCATTCCTATCAAAATTTAATTTTGACATTACTTTTATTTTATTATTTAACCTCTAATATTGTTTAATTTTTTTTTTCTATGCGTCATATCATGCTTAATACTTTTGTTTAATATTTTCATAAGTATTTAGAGCCATGTTCACTCGTTTATGCATAAGCTGTGGTTACCTATAATTGAGTGTGCATTATAGGACAAGGTTACGTGTACCAATTTTAATTTCTAAGTTTTTTATTTTGTAACACTCGTTGGTGATCCTTAAATAAATAAATAAATAAATAAATTGTGTCTGCGCAACTGGACAATATGTGGAATCATAAACTGAACCGAAACCGAAACTAGTGCGATCTCGGTAAAATGGAGCTATTTTTTTTTTTAGGTGGGAAAATCATCTAATGACAAACCTCGCTCTTGGGTGGAGCGAGAGATAGTGTCAGAGTTTTACTGACTAAAAACCCACTCCTGTTCCTTCGTCCCAGGGCCCTGGGTTTCGTTTTCACACTACCCATGGCCCCAGTAGGCTTCGACCCTGCTGGGCCCCTACGATTTGCTAACATCTTCCTGAGGCGCACGTGGAACAATATGCGCCGTCGACGACTTGGGCTCGGTCCGGAGAGAATTTCATTGTAGTGTTGACTACCTCAGCGAAGTTTGTCGAGCAGGTTGACTTGATACATTTGCTGCCAAATACTACAAAAAACAAGAATGTGTACATCCAAATTCTAAAGGTACACTATTCATACGAAGACATTGATTAAAAGGATTTAGATTTAGTATCCAAGCCAAAAATATTAACAAAAAAATAATAATTATGTATTTTTTTTTCGTACTTATTTAAAAGTTTGTTTTGAGAACAGAGGTTTAACAAAAAGGTTTCATCTACATTATCGCACTAGTGCATAATGGTAATAAAAAAGTCACAGTTTCGTTACAAGTACCATTATATACTTAAGAGCGTTCACTCCAAATTACGCGCTATGTGGCCCAAAAACCATGATTCTCAAACCCGTTTATATCCATTAAAGATTTATTGTACAAAAATGTGATTTACCAATAACATTAGGAAATATTCTTGTCTAAATAGCTAAGAAGGATTTTATTTAAATTAATAGCACGCTTGTGAACTATATTCACATATATGTAGAGTTTTTTTTATTTTACTTTCAGAGTCAATTTCGAAGCTTGACAACTTCTACAGTTCTAATAGAATTAATAAACAAAAAATACAAAACAGTAACTAGAATCCTTAACAAAACAGTTATAGTAAAAGATTCATTGATTTAGTTTACTAATTAAGAAAATTAAAATAAAAACATTGTAAATTATTAAGAAATTCATCATTCATCATCATTTCAGCCGAAAGACGTCCACTGCTGGACATAGGCCTCCCCCAAGCGTCGCCACAACGAACGGTCCTGTGCGTCTCGCATCCATCGGACTCCCGCAACCGTTACCAAGTCATCGGTCCACCTTGTAGGAGGCCTTCCAACGCTACGTCTTCCGGTACGTGGTCGCCATTCCAGAACCTTTCGGTCCCAACGGCCATCTGTTCTGCGAGCAATGTGCCCAGCCCATTGCCACTTTAGTTTGGCGATTCTTCGTGCTATGTCGGCAACCTTGGTTCTCCTGCGGATACCCTCATTCCTGATTCGATCACGCAAGGAAACACCGATTCTTCTGATGAGGCCCATTGTAAGCGACCACGTTTCGGAGCCATATGTCATCACTGGCAACACGCACTGGTCATAGGTCCGTCTGTCCCAGGTAAACGTAGTCGTCTACAACTTCGAGTGTAGAGTCCCCGATCTTGATAGGAGTGGGTGCTACATGGCTGTTTACCATGACTTTGGTTTTGTCCATGTTCATTTTAAGTCCCACTCTTTCGGAAGCTCTACTGAGGTCACCGAGCATTCTACTGAGCTCCTCCGTAGTCTCAGCCATGACTACTATGTCGTCGGCAAACCGAAGGTGAGTGATGTACTCGCCATTGACATTAATGCCTAGCCCTCTCCATTCCAAAACCTTGAAGACATCCTCCATTGCTGCCGTGAACAGTTTCGGAGAAATAACGTCTCCCTGCCTCACACCCCGCTGCAAGAGGATAGGTTTCGAGGTCTGGTCTTGTAGTCGGACTGAAATAGTGGCGTTTTTGTACAAACACTTCAGCACTTCGATATACCGATAGTCAATTTGTCACCGTTGGAGAGACTGCAGTACAGCCCAAGTTTCAATCGAATCAAAGGCTTTCTCGTAGTCCACAAACGCTAAGCAGAGAGGCTGATTATACTCCTCAGTCTTCTGTATAACCTGCCGCAGCGTATGTATGTGGTCCACGGTGCTGAAGCCTTTTCGAAACCCGGCTTGTTCGGGAGGCTGGAAGTCTTCGAACCTGCGCGCGAGACGATTCGTGATGACTCTGGAAAACAGCTTGTAGATATGGCTCAGAAGCGAGATGGGCCTGTAATTCTTAAGCAGGGCATTATCGCCCTTCGTAAAGAAGAGTACCACCACGCCTCTGCTCCACGCCTGTGGCGTTTTTCCCTCGAGTATGACGGAATCAAATAGCTTCTGAAGGGCTTTAAGGATCGGTTTTCCACCCGCCTTCAGGAGTTCGGCCGTAATTCCGTCCTCACCCGACGCCTTGTTATTTTTCAGCTGCTTCAGAGCCATCCTAATCTCGTACAGGCTGACGTCCGGGATATCTTCGGTATAGTGTGGAGTCAATCCAGCTCTTGGGTCGTTTACTAGATTTGCAGCGGGTTTAGCGATAGACGTGTATAATTGTCCATAAAAAGCCTCGATCTCTCCCAGAAGCTCCGATTTGGCGGATATGACTCTGCCATCGTCGGTCTTCAGTTTCGTGAGCTGGCTTTGCCCAATAGACAGATCTTGTGCAAATACTTTAGAGCCCTTATTCCGCTCAATCGCATCCTTAATCCTTGCGGTATTAAAGCGGCGAAGGTCGCGTTTCAGGGACTTCGAGATTTGCCTATTGAGCTGCCGGTATATGCACGCATCGCCTGAAGACTGCAGAATCATCTCACGCCTCTTCTTCATTAGCTCGAGGGTCGGATCAGAGAGCTTCTTGTTCTTATTTGTACGGTGAGTCTTGAAAAACAAAGACCCGACCGTATGGACAGTTTCCACGAACCCATCGTTATATTCATTCACGGAGCTTCCTAGGCACTCGAAACGATTGTGGAGTTCGAGCTGAAAGCTCTCGGGGTTTTGGATCTGGATCTGTGCTGGACGGAGCGTAGACTTCATCAGTCGAGACCTTTCAAGCTTAATGTTAATATTCAATGTGCCTCTTACCACGCGGTGATCACTTCCAGTTTTTACCGCGTTGATCACAGAGACATCATTGAATATTTGCTTTTTCGTCGACAGGATGAAGTCAATCTCATTTCTAGTTGCACCGTCAGGACTTTGCCAGGTCCACCTTCTATGCTCACGCTTTTTGAAGAAGGAATTCATCATATAGAGGCCCTCCTTCTCCATAAAGCTAGCCAGTAGGTGTCCCCGGTGATTCCGACGTCCAAATCCAAATTGCCCCACTCGCCGCTCGTCACCGTCTCGTTTGCCCAGTTTCGCGTTAAAGTCCCCCATGAGCACGGTGAAGTGAGTCTTAGAACCATGCATGGCTTTTGATATATCCTCATAATGGATTCTACTTCGTCGTCGGGATGTGTCGAGGTCGGGGCGTAGACCTGTATGACCTTCAGCGAATATCTTGATGATATTCTGAGTATAAGGTACGCCACCCTGGTCGACACACTCTCGATATTCACCACATTGTTCACAAGGGACATGTGGACGATAAACCCGACACCACTCTGGGACTGCAAAACACCCTCCCGAAAATAGAGCAGGTTACCGGATTTGAGAATTATCGTATCCTCCCCCTGTCTTCGGACTTCAGACAATCCCAAGATACTCCATCGCAACTATTCGCAACCTGCTCAATTCCTCCTCAAACATTTTCAAATTATTAAGAAATTATGGATAAATAAAATGATCATTTGCACTGATTTAACTTAATTTTTAACCGACTTCAAAAAGGAGGAGGTTATATGTTCGGTTGAATGTATGTTTTTTTATTTATTTTTTTTATGTATGTTCACCGATTTCTCGGTCAATTGTGGACCTATTTTGAAATTTTTTTTTTGATTGAATGGTTATGCTTCCGAGTTGGTCCCATAGAAATATTGTTATGATCTGATCATGACCTTCGAAGATATGGAACAGAACTCCTCATAGGATCACACCAGAACCATCGTAACAAGTAAAATTGCTTTGTTTATACGTGTAGTCGATGACTAACTGAAAGTAGAGGGGGAATATATCGAACTGATCTGATGATGAAGCCTGAAGTTAGGCACCGGAACTCTGTAATAAATTAATGTAATCTAACCGTGTTTGGGATTATTAGAATTGTCATGAGATGCACTCTGGCTATAAGGTATTTAAGTTTGGCTGAGGGGTACTTTTTAGTGGTGGTACCATAACTGAAAAGTGTAAAATAAAAATTTTTTTCCAAAAAAATACAACCGATTTCAAAGTAAAAAAAAAACACTGAAAAGTGCAAAATAACTTTAATTTCGGAAGTCGGTGTTAAATAACGAAGAGACAAAACTATTATAGAAACACCAAGTCGGTTGTATTTTTTTGGAAAAAGATTTTTATATCATTATCATAATAGCTTATTCTAATAGAAGATCATGTATTTCAAAACTTACTATATAAAATTTGAATTAAAATAGCTTTATAATTTTTTTACAAATATTTTAAAAGGACCATAAATATCGGCGCACGAGCGTCGCAAATTCAGTCGCCCAACAACATTCATCATCACGCTCGCGCGCCGAGATTTGTGATATTTATTAAAAATTGACAAAGCAAATTCAAATTTTATATAGCAAGTTTTGAAACACATGTTCTTCTATTAGATTAAGCTGTTATTATAATGATAAAATTAAGTTAAATCAGTACAAATGATCATTTTATATACCCATAATTTCTTAATAATTTGAAAATGTTTTTATTTAAATTTTCTTAATTAGTAGACTGAATCAATGAATTTTTTTCTATAACTTTTTTGTTAAGGATTTAAGTTACTGGTTAGTATTTTTTGTTTATTAATTCTATTAGAACTGTAGAAATTTTCAAGCTTCGAAATTGACTCTGAAAGTAAAATTAAAAAAAAAACTCTATTTACATGATGTGAATATAGTTCACAAGTGTGCTATTAAACTATTTAAACTAGAATATTTGATAATGTTATTGGTAAATCACATGTTTATACAATAAATCGTTAATGGATATAAACGGGTTTGAAAATCATGGTTTTTGGGCCAAATAGCGGGTAATTTGGAGTGAACGCTCTTAAAAAGTTATCAAGTGGCTATCAGCTCTAGACTATGCACGGACTGAAGCTCTTCTCATTCCCTTACTATGAATCTCTTGAAATGACTCCCCCAGGTGCAGCACTTTATCACATACATACAATCTACATACACACTCTCTACTTCTATTTACACTTTTTACACACATTTACACTCTTCACACACCTTTTAATTTTATTTGTGCATGATTCCCTTAATAAATTAAGTTTAAATATTGTTTAGTTTTGTAACCTAACAATCATTAGGCCTTGACTGGCCTGTTGGTCTAGTGGTTAGTGGCCCTGACTGCTATGCCGGAGGTCGTGGGTTCGATTCCCACCCAGGACAAATGTTTGTGTGATGAGCACGATCATTTGTTCTGTGTCTGGGTGTAATTTATTTATCTATATATGTATGTATTTAGAAATATATAAGTAGGTTTATCAGTTGTCTAGTACCCATAACACAAGCTCGCTTAGCTTGGGACTAGACGGCGTTGTGTGATAGTTGTGGAATATTATTATTAGTGAACTACCCACTAGTATACTTATAATGTGTCACAAACGTCACAAAAAAACAAAAACTAGATCCCACGACACAGGGTATCCCAGTGTGGGGTCTAGGGCTACTTTATTGCACTAAATGCTGTTTAGTCTTAAGAATATTGTGATGTTTTTAATTGTTGTGCTTAACGTGTAATATGCAGTGTCTTAATAAAATTATTATTATTATATACCTAAGTGAAGTACAATTAATTATAGTCACTTTCTGACTAAGTGTGTTGATCTTTACATATATAATTCTTCTGTCAATGTCAATGAAGTGGCTTGACCGCTTTGGATGAAATGTGTGTATATTTGAGTTGATCAAATCTTTTTTTTCTTGTAAAACCTCTTTTTCGGCCAGGACATCGTCTGTCGGGATACCTCATTTATTATACTCGTAAATACTTTTTAATTACGGAAGAAGAAACCGATTTCCTATTAAAACCTCCGCTATATTCCGTTGCAGACAGTTACGCTTTGCGTTCTAGGACCACGGGTTTCTCTTCATGGCCCTAGTAGGTTACGGCCCTGTTGGGCCCCTACGGTTTTGCTGATATATCTTTGAGGCTCTCGCGGGACACTACGCGCCGACAGGCCTGCTGGCATTTATTACTTACTATCTTAGTTGTTTGCCTCGTATTTGTCCCATGTGCGACGTTTTTCAGTACATTTTTTCCATAAAGATTTCGAAGGGTGCCAGGCGCTGCCTCAGCCGGGTCTGTATCCCCCAATGCGTTCCTCCATTCTTGAACTGCGAAAGGTGCTACCAATTCCAGACCGATTACTTCACCACTAGTTATATGTAGTGAATTATAGTACTGTAGAAAGAAAGAGTAAGTTTTATTCTAGTTTTATGAATTATCGAATGGATAATAATTGAGCCTTAATTCTAAAATAGTATCGGAATCTTTGTATACATTTCGTACTTAAATGTGTATTTATCAAAATAATCATAAACCTGAAACAAGATACATAGTATTGTGCTAAATAATTTGTGCTATATTAATTTCCAATTCTTTCCAGACATATTTGACATAGATTTATGTAAAAAAAAATGCAAAAAAATACTACTCAGAACATGGTTTTCTCGCACAAAGTGACCAAATGTGTGAGTGAGATGAGTGAGTAAGAGTTCTCCAGCGCAGTGAGCCCGGAAATCTGCTCCCTCCAAGGCTATAACCAGGGCCTCAAGTCTGCTATTACAATAGTGTCAGAATGGTCTATCATTGATATCATAATTGTTGATTTTGACAAGATTGGTAATCTACTAATGTGATGGCGTCATTGTGACTTTCCAATAATCAACTACTGACACTCCATTGAAAGAAGTGGCATATAATGGTACGTATTGACAAATTAATGTCTGACGTATGCGGTAATGTGCTAAAATTTTGACAGTTCCTTTGATCAGTGACCTACCATTAGAACGTCATTTTGCAGTCATTGCTTTTAATAAGCTCGATATTGTCATTCTACCACAACTCTATTACGAGACCATTGACCGACCAATGATCGATCATTATGAATTAGCAGATTACGAAATTTTAGCAAAATGACAATGGGATCGTGTTGGAATGACGAATTTATAAAAATAGCAGACTTGGGCCCCAGCTGTTGACCGTTGTTGGCGGATCCTGGGGTTTGGCGGCTTCGATCTAGAAGGAAGAAACGGAACGCAACGCGAGCAGTCTTGCGAAACCTCTTTGAGCGTTCGCGACTTTGCGATCTTTGTTGCGCGAGGAAAATTCATTTGAGAATCGAACAATTTGGCGAAATATTCGCAGTCTTCGTGGTGAGTGCAATACTTTTAACAAAAATATATTTACCATTTTTACAAATAAATCGCCAGATCAACACAAAACCTGTAAATAAATATTTCACTAAACTTATTTAGACTTATTTCTTATTAAAAACTTAGGTAAATTGCTTATTAAAATAATATAACGCTCGTTCTACCAAATGTTACAATGTAATAAAAAATCTGTTTTGACAATGTTATACAAAAACAATTGGAAAAATCTCTTTGTTCTTGATTCAACTTCTGTGGATCAAGATCTACAGAGTATGCACGTTAGTAGTATGGCAATTAAGGCTTTCAATCTCGATACATTTTCGAGATCAGGGCCTAAAAAATCGAGATCAGGCCCAGTCACAGGAATCCCGGTAAAAACTAAACTTTCGAGACTGGTTAGAAAGAAAAAGATTTATATTCAAATGCTAGGCATTTAGGCAATCAATACAAGATCAATACAAGAAGTAAAGACTTCTATTAAAAACAGCATTTTAATCTTTTCTGCTGGCTGTGGTTAAAATCGAGTAAAATAACAATGACGAGTAAATTTTGCTTTAAGCAAGAAGCGAAATAACGAAATTACATTATCTTTAAATCACATTAGAATGTGATTTAAAGATAATGTAATTTCGTTATTATTGAGAGTTTGAGAGCCCAACTTCTTCTCAATAAAATTGAGTAGGATTATGCAAATACGACAAAATGCTTGCCTTATTGAGCCTATTTTCTTTAATAAGATTAAAGAGTTTTTTCTGGAAATCTAATTTTTGAAGGCCAAAATTCTAAACGGTATCTGCTGTTAAGTGTTGCATCGTACCGTGCAGTTTGCAGTACCTGGTTTAGTAGATTTTTATAAATCTACGCAAGTCTCGTTATTCCCAAGACTGTTTGCATCAGTATCGAGTCTCGAAAATGCTGAAAATCATCGAGACTCTCAATATTTTCGTGACCGACACTCCCGGGATGAAAGTCCTAATGGCAATGCTTAATCTCTGACCGAGGTAAAAGCCAGCCCTTGAGTCACGCGAAGTGTCAACTAAGCGTTTGGATAATTCTTAAAAAACCGTATGAGCTCTCGGACCCCACGCCACGGCCCAAGAGTTTCAACGCCTCCGGCTCAAAAATATAACTGCTGATGAGGTTGTTATATTTCAGCCACTTGAGGTTCTCCGCAGCTTCAGCACAACATGATGAGCTAGAAAGATGTGATGGCGCAAGAGTGTCGACACAGGCAGCGTCCAACAGTAAAGGCCTATCCATATTCCACGGAAATAAAGACATACCGTCCGGTCTCTTACCATCGTCACGTGCCAGGCCATGATGTTGTCCCAAAACAGCTGGAACGCCGATGGTGACAAGGGCTCGTCGGATGATGTCGTTAATTTTCGTGTGCCGCACTATGTGCGTCCCACGCTTCGACTGCATGACGGCCGTGGTGACCACACATTAAATTTGGAATTTAATTTTCAAATGATTGGGTGTATAGCTAGAAGGCTTTTTTTCTAAGCAATAGGGTTCCATACCGGTGAACAGTATTCGAGATGACTACGCACAAAAGCACAAAGAATTTTGAGTCAGAATCAGAAATCAGAAACGTTTATTTCAAATAGACCAATAACAGGCACTTATGAACTGTCAAAATGTCGGTCAGTCAAAAAAAAAAGTGAAGCTAAATTGCACGTTCCAAAGCGTAGATCTCTATGGAGAAGAACGTGCAAGAAACTCCATGGACACTCTTTTAAATCATATTATGAGTTATACATAAATCTTGGTTACATATTTCTTGTCGCTTCTAATAAAACACAGAACACAACACATTCTCCTGACGCCAAGATGGCGGCAAACGAAATCGGCCGCGTGCCGACTTATCTTGCGCGGAGAAAAATAGGTATGGCATCGAAAAATTGTAATGTGCTTAAAAGACTGGTGGCCACTGACCTCTACTATAATAGTATACAAGATCTTTGTGTCTAAACACACTATGCCAAAGGTACGCGACGGAAGTTCCGCGGCTGATTTTACGTTCCAACGTATTTGGCTGACATGACACACCATAAGTGCCGAACTTACGCGGCTGAAATTCAGTTACGTAATAATATTTGACAATCAATTTAAAGAAACATATTAACAATGTAGCAAAAAGTTTACATCAGTCGACAATTGAACCGAACTTCGGTCGCGTGTAATGTGTGCTCTACAGAATACTTTGCCGCCGAATTGCCGCTGAACTTACGCCGGACCGAAGTTCGGCTGTATGTCATAACGCAACGTAATTTCAGCATAATGTGTCGTAAGTAATACAAATAGCATTGCAGGCGTTAACATACCGAACTTCGGTCGCGTTTTTTCGGCATAGTGTGTTTAGACACTTAGGCTGATCTTAAGGATAAGTCTAGAGAGGGCTTCAAGCCCTGTCTAAACTGTCTGATCAAGCAGGTGTGTTTGAGCGGTTTTAGAGGCCCGCCCCGTGAAAACTGCAGTGGATGAGGAGGACTCACAGAGCGCCAGGTAGTATGCAGGATTTTAGAGTCCGCTACTTGTCGAAGGGTTTTAAAGTCATCAAATGAGTTTACGGATTGTCTTACGCAGACTGGAAAGGCCTGGCATAGGGTTTAAATTTTTACCAAAGGAGATTCAAACATCGGAAATTTGAAATGATCTCGTGGCATCGAATATCATTGCACGGCATTGAATTTTGAAAGACGCGTTATGGATTCCTGCGACGGGATGAACTCGGCGTTCTTGCGAAGGTCCGGCGGTACTTCACACCGGGACAGCTTTTAATGTTATACAAAGCACAGGTTCGATCGTGTGTGGAGTACTGCAGCCACATATGGGCTGGTACTGCAAAATCCCACCTAGCAGCTTTGGACTCGGTGGAAAGGTGTGCGAAGAGGCTAATTGGTGATCCAAATTTGGTTAAGTCCAATCTTCAAAGCCTTGAGCACAGGCGTAGGGTTGCCAGCCTTTCAGTATTTTACAGGTTGCATTTTTGGAGAGTGTGCGCGGGAATTCCATAAGTTTATTCCGCTATCTTATTTCTACCATCGGACAAACTGACGTACGGCGAGTACCCACCCTTACGTTGTTGAAACCTCTACGGTCCGGACTAAGCGTTTCGCCTCGTTGTTTATACCGCGTACATCGAAGGACTGGAACAATTTGCCTGCTGCGGTCTTCCCATCCGATTATAATTTGAGTTTCTTCAAGGCTAAAGTGAATAGGCTCGTAATAAACTGGTGCGCCTCACCATAAACGACTGCATCACTGCTTACCATCAGGTGGGATCGCAGTCAAGCACTAGTTTATATGTAATACAATACAATATACTAAGCTCCCAGAGCTGTCAGACGTAACTTATTTTCACATAGATGAAACCTTAGGTTCTCAGTAGCGTCTCATGTGACTTGAATACCTGTGTACTTGTGGAGCTCCCCTTGGGGAACTGTAGCAGCTACGAGGTGAGAAAGGGAACTAAAAATAACGTTAGGTTTAGGTGACTGTGTTATGGGCTTTTGCCAGATCCAGAAAAATGGCTAGGCATAAATAAAACTACGTTTTAAAATACAATGTATAATTACGTTCTAATTTTAGATATACCTGTTTGGTATCATAATCGTGTAATGACTCAGTAAATCGTGGCGTTTTGTTAAGACTTATAAGCTATAAGTTTGAAGAAATATTCAACTTCTAATTCTCCATCTTCAGGCAAATCAGTGCAATGCACACCGTTATATATTACTGATTTCCCATACAAGGCTCTTATGGTATCTGGATATAGTTGGCGGCATAAATTCTGTAATTTGACATTTATATCACGAAATAGTTCAGCTTGATGCAAGTGGGCAAAATGTTACGAGACCTAATATGTATTATAAAAAAATGTTGGTGCGGTGGTTAATACCGCATTATACTGTACTACATCCCAGCCCATCAAATCTAAGAAGTACAGCAGTAGTTCTGACAGATTAAAGAATAAGGATGGGGATAAAGAAATCGATTACTATAATTTCTAATTCTTAGGATTATAGATTAAAGTACGTATTCATTTCATTTCTTTGTATTTATTACTGATTGATTACAGTTTTACAGATATGTTACTGCAAAAGCCCATAATTGGTATGTCTTCGATTTTACTAGTAAGTCTCAGGATATATATAGCAGCGTGTGTAGAATTTTATAAGAGACTAGCTTTTGCCCGCGACTTCGTCCGCGTAGTCGAAAAGTTAAAATAATTAAGTTTCTAATAGGATTTTTAATTTTGTAGTAATTTATCTCCTAATCTAATGTAATGTTGTATTTTTGGTGTACAATAAAGAATATATCTGTCTATCTTCTTCTTCTTATTCGTCTTCTTTCTTCTATTATGAAATCGAAATAATACTTATATCTACCTCTACTCTCTCCTCTTCTCTTTGTGAACAATATTTTTTGTTTTTCCTTCGGGTGCTAGAATCACCAGGCTACGCTGTGCGCTTATTCTGGAGCATGCCACATACAACTGGCCGTGGGAGAAGCAGCTTTCCCTCAACTCTACTCCCGCTACCTTGAGAGTTTGACCTTGAGCTTTGTTTATGATTATTGCGAAGCAGACTTTGATGGGAAACTGCACTCTCTTGAATTCGAAGGGGTAATTTGATGGTGTTAGGGGAATCCTAGGAGTAAATACAGACTCTCTAGAACAGGTCCTCACCGGACATGGCAAGTTCGGGAGGTTCCTGCATCGGATTCAGGCGGAAGCAACGCCCGGGTGTCATTATTATGTGGACCACCCGGAGGACACGGTGGAGCATACGGTGGAGGTGTGCCCCGCTTGAGCGGAGCACCGCCGGGTCCTCGTGGAGGCAAAATGGCCAATTTCAGAACGGCTTGAGAATCAACGCATATAATAGAGAAAACTTTGACAAATCTGACAGCAAGACTACAATTAGAGATTAAAATGAATAAAACGAAAATTCAAAATAAAGGGGAAAACGAAAAAACTTGTGACACCTTTTTAACAGTCAAGACATGCTTCAACTGTGGAAGAAAAGGTCACATAGCAAAACTTTGCAGAAAATCAGGAGAAAATACATACAGTAAAACAAAAATGTGTTATAAATGTATGAAAACCGGTCATTTAAACACAGATTGTAAACAACAATATAACTGTATGTATTGCAAAACTAATACACATTTTACAAAATGTTGTTTAGAAAAACCTCATTTTTCGAAAAGAATGTAAAATATATGACTACGATGGAAGCTGCTTGCTGACTGGTGAGGTGCGAGATGACGGACTATATTACGCAGAGCTGTCGGCCACTCTATCGAGCACAAAGTCAGTAAACTTGATTTCTAATAAAAGTAGTGGTAATTTCTGGCATAGAGCTTTGGCACATACACCTGTATCAAATACAGAAAAAATAGTTCATGGAATAAATTCGAATTTTAGACATATTAATATAGGAGCCTGCGAGGTCTGCATACGTGCTAAGCTATGTAGGAAGGCATTCAGTGCCGTAAGACATAGAGCTACTAGGCCGTTAGAAATTGTTCACAGTGACATCTGTGGACCAATTGGTACCGACACGTATGATGGTTATAAATATTTTATCTCTTTTCTAGATGACTATACACATTTTGTAAAAATTTATTTACTGAGATCTAAAACTTATCTGAAAATCACTTTAACTTAAAAGTGAAAACATTCAGATGCGATAATGGTGGTGAATATACTTCAAATAATTTTAAAAAATACTGTTCAAATAAAGGAATTACAATAGATTATACAATACCATATACTCCACAACACAACGGTAAATCGGAACACTTAAATCGAACAATCATGGAGCGAACTCGTGCTCTGCTGTTCGACATGAACTTACCAAAAGAGTTATGGGGTGAAGCAGTGTTAACAGCTACATATCTAACTAATAGGAGCTATAATACAGTCAATGAGAGAACACCAGCAGAAATGTGGTTCAATAGAATTCTAAACTTAAAACATTTAAATATTTTCGGTTCTTTGGCTTATTTCAAAATAAACACTAAACTTAATAAGTTAGATTCCAGGTGTAATAAGGGTTTGCTAGTAGGTTTTACGAATAATGGGTATAAGATTTGGGATCCAGTGGAATCGAAAGTGTTTTATTCAAGGGATGTGACATTTAATAATAATGCAGAGGATGTTTTGGATTTTTTAAAGCAATGTAACAAGAGTGTGAGGGTTACTGATTTAAATAAACTATTTAAAGAAGAAGAAGAGTTGGGAGCAAATAATCAGAAGAATATTGAGAGAAGAAATGTGACCATAACTGATGATGGTTGTCAATTTGAGAGGGGAGAATTTTATAGAGAGGAGAAGAAGAAGAAGAAAACAGATGTAAAAGCTACGAGGGAGGAGGAGATTTCTATTTATGAAGAAGAAGAACGAAATGATGTTGGAATAGAAGAAGAACGAGATGATGTTACAGAAAATGAGGAAAACGATGTTTTTGAAGATAGTATTGGGGAAGAATTATTAAATAATAATAGTAGAAGAGAATTTAACTTGGAAGATAGTTGTCAAGAAGTGAATAATGAAAATGAGTTTGAAGATAATAGAATATTGACGTTGGATGGAAATGAGTTATTTGTGGATGCGGAGGAGTCTGTTGAAGAAACTAGTAAAAGAGCTTTGTCAAAAAGAGATAGAAGATTACCAGTAAGATTGAAAGATTATGATTTAGAAACAACATTTTTAACTTACAGCGAGGTGTTGAAGAGTGATGAGAGAACTTTATGGGAAAAAGCTATTAGAGAAGAGAAGGATTCTTTGGAGAAAAATAAAACTTGGGAAATAGTTGATAAATCAGAAGCTGGAAATAGAAAGTTGGTAACCAGTAAATGGATTTTTACTGTGAAGCCGGGTGGAAGATACAAAGCACGACTAGTTGCTAGAGGATTTTTACAAAAATATAATATTGATTACAAAGATACATATAGTCCAGTGGTGAATACTACGAGTGTAAGGTTATAGCTTTCGATTGTTGCACAGAAAGGTCTAAAGATAAAACAGTTTGATGTGAAAACAGCGTTTTTGTACGGCGAGTTAAATGAGGATATTTTTATGGAAATACCATTGGGATATAATGTTGGTGAAAATAAAGTATGTAAATTGAAGAAGAGTCTTTATGGACTTAAACAAGCAACGCTCATGTGGAATAAACGGTTAACTGAATATTTAAAGAAATTGGGTTTTGAACAATTAAAATTAGATCCATGTTTGTTTTTATGTAAAGAAAAGGAAATTTACTTAGCGACGACGAAACGACGAAACGACGAAACGACGAACGACGAACGACGTTGATGACGGAATTTTGATGGGAAATTGTGAAAAAGAATTAAATAGTATAATAAAAGGGCTGGAAAAGAGTTTGAAATTAGGAAATTTGATAAAATAGAAAAATTTATTTTAACATATACAGGTTGGAAAAAAATATTTGAAAATTTATCAGGAATCATATATTAAACAATTATTTAAAAATTTTGGATACGGCGATTTAAAAGAAAATATATTAGTCGATACACATCAAGAGGGGAAGAGTGATAGTAGTGATGTGCATCGTTACAGGCAGTTTATAGGGTCTTTATTATACTTAGTAAACAAAACTAGACCAGATGTTTCATTTCATGTTGGTTATTGTAGTAGACATCAAGAGTGTCCTAATTTGAATGATTTTGCTAATATAAAAAATCTCTTCAGATATCTTAAGAGCTCTATATCTTCCGGTATTCAGTACTTACGGGGAAATAGTATATTGTTAACAGCATACTGTGGTGCGGATTTCGCAGGTGATCCTGACACTAGGAAAAGTAGTACTGGCTTTGTACGCGAACACCAATGTATAGGACCACCACTGTACAACACGTACAGTGGTGGTCCTATACATTGGTGTTCGCGTAAACAGTCCGTCACCGCTCTCTCCAGTACGGAAGCAGAATATATCTCTGCCGCAGAATGTATCAAAGATTTACTATATGTCCAAAGTTTGATTAAGGAGATTACAGGGCATACACACAATTATTTGTTGATAATCAATCGACTATTGTTTTAATTAAAACCGGAATTTTAAATCGGAGAAGCAAACATATTGATGTGAAATATCATTTTATTAAAGAAAAGATAGATCAAAATTTAATTGAAATTTTCTATTCTCCAACCAACTCTAATATTGCGGATACTTTAACAAAAGGATTAGATAGAACAAAGTTTTTACGTTTAAGAAAGCATATTGTGAGTGACCAGTGACTTTAAGGTGAAGGGTGTAATGAAGTGAATTTAGTAGAAGATTGTTTAACTATGTTAGTTGTTAGATGGTATGGTAGTCTATATAACGTTTTGGGAATTAATTTGAAATTTAGAGATAGTTATAGTATTAAGGTTGTCTTGGTTGTTAATTTGAAATTTATATTTAAGGGGGAGGTTTAATATAGTATGTAGAATTTAATTATAGGTAGGGAATACTAGTATGGGTTGTTATTTTTGTATTAATTACGTGTTGATGAGTTATGTTGAGTGTTGAAGTTATATACAGGGTGTTCCAAAATATTGTTGAAGTTTTATACAGGCTGTTCTATAATATTGTTGAATATTATACAGGGTGGTTAAAATTAATTTTATTTGAGACAATATAAAATTCAGAGGGGATGTTGTAGGTGTGAATTTAAAATTGTCTATAGATTTTTAAAAGGAAAATAATGTATTTTAAATATAGAAGGTTGTCATGTTTTGACACTAAAAAAACATTGAAGAAAAATCCTCACTCAAGTGTAACAGAAATTATTATATATAAAAATGTAATTGTAACAAGTTTATTTTAGAGAAATGTTTTAAAACAAAATTAAATATAATGGTTTACTTTGATATTCTATACACCGGATCCCAGAAAAATCACAAACAAGATTCTTTACGAATATCCATTGAGCGTTATTCTGTACCGTACAACAAATAAGAAAGCGTACGGAAAAAATATGCGCCATCCCTAACTATTGCTACAATAGGAAGGTTTATTAATTTCCCATTGATATTAACCAACTCTCCCATTTTTAAAAACATACACAGTCAATTTTACTTTAATCATCTGTTTGATATTTGAGTTTTCAAACATGTGTCAAAATAAAATGTAATTTAAATCAAAAGCACTAAAGAGTATTGATATCAACTTCAAAGCAAATCACCCCCAAAATAACTTTCTACCCCTTTTTGACCCCGTTAGGGGATGAATTTCAATTAAATACGTAACTTGTCCTACATTAATTCTGTTAAAGAATGTTCATGCAAAATTTGAAGTAGATTGGACCAAGACATCACGTTGTCCCATACAAACTTTGCCCTCCTTTTTCACCCCCTTAAGGATAGAATTTCGAAAAAACCTTTCTTGTCGGATGCCTACGTCATACAAAGAATATACCCTCAAAGTTTCAGGTCTTTACGATCAGCGGTTTAGGCTGTGCGTTGATCCGTCAGTCATTCAGGACAAAGCATTTTATATATTAGGTCTTTACCTATGAAATTGGAGATTTTTAAAACGGGTTGCTTTGAAGTGTCATATCATTGGATTGACTTGGAATCATAAGTTCAAATAAATTTTATATTAAAGGTATTGTTATTCTTCTTTTGAAATTAGGTATTTATTGGTTTCTTTGTGTTTTGTATTTTCTGTAATATCGCAGTACTTATAACCATGAAAGCTAATAAAAAAACGTTTTTTCATATTAAGAGTTTCAACGTAGATACTATGCATTGCAAAGGGTAAACAATATCAATGTCGCATACCTACGACTTTCTTCTAACAAAAAATTCTGTGTTCTTGGTTTAATAGATTTCGTTTTGGAAATTTTGTCTTGTAGCCGCCCTAAGAAATAAAGTTATTCCTGAGATAAAATTTCTCACATGAAAGTGATTGAAACCAAAATAGACATCTCATTCATTAGCAGTTTTAAGTCCGTATACATCATCAATATTGCATATCACTTGAGTCCCATTGTTTCCACGGTAGAACTCATATTACAAAATAATGCGAGTTTTCTTAGATTTCATACAAAAATGGTTATAAGTACTGCTATATTACAGAAAATATAAAACACAAAGAAACCAATAAATACCTAATTTCAAAAGAAGAATAACATACCTTTAATATAAAATTTATTTGAACTTATGATTCCAAGTCAACCCAATGATTTATCACTTCAAAGCAACCCGTTTTAAAAATCTCCAATTTCATAGGTAAAGACCTATTATATAGATTATTTTTTCGGGCTTTTCAGTTCCATCCTAACTCCGAAACTCGAGATAGTAATTGTTAACAATATAAACAATTACTATCTTGAGTTTCGTAGTTTAAACAGAGGTAACATATTTTAATTTGACTGAAATCATTTACTTTAATGAAGTATATTATGTTGAAAGTTGCTTGACTTGAATATAAGTGGAGACCTGCAAATTATGAGTTTTCATTGACAGTTGGATGTCAGCTGAAAATTAAATGATAATAAATACTAAAAGACACTTAAATAGATTGAAAACTCCAATTCGATAATAAAAAGTTCGATTATTTGGACATTTTTAAGGATTATTCGTATATAAGTGAACTAGAAGAGTCCAATCACTACGGTAAAGTGTAAAGTCTAGAAAGATAAAAAATAACAGTAATAATATCGACTCAAATTTACCGGGTCATGCGGGCCACACAATTTTCTGAATTCACAAACAACGTTCAAACTAGGATCCTTACATTTAACTTCTAGTGCTATACATTTTCCTTCAGCCAGATGTATGCACATATCCTGAAATAAATCGAAGTAAAAATAGTCGACCGAAATTGTGTCGTCCTATGGTGGATTCCTACAAGGAGTGTACAAAGCGAGGCACGCGGACTAGAAAGTATGAGCATAGCAAAGCAAAGCGAGTCCGAAAACTAGAGGCACCTTAATGGGATATGTTGAAGTATTGAATGTGCTTTTACTAAGGGAGTGTTAGACTGAGTGAAGCGAGCTAAAGAATTAGAGAAATCTAACTTGGATAGGGTGCCGTTAATTTTTTTTATTATTATGCTGTTCCAATGCTGGGCAATGGCCTCCTCCAAGTCCATGAACGAATTCTTTTCCCGCACCACCTTATACTAGCCCCGTAGGTATGCGTTCAGGGAGTCTTGGCACTTCTTTTAACCAAACTTAAACAAATTCATTTGCAGGCGGTATGGATACACTGGATACAAAAGGTTTCCAATTAACCGCGCCAGGCTCTCATTGTGAACCCTGCTGTGAATAGAAGTTTCGTAACTAAGAAATATAAACCTCATAGCCAGGGAGAACTCCATTATAAACTTCATAGAACTCTTTAGCATCAGGTATGCTCAAGGAGAACATAGCCATGGCAGACAAGTAAAACTGGTCTGAAGTTGCGATATGTTCGATAATACAGCCTAGGTTGCCATCTATAATCGCATGCGGTTTGATCACGCAACAAGTGCAGTTTTTGAATGTGGCTTTGAGTGGTACCCGGGGTTTACCATTTTCTTCACCAAAAAAGTCATCTAATGCCTGTAAAAAAGAAACAATGTTTAATAAAATTGTTGGAAAGTGAGTCGTTCGAGGGTAAAGCGAAACTGTCACAGTCAGAGAAGCCTTTTTAACTATTATTGATAGGCTTGCGGTATTACTTACTTTCACAGCTTCTGCCCTCGATTTCACCGCATGGGCTACGTTTTTTAGTATACTTTCTCCATACATGTTCCGAAGAGTACCAGGCTCCGCCTCAGCCGGGTTTGTTGCCCCCAATGCCTTCACCCATTCTTGAACTGCGTTAGGTGCTACCAGTTCCAAGCCTATAACTTCACCACTAGTGATATAGTCGACTATGACACTGCAAAATACCCGGAAGTAAAAATTATTTTATTGTACAAAAAAAATCGGTGGAAATGTGGATATCTATTTACAGTTAATATGAACTGAAGTGGAAACCATCTTAATAGATAACAAAGGTTTAAAACATGTGCGAATCCATGTTTTAAAACGTGGGCGTCAGATAGTAAAGACTTATAATAAATTCACTTACGGAAGCATGTTATATCCACCCAAATTTCTATATAGACTCATTGCAAAATCTTTATTAATTTTTCCGTTCTGCATGCGGACGATGCGGAAGCCCCTCTTAGATATAAACGTTAATATTTTTCCGTGTGCACTCGGTGATACAGGTTTAATCATTGCAAAAGTACTGAAAACAAGTAGTTTTAGTTGGTGAGTCTGAAAAACACTATTGTACCATGAAGAGTGGTTTAAACCCTACAGTAAATTTAATGGATGGAATTAATTCTCTATTTTAATGTTACCTTTCACTATGACTAAACAAAGTCCTCATGGTGGCTGGAGCGCAGTCTGTTATGAGAAGTAGTTTTGAAAATATGTTGATAACAGTTCCAACTTGTAGCATTGCTAGTTTGATGTGTGGCACCTGTATCCGCCTAAATAGCTTTTTTCCAGTTTTTGAGTTTATTATTTGACACGAATTGTCGAATGGAAAATAATTGAGTACTAATTCCACAATAGTGTCGGAGTCTTTGTCATACATGTCGCAGATGAACGTGTATTTATCAAAATAGTCATAAACCTGTAATAAAGTGCAAAGTTTTGCTGTAAATTACGTAATTATATGTATATGTTACCGGGAATCTGTATAATTCAGGTATTCTATACAATACCTAAGCAATGTATAGAATACCTGAGGCGTCCTGGCAATGTATGAAATATTATTGTCCATTACATACTTTACCTAGGTAATGTATACAATTCCTAGGGATTGTATAGAGATACCTGCTGGTCCACCGGCAATGTGTAAAATATCTATTAATCTTTAAGTTAACCGACCTTTCTATAATGATGGGTAAATGAAGAATGTTCTATTACTTAAAATCAATGTGTGTGAAAGACGTGAGCAGGGAAAGGAATTGATGTAATTTCAGGGCACCCTGACACGGACAGGTTAGGTTATGGTTATTTTTTTTATAACCACCCGGACCCCGCGAACAAGAACAAGTAATAGGACTTGAGTATACATAATAAAATTAAAGTGAAATTAAAAATTCTTCTGGCTATAAGTAACATAATGTAATTTGCTTACAAGTAGGCACTCAGGTCCTATTTCTTTCAGTGGGAATTAAAGTAAGGCTTATATTTCAAGGTGGTGATAAAAAAAATTAACCCTAACCTAACCTGTCCGTGTCGGGGTGACCTAAAATTACATCACCTCCTTCCCTGCTCTCGTCTTTTACACACATTACCGGCTGCGCATTCGGTATTGTATAGAATACCTAGGCAAAGTATAAAATAAATAATATTTCATACATTAACCTACACGTTTTAGGTATTCTATACATTGCCTAGGTATTGCATAGAATATTGGATTATACAGATTGCCGGTAACATAAGTATAATTATATTAAATAATGAGAGTTCGTCTAACGGAGTCCTAATATGACGACTGTTGTGATCATAATAGGTACCTATCTGTCTTTCACGGCCAATTTGTACCAAATCTAATAAAAATAAAATATCTGCAGGCCAGGCAGGCCGCGGTACATATGTCTTTTTTTCGGTGGGAAAATCATCCAATAACATCCCGCGCTCTTGGGCGGAGCGGGAGATAGAAACCAACTCCTGTTCCTTCGTTGCCTTTCAGAATGACCCTTGGCCCCAGTAGGCTTCGACCCTGCTGGGCCCCTATGGTTGCTGACATCTCCTTGAGCCGCGCGTGGAACACTACCCGCCGTCGACGACTTGGGCTCGCTCCGGACGGTTACCGGACGGTTGGGCGGCTAGCTACAGCTAGCAGAAGGAGGCCTGTACCCGGGCGGTACGTAGGTCTACGGGTAGGTTTATGGAGTAGATATGGAAAGGCAATGCGAGCATTCTTTGGAGATTTTGTTTTATGAAAATTTGTTGCACCAGTTATTTCTACGTGTGAAATGAAGGAAACATGAAAGTATAGGCAATTACAATTGCCACATAAATTAAAACACTATTTTTTTTTCTTTTGTAAGTGTTACGAACCGAAGTTCGGTTCGCAAACGTTTTTGCATCGTATTTTAGAAAAACTATATCCCAACCAAACTCAGAAAGATCCCGAAGTGCAAGTTCGCATCCTTTGTTCGCATCACTGTGAGAATATTCCATCAATCATACTTATCAAACATACCATTTTAATATATAAATATAGAGTGTCACGTTAACACAAAACTATAAATAAATAATTCACTATACTTCTTTAAATGTTACTTATTAAAAACTTAGGTATATCGCTCAATAAAATATTGTTGTGTTCGTTCTACAAACATCCATTTTGACAATGACAGCAAAACAATTGACAACAAAACTATAATTTTTTTTTAATCATTTGTTATTTTGTCTATTGATAAGACTTATCAATAGAAAAAATAACAAATAGACTAACAATAAAAAAAAAGACTTGGTCTTTTTTTCACTTTAAGTAAAACCTCCTTTTTGTGAGAATTCAGGGTCCGCAGAAGGGGGATTTGAACGAAATAGTTTTGACATGTTTTTGTGTAAAAAAAAAGTAACTTTTGCTCGCGACTTCATCCGTTTAAAATTACGCGGATGAAGTCGCTTTTTTTCGCTTTAAATAAAACCTCTTTATTACGGGAATTCAGGGTGTCCGTAGAATGTAGCTATATAAGTTACGATCTTTACTTTAAACCTTAAACCTTAAAATAAATTAACCTTTAACTGTTTAAATTTTTCTTAACCTAGAAATAAATAAATAAAAAAACAGTTTCATCAAAGCTAAAAATTTTCACCTCAATGATATTTCTCTATAGAGTTTGATCCGGGAGCCATCATACCAACTTTTCGAGCAAATTCAAAAACTCTATGGGGTAATTGTTTCATAACAGTATTTAAGAAAGGATAAATATTTTCGTTCCCTTCAATTTGCGAGAGAATGCTCGCGTTGCATTGCGCCAGGATTTTTTTTTGTTGGAGTATTTGTCAACATCAGACAGATCAGTGAATTTTTGAGCGTGTGTGTAGTTTATCGGAGGTGATCGTTGGTCAAGCGCAGTCTGTGAAATTACAACCATAACAGACGTTTGTTTTTTTACGTATAGTTTGACGCAAATAGCCGCCAAACAGCTAGAAAAAAAAACTCCGCGCACGTTAAGTCGGCGCGCGGCCGAAATCGGAACTAATAATTTGCCGCCATCTTGACGTTCATGTTATGTGTCAGGAGAATGTGTTGTGTTCTGTGTTTTTAATCATTTCCAAAGTAAATGATCGTCGTCATTATACCATAAATGATTAAAAGTGCTGGCAGGGATATTATCTTGAAAGTCAAACGTTGTTAAGAGGAATGAGAAAATATCGGGATTACGGGCCTACGGTACCATTTTCCAAACTTAGACCCATTTGTCTAATAATTTTTCGGGTGACCATAATAAATAATAAAATTCCCCCACATATTCGTACCAAGCGGTGCCTGACAGAAAAACAGAGTTTGTTGAAAAAGGACTGCTACTATGTATTTAAATCTTAGTTATGTGACTATCATGATGATATGAATTCTGCAAAATTCATGCGATGGATGAAATAAAAAATATTGCCATATCTACAACCAAATGATATAGTAGTAATGGATAATGCATCATATCACTGCACATAAATGAACAAAGCTTAAATTGACAATGGACTCATCCGATTCTTCTAATAAATACTAAGTAGTATGGATTCTGATGCTAAAAGTGCTACTATATAGTAGCACTTTTAGCATCAGAATCATCATCAGAATATTCAATAATTACCATGTTCTTGATTAATAAAAATAATATTTAAGCTAATGAAAATAACCTCTATTTCAAGTTTACTTTCCTTTAAGTAGGTACCTAAATAAATGTATTATATAACTAATTATCAATTTATGGTATGAGGTTTTGAAGTTCTGTGTATATAAAAAGTTAAAAGGTAGTGTTCGATTGGTTATTTTTATAAGTAAAAGGTTATTAAACAAAACACATTATTGTGGCATATAATAGTTCTTATTATGTACAATAGGAATACGTAATAAAATGCATTTCGTCTTCGTTTTCGACACGATTTTGTTTTTGGGACCCATCGTAATAAATTCTATAAATTACAATTTGAGTAAAGATTGTTTTAAATTATATGAGGGAAAATGGACAAGTTAGGCTGGCAACATTAAGCGCGCCCCCAGTGACGCGCCAAGTTAGGGCCTGCGCACACTTGAGACAAGATTGTTTTAGACAGACTTCGACGTCGCAGACTTGTCTGCGACAAGACTGTTTTGTCTACGACACGGCGCAAACCATCAAGACGTAGTCTAGCGTCGTACGGCCAATGTTGCCAACTTAGTGGATTTTCCACTAAAACTGGTTTTAACCCCCCATTTAGTTGCGAAATATTGGTTTTAGTGGCTAGTGGATTTTTCTAATGCTTTAGTAAAATTCAATTTCTTACTAAAAATGCGATCACTCGGGTGTAAATCAGCACTATAGAATGCATAATTATCTATCTCATATCGACGATGATGGTGCAAACAAAAATGATTCGTTTGTCTAAACGAATTAATACATAGCTGTTATTGAATAATTTGTGTGTTGATTTACCCACAAATGGTTTTTTGATCAATTGATTGTTAATTTTTATCACTTACTATTAAAAGAAACTAATGACCTATATGCTTACTTGTTTTATTTCGTACAACACATTTTTTTAGTGGGAAATTTTGCGATTTTGTGTGTGGAATAATTTTTTCTTAGTGGTTTTCAGGTGGTTTCAATAGTTGACTCTAGAGGTAAGTTAGTGTAACTGTTGGCAACACTGGACGTACCTCCTCTCTAATCGTCAGAGCAAAATCTTGTCGCAGACAAGTCTGCGGTGTCATAGACAAGTCTGCGACGTTGTAGACAAGTCTGTCTAAGACAGTCTTGTCTCAAGTGTGCGCAGGCCCTTAACGTGTGCGGGCTCTAGGGCCTTACTATATGAAACGTTGAAATGTCAAGCTTGTGTGCGAGAAAGAGGGATGGAGCTTTACACGTTAAGAGTTTGTGGTAGGTCCTCTGTCCACACACTACGGCCGACAGCGTCAATCGAAATCGAATGGCGAATATCAAACAGGCACAAAAGCTTTTTGACAGCCACCAGTCCAATGTGATAAATAGTGGAGTTCAGTGGTCTCTTCTGTAGTGCTACGAACTGTTAAAGGCTGTGCTCTTTCTCGCTCGACCGACGCGTCATGGTGGCACGCCAGTGTGTGACAGTATCACATCCGCCGAGCTCTTGTCACCGCCGGGGTGCCAGCTGTTTTAGAACCCAATGGCTTGGCACGTGACGATGGGAAGAGGCCAGACGGGATGACTATAATGCCTTGGAAATTAGGTAGGCCTTTGGTGTGGGATGCAACATGTGTCGACACCCTTGCGCCATCCCATCTTCTGAGTACGGCGGGCTGTGCTGGGGTGGCTGCTGCAGGTGCAGAAAACGTCAAACGGCGTAAATAAAATAACCTCATCGGAGGTTATATATTTGAGCCGTTTGGGGTTGAAGCACTGGGGCCATGGGGTCCGAGCGCTCATCGAGTTGTTCGGGATATCAGTAAACAGCTGGTCGACTCTTCACGTGACCAGAGGGCTGGGCTAATCTTCGGTCAACGAATTTCAGGTCAGCATTGCCATCCAGCGTGGCAATGCTGCCAGCGTTCTAGGCACTTTTCCTGTTGACATAGATGTGAACGAATTTTTTGATGCCCTATAAGTTCTTTTTCTACCTGTTTGTACATATTATTATCTTCAGTTTGTTTAAATACTTATTATGTTATAATTTTTAATAGTTAAGATGTACATATCTCGTAAATATTAATAAAATTTAATGAGAAAAAAAATATTTAAAAAACATCAATCAATAGATACTTGGTGGCGATGTGGTGAAAAATGATCTCGAATTATAATTTGAAGACATTCGACTGAATGTCGTCACCTCGACACTTACGAATAACGGATCACGTATGCTTGATAAAAGTCTATCATAAAAGATGATGGAAACGTTCCTGTTTCGGGCGTCTGCTTCTCATTGCACGTGTGTACTTGTATCTGTACGGATGTTTTGGGAGTGTTCACAGAGGCGCCTTCGTCGCGCAAATTTGTCTGTGCCTGAACTCTGAAGCTTCCCGGTGATGACGGACACTGCACACATGGCCGGCGCGTCATAAAATGTAATTTACAACCATGTTTCATGCGCACACGGTTTCGGTTCGAATTTCGAATAGCTTTCATGTATTTGTTGAACTACGTATAGGAACAGTCTCATTTCTTTTGTTTTTCATGTAATCTGAGTTTTGTATTTTAATTTATTTTGTGAAGTCAAATTTAGTTTTGACGGTTACCTATCATAAATTCGAAAAATATTTGACCGAATTTCATTTCACCTAAAGCTTTTCAACTATTTTCGTTTCGTTTTTTTTTATTTCATCGAAGTCACGTCTGCCACTGTATCAGTTGACCTATTATCAATTCGATTTTTTTCGTTACTCCGACGTTTCATTTGGCCGAAAAACTTTTCACCGATGTTACACTGAGCCGAAATAACATTTGTTCGAAGTATTATGTTTCCGAACATTCATTTAAGCCACTGTTTTAATTACCATATTTTCAATTCTCCTAACGCTAGAAATGTAAATGTGATGTAGACAGACTGACAGACTGACAGACTGACAGACTGAGACTGACAGACTGACAGACTGACAGACTGACAGACTGACAGACTGACAGACAGACAGACAGACAGACTGACAGACTGACAGACTGACAGACTGACAGACAGACTGACAGACTGACAGACTGACAGACTGACAGACAGACAGACTGACAGACTGACAGACTGACAGACTGACAGACTGACAGACTGACGGACTGACGGACTGACAGACTGACAGACTGACGGACTGACAGACTGACAGACTGACAGACTGACAGACTGACAGACTGACAGACTGACAGACTGACAGACTGACAGACTGACAGACTGACAGACAGACTGACAGACTGACAGACTGACAGACAGACAGACTGATAGACAGACAGACTGACAGACTGACAGACTGACAGACTGACGGACTGACAGACTGACGGACTGACGGACTGACAGACTGACGGACTTATTCGATTTGCTTGAATAACAACACACTCCCGTATTCTCCAAAGAGTTGGCCGGGACTCAGGCCTTCTCTCTCTAGGAGAGGGAAGGGGCCGTTATCCACCACGCGGGCCCAGTGCGGATTGGTGTGACAGACTGACGGACTGACAGACTGACGGACTGACAGACTGACGGACTGACAGACTGACGGACTGACAGACTCACGGACTGACAGACTCACGGACTGACAGACTCACGGACTGACAGACTCACGGACTGACAGACTCACGGACTGACAGACTCACGGACTGACAGACTCACGGACTGACAGACTGACAGACGGACGGACAACAAAGTAATCCTATAAGGGTTCCCTTTTTTTCCTTTTGAGGTACGGAACCCTAAAAAAACGAAAGAATTACAATCCAATTTCTGATAGAAAAAAAAAAACGAAAGAATTACAATCTATTATAATATAAATATCTAAACATTTGTTTTCATTCTTTTTTAATAACTAGGTAAAGACACACGTCTTCTATTCTACTTGGAGCCATCGCTCGGATCGTTTTTCGTGCATGCGACGCATATTTTGCCAACTCATTAAACTGATCTACATATTTTGTTTTTATTCGTAATTTTTATAATGGCGTTATTTTTGTAAAATGGTCTAATTAGATGTATAAGCTTGAAGTTTGAAGAAGTATTCAACTTCCAGTTCTCCATCTTCGGGTAGATCCGTGCAATGCACAGCATTCTGTATGGTTGTTTTACCATACAAGGCCCTTATGGATTCCGGGTATAGTTGGCGGCACAAATCCTGTAATTTGAAAATTTAGGTAGGGTTGGTAGGGTAGGTAGGGTTGGTAGGGTAGGTAGGGTAGGTAGGGTAGGTAGGGTAGGTAGGGTAGGTAGGGTAGGTAGGGTAGGTAGGGTAGGTAGGGTAGGTAGGGTAGGTAGGGTAGGTAGGGTAGGTAGGGTAGGTAGGGTAGGTAGGGTAGGTAGGGTAGGTAGGGTAGGTTAAAAGCTAGTAAACAATAAAGATTTCAACTTACCGGGTCTCGAGGACCACACAATTTTCTGAATTCACAAACAACGTTCAAACTAGGATCCTTACATTTAACTTCTAATGCTAAACATTTTCCTTCAGCTAGTTGTATGCTCATTGCCTGTAAAAAATCGGTGTATTGCGTATATACCACATTTTCATTGTGTATTCTGAGTTTCTTATACAAGAGTGTGCGCAGTTAGTTAGAAAATATGAGCATACTAACTGGGACAGGTTAAGCCTTTGTTGAAGAGCAAGCGAAGCAAACTCGAAAAATAGATTCCTTATTAGGATAGTTACAGTTAACATTACGTGGAATAATTGTTCGAGAGAATCGTAGGATCGTGTCGAATAACTCTGATAGTTTAGGCTTAATCACTTAATTTTCATATGCTCATTACTCATTTTTTTCAGTCTTCTCAACAATAATAAGGTTTACTCGAGCATTGTAGCTCTTGAGATTCTGAGGCTCTTGCCCATCCCTGCCCCTAGACTGGGGAGGAGCAGTTTGAAGGCAACGCATCTCCAACCAGGAGCATCCTGCCAGTGCGGGGATACCCATACGGTCTCTCGCGAATCGGCGCGCCTCTTTGCCGGCCTATCGTCGTGAGATTTAGAGGTCCATGCAACATCCACGACCTGCGTATGGTGTTGCAACACCGGGACGAAACTCCACTGCCGCGACAAGTTGCGGTATATTTTTTTTTCGTTAACTCAGAAGTTTAATTTTTTCACAGCTTCTAGGGACAGATCTAATTAAATAATTTTAATTTCAATTCGATTTTCCACGCGTTCCTGAGATAAAGGGTCTTGACAGACAGACGGACAACAAAGTGATCCTATATGGGTTCCGTTTTTTCCTTTAAAGGTACGGAACCCTAAAAATGAATAAACAAGTAAGATATTAGTTGTCCTCTCTTTTACTATTGCTGATAAAATTAGGAAACCTGCCATTTTTAACCGACTTAAAAAAAAGGAGGATCTTTTCGGTTGTATTTTTTTTAAGTTTGTTACCTCAGAACTCCGTCGTTTATGGACCGATATGTAATTTTTTTTTTTCACTTAATAGGATATGATTCCAGATTGGTCCCTGATAATGGGATCCATGAAGAATCGAGGGAACTCCTCAAATATTATAGGCAACTATATAATGATGTTGGTATTTTAATCGAGAACTCAAGCATTTACAGTCAAAAAGTAACATTTGATGAAATGGAACTGGTGAAGAAGACCAGGAATGGCCAATGGAACTTCACACTCATATATATATATATATCTCAATGAAGATAGTTAAGCAACTATGACAATGCAAATAAATAAATGGTTCTGAATAGTTTTATTGAAAATGGTATCATCGTAGTGATCGGATAGTGTATCGGAGCCGGAAGGTATGCACCGGATCTCCGTAATTAATCAATGTATCCTAGCCGTGTTTGGACTTATTAGAATTGTCATGAGATGCACTTTAGCTATAAAGTACTATCGAAATCGAACTCATCTGATGATGGAACCGGAAGGTGGAAGGTAGTCACGGAAACTTCATAATAAAACAGAGTTTGGTTAGTTTGAATTTTCATGAGAAATAAGTACTCTGGCTATAAGTGTATCAACAACTAAAAAGTGTGAAATAAAAAACTTTTTACAAAAAAAAAAATTAAGAAAAAATTACCGACACTACAAAAGAAAGTTATTTTTAATAATCTATAGCTCTGAGATTTCTATCATTGATACGGCTCCGGCTAGCTACAGCCTTGGTCCCTAGCGCGACGGCCCTGTATCAAACATATTTGATGACCCTATGGACATACTGCACATTGATAGCAGTTTGCACCTTGCATCATAAGAGGATATTCGTAACAAAGAAATATTAACCTCATAGGTAGGTAAAATTCCATTATAAACTTCATAGAATTCTTTAGCATCAGGTATGCTCAAGGAGAACATAGCCATGGCAGACACGTAAAACTTATCTGAAGTAGCGATATGTTCAATAATGTTGCCTACGTTGCCGTCTATAATCGCATGCGGTTTGATCACACAACAAGTGCAGTTTTTGAATGTTGCTCTGTGTGGTATCCTTGGTTTGCCATTTTCTTCACCAAAAAATGACTCAATAGCCTGAAAGAGAATAAATTGGCGATATCAGACAAATTTTTGGCTTCTTAACGCGATTGCGGTTGTAAAGCGATCCGATGCGGTTCACGCGCCATTGTAAGTGTGAAAATATCAAACCAACTAATTACAACCGCTTCGCTTCACTCACCGCTGCACCGCACCTACGTGTGGTTGGTCACGTAGGCCACCGCAATATCGTATCAATTGTTTGTTACACCACACCGCGTCGCTTCGCGATCGCGTGGACATCTACATGGGAAAACGCGCAATTTTCCCGATGACTTTTTGCATTGTCACTTTAGGCAATTTGTCGAATTTGCAATCCGGAATTGGATCGGTACAACCACATGAATGTATAGCGCGACTGCATCGATGTAAAGAACCATTCCATGGTCACTTTGAGACAAATTCAACCAGTTTTTATTAAGCTATTGCATAGCTTCTATCGAGGGCCTTGAGCGCGGGGACCGAATCCAGAAATTCCGTAACGAAAAAAACCTCACGCTCCCCACTCCGACGGGCACGGAGGTGTGGCTTGAAGGAGGTGTGGCTTGAAGGCCGTGCATTGTCTAACGTCGTTTCTTTTCGGCAGTCTTCGACACGGTGTTTGTGTGCGTGCAACTAGCCGTATTGTACGACTCTACATGCTATGAAATAGCTTTACCGCGGCAGTCCCCGAGTGCCACACGTATTTTCATTACATTATTTTCAACTCTCGATATCGGGCCATTCGCCCCGGTGATGAATACAATGTCAGTTTTAGTGACCACAATTATGCCACCTCAAAACATATACGATCCGCTTCCAAAATCCATACGTTCGCTTGGTAAGCGCGCCATACCAGGCCACTCAGAAAGTTTTGCGAAAAAAAGTTTTTATGTCTAAGGCACTGGCCACTTGTAATAATTTTGAAAATTTTGTTTATAATAATAATAATTTATTTCTCAATATTGATCAACAAAGTTTGAACAACAATAATAAATGCTAAAATATGGACAATTATTTAAAACCCTGACTTCTAAACTAGGTTTATGTACCTGTATCTTAGAAGCCAGAATTTATTTAGGCCGCTATCCCACTGGCGTTTTACGAGCGTTGGCGCTTCTCCAACGTCTGCGCAGCGCCAACGTTAAGCAGACTCGACGTTAACGTCGCGTTTTTCTAGTGGTAAAGCGCCAACGATGAGCAGACGCGACATTAACGTTGCGGTTAGAGGTGTACGCAAGAAACTTGCAACGTTAACGTCTATATCTAATGACATCCCCCGCTCTTGGTCGGAGCGGGAGATAGTGTCAGACTTTTACTGACTAAAAACCCACTTCTGTTCCTTCTTTTTCCAGGGCCCCGGGGATCTCTTTCGCATCACCCATGGCCCAGTAGGCTTATATCTCCTTGAGGCGCGCGTGGAACACTACGCGCCGTCGACGACTTGGGCTCGGTCCGGACAGTTGCCGGACGATCGGACGGCTGTCGAGGACGAGTCCCAGGTACTTCATCGTCGACTCGACGCCGATGTGAACTCCTGCTACCGTTATTTGGGAACCCGGGGGTGGCGCGTTCCGAGGGCCGTGAAAGCACATGGCCTCGGACTTGTTCAGTGCCACCTCGAGTCTCAACTGCTGGATCCTCTCCACGACTGTCGCAACCCCGCGTGTCACTAGTTCGACCGCCGCATACAGTGGAGGTGTGCCCCGCTTGGGCGGATCACCGCCGTGTCCTCATGGAGACAATCGGGGGTAGCGAACTCTCGCGCCGGTCCAGTCTTCTTCAAACTGGCCACCGACTTATACTGACATTGTGAACTTTTTGAAGCTGTAGCCCTAGTTTAAACGCGTTCAGTTGCCGATTTCTCAAAGACATGACATAAGAAAGCGGTCAGCACGCTCTGATACCATGCGCCGCCGGCCAGGTCCTGGTCGCCGAATGTGTCTTGAAACCTCGTGGTATACTTGACGAACAGTGAAGCGGCTCAAATTTAGCTGTCGAGCAAATGGTTGCTTCTGCAGGCGTGGTATCCATATTTTTCCAGTAAATCCGTCTGGTTATTGACGGAAACTTATTTTGTGTTTTTGTAAAGCTAAGCTTGTATGCTTAATTTGTAATATCTGTAGATTTAAGAGAAAAAAAAAACAGGATTTTACCAAATTACAAGGGATGTGTGTTTTTTTTTGCTTTCACGTGTGTATGCTATACCTTCTTTGCTTTTATCCTCGAGCTCGTCGCATGCGCTACGTTTCTCAGCGCATTTTCTCCGTACATTTTTCGGAGGGTGCCAGGGGCTGCATCCGCTGGGTCTGTGGCCCCTAATGCGCGCTTCCATTCTGCGACTGCGTTAGGTGCTACCAGTTCCAGGCCGATTACGTCACCACCAGTCACATAGTCGATTATAATACTGTAGAAAGAATACAGTTTTATTTTCTTATATGAAAAATTAGATAGTTTATTTTTAAACCTTGCAAACTTAACCGTCTTGTATTAAGACATGTACAGCAGTAAAATAGGTATCAACTTACGGAAGCATGTTGCTTCCGCCCAAATGGCTATATAGATCCATTGCGAAGTCTTTATTAATTCTTCCGTTTTTCATGTTGACGATGCGAAACCCCTTCTTCGAAATAAATGTTATTATTCTTCCGTGTTCACTCGGTGATACCGGTTTAATCAATGCAAAAGTACTAAAAACAAGTAGGACATAATAAATAAAGTCTTGTTAGTCTAGGTATAAGCCTACTTTTCTCCCCTAGAGGGCCATAAACTTTCTTCGGAAAAAGAAATGGAGGTCTACACTCAGCACGCCAGCATGGCCCATTTTAATGAGGAAGATGGCATTTTCATGGAGCTGATGTTTTTTTGGAAAGTACATGTTCCACACTGCTTTACGGAAAGGCGTGGTACATACTTCCAGCTTGGTTTCAGCAGTGCTGCGTTTTTGCGCGAAAGTTGTCGCAACTACGTAGCAGCTATTGTAAAGAGGTGTTGGAAAAGGGATTGTTCAATGAGTCCCTTTGGAAATTTTATATAACTATGCCCGTCTAACTATAAATCTTACGTTTCACTATGACTAAACAAAGTCCTCTTGGTGGCTGGAGCGCAGTCTTTTATAAGAAGTAGTTTTGAAAATACGTTGATAATATTGCCAACTTGTAGCATTGCTGGTTTGAGGTATGGTGCATGTACTCGTCTAAGTAAGTTAATTCCCTTTTTTGTGTTTATGACTTGACAGGAATTATCGTATGGGAAATAATTGAGCATTAATTCCACAATAATGTCGGCGCCCTCGTCATACATTTCGCACAGAAACGTGTATTTGTCAAAGTAATCGTAAACCTGAAACAAGAAAAGTACAAGCATAAGCACAATCAGCCTTATAATGTTCGCACTGCTGGAACTTAGGCTTCCTCTCTAAGAGAGGGAATGGGCCATAATCCACCTTCCGGCCCAGTGTAGATTAGTGTCTTGAATCGCTTGGATTTCAAGGTTATAGCGCAAAAACGGTGATATGAACACTTCTGAAAAGAAATTGTAGCCATCACGATCAGGAGGAGTCTACAGAATCCACAGGTAGGGTACCTGTTCATCGTGCTAGGGAAAATAATATAAAGACAAGTGCGATAACAGTCTAGTTGTGTTCAGTTGCTTCAAAATAAATATTCGTTATATTTAGATTTTACCATTGTTCAACAATCTCAATCGATTACGTTAGGTCAGCTCAAAACTAGAAATAAAATAGAAATATAACTTATGAATGTATAGATTTTTCAATAAAGCCTAAGAATGGTGCTTATTTAAAAAGTTTTAAAATTAAAGAGATAATTAAAATACGTTCGTTCGTGTAAGCTATAGAAATATGTTTTTATTTGTGACATTGACAGCAGCACAATAGAAAAAAGAAATAAATGTCTGACTGATCCAGGCTGTTTCTAATTATAACAACCACAGATAACAACACTACGAATTGTAATCACACTAATACAGTGTGAGTCTTTATAATGTGCACATATCGAAATGAGGGAATCTATGCTTAATTTTATCGACGGAAAAAATATTTAAAAAAAATCTAAATATTTATTTTTATTTATTATGGATTTTTTTAAAAATTTGTTTGCTTTTGTGACCCCAGTGTATACAAAGCTGTGTAACTTTTAAACTAAACGATCTATCATGATGAAACAAACTCCATAATGATCGGAAGTAATTAGGCGTTGTCATAAAATTTAAAATTGTAGAAAAAAAATAGCCTCATACAAATATTATATACAATTTTTTTTGGCAAAAATCTGATTTTTTTTTCATTCATTTTTACAATAATTGTAAAATTTCTCAATAATACGCCCCCATCACCTACCTTTTTTATAACTTTATACTGTTATTCTTCATTGTATAAAGAACCTAACGGTAAAAATTGCATGTTTTTAAGTCGACCTCAACATTTTTTATCAACTGTCAAAGAAAGGCCCAGCGCATTTGTACTTAGTAAGTAGATAACTTTTTTTTGTGAACTTTGTTGTGAATGTGCGCGGGTCGTTTCAAAGATGGCACTCCGAACGTGCAATTGTATTGTTCTCATAAGGGTGGTTTATTTGGGATGATAATTAGCACAAAAGAGTTCAATTAAAACCCATTTATGCTATTTACACAGCTTTGTATACACTGGGGTCACAAAAGCAACAATTAAAAAAAAAATCCATAATAAATATAAATAAATATTTAGATTTTTTAAATATTTTTTCCGTCGATAAAATTAAGCATAGATTCCCTCATTTCGATATGTGCACATTATAAAGACTCACATTGTATTATACGGGTATGTTTGTTACTTCTTCACATTCGAATGGCTGAAAGCATTTCGATGAAACTTAGTGCACGGATAGACCACGTTCTGGGATACATATAGGACACTTTTTTATCCCGGCAGTATTTTCATTAGAGGCCAGTTACTACATTCACGCGGGCGAAGCCACTGGCAGAAGCTAGTTGTAAATAACAAAGAATTGAAATCAAAAGGACACTGACTTTTAAATTCAGTTCGAAATGTCTTATAGTTTTGAGTAAGTATGGTGGCATCTGAAGGCTGCTTTTCAGATGTGAGCAGTGATGCCGACCGCAAACCTTCCACTTCGGTGGCCCTAATGCTGAGGCTACAGTGGCCAGCGATTTGCGATACGACTGGAAAAGCGAAATGAGTTAAATATGCGGGGTTACCATGACGTTCAAAGTAAGATTGTTTCATTCTTATTTCAGTGTGGGTAAGAGACAGAGCTATGCAGGTTGTCTAGCGCCATCTCTTACCCACACTGGAAATAAGAATGAAACAATCTTACTTTAAACGTCATGGTACAGGTCTTAGTGTGGCTACATTAGAAGCGAAAATTTGGCGATGATGTTGCTACATTGCACATATGCTTTACAACGAATTAGATGAGCAATTCATGCGGCTACACTGTAAAAGGAGAAAGACAGCGATTTCGCTGCGAACTCGCATTATTACTAATCGCGACAAGGCGGCTACATTTAAAAGCGGTACAGAGGCGAAGTACACGAAGCGTGCGGGGGAGCTCGTTTGGTTCTGGTTCTGCAATCGCCCAGTCGTTGTTGGCTTTGTGAAGACGTGTATTATTTGAATAGCTTTATCAAAACCAAACCTTGTGTTTAACTTAAGTACGAAGTATTTTTGAAAAAGAGATTGTTTTGGATTCATGAAATAAAGACCTGCGTCAATTTCCAGAAACATTCTTTGAATAATACAAGAACGCACTTGTACTTCGGACACTAACAATTCAACGTCTATTATAAACAAAAATGTTCTTTCGATTAGCGATCAAAACAAACTGATTTGAACGCGTCGCCGCGACGTGAGCGATAATGTAGCCAGCGAACCCTTTAAAATTGTTATTTTGTACTTTACGCAAAAAAAAATCGCTCCTTTATTTAAATTCGCTCAAGTAATGTAGCCACATAATATTACTTACGAGCGTATCGATCAGCGATCAATCTCTGTCGCCATTGACGATACGCATAATGTAGCCACAGACATATTATGTAGCACTGTTGTACATGTTGCGTAAGTGAGAGATTATCTAATAATTTGATGTAGCCGTTGCTATGATTACACTACTGTTGTTGAAATCGCTAGTAATACCTATTTGGCGCACAGTGTAGCCTTAAACGTGAATTTCAATTATTTGTTTTAATCGCTCATGTATCTCCGGTCGCATCGCGGTCTAGTGTAACCTCAGCCTAAGTCACTTAAATATACATACAAAATTACTTTCAAATCGGTCAAACCATTTAGGAGAAAGTTAGCTGACAAGCAATCGTTCAGAAGAATTAGGCTGAAATAGATAGACAAAACCTTTAATTGAATAACAGGTTTTAATATGCTAAAAATTCAGTTTAGTAAGTAATACGAAGTATTTGACAATCAACGCTTATAGAGAGACATAGAACATAGAGTTGTAGCAAAGAGTTTACATCATTCTCCCGCACTAGTCAAGAACATACTCATCTAAAAATTTTGGTGCTTGGCGCACGCGACAGGATCTACGAACTGTTTCAGTAGGCGGTGATGATGGTGGCAGTTCTTGCGATACTTCTCTGTTAAGTGCTTGGCGCACACGACAGGATCTACGAACTGTTTCTGTAGGCGGCGATGATGGCGGCAGTTCTTGCGACACTTTACTGTAACCAGGGACTGACTCTTCTGGCTGTGTACAAATTGCAGGTGAATCAGGCAATGTAGAATCCTGGTTTTCAATTTCCTGTGGAACCATGTCCTCAGACCCCAGAGGTGCAAGGTGCCGATTAGAAACTGTTGTTTCTCTTCCGTCGGGATATCTAATGAAGGAGTAGTCAGGGTTGCTGTGCAGTAATTCTACTTCTTCAACGTAAGGTTCATATTTGTTATTCCTGTTCTGTTTCTTTATTAAAACTTGTCCGGAATTGTTGAGCCAAGTCGGAATGGAAGTTCCATTCGAGGATCTGCGTGGATGTTTAAACATTCGCTCATGCGGCGTGCAATTTGTCGTCGTACATAGTAGAGAACGAATTGAATGTAGGGCTTGCGGTAAAACTTTCTCCCAGTTCTCTACTGAAAAGTTTTGAGTTTTTAATGCCAAAAGTATTGTTTTCCAGAGTGTGGCATTCAATTTCTCCACTTGTCCATTACCCTGTGGATTGTAGGCCGTGGTTCGACTTGTAGCGATACCTCTCTCATGAAGAAATTCTTGTACGTCAGCAGAAAGAAAAGCTGTACCACGATCCGAATGAATATAAGACGGGAAGCCGAATATCATAAATAGATTGTTCAGATGTTTGATCACTGTTTTAGAGCTGACGTCCGAGCAGGGAAAAGCGAAAGGAAAACGAGAAAATTCATCAATCATAGTTAATATATACTTGTTAGGCGTATTTGTTGGAACTGGGCCTTTAAAATCTATGCTCAAGCGTTCGAAGGGTGCTGTTGCTTTGATAAGTCTTCTATGCTCATCACTGATGTTACGTAAATATCTGGGCTTTACTTCTGAGCAAATTCGACAAGAGCTAGTCATTCTTCGGACTTCTTCGAGAGAAAAAGGTAAATTTTTGGAACGAATCCAATGGAACATACGTGAAACGCCAGGATGACAGAGATCTTGATGGAGTGATATCAGTTTGGCTGTGTGATTTTCTATGGAGGCACAAACCCTTGATAGAGCATCAGCAGCGTAATTTTCCTTGCCAGGTCTGTATACGATTTCAAATTTGTAAGAAGCAAGTTCCAGGCGCCATCTCTGAATCTTCTCATTTTTAATTTTGCTTGAGTGTTTCATATTGAACATAAAAGAAACCGAACGTTGATCAGTGACCAGACGAAATTGCTTGCCGATAAGATAATGACGCCACTTCTTTAGCGATTCTACAATGGCATAGGCTTCTTTCTCAATAGCAGAATGATTTTGTTCAGTTGGGTTTAAGGTTCTTGAGAAGAATGCTACTGGCCTTGAATCTTGTGTCAACACTGCTGCGCATTCTATCGCAGATGCATCAGTTTCGACAGTAAAAGGTATGTTTTCATTGATAGCATGAATAGAAGATTTTGCGATATCATTATTCAAGCTCCCAAAACATTGATTTTGCTCATTTGTAAGGGGAAACTTTGTCGTTTTAGCAAGTGAGTGAATTCGTTCTGAAAAGTTAGGAATCCATTTTGAGTAGTGCGCAAACATTCCGAGAGTACGCCTGAGGGTTGGTATGTCCTGTGGTGGAGGTAAATCAATAAGTGGCTTGAGACGCTCACTGTCAGGTTTGATAGTGTGATTGTGAATATTATAGCCAAGAATATTAATAGATTCTTGAGAAAATTTACATTTTTGCATATTCAACGTAAGACCGTACTTTTTAGCGGCCGTCATAAAGTTTTCTAAATTCTGGTCGTGTTCTTCTTGAGTTATGCCACATATAGTTATGTCATCAAGATAAGCGTATGTTTTCTCAAGCTTTTCCTTTCTAATTATCCAATCGATTGTTCGCTGGAAGCTTGAGACTCCATTTGTCACTCCGAAAGGAATGCGCCTAAATTGATATAAATTACCTAGAGCTTCAAATGCAGTATACTTCCTTTCTTCGGGTAAAATGGGCACTTAATGGTACGCGCTTTTCAAGTCTATCAGGCTGAACATCGTGTTTTTGGCTACTTTAGCTACTAAATCCTCCATATTTGGCAATGGATAGGCGTCGAGCTCAGTATAACGATTAATTGTTTGAGAGTAATCAATGACAAGCCGTTTTCTATGCGTTTCATTTTTGGTTACGAGAACCTGAGCTCTCCACGGTGATTTACTCTCCTCGATCACACCTTCAATCAAAAGATTATCGATCTCGTTCTTAATAAATTTGGTATCTTCGTTGCTGTGTTTTCTGGATTTAACAGCAATAGGTCTGCATTTAGGAGAGACGTTTGCAAAAAGTGGTACAGCCGGTACAGATGCTGCAGCCACATTACACTCATGGAGTGGTTTCTTTGGTCCACCAAATGAGAACTCTAGTGATGCATGTTCCCCAAGGACGTCATGACCTTTTCTTCTTCTTTCTTTTCATTTCCTTTTCTCCATTATTTATTATGACGAAAGTTTAACAAAATAGGTTGAATGAAATAATAATTTTGTAGATTATAGAGAGAAAGAAAATACATTTATTTAGCACAGACTTAAAGACACACAATACTACAGTTACATGTAATTACATAAAACCAACAAATAAAAAGTATAAAGTCCGATGAAATCATGTAAGGATATAGTAGGAATGTTTGCCTCACGGCTGCACCAAACAGGCCCAATTCAGCAAAAATCTGAAACCCAAAATATTAGAAAAAACTAAAAAAAAATACTATTTAGTGCATGACGTCATGAGTTTCAATTTTTGGTAGGTATAGATAAGTTATCATTTACTGATCAAATAAATAATGTAATTTTTTAAATAATAATGTTCTCCTGATCGAAAGATGATGTAATGATATTAGTATTTTGTCTCCCATAGTTTCGCCAAATCTCCCTAGTAATAAACTGACAACACTGGCTAATCGGAATGACATACAAAAAAACGAATTAAAAAATCGTGTTTTCTATAATAATAGTGGTTAAATAACAAAACTTACCGATGAAAAGTGAGCTTAGTGTTATTATATTGTTTTTCCACATAATTACGGCACAGCCTGACAGCACAAACCGAAATAATTAATTATTTTTCGTGAGCACATTATCCTTAGTTGTTTCAAATGACACTGACGTAAGGGAGAAGCGAGTCTACCAATTTTAGTAGACTTTATTTGGGCCGTTTTGTACGGTCAATGTGGCATCTAGACAAGTACTAGGCATGCCTTTTAAGTTCTGTCGTTTCCATATTTCCCGGCAATTTTGAATTTGGAACTGTTCTATATTCGAATGTGTTTAAATTTTGAATCTCAATACAGTTGAAAGTATTAGGATTAATGCTATTGTTTAGTCACAGCGTCGATTGGAATTTGTCAGGTTACGTACGAAAATGAATCTTTCTAAGGAAAATGTTCGTGCTATAATTTTCTACAACTTTAGAAGAGGCCTGACACGGCTTCAGTCTTTTGAAGAGCTAACATCTGTGTTCAGTGATGAAGCCCCATGTCTGCGGACTGTCGAACGCTGGTATTTAGAATTCCAGCGTCGACATACCAGTGTTAGCGACAAATCTCGCGAAGGACGCCCAAAATCCGCCTTCACTGAAGATAACATCATTGCTGTGAGACAACTAATTCTCGAAGATCGTCATGTGACGTATCGAGAGATAGAGGCTCTATTAGGCATCTCAGGGACAACCATACAGAAGATCTTGCATGAAGCGCTTGGTGTGAGAAAGCTAGTTTGCCGTTGGATACCGCATCTGCTTTCCGACGATCACAAGGCGGCCCGTGTCAGATGGTGTAAGAAAACTCTGCAAAGGTTCAACCGAGGAGAGTCAAATCACGTCTACGACATCATCAGTGGTGACGAATCTTGGATCTATGCCTACGATCCTGATTCCAAACAACAATCTACAATCTGGGTCTTTCAAGACGAGCCAAAGCCGACTAAAGTTGTTCGTTCTCGAAGCACTTCAAAGAAGATGGTGGCCACGTTCGTTGGAAAAACCGGCCATGTTGCGACTATTGCACTTGAAGATCGTAGAATGGTTAACGCAGAGTGGTATACCACAGTTTGTTTACCACAAGTCATCGCCGAACTTCGAAAATCTAACTCAAAGCGACGCATCATCCTGCACCACGACAACGCAAGCTCACACAGCGCTCGTCAAACGATTGAGTATTTGAAGCAGGAAAAAGTAGAAATTCTTGACCATCCTCCATACAGTCCTGACCTAGCCCCTAACGATTTCTTTACATTTCCTAAAATTAAGAAAAGTCTTCGTGGTCAAAGGTTCCAGTCCGGTGAAGAAGCAGTCGACGCTTTCAAGTCAGCCATTTTGAACACCCCCACTTTAGAGTGGAATAAATGTTATAATAACTGGTTTGAGCGAATGGAAAAGTGTATAAAGCTACGTGGTGAATACTTTGAAAAACAATAAAAAGTACTATAAGGTTCTAGTTGTGTTTTTTTCTTCTAACGACAAAACTTAAAAGGCATGCCTCGTATATAATCAAAGGTGTTTTTATTTTTATTAGTGTATGTGAGTATGAATTTCCGTTGACCATTTCTGGCCTTCTTCATCAGTTCCACTTCATCAAATGTTACTTTTTGACTGTAAATGCTTAAGTTCTCGATGAAAATACCAAAATCACTATAAGGTGGCCTATAATTTTTGAGGAGTACCCTCGATTCCTCATGGATCCCATCGTCAGAACTGGATTTCTCCTTCATGGGGAAAAAAAAAATTTGCAAATCGGTCCATAAACAACGGAGTTCTGAGGTAACAAACATAAAAAATGACGAAAAAAAATACAACCGAATTGATAACCTCCTCCTTTTTTTGAAGTCGGTTAAAAACGTGCATTTTTTTCGCCGCATCATCATCATCAGATCACTTCGACGATATCATTTTCAAAGTAACTATTCAGAACCATTGATTTATTTGTATTGTCATAGTCGCTTACTATCTTCATTGTGATATCTATGTGAGTATGAAGTTCCGTTGACCATTTCTGTTCTTCATCAGTTCCACTTCATCAAATGTTACTTTTTGACTGTAAACGCATAATATTTGAGGAGTTCCCTCGATTCCTCATGGATTCCATCATCAGAACTGGATTTTTTAAAAATTGGGACTAATCTGGAAGCATATCTCATATGGGAAAAAAATATTGCAAATCGGTCCAGAAACGACGGAGTTCTGAGGTAACAAACATAAAAAAATGATGATAAAAAATACAACCGAATTGATAACCTCCTCCTTTTTTTTGAAGTCGGTTAAAACGTGCGTTAGTTTCGCGGCAGTGCGCGGCGCTTCCTAAATCTCTATACGATACAAAAATATTTGCGGTAGATTCACCGCAAATTTGCAGCGAGAGGCCAACGGTGATTCTACCGCATGCGTTTATTTCACGGCAATGCGCGCACTTCTATGAGACTCCATACTTCACAGATTATGCGTTAGAAAAACGCAAGGAAGTGCGCGCACGGCCTTAGGATATAATAATGTAAAACCGGGTTCAGACTGTTGTAATGTAACATGCAATGTAACAGAATTCCCATAGTGTGGACGTCTTGCGCGTGCGAACCGTGCACACTACGCGCGCGAACAGAGCATTTCAACTATGTAGGGGTCTGCGCACTCTTGAGACAACACTCTACGACGTCGCAGACTTGTCTGCGACAAGACTGTTTTGTCTACGACATGCGCACACCATCAAGACAAAACAGTCTAGTGGCGTAAGGCCAGTGTTGCCAACTTAATGGATTTTCCACTAAAACTAGTGGTTTTAACCCCCATTTAGTTGCAAAATATTGGTTTTAGTGGGTAGTGGATTTTTCTAGTGCTTTAGTTATATTAAATTTCTTACTAAAAAGCGATGACTCGGGTGTAAATCAGCACCATTGAATCCATAATTATCAATCTGATACCGACGATGATGGTGTAAACAAAAATTATTCGTCTAAAGACGAATTAATACATAGCTGTTATTGAATAATTTGTATGTTTGTTTACCTACTAATGTTAATTTACCCACAAATGGTATTTTGTTCAACTGATTGTTAATTCTTATCACTTATTACTAAAGGAAACTAATAACCTATATGCCTACTTATTTTATTTCGTACAACACACATTTTTTTAGTGGGAAATTTTGCGATTATTTGTGTGGGATATTTTTTTATAGTGGTTTTTTGGAGGTTTTAAAAGTTGACTCTAGTGGTAAGTAACTGTTGGCAACATTAAATGTCTCACAACAGTCTTGTCGCAGAAAAGTCTGCGGTGTCGTAGACTAGTCTGCGACGTTGTAAACAATTCTGTTTAAGACAGTCTTGTCTCAAGTGTGCGCAGGGCCTAAGTAGATACATGTTCGTTTCGTGCGCGCGCTGCGTCCACACATGTGTTGAAATGTCTTTTCATGTTACCTTACATATTACGTTACAGTAGTCTGTACCTGGCTTGAAAAATAAAAGAAATTAACTTCATGAAATTAGCGTAATTTATTGAAAATCTAATGATACTGAGTGAAGAAGTTTCAAGTGATTATTTCATCTTAAATCTAATTCTTATTTGGTAGTCCTTCAGTCACTTTTCGAGCTGTAGATTCTCGCGATTCTTTTCTGAAAGGAGCGAAACTTGCTTTAACAAGCGACGACACTATAAAATAAAATGGCTCTACAGAGTCCCCGAAATGATCGATCGATCAATTGATCGATTCCAATTGCGATTGACTCGTGAACGATCATTTCAAATGACAGGCGAATGACGTTTCGATTGAAGGGGCGTAATTCGTGCACGCTTCAGTTTGCTGTTTCTATAAAAAATAAAACCAGATGTTGGTTCAAGGAATGGCACAAACTGAAATATTGATTCATTCATGAACAAAACTATTGTCATTTGCCGTCAATGTCTGTCAATACGTAGCCAATCAAATCATCATTTGCCATTATTTCCGTAGTACCTAATATTGGCACTCGCTTAAGCTTCATTCAAACTGAAGCGAAAAATTTTTGTCTGACTCTCATTGAAGAAAGATGTCTTTTAATTTTAAAGAAGAAGTTTTGCTATTGTTGAAGAAGAATCACAAGATTTTAAATAAGTAGAGTGCATTTGATGCCTTTTCTGTTAAACTTTTATCTGTGTTTGACTAGTGTTAAACTAAAAAATATATTGTTTTTAAAACTTTGTTTTTTTAGGACCAAGAAAAGGAGAAAATGGGTACATGAGCTGAGCACTCAACGTCTACTATCAGGAGAGTTTCACACTTTAATATCTACGATAGAAAAAGTCAGATCAGTCAGTCAAAAAAAAAGATTTTTATAGTCCTCATGACTTAGGTCGTAAAGGATTTTATTTTCTTTATTTTTTTCTAAAAACAATTCCATGTTCATGGGCATTGCGAATCAAGGATAAAATATGCGTCCCGCTTCAATTTCGCTGCAACTCGTGCGACTAGTCGCGCCAATTTGAACACGTTCATATAAGTTAGTAGACCAGATAATCAATCGTTCTAAAACTAACTTACCAAAAGAACAGATACTGACAATAAAAACAGAGAATTTGACTTACACAAACCCGACAGACATAGCAAATGCATTTAATGACTACTTTATAGACGACATTGAGAATAATATAACAAATGACATTAAAATTAATAATAAGTTAGATAATTTGACAATGCAATCAATGTTTATGCAGCCTGTTCTAAAATCTGATATTATTTTAGCTACAAAGACGCTTAAAAATACTAGTACTGTAGGTATTGACGGTATATCAACAAAAGGAATCAAATATGTAATTGAGCTTATAGCACCTGTCTTAGCACATATTATCAATATAGGTATTACCGAGGGCGTCTATCCCGCTGATTTGAAAAAAGTTATAATAAAACCCCTCCATAAAAAGGAAGACAAGAAGAATATAAAAAATTACCGGCCAATAGCTAAAATTCCTGTCTTTTCCAAAATTTTTGAAATAGTTATTTACAACTCTCTATACCAATATCTTTCTAAATACAATATTTTATGCAAAGAACAAAACGGTTTCCGTAAAAATAGAACAATTAATATGGCTATTTTCGATTTTTTTAATAATGTTATGTCTGCTGTTGATAGAAAGATTCCCATCTGCGCTATTTACACAGACATGACTAAAGCTTTTGATTATGTTGATCACAAAATCCTTTTAGATAAATTGCATTGCTATGGCATCAGAGGCAACATTTTAAAATTACTGGAATCATACCTAAGTAATAGATTGCAATGTACTGAAATTACAAGAGTATGCGCAAAAACCAAAACAGAACGAACTTATGTGTCAAAGTTCAGAAATGTAGAATATGGAGTGCCTCAGGGTAGCGTGCTTGGGCCACCATTATTTCTCATTTACATAAATGATTTGCCAAAAGTGACACAACATGAAATGATTTTGTTTGCAGATGATAGCACCGCCATAGTGGAATGTAAAGACTTAAATACTTATCAATTTGACATTAATAATACTCTTACTGACATAATTAATTGGCTTAATATCAATAATTTAATAATTAACCTTAAGAAAACCAAAGTAATGCATTTCCACCAAAGAATTGAAGCCCCAGACACTTTTGTTAATTATAATGGAACTGAAATAGAAGAAGTAAAAGTAGGTGTATTTTTAGGTATCCATATTGATAATAAACTTAATTGGAGACCTCATATAGAACAGCTTTGTAAAAGAATAAATAAATCTGCATAATATGCACTTTTTCAATTGGCTAGAAAAGTAAATATAGATGCGTTACTTGTTGCCTATCATGGTCTAGTTGCCTCACTTCTAAGATACGGAATTATTTTTTGGGGTAATTCCCCGGATAAGACTTTCCTATTCAAGGCACAAAAAAGGTGCATTAGAGCCATGTGTGGCCTAAAAACAGACGACAGCTGTGTACCGTATTTTAAATCATTAAATATACTTACGCTACCAGCACTATACATATTAGAAATTAGTACTTTCGTCAAAACAAATCCTAATCTTTTTGAAAAAATTACAATGGTACGAAATGTTCCAATTCGTAGTCAGTACAAAAATTCATTAAGTAATTATAAATGTAAAACTGCATTAGTAAAAAAAAGTGTCTTGGGTATGGCACCGCGCATTTATAATAAAATTCCAGACTCCATAAAAGAATTGAATTTTACACAATTTAAGAAAAAAATTAAATTGTTCCTAATTGATAAATGTTACTATACTATTGACGAATTTCTAAATGATGAATTAATATAGAATTACATTTTGTGAATACTAAACAATTTAGACATTTTAATTATTGTAACAATTTAATTATTTGGCCATTTTAATTGATTTGACATTATAATTATTTGGACATTTTAATCATTTTGACACTTTATTATTTTAATATTTTAATTGTATTGACATTTTAATTGTTTTTGACATTTTAATTGTATTGACATTTTAATTGTATTGACATTTTTATTTGTATTGACATTTTAATCGTATTGACATTCAATTGATTTGCAAACTATTTAAATTAATAATTAGAGTATTATGTAAGTGTTGAATTTATTTTTCTATTGTAATACCATAAATTATCCATGTTTTTTATTTTTATTTTTGTAAATTATAATTCATAATTCTTAGCGACAATTGCACCCCATATTTGTACCCCTTCAGGTATAACATAGCGCTCTGTTAATCAAATATAAGACCTGTATCTCTTTACCTATATTAACAAATAAATTATTATTATTATTATTAGTAGGCGCAATCGACGCGAGCGAATCGCGTCCCGCGTACCGCGCGGGATTCGCTTCAGTTTGAATGAAACTATCTTAGTATATAGTTTGAATGAAACGAATTTTTTTTTGCATAATGGGCATAATTCACATAAACATTGTCAATCTTGCGATTGACTGTTTCTGGGATTCTTTAGTTAAGAAGGAAAACTTTACAAACTCTGGCTCGAGGCGCCATCTCCCCCAATCTCTTAGCGATGGCCTCCATAGCCCCAGCCAGTCTGTTGACGGCCGCAGTGGCTTCCCTTTTGGATTCACTCTTCATTCGCTCCAAATTGAGCAAACCCTCCATAGCCTCACGGAGTGCCATAGGACCTAAATTAATAATAAAAGAAAATATATAAATCAAGAACATAGGGTGAATAATTGTTGAAAATTGTTAGCAAGTGCTCGTTTGTCAGCGCAAACAAGCAATCACCAAAACTCGTAGTTTGTCAACGTTGGTCATCGTAGATTAGCCTCAAAAAGCATTTACAATCTCAAACAAGACAACATTTGTGTCGGTTCATGCTGCTTCGGGCTGGCGCACTGGTTGCAGCTTTCTATGTGAATTTACTCATAGGCATAAACGCGGTGTCCTAAGTGGGCGATTCAACGCTAGTGCGATTGCGAAGCGATCCGATGCGAACTTAACGTGATGGAGCATCTCGACGGCACCTCTGGCGCGATAGTTAAGCACTTAATTGGCTTCTGCGCTGCTTATCGCGGGTTCGATTCCCGCTCGGAACAAATATTTGTATGGCCTACAGATAGGTGTTCCGGGTGTTGGTGTCTTTTGTATGGGAGTTTACATGTTTCTGAACGCACCCGCGATACAAGAGCTACTCTTAGTGTGGGGCAACATTTTTTTTTTCAATGCGAATCAAAAAGAACAAGGTATTAACTTACCACTGTTTTGCTCAGAACTAGGTCGGTGGCGAAGTCGGCGTGGCGAATCCGCTTGGGTCTTCCTTTTCAAATGGTCACGGTGGACCACAGGCTCTGGCTGCTGATTTGAAAAGTCCACAGGTTCTAGATGTTGACCTGAATTCACAACAGCCTCTGGTCGCTGGCTAGAATGGGCTCCAGGCCCTAGCCACTGACCAGAATGTGCCATTGGCCCTGCCCTCTGGCCAGAATGAACCACAGGCTCTGGCTGTTGGCCCGAATGAATCACAAGCTCTCTTTGGTCGCCAGACTGAACCACTGGCTTTAGCTGTTCGACTGGCCGCATTATGCCGACTGGCTTTTGCCGCTGATTAGAATGAACATCAAGCTTCAACTGTCGGTCAGTGCAGACCACAGGTTTCAGCTGTTGTTCAGTACGAACCATTGAGGCCAGCTGAAAAGTATGTTTTACAGAGTTACCAGCACGTCCTGATACGTCCTCAGGGTAGTACAACACGATATCTGAAGATTCTGATCTGGAACACATTAAATTGATTTAAAAAAAACTGTTTATTACAAACAGGGATTAAAATAAATAGAATATAATGTATACCCTGAACTGTTACTAGATTCGTCTTGCTCCACAATTTCTGCTGTACTGGTCGACGGCTGAGGCTCAGTTTCAAAGTGCTATTAACAGGCCGAGCACAAACAGGGAACACCGGTAAAAGGAAATCACAAAATTACTTGTTATTTAACCAAATATATACACTCACTGGCAATAACTGGCCTAAGCCCTAAACGCTAATTTGTAAACCAACTATCTCATATCCCTCTATCTTTTGTTTTGCCATTATTTTTCATTTATTTCCCCTGATGTAAATCACAACAGTTTACAACAGTGTTATAATTAATGTCCTACCGAAACAAGATTTTCAATCCAAACTGAGACTGAATCTTCGGTCATATTTTAATGAACATACTCGTAGAACCTTACAGTCCTGCAAAATGCAAATAAAACTGAATTTTGAGGTTCACCCTGCAGCATTTACCAAGTTAAAATCAAAGTTAAGTAAAGAAAGTCACACAATCAGGACAATTATGGGTGGTTACTGGCGAACTCAGCTTATGATAGCGGGTGACTTACGAACTATATGAAGTCACCGTCAGCTGAACGACGCTGTGATAAATCCCGAACGCAGAGTTTCGGTTAGGCCGAAGGTTTGGTGGGTTTTATGCCGTATGTGATGAAGAAACTAGATTTTTTGGCCGAAGCCGGTACTGAACCTCCGGTCGGTCACAAGTCGATTTTTGTACATTTAAACCCTGTTAAGGCCTTGCAAATTACATGGTTCTTTTAATATTGAGTCTGTTCATATACAACTTTAAGCATCATCATCTTTATAAAATTCTCATGACTTCGAATTTTTGGTTCCAGGACAAGCCGACTTCCTCAACTCGTTTCATAGATAAGCCTGTACGAAACCTTTAGTGCGCGAGTCCGACTCGCACTTGCTTGATTTTGTTTACATTAAAGTCGATTTTTTTTGTAAAAAGATTTTTTAAAGATATCTTACTGTTGAACTAGGGCAGCGATAATATATGGACAACATTTACAGATAAGTGTATCTGGCAGTTACTTTACACTATCTACATACTTACGAGTAGTACTCAAATGTAGCTAACATTTAAAAAAAAAATTTAACTTACAGAAACTGTAGTGTCACAAACTCTGAGCAAGTCTTCCTCAAGGTCGGGCCCTAAAATTGAATAAAGCCTGTTCTCCACATCTGTCAAACTTTTTTTCGCAGGACCTCCTCCTTGAAATCAATAATAACATTATTATTAAAATACTATATTATGATTATTATGAAATTATTTTTAGTTAATGTTTTTACAATTGTTGTATATTTAATGTTTTATTCAAACTGAATGAAAATGCGATTTTAATTAGGGAAGTGGGTTGATCTTCCCATGTCATGACTCTGTCATGAGTCTGAAGTTAACAGCAGTGCTACCCACGATCCGACCTAAATTGAACTGTTAAAGTTATGCAGCTATATTAATATAGGGTGTAAAGTTCCATCCTTTTTTCTCGCTCGAATCACTGATAATTTAATTCATTAAACCCCGAAACGCCGGCGTTCGCTCGCCCATTGTCTTTCTATTGTGTCTCTAAGTACTCAAACACGTCTTGGTTAGTTCCTATATATGGCCCACCATGGCCTGGCCAATCTCACCTGAACCTAGTTTCTTGAAACGTTCCATGTATGATTTTTATTTTATTTGATATAAACTTGTGCTTGACTACGATCCCACCTGATGGTAAGCAGTGATGCAATCGTTGATGGTGAGGTGCACTAGTTTATTAAGAGCCTATTCACTCTGGCCTTGAAGACACACAAATTATAATCGGATGGGAAGACCGCAGCAGGCAAATTGTTCCAAATTACATAGATCCTATTTTTTTTCGAGATTTTTTAGTTTTACTTCGAAAAAGAGTATGGAAATAAAGGAGTACCTACCTGAAGCCACCGATTCGGTCTTCATATCTTTGATTTTCTTTTTAAGTTTACTTTTCAACGAATTGAAATACTGGAAAAAGGATGCATTTATTGAGCTGGACACCAACATACATTTTGAGGAATTGCAAGTGAACTATACTATAGATACATTAAAATATACTACATATATATTAATATAATTATAATAATTCTGTTCCTTTCTTTTTTCTTTCCTTACTTTCTGGTCTGAGGTTCAAAGTGAAAAAAAAAACTTATTTACTATTTAGCGATTTGTTGCGGAAGATGATAATTTTACTAGTACAGCAATTATTAAAAAACCGCAAATTACAGATCAATTTGCATCTGTCGATGTAACCGCGAGTTCAAGCCCCAGTTACTGTCAATATTTTTTGTTTGTTATATTGTACGATATAATAGAAAGCTGGCTAGCATTTTCTTTATTATTTGACTACGATTAGAATTACTAATTTCTTATTTCAGCGCTTGAATGATGATTGTAACTTATTTTTCTAATTCAGGTGTATGGGTGTGCATTATTCTAGTTACAGCAAGGTTAACTGTCATTAGTCCCCTTTTTGAGGAGTGGCTGGAAAGACCTCACGACTTCCTCACCTTCCGCATGACGCAGGTTCTCACCGAACATGGTCAGTTCGGGAGGTTCCTGCACCCGATTCGTGTGGAGGTGACGCCCGGGTGTCACTATTGTGTGGACCGCCTGGAGGACGGTGGAGAATACGGAAGAGGTGTGCCCCGCCTGGGCAGGGCACCGCCGTGCCCTCGTAGGGGCGATCGGCGGCAACGATCACTCGCGCCAGGCCTTGGTACAGCCCATGGTCCGAAGCGAGGAGGAGTGGCAGGCGGTCGCCTCCTTCTGCGAAGCAGTAATGCTAGCAAAGAAGGCGGCAGCATGCGCGAGGGAACAGCCCTCAGGCCCCAATCGCCGGGATCCCGATTTCCACCATAGGCGCGGGTTTGCGGATGGTGAACTACCCATTGCTCGCCGTCTGCCAACCATCCAGTAACCGTCCGGACCGAGCCCAAGATATAGACGGCGCGTAGTGATCCACGCGCGCCTCAAGGAGATGTTAGCAAAACCGTAGGGACCCAGCAGGGTCTAAGCCTACTGGGGCCATGGGTGATGCAAAAAAGAAACCCAGAGCCCTAGAACGAAGAAACAGGCAACAACCTCCCATTCACCCAAGGGCGGGAGATGTCATTAGATGATTTCCCACCTAAAAAAAAGCACAGTTAACTTTTTTGTCGCTCTGAAGTTGGCGTATCGAACTATTGCGCGTACTCGCAAAAATACGCAATACGCATTCACCAAAATTATGATTCTTAAAAAGAATTACTGCACAAACAATTGTACGAAGTTTTGAGCGGTCGAGATATTTTGGCTGTGCTGTTAGAATTGATCACTTCATGATGTGACCGGTGGCCAACTAAAACTGGCCAGATCGTTTAAACGCCAACGTTTGATGATGTTTTGATCCACGTTTGGCCATATAATTAATTTAGGATTAATGGACTTTTTACTAATATTAAGGGACTTGGGGCACCCCGACTCAGAAAGGTTAGGTTAGTTACGCCTACGTGATTTTTTTTTTTTTAAACTCCCAGAAAAGCATATTTTTGTGCACAATTAGTATTTTTTTTTGGAACAGAGGCATATTTTGTGGTATAAAACAGAAATGAAATGAGGAACAGTTAAATACGACCTCAATTAAAATCATATATAATGTCGTTGGCAAAGCTGTACCATACTGTATTCAAACTGCTGATGGACTTTTTAAGATCTGGCCACGACATATAGCTATAGGATTCAGTGCGGTAGACTACGGGAATAAGCACGTGCATTTAACAATCTTTTGCCACTGACAGTCATCAGCAGATTGCACCCGTGTCAAGCAGAGGCGGGTCACTAGCGACATTTTAAATTTAAAAATAATATTTTGTACGTACCGCTCTCCATTGGTCTGGTGTTCTTTGAGCGCAATCTGTCGAAATGTTATTGGCCAAATCCGCAATTGCAACCCAATGCCGTTTGAGTTGATTGCGTCCCTCCTTGCTTCTGCTGTAACGGCTGTGCGCTAACTGAGGCCTGTCCTTCATGTAGTCAAGGATGGTCAACGTTTGGTCCATGCTTACCAATATCTTAAAAATCAATATACCTATAGGTCAATGTTTTAAGAGGTTGTGGCTATATAATTACAGACGCACAAATCTAATTTCAAGGTAAAGCAACGTTTTCCAAGGTCGGTCCAAACATGGGTGACCATCTTAAAATTCAGAGATCCCTTCATACCTCGGAGAGCACGTTATGCCGTAGATCTTAGTTGTCATTTGTAGATTTTTGACTTTCGTTATGGGTAGCCAGAAGTCGGGATAACTGATACCAGTCTTGCCAAGTTGGATAGTGTTACCCGGCTACTGAGTTTGGGAAGTCAGATTGGCAGTCGGTCCGTTCAAAATACGTTTACTCAACTGTATGAAGTTAGACTAGAAGTGTATCACAGTTGGCAAAAGGATAAAAAACCCGGCAGGAAAAATTATATAAACAAACAAACACTTACAGTTTTTGGTCCCGAAATTCGGTCTAATACAGCTGGGTCTATGAAGTTCATGCTGTATTTAAATAATCTTCAACTCTTGGATAATACTGGCTTTGCTGGAAGAATAATTCATATGTCGGTGAAGTCAATAGTACGGAAGCTTGAGAACGAATGAACGAGCTAAGTGAAAAGTGACACATGTCACTTTGACAGAATCCGCGCTGACGTTTGCACGAACCGAGCAGATAAAAGGGCCGACCGCAGAGGTCCGTGGCTCATTCCTCTGTCGGCAGCCGTGCGTACAACGTCTAAGTGTCGGGGACTGTCTCACTGCTCGTTGTGTAAAGTGAATACCTAAAGCTCGCCTCATAATAAATCAGTGGTGTGATCTAAAATAGTTTGTTTATTGCTCGTTACCCAGCCATCGCCCACAAGACATAGTCTCTGGACAGAGCTTCAATGATGATCGGCATCCTGCGCCGACATCAGAAGTGGGATTCCGAGCAAATAAACAAGAGCAGCACGAAGGTTACGTAACGCCGGTCACGAAGAAAATAGCAAGAGCCAAGACAAGTAGCGGTCATTATTTGAAATGGAAAATTAGAAAGTGAAGACCTGGAATGAAGCACTGGACCGAATAAGATTCATAGTTCCGTTAATCAATGTCATTATCAGTTTTGGTCTGATTAGGTTTTTTCTGGGGTTTTTCCCTAATCCTGAGCAACGAATGTTGGACCATGATGACATTGTTTCCCCAGAAAGAAATAGGAACTGACTAAATCACCGTGTACTACCCAGATTGTGACCGGGACAAGACCGACGCAAATGCATGTTCACGATGTACCATTTTCCGATACGTGCTTTGCTGATAATCCGAAGTCACCAGTGATTACAGCAAGAATTACAAACTTTTAGTTACCTGAAGTGTAAAATGCAAAGTGCAGTGCGTGTGTGTGTGCATGCCTGAGATGCAGTGTGTCAAGTGCACTACCAGATCAGAAAATATTTGACACAAAACGTATGAAGACATCTCAAACGTCACCTGTCAAATGTTTCCACTGTGGAAAAATTGGACGGAGCAGGCTGTGTTTTCATAAGCAAGAAACAGTAGGAAACCGACAGAATAACGTGATATTCAAGCTTCAAGACTCAATCCCATGGTCAGCCACATCGTATGCTGCAAATGTGGAGAACAAGGTCACATCTCCTTCCGGTGTCCTGATGAAAGTGACGCAGCGGTGACGGTGACGCCAAGGTATCACGTAGCGAGCGAGAGGTTGACTGACGGGTGTTGTCGATCCTACACCAGGAACAAGGTCAGGTATTCACATTCCATTTTAATTCTGGTGCTGAGTGTTGTCTCTCTTTCACTTTAAAGTCTGTCATCACTATTTCACGGCAAACGTAAACACAGTATTGTTACATTGAAGGGTCAGTTTAGTGTGTTCAGATCTATTTGCGAAGTGATATTTTGGCCGTGAAATATTGTTGCAAGGGTTCAGTTCAAATAGTAAAAATTGCTAAAGTTCACGACGTAAACAATTGTAATTACAACTACCCTCATTAGATCCAGTAGATACCGTTTCGATTTTTTTATGACAGTGATAATTCCTCCATAGATAATTTTTACGATATTGACACTGACGTGTGACGTGTGTCGGTATGCTACAAACGCGTGTTGTAAAAAGTAAACTTATCCGTTTGATTGACTCGTATTTGACTGTATAAAGATGACCATAGCGGTCTAGCGCGGAAAAAATAATAATGCGTGAGCGGGTAGATGATTGTTGCTGGCAAATATTATTCGACCGAGTAATTCGGTGTTTGTTAGCTCTTTTGACTTAAAAACTCGATCGGTCAGATATAATGAGCAAAAATTACTGTGAACTAAATAACAATGTGCCTAGCCGAGATCAACCACTTACCTTAGACAAAATAACTCGTTTAATTCATTAACGCTCAGGCGGTAGCCGGCGCCCGCAAGCCATTGTCTTACTATTGTGTCTCTAATTACGCACGTCAAAAGGTTAAATAGTGCGCGTTATTTTACAAAATTAGATTGTGTATTAGGCTTTCAGTAGTATGATAGCGGACAGCCGGTACAAATATTTGACCATGCCAATCAGTTTCAAAATGCGATCTGAGTTTTCCAACGGACGATTGTAGTTGTTCTAGGCGAATCGGTAAATGCCTACGTCGTAGTTTCAGTTGTCAATAATATGATTATTTAGGAAACTATTAAGAGGGACGTCGGGAGACTTAATGTAGTTTTACAAACGTTGACTAAAGCCGGATTTTCATTAAATTTGAGAAAAATGGTTGTTTTTAATAATGCAACTCAAATTACTAGGGTATGAAATTAAGTCAAGTAGTGAGGTTAGGAGGAATAGGACCTAATATCAGAAAGCAGGTCACGTACATTCAACTCTGCCTCCACCGTTTATCTTAGCTCGGTTAGGGCAGTTTATAGGTTTAGTAGCTTACTTCGGGCGGTTTGTGCCTAAGTTGACTCCTGTTATGGGTCCGTTCTAAAGATTTGATGTGTAGTAAAGTTTCTTTTTCTTGGCAACAGCGCCACGAAGACATTGATTAAGAAATAATTTCAATTCTTATGAAAGAGTCGGTTTTAATGATTTAAGCCTCTCAAATACGTAGTAGAATTGCATACTGATGTCAGTGAAACCATAAGATAAGACTGGATTCAAAGCAGGAGATGCCCTGTAGTAGTACCATACGTGAGTTATCGCGAAACTATCTCCCATTGCTTGATCATAAAGATAATTTACAGTCGGTTTATAGTCGGTTAGAAGGTAAAGCTAAAAAGAACTCTCTGGTAATTAGTTACGTGCTGAACAAACAAAAACAAGACTACGAAACTTTAAGGTTCTGATTAAAATAAATGGTAGTTAAAAGAATTTAGAGTTCTGTGATTCAATTAACATTATCTTACACTTGGTCGCGACGGGATTTTCACGTGTGATAAACGTGTGATGTTCGTGTTAGAACCAATGCTAATAACGACTGTAGAGACAAAAAAACCGTTTGTGGTAGGGTTCATTAGGCGAAGTCTAACTCGTGATTAATTGTTCAGTTACGGACGCTAAACCAAACGACGAAGGCAGGTGGTCCCTTAGCACTGTTAATTGACAAGGCTGCGTTTTCTCTACCGTTGATGACAAAAGACGATGTAGACTCAGAGTTAAATTTTAGTAGGTACCGTGAGAAATGATGCGTTACGCCATATAGAGAGTGCCTAGCAACCTATGAAAAGTGTTAGTTTAATCTTACGAAGGCGGAAGTTGATAAATTTTTGATAAGAGACTTTTTCATATACGAGCAGAGCAAGTAAACTGAGTAAGATCCATTTAAAGATTAATTTGAAGTAATAGAGAGAGAAAGAAAATCAGCGCATAACTGATAAAATTGGGGTAGAGTAAAGTAGTAGAGATAATGAGATTATTAAGTTTACATGATGATCGGACTACACCAGATTTGATTTGTAGCCGGTAATAGAAATCGGTATCTAGTGGTCACAGTAGTCCGTGAGTACGCGGTATTGCGATCAAACCTGGGACGTAATGTGGGAAACCATTAAGTCGTGAGAGACATGGCAATCCTGGAGGGATGCGCAGGAATGGTTGAGTGACTAGAGGTTACTGGGCTATTAGTAGCCAAAGATCACGTGCAGTGATTAATGATTAGTGTTTTGGATTAGTTTGATTGATTTGGTGGAGAAGTTACCATGATAATTATTTCACGGTTATGCTTTGAATTTTCTGATTATTGATTTTGATATTGAAACGATATAGAAATTTTGAAGTTAATTTATTTTCTTTAATTGAACCTAGCAGTACTATGAACAGTAGTGAGAATTAGTAGGTTAGTTAATAGAAATTTAGAGTTTCGATACATCTCGAGTTTTGTTGAACCTTCATAATTTACGGTTGGCGCAGTGGTTGAGCGATTGACTGCTGCGCTGCGCGTTGTGGGTTCGATTCCCGCAGGGGGTAGACGTTGTTATGGCCTACAGAGAGAGGGATAATAAAACATGAGGTTCCGGTTGAATTAGATGTATAGGAAGTAGGTGGGGAAAGTGATCATGGCACTATTTAATCACTGCTGCTTTAGAATTAAGGAACGATTAGTGAGTTATCCTCGTTTACGTTGGTGCGTGAACGAGATGAGTCGTTGTAGCGACGCCTGTAGTGAGTTATCCTCGTTTACGTTGGTGCGTAAACAGGATGAGTCGTTGTAGCGACGCAATTAGTGAGTTATCTTCGTTTACGTTGGTGCGTAAACGAGATGAGTCGTTGTAGCGACGCAATTAGTAAGTTATCCTCGTTTACGTTGGTGCGTAAACGAGATGAGTCGTTGTAGCGACGCCTGTAGTGAGTTATCCTCGTTTACGTTGGTGCGTAAACGAGATGAATCGTTGTAGCGACGCCTTTAGTGAGTTATCCTCGTTTACGTTGGTGCGTAAACGAGAGGAGTCGTTGGTGCGATGCCTGTAGCGAGTTGACCACGTTTGGATTGGGAATTTCATTATACATAGTCACTCATGATCAGGATGTCTAGTGTGTGTGAGAGTTTACATGTTTGGGAGCGCACTCACGGTGCGAGAGTAGTTCCTGATGTTTGTCAGGAGTGACCGAGCTATATGATACTGCGAGATGTATTTTGTTTCAGATCAACACACAGAGACCGACGCCTTGTTTGGAAGTCTCGTCAGTGGACCGTCTTCTGGCTGAGGTGGTGAACTGGTGATGATGAACACAGCGACGGATGTCTTGTTGGGACGTCTCGTCAATGGATATCTTCCAGCTAAGGTGACGATGATGACTAACACACAGGGACGTGTGTTCCGCAGGATGGCCGTGTCGGTGAAGTCAATAGTACGGAAGCTTGAGAACGAATGAACGAGCTAAGTGAAAAGTGACACATGTCACTTTGACAGAATCCGCGCTGACGTTTGCACGAACCGAGCAGATAAAAGGGCCGACCGCAGAGGTCCGTGGCTCATTCCTCTGTCGGCAGCCGTGCGTACAACGTCTAAGTGTCGGGGACTGTCTCACTGCTCGTTGTGTAAAGTGAATACCTAAAGCTCGCCTCATAATAAATCAGTGGTGTGATCTAAAATAGTTTGTTTAGAATAGAATAGAATAGAATAGAATAGAATAGAATAAAACTTTATTGTACACCAAAATAGTAACAAAAACTTATAAACTAACTTAATCTATGGGTACAATGGCGGTCTTATCGCTAACAGCGATAAGACCGCCACCGCCGCCACTTATTGCCGCCGCCGTTTATTGCTCGTTATCCAGCCATCGCCCACAAGACATAGTCTCTGGACAGAGCTTCAATGATGATCGGCATCCTGCGCCGACACATATTTAACTTGTCCATAAAGCAAATCGACCGCATAAAGAGGAAGTAGAATTAATTAACAATGCGAAGGAAATAAGACAAGACGCCACCTGAGAAATTAGGTAGTATATTAGACAGCTAGCACTCGGTAAAGCAGAATCTAGCTGACCAATCCTTTCACCAAGATGGTAAATCCAAACGGCAAGGTCTCTAAAAGTGAGGGATTATAGATTGGAAAGTGGTGTGTGGCACTTGAAGGAAGAATATGGTCAACTGAAATATTGCTCGAATAGAGGAAGATCGAGGATATTTTTTCAACAAACATATATTGATATTCACCATCATAATTGTATGGCTGCCAGAGGAGGGCTATACTATAACCTAGGACCTTTTCAATGGAGGGAAACAAATTTATGCGAGATAACGGGTTGTAATAAAAACCTAGAAAAACATGCAAATAAATATATTTAATGTCTTTGATTTCCAAAAAGAGATGCTTAGCGGGTTCTGCGGGGGAGGTTGTACTGACATACCGGCAATTCAAAAAGGTGTTTGTGGAGGAGGTTATATGCACGTCTGCCCTCATGCTCTATTACTTCTTATCACTCGACTGTAAGTACATATCTGCCTTAAAGTTCTGACTTTCTGGGTTAGCTAGCGCGTCTGAGTAATGCGCTGGCCGGTGTACTTTGGCATTTATATGGACTTAGGATGTATCGCCAGAGATTATATTGGAACTGAATCCGGAAGTGAAGTTTTTAAAGTTGTTTTTCGGAATCGGAACCGAAATCCGGAGGTGCAGGCAGAAGTGTCAAATGAAACATCACTAAAACTAATAAAAATTTTGACTAAGTATACTTAAATGAAGCGCGATCTCGTGTCTTCATGCCAAATACAAAACAAAACAAAAAGTGAGAGAGTTATCGACAGAGGGCATGGTGGAGGAGATTTTCCACGCAACAATTTCATACAAACTTGTGTTAACTCTCTCATGGGGTGATATCATCCGAATAATTTATTCCACTCCTTTTTGGGTTTATGGCTTCTAAGAATGAAATAAAGAGTAAAAATAATAGACAGTTGTGCATGTACTTACTTATTGTATTTCTCCAACACAGAAACCAAATATACTTGGCAAATGAATTTCTAGTATTTTAATAATTAGAAAGCACGAATGATGATGCACCACTGTAAGCCCGCGAGAATGGCACGACGCGCCAAAATTCCCGCGCTTTTTCCGTTTCTGTCAATATTCAAATCCTCGCGCTCTGATTGGTTGTCGTGCCATTCACGGCCACAGTTGGTGCTACTATAGACAACACAATACTTTTAATATTAGGTTTAAATTAAGGTTATAAATTAGGTAAATGAACTAGATAATTTACTATTGATAACACTTGTTTGTATCTCCAATAAAATAACCGATTAAAATTTTGTCGGAACCAAAATCGAAATCGAAAGTGCAAAATCAATTGATAGTTCCGAACTTTCGGAATCGTAATCAACCCTCTTTAACATATCTGATACAGATTACATTAAAATTCTATACGTCAGAAAAGGGAGTGGTCCGGATACGGCCAGAGGTTTTCAATGCCGTGGACAAGATTATTATTTATACTAAAAATCTTAATAATTACTAGAAATAATTATTAAAATAATATCACGTCAGTTAAAGTTCCGAAAAATAATATTAAACAATAAGTATATTCATTTATACAGTGTTTCCTTGGTTCCTGCAACCATTTTGAAGTTTTTTTTTTCAATTATTTCTTGACCATGGATACAAAGTCCTTTAGGCGGAATAATAAAAATAAAGATTGCATAGAATTTTCAATTTAATAATCGACCAGAACATCATTTTTTTTAACATCATTTATTATATCAATAATATGCATTTGGTCCATTGATAAAAATGCATACAAAATACAATTATTTTGCTTATATTATTGAAAAAAATATTAATTGCGTCGTTTGAAATGTTCGGGTGTTTTTGGCGGGATTTCTTGAGTGAAGTTCAGTGGCTGTATGGTCTTAAGACCTCAGCCTACCCAAATGGGGCGAAAAGTGGCGGCAAAAAGTGTCACATTTTACCGCGTAGGTAGCATTTGAATTGCGACTATTTGCTTCAGTTTGTGAATATTTGCTGCTATTAATTTTCACTTTCACAATGAACTCTGCACTCGCTTTTCCCGACAACCTCAGCCTGCGAATTTGCTATGTACGACAATGACCCCAGCCGCTCTATCTTGGGCTCTGTTTCTACTTCTTTGAACAACACCAGCGTCCCACAGATGGAAACCGACTCGTACAATATTTCGACCCGCAGAAGCCAACGCTGTGTTAATTGTGCTTTAAATATTACTCAAATGAGACGAAATTCTTTGGAAGTTGCTGAAATCCGTGATCTGTGATACAATAATGGATTCATCCACGGCAGGTAAGAACTATTTAATTTGTACTTACCAATACATATCTACCTAACTAACAAAAATAAAAATTAGTAAATAAAATACTACAGATGTTAATGTTGAATGATACTTGTTGATGAATAAATAAGCTAATACTTAGAAGTCGCATAAATAATGTTTTTAGTCGTTGTTCTAATTTTAAACGACGAAGAAAATGATTAACCAAATGAATAAATAAATGCTTGTTTACTTTGCTGTGCTACAGCCGCCATTTTGACTCTAGCAATACAAAAATTAAAACTGAATTAACTCATTTCCTCCAACTTTTAGATAAACATGTAATAGCTGTAAAAGGTTTATTATTTCATAAACTATGAATTGAAGTTGTCTTAATATATGTCCACTGTTGCTATACTGTGGCCAAAGTTTGTATGAATGGTGGACCATACCCTTTAGGTTTAAGGATCTTGTATACCCTACGGATAAAAAATTCTTGCATAGATTCAATCGTGTCAGCAAATGACAGAAAACTAACCTGTCATTGATACAAATTGGCAAAAAACAGTTCGCTGTCACAGTTTACTGACATTAGCAATTAAATTAATATAATATTTATATAAAACTATATTCATATCATTCATTAATATAAATGTGACAGTAACTCTTTCTGCAACGCTATCACGGCTAAACTACTGAATCGATTTTGATAAAATCTGATACAATTAAATATGTTGAATCTAAAATAAAATATAGACAAACCTTTGATTATATACTTGTCTAGATAGAGCAATGCAAACAAAGGACGCGCTAAAAGTGTCTCCAATTGCGTGACATGTGTGAGTATCGCACGTGTACTTATTGTCGTCAAACTGTCAAGGTGTGCGTGTTGAGGGATGCCTGCTCCAAATTATTAACTTTCCTTTTCTCCATTATTTATTATGACGAAAGTTTAACAAAATAGGTTGAATGAAATAATTATTTTGTAGATTAAAGAGAGAAAGAAAATACATTTATTTAGGACAGACTTAAAGACACACAATACTCCAGTTACATGTAATTACATAAAACCAAAGACATTAAATATATACTACCAATAGACAGGACATAGCGAACAAAATCGTGCTCCGTTACTTATTACCTAGTGGTCATAAGTCGCTCAGTCTAGTATGACGCCCCTACACGTCAAGTCGTGTTTGTATCCGCTCTATGTATTAAAAGAAAATCATTTTCTGAGAAAATATGCCGAACTGCGCATTACGCTATTGCAAATCTTGTTATGATAAAATGACTGGACCTAACTTCGGTTTATTTTCGTAAATATTTTTGGTATTTACGAAGTAATTAATTAAAATTCAATAATTTTAAGAAATAGTTCTAGAACATTTGCTGGTTTTGTGATAACGCCATCTATTGCTGAAAAGCTTAACCTTACCTTTATCACACACTGAGGCTCTACCACGAGCTCATAATGTGATCCATTTTACGACCTAAACCGAACTGTTAAAGGGATGGAGCTATATAGGGTGTATAGCTCCATCACTCTTTTTCTCTCGTACGACTAACATTTTAACATTATCATGGTAAGGCCCCTGGCCACCTACCGAGCGATAGTTAAATAATTATAAATTTTGACAAATTTAATTCGCGTGTTTGCTATTCAAAGCCAGATAGCGTCACTGAGACATAGGATGACAGTTTTTCTTAAGACATTTGTTCTGATAGCCGCTCTATTGTATCTCTTTAAATCTCTTTGCATAAAACCAACAAATAAAAAGTATAAAGTCCGATGTAAGGATATAGTAGGAATGTGTGCCTCACGGCTGCACCAAACAGGCCCAATTCAGCAAAAATCTGAAACCCAAAATATTAGAAAAAACTAAAAAAAATACTATTTAGTGCATGACGTCATGAGTTTCAATTTTTGGTAGGTATAGATAAGTTATCATTTACTGATCAAATAAATAATGTAATTTTTAAAATAATAATGTTCTCCTGATCGAAAGATGATGTAATGATATTAGTATTTTGTCTCCCATAGTTTCGCCAAATCTCCCTAGTAATAAACTGACAACACTGGCTAATCGGAATGACATACAAAAAAACGAATTAAAAAATCGTGTTTTCTATAATAATAGTGGTTAAATAACAAAACTTACCGATGAAAAGTGATCTTAATGTTATTATATTGTTTTTCCACATAATTACGGCACAGTCTGACAGCACAAACCGGCATAATTAATTATTTTTCGTGAGCACATTATCCTTAGTTATTTCAAATGACACTGACGTAAGGGAGAAGCGAGTCTACCAATTTTAGTAGACTTTATTTGGGCCGTTTTGTATGGTCAATGTGGCATCTAGACAAGTATATAATCAAAGAGACAAACATTGGTAAACAGTGCCGTTAATACAATACACCATTTATTTTCATTATCCACACAACAGAAAACAAAGACAGATTAGTTGATAATTGCGTACCATAGGAAATTAAGGAAAGAGGAATAGAGGTATTTCTGAACGAAAACGAAATTATAACAAGACACGAATTAATGTAATACCTATTGAATTATTCATAAAACAGTAAGCTGACAAACCGAAAACAATACTCACCTAATTATATTATCTAATGATAAAGGGGTCGAGTTATTTGATCAATTAACTTCAACTCTTCATTAATGGCATTTGTATTTTGTTTATTACATTCAAACGTACATTAGCGAAGGCACGATTCATTAGCAATAAAATTAGACATTTTACCTTTTTGACAGCACTTTGAACTGACAGTCATGCTGCACATCAGTGTCGATGGCTTCATTTTGTTTTTATCTACAAAGGCTATATGTATAAACAGCCAGGAGTAGATATATTATAATTTACCTACATTGCACTACATTTTCATGACATATTTGTGAATCAACAAAAAAAAAACAGTTATTATACCTATCTCTTTTGATATAAAATTATTTTAACATTTTTCATGCGCAACATCTATTGTGTCTACCGATACTCAAGCAATACTGACATTCGAAAGGGTAGCAATCTTGTCACTAGCGTAATTGAGAGTTGTAAGCAGGGGTTGGAATTAGGTAGAGTTATTCATGTCCTTGCATCGAAATGTTGATATAAATCTTCCCGAGATTTCTAATGAAAAATCTCGTGTGGCCAACAATATTACAAATAAATAATAATAAAAACCTCAGAGATAGATAGACAAATAAAACAAAGATAATTAATATACAATTTTCATTAGTTTTTTTCATTGAAAAAAAAACTCTCTACGTCAACTGAGGTAAGTTTAACAAATTTGTACACTTCCTCGTCATTAATGCAGGAAGAAATTTTTTCTGCTATATTTCTGATAGTGTCATAAAAAATTCTGCTCTTTAAATCTCGGGATTTGAGGCATATGCACTTTATTCTTTCACTGTATGAAATCGTGTAAGTACATGTTTAACTCTACCTAATTCCGACCTACCCCCCTAGCCAAGTTACAACCGTATCGTTCGCGCCGAACGCCTCGAGTATGCCACGCCTCCGATTCCTTTGTTCTGACGTCATCTTAACGCTCAGTCACGTGGTCAGAACAAAGGAATCGGAGGCGTGGCCTACTCGAGTCGTTCGCCGCGAACGAAACGATTGTAACTTGGCTAGGGGGGCTGTGGTTATAAGATGGTCACTGAGCTCGCTATCATTGAATCAGTTTTTTTAAAATCTGAAAGTGTTCAGTGAATAAAAACGAATGGGTGGATTTCTAAGTTGAGTATTTTGATTTAAGGACGTGTCAATCCCCATTTGATTCTAAATTTTTATTTACAGTTTGAGAAATAATGCACTACAAATGCTTAATTGTAAAATCGGGGTTATACCTTATTTCAAATTCGTTTGTAAGTTTCTATTTAACTATTAAATAAATAATTAAAAAAAAAGCCTTTTATTTCTTACAGAAAAATTCTAGTTTGAAAAAATCTAGGTTTTGTTAGTATAAGAAAAAAATGTTATTAATAATGTTAGTATTTAATTGATTAATCTGTAGGAACCCCTCTGCGGGTAAAGGCCTCCTCCAAATTGAGCCAGTTTTCTCTGGATTGCGATGTTTGCATCCAGTTTGGACCCGCTGTCCGTTTAATTTCATCTTCCCATCTGTTGCAAGGTCTCCCTTTCTTTCTTTTGCTTACTGGCCCCCTCCATCCAATTTTACTATTACTACTCCTTATATTATTGCCGTCGTATGCTGACAAATGTTTGCATCCGCGGAGCTAACGCAGAATATAGAGACTAGCTTTACGCATTGACCATTCCGTCTAGCAGCCCTTCCTAACATACCATAATTTATTGTGCTATTAAAGAAAATATTAATAACTGCCATTGTTATGGATTTAAATAATAGAAAAGAGACGTAAGAACAAAAATATTTTTCAAATAATAAAAATAACCGACTTCACTAAAAAAAGAAACACTAAAAGAATCAAAATAACTTTAATTTCGGAAGTCGATGTTTCTCGGTATTGTTTGTTTCTTATTTAAAACCGACTTCCGAAATTAAAGTTATTTAGATCCTTTGTGTGTTTTTTTTAATGAAGTCGGTAATTTTTATTTGTAATGTATTTTTTATTTCACACTTTTTAGTTGCGATACATTATAACCAGAGTGCTTATTTCTCATGACAATTCCAAATAACCCAAACACTGTTATGTTACATTGATTTATTATGAAGTTCATGTGTCTACCTTCACCTTCCGGCTCCATAATCAGATCAGGGGCTGTTCAAGTCTGCTATTTTTATGAATTCGTCATTTCAACACGATCTCACTGTCATTTTTTGCCAAAAGTTCGTAATCTGCTAATTCGTAATGATCGATCATTGTTTGGTCAATGGTCTCGTACTAGAGTTGTGGTAGAATGACAATATCGCGAATATAACCAAAACCAATGACTGCATAATGACGTTCTAATGGTAGGTCACTGACAAGAATCTTGTATACTTACAATCTGGATTGATTACGTGAACCTCAAAAACGTACTGAAGAGTACGGTACAAAAAGGTATGTTATCTCTTTCTACTAGTGTGCCCATAGACTAGTTCGTACTACGGGACATTTTGTTCTAAAGAAGTTCTAGATGTTATTAATACACTAGCGCGACCCGCCCTGGCTTTGCTCGAGTGCAATGCTGATACCACCGGAACCGCTATTATGTCCCTGCATTTTAAATCTGTAATATCTTAGAAAATATTCATTTAAATTACATGCTGTTAAGGGCCATATTAATCTATATTAAATGTACAATGTATTTAAAGTACTTAATTGGATAAGGATTAATAATGTATTGTTTAAAATCGCTCCGCAAATAAAACATTATTTCTTGTAAAAAGTAAAGGATAAAAATGGTTAATATGGGTTATCCCTAAGAGATAGTCATATATCATTGCGGACTTTTTTTAGACCTTTTTAAGGTGTACAATACTGTAGTACATTATTTTAATCCATCTCTTAGGGTTCAGCCAGTGTTCCCAATGTAAGCGAAAAAAAAGTGTTTATTTACGACATCACATTAGAAACCTCTAAAATTACCACTGTTTCTCTACTATATTATGCATGTATTATGCATATAAAACTTTCTCTTGCATCAATCTATCTAATAAAAAAAACCGCATCAAAATCCGTTGCGTACTTTTAAAGATCTAAGCATACATAGGGACAGACAGCGGAAAGCGATTATGTTTTATACTATGTAGTGATGATTATATTATAGACTTGTACGTACAAAAACTAATATGTATATTATATAGGTATGTATTGTGACTACATGGCTTTAAGGGTACTGAAATAATAACCATGTGCTATGAGTAATAAAATAGTTATTATTTTAGTTTTACATATGCACTAAAAACACAAATTATAATCTTTGTTAGAGAAAATTCACCGAATTGACAGACACACTCTTTCTGCTTTTCTGTCTAACATAAATTCAAACATTCGTCAATCTCTCAGACTACTAGTACTCACGATACGATTACAACCTCTTCTGACATGTGTATATATATATAGACCGTGAAGTACCAATAACCTCCGAAAAAAATAAGTTTTCGAGAAAATCATAATTTACCGTTATGAATTTAAAAGGGTTTATCAGCATGTTATAGTAAAATCTCTGAAGTGATTTTTTTGTTACAACTGAATTAAATTAAAATGTAAAAATACCTCTTATCTAAACCAACATGTCTATTTCACGAATACATCCAACACGTATATAGTATACTAATAACTTCTGGTTTAGTTATGAAAGATAGATGGTTCGAGAAACACTATAATAAAATATATTATAGCAGTATAATAACTAAACCAAAAGTTATTATTACTCTAAATTAATTAAATACAAATTTTTGATTTCTCAATAAATTAAACTATTTTATCAGGTTTCACAGACAGTTAAGAGTTATACCAATAACTCCTAACTGTCTGTGAAACCTATACCTATATTTAATCAAAGTACTAACTTTGCCGTCGATATCGACGAAAAATCAACAACATATATATATATAAAATGCTGCAGTGACAAAAATAATAACAATTAATTTAGTAAATTTATGGTTACCCTAATTAAAATAGAGGTAAGAAAGGGACACACCACCTCTTTGTCGTTGTCTTGCTCCGTATTTTTTTCCCCTTTTGCTTTTCAATGAAACATATGAACTTAATGTTAATAGGAATAAAGTACACTTTAGAGTTTGTAATATTGCTTCGTAATCAATCCAGTTTATGATTTATAAAATCCTTGGTTGATCAAAGGAACTGTCAAAATTTTATCAGATTACTGCATACGATTATACGACAGATATTCATTTGTCAATATGTACGAGATTACCATTCTATGCCACTTCTTTCAATGGAGTGTCAGTGGTTGACATTGGAAAGTCATAATGACGCCATTATAATTAGATTACCAAACTTGTCAAAATCAACAATTATTAAATCAATGATAGACTTTTCTGACACTATTATAATAGCAGACTTGAGGCCCAGTTCGATAGTACCTTATAGCCAAAGTACATCTCATGACAATTCTAATAAGCCCAAACACGGCTAGGATACATTGATTAATTACAGAGTTCTGGTGCCTATTTTCCAGCTCCATCATCATCATCAGCTCACTTCGATGATACCATTTTCAATATAACTGTTCAAAAACATTCATTTATTTGTATTGTCATAGTCGCTTAACTATCTTCATTGTGATATCTATGTGAGTATGAAGTTCCGTTGATCATTTCTGGTCTTCTTCATCAGTTCCACTTCATCTAATGTTACTTTTTGACTGTAAATGAAAAGTTCTCGATGAAAATATCAAAATCACTTATGGTTGCCTATAATATTTGAGGAGTTTCCTAGATTCCTCATGGATACCATCATCAGAACTGGATTTTGATAAAATATGACCAATTTGGATGCGTATCCTCCATGTAGAAAAAAAAGTTTTACAAATCAGTCTTTATACGACCGAGTTCTGAGGTAACACTCGTAAAAAAACCGAATTGATAAACTCCTCCTTTCTTTGAAGTCGGTTAATAAAATAGATGTTAGCGATATAAAAGTGATTTCCTTCGAATTTTAAACTTTGCATCTTCCATTTTCGCTTTTTTTTTTAACTTTTCAAAAGTCGGTTCGCATAATTTTTCGAAGTTATAATTTTTCTTACGGCCAAACCTATGCGGCCCTGCGGAAGAAGGATGACATTCGTCCGATTGCTATAGGATCCACCTACAGTCGTTCCGAAGCTAAAATTGAATGCTCTATCACCGATTCACTGACTAGCAAATGCCAGCCCCTACACTGGGCTTCGTCTTCAAAGGGGCCTAGCAAGTGCCTTCAATGCCGTGAATAGTCTTACAAGAATTTAATTCTTTGGAAGAAAAAATTTAGAGCCATTCGGCTAGAACATAACTTTTCGAAATTCAAAATTTAGTTCTCCCTAACCACTGTAAATTAAGCTAAATCCCTTTAAAAGGAAAACTTCGATACTTACTGTCAAACAGTTTATCCAAAAAGAAATCTTCAATTCTTTTTTTTTTTCGCAGTGGCAAATGCTCAGCATTGCCAGTTTGGAAAATATCGAGGGAGAAACAAACATAAAATATATTGATCGCTATGTTCCTCACGATAGGAACTCAACTTGAATGCTTGTGCCAAAGCAGTGGATACGTTTTTGAAACAAAACACGGTCGAGAAAATTGAAATTAAGATACTTCAGGCAACTTTTCTGTGGTAGATACTGTTGTTGTTATTATTATAGTGTTACACGCATCTGCATTGCGATAAAACTGGTCACGCAAATGTCTACTCATGCGAATTTTCTTTCAGCTTGCGTGAAAAAATAATCCTGCATTGTATTTTAGTCAATAAATATATTTTGGCGTTTTGTACGCTGATTTTTTAATTTTTGCTCCATTATGTATTTCATAAACCCAGTAGAATTAGGTTATTCTCGTGATAACCATAACATCTGGCATATTAAATCATTACAGTGCGAGTAGGCTAAGCTGAGCGGTTTCCTTCCCTTATTTAGGGCCTAAGTACAATAGAATCTACTAAGGAAATGTTTTCTATATTCCTAAATAATAAACATATAGGTTAGGTTCATGTTTACCTAAAGGATAGTAATTTTCCAAGGTGTATTATTATTCTCCGAGTGTCTACTATACTTGGATCCCTAAGATGGCGTTTTCAAAGGTAAATGTGACAAATTCACCCTCAGTCCCACAATTCACCGCCAGTCAAGTTATATTGGGTAGATACAGAGGGCAGATGTACGCATGCGTGATTTTTGATTATTTTTTTTTTCTTGGCTATGGATACAAAGTCTTTCAGACGGAATAATAGAGATACCATTAAAAACATATCTTGTAAAAAAACCAAGACTTGCATCTTAGTTCTTCTACCGTAAAAAGTTGTGAGATCCATGCAATACCAAGTCGGTTAATTTATTCAATCCACTGACCTTGATGACCTAGATTGACTTGGCAATCGGATGAAACAATCTAATTTAATATAATACGTATTAAATGTGATATACATACGATTGCTGTTTGCTGAGTTGCAGCTTTGGTTTTTTCACAAGTTATTAGTTTATTAATTTTGATGGCATCTCATTTCTTTATGTAGATTCACACTGTACACTGATTCATTCACTGCAAACGTAACTTTGTAATCCTATATATTTATATGGGATTACAAAGCTATTTATGCATATGGTGTATCTAGAAAACTGTACCGAAATTGCAAAATGTTTTAGTTTTTCATTGATTTATACACTAAACACTAATTGTGTTCTAAATTTGAAGCTTCTATATCTGCTAGAAGTGCCTTAGTGTTTTGATGATCGGTCAGTCAGTGAGTGACAAAATTAAGAAACTTTGACCAGTTATAATTCTTAAACTACTGGTTCAAATTAAATGAAATTTTAAGTATACCGTGTTTATACAATGCCTGCTTGGTTATTAAAAACACGCTTCTATATATCTAATATACAACGAAGTTAAAGGGGATCGAAAATGGCCTGAACTGTTTCGGCTGTGCCATTTTTATGCTCGCCTTGATGGGGGCACTGCCATGCCCCTAATTAGGTACATTTTCTTTTGTTTAGGTACCGTAAGAATATGTATGTACACATTCTAATGTTTTTGTAGTATTTGGCAGCAAATGTATCAAGTCAATTTTCAACTACACCAATTTTACATCACAATATCCACCAGGAATCAATTTGCAAATAATTAAAAGTCATTGAACTTTATTTGAAAAATCCCGCCAAAAACCATAAGGAGGTAAGTAAATTGGGTGAGGTTGCCAGCTAAAAAACGCTACTCTAAAGTTACATCCAAATAGATCTTTAACATTCCTGCGTGATCGTAATAAGAAAAAGTATTATATTAAATTATACAGTAGCTAGTACTAATACTAAATTTTATAAATACATTACCAGCTTTAAAAAACGAAAAGTCTCAACCGCGCTCATCATGCAAATTATTGATTTGACTAGAAATAAGTTACCAGGAAAACATGATTGCTTCAGAGAACTTAGGGCCAACTTCAGGTGTTCTATGAATTGACGCATGCGTAGATGTAAGTAAGGAGTACTTACTATGTTTTGTCCTTGCTACAGAACTGTTTGGCATAACCTTAAAATTATTTATGGCGCCAAAATTAATTTATGCGAATGCTTTAATCATTTTTAGCTAATCATGTGGTGATCTTCGTCGTCAACTCAACGTGGTTACTTATAAAACGGAGTAAGTACCTAGTTACTAATAAGATGGTCGAAAATTTAAGCTAACGAAAAATAATAAAATTTGTCAACACAAAATATCTGAATAACAATAATAATAAAATTACCTTTAACACGATTAAGCAAAAATGATCCCAATGGTATGTTTTAGCCCATTGTCATGTTTAAAAGAATTAGTAAGTAGGTAGGTACCTCAGTAGATACCTACCCAATTAATTTAATCGAAATTCAACACTTGGACTTGGAACAACTATGTTCCAAGTCTGGGTTTCTTCTGTATGTGTGTTTACATGTTTGTGAATGCATTTAAGTACGATACACGAGTCTTTCTAGTGTGGGGCAGTTTGGATTAGATAAATGTAACGTTCTACATATAACAGCCGGTAGAGTCCGTAAACAGCATGGAAAAGGACACACATTACTAAGCGGAGTGAAATTCGAACACCTGAAAAAAGACGAGGCGTATAAATATTTAGGTAAAATAAGAAAATGGCAAAAAGAATAAAAAAAGAATAGAGACATTCACACCAGTTCTTTCATTTTTTCTTAGAGATTTCATAGTAACTTACCACATTTTATTCTTTATTTGTTGGTTGGTGGCACATTTGATTTTTGAATAAACTCGTTTGATGGGTGTTACATTTTTAATATCTTTTTTTCAAGTGGTTTTGATATTCCAAATTCAAATCACATTATTTCCTAAGGAACACTTCTACTACATTAGATCCCTAGGTACAGAATGATTTGTTTGACATACAAAAAGCGCATTGTCGAGCTGGAGAAGTAAAAAATAAATATCATCATTCTAGCTTTTATTATAGGTACTACTAGCATTTGGAGGCATCCGCTCATGGCTGCCATACGCTCTGACTAGCTTTACGCATGATCTTCGTAACCCTGTCCAGCAAATCATATTTTCAAGAGAGTTATTAAAATAATAATAATAATGAAGCAAAACTACCGATATTAGCACCAGTTACGAAAGAAATATACTTAGATAAAGGTATAAAATATATATATTGTAAAAAACGAATAAAACAAATCAAGAGTGTGATGTTTCTGTTTACTTCTTGCGAATGTGTTCTTGTGCTTTTACTTTAAAAGACAACCGACTCGTTGCTATCCTGATGTTCAGAGGGAGCCCATTCCAAAGGGAGATTACCTGGACGAAGCAAGAGGAATGGACAAACCTTGAGCGGTGCGAGGAAGACGATTATTTTTGTGGATCGAAGATTTTTACTGTGCGCAAAGCAAAGAAATTGAATTTCTGAAGCCAGAGGAAGAAGAAGAAGGCTTATTTAGAAAAGAAAACAGGGTAAACAAGGTAGGGGAAATTCCGAGCATAGCGCTTTCCATTGACCTTTGGGTGATTCTAACCCTCCATGAAGTATGGAGATAGAACAAAGAAGAAAGCTTGTGCCATCCCTGTCTCACTAGTAGACGTGTTGGTGTGTTCCAGATATACTGGCGATGTCTGTACCGTGATGGCGATGCTATTGTGTACTCTGAAATCTAAATACTACATAATAAATTTTAATTTCTTTTAATAAGGCCATTTCTATAGTATGTTTTAAAAGAATTTTGATAATCTTAAATAATGGAAATATTCTAGTTATTATCATTAACGAAAGAAATAAAATCGACGCTAGCGACATCTACGTGATTTTCTCAGAAATTGAAACCTGGTTCATTATGTCGCTTTCCTTGGTTTTTCGACTAAAGATACAGTGTGTGGGATGAGTGGCGCATGCGTGAAGTCTGTCTTTGCTCCACTTCTTGTTTTATCGCGGCAGATCCGGCAGGTCTCGTCCACCAGTGGCCGCGTACGGACCTCTAGTGGACGGGATCCATTACAAACTATTGGAAATTATCTATTGTTCAAAAGGATGATATTTAGTTTTCACTAATAATATTAAAGAATTTGGGTTTATAGTCACTACTAAATTGAACTACTTATAGTTTTTAATTTTCTATCACACTCCCGTTCTTCCATTTTTAGGGTTCCGTACCTCAAAAGGAAAAAACAGAACCTTTATAGCATTACTTTGTTGTCCGTCCGTCTGTCTGTCAAGTCCCTTTATCTTGGGAATGCCTGAAGGTATCACGTTGAAATTAAAACCATACCCACACCACCATGCACCTTGTTTATTATTATCGCAGGTAATAAACAAGGTTAATTATTATCGCTTTCCTTGGTTCTTTGACTAAAGGTACAGTGTGCGGATTTTGGGTTTATATAAATATACTTATATTATAATATAATATTGTTTCTAGAGACACAACAGTAAACAATAATGTGGTAACGTTCTGTTGTGTCTCTAAAAAAAAGAAAGGGCGGAAGCATAACAAAAAAAAAAATCAAATTAGTCGTAAATTTTGTTTGTTTCAAAGCAGCTCGAATAATAGTTAACATTAACTTGTAAATAATATATTGTCTTCTAATTATCTCACAAAATAGGGATAAAGTTGTATCTGTCTTGGATGGATTCAATTCCTCACTTCTATATTAACTCCCTTGCAGTGCTCAGGATTTAATTATAGAAGTCCCTCACTGCCGTTCGCGATTAAAACTCAGCAAACTTCGTTTTGTTCGGAATTCAACATGCCGCTCGCGACTTTAAGACACTGCTTTATCCCCTTGTCACATAATCTGCTGTTAAATTACCTTGCTGATGTCAAATCACCAATCAGTCAATTCGATCTACTTATAAATATGTGTATCCTAAACACCAATACATAGCGCAGATAAACATCATTTCAGCACATAGATGTCCACTATTAGACATAGGCCTCCCCCAAGTGTCACCACACCGACCGGTTCTGTGTGTTATGCACCCATCGGATTTCCTTCACTAGGTCATCGTTCCACCTTGTGGGAGGTCAACTTTTCGGCTCTATCTACTATCTGTTCTGCGCGCAGGATGTGCCCTGCCCTTAAGTTTGGCGATTCGCCGGGCTTTGTCGGTAACCTTGGTTCTCCTTTGGATATTTTCATTTTAAATTCGATCAGTCAGGGAAACTCGAAACATTGCCGTTTCTATTGCCATTTGGGTGACTTTAAGTCTCCATGGAGTATAGAGATAGAACAAGGTAGAAAGCTTGTGCCATCCCTGTCTCACTTGTAGATGTGTTAGTGTTTTCCAGATAATGGCGATGCTATGGCTCACTCCAAAATCTAAATACTACAAAATAAATTTAGATTTCTTTTACTAAACACGTCAACAGAATATTCCAAAAAAATTAAAAATCCAAGGTAATTAAAGTTGTTATTATCATTAACAAAATAAATAAGATCGATGCTAGCGTCATCTACGCGATTTTCTCAGAACTTGAAACCTTGTATATTATGTCACTTTCCTTCGTTCTTTCACTGTGAAGTCGGTCTTTGTTTCGCTACTCGTTCACTCGCTTGGCGCATGCGTGTAGTCAGTGTTAGCTCCACTACGATTTGTCGCGGCTGATCCGGCAGGTTTCGTCCTACAGAGGCCGCGAACGGACCTCTAGAGGACGGAACCCATTACAAACTATTGGAAAATATCTTTTATTTAAAAGCATGATGTTCATTTTCACTATTATTTATTTAATTTACAGAAGGCTCACAGACTGGCAAACAAATGATATAAAAAATGTAATATTAATTACATACATTAATACAATTAGCATAATTAATAAAGCACATGAACAAAATAAAGTCGAAAAAAGGAAGTACAAACATAAATTAATTAGTTGATAGAGTAGTACGTTAACTATAATTGAAAAATGTCTGCGCCAAACGCCACACTGGTGCAGTTTGATAGAGTCCCTAGGAAGTCTAATAAAACTAAATGCATTTCTTATTGAAAGGACATTCCGGGTATAATCAGTCAATCTATAAGGTATATTTTATATTGGTCGCAGAAGTTATTCCACTAGACTCGTGCCTAATGACATAGTAGCAACGAGCTAAGCAGTGCTACTAAGAGCTCTTATTACGATCCATTTTACGACCTAAACTGATCTCCCTCTGGAATGTGCTTCCTCTAAACATCAGGATGGCAACGAGTCAGTGTTGTCCTTTAAAGTGAAAGCACGAGAATACATACAACAAGAAGTTGGTAGAATCACTCTTGATTTGTTTTATTCGTTTTTTTTACAATATATTTTTTTTATTGGTTTGCATGTATCTAAGTAAACTTTTTTCGTAACTGGTGCTAATATCGGTAGTTTTGCATCATTATTATTATGTTAATAAGTCTCTTAAAATATGATTTGATAGGGATCTTATGTAACTATGAGCGTTCTTTAAAAAATAATGTGATTTGAAATTGGAATGTCAAAACCACTTGAAAAAAAGATATTAAAAATGTAACATGCATCAAGAGTTTATTCAAAAAAAAAGTAAACATACATTCAGCCGAACATAGAACCTCCTCCTTTTTGAAGTCGGTAAAAAGCAAATGTGCCACTATCGAACAAAAAAAAAGAATAAAATGTGGCAAGGTACTTTGACATCTTTAAAAAAAACGGGCAAGTGTGAGTCGGACTCGCGCACTGAGGGTTCCGTACAAACTTACTATTTCCGAAGTGAATTACGAAGATTTTTCGAAATCGCAAAAAAATGTTTTTGTTTTCGTGACGTAACTACATATAGTATTTATAGTTTTCAGATTTTTTCCTGTACTTGTGCTATGAAACCTTGCTTCATGCCAAATTTCAGGATTCTAGATTAACGGAAAGTACCCTATGAATTTTGATTCCCTGTAGGGTGTCGAAATAAACGTTTTTTTGCGTCATAAGCGGCCGTATCTTTTTTTTCTTCAACTCGAAGTTTGATTTTTCTCAACTTCAAGGGACCGCAGACCTGAGTATATGGTTTTAATTTCAACTTGATACCTCCAGGCATTCCCGAGATAAAGGACTTGACAGACAGACAGACGAACAACAAAGTGATCCTATAATGGTTCCGTATTTTTCCTTTTGAGGTACGGAACCCTAAAAATGGAAGAACGGGAGTGTGATAGAAAATTAAAAACTATTAGTTTTTAGTAGTGACTATAAACCCAAAGTCTTTAATAATATTAGTGAAAACTAATTGTCATCCTTTTAAATAAAAGATAATTTCCAATAGTTTGTAATGGATCCCGTCCACTAGAGGTCCGTACGCGGCCACTGGTGGACGAGACCTGCCGGATCTGCCGCGATATAACAAGTAGTGGAGCAAAGACCGACTTCACGCATGCGCCACTCATCCCACACATTGTATCTTTAGTCGAAGAACCAAGGAATTTTAGGCAAGCGTGCTCCATCGTCGGCCAGGTAATCAGATGAGATAGTGGTCAAACGCGAACCTATAATATAATAAAAAATAAAATAGACCTCGTTATCCCCTTCGTGGTTTTTTTTATTAAATCACCCAGATGAACATATTTTAGTGCACAATTAAGTATTTTTGGCATAAAATGCCAATGATTTTTGGTGGAATAAATGCAAATAGGAATAAATTGAGGAATATTTAAATTAAATTGAGGAACAGTTAAATACTACCCTTTTAGCATAATCTTTTTTCGCCACGGCTTCACTCGGGTGAAACTTTCCTTTTACGATTATTTGAAATCTAGTTTTAGTAATATGAACACAGCAAAAAAGATTTAGCCAGATAGATGCATTTGTTCTGAAAATATATGTACGTATTATATATATACAAAATTATACCGGAACTTGCCCCTATGGAATTTAGCATCAATTTAAAAAGTCCAAATTTCTTACAAACTTTCGTCTATTACCTCTTTAAGGGAAACATAGTCAAATTATTTCCTACTAATCTTTCATGTTTCCAGAGTCAGCAGTTAAGGCTGTGCTTTGTCTTTCGGATAATTATTCACGTAGTAATCTGCGTAGGCTCGTGCGTAGCACGTAGGTTCGCGCGTAGCACGTAGGCTCGTGCGTAGCACGTAGGTTCGCGCGTAGCACGTAGGTTCGCGCGTAGCACGTAGGCTCGTGCGTAGCACGTAGGTTCGCGCGTAGCACGTAGGCTCGTGCGTAGCACGTAGGTTCGCGCGTAGCACGTAGGCTCGCGCGTAGCACGTGGGTCGCGGAGCTGATAGGAGCCGTCGTAGCACAAGCTACAAGACATGCGGTGATGTTTGAATTTTCTTATAAACACATATTTGTCAAAATGGATATACTTTTCTTAAATACCTACCTACTCAGCTACATGGTCAACAGTTTATTTGGTCAGTTCGAATCAGATAGTATGTCGAATGTCCCTTAAGTCCCGTAAATTAATGCAATTAAATTGGTTTCTACACAACCGGATTGAACTTGTTTTTTTTCTTTTCAGTTTATATTTAAAGTTATTTTTTACGCAGACGGGTTTTGTTAATTTTTTAAATTTTGCCTTATATAGGGTGACTGGCAATTAGTGTACGAAAAAAATATCAGCTGTTCAGTACATTAGGCAAACATAAATGTACTGAACAGCTGATATTTTTTCGCGATTTCATGTTTGTTCCCATAGTAAAAGTTGTTGGTTATCATGAGCACAATCATGTGTTTAAGTATCGTACACTAATTACCAGTCACCTTATATATGTACTTACCTGCGTCCGATACCATCTACTATATCCTTTGGGTTAGGTTAGGTTAGAACAGTGGCCATCAAAAATGATTCGGGTGGTTAATAATCAAAATCAAAAAAGAAAGATACATCCGTGTAATTCAATTTTACAAGTCGTTTCTATTTCGAGATTCTAATTAATCAGTAGCAATTCTAATTACTATTAGGGTACATATCTACTTTAGTAATCGGAATTTGTATTTTTGATTTTTTAAATTATCATTAAGAGCTCTTACACATTTCTGTACTATCCAGGCACTTTTGCATGTGACTTTATTTGTTTTGTAGCACGGCGCATGCGTGAAGTCGGTCTCTACTCCACTACTTGCTTCATTGCGGCTGATCCGGCAGGTATCGTCCTCCAGGGGCCGCGAACGGACCTCTAGAGGACGGTATCCATTAAAAACTTTTGGAAATTATCTTTTATTGAAAAGGATTTTTTTTTTTTTTACTGACATCAAAGACTTGGTTTAATTACTAGCATGGATTAAAGACGATCCCCTGATATTACTGATAAAACAATTAGACGAACTGGAAACTTCCGCCTACTTTTGAAAACAGTCAAAAATCAAAGTCCTAACTGACTCACTCAGTCAGCGACTCATCAAAGCCCTAGAAAGCTGATCGCAAAGCTTACCTCAATTGTTCATAAAGAAAAAAAGTAGTATAAATATTTCAAATTTGAATGGTTTCAAAAATATTTTGTTTGTGGTCACTTAAAATTGATGTAACGAGTATATGATAAGGTCTGTGATATAATAGGTTTTAGTATTTTCTAATTTAACACTAAAAAGATCTTTTTTGTGTTGAATTTTTGCATACCTCAACTAAAGTGCTGATTTGGATGACAGTTAGTCTAAGGGCGGCCCATGATCTGGATTCAAAAATTCAAATATTTTTATTTCACATAAGCCTTATAAAACGTCAGAAGCTAGTGCACGGTTCCAAATTGGTCGTTTTCTATGGAGAAGAACCGGAAAGAAACTACATGGTTATTCTTTTTAAAAAAGTGGTTGATGTTACTATAATAAAACGCTTGATTGTTTTACGAACGACTGTCTTTATTTTTCTTTTCTATCACTGACAATACAGAGACAAGTATAATGTAAAAAGTATAGTCTACTATGTTTTGATATTCCATCTAACAGTAAGGGCCTGTCCGCACAGCGATATTTCACCGCGGGGTTTTTTTTTGTCATTCTGTAACACATTGAATCTTATTCCACACAGGCGACAAAAAATTGCGCGATAAAAATATCTATGATTTCATGTTTCAAGTATTGTGCAGTATAGAGTAGTAAAGGCTATGTCCGCACTGCGAAATAAAATTCGCGCGTTCTGCTCAATCCTGCAACAGCGCTATTTAAAATTTTTGTTCGATTGTCCTTCCAGGACGTGCGTCTAAGCCGGGAACAGCATTGAACTGACAAAAACCTTACAAATTTTTATTCGCAGTGCGTACTAGTGTAATTCCGACCGGGGAATATAATACGCAAGAATAAAAAACTCGCGGAGAAATATCGCTTGTCGGACAGGCCCTTACAATATTTCCATATTTCAGTATTAATAGATACTATATAAAAACAGTGTAGGTAGACCAGTACCAGTGCTTTGTACCCAAAAGCACAATAAAAATAATCATATTTAAAAAAAGTGAGGCGTAATAGGAAGTAATCTAATAATTCGTGGAGTATACAGTGTTCTCACATTCACATTATAAAAGAAGCTATTTAAAAAAAGCAAAAAAAAAAGAATAATTACAACTATCAATCTATAAATAAGATGTTAACAAAATAAATTACTAAGGAATTTAAGGTAGTTGAAGTCTAAATAATTAAAAAAAAAATCTTAAAGCAATTTATGTTAAAAAAAAATGTATTTATTAAAAGAAAGATGGAGCAGTTAATAGACACAATATTAATAAGTTACCAGGGGCCACATGTGCAGAAGTAGTCATTGCCAAACAAGCATATCATCGACATAGTCTTTAAGCTTATAATATGCTTTTTTGGTTAGGCCACGCTTAATATGAGTTTTGACTTTTCCCTCGCTAAGTTCTGTTGCCACCTTTGGCAGCTTTTTATAAAAGAGTATGCTGTTTACTAAGAATGACTTGGTGGTCTTAGCTAATCTCCATTTAGGTAATACAATTTCGTGTTTACTACGCGTATTTTTGTTGTGAAAATCTTCTAATTTTAATGAGTTCTAAGAGTCTTAACGGCCAAAGTAAAGATTTGTCATACTGTTGACAATTTTGAATCTAAATTAATTAATATTGATGATATCTTCGAAACTATGCATTTTTAGACCACATATAATAGGACTTTCAGTAAATTGTTCTATATAGAATATAAACCTTTAATTATAGGATATCAAAAACAACACGTTGTATAATAAAAATGAACCCCTATTTCTCCCGGTCACGCTATAACTTAAGAACGGCTGGACCAATAAAACTTTTTTTTTTGTTTACCAGCTTAGAGGGAAGGTTTAAAAACAAAATAAATAATTAGCGTAGGGTAGAGTGGGGAAGAGTGTGGTAGAGTTGGGTAGTGGGGTAGAGAAGAGTAGAATGGGGTAGAGTAGGGTAGAGTGGGGTAGAGTAGGGTAGAGTGGGGTAGAGTAGAGTAGAATAGAAGAAAATCGAAGCCGCGGGCAAAAGCTATTTAAAATAGCGTTTACTTTTAGAAAAATGTTATTATAGTGTCAAAGAACTTATAGACAATAGACTATTGAAATAAATAAACAAATAACTAACAATATAATAATGAAAATAATTGTAAAATTAATAATTTATTGTAATGATGTATGGAATAATAATAAAAATATCGAATGACTCAGGATAATAATTAATGTATGAAATTGTGATAATTGCTTTGTAATGTTTGTTGTATTAATTAATTATTTTGTATAATGCATTCAATATCACTACATACTATAAAACAAAATAGCTTCCCGCGGTCTGTCCCTATGTATGCTTAGATCTTTAAAACTGCGCAACGGATTTTAAAGCAGTTTTTTTAATGGACAGAGTGTTTCAAGATGAAGGTTTATAAGTATAACAGATGTAAATAATAATATATAGTAGAGAAACTCTGATAGTTTTAGAGGTTTCTAACGTGGTGGTATGTCGTAAATAAACACATTTTTTACGCTTACATTGCAAACGCTGGCTGAACCCTGCGAGATAGATCAAAATAATGTAGGTACTGCAGTATTGTACACCTTAAAAAGGTCTACAAAAAATTACGTGATAGTATATGTCTATCTCTTAGGGATAACCCACAATAACCATTTTTAACCGACTTCAAAAAGGAGGAGCTTATATGTTCGGTTGAATGTATGTTTTTTTTTTTATGTATGTTCACCGATTTCTCGGTCAATTGTGGACCGATTTTGAAATTTTTTTTTTTTGATTGAATGGTTATGCTTCCGAGTTGGTCCCATAGAAATATTGTTATGATCTGATCATGAACTTCGAAGATATGGAACAGAACTCCTCATAAGATCACAGCAGAACCGTCGTAACAAGCAAAATTGCTTTGTTTATACGTGTAGTCGATGACTGAAAGTAGAGGGGCAATATATCGAACTGATCTGATGATGAAGCCTGAAGTTAGGCACCGGAACTCTGTAATAAATTAATGTAATCTAACCGTGTTTGGGATTATTAGAATTAACATGAGATGCACTCTGGCTATAAGGTATTTAAGTTTGGCTGAGGGGTACTTTTTAGTGGTGGTACCATAACTAAAAAGTGTAAAAAAAAAACTTTTTACAAAAAAAAATACAACCGACTTCAAAGTAAAAAAAAAACACTGAAAAGTGCAAAATAACTAATTTCGGAAGTCGGTGTTAAATAACGAAGAGACAAAACTACCACCGAACACCGACTTCCGAAATTAAAGTTATTTTGCACTTTTCAGTGTTTTTTTTTACTTTGAAGTCGGTTGTATTTTTTTTTGTAAAAAGTTTTTTTTATCCTTTACTTTTTACGAGAAATAATGGCTTATTCACGAAGCGATTTTAGGCAATACAGCATTAATCCTTATCCAAGTAAGTACCTTAAATACATTTTGCATTTAATATAGATCAATATGGCCCTTTACAGCATGTAATTTAAATATTCTCGAAGACATTAAAGATTTAAAATGCAGGGACATAGTGGTTGTATATAAACACATTCTGTCTGATTCTGTAGTATATTTAATATCACCATTGCACCCGTACGAAGCCGGGGCGGGTCGCTAGTAATGATATAAAAATAATATCTTTTCTCTTTATCTTCTGTCGGGTATGCGCACCATCTAGCAAGCACTTTTGAAATTAAGTTAATACGTCGGTCCCTAAAAGCGGAAGGACCAAGGAAAACGGCACATACAAAGTTTCAAGTTCTGAGAAAAGTGCGTAGATGTCGCTAGCATCGATTTTATTTTTATCGTAAATGATAAAAGAGCTTCAATTATTTTAGATCTATGTTACGTTGTTTTATGTTATTATGTTTTTTTTATGGATATTTAAGGTCTGAAATAAAGTTTTATTATTATTATTATTCCATTTATTCATTAACACATCATATAAGTTATATTTTTAAATATTTCAATAAAAACAAAAATAAAACATTAAAAAATATAAGAAAATAGTAGCCCACCGGCATCGGGAACAGGGTCCAATCTACCGGTGGTCAGGGCTCCTGAGAGAGGAATCTCTTAACAATGCGTGCTGTGTCCAGGAGTACTGCTTTCTGGATCAGGCCCTTGATCCAGCTGCCTAACGAGAGCCTCCTTAGATGTTGTTCGAGGCTCTTAGCTATTAAGCCATTGGCCGTTACTGATTGCTCTATCCACTTCCCACATGTAGAAAACCTCGCGAGCCAAGTCAAAATATTTGGTTTTATTATCTTTCTCAGCTTTCACGAGGTTCTCATCATCAACAATCATTGTGCGACGCTCTAGTCGATCTATCACCACTATGTAAGGCTTATTGGCAATTATTATTATTAATACTTATCAAAACCGAATTTGTGTGGGAAATATTAAAATATAATTTAAATACTAATATTTTAATATTTGCAATACAAATACATGAAAAAATTATTGAGTGGTCTACACTGTCCTTACATATCTTATAATATAGAAATATTTTAAGAACAACCATTTTTTTAAAAGAGTAACGATGCAGTTTCTTTTCGGTTCTTCTCCATAGGAAACAACCAATTGGAACCTTGCATTAGCTTCTGACGTTTTATAAGTACCCATGTAGGCCTATGTGAAATAAAAACCATTTGAATCTTAAATCACCAGTGTAGCGCTTGGCGCAGTATTTTTTCAATTATAGTTAACTACTCTCTCGACCAATTTAATTAAGTTATGTATGTACTTCCTTTTTCGACTTTATTTTTTAATGTGTGGAGGCTTATATTAAGCTATTTGTTAATACACTTCTGGACACATCTATTGGCCCACCTTGTATTTTCAGTTTCGTTTGGTCCTAGCTAAAATTTTATATTAGGTCGAGCAAAAAGTTTTTATGCAGTTTTGAACCTGGCACATTCAAAATTTCATTCAATAGTCTTTTTTTGAATTTCGAACACAGAATTTAAAGAAACAAAAGACAATTTGGAGCTTGTTTGTTGATATCAAACAATCGAATACTAAGAAAACTTGGTTTTATTGGTTTACTTGGATTTAATTCTTGAAAAAGTGATTGATATCTTTGGTTTTGCAACAAACATTACTTATTCTTAACATTAAGGTGAGGTTCTATCAATAATCTATGGATACTTCACCTGAAGTCGCCGCCCAAGCTGTGGCACTTATTCAGGCCGGACACAGCCAAAGAAACGTGAGTGCTCAACTTAATTTAAGTCGATCTGCGGTCCGAAATGTTTATCAGAGGTACCTAGAGACTGGCGGCTTTGTTCGTCGCCAAGGAAGGCCACGATCTCGGGTCACAACTGAAAGGCAGGATCGATTCATCGTGAAGACCAGCTTGAGAAATCGTCACCTTACCTCCATTGAGATACAAAACCAACTTCGCGACTTCCACGGAGTATCTGTGAGCGCTCGAACTGTTCGGAGAAGGTTAAAAGAACGCGATATGGTACCACACAAGCCAGCTAATGGGTCCAAACTAACGCGAGCCCACCGAAGAGCGCGCCTTCATTTCGCACGCAGTCATTTAAATTGGACACAGCAAGATTGGAGCCGTGTACTCTTTTCTGATGAGTCTAAAATTGTGTTACATGGCAATGATGGAAGGAAGAAGGTCTACCGATGTAAGGGAGAGCGTTTCGCACAATGCTGTTTTGAAGAGAGTGTTGCTTATGGCGGTGGCTCATGGACTGTCTGGGGCGGTATATCCGCGAGCGGCAAAACTCAACTTGAGGTTGTTACAGGACCACGGCTGCCAACATTAAATGCTGAAAGGTACATTCGTGAGTGCTTAGAACCTCACGTGATACCATACGCGGACTATGTGGGCCCAAATTTCCTTTTTATGCATGATAATGCAAGAGCCCATGCGGCCGGCATCGTCAGGGAATATCTTCGGGATGTGAACATCACACTTATGGACTGGCCAGCCGGAAGCCCAAACATGAACCCCATTGAGCACATGTGGGACGAGCTAAAAAGACGTGTTAGGGCTCGTCAGCCAGTTGCCCAGACGATGCAGGAGTTGAAAACTGCCATAGAAGAGGAATGGGAGATGATCCCTCAAAATTTCATAGAGCGGTTGATAAACTCTATGCCTAATCGTATGAGAGCTGTGGTAGATGCCCATGGAGGCAACACGCGTTATTAAATTAAACCTTTATTTGATAAAACATGTTTTTTATTCAAAAATCAATTGCTTTTAACAAGGCGCATATCCGACTTGTTAGGCGTAGCTCCATGTCGTATGGTATTCTGAATTCAAATTTAAAACAATACAATCGAAAAAGATGGTAAAATGTATCAGGTTTAAAACTGCATCAACAGTTTTTGTTCAATCTAGCAATCATATTTCGGTAGGGGCCATCGAAACCTAAACTCTAAGGTGGGCCAATTGATGTGTCCAGAAGTGTATAACAAATTTTTATTTCATTGGTTTGCCAGTCTGTAAGCGTAAATGCATAAAAATAAATAAATAGTATCAGTGAAAAATGAACATCATGCTTTTGAATAATAAATAATTTCCAATAGTTTGTAGTGGGTTCCGTCCTCTAGAGGTCCGTTCGCGGCCCCTGGAGGACGAGACCTGCCGGATCAGCCGCGATGAACTGAGCAGTGAAGCAGGCACCGACTTCACGCATGCGCCATCATCCCACATACAAACAAACTTTCAAGTTCTAATAAAATCGCGTAGATGTCGCTAGCATGCATTTTATTTATTTCACTAATGATAATAACAATTTCCATTATTTTGTATTATCAAAATACTTTTAAAACGCTGTAGAAATGTTCTTATTAAAAGAAATCAAAATTCATTTTATAGTATTTAGATTTCGGAGTGAGCCTTAGCATCACCATACCTGGAACACACCAACACGTCTACACGTCTAGTGAGACAGGGATGGCACAAGCTTCTTTGGAGGCTTAAAGTCACCCAAAGATCAATGGAAAGGGTTATGATCGGAATTTCCCTGCGTGAATCCTCCTCAATTCATCCAACTAAATAAACCCAAAATCTTCCATAATTATACCACGCACCACGGTCTGTTTCCGATCTCTTAAACCAGTTAACATTTTGTATCGTTCGCGTATTTATTTAGATAGTGTCGTAATTATACGCGGAATGTTTTTTCAATATATCATTGGTTTTCTAGTCTGTAAGCTTTTTGTAAAATAAAATAAATACTTAACTCTTTCAGTCTTTGTGGTTATTGTCACTAACAACCTCATTCCGATTTTTTAAATTAAATTCCTTGCCATCTAGACAATCAGATCAGAATCAGATCTTACAATCAGTTGTATTATCATGAAAGTAAGAATTAGGTATGCTTGACAAAATGAGACCGATTGGTGGCATATTAAATGAATGACAATTTATTTGCTTCGAACTGAATATTGCGATTACGTACCTTTATACGCGTGTTAGATAAAACAACTGTGGGTTAGGTTAGTAAGCTTTTTTCTTCAATCTTATTTACTCAACGTATTCTCATATATCTATTTTATACGTGTTCACATAAAAATACTATTTCTTTTGTGGTTTCGATAAGTATCATCATCATCATCATCATTTCAGCCGATAGACGTCCACTGCTGGACATAGGCCTCCCCCAAACGTCGCCACAACGAACGATCCTGTGCGTCTCACATCCATCGGATTCCCGCAACCTTCACCAGGTCATCGGTCCACCTTGTAGGGGGCCTTCCGACACTGCGTCTTCCGGTACGCAGTCGTCACTCCAGAACCTTTCGGCCCCAACGGCCATCCGTTCTGCGAGCAATGTGCCCTGCCCATTGCCACTTTAGTTTGGCGATTCTTCGCGCTATGTCGGCAACCTTGGTTCTCCTGCGGATATCTTCATTTCTGATTCGATCACGCAAGGAAACTCCGAGCATAATAGCCTTTTCCATTGCCCTTTGGGTGACTTTGAGCCTTCTGATGAGGCCCATTGTGAGCGTCCACGTTTCGGAACCATATGTCATCACTGGCAACACGCACTGGTCATAGACTTTCGTCTTGAGACACTGTGGTATATTGGATGAGAAGATACCGCGCAGCTTCCTGAACGCTGCCCAGTCGAGTTGGATTCGACGGTTGACCTCTTTCTCGAAATTAGATCTACCCAACTGGACTGTCTGTCCAAGGTAGACGTAATCGTCTACAACTTCGAGGGCAGAGTCTCCGATCTTGATCGGAGTGGGTGCTACATGGTTATTTACCATGACTTTGGTTTTGTCCATGTTCATTTTAAGACCCACTCTTTCGGAAGCTCTACTGAGGTCATTGAGCATTGTGCTCAGCTCTTCCGTAGTTTCAGCCATGACTACTATGTCGTCGGCAAACCGAAGATGAGTGATGTACTCGCCATTGACATTAATGCCCAATCCACTCCAGTCCAGAACCTTGAAGACATCTTCCATTGCGGCCGTGAACAGTTTCGGAGAAATGACGTCTCCCTGCCTCACACCCCGCTGCAGGAGGATAGGTTTCGAGGTCTGGTTCTGCAGTCTGACTGACATAGTGGCGTTTTCGTACAAACACTTCAGCACCTCGATGTACCGATAGTCAATCTGGCACCGTTGTAGAGACTGCAGCACAGCCCAAGTCTCGATCGAATCAAAGGCTTTCTCGTAATCCACAAACGCTAAGCAGAGAGGCAGATTATACTCCTCGGTCTTCTGTATAACCTGCCGTAGCGTGTGTATGTGGTCTATGGTGCTAAAGCCTTTTCGGAATCCGGCTTGTTCGGGAGGCTGGAAGTCGTCGAACCTGCGTGCGAGACGGTTCGTGATGACTCTGGAAAACAGCTTGTAGACATGGCTCAGAAGTGAGATGGGCCTATAATTCTTGAGCAGGGCCTTGTCGCCCTTCTTAAAGAAGAGTACCACCACACTTCCGCTCCATGCCTGTGGTGTTTTTCCCTCGAATATGACGGAATCAAACAGCTTCTGAAGGGCCTTAAGGATCGGTTTACCACCCGCCTTCAGGAGTTCGGCTGTAATTCCGTCATCACCCGGTGCCTTGTTGTTATTAAGCTGCTTCAGAGCCATCCTAATCTCGTACAGGCTGACGTCCGGGATATCTTCGGTATAGTGTCGGGTCAACCTAGCTCTTGGGTCGTTTGCTAGATTCGTAGTGGATTTTGTGATTGACGTGTATAACTGTCCATAAAAAGCCTCGATCTCTCCCAGAAGCTCCGATTTGGCGGATATGACTCTGCCATCTTCGGTCTTCAGTTTCGTGAGCTAGCTCTACCCAATAGACAGATCTCTTGCAAACACCTTGGAGCCCTTATTTCGCTCAATCGCGTCTTTAATTTTTCCAGTATTAAAGTGACGGATATCGCGTTTCAAGGATTTAGAGATCCGTTTATTGAGCAGCCGATATGTGCACGCATCGTCTGAAGACTGCAGAATCATTTCACGCCTTTCCTTCATAAGCTGGAGAGTTCGATCTGTGAGCCTCTTGCTCTTATTTGTACGAGTCTTATAGAATTTAGACCCGACCGTATGGACAGTTTCCACGAACCCATCGTTGTATTCGTCCACAGAGCTTCCTAGGCATTCGAAACGATTTTGAAGTTCGAGCTGAAAGCTCTCGGAGTTTTGGATCTGGATCTGTGCAGGACGGAGCGTAGACTTCATCAGTCGAGATCTTTCAAGCTTGACATTGATATTCAATGTGCCTCTTACCATGCGGTGATCACTTCCGGTTTTCACCGCATTGATCACAGAGACATCATTGAATATTTGCTTCTTCGTCGACATGATGAAGTCAATCTCATTTTTTGTTACACCATCAGGGCTTTGCCAGGTCCACTTCCTATGCTCACGCTTTCTGAAGAAGGAGTTCATCATGTAGAGGCCCTCCCTCTCCATAAAGCTGGCCAGTAGGTGTCCCCGGTGGTTCCTACGTCCAAATCCAAATTGCCCAACTCGCAGCTCGTCACCGTCTCGTTTGCCCAGTTTCGCATTAAAGTCCCCCATGACCACGGTGAAGTGAGTCTTATAACCATGTATGGCTCTGGATACATCCTCATACATGGTCTCTACTTCGTCATCGGGGTGTGTCGAGGTCGGAGCGTAAACCTGTATGACCTTCAGCGAATATCTTGATGATATTCTGAGTATAAGGTACGCCACCCTGGTCGACACGCTCTCGATCTTCGCCACATTGTTCACAAGGGACTTGTGGACGATAAACCCGACACCACCTTGGGACTGCTGGTCCCCCTCCCTAGAGCAGGTTACCAGATTTTAGGATTATCGTGTCCTCCCCCTGTCTTCGGACTTCGGATAATCCCACAATACTCCATCGTAACCTGCTCAACTCCTCCTCAAGCTCGGCAATCTTCTCATCGGACCGGAGTGTACGCGTGTTGTACGTCGCCTGGTCCAGTCGTCGACAGTTGATCGATCCCGCCCGGAGATTCTTAGCACCCCAGACCCCAGGGCTGCGCCCACGCCCGTCCACGCTAGCACAACCGCTGGAGTCACCGGGCACTTGGGGCCTGTTTCTTGTTGCATTATGCATTTGAGGGGGTTTGGACCATAACCCGCCACGCTGGTCCAGTGCGTGTTGGCGGGTCGCCATAGCCTCGTTCGTTTATCAGCAGGGTGCACCACGTGCAGGTGAGGATTGGCTTGGGTACCGATAGGTGTTGATTGGGACCCCGTATACACCCCCAGATAAGTATCCACAATGAAAATATAGTAGTTTCGATAAGTATCCACAATGAAAATATAGTGGTTAGTGACACTAACCACCGTGACTGTTGTAGATCTATAATGTCTATATCATCGTTATCGTACTTTTACAATATGTTGTGTCAGTTAAAAGACAGATAATTTAATTTACAGAATACTTGTCTGAAGTAATTTCTTCCGGGAGTGAAACTATTTGTAGCGATTAGAATTACGAAGAAGATACAGCCGAATCTGATGGTGTTAAGGATTTGATTGGAGAAGTTCAAGTAACCGATTTTGATAATTTCAATTCCGATATACCTCCCTTTGTCTAGCTTAGTACACCATTATCCTGATTCTGCTGACTCCAACATCGTAAATTTAAATAGAATGATAATAATAGCTCCCAAATATTATGTACTAGCTTTTGCCCGCTGCTTCGCTCCCGTCAACTGACTACACTATTTTACTCTACCCAACTCTACCCTACCCTACTTCACCCTACTCTACCCTACTCTACCCTACTCTATCCTACTCTATCCTACTCTATCCTACTCTATACTACTCTACCCTACTCTACCCTACCCTACTTTACTCTACCCTACTCTACTCTACCCTACTCTACCCTAATCTACCCTACCTAGTTACCTACCCTACCTTACCTATCCTACGCTACTTACCTACCTACCCTACAACCTTCCTTGTATGCTGGTGAACAAAACAAAAACGAATTATTGAAATTGGTCCAGCCGTTCTTAATTAAGCTATAGCGTGACCAGGAAAAATAGAGAATTAGAGGAGAAATAGGGGTTCATTTATACAACTTAGATATAAATGATATTCTAAGTTCATATTTTACATGTTTTTTTGAATATGGAATGACTTCAGTAGATTTTGCGTGAAAGAGTAACAAACATCCATACATTCAAACTTTCGCGTTCATAATAATAGTAGCATGATTATTTCCGTATTATTTCTCCCAACGGCAACTACGACTGGTCAACTGAAAGAAATGTCATTGACAACTTGACAGTTACGCTCGATTATTTTTAATTTCTGGCTTGGATACTAAGTACTTTAAGCCATGTCTTTGTATGAGTAATTACTTAACTTTTACTTTACATTATATACGTATAACTCTAACGGTTTTTGCAGTGCACGCCAGAATAACTTGCAGATATTTCAATCAGACTGGCTGGTTTCTAGTATCTAGTTTTTGAAAAATTAAATTTGCACCCAGTGTCAGTCTGGTTGTCAGCTGAATTTTTTTGAGAACGTCAGTTATTGAGTTGCAGTGTTGAAGTGAAATATATTATTTTTATGTTTGTGAAAAAGGCCTCCCGTTCTTTGACGGCTGTGAGAAGGACCTCTTCTGCTGCTTCGGTTTCCACAGGCCTCGACCAGCCGTGCGAGACCTGTCCGCCAAGCCGTGTGGATCTCTCCAGCTGCTCCGGTCTCTGAAGGCCTCTACAGACCTCTACTGGCCTTCAGAGACCGGAGCAGCTGGAGAGATACCTGTCCACCCCGCCATGTGGACCTTTTTCGATTCCTCTGGTCTCTGGAAGCCTCTACCAGCTGTGCGAGACCTGTCCGCCACAGCCCTGCGAGCCTCTGAGAGCCACATGAGGCCTTTTCACTCAGCTGCTGGGAGGACCTCGCCGACTTCGCCTATTTCTACGTTATATTTGTGTTGCATCCACTTCAGTGCTAATTGTATCACGTACACGGATAAAGTCCTCCAAAAGCAGTTTTTTTTTGTGATTCGATCTTTTCGATATTTTAATAGTTATTAGATATTTTAGTAGCTGTTCTTGAGTTATAAATAGTGTAACTAATACGACATTGTTTTATTTATATAAGGTAAGATAATGATCGTAGATTCCGCATTTATTCTTTGTTGTCAATCGTGGAATGGTTGACCGAATGGTAGAATGAATGACCGAATGATGGAATGATTGACCGAATGAAGGAATGATTGGGACGTGTTTTTGACAGTTGCTGTCAATGTACTTGACATTTGCTGTCATTTGCCTGCGGGTTAGAAAATTATTTTAAGGGAACATAATCCAAGGATAAAAAGTATTCTGTGTTATTCTAGGACCAGGTCTACCCGTGTACCAAGTTTCATCGAAATCCGTTCAGTAGTTTTTGCGTGAAAAAGTAACAAACATCCATCCATACATCTATACATACAAACTTTCGCATTTATAAAATTAGTAGGATTGTTTATGAAATCATTTATGAAGAATGCAATTTTTTTACTTGTCCTCTTCGGACACTGTCCTCCCAGACCCGTGTTGGCTCGAAATAATTCAGACAAAGCGTATACTAAGGTCTACTGGCGCCAGTATATGTCAGAAGCGAACAAAGGCCCGAATCACTAGTCAGTGACTGTTATTCCGCGACCTATTCTCCAGGACCTGCATTTATAAAACGTCACAAGTCTAGAGTTCTTCAGAAAATTAGTCTAGAATGCAGTTGCCATTAACCTGTGAGAAGTACTTCGACAACATACTGCAAATGTAGCGCTAAAATATCTCCAGCGCCTATATGGCTGTGTTTAAAGTGCCCTTTTTCCTATGCAAACGAAAAATATATTGTTCAAATTTTCATAAACAATAATTTTTACATTAGTATAAACTTTTCTACTGGGAAAGCAGTAGAAAAGTCCATTATAGCATAAAACATCAATAAATAATATACATAATTCATCGCAGGTTTCTTTGAATCAATAGTCATGGTGGTTAGTGTCGCTAACCACCCCATTCTTCGACCAAGCCTTAGCCAATATTTAGATTTCTTTTTCCTGCTTTCTGTGACATTTTAGTTGTAAATGATGTCAAAATTAAACTAAAAATGTTTATAATGTTCACGTAAAAGCGTGACTTTCAGTCAAATAAAATAAAATACATATTATGTAAAGTCAGTGAAAAATAAATATCTTCCTTTTGAATAAAAGATTATTTCCAATATTTTGTAATAGATCCCGTCCACTAGAGGTCCGTTCGCGGCCCCTGGTGGACGAGACCTGCCGGATCTGTCGCGATAAAACAAGTAGTGGAGCCAACACCGACTTCACGCATGCGCCACTCATCCCAAACACTGATAGTGAAAGAACCGAGGAAAGCGACATACCTATACAAGGTTTCAAGTTCTGAGAAAATCGTGTAGATGTCGCTAGCATCCATTTTATTTATTTCGTTCATGATAAAGGCTGTCACAAGCTGTCAAACCGTCTCAAGGTCGCAACACTGGTGCAGAACAAGTCTATAGAGTCACTAGTAAGTCCAATCAAACTAAGTGCATTTCTTAATGAAAAAACGTTACGGGAATAATCAGTCAATCTGTAGGTACCTAAGGTATATTTTATATTGGTCGCAAAAATGATTCCACTAGACTCGCACCTAATGATGAGCTAATGACATAGTAGCAACGAGTTAAGCAAATAAGCAGTAGGTAAATAATAATAAATGATTCTGATTCTGCACTGCTACCACGAGCTCTTAATGCGAGCCATTTTACGACCTAAACTGAACTGTTAAAGGATGGACCTATAATAATAATAATATAATATTCCACAATTGGAGCAGTGGTGGCCGAGTGGTAACGGCCCCGACTTACGAGTTGTAAGTCGCGATTCAAAACCCAGCCAGGCGCATTACTTTGTGTAATTTATTTCATCACCACTGCTCCAAAAACGGTGAAGGAAAACATCGTGAGGAAACCGGCATGTCCTAGAACCAAAAATTCGAAGACATGTGACATCCACCAAACCGCACTGGGCCCGCGTGGTGGATTACGGCCCATTCCCTCTCCTAGAGAGGTGGCCTGAGTCCCAACAGTGGGAACATTATAAGGCCGACTATGCTAATATTCCACAACTATCACACAACGCCGTCTAGTCCCAAGCTAAGCAGAGCTTGTGTTACGGGTACTAGACAACTGATAAACATACTTATATATTTCTAAATACATACATATATAGATAAATTACACCCAGACACAGAACAAATGATCGTGCTCATCACACAAACATTTGTCCTGGGTGGGAATCGAACCCACGACCTCCGGCATAGCAGTCAGGGCCACTAACCACTAGACTAGACCAACAGGCCAGTCGTCCAATATAGTGTGTATCCCTTTTTCTGGCTGGCATGCTTTTCTTTTGTAGGTGGGAAAATCATCCAATGACATCCCTCGCTCTTGGGCGGGGCGGAAGGGCCTTTTGTTCCTTTGTTGCCTTTCGTACCAGGGCCGAGTCTTCCTTTCAGAATCAGACCCTTGGCTCCGGTAGGCTTCGACCCTGCTGGGCCCCTACGGTTTGCTGACATCTCCTTGAGGCGCGCGTGGAACAGTACGCGCTGTTGGCTGGCATGCTTGATATTTCAACATGTCATGGTAAGACCCCAGGTCAGTTAATGAGGCCATTTGTAGATAATATGACGTCTCGTCTCCAGAAGAAGGAAGTGGTACCATTTAAGGCGCTCGCATTGAAATGAATATTGCTCTGCCCTATATTCTTGATAACGAGTAAATTTCTTTGGACACCTTCAATAAGGGACTTATAGTACCTCAGTCTCAAAGTTTCTTAACTTGCAATACGTAATCTGAATGGTTACGTACGAAAAAACAAAGACAAAATACTTTTGGCCATGTTCAGGATTCATCATAACGGATACTTAATATCAGCACCGGCATAATGTTTATTTTGGCAGGAGATATTTTCAAATATAAATCATCATTTTATTTAGCTTTTACTTATCTGCCAGCATTTGGCGGCATCCGCTCATGGTTTCCGCATGCTGACGACTGCGGCGATCTCTCGCGCCGGGCCTTGGTACAGGCCATGGTCCGGAGCGACGAGGAGTGGCAGGCGGTCGCCTCCTTCTGCGAAGCAGTAATGCTAGCAAAGGAGGCGGCCGATCGCGTGAGGCAACGGCAACGGTCCTCACGCCCCAACCGCCGCCGGGATTCCGATCCCGATTTCCGGCCAACGTAGGCGCGGGCTTGCGGACGGCGGGCAATGGGTGGCCCGCCGTCCGACCGTCCGGTAACCGTCCGGACCGAGCCCAAGTCGTCAGCAAATAGTAGGGGCCCAGCAGGGTCGAAGCCTACTGGGGCCATGGGTATCTAGTGTGAAAACGAAACCCGGGCCCTGGGACGAAGGCAACGAAGGAACAGGAGAGGGTTTTTAGTCAGTAAAAGTCTGACACTATCTCCCGCTCCGCCCAAGAGCGAGATTTGCCATAAGATGATTTTCCCACCTATAAAAAAAAATGCTGACGACTGGCTGCACCTGCGGTGCCCTCGAAGAATGTAAAGATTAGCTTTGTGCATGAGCCATCCACCTAGTAACCCTGCCGAACAAACCGTGTATTTATGTCGGAAATATTAAAATATACTTATTAATACTTAATCTTAAATATTCGAAATTGATGTCATCATTTACGACAAAAACAAAATCGACGCTAGCGACATCTACGCGCGTTTGTTAGAACTTGAAACCGGTAGAGTAGAATAGAGTAGTCAGTTGACGGGAGCGAAGCCGCGGGCAAAAGCTAGTAATAATATAAAAATTATCTGTCTGTGTGTGTGTTTTATACTGTAAAAGAGTATCTTTAGAACAAAACGGCTTGGGATTGACCTGCTCCAGTACTCACTATAATATTGTTGTCATTTCTTTTCTTCTAAATTACCTTTATTATTATTATTACATTTATTTTTATTTCAATACATATTTTATACATTTTTAAATATTTCCTTAAAAAAAACATATTAAAAAAAACATTTAAAAATATAAAAAATAGTAGCCCACCGGCATCGGGAACAGAGTCCAAGCTACCGGTGGTCAGGGCTCCTGAGAGAGGAACCTCCGGACAATACGCGCCGTGTCTAAGAGTACTGCTTTCTGGATCAAGCCCTTGATCCAACTGCCTAACGAGAGCCTCCTTAGATGTTGATCGAGGCTCTTTGATATTAATCCATTGGCCGTCACGACTATCGGTACAATGACTGCTGTATCCACTTCCCACATGTCGACAACCTCGCGAGCCAAGTCAAGATACTTAGTTTGCTTATCTTTCTCAGCTTTCACGAGATTGTCGTCATGAGGGACCGCTATATCAACAATCACTGTACGACGCTCTAGTCGATCTATCACCACTATATCAGGCTTATTGGCAACAATAGTCCTGTCAGTGATGATAGATCGATCCCAATACAACGTGATACTGCCATTGTCGAGAACTGGGTCGGGCACATACTTATAGTACGGTACTTCTGATTCCACAAGATTGTATTTAAGAGCAAGTTGCTGGTGAATAATCTTGGCTACGAGGTTGTGTCTATGCAAATAGTCTCCGTTGGCTAGGTGAGAACACCCAGAAATAATGTGTCGGATTGATTCCCCGGGCCGGTGGCATGCCCGACAGATGTCAGCCGTACCGTCCTTCACAATATATTTCCGGTAGTTGTTCGTCATCACAACTTCGTCCATTATCGCACAGACAAAACCTTCGGTTTCCCCGAAGAGGTCACCAAAGCGCAGCCAGGATACAGACGCTAATAGGTCTACATCGGGTCCATGTAGAGCCCGGAAAAAGCGCCCGTGAAGCTCCTTACTCTGCCATACTTCCCTGCGGTCATTAGTATCCAGTATTATAGGTTTGCACCAGTTCCCGTTAGCCAAGGAGAGCGGAGTGAGGCCCTTGTCCACCGCTACCACATCTCGGTGCATACCCACGTCAGTTTCTAGGAAGTATTCCCTGAGACTGCATACCTCGCGGTTGTGTAGGGTCTTAGCATTTAAAAAGCCACGACCCCCACATTTCCGCGGGATATACAGTCTCATCACCGATGACCGTGGGTGATGCATTCGATTTGCGGTAAGCAGTGTGCGGACCCTCCTATCCAGAGCGTCAAGTTCTGTCTGAGTCCATTTGAGTATGCCGAAAGAATACATCAAAACCGGCATGACCCAACCGTTGAAGGCGCGCACCTTATTCCCACCTGATAAGAGACTTTTTAGTACCCTATTCAGGCGGCCAAAGAAGCGCTCCTTCAACGATTGTTTCACGTCAGCAGCATTGATGCCTAACGCTTCCGACATACCCAAATACTTGTAAGTTTCGGTTGAGCAGAGGGATCTAAGGTATATGGAATCCGAGAGCTGAGTTCCCACGGATTCCATAATCTCTTATTATTATTATTATTATTATTATTTAATTGACGATTATTGTTATTTTACAATTATGACATTGTTTATTTTTTTATATTTAGAATTTGTCAGACAATTACTTTTAGAAATATATATAATTATATACTTATATATTTTACAATTTGTAATATTTACATTTTTTTTAAATTTTATTATTGTGAATGTGGGGACTATGTGGATTACTCTTTTTTTTTTCTTTAATTATAACATCATATCTGGCAGTTTTGAGTACTTTTTGCGGCCTACCCAAATGTCCTTTCTTTGGTATTGTTCGTCAAGTCGTTGAGCTCCTTAGTAGTTCTAAGTTGAGCTACACAAATACTGACAAATGCTTGCACTGACTGGACAGGTCCGCTCAGCCCCCCTAGCCAAGTCACAAACGATAAACGTAAACTCTCAGTAGTCTTTAATAGATTTTCAACTTTATGTTATTGGATATAAAGTTGAAAATCTATTGAAGATTACATAGTGTTTTCGTTCGTTCCGGTCGCTAACGTTCAGTAGTCTTTAATAGATTTTCAACTTTATGCTCTTAGGTATAAACTTGAAAATCTATTGGAGATTACTAAGCGTTCACGTTTATCGTTTGCAACTTGGCTAGGGGGGCAGAACTGTGTGGTTGTTTCTTCAAAAGATCATCTCAGACTTCAATCTGCATGGTTCTCATATGATTTGACCATTACATGTTTGCTGTATGGACTTTAAAAGAGACTTTGACCCCTGAGTTTGTTTCGGTGTTTCTTCTCAGGTTAGTCAGCTATGAAACACTGACTTCTCAGGTTAGTCAGCTAGGAAACACTGACTTCATCTAGTTTAAATTGACAAAAAAAAATTGACGTGTAAAAGTATTTTTAAAAAACCTACTTGCATAAAAATCTTTTTACAAAAAAAAATACAACCGACTTCAAAGTAAAAAAAAAACACTGAAAAGTGCAAAATAACTTTAATTTCGGAAGTCGGTGTTTCTATAATAGTTTTGTCTCTTCGTTATTTAACACCGACTTCCGAAATTAAAGTTATTTTGCACTTTTCAGTGTTTTTTTTTACTTTGAAGTCGATTGTATTTTTTTTGAAAAAGATTTTTATTTTACACTTTTTAGTTATGGTACCACCACTAAAAAGTACCCCTCAGCCAAACTTAAATACCTTATAGCCCGAGTGCATCTCATGACAATTCTAATAATCCCAAACACGGTTAGATTACATTAATTTATTACAGAGTTCCGGTGCCTAACTTCAGGCTTCATCATCAGATCAGTTCGATATATTCCCCCTCTACTTTCAGTCAGTCATCGACTACACGTATAAACAAAGCCATTTTACTTGTTACGACGGTTCTGCTGTGATCCTATGAGGAGTTCTGTTCCATATCTTCGAAGTTCATGATCAGATCATAACAATATTTCTATGGGACCAACTCGGAAGCATAACCTTTCAATCAAAAAAAAATTTTCAAAATCGGTCCACAATTGACCGAGAAATCGGTGAACATACATAAAAAATAAAAAACATACATTCAACCGAACATATAACCTCCTCCTTTTTGAAGTCGGTTAAAAATAAATATCATTTATCATTATCATTTGTCTTTATGTTATTATGTTGGGTATGCGCACTGTCTAGCAAGCACTTTTGAAATTAAGTTAAAACGTCTGTCCATCAAAGCTGAGGGACCAAGGAAAACGGCGGTTACCTATCCTATGTTCGAAAAATATTTGACCGAATTTCATTTCACCTAAAACTTTTCACTATTTTCGTTTCGTTTTATTTTTTTTCATCGAAGTCACGTCTGCCACTGTAGTAGTTGATTGACCTATTATCAATTCGATTTCTTTCGTTACTCCGACGTTTTATTTGGTTGAAAATCTTTTCACCGATGCTACACTTAGCCGAAAAACCGAAAAAAGCATTTGTTCGATGTATTATGTTTCCGAACATTCACTGTTCACTGTTTTTATTACCATATTTTCATTTTACCAAACGCCTAGAAATGTAATTATTACTGTAACATGATTGAGGCAACAGGAGCTAATTTCAGATTAGTTTACCCTAATATTTTGTGTAATTAATTACTTAAATGATTTAGCACTTAATAATATATTTATTACTTAATAATAGATTATGAACAAGAGTGGTTTTAATTGGTCCCAGTAAGAAGCATGCAAACAAGGATGCAATTATTTCCATTATTTAGGATTATCAATTAATTTCCAATAAGTAGTTTGTAATGGATCCCGTCCACTAGAGGTCCGTACGCGGCCACTGGTGGACGAGACCTGCCGGATCTGCCGCGATATAACAAGTAGTGGAGCAAAGACAGACTTTACGCATGCGCCACTCATCAAAATAATAATGATGCAAAACTACCAATACTAGCACCAGTTATGAAAACAGTTTACTTAGATACAAACAAACCAATACTTAAATAAATATATTGTAAAAAAAAAAAAACGAATAAAACAAATTAAGGGTGTGATTCTACCAATTTCTTGCGAATGTGTTCTTGTGCTTTCACTTTAAAGGCAAACCGACTCATTGCCGTCCTGTTCAGAGGGAGCGCATTCCAAAGAGAGATCGCCGACATCTACGTGATTTTCTCAAAAATTGTTTATAAGGAAACCCAAAATCCGCACACGCCACACTGTATCTTTAGTCAAAGAACCAAGGAAAGCGATAATAATGCTGAGTATATGGTTTTAATTTCAACTTGATACCTCCAGGCATTCCCGAGATAAAGGGATTTGACAGACAGACAGACGGACAACAAAGTAATGCTATAAAGGTTCCGTTTTTTCCTTTTGAGGTACGGAACCCTAAAAATGGAAGAACGGGAGTGTGATAGAAAATTAAAAACTATAAGTAGTTCAATTTAGTAGTGACTATAAACCCAAAGTCTTTAATAATATTAGTGAAAACTAAATATCATCCTTTTAAATAATAGATAATTTCCAATAGTTTGTAATGGATCCCGTCCACTAGAGGTCCGTACGCGGCCACTGGTGGACGAGACCTGCCGGATCTGCCGCGATAAAACAAGTAGTGGAGCCAGGGACTCAAACTGTAACCGTAATAAGTGTTTTTTACACTGTTTTTTAAAACAGTTTTAACAGAAAAACACTTTTAAATGTAACAGATTCAATAATGTTACCAAATCAAACTGTAACCTTTTATATGTGTTAGTACGTTTTACCGAATCAAACTGTAACATTTTATATGTGTTAATAAGTGTTAATATGTGTAACTGAAATAATCAGTTTTAGTATAGCTTTAGGTATAAGTCATTGCACAGTATGGCAACAATGCGTGGCCGTAAGAGTAAAAGACGCGCGTTGTCAAAGCCTACGACGATCTTCAGTACACACACCTAGTTGAAGTTGCTGTGCAATTAATTCACTAAAATGCTTGTTTCTTGGATCCATTGGTTCAACTAAACCGTCACTATGCAACGCTACACCCACACTTCTCTGTAGTCAAACTTTTCGTTTCCGAATCCGAATCATTTAGTTCTTTTTTCAATTTCTTCTGTATCATCTTCAAATAATGTGGGACTGTCAAGATATGGTCAAGACGCACAATTTTTTTTTAATGTTATAAACTAATGCTTGACTGCGATTCCACCTGATGGTAAGTAGTGATGCAATCGTTGCTGGTGAGGCGCACTAGTTTATTAAGAGCCTATTCACTCTAGCCTTGTAGACACCTAAATTATAATCGGACGGGAAGACCGCAGCAGGCAAATTTCGAGTTCCAGTCCCTCGATGTTCGCGGTATAAACGACGAGGCGAAACGCTTAGTCCCGACCGTAGAGGTTCCAACAACGTAAGGGTGGATACTCGCCGCCCGTCGGGTTGTCCGATGGTAGAAATGAGATGGTGGAATCAAGTCATGCCATTCCCGCGCACACTCCAAAATGCATCCTTTAAAAGACCAAAAGGCTGGCTACCCTACGCCTGTGCTCAAGGTTTTGTAAATTGGACTTAACCAGATCTGGATCACCAATTAGCCTCTTCGCACGCCTTTCCACCGAGTCCAAAGCTGCCAGGTGGCATTTTGCAGAACCAGCCCATATGTGGCTGCAGCACTCCACACACGAACGGATCTGTGCTTTGTATAACATTAAAAGCTGTCCCGGTATGAAGTACCGCCGACCTTTGCAAGAACGCCGAGTTTCCTAGCTTAGCTTTGGACTCAATGAACCGCCCAAAGATAAGGTCTGAGGAAATTTCAACTCCCAAGAGCTGAAGGCGGTCGGTGTACTCCAGGGATACATTCTGAAAAGCAGGAGCCAAGGTGAACGGGTTCCTTTTAACGGTGAACAGACACGCTTGTGTTTTGGCGGCTTTAAATCCCACCATATTGACTTCACCCCACTTGGAGACTGCCTGAAGTAAGACATTCGTACGCTCTACCATAGCCTCTCTCTCGGACCGGATTAGCTTACTAGCCTGAGCACTTGGCAGGTATCTCTCTACAACTGTGCTATCACCTGCATACCAATAGATACCGGTCATCAGCAGATTGTTGATATGCAGCAGGAAGAGAGCTGCAGAGAGTACAGACCCCTGAGGAACTCCGGCATTAGTCGTCATAGGCTCTGATGAGCACCCATCGACAACAACACGGAGAGATCGTTCACTCAGGAAGTCTTTTACCCAGTTAATCAGACCAGGAGAAATGCCGTACACTAGAAGCTTACTCAAAAGGCTGCCATACCCTAAACTTCGAGACGTCTAAGGAAACGGCAATCGTTTCCCCATTCCTCTCGAGGGTATCGCTCCACAAGTGGGTGGCATAGACTAGTAGGTCCCCAGTAGACCGATTGTGGCGAAACCCGGTCGGTCACTGAGGAGATCGTTACCTTCCAGATATGCCATGAGGCGCGAGCTCAATACACGCTCCGTAATCTTAAATAGTATGGAGGTTATTGAAATCGGCCCATAGTTGGCAGGATCGGCACGACTGCTCTTTTTGGGCACGGGTTGCACGTTGGTAAGCTTCCAGGACTTGGTCACTATACGAATCCTAAATGAGAGGCGATATAAGCAGGTCAATACAGGAGACAACTTGGGCGCACAAGCCTTGAGAACAATCGCTGGTATACCATCAGGTCCACTAGCTTTATTTACGTTTAGACGACACAGTGCTCTCAGAACCTCTTTGTTCCTTACGCGAACCTCGGGCATTGAAGTGTCGCATTGAGGCAGAGTTGACTGCTAGTGTCAAGACGAGAATTGTGGGCGAAGAGAGTTGCAAAGAGACCTGCTTTCTCTCTCGCTGTATGAGCCAGTGTTCCATCAGGTTTAACCAGCGGAGGCCGACGCTGGTTAATGGGCCGACAGAAGTTCGTTTCGATCGACTTGGCAAGGGATTAGAATGCTTTGCTACCGGACGGCTGTGCAGAGAGCTTCGTGCCAATATGAGTAATGTGGTCGAAGCGAGACTTCTTTAGTGCCTTTTTGTAGGACTTGGCAGCATGGTTGAAGGCTCTCTTCTTTGAGCTCAAATCCGAAGTTTTGTGGTCACGAGCGTCAACCCAGGCAAGAAACGCCGAATACTTACTTTGATCAGCTAGAACACAATCGGCGTTGAACCATGGGTGAGCTGAGCCATCGATGAGTACGTCGCGATAAGGGATGAAATACTCCATAGCTTGAAGTATCATATCGGATATAGCATCTGCACAGCTCGACGGATTTTTAGAAGAGAAGCAGACCTGCTGCCAAGGAAAAGATGCAAAGAACTGCTGCATCTCTCATCCCAATCTGCTGACTTGTAACGCCACATTCGCCGTTCACCACGTGAGTCGCAGTCAGGTGGGGAGAAGGACGATACAGACTTCACCAGACAGTGATCTGAAGTTCCAAGTGGTGAGGAAACTGTTACGATACATCTGTCCGGATCGGTGGTCAGCAGAAGGTCCAGACAATTGGCCGTATGATCATCTACATCAGGCACCCTTGTCGCTTGCTTTACCAACTGGGAGAGGCACATCGATACTGCTTTTGCGCTTCTCTCCCAGCGTGGTCGGTCCTCTGGTATGGGAAAAGCCAGTCTTGGTGACTGGCGTTAAAATCCCCCAGAGCGACAAACTGCGCATCAGAGTGCCAATGCAGAGCCTTGTCGGCAGCCTCATTGAGGTGGCTAAACAGTCTCCAGGGGGGCTATTGGCTAACTTTTCAATAACAGTTGACAACTAGCATTCGTTGCACACTGAACTTAGTTGTCAACTGACAATTTCATAAAATTGGTATTACGTATCACACAAGTGACTAACAAACTACGGTGAAAATGTGGTGAATTATAAAAATTTACGGTGCCTATTGTGACCACACTAAAATTTTATCAACTATTATATAGCTACAAAAGCTTACACAATCGCAATTTTAACAGTATCGATACAATAACATCTGACAAAACGTGTTACGGTGGCTATCAAAGGCACCAGTGGCTAATGACGTCACTGCAGTTGGTCACTGAAGATAGGCAATACGAAACTAGCTGTTTGACAGTTCAATGATGCACATTGTTAACAAGTGATCATCACTTGAACTGTCAACAGAGTTACGCAATAGCCCCTCTGGTCACCGCTGTGCGATCGGTAGACACAGGTATAGACAATTTTGTCCACACCGGTGTCCACCAACAACCACAACGTTGAGAAATTAGGGTCCTAAAGGTGAAGGAGACGCAGCAGATGTCATTACGGACGAACACACGGAACCCGGCACGCTGCAGGAAATAGTGCTCCAATGAGTATCCTGGGTAGTCGAGATACGCCGCATCTGACGGACATCTGATCTGCGTCTCCATCAAGAAAAGTAAGTGGGGTTGTCAGTTTCAAGATGGTGGTGGACCGCATCGAGATTGGAGTGCAGTCCTCGAATGTTCGAGAGGTGCACTAAGCTTGGAGTAAGAGAACGTGCATCCGCTGTATTCTTTTTACCTTTCATTTTTGTTTTTAGATTTTGAGTGAATGGGGTTGGTGGAAGATGGCAGTTGAGCGAGGTGATGCGATGTAAATCCAACAATACGACCAGAGTTGCTGCGCCAATGGAAGTTTGATCAGGAGACTGCGGAGACGCACGAACCCCCCCAGGGATCGCCATCGGGTCCTCTCGCCCGGTCACCAACCGGCACGATGGGGCCACCCTGGGATTTTTTGTAGTTGCCGGGGCAGCCTTTTGTGTGTGGCTAGCACACACAAAAGGGCCTTACTTGGGCCGCCAACTATCTGCGGTCGGCCAACGGAGAACCGTGCTCCGGATCACGCTACCCTCTACGATCATACTTCCGACACAACAACAGCTGGCGCATTATACCCGGTATACATCGCAACACAACTGCTCAGATCTATCTTTCACCACACGGCTTCACCAGACATCAGATCGATGGATCGCTTGGAGGCGTGGCTTTTGTCTGGTGGGTGGCAACTTTTAAGCCGGACGGTGCTATGGCCTACCACCACATTTACTGCTCGTTTAGCACTACCCAGGGAAACGTGTAGGGTGGTCAGAACTAAGTAAATCCTACGGACGTGAGCAGTTCATCCCCCAAAATTCACCACTTCCTGTTGAAGTGGTAAATATCTAGATTTAGGATAATCTTCGTCCTTATCCAGACGGGTTTTTTTTTTATTGATTGCGAATAATCCTCCGAATACACTTCCGGCTCTATCAAGATATCGGGACTATGAGGATGCACAACTTATTTTTGAAGTGGTAAGCAGTTGATTTTAGGATGGTTATCATCTTGATTCAAACGAGTTTTTTTTTTAAAGAAAGAATTAATTGATCCATTGTAGTGTATTTGTATCCATCCATTGTAGTCAAATAAACACAAAACTGTTCAAATAAACTTGAATTTAAAATCAATAATATTTTCAATACTTCAGCGCACGTGTTTTGCACGGATACAACAGACTGCGACTGGATTTCGGCTATCTAATGCTTATTAACCTTAAATACGTATATTGTAAATTTGGCAACGCTGCATTTACCTGTTACACTTAATAACACTGTTAACACTTTTATATCTGTTACAGATATGTTACGGTTACACTTTTGTAAGTGTTTTGGGTTAACACATTGAAAACACATTTATAAGTGTTACATATTTGATTCTGTTACCAATTCAACATGTAACACTTATAATTCTGTAACCTTTATGAAGGTGTTTTTAAGTCCCTGAGTGGAGCAAAGACCGACTTCACGCATGCGCCACTCATCCCACACATTGTATCTTTAGTCGAAGAACCAAGGAAAGCGCATTTGCAAGAAGCTGGTAGAAACATCACACTCTTGATTTGTTTTATTCGTTTCTTTTACAGTATTTTTATTTTTATTTGTATGCATGTATCTAAGTATATTGTTTTCGTAACTGCTGCTAATATAGGTAGTTTTGCATCATAATTATTATTTTAATAACTCTTTTGAAAATATGATTTGCTGGACAGAGATACTAGTCGCATGGATCATGCGTAAAGCTAGTCAGAGCATATGGCAGCCATGAGCGGGTGCCTCCAAATGCTGGTAGTATAATAAAAGCTAGAATAATGATATTTATTATTTACATCACCAGCTCGACGATGCCCTTTTTATATGTCATACAAGTCATTCTGTACCTAGGGATCTAATGTAGTATGGGCGTTCCTTAAGAAATAATGTGATTTGAATTTGAAATGTTAAAACCACTTGAAAAAAGATATTAAAAATGTAACAAACTCGTACATCAAACGGGTTTATTCAAAAATTAAATGTGGCACTAACCAATAAAAAAGGAATAAAATCTCTAAAAAAAATGAACGAACGGGAGTGTTATAGAAAATTAAAACTATAGTTTAATTTGGTAGTGACAATAAACCCAAAGTCTTTAATAATATTAGTGAAAAATAAATAACATCCTTTTAAATAAAAGATAATTTCCAATAGTTTGTAATGGATCCCGTCCACTAGAGGTCCGTACGCGGCCACTGGTGGACGAGACCTGCCGGATCTGCCGCGATATAACAAGTAGTGGAGCAAAGACCGACTGCACGCATGCGCCACTCGTCCCACACACTGTACTGGGTGAAATCTTTAGTGAAAAGACCAACGAAAACGGCACTTACAAGATTCAGAGGAAATCGCGTAGAGTCAAAGTCAAATCATTTATTCGCTACGGGTAGATATATATGGTACATGAATGTTACATTATACAATATAACAGTAAATATCCTCATATTCACCATTTCTGGTATGCGAAACTTAAAATAATAATTAAAAGGAATGGTTAGGTACCTATACATACTCTTAACATTTAATTACATGAAATTACATAATATTAACATAACTGGCTATTATTGCACTAATAGGAACATAGCGAGGTGTTAAAGTAATTTTCTATTCTTATAACTAAGGCATTCCTGGATCGTGTAGAAACATTTATCGACTAACCAGGAGTAGAATTTTTTTCGGAATAATGTAATGGGTAAGTCTTTCAGGTCACTCGGTAATTTGTTAAATAATTTAATTGACATGGGATAACAGTTTTTTCGATACAGATCGGTTTTTATATTGGGCAAGGGTATTGTCATTACCAACCTGTACTGGGCCCGCGTGGTGGATTACATCCCATTCCCTCTCCTAGAGAGGAGGCCTGAGTCCCAACAGTGGGAACATTAGAAGGCCGACTATGCTATGCTATTGTCATTAGTATCGAATTGTCATTGTTATTATTATTGACGATAGAAATATCGTCAATAATAATAACAATGACAATTATTCTGGATTATAAATTAAATATATTTGAATATTACAGATTGTTCGGCAGGTCTACTAGACGGATAGCCCATAAGTACGTAAAGCTTTTTTTTATGGTGGGAAACCATCTAATGACTTCTCCCGCTCTGGGCGGAGCGAGAGGGCGTATCAGACTTTTACTGACTGAAACCACACCTGTGTCGTTCAGATGCCCTTTGCGTTCTAGGACTACGGGTTTCCTTTTCAGAAATTCCCCGCAGTTCTAGCTAATGGACATCGGCCCTACTGGGCCCGTACTGTTTGCTGACATCTTCTTGAGGAGCGCGTGGATCACTACGCGCTTTTGACGACTGGGCTCGGTCCGGTCAATTACCGGACGGCCAGACGGCAAGCTACCCATTGCTCGACGTCCGTAAGCCCGCGTCTACCGGGGCTGGTAGTCGGGGTCAGAATCACGGCGGCTAATGAACGGACGCCGCCAAAAAGCTAAAATTATGGTTTTTATTAATTAATTTATTTATACCCTGGTAGGGCACAGCAACATTTATATTTTTAACTAGCGACCCGCCCCGGCTTCGCACGGGTGCAATGCTGATATTAAATATACTACAGAATCAGACAGAATGTGTTTATATACAACCACTATGTCCCTGCATTTTAAATCTTTAATGTCATCGAGATTATTTAAATTACATGCTGTAAAGGGCCATATTGATCTAATTTTAAATGCACAATGTATTTAAGGTACTTACTTGGATAAGAATTAATGCTGTATTGCCTAAAATCGCTTCGTAAATAAGCCATTATTTCTCGTAAAAAGTAAAGGATAAAAAATGGTTGTTGTGGGTTATCCCTAAGAGATAGACATATACTATCGCGAACTTTTTTGTAGACCTTTTTAAGGTGTACAATACTGTAGTACCTACATTATTTTGATCTATCTCGTAGGGTTCAGCCAGCGTTTGCAATGTAAGCGTAAAAAATGTGTTTATTTACGACATCACACGTTAGAAACCTCTAAAATTATCAGAGTTTTTCTACTATATTTTTAAATCTGTTATACTTATAAACCTTCCTCTTGAAACAGGTCCATTAAAAAAAACTGCATCGAAATTTGTTGCGCAGTTTTAAAGATCTAAGCATACATAGGGACAGACCGCGGGAAGCTTTTTTTTTTTTTTTTTATTCTTGATAGGTTCGCGCTTGACCGCTAACTCACCTGATGGAAAGCGACGATGCGGTCGACGATGGAAGCTACTTTGTTTTATACTATGTAGTGATATTGAATGCATTATACAAAATAATTAATTAATACAACAAACATTACATACCAATTATCACAATTTCATACATTAATTATTATCCTGAGTCATTCGATATTTTTATTATTATTCCATACATCATTACATTAAATTATTAATTTTACAATTATTTTCATTATTATATTGTTAGTTATTTGTTTATTTGTTTCAATAGTCTATTCTCTATAAGTTCTTTGACACTATAATAACATTTTTCTAAAAGTAAACGCTATTTTAAATAGCTTTTGCCCGCAGCTTCGATTTTCTTCTATTCTACTCTATTCTACCCCATTCTACCCTACTCTACCCCACTCTACTCCGCTCTACCCCACTCTACCCCACTACCCAACTCTACCACACTCTTCCCCACTCTACCCTATGCTAATTATGTATTTTGTTTTTAAACCTTCCCTTTAAGCTGGTAAACAAAAATAAAATTGGTCCAGCCGTTCTTAAGTTATAGCGTGACCGGGAGAAATAGGGGTTCATTTTTATTATACAACGTGTTGTTTTTGATATCCCATAACTCAAGGTTTATATTCTATAAAGAACAATAATACTGAAAGTCCTACAATATGTGGTCTAAAAATGTATAGTTTCGAAGATATCATCAATATTAATTAATTTTGATTAAAAATATTCACCTGTATGACAAATCTTTACATTGGTCGTGAGGACTCTTAGGACTCTTTAAAATTGGAAGCGATTTTCACAACTAAAATACGCGTAGTAAACACGAAATTGTGAAACAAAAAATATTAAACCCAAATGGAGATTAGCTAAGACCAAAAGCCATATTAGTAAACAGCATACTCTTTTATAACAAGCTGCCAAAGGCGGCAACAGAACTTAGAGAGGGAAAATTCAAAACTCATAATAAGCGTGGCCTAACCAAAAAAGCATATTATAAGCTTAAAGACTATGTCGAAGACATGCTTGTTTGGCAATGACTACTTCTGCACATGTGGCCCCTGGTAACTCATTAATATTGTGTCTATTAACTGCTCCATCTTTCTTTTAATAAACATTTTTTTAACATATTATTTAAGATTTTTTTTTAATTATTTAGACTTCAACTACCATAAATTCCTTAGTAATTTATTTTGTTAACATCTTATTTATAGATTGTAGACTCCACAAATTATTAGATTACTTCTTAGTAGGTACGCCTCACTTTTTTTAATATGATTATAATTAATTTTGCTTTTGGGTACAAAGCACTGGTACTGGTCTACCTACACTGTTTTTATATAATATCTATTAATACTGAAATATGGAAATATTGTAAGGGCCTGTCCGCACAGCGATATTTCTCCGCGAGTTTTTTATACTTGCGTATTATATTCCGCGATCGGAATTACACTAGTACGCACTGCGAATAAAAAATCGTAAGGTTTTTGTCAGTTCAATGCTGTTCCCGGCTGACATGCACGTCTAGAAAGGACAATCGGGCAAAAATTTTACATAGCGCCGCCGTTGCAAGACTAAGCAAAACGCGCGATTTTTATTTCGCAGTGCGGACATAGCCATAACTACTCTATACTGCACGATACTTGAAACATGAAATCATAGATATTTTTATCGCGCAATTTTTGGTCGCCTGTGTGGAATAAGATTCAATGTGTTACAGAATGACGAAAAAAAAACCTCGCGGTGAAATATCGCTGTGCGGACAGGCCCTTACTGTTAGATGGAATATCAAAACATAGTAGACTATACTTTTTACATTATACTTGTCTCTGTATTGTCTGTGATAGAAAAGAAAAATAAAGACAGTAGTTCGTAAAATAATCAAGCGTTTTATTATAGTAACATCAACCACTTTTTTTGTAAGACTAACCATGGAGTTTCTTGCCGGTTCTTCTCCATAGAAAACGACCAATTTGGAACCGTGCACTAGCTTCTTCGCCCATGTAGGCCTATGTGAAATAAAAATATTTAAATTTTGAATTTTTGAATCCAGATCATGGGCCGTCCTTTTACTAACTGTCATCCAAATCAGCACTTCAGTTGAGGTATGCAAAAATACAACACAAAAAAGATCTTTTTACACCACCTGCTCGATAATGCCCTTTTATACGTCATACAACCATCACATAAAGCAAGTCATTATGTCCCTAGGGAGATAATGCAGTATGGGTGATGCCTAGGGAATAATGAGATTTGAATTTGGAACGTGAAAAACCGTCAGCATTATGTGAATTAAAATGTAGTGCATCAAACAAGTTTATTCAAATTTCAAACTGGCCACTAACAAAAAAATTAAACAGAATACAAAAAGTTTCTAAAAAAAGTAATGAACAAGCGGGAGCGTTTAGAAAATTTAAACTATAGAATCTTTGAGTAGTGAATTTTGTTTGTTTCAAATCTCAAAACATTTTGAGTAATAGTTAAGATTAACTCGTAAATAATACTTATATTTCTCTATTATATGATTTGTTTTACTAAATTGTCTTTTAATTATCTCACAGATGATGTAAAAAGTAGAGTATCCAACACGGGGCTAAAGCTGTCTTGTCTTGGGCGGCTTGAATTCCTCTCTTCATTCAGGTGTCTTTATTAACTCCCTCGCAGAGCTCGGGAGTTAATTTCGGGAGCTCACTGACGTTCGGGATTAAAATTAGCAACCTTCGTTTCGTTCGGAATTCAACATGCCGCGGCCGCCCGCGACTTAAAGACACTGTTTTATCCCCTAGTCACATAATCTACTATTTTAGAGTTAAATTAGAAAATACTGAAACTAAAGTGTTTTGTCTATTATTTATATCACAGACCTTATCATATACTCGTAACATCAAGTTTTAAGTGACCACACAAAATATTTTTGAAACCATTCAAATTTGAAATATTTATCCTACTTTTTTTCTTTATGAACAATTAAGGTAAGCTCTGCGATCAGCTTTCTAGGGCTTTGATGAGTCGCTGACTGAGTGAGTCAGTTAGGACTTTGATTTTTGACTGTTTTCAAAAGTAGGCAGAAGTTTCCAGTTCGTCTAATTGTTTTATCAGTAATATCAGGGGATCGTCTTTAATCCATGCAACTAATTAAACCAAGTCTTTGATGTCAGTAAAAAAAAAAAATCCTTTTCAATAAAAGATAATTTCCAATAGTTTTTAATGGATACCGTCCTCTAGAGGTCCGTTCGCGGCCCCTGGAGGACGATACCTGCCGGATCAGCCGCAATGAAGCAAGTAGTGGAGTAGAGACCGACTTCACGCATGCGCCGTGCTACAAAACAAGTAAATTCACATGCAAAAGTGCCTGGATAGTACAGAAATAAAATCGTGTGAAGCGAGAAATGACGCCATCTAGCGTAAAACCAGATTGAAATGTTGCTATCGACAACATTACATTATACTGTTAATAGATGGCGTCGCTGTGCTTCAAATGATTAATGCTTAATAAAATTAATGCTTATTTTTGTAGTTTCTTTTTGTTTCTTCAAACATTGAAATAATTTATAGCCTCTTTTAAAGAGATGAAGATAAAATTTATAAATATATAATCAATTTATAAATATTTGATTATCTATGTGTTAGTTTTCAAACTTGAGAGGGTAGGTTGAATATGGATTTATAAATAATAACTAGTAGGTAGTATGAATAATACTTAGACCTAAGTTATGACTAAGCTCAATAGATTGTTCACTAAGTTAATTTCGATTATCTCGTTCCAGCGCCTTTCGTTCAATTTTATTTTTAAGCAGGTGTATTGTCTACTTATTGTACCAAAATGAGTAGATATGCATTGTAATATAGATTTAGTAAAAAGAGCTCAAATAATTGTTGTGCATAATCAAGGTATTCATTTCTTGTATATCATTTCTTGTCAGAAATAGCCAGAGAGACCGTTGTAAACGTAAGTAGTTTTTTTAACTCTTTTATATAACAAAAAGCTCCTATATAATATTCATTATTGGGTATTATATATTTCTGTTTTATTGTTGCAGAGAAAAACAGTTGTTCTATGGGTATGATGATTTGAAGAAGAGGGTTCTTTGAAACACCATCAAAGAGCTGGCAGACTAAAACTAATAAACATGTTGCAGCGTCAAACCATGATAAAGGAGTACGAAGAAAATGGACTTCTATCGACAAACCACTATGCTGGTTTATTTGACACAAGCGTTGACACTGTCCGTCGTGCTCTTCATACTTAGTGAAAAGCTGCATTATCGGAGGCATGCTTTGAAATATTTGCTCACGGAAAACCATAAAAGGGCAAGATTGCAGTTTGCTATGGATCACATAAACTTTGATTAGAGTAATTTCATCTTTACTCATGAAAAAACTTTTAAGTCCAATGAACGCGGACGTTTATGTTTGTGGCGTCAAGATAACAAATAATTATAATACTGAATTAATATTATTTACTCAATATTTATTCTCTGTATTAACTGGAGACCTTGTTATGTGTGTTTAACTTAATACTCGTATTTAAAACAACTTAAAAAAGTTATGAACACTTCTTGATATGTTGTGGTGCAATTTTATAGTTTTTAGCCTACATTTAATCCTTTTGACCTTTGTGATGAAATTATCTGGTATTTTGTTTGTTATTGTTAAGGTTACATAAGCTTCAATCCTCTTTCCAATTTTGGAAACGAATACTTAAGCTATGGCCTCAAAAAGAAATTATATATAATATTATAGTCTTATTCGGTGATTAATAAACGGTGATTGTTAAATTTGAATAAGAAATTATAAGAAATAAACATATAATTTTTTTAATAGTGCCTTTTTGTTTGATGAGGCTGTTTACCTGAAGTTTTTTCGTTTTGCTGAGTAACTACCCACTTGAATATTATATAACAAATAAATATCCACTTGTTAGCTTTGATATAATATTTCTACCGATTTCTTTTGTTTGTTATTCATAACTTACAAAAAGTGTAAGTACTACGTGAGATTTAAACTCACGGCTCACTGATTTACGCATATATCTGCACATGCTAAACCGCTAGGTCAACATGACTCTAATTTTAATGATGAAATTATGAACTACAATCAGTTGTTGACGACAATGATGACGCATATTGTGTCTATTTTCTGTCAAACTAAAAGTCAAGTTTATAATTTGTGAGATTACCTTTGGTCGCCACTTAGTTGTGAAAAAACCAACGCCATTTAGTTTAATTTTCGAAAACTTGAACGTTAACGTGTTAGGGAAAATAGGCGTTAAGGTATCCAAGCACTTTTGCTGGCATGTGTACATAGTGGTAACAATGTATCGTCCAATTACCTTTAAAAGATAGTCAAAGTATTTAAAATATTGATGCTTCCAATTTTACTGAAAAGAATAATTTGATGTATTTTAGTTTTAATTTTATTTACGGCGTCGATAGCGGCAGATTTTTCTTCTACGAGCAATTTAATAGCTACAGACAGGGATAATTTGTGGGCATGATAGGTACAAAAAAATCTCGTGTCACAATGCTCGTTATTGTAGGTACCAACTCCTCCGAAACGGTTTGACAAATTGTTATATGAATTTTTTTTGTGTATGTTTGGCAGGCTATTACATAAATGGTAGATTCAGACTAACCCCTATTTTATTTTAAATTCTTACCATCCAGTCAAAAGTTGTCTGATATGTATTGCTGTCAGCGATAAGATCGCTTAGATTTAAGTTTTTAAGTAAAAGTTTATTTTACGCACTATTTTGGTGAACAATAAAGTTTATTCTATTCTATTCATCGTACCGAATAAATTAAGTACCTAATGGCAAAATAATTATAACTAACTACTTTAATTTGATAAATGAACCTAGCATCTGTTAATTACCGTCATAACAGAGTCAAAACTCATCCTATTATAACAACATTCTAGATTGTGTAGCATCATCAGAATTTAGTTGCCACGGCAACGGTTTCCATGGTGAGCTCCCTTCATAAAATGACTGGAACGCATGCGCCAACTGATGGAAAAATCTTGGGAATGAGGTAGCACTGAAAGTCTAGGCACGAAATGGGTCGAATAAGAGTGATAAATATGATGCTATTTCTTTCTAACGATCTAAAACTCCGTTGTATGAAGGACTTGGTACATTTTTGTTTCTTTAGCACCCCTTTTGCATAATCGTGTTGTGCACTTAACAGTGCATATCATTTACTACCCTTTGCAATGGACGTAAGTTATGAAATTGTTCACGTCTCCAAGCTGGCTCTCGGGTGACGTCAATTTTGATAAAGAACTTTGAGAATTTATTTTATATAAACGCCAATTATTAGGTATGTTTAATTCATTAAACCCCGAGCGAACGCCGGCGGCGTTCGCTCGCTCATTGTCTTTGTATTGTGTCTCTAATTACGGTACTCAAAAGGTACGTACCTACTAGTATGGAAAAGCACAGGTTATCTTAGCAACGTGACTGTTATTAGGTCACAGGCGAGCCGTAGGCGAGTGTGTTAAAGAGCAGAGGACTGTGGTGACAAATCTGCACGTGTATCAAACGACGTTTTTCAATACACTTACTCGTGGGGGTCGACGCGCGACCAGATACCAGATACGATAAATGTTATAAAATTGGACGGGGCCGAGCACGCGCACTTTTCTGCACTAGTGCGGAAAACAGTTAAGTGCGTGCCTAAAAGCGGTGGAATAAGAACGGTTTTTCGAGTAAATGTATTGAAAAATATTTATTTCGGAAGCTAAATTAGTATTATAATTTATTAAATGCAATTGTACTATATGTATAAGTTGCATTTAATGATATTCAAAATTTAGATAATTTCGTTCGTTAAATAACTTTATAAAAAATGTTTGATCTTTGTTAACCTGCAACGAAAAACGTGATGCGCCTTAAAACTCTTTGAATCTTGCCGGTAGAGAAGAGAATTAATTATCACATAAAACTACAAGTACGTTTTTATATCTATTATTTTCTTTAAAGATTTAGACATTTTCAAATTATTCACCTAGGTTCATAACAATCTCAATCCCCCTCCCAAAAAACCAATTTGAATAAAATTCTAAACTGAATAGTTTGCGCGAGAGACACTTCCAAAGTGGTAAAACGTGCCCCCCCCCCATGTAACTTCTAAAATAAGAGAATGATAAAACTAAAAAAAAAATATATGATGTACATTACTATGCAAACTTCCACCAAAAATTGGTTTGAACGAGATCTAGTTAGTAGTTTTTTTTAATACGTCATAAATCGTAAATCGCAATTTACCTTTCAAGTTAGTACGGAAGCCTCAGTGCACGAGCCCGACTAGCACTTGCCCAGTTTTTTTTACCTAAGCAATTACCAATACGAAGTTCATACCTGTATATAGAGAATATAATGATTGTAAATATCGTACAAATACTTTTCTTACTAACTGTATATTTTTTAAAGATATTAACATTTTTTATAAAACACGACGTCAAAATGTCTAATTATACGTGGCCCTTGGACGGGTGGACGTACGTCATTTTTCTCGCCAAAATGCTCCCATATTTATGCAGATTTATCGTTCTAGTGTAGGTATATAGGGGAAAAGGGGTAGACAAATGCCCAAGGGCATTGGCTAATAGGAGCTCCTTAACTAATGACTACAGTGATTTGAATACAAATTGAAAGATTTAGTACCAGGTCATCATAAAGGCACACAGGACAAGTAACAAATCTGAACCTAGGGAGATACGGAAAGTTGACGCATGCGTATATTTAATTTTAACTGCAGCTTCATGTCGTGCCCACGGTATATTGCACGTCGTGGAAAATTTATTACAAAAAAGTGGAAAATCAAGCCTTATTACCAAGTTTATTCAATCGTAAGTGACCTAAAATCGACGAAGATGACGACATCCATCAACAACAATGATTACGAGGAAAAGAGCATTAAGGAAATGTTCGAGGAAACCATTCTCGTACAACTGCTCTTGATGTTTATCGAGATCGGGCTGCTGTTCTTCAGAATCTTTTGCTCTCTAGTTCAAGATATAGTCGACGGCGTCTTCCTCACACTGCTGAGAATATTTGGGAGGGACAGAGAACTGATAGTGGTTTATGTGCTACCCTTCATGTACTACATAACACTGACTGAAACATCTGTCAAATATATTTGTTTGAAAGAAAAATTATGAGAGAGCTTCGAAACTTTATGTCGCATTAATTATTTTGGAAGAACAAAGTTCGAGCTTCGAAAAATAAAGTGTAATCAAAGTGGTTCTATTTAAAATAATTAATTGTTGTGTTGTGTAAAAAAATATTGTAGACTCATGAAAGCAGCACAAATGTCAGATTTTACCAAGTTATTTTATGTGTGGTTTAGTTGCGTTTTAGCGATATCTATGATGCAATATAGGAACTAAAAATTCGAAATCCAGCATCGCGGTTACAGATTTTTGGGCTCGATAAGAATATATGTACCTATATACTACAGTATGAAATCAACTTTCGGGTAACTGTCCGGACCAGACATAACATCCATCTAATTGTGTTGTTCTTCCCTTTTTAACGGGTGTGTTCCGCCAACTTTTAAATGCGTCTTTATTTTACATTATGATATTTTACTATAGATGAGAAAAAATCTAAAAATATATTATTGAGATAGTTTAGGCCAAACGCAGTCGGTAAGTGTTACTTTTAGTTCATAAAATAACAAAATAAATTTTAAAATTCAATTTAAACTTTTCAGTCTTTTTTATCTGTTTTTTATCACCATGAAATAGTAGCCACCATGTTAATACGTCATTTGGCTGTGTAAACTAAAGTAACAGTTGTCAACTGTCAACTGATCGGCCATACTGAGTGAATATCAGCGCATTTGTTTATGTAGCCAACTGGCGTCACGACCACAGAGTAAATATGGCGTCCACTGTGTTCTGCATTTTCGTTGACATTTTTTTGAAAAAAAAATGAAAATGTAAATTTTAAATCCATTTTTAGGGTACTTAGCCACTGAATATACATTTTGTGTTTTTTTTTGTGGTTTATTAGCACTATAGAATCAAATTTAGACACTTTTCAAAAATGAGTATAATACCCTATTTATACCAAATTAATTAGGCAATCTTTATTTTTTTATTGATATATTGTCATGTCTCGTAATTTTAAAGTGAATCACATAAATTCAGTGTGTCCTATTAGACTATTATACTACTGTCCTACTTCGCATCACTTAGCTGATAACTTCACTTCACTTGCACTGTATAGCTATTTTTGTCTGAAAAGGTTCCGACTTCATTGTCATCTGAATCAATCAGAAATGATTGTACCAGACTACATGTAGCCTTTCAAATGAAACACCCTCAAGTGACGTACCTACAATATTAAAATTCTAATGTTCATGTTTAAATAGTTAAATGTATATCTGTATACCTAAATATAAAAGGCAAAGTCCGGGGGGTTACCATGACGTTCAAAGTAAGATTTTTTCATTCTTATTTCAGTGTGAGTAAGAGACAGAGCTATACAGGTTGTCTAGCGCCATCTCTTACGCACACTGGAAATAAGAATGAAACAATCTTACTTTAAACGTCATGGTACAGGTCCTGACTCACTCACGGACTCATAAACACCTACCTCAAACCTAAAATGCTGAAAGAACAACGGCGAGGAAATTGTTGATGAAATTATTGAGTTTATATATATACTGACTATATAATTATGTCACCATGCTATATACCGGTGGATTAATCAATTAATTAATTTATTTATTTATACTTCATGTATATTAGTGGTACATAAGCGGACTTAATGCAACAAGGCACTCTCTACCAGTCAATTTTTGGGTTAAAAAAGACAACACTGTGGTAGGTTTTTTTTTTTAGGTTTTTTTGGTTCTTTTTTAGGTGTGTGCTAATTTACTTTGGTTTTTAAATCTAGCTAATGGCCAGTCTAAGAATCGCAAAAAGTCGTCATTATTGGAAACTGAATTGTTTAGATTTTTTACGATAATAAATAATCGTAGCTTATTTATTTTTTCTGGCTTGACTTCATGACATTAAGCTAAACTGAAAAAATTCATTTCATTTAAAAAAATGTTGCTATTAATATAAATTTTGGTCAACTAACATAAAATACTTTGCTTTATGTATTGCATTATAACATACATATAATACATTTTCGCATTAGATAATAAACATAAAAATAACTGTTTGTGTTTAGAATAGTTAAAATGACACATGAAATCGTAGTGTAATTCGAGTATGAAAAAGTCGAAAAAAGCATGGCATTAAGACATTACTATTACCATCCAACCCAATGACTTATAAAAAAATAATATGACAGGACATTACCTACATACCGAATACTGGGCCAGGCGTAGACAGAGATCTGTCTACGGGGCCAGGCAAGGAATTTAAAATTTTGCCATCGACACGCTAAAAAAAAAAGATGACATGACATCTTAGTCGTTCGTTTATACATTCAATGTACTCTGTGGTTTATACCTAAATGCGTTTATTATTAAAATAAATTCATAAGGAGGTACATAGTTATTATTGATATAATATACGTAATCTGATGATTAAACTGGAATATCTTTAATACGGGGATTCCATTAATAGAAATGTTTAAAAATTTAATGTAGGTATCTAATTTTATATATTTTTCATCACTTGACGCTAAAAAAATAAGCCAACAAAATTTTGTTCGACATTCTGCCATCACTCCTTGCACAGAGGTTCCTTTTTTTTTTGGTTTTTGAGGTTGGTATCTTATCTTTTATGATTTATGTTAAGATTATGAAAGTATTTTTCAAAATTTACCCTCTTTCCAAAGTTTCTATGGAGAAACTTACTTTTACGTAGGCAGCCATTGGAAGAATTTAACTCAGAAATATTTTGGCATATTTCGACTGTACCAAATATATGTAAGTAAGTATGTATATTGTTGTTTGTTGTTGTCTGTGTATAATAAGTAGTATTAATTCATTAAACCCCAAGCGAACGCCGCCGGTTCCCTCTCTCATTGTCTTTCTATTATGTCTCTAATTATGGTATTCTAAACCGTAATTGATCATGCGATAATCTGAGTCTTAAATCATCAATATTATGAGCTTGAAAGAAATGTTATTTGTTTATCTGTACTGTACAAAGCGTATAAACCGAATTTATCTAACCTTGTAAACTAATTTTGTAACGTACCTACTACTACTTGACTATAATAAATGGCTGTTAAACACCAATAGTTTCTTTTGCCAATTTATCTTATTATTTTAATGTTGAGACCATCCTGAAAACCATTGACACTTCTTCAAGGTCCTATATGTGTCAAAAAATTACGTAAGTATGCGGTTAGGTTGTTCCTCCGTCTTTAGCCTCGTAGTATGAGAGCATGACGTGACATGATCTCATTAAGGAATTGCGTCCATCGCATACGCTGTACACTTCCAACGGGAGTTGAAATAACAGAGGCCAAGCCTCGAGGTCCTAAGCCGCTCGGCGGCCGGCATCCTCTCCATCGACGCGCAGGTGGTGGTGACGTGGGCGGAGAGTAGAACTTGTCGCTGGAGCTCGACGCATATGTTGCTCTCTGGTGGGGTTGGATTCCGCAAGGCAGACCTGAGTGACGTGACCGGTGGTGGGGGGCGTGCACGGTGAGCTGCGGCTTTTGTCAACATTTAGACGTTTCTTCGTAATTTTTTTTTTGTTACGTTTCTAGAATAGGTGCAGACTGGAATTTTTTTACAAAAAGTATAGTCGGATTGTCACCTGTATGCCACCTGTACTTTAAATAGCCTCCTGTCATCCTCCTGTTCTCAGAGCAGTAGCGACAGTGTGTCCCGTTATCGCCTTATTATGTGTATGCGTGCGAGCTTTTACAATACGTTAACATGATCGGAACGTTTACCACATTTAGCTCTCTGATTGGTTTAGAGCTTGGAGTGGGCCAATGGGAGTGCCGAACATTATAATCGTGTCGATCGCATAAACGAAAAACAAACTGGCACTGGGTACTCTAATTTTACTATAACAACGAACGGTAAACATACGAGTATACAAAAAGATAAAAAGGTCTTGTTGGTGGCAAATCGTGGAGAGTTAGTTGCAATGTTTAGGAATGGACATGTTGTCCATGGTAACCGTAACATTTTTCGCGAAACAGGAAGTGTTAAAGCTAAAAGCTTACATATTTTTTCGACCTGCTGTGATAATTGAGCAGGTTTAAATGATATGTATTTTGCAAATAGGTTTAAAAAACACATTCACACGTTATGTCAGTTTAAACTAGATGAGGCCGGTGTTTCCTTGCTGACTACCCTGAGAAGAAACACCGAAACATACTCAGGGATCAAAGACTCTTTTAAAGTCCATACAATAAATATGTAATGGTTAAAACACATGAGAACCATAGAGATTGGTGTCTGAGATGGATTTTTGAGGAAGGAACCATACAAATTGAAGAAACATTGAGATTATTACAGTTCTAACGAATTTTATTTTAGTTCTAAGGAGAGGTTTCGGTCTGCCCACATGCTCGACACAAGATGTCCGTCGTCTCAGAATACATCTTTGTAGTACGTACCTACTCCTTTCTTCGGGTGGTGTAAAATGTCCGCATTATATAACCTGACCATTGATTCTCCATCCTAAAGTAGCAATTTCTAGAATATTTAGAATTGTGTAATGTTTAATAATAAAAATACTTTTAGGGTTGTAGAAAGGTCACAAAGGAAGGGGATATTTGAAAGACGTAAGCGGAGTATTTCGAAAAGGTTTATTTTAATTTATTTTAAGCTGTACTTTTGGAGAAATTATTTACCGTTTACATATTTACCCGTTATCTCCTTAGGGACTGAACTTTAAAGTTTAAAAAATCTATATATAATAGTTAAATTGTACAGAAAATCAATAAAAAAAAAAAATCTAAAAAAATCTATAATGAGATTAAGATTTGGATATCTATATATATAAAAGGAGAAACTGACTGACTGACATATCAACGCACAGCCGAAACAACTGAGGCTATGAGTGTGAAATTTTGCACAAGATTTCCTTTTATGACGTAGGCGAGCACTAAGAGAGGATTTTTCAAAATTCACCCCCTAAGGGGATGAAATGGGGGTCCAAAGTTTGTATGGAGAAACCTACTTATAAGCAGGCAAAGCCGCTGGCAGAAGCTAGTTTAAAATAAAACTAGCTTCTCACAGCAGCCTCGCCCGCTAGCTTCTCTCTCACAGCGGCCTCGACCGAGTGTAACTAGTTTAACCGAAAAAATTAGAATATGAAATATCAGGACATAGTCGACCCGTGTAGCGAAATTGTGTTTGAAGGAGTAACAAACATAAACACACATACAGTATAAATTCTTTTTGGCTTTATTAGTGTGATTACTCATTGATCTTTTCTTTACACTTAACCTACAAAAAACCACATACATTCCTTTTGCAATACGTCGTAACACCGCACCGACAAATACCTTCAATTTAACTGCTCACACATGCTCAAACACTTTAGGACCCTGTACATGCCCAACACTCACTAGAACTGACAGTGTGAAGTATTTGGGAGTGCAGATAGATGACGGTTTACGATGGGACAAACAAATTGATGCCCTCACTACCAGAACAATGCGCCTGATACACATTTTCATGTCTCTCAGACAGTCGGCTAATGCTGACACTCTGAAAATCGTGTACTACGCTCTGTGTCAATCGGTCATTGGCTATTGTATCGCTGTTTGGGGCGGTGCAGCAAAGACCATCCTTCTGAGAGTTGAGAGAGCACAGAGAGCGATTCTAAAAGTCATGACGAAAAAGCCCTATATATACCCAACTACTGAACTCTACTCGGATTGCAAAGTCCTTTCGGTTCGTCAACTCTTTGTGCTTAAATCGATTCTTAGAAAACACACCAGTCTTCCTAAGTCCGACCCAAACAAGCGAACATGTGTTATCCCGGGTACTCAGCACAAAACTTCTTTCGCTAAACGCCAGTTTTATACCCTAAGTGGGCACATTTACAAAAAAGTTCACAAACATCTAAAAATTATAGATTTAAATTCACACACATTAAAACAAACAGTAACAGAGTGGCTACTACAGAAAGACTACATATACACGGAGTCTTTACTCACTTACATCGCCTAAATGAAAAACGCTCACTTACAAACATATTCACGCATACATCCACACACACTCACCCCTATACTCACACACAAACTCACAACAAGCACGTACCACATTACACCACTACACATACCCTCCACATTTTACTCGTACACGCACAATTATTACTGCTGTGAAGTTTAAACGGTAGATCGACACTGTCCACTGTTGTATAAAAATGGTAAATTTATAAGCTAGACACTGTCTCTTAAAATACAGGATATCCTAGTTTAAGAGGCAGGGTTACTATAAGTATGTACAGAAATTTTTGCAACACACTGTAATGTTTAGAATAAGTCGACCTCCTAATTATATCTACTAGTGTACATTTCTGTAACTATTTTGGTAAATAAACTTTATTATTATTATTATTATTATTCGTTTATTCATAATTATAACATGTAAATTATATTTTTAAATATTTCAATAAAAAAAATAAAAATACATTTAAAAATATAAAAAACAGTGTCCCACCGGTATCGGGAACAGGGTCCAAGCTACCGGCGGTCAGGGCTCCAGAGAAAGGAACCTGCTGACAATACGAGCCGTGTCCAGGAGTACCGCTTTCTGGATCAAGCCCTTGATCCAGCCGCCTAACGCGAGCCTCCTAAGGTGTTGGTCGAGGCTCTTGGCTATTAAGCCATTGGCTGACACGACTATCGGTACAATGATCGCCGAGTCTACATCCCACATGTCGACAACCTCGCGAGCCAAATCAATATACTTGATTTGTTTGTCTTTCTCGGCTTTCACGAGGTTCTCGTCATGCGGAACGGATATGTCAACAATCGTTGTACGCCTCTCTCTTCGGTCCACCACCACTATATCAGGCTTATTGGCTACAATAGTCCTGTCAGTGATGATGGACCGGTCCCAGTACAGCGTGATATCGCCATTATCGAGAACTGGGTCGGGCACATACCTGTAGTATGGCACCTCCGATTCCACAAGAGAGTAATTCAGAGCAAGTTGCTGATGGATAATCCTGGCTACAAGGTTGTGTCTATGCAAGTATTCCCCGTTAGCTAGACGAGAACAACCAGAGATAATGTGGCGGATTGATTCACCCGGTCGGTGACATGCCCGACAGATGTCAACCGTGCCGTCCTTCACAATAAATCTCCGGTAGTTATTCGTCATGATAACTTCGTCCATAATTGCACAGACAAAACCTTCGGTTTATTATTATTATTATTATCTGTTATTTTAAGTCAATACGTACCTACGTTTTTTTTTTTTCGGTGGGAAAATCATCTTATGACAAATCCCGCTCTTGGGCGGTGCGGAAAATGTTCCTTCTTTGCCTTCGTCCCAGGGCCCCGGGTTTCACTTTCACACTACCCGTGGCCCCAGTAGGCTTCGACCCTGTTGAAAGTTCCTAAATATTTTTCAGGTTTGAAATTATCAAATGATTTCTCCCGCTCTAAGGTGAAGCGAGAGGGCGTACTTTTACCGACTAGAACCCACCTGTATCCTTCAGTTGCCCTTTGCGTTCCAGGGTCACGGCCACACTTTCAAACATTTACCATAGTAAGTATGTCAAGACATTTCTCGAGACCCAGGGTACTCAGACCTTTGAAAGGCGTAATTTTCAATTTAGTATTGCGTAGAAAAATAATTTAAAGATTAAAATATCTAAACCTAAATGTTTCGTGATAAAACGGTTCTAGGTCCTGTACATAATATAATGTTAAGAACTAACTTCAGCCAGCGGCTTCGCCCGCGTGAAAGTCGGTTTCTCCATTCAAACTTCCGACCCCCGTTTTACCCCCTTAGGGGTGAAGTTTCATTAAATCCGTTCTTAACGGATGTCTACACCCTATAAGGAACCTACCTGCCAAATTTTAAGTTTGTAGGTGTTATAGTTTCTTAGATTTCGTGATTAATCAGTGAGTGGTATTTCGCTTTTATATGTATAGATAATTGGTACCATGTTATTAATTTAAAAAATCCCTTTCCCTTTAATCATTTTCATCATTCATGTCAAAACTACTCCGGCCGCCTAGCAGGTATAAAATATCTCTCGCTCTCGGTCGGCCAGTGTTACAAATTCCCAATCGATAAAGAGTTACTACACATGCAGTCTACAATACTTACAGCCTCTCCACACATTCGAATGCAGCTCAATTAGTGAGAGGGGTGGAAAAATGAAATAGCAGATAGGTAACTAGGCCGCCCGGTTGCAGGCATGCGCGCACAGCATCCAGATAATCAATAGCGCGCTTTCCTAGACCCCTGTACCAGGACCTAAGCGAACTTCGAAACACTTCTCACTATGCATTCAACGTTAAGCCTCCTATGACAGTATGCACTCCTAGCCATCATTCAAAATCAACATCACTAACCAGCGTCCGTTGACATTGCTTTGTGTCTGTGTCTTTCATAAAAAACTTTTTACAAAAAAAAATACAACCGACTTCAAAGTAAAAAAAAACACTGAAAAGTGCAAAATAACTTTAATTTTGGAAGTCGGTGTTTCTATAATAGTTTTGTGTCTTCGTTATTTAACACCGACTTCGGAAATTAAAGTTATTTTGCACTTTTCAGTGTTTTTTTTTACTTTGAAGTCGGTTGTATTTCTTTTTGTAAAAAGTTTTTTATTTTTCAATTTTTAGTTATGGTACCACCACTAAAAAGTACACCTCAGCCAAACTTAAATACCTTATAGCCAGAGTGCATCTCATGACAATTGTAATAATCTCAAACACGGTTAGATTACATTAATTTATTACAGAGTTCCGGTGCCTAACTTCAGGCTTCATCATCAGATCAGTTCGATATTTTCCCCCCTCTACTTTCAGTCAGTCATCGTATAAACAAAGCAATTTTACTTGTTACGACGGTTTTGCTGTGATCCTATGAGGAGTTCTGTTCCATATCTTCGAAGTTCATGATCAGATCATAACAATATTTCTATGGGACCAACTCGGAAGCATAACCTTTCAATCAAAAAAAAAATTTTAAAATCGGTCCACAATTGACCGAGAAATCGGTGAACATACATAAAAAAAAAACATACATTCAACCGAACATATAACCTCCTCCTTTTTGAAGTCGGTTAAAAATTGATTTGTTTGGTTTTATTTGCAACTGGCTTTTGCCCGCGGCTTCGCTCCCGTCAACTGACTATTCTGTTCTACTCTATCCAACTCTATCCTACTCTACCCTACCCTGCTCTATCCTACTCTACCCTATTCTACTCTACTACCAATTTTTTATTTTTTTTCTTTCATAAGAACCTTCTCCTGACAATAACAAAAACAAAAAAAACAAAAAAATTGTGGAATCGGTCCAGCCGTACACACGTGATGGCGTGACCAAGGGAAATAGGGATTCATTTTTATATATATAGATGTATTTTCGGAATACTTCGCCATGTTTACAAACACACACATAGTCGTGATCAACTTGTATGCTCAGTGGCGCTCGACGAACAAGTTGGCATGCAAGGTGAGCAACAAGTGGCATTCAAACAAAGCTCGACTTATTTGCAATCGACATTAATAAATTTACCTCATGTTTTAAGTTTAGTTTGATGAGATGTACGAATTCTACAGAGAAGAGGAAAGTAAGAGGGAAAAGGTCTTCATTTATTTTTTGTCTTTATATGCAAACTGTAGGGGGCAATTTTATTTTATTTATATTTTATGACATCTAATGTTATTTATTTATTACTATTTTAATGTTTTATTTCATTTTAATTCTGTAAATGTAAGGACTGTCTGAATTAAATAATAATAATAGTAATAAATTTATTGAATCATTGTTACAAATGGTACCTTAAATTAAATAATCTTAATGTATTAATAAGTCTGTAACTAATTGCGGGCTTCAGTTATGTAGTATACGGTGGTCCCCAAACTAGGCGGCGCCTGTATCTTGGGGACCGGAAATGAATGAATGAAATGAATTAATAATACTTACTAATATGTAATAATAAGTTACAAAAATGGAAATAAAATCGACATCTATCGTAAAACGACGTCTACGGCAGAGATATTAGAAAAGGTCAATGTACCTTATTGCAAATTTATCTGGCGCCTACCATATGTAGGCACACCAATGAAGCAGGAGGTAAATAAAATTATTGTAAAATACGGCCACGTCAATTTTCGAAAGAGATACAGCTGTGCAACTGAATGACAGGTGGATTTTAGTCAATAAAAGTCTGACATGCCTTCTCGCTCCTCCCTAGAGCGAGAGAAGAAGAAAAAAAGGGATAGGTATGTCATTTATATTTAGAACTATTAACGAAATTTTAAACTTAAAGCCTCTGTGTCTTTCTAGTCGCTTCGTTTGTTTACACTAGATTAACTTCGTGATGTGATCGCAGTCGGGTTTCAAAGAACGGCGCGGCTCGGGTGTCAAACAACACCGGAGCATGAGTTGTGTCTGGCCTGCCCGCTACAAAGTTTATTATCCGGTCATTACAGCACTAGTGTTACTATTGTATGTCATCAAAGATAGCGAGTTTGTGAACAATATCTGTGCCGGGTTTATGGTACCAAAGGTTAATTGGATACGCAGTGTTGCCAGCTCCGATTGGATTAAAATCGGGGCAGATGTTAAAAACAAATCGAAATTTAGGGTTTCAAATCAGGACAAATAAAAAGTACCTTATTTTTCGTGTAGGAATGCACCCAATGACTTCTCTCGCTCTAGGGTGAAACGAGAGGGCGTGTCAGACATTTACTGACTAAAAGCGAACTGTTCATCAGTTGTCCTTTGCATTCTGGGGCCACGGTCATTCTTTCAAACGTTGAGCATCGGCCCAAGTGTGATTTTTGACGCATCGTCACACTGGTGTGAGTGGTCGCTCACAATGGGCGTCATCAGAAGGCTTAAAGTCACCTAAAGAGCAATGGAAAGGGCTATGCTCGGAGTTTCCTTGTGTGATCGAATCAGAAATGAAGATATGCGCGCGCGCATACGCGTATGTGTGCGGCTTTATTTTCTACACAAATAGCGGAGTAGTCTCAAAAATCCTTTCATTATTCCCTATATAAATAATATATATTTTTGCATATATATATGTAGGTTTATATTATATTAAATATTTGTGTATGTTTATTTTATGTATTTATACATTTGATCCCTTGTTTTCGTATTATTCTTTTCTTTTTTTTTTATGCACCTACCATGTTTTCTCTTCACTACCCTTGGTTGACTGGTAGAGAATGCCTAAGGCATTAAGTCCGCCTTTGTACCTTTATGTTGCATGAAGTTTTAATAAATAAATAAATAAATATCCACTAGAGAACCAAGGTTGCCGACATAGTACGAAGAATCGCCAAACTTAAGTGGCAGTTGGCAGGGTATATTGTTCGCAGAACAGATGACCGTTGGGGCCGAAAGGTTCTGGAGTGGCGACCGCGTACCGGAAGCAGCGTTGGAAGGCCTCCTATAAAGTAGACCGATGACCTGGTAAAGGTTGCGGGAATCCGATGAATGCGAGACGCACAGGACCGTTCATTGTGGCGACACTTGGGGGAGGCCTATGTCCAACCGTGAACGTCTATCGGCTGAAATGATGATGATGACTATATTTAATCAACAAATTAAATTATAGTTACATGATTTATCTAAATGCTTTGTGCTTCGTACGATTTTGAATATGTACCAATAAGTGTTCGGATTCTCGGTATTCTGATAAGCCTTATCTTAATTTTAGACGCTGACAAATGTACAAGTACAAATTCTTAGAGGCCACGGTCACTCGCGCGCTTTATCTAAGTACCAAGGATGTGCTTGTCTCATCAGCTTGCGTATGCGGCGGGCCTACGTTACATAGTAATCTAATAAACGCCGACGTTTACTATACCAACATGTGTAACATATCTAATAAATCGTTACTTGTCGCTTCGAATGTGATTTCTCGAATTTTTCAGTTTGTAATAATGGTTGGAAAATCAATTAAACTTCAGCAATAAAATGTCTAATTGCACACCAAAAATTAAGGCGAAACCGTAAAAACCTCAAAGCAAACATCAGTAGATCGTAAAAGGTGATGAATGGAGGGTTCAAGATCAGGCAATGCTCCGCCGGCTGCGCGCGCGCCGCTCCGTGCGCCCGCGCCATCTTGTGGGCGGGGCTTGGCGCATCTTCCTTTTAACGCCGTATTCCCTGAAAACGCTGCGTTGGAAAGAGAAAAGTAGCTTTGAAATACTGAACAACTTTGTACGGACGGTACGTTTGTCATCGCCGCGTACCTGACGGACTATTTTTGAAATAGGTAGATATTTGTATTTACGATATCTGCTGAAATAGTTCTATGTAGTCCTATGTAGGTCTTAAGAATGTTGGTACGGTGATTTCTGTAATACAACAGCTGTCTTGTTAATATTTTTTATACAATGTAGCTAAGTATATATCAAAAGTAGACTTGAATCTAAAATTTATTAAAATGTTACAATAATACGTAAACATAAAAGTTACAATATTGGTAGTATTAATTATGTTTACTACAGAGGCAGTACTTGTTTATGGCAGAGATCAGCAACCCGTGGAGCATCCGTGCGGCTCGTATTTATAGCGGCATTCGATAATATTGATATATTTATTAATTTTTCACGACAAAGTGACGTAAAGGGAATGCTACGTCATTCATCGTAAGTATACGTTTAGCGATGAAAATTGTTAGGGACCTGTAAGGTTTTGACGTGGCTTGGTTTGTTCTGTTGACACTGAAATTAGAAAAAAAAAATGGTTTTCTTTTGTGTAAAAACGTTTCGTTTACTTGACTTATGGTTTAGTTACCTACTTGAAAAGTGTCGTAGAAAAAATACCTGGCGTTTTCAAGTCTGCGAAACTGGTAGCTATTTCTTTTGCCAATATATGATATTTCTAAGCTTACAGTATAAAGCTATAAAGTTGAAGTTTGTTTAATAAAGCTCGTTACAATGTCTTCCTCTTCATTCTCTTCAATGGTGGGAAGAACTGCCAAACGCCATTGATTCCTCACTGGCTTCAAAATTAACTCGTATTCCATTCAAATAAAGTTAGTTTTCGATTGCGCTCCTTAGTTTACACGTGTGCGAGTAAATAAATCCGGCCAGTTTAATGCAAAACTTTTGGTTTACGCTTTATGGTAAATATTTGGTGTACGTCGTATAACTGTTTTATAGTTCTAGTAAAATGTTTGGTTTAATTGTGCTAGGTCAAGAGCGGGCGTTCGACAGGCGTCCTTGCGACGGGTAAATATTATTGTCTAAGCGGGTTTTCCGCTGTTTGGGTGTTTGTATGAGTTTGTGGATGATACAGACGGAGATCCGCCAGTGCAATGACCGCACTCATGTTCGTTAACACACGCGGAGACGAGCCACTCTGAACGTACGCCATTCAACACCACTAATATACCTTTTACCTTTCTTTTACATAAAACTTACAGTTTTTAATCGGCTTACTTCAGAAATAATTCCAGCTTAAACTCTGCAATAGACTTTTCCTAGAAATCTTGTTGAGAGAAATTTCTGAGTAAACAATTTAGGACCGCTTATGCGTTTTAGTATTAATCAGTTTTCAGTGCATGCACGAGTCGGTACTCGGTACAGTGTTGAAGCAAGGATCGTGTGCCAATAAGCTGCTGGACTCGGCTGAATTTTAGAATATAGAGGCGGGCGTGGGAGTGGTGTGGTGGGGCGGTGGGCGGCGCGCTCGAGGCGGCGCGCGCGCAGAGCGAGCTCGCACGCGCCCGCACACGCACGTGTACGCATGAAGACCGAGGACCATAGCACGGAGGAGGCGGCGCGCCGCGCGCCCGCCACCCGGCGCCAGGAGAAGCCACCTTTCTCTTACATCGCGCTCATAGTGATGGCCATACGACACTCGCCAACCAAAAAGCTGACGCTCAGCGAAATTTATGCGTTCCTCCAACAACAGTTCCCGTTCTTCCGCAGCTCCTATCAGGGCTGGAAGAACTCTGTTCGCCATAATTTAAGTTTGAACGAATGCTTTGTCAAGTTGCCGAAGGGGCTGGGCAGGCCGGGGAAGGGTCACTATTGGACGATTGACCCATCGTCAGAGTTCATGTTCGAGGAGGGTTCGTTTAGAAGAAGACCGCGTGGTTTCCGTCGGAAGTGTCAAGCGTTGAAGCCTCAGTTCGGGAACGGGAGCTACCTCTGCGGGAGTGGCGTACCGGCGCTACCGCCGTCGCAGCCGACGGGCTACGAGCTGGCTGGCGGAAGCGGCGCCGGCGGTGGAGGCGGCGGTGCCATCGACTACGGTGCTTGTGCGTACTCACACGCGGGCTCGGGCCAGCAGCTGGCGTATGGCGGCGAGTACTGCGCGTACGGCGCGATCAACGAGCGCGAGTGGCCGCTGTACGGCGGCGTAGACACGGGCTACCGGCCGTCGCCCGCCTCGCCACCGCCGCACCACGAGCTGCCCGACCTTATCCCCAACTACCAGTATGCTGTGGCGAATGAACATGGTGAGTCCAACACTGATACCTACTTGTTTTTTAATTCTTAAGAGAAGCACCCTACTCTCATGATGGATTAATCATTAATCATTCATGGAAGTGGAGCCCTGGGAAGGCTCCCAGCTCTGCTCTTTGGTTTACCAGTTTGTTTACTCTTACTACGAAACGACTAAGTACGTACATTTTGATACAAATGCAGAAAGTTTGTCATTGCGACCGAGGTGGAATTCGCACGAGCCGTAGGCGAGTGTGTTAAGGAGCCGAGGGCTGTAGTGACAAATTTGCACGTGTATCATTAACTCAACTTTGAGTTTTCTCCCAGCAAAACTTTGAGCGACATATATTGTATTCGAGGGGATCCAGTGTACAATACCTATAAACCTACACAAATACGTTTAATTTTTTTTTCGTTGTTACATTTAATGTGTTTTTACAATTTAAAAAAAAAAAAAAAAACTTATTAGACACAGCGTGTTAACATCACCTTATAAATCTTAGAGCCAACTTTTCGGGCCGATGTTCTCAAACTATAGTAACAATGGTAACTATTTGTGAAATTATTTTTAAAATTTTAAGTGTTAGGTATTTATCTGACCATTGGGCAAGTCAACAATTTATTGCACAACAATACGGTTTTAAAAACTTGCTTTTAGTAGGTAGTGTAAGAAATAGAAAACGCCCCGAGCCTCGGCAGTCACCGAAAGCACGGGCTTGCGAACGAAGAGTAATGGGTAGCTCGCTGTCCAACTTTTCGGTAAGGACCAAACCCGAGTCAGCGGCACGTTATTTCGGCGCGCATTAAAGTGATGGCAGCAAAACCGTAGAGGCACAGTCTGATCGATGCCCTTTGAACTTTTGAAAGAGTTACCATGGCTCTGCAACGCACAGGGCAACTAAAAGACACGGGTGGGTTTGAGTCGGTAAAAATCTGACAAGCAAGCTTGGTCCCAGGAGCGAAAAAAGCCATTTGAAAAAAAGAGTAATAGAAATCAAAGTTATCTCAATAAAAAAACACTACCAGAATGTCACTTTGTCGAATGTAATAATGTATTATCAGAGATCGGAATTAAGTAGAGTTATTCAAGGTACTTGCATCGTAATGTTAATATTAATATGGATCTTCCCGGGATATCTAATGACAAATCCCGTGTAGCCAACAATATTACAAATAAATAATAATAAAAACCTCACAGATAGATAAGACAAATAGAACAAAGATAATATAATTAACATACATTTTTTATTAGTATTTTTCATTGAAAAAGATCTCTCTACTTCAACTGAGGTGAGGTTAACAAATTTATACACTTCCTCCTCCTCCTCATCGTTAATGCAGGAAGAAACTTTTTCTGCTATATTTCTGATAGGGTTTAAAATTTCAGCTCTTTAAAATTAATCTCGGGATTTGAGGCATATCCACTTTATTCTTTCGCTGTATGAAATTAGTGCAAGTACATTCATAACTCTACCTAATTCCGACCTATGGTTATTATACAGGGTGTTTGGTGCATCGTGTGCCAAATTGAAATGGTCGACGGGAGGGGTAATCTGCTGTCCTTTCAGACCCCTAAACACTTCTCATGCCCTGTGGATTTTTTTTCATCGACTTTTTATTGTTTTATGTAAATAAGGCCCAAATTTTTCATTCAAATACAAATTTAAAAAAATATATAAGGCGTAGACTCTGAATTTTAATTTTATTTAGATGTGTATTGTATTAGAGTACTTTAAAATTTAAAATTAGTGACATTAGCTATCTAGTTTTTTTTTTAAATTTACTTGCAAAGTTTTGGACTTGAATTAAAGCTGTCCATGTTACAGCTATTTACTTGGCGATAAAAAAAAAACCAAAAGCGGCCGGATTCTTCCAACTTCCTCAAAAATTCTCTAGTTTATCCTCTTGCTAGTGATGTACCACATGCCATAAAAATCTTTTTATAACTTTGTGAAATCGCCAAGCCAACGTCAAAATAAGAGTTTCTAATAAGAGTTTCTTCAAGAATATATTGAAGAAACTCTTATTTTGACGTTGTCTACAACTTATTAAGCTCACCGCAGTTCAGTTCATTCTATTTATTATTATTAGTCTGGACTTAGGTATCTTCCAAGCTGCGCCACTGCACCCAGTATTCCGACTGTCGCATCCAGTCAATCTCAATAACCTTTGATCGTTGGCCTTTACAGCTATTACGTCTGCTGACACGGAGTCTCCTCCAGCACTCGTTTACTGGCTGGCCATCTGACAGTCCTGGCCATTCGACCAGCCTACCACCACTTCACCTTGCTCTGCAAGTTTGCTAACGCTGACACTTGGTTGGCTTTCAAAACCAATCTTAAGCTCAAACACTCACGTTTTATAAAAATATGGTTAAGGATCACTACCTTTCCTCTTGAATGTCGTCATTACGTACATCATTTCTTTTTGCTTTCATAATTATATATTTAAATATATATTATATTCTTTGTATTATATGAAATTTATTAGTTTAAGTATTGTATATATACAAATAGTACACCACGAACTACCTGCGTACCTATCTTTTTTCTCCTTCTCTGTCAAATCCATCCAAAGGTTGTCTGTAAAAAATCGCTTTTACCGATAAGACCGCCCATTGTGACACCCTATTAATTTTAAGTTCCTAATGTAATTTGTATTTTTGGTGTACAATAAAGAATATATCTATCTATCTATCTATCTATCTATCTTATAAAAACAAATGAACAAATTCAATCGAACTTACTAGGTAACCAAATAATTTCAGTAGTAGGATATAAATGACATGCGACATTTATTTTTTATTTTTCTTCTTAAAATAATGTTAGACAATTTCATGTTATTAATTATATTAAAGGTAACCAAAAAGGCGCGGTACACTACTTTACAAACACCGATGCCACTTTTAGGCTCTCTTACATACTTATTCTATCCATTCAGGTAACATCAGACATTTCTCTTAGCAATATCATCTCAGTGACATGCCTCTCATTAATTCTGTTTATGTCGCAACATTCTGATCTAAGCAAGACAGCATAAACACGTGTATTCAGCCAATCCTGTCTGATGTCCTGTAGTCAAATATTAGCCTGACAGGGTATAAGCAAGGTTGATTAGCTAGACTGAATGAGCTTGGTCTGTATGTAAAATGTTTACAATGTCTTCTCCTCCTGCCGTATCTAGTATGGCCCCAAAATCCCATTTTTTGCAAGTTTCAGCTCAGTATTGGAGAGTATGGTACCAAAATAGGATGAAACTTTGTTATTGCGATGCGGGATTCACTCGAGCCGCAGGCGTGGGTTTAATGAAATCGAGTATTGCAGTGACACATTTCCACGTGTACACTGTCAAGAAAAAAACACCACCGCATATAGAGAATTGAATAGTTGTTTCTTGCTATCTGTGACGAAATCAAAAAATAAAACCTGGGTTGTTTTCCCTGGTTATTCATGCAATCTTTGCTATTTCCTAAATCTTTCTCATTTATTACTTTTAATACACTTTTCATCTACTCAAAACTGTGAAACAATTTGTGAGGTTTCCTAGCCTCGGGATGGTGACCTGTAATACAGATTCTTAAGGAAACCTAATTCAGGCACCAGTCTTTCACTTAGTTACACCCCGAAGATTTTTGTTACAAAATAGACTTTTTACATTATTTAAAAAACAAGTGGGAGTCAAACTCTCGCACTGAGGGTTCCGTACAAACTTACCCATGAAAACAGTTCAATTCCCGAATTGAGATACGAAGATTTTTCCGAATAGACAAAAAAGTTTTTTTTGTGACGTAACTACAAATTTACAGTTTTCAGATTCTTTCCTATAGGTACTTCTGCTATGAGACCTTGCGTTATGCCAAATTTCAGGATTTTAGGTCAACGGGAAGTACCCTATGAATTTTTATTTTCCTTCCTTCCACGGCTTCAAGGGACTGCGGACTTAAGTATATACCTAGTTTTAATTTCAACTCGATACCTTCACACGTTCCCGAGATAAAGTGTCTTGACAGACAGATAGACAGACAGACGGACGGACAACAAAGTGAACTTATAAGGGTTACGTTTCTTCCTTTGAGGTACGGAACCTTAAAAACAATATGAATAGGTCGAGTCCTCTCCACACCTACTCTCTCTACCTACTTCTGTCTTATTCGCACGACATACATAACCGCCATGTTACCTTATTTATTTTTTTACTTTATATTGCTTGTTATGTTGGTATTTATTTTAATGAAATTCATTTTTTGTAGTGGTCTTTAGATGAAGGATTTTGTGACCACGAATGAATCTAATTCGTATTAAGAAAAGTGAGTAATTAAGTAATTAATTAGCTAGCCTAAGAAATAGTTAATTTTGAATATAAACCATAGGTACGACGTAGACGAAACTAGAACTTAACAATATACAAAAAGATAATTTTGTAACGGATAAAATAATAGGTATTGGTTTTCTGCAATTAACGCTATGGAACCATATTCAATGTAGGTAATTGCCTATAACTAAATTTGGATAGCATGAACATTTTGACACAAGTGGAGAAACTTTGTCATTGCAACCGAGGCGGAATGCAGTGACTCACATCACGTATCAAACAAAGGTTTTCAATACACTTAAGAAGAAATGAAATAATAGAAAGCAGACTATTTTGCACACACAAATTATTTAGTTATTAAGATTGAATTTGTTCTTTTTCCCGCGCTTAACCTTGAGAAGCCAACCTATGAGAAGCCAAGGTATAAAACTGCTATTCATCATTGTAATTAACTTTTTTTTTCTCGTCTCTATCAAGCATGCTCTTCATAGCGATTTAAATGCGAAAACATGTCTTTGGTTTATAGTTCCATAATTTGTTTTTTTTTTTCTTTTAAATATGAAAATAGACTAATACTGTTTGTTTTCCGATTATAATAAAATAGAAAATAAAATATTTATAATAAGAAATCCAAAAATTTTTTTTAAAATTTTGTACCTACTCAGATATTTGTTAGTTTGTTAGTAAAAGCAAATTAATACATTAATAAACATGTTTAATTGTGATATTCAGTTCATAAACACAATTTAAATTTTTATTAAGTCCTTAAAAATGTGTTTCAATTTGTTTTTAAAAAATCACCGTTGTTTATTGGGTTTATTCCAGATATCTCCACCGATAAATCCCTACCAGTGGGGATTGTTACTTTTTTCCAGAAATCCCCATTAATTAAACAATATCAGTCTAGTGGGGATTTTTGGAAAAATAAGTAACAATCCCCACTAGATGTAGTTGTTTCTAAATTCTTAAATCAATACGTTTAATTAGGTAAGTAATTAGGTCAATACTAACTTCAGCCAGCAGCTTCTCTTGCGTGGAAGTAGTTTTCTCCATACTAACTTTGGAAGGGGTCCAAAGTTTCATCCTCTTAGGGTGTAAATTTTGGAAAATAGTCAGTTTCTCCTCTTGTACTAATTATAGAGTAATTATCTTTTATAAATTGTTTTAATTTTGTAATTATTTTAAGTTGAGTAACACATTTTTCTTTTATTATTTAAAGAAAGATTATTATTAGATAAACGAAAAAAGACTGGATAACAGATCCATCTTCACTTTAAAAGCATTATTTAGAAACAATTGTAAGTCGAACAATCAAAAGTCCATTTTTTTTGCAATCACACGACACCGTCTAGTCCCAAGCTAAGCAGAGCTTGTGTTATGAGTACTAGACATGATAAACATACTTACACATATTTCTTGGGCACGGCACAATTATGGCGGTGGTTGGAAAGACCTCACGGCGTCCTCACCTTTCGCATGACGCAGGTTCTCACCGAACACGGTGTTCCTGCACCGAATTCGTGCGGAAGCGACGCCCGGGTGTCGCCACTATGTGGAACGCCCGGAGGACACGGTGGAGCACACGGTGGAGGTGTGCCCCGCTTGGGCAGAGCAACGCCGTATCCTCGTGGGCGCGATCGGCGGCGGCGATCTCTCGCGCCGGGCCTTGGTACAGGCCATGGTCCGGAGCGAGGAGGAGTGGCAGGCGGTCGCCTCCTTCTGCGAAGCAGTAATGCTAGCAAAGGAGGCGGCCGATCGCTTGAGGCAACGGTCCTCACGCCCTAATCGCCGCCGGGATTCCGATGCCGATTTCCGGCCACCGTAGGCGCGGTCTTGCGGACGGCGAGCAATGGGTGGTTCGCCGTCCGACCGTTCGGTAACCGTCCGGACCGAGCCCAAGTCGTCGACGGCGCGTATTGTTCCACGCGCGACTCAGGGAGATGTCAGCAAATCGTAGGGGCCCAGCAGGGTCGAAGCCTACTAGGGCCATGGGTAGTGTGAAAACGAAACCCGGGGCCCTGGAACGAAGGCAACGAAGGAACAGGAGTGGGTTTTTAGTCAGTAAATACTGACACTATCTCCCGCTCCGCCCAGAAGCGAGATTTGTCATTAGATGATTTTCCCACCTAAAAAAAAAACTTATATATGTCTAAATACATACGTATTATGGATAAATTACACCCAGACACAGAAAAAATGACCGTGCTCATCACACAAACATTTGTCCTGGGTGGGAATCCAACCCACGACCTCCGGCATAGCAGTAAGGGTCACTAACCACTAGACCAACAGGCCAATCAGACTTTAAAATGTTATAGTTTTTAGTGTACACACACCACGCACGTTTAATTTTAATTCAAAGTAGTCAGTAGATCAAAACTTCTAACCCGAGATACATTTTCTTTAATTTCCATACAACCGCTTTTACGTGATTATGACGTTATTATACATATTTCTCTAGATATTTTGATTTTAGATATCATGTGGATATTGTCTAGGATTCTATTGAAATCAAAACACAAATTTATGTAAAACTAATCCAGTAAAACCTCTGAAAATCTGCTATTTTACATGAACTTTGACCTTCATAATGTACTCATAAATTAAAAAACTGGGTTCCGTACAAACTTAGCTGTGTTAATAATTCAATTCCCGAATGGAGTCTCGAATATTTTTCTTTGGAATTAACAACAAATTTACTGTTTGCAGATTTATTCCTGTAACTGTGCTATAAGATCTTGCTTTAGGCCAAATTTCAGGATTCTGGGTCAACGGGAAGTACCTGTATGAATTTTAATTCCCTTGAGAGTGTGGAAATATACGTTTTTTTTATATAAACGGTCGTAATTTTATGTCGTTAACTTAGAAGTTTGATTTTTTTCACAGCTTCAAGGGACCTGAGTAAATTGTTTTAATTTCATCTCGATACCTCGACGCGTTCCCGAGATAAAGAATCTTGACAGACAGACAGACGGACAATAAAGTGATCCTATAAGGGTTCCGTTTATCCCTTTTGAGGTACAAACCCTAAAAATAAAGAAAATATAACTATAGAAACTTTGCACATTTAATCTAGGTTCTAATAATAACGAAATGTTTTTTCCAAAAACTTTTAAAGTTTAAAAATAAACTCGTATTCCCTGGAACAAGTTTTGTGACATATTCGAATGAATGACGGAATTACCGAATGCCAACAGTGTTTTCTTTTTTCGCGTTTACTCTTTTACTTTATATCAAACATTACGTTCGATGAACCAACAAATTTTAAATCATGGTCATCAATCACGGTTCGAGAAGGGCCCTCTTAAACCTTTCATCATCATCATCATCATTTCAGCCGAAAGACGTCCACTGCTAGACATAGGCCTCCCCCAAGCGTCTTCACAACGACCGATCCTGTGCGTCTCGCATCCGATCCACCGCACTCCCGCGACTCTCACCAGGTCGTCGGTACACCTTGTGGGAGGCCTTCCAACGCTGCGCCTTCCGGTGCGCAGTCGCCATTCTAGAACCTTTCGGCCCCATCGACCATCCGTTCAACGAGCAATGTGCCCTGCCCACTGCCACTTTAGTTTGGCGATTCTGAAACCTTTATTATGTACCAAATGCAAACAGAAATATGCCATCAGCCCACGCCGTTGAGCCTGTAGCCTATTCGTCTCAAAATAATTAATATCTGCCCTTGCTGCTCAACCAGCGACAGAGAGAGTGCCCTAAGCGTATACCTAGTCAAATAATTTTTAAATTTTATTGGCCACGTCAGGATGCTGGAAGTCCAGTTCAGTAAACGAAAATACTCTACATAGTCTAAAGTTTAAGAGTTTAAGTTCAAAAGGCTGTTGATATTGGCCACCATAACTGTTTTTTTTTATCATTAAATACGACTATCGAAAACTTTATGACGGAGTTAGCTTCTCATTGTTCCCGAAGCACTTGAAGCCACTTGAGCTATTGACGTGGCCCAGGCTCGCTGCAGTCAACACCTTATCCTCAAGTGGTCTAAACTACTCCATAAGTTCTGAAGGACGGTTAACCCCTTTGTGCGATAAAAGACAGCCACGCGTGTGGGATACCTCACTAGTATTGAGCAATTTTTGCACTGTTGATTTAACCTCCTTTGATTTTAATAGACGATATTCTTCGGATTCCGTACCGAAATGACATTATATGCATGTAAAATTCTACTATCCCATTTGAGCCTATAAATTAAAATATCTTTATTTCAGAACTTCTTTTGGCTGAAATGATGACAGATTAGGATCTGTCATCATTTCAGCCAAAAGAAGTTCACTATAACTGCCGCTACAATAAACTTTGAATGAACTTTTGAATACCGTAATTAAAGACACAATAGAAAGACAATGAGAGAGCGAACGCCGGCGTTCGCTTGGGGTTTAAAGTAAGCTTTCAGAGATGTTACGGAGGTTTGATTCCAATTCTGCACCTCACATTCTTATTATGATATCGATAATCGGATCTTTATATTTGGAATGTTGTGAATTCGTTCTTCATTTTATTTATTCGAGTATTTTTTTTTTTTGTTTTAAAAGTGTTTCATTTCACGCTTCTGTCTCAGCCTCCGCCTCCGATTTCGGTTCCGATTCCTTTATAATGTGACATTATGAGTCTTCGGTCAGTTGGACTCACTTGCTAATGGACACACGGATCCATTTGTGACCTTGACATGATTTATGTTTTGTTTTAATATTGGTTACCTGGATCAACATTCTTTAAAAAATTCCACTGTCTAAAGTTACCAGTGGGTAAAGTCACCGAGTAACACAGTCGGGTACAAACAGTCAAAATATAATAAAATGCAATTCAGTTAGATTTAAACATTTATTCTAAATCAAAATCTAAAATCTTTTTAAATTAGTTAAATGTAAATAAAATCATGACAAAGTGGTTTATAAGAAATATATAAGATTATTAACTAAACGTTATACTCAAATATAACACAGAAAAACCGATCAAAAGTCAGTCGAACTCGCGCACCAGGGGGTTCCATATAAGCTCACCAATGTAAATAGTCTGAGCACGTTATAATCACGGCGGTAAGTCCCTTCTTTGAGGAGTGATTGAGTGATTTTAGTTAATTGTATTTAGTGTAAGGTTTTTTATAATAATAATAATAATATAAAAAATAAAAATATATATATATATATTTATATATATATATATATTATTATTATTATTTTTATTTTATTGTAATTATAGTTAGTACATATTTTTAAATGTAAATACCTATGTAAGAAATAAAAGAGTGTTACTACAAATTTACGAATTTTTAGTTTTGAACCACCTCCATGACTGAACTTTTTGTATAAACACTTTTTGTTGGTACATTTCACCATCGTCAAGTTTAGAAAGTATTTTGTTTTTGGCACAGAACACAGTCCATTTCGTTTTCCACCGTTGATCCTGACTCTACTTTGGAATTGAGAGCAGGTAAGTACCTATATACGAAAAAAAAAAACATTTTGTGTTGACCTAATTCAGTCTCCGCAAAGCTAAAATTAACTAGGAAAAACGGTGCGTACTGTTTTGATTTACGTGTATAAAATAGAATACTGTCCGAAACAGTATATCTACTTTACAAATTCCCAACAATACACACCTTTGCTTACCCCGTTAGAGAATACCTACATGCGTTATTTGTACAGTTATAAATTTATGTTTAATTTATTTATTTATTAGACATACATACATTTATTATTACAGACCAACCCAATGCGATAATGTAGACAAAAATATACATCACAATAATAATTTCAAACCATTAGATCCAATTCATAACATTTACAAAACATTAAAAATAAATTAAACAATATTATACGATCCAATTTATAATTTACACAATATAATTACTTAATTTAATCAATTAGTTATCATTGTTTATTTCAATTATAACATTAAAAGTGTAATGCAACTTTTGCGAACTCTCTGAACTGATAATGTTCCCACTGTTGGGACTCAGGCCTACTCTCTAGAAGAGGGAATTGGGCGTAATCCACCACGCGGGCCCAGTGCCGGTTGGTGGATGTCACATGTCTTCGAATTTTTGGTTCTAGGACAACCATTGAGGGTCTCCTCACGATGTTTTCTTTCACCGTTTTGAGAGCAGTGGTGATGAAATAAATTACACAAAGTAATGCGCCTAGCTGGGTTTGAACCCGCGACCTACAACTCGTAAGTCGAGACCGTTACTACTGCTCTCAGGTAGACAGATAGGAATATCATGTAAAATTACTTTGAAAAATTGAGGAATTAAAAAAAAAATAGCAATATTCAGTATTATTTACCGTCTTAAGAAAAAATATCTAAAAAATAACTTGTGCATGTATAACTTTTTTCTAGATTTTAAATTTTTTATTTACTCGCAAAGTTTCGGACTTAAATTAAAGCTGTCCATCAGCTATTTACATACCTACAAAAAAAAAAACCATTAGCGACCGGAATCTTCCGACTAACTTAAAATTCTCTAGTCCATCTTTTTGCTAGTGATGTACCACATGCCATATAAATCTTTTTACAACTTTGTAAATTCGCTAGAATTGTGAAACGAGTCACATAAGACTAAATTCCAAATACTAAAAAAAAAAACGTTTTTGCGTTACGTTACGTTACTTGAGAAACAGGTAAAATTTGTGCAGTGAAAAGATAACAGACGACCCCTCCAGTCGACCATTTCAATTTGGCACACGATGCACCAAACACCTGGTATAACGACAGGATTTCCAAAAACTAGGAGAAATGCAAAGGAAAGGGACAGAACAGGCGGGAAATAAAATGAACAATAAGATAGCTCGACATCCGATATTGGCATCTCACTCCATCAAGCGCTGCACTACGCTAGTGTGCGCTACGAAAAGCTTTCAATGTTGCACTTGTGTGAAGGTTGCATCCCCTTTCCCACACAAAGGCACAACAACGGCGTATTACACTGATGACATAAATGCATCTCCTGTCTACATAAACTCCTAGTAACCGGATTCCAACCAGATGCTTTGAGCAGCTGTTAAACTGAAGGTGGCGCTGTCTGTAGCGTCCCAAAGCAATGTATTGATCGGTTTTCTTGAAAACAGAATAGGTTACCAGGACTTTAGACTCTTGATGGAGCTTCTATCATACTGTGTGCTATTCTGCAAAAACTATTTAGTTTGTTCGAAACTGTATGATTTTTGTTTTTCGGTAATGATTTCAAAAGGTCAGTTGCAAAAAAACGAAGAACCAGAAAGTAAATTATTTTGAAAAAAAAAATTTCAAAACATTTTTCTCTTTCGTATCGATGATTCCAAAAATAAATAAGTACTTTTGACCGAAATTTAACCCCACCGAGGGCGTTAGTGTTTGCTTTGTGAAGGTTTCAAAGTGCAGGCGCTGTTACAGAGTGTGCGCGACCAAAGATGAACCAGTAACTAGGACGTCTCAAAAATTAATTGAAAAAAAAAAATACAAAAAAAAATTGTAATTGTTTCCGGCGTGTCCAGAATGCACTAGGCACTTGATATATATACCATGAATAGACACGTTAATGACGTTCGACGCTCCGATTGGCCCGCTCCAAGCTCATAACCAATCGGAGAACTGTAAACGATTCGATTGCGTTTACGTAAAAACAAATCTCGTGGAATAATAAAATTCTTCTACGTCTAAGAGTACTTGATTTTCTATTATACATATGTACGTAGTTAGGTGGTAAATACTCGAACTTATATAGTTAATATTGGAGCCATTTACGTATAGAGAAGAGTGAGAGCCCGTGGCTGCCAGACTTTTGTCATTTTATAAAAGCTGTTAATTTGACAATGCTTGGCCCCAATACAGGTAGGAAACATTATCTTCCTTTTTTTCATTTACGATTGTGACGCTCATACAATGGCATTTACTACAAACTAAGATTGTCTTTCGAGCAGCGAACATTTGTTTAATCATGATCAGCATTTCAGCCAAAAGACACCGCCACTACTGGACATGGCCTCCCCCAAGCATAAGCTGATTTCTAAACCATGATACAATAAGCTGAATCTTGATTTAATAAGCTCAAAAGTCTCTTAAATTTATTTTTTCTTTATTTACTTTTATGGGCTTTTACGCATAGCATATGTCAATTCTAAACAATTGTACGAACATCACAAGACATGGGCCATGAATTCGAACAAATCTTTCGCATTGTCACTATTTGGTTGGGATAGAATGTTTTTGAACATGCATCAGTACATCAGTTCTGTTCAAATTCAGAGACCTCATCAAACTATTTCTACTGGGCCCATATTGGACACATTCCATCACTAAATGTTGTAGGTCCTCGACAACACCACATTGAGGCAAATTTCTTGCATGGAATGTGTCCAGATCTGAGTCTAAGAGCAGTAACAATCAGTTTTCTACTAATATCTGCCTCTTACATTAAGAACGACAACAAGACTTTTGACATATTTTTCCACATTTTAATTGTTTTGATTGTTCCTATAAATTATTACCGACTCGATTGTCAGACTTTTGCTGACTGAAATATATCTACCTGTGCACCTCTAGTTGTAAATTATGTCTAAAAGAGACAATTCAGACAATGTTTACAGCTTATAGTTTATTTATTAAAACTTCATACAACACAAAAGTACAAAGGCGGACTTAATGCCGTAGGCATTCTCTACCAGTCAACCTCGGGTGGTGAAGAGAAAATGTCGCAGGTGCATAAAAATACAAAAGAATATTAAGAAAATAATAGTTCAAAAGAATATATATATACAAAATAAATACATATATAATTTAATATAATATATATTTATATATAAAGTAAAAGAAAGGGGTTATTGAGACGACTTCACTATTACTACTATTTACTAGTTTCTTTGATCGCTTCTACTCAAATTTTATTCAACATGACTGTATTATTTGGGTTATTCTCAGGAAGTTAATAAACTCTTTAAATGATAACCCCACTTAGGTATCGCTTAGCAATGTCGAACAATTGACACCTACGTACTTGAAGTCAAATTCTCAGGCAGATTGAAAGGTCAAGTTTCAAACACTTTCGGTTATCAAGATCATACTTGACTCATTATAATTTGATCGTTCCAATTACAAAAGATGCCGATGGTTTTACTGATACTATTGTACTGATATTACACCTTTTTTTTAAATAATATGCTCTAGCTATATTCTAACGTCTGACTCATTGTCAGATATTACAAATATTTGTTTATTTATTAAAACTATGCACTAACAAGTACAAAGTACCTAAAAAAAAAAAAAAAAAAACCTAGTGGTCTCCATACAAACTTTGAACACCCGTTTCATCCACGCACGAGCACGATCATTTGTTCTGTGTCTGGGTGTACCTAATTAATCTATAATATGATGATAATATGCATGTATTTAGAAATATACTTATAAGTATGTTTATCAGTTGCTCTAGTACTCATAACACAGGCTCTGCTTAGCTTTTGACTAGACGGCGTTGTGTGATATTTGTGGAATATTATTATTATTATATTATTATTATATCCCCTTAGAGGGTTTTTTTTGGAAAACCTACGTCATAAAAAGAAGCCCTGTGGAAACTTTCAGGTTCGTAGTGCTAGTAGTCGGTTTCTCCTTTTATACAGATGAAATACAGTACAAAGGCGGACTTAATTATTGTTATTATTTATTTATCTCAATCAACATTGGATCATAAAATTACAATAAATTAATAATTATAAATAAAATTTGCGATTTGCATTTGGACACAAAAAATAATAAATATTTGAATTTAATGAATACTTGAATTTAAAATAATACCTTAAAATTAGGGTAACTATCTAAATATTAATGCCTAAGACATTTTCTACTAGTCGACATAATTATTAGGGTAGTGCTGAGACATAACATGACAGGTGCAACTTGATAGAAGACAAACAAGAAGTACTTAAGTAAATAAGTACAAAAATAAATATAGTGTACCCAATAAATACTTAATATTTTCCAATAAAACTAAACAATTTTTTATCTATCCTTAAAATTCCTTTTTTTATCAAACTCTTCCCACTCTGGTTGGAGCGAGAGGTGGTGTCAGACTTCTACTGATTGAAACGCACCTGTGTCCCTTCAGTGGCCCCGTGTGCTCCAACGCCCCGGTAACTCTTTCAAGCAACTCCTCAGCCTCAGTAGGTATAAAAATAAAACTGTTTTCAAGTCCGACTAAAAATATTTGACAACTTGAACTTGACAACTCACAAAAATCCTCTCTAAGCTAGATTATTTTATCTTTCTCTATCACACTTATTAATATTATAATATGATTCTCTTGAGAGTGTCGAAAATACGTTTTTTTGCAACATAAACGGCCGTGTCTTTTTTCCCGTTAATTTAGAAGTTTGATTTTTCACAGCTTCAAGGGACCGCAGACTTGAAGTATATAGTTTTAATTTCAATTCGATACCTCGCGTTCTTGAGAGACTTGACAGACAGACAGACGAACAAAAAAGTGATCTTATAGGGGTTCCGTTTTTTCCTTTTTAGTTACGGAACCCTAAAAAACGACCAATGACATTTTTATTTCCATTTTTGCTTCTGGACTAGGGCAAATTGAGTATAATGAATTCAATTTTAACAGTTTATCTTCGAGTCCAACTTAATTTTAGCTACGTGATCATATTCGTGTTCACGTAGCTAGGCACTGATGCTGTGTGCAATGTGTACACCAAGTGACGTCATGGTCCCTATAGTAGTGTACAGTTCTACTTTGGCGACCTTCCTCTTCCCGTTTATGTATCCCTAGTACAATTTTCACCGTATAGGCTCAAAGACCGGGAATGAGGGAGTTACATGATTTTAAAAGAATTAAAAAAATTACATTATTTTCATTTAGCTATTAATCCGTGTTTAACTTGAAAAATGGTGAATTTAGTTCTTACTAAGCACCTAACCACTAGCAAACTTACTGAGCAGCATATAATTTATTTATAGCTTAATTACACGTAAATGCGGTTTCATTTTTCGATTTACGTATACGATAGATACCTTCTACCTACCCCGAAGCTGGTGAAAAAAGTTGAATTTTCATTCAAGGCAATCATCGATCACTAATAAATGCAATTCATAAAGCAACCTCCTTCGCGTTTCTGCGGTCCTGGTACTTCATGGTGTACGAAGATCATCCACTGAAGGTAGAAAGCCCTGCGCTGTTGTTTTGTTACTGCAATACGGCAATGGAAACTACAGCTTTTCTTATGAAAATCGTCAATTGTCATTTTCTAATCATAACAAATGGTGTCACCCAAAAAATACAGAAAATGTAATTGATCCTAAATAATTATGATTAAAATTATGATATTAATTTGAAATCTTCTATAGGACTCTATAAAAATAGGATTGTTTGTTGATTATATAATTCAGTTTAAGTGTCATTTATTATTTTTATTAATGCTTGTTGCTCGTATACAGAGTATCATTATTTTAACTTTTTATTATTTCTTGGCAATGGCAATGTATATGTTTTACAATACATTGCAATGATGAATAACAGTGTTTTCTCTGCTGATGTTTCTTTTCACTGTAAATGGAGTTTTTATTTTACGTTTCCGTTCATGCGCATATTACTGTTGCTGTTTATTGATTAAAATAACAACAAAATTATACAGCAGTCTATGATGAACTTTTTTTTTAGAAAAAAAAAAAATCAGTACAGTCATGTCACAAATCCAGCTTAAACTCTTCATCCATTTCACTGGTGTTGTAATTATTTTTAGACAAGTGTTGATGCATAAATCGATCGAATTTGTAATATTTAGACCGATAATTTACTTCTCTCTTTTTTTTTTACTTCTCCATAGAGGAAACGACTTTTTAGTATTATCAAAGAAAAAGCCTAAAATATACAGATTACGCAAGTATCTTTGAATATTTTATATTATTTTTATATGGCAACATGGCCATAATTATATGGCGCGTACTATTTCCATGCATCAGTTCCTTACCAGTCTTTTCTTTTGACAGTTATGTTGACGGTACGAGGACATGATACGATATCTGTATTTCGACGGGTCCCAAGAACAAAATCTTATGAAAAAATAAGACGAAATGTATTTTATTACGTATTCGTATTGTACATAGTAAAAACTATACGGCAGTCCTTTTCTTAAATTTTACCTTTTTATTTATTTTTATTTAAAAGAATTTCTAAACCTCATAGAGGTACCGTAAATCCTCGTAAATCGATATTTTTTTATATACCAAAGTATACGATTTTGTTCTTGGGGTCTGTCGATTTGGATATTTACCTCTTATTCTCATCATCAATCGGCAATCGGCTCATCGGGTTCACAACTCAGGTTGGGAAGGCATTTTCTCAAAAATTAAAACAAGCGGAGTCAAGTGGCTACTGAATAATGAATAGTGAAGTTGCCTGAATACTATAATGCCTGAAATCAGTAGGAAGCTAACATTATAACAAATATAACGCTTTAGGAAACAAGTAATTAAAAAGAAACCGTTACCCAAACTAGGAATAACTCCTGAACCGTAGGTGCATTCACAAGCATGTAATGTAAACTCACACACACAAGACACCCAGACCCTAAGGGCTACATTTCACCGGGACACCATGGCGGCGCGTCCAGTTGCGCCACCATGGTGTCCGTAAGCTACCAAACTAGGCACCATATAGACACCAGAGTCGCTACACCACACTGAGACAGTATCGAAATGGACCTTAAGTGTCCAAGTTTGTCTCGCCGCCAACTTGGTTACGCAACCACACGGATACGAGGTGAGTACCTCTATAGAGCTGTATACATTTTATTGGTACCGGCGACTGGTCGCGCCGCCATGGTGTCCCGGTATATGTCGTTTTGTTATTTGTTTATTTTAAGGTGTGCGCCATATTTGACGTAAATAAATTGTTTTTCTTTTCTTTTTTCTTTCTTTCCGGTGAAATATAGCCCTAAGGAACCGAGCACTAGCTTCTCACATTTTGTTTGTGCCCAGATAGGCCGAATATGAAATAAAATATTTTTAAGTACGAATTTTGATTCTCTGATATACAGCTACTTTTTAACTAAGAAACTTACGCGATTCCTGAGGCACGGGAGTTACTCTCCACGGAGAAAAAAATTTGACGGTTACGTTCGAGTGATGTTCAGTAGCTATTTTAATTATTCGCAAATTGATTACTTGTGGATATTGTGATGTAAAATTGGTGTAGTTTTGTAAGTCAAGAGTCTGCATAACTAGACAATGACCGCAGTAAAGTGATGCTGATAATTTCATTGTAGTATTGATTCTCTCAGCGAAGATTGTCGAGAAGGCTGACTCGGTACATTTGCTGCCAAATGCTGCAAACTCATTAGAATGTGAACATCCGCATTCTGATGAAAAACAATGTAACTGTATTTTGTATCAGAAGCAAAATAGATACAATGTAATCTTGACACCGCTTGATTGCTTAGTATACTTTTACGAAGCCATAATCAAAATAAAAACTACACGTAGGACTAAACAAAGCTAGTTCAACACAAAACTAAACTGCTGGCCCATGAACATAACACCTCTACACAAAATCTGACAACAGCACAATCAATACTAACAAACAAAGCAAAGCGGTTAACTGCAAATATAACACCCAAAGATTAAGGCGCAGTGCACATAGATGGCCAATAAATACCGCGTTCGAAACAGGGCCGGATAATCGCGGGTTTATGGCCGTCCATGTGCAGAGCGGCCCGGTTCTGAGAAGATGCAGTGCTCCCTTACGACGGTCGTAAAAGATGCGGTGTAACATGTGCAATGTGCCTGCATTGGACGGGCTCTGATCTGCTTCTACTGCCATGACTTTTAAGGTCGGGATTTAATACCGGCTATCTGCGTTTATGTGATGTACTGATGTGTTATGTATCATTGTCTTGTATATTTAGTTGTTTTTCGCTCAACGATAGAAACTGAATTCAGCGGTCGTTGGCTTACCTTTCAGGACTTCGCTGAAATGTATTTTCCGTTAGTAATATATTACGTTTTTTTTTTATTGGTAGGCTCGCGTTTGGCCACTATCTCACCTGATGGTAAGCGATGATGTGGCCGACGATGGAGCACGCTTGTAGCTATCAGGAAACACAGACTCCGGCAGGGAATTCCACTCCTTAGCTGTACGCATTATGAATGTGTTCCCAAACGCTTTTCTTAAAAAAAATCCTCACTCTAGGAATTACTCCCGTATCGTGGGTGTGTTCAATAATATATAAACTAACATACACAAGCCACCCAGACCCGAAACACCTATCTTTAGGCCATAAAAATATTTGTTCTCTGCGGGAATCGAACCTGCGACCCGTAGCGTAGTTGTCAATCGCTCAACCACTCCACATACCGTGCCGTCATTCGTACATTCACACTTTTATGTGTATGTACAAATGATAACTTCTTGCGCCCTGACAGCGGCATGTGTTGACAACACTTGAACCCATGACACAGGAGTGATTCCTAGTAGATATGGGGTGATCTCTCGCGCCGGGCCATGGAGTGGCAGGTGGTCGCCTCCTTCTGCGAAGCAGTAATGCTAGCAAAGGAGGAGGCAGCACGTGCACGCGCGAGGCAATGGCCCTCGCGCCCCAGCCGCTGGGATTCCGATCCCGATTTCCGGCCATAGAAGGCGCGGGCTTGCGGACGGCGAGCAATGGGTAGCTCGCCGTCCGACCGTCCGGTAACCGTCCGGACCGAGCCCAAGTCGTCGACGGCGCGTAGTGTTCCACGCGCGCCTCAAGGAGATATCAGCAACCGTAAGGGCCCAGCAGGGCCGAAGCCTACTGGGGCCATGGGTGATGCGAAAGAGATCCCCGGGGCCCTGGAACAATGGCAAAGAAGGAATAGGAGTGGGTTTTCAGTCAGTAAAAGTCTGACACTATCTCCCGCTCCGCCCAAGAGCTGGGATGTCATTACATGATTTCCCACCCGAAAAAAAAGTAGGTATAGGGTAAAATTTTATAAAAAGGTAGTCTGAGCCTGAAGTATGTTTTGCGCTGCAGCATTGTTCGAAAGAGTTCCCGCGGCCCTGGATCGCAAAGGGCAACTGAAGGAACTCAGGTGGGTTTTGAGCGGTACAAAGCGGACACTCTCACTCCACCCGGAGCGGAAGAAAGTATTTGATAATTTTCAACCTACAAAATAAAAATTGTATTAATAATAATAATACCATAGCCTTATATCTTAGTTTTCCATATGTAGCAATAGTTTCCCACCAACCGGGGGTTGTCCTTGGATGCACTAGCATAGTGCGTACAGGGATAATCAGCGGTTCGTACCACTTTCCATTAAAAGCGTCTAAAAGGGCCTCTGCGAGTTGGTTTCGGCTCCTCGTACGCCTTCCAAAGGTCCAGGACCTTAGGGTGCTGAGATAATAAATAAATAATAATAATAATAATAATTTTTATTCAGGTCAAATATACCCATTTCCAGAATCAAAACTCATCAATACATTAAATCTGTAACCGAGTCTTCATTTTTAACCAAAAAGGTCTCGAACACACTACTAGCCTCCTCGCATTTAAAATTTCTAAAAAAAAGTATATGGTATCATAAAAGTAACATTTTGTTATTCTCAATGTTTTACTGTTTTACTAGTTCACGAAGCATTTTTATGTCAAAAGGATAACGGTAGGCGACTGAAAAATTAAACCAAAAACCTAGCTAGTGATAAATATCATCATTTCATCCAAAAGATGTCCACTGCCGGACATAGGCCTTCTATCTATCTTTCTCATATATTATCTTTGCAATTTATCTATTTCACCTCCGTCTAATATTATAAAATCAGTAAACTACACGACTACACATTACCTCAACTTCTTTATCCAACTAATATTCCATTACCTTAGTCTACAAAAGTAACTCCAGTTGTGTAAAACCCAGTTGTTAAGCTCGCCTATGTAGGTACATCAACTGTCCTATTTTTATTGTCGGTGTAAAATTATGTGTACAATAAAGAATAAAGAAAGTAATACAAACATCAATACTAACTTACGTCTGGAACGATCAACTGAATTATTTTGAAACTTTGGTCCGGCCTGAAATCTCTGAAACTAACTTTTCATAGCAGAGCACACCTAATTTGACCAGATACTAGGCCACATACAAATTACTTGAATACAAGACGATCATAAAAACATAAAAGTTGACTGAGAGAGCGTGGTGTGATGTATTTTAGTTTACGTGAGGATAATGGCGTGCTGGGCTGCGTACGCGCCGACGAGCCGACGCAGCGTAGTCAGCGCTGCGAGTATGATTTGTTTACATGAACGCCCGTTTGTTCAAACCGTTTGATCTTTATAAATGCAATAGGTATTTCAAAAATATCGCCGTCGGCGGAACTCTAACGCTCGCTTTCATAAAAAAATCGAGAATGATTTTTAAGAACGACAACCTTGATAGTCTGTTTATGCTCGACTATGGGTGCTCAGTTTATGAGCATTTTTTGATTTAACGTAACTGACGTCTGTTTGAAAATTGTATTTCAGTACGTAAGCTTACCTACATGGTTCATACCTTGTGCCGTGCACCATGTTATCGGCCTTCTAAAGCGTGAGTAAGCCTAAAATTTCACAAAAGATGAAGTGTATTTTAATTTAATTTACGATTACGACTGATGGACGGCCTGAGGCTGAGGTTTATTTGTACGATTACTTCTGTTATTCTGCGAAGTAACTAACTCTGCATTAGTCACTTCTGATCGTGATAATGGACTCGATTTCCGGTGTTCAATTAAACGTTATTTCGTATTTGAAACTCTATTACATCTATTTGGGAATTGCATAATGATTGAAGGTGGGTTGATCAAGAGAATTTTTACTGCTACAAAATGGTTTTTTTTTTGACAATTTTCACAAAGATATTTGGAAAAATTACAAAAAAGGAAGTTTAAGTACCTTATTTATCAGCAGAATTAAATTTCTTCAAGCTTGTCTTCCATTGAGGATGATGATCTACTCATAGGTATTTTACTGAAGGTATTAATTAAGATGTGGTGTGGACAATATGGTCTGTAGGTATGTGTTCAATGAAATTTTGTGCAGTAGATATCATTTTCCTCATATAAGAGTGGGTTTTAGTCAGTAAAAATCTGACAAGCCCTCTCGCTCCGTTCTAGAGCGAGAGAAGCCATAGTCAATGAGGATATGCATGTTGATTCTGTGAATCGCCCAACTGCTTACTTAGTTCATATAGAGCTAGATTTGTTTTTATTTGTTTCCTTTTCTTTCTTCTTCATTCAACTTATTAATTATATTTGATCGTGTATTTTAATAGCCAGCTATTTTATATAATAATCTGTGGATAACCTCGTTAGTAGTGTATATGTTACTCCTATTGACTAAGTGCCGATATTATTGTATTGTATACTGCTCTTTCTTTTACTATAAAAATATTTTTTTAAATCGGTCCACAATTGACCGAGAAATCGGTGAACATACTTAAAAAAAAATACAAACAGCCGAACATAGAACCTCCTTCTTTTTGAAGCCAGTTAAAAAATATAAGCTTTTTTTTGGTGGTAAATCATCAAAAAGCTTCTGGGGTATGACACTTACTGACTAAAACCCATTTGTGCTCCTTCAGTTGCCCTTTACGTTCCAGGTGCCGTTCTTGGTACGATGTAGTTAACAACCCTGCCCAGTTCGTAAAGGTGGATCTGTTGTCCTCTTTCGTATGCTTTAGATGCATTTAGGATTTGGTCTCTTACAGTAGTAGGTTTTCAATGTTTCCTTTAAATCATTCCGGTATTTTAAAAAAAAGCAATTTGTGTATAATTCGTGGAGGTAGGCAGAAACTTTGCTTTTATGTGATATCTACTTATATTCATCGATGGCTACTTACAATTGCGTAGGCAATGTATATTTTCCCAGTAAAATGAAATTAAAATAATAATTAAAAAATATACAGTATGCGCAAAGCGTTTAGCCCCATAAAAAAGCGGATATTTAGAAAACCTGGCAGCCCATTTCGATATTATGTCTCTAAAATCCAGTACAGACACGTTTGGCAAAGAATGTAGAAGAGATTTCACCCCAAAAAAATAGGGCTGCTCTATACCTACGTGTGACGATGCAAGGATTCTAACGATACCTCATACATGTAAATCAGTTCAGTCATTTAGAAGTTATGGTGGAATAAAGAAACTCACATACATACATACATACATACATGAACCCTGAAAACATAACACTCCTTTTTGGGGCAGTCGTGTAAAAAATAGGGCTGCTCTATACCTACGTGTGACATTAAATCAGTCTGCGATAAATATTGTCAAAAGTCTTAAATGTATAGAACGACTAACATTACCGAAATGTTTTGTGATCCATAGTAACCTTCGCAACAGTCCAGCTCTGGATGTGTTTAAAAGGAAAATTAAAGACCTGTAACAATAGACATAATATTAATATATTATTTATTAGCCTATGTATTACGTATTTTTTGTATTTTTTTTGTCGTATTGTTTTATTTATTATACAATAAACACTCTCTCCGTTTGGGGTCGAAACGCTTGGGTCATGGGGTCCGAGTACGCGTCTCCTTTTTAAGGAAATTTCACGCCGACTGATCGACACTTTGCGTGACCTCGGGCTGGCTCGTTCTTTGCCCAAAGAATTAGCATTGCCATTCAACGTGGCAATGCTGCCAGTCTTCTGAGCACATTTCCGAATGACAGCGATGTGGAGGAGTATTTCGACGCCTGAGTGTACTTTGTGTTTTTGTATTATATTTATGTACATAGTTAGGTTTTAGTATAGTTTAGTTAATATTTATGTATTTTTTGTATATATAAGAATTATATAAGTAAGTTTATATCACACACTGGATCTTGAATGTGATCTGTCTCTGTCACTCAAAGGATTGCTGGTAGAAAACTTACTGTTGAGTTAAGCTCGCCTTTGTACATGAATAGTCAAGTCACTATTCTAATTCTTAATTGTACACCAAACATTGTCAAGAACTTTTCTTTATTGATATAAACTAGTGCTTGACTGCGATCCCACCTGATGGTAAACAGTGATGCAATCGTTGATGGTGAATCGCACTAGTTTATTACGGGCCTATTTACTGTGGCCTTGAAGACACCTAAATTATAATCGGACGGGAAGACCGCAGCTGGCAAATTGTTCCAGTCTATCGATGTACGCGGTATAAACGACGAGGGGAAACGCTTAGTCCGGACGGTAGAGGTGTTAACAAAGTAAGGGTGGACTTGCCGCACGTCGGGTTGTCCGATGGTATGACGGAATCAAGTCATGTAATTCCTGCGCAAACTCTCAAAAATGCATCCTGTAAAATACCGAAAGGCTGGCTGCTTTACACCTGTGCTCCAGGCTTTGTAGATTGGTATTAACCAAGTCTGGATCACCAATTTGTATCACAATCTTTTCCACTGTGTCCCAAGCTGCCAGATGGCATTTTGCAGCATATGTAGCTGCAGTACTTACTGCACACTCGATCAGACCTGTGCGTTGAACGTAATTAACAAAGTCGCTTTATGCGTCTATCTGTTTATCCACTCCTCTCTAACTGTAACTAACAAGAATTTCAACGCGGTCTTCACTAATAGAAATAGCAATAAACGAGGAAGGTTTTTGTGTATAATTTGTGCCCGAGCAAAGCCGGGGCGGCCCACTAGCATACAATACATTTTCCTATTTCGATCCTAAAAGATAGAGACAGAAAATTACGGAAAAATAGATTTCTTTGTTCATAATTTCGATAACAATCGTTTTCCGGTGACTGTTAAAACAGTTGTATCTCTAAATAACACATCTTCTGTATTGTTCTATTTGCGTTCGATATAAATAACACGAGTAATTGACACAGTTCGATGCATTTCAGTCGATGTGTGCGGTCCCGTACCGAAATCGATCTCCCGTCATCTTGACGAGGGAAGGTGCATCCTGAAACTACGTGATGAGTAGGATACATAGGTACTTGTAGATGTAATTTAGGGAGGTGGTGACAAGCACATATTTTGTGTTTTATTTTGCCAGTAGCTTCTTGAAGTCTCTCTTCTTTGTCTACGAAGTACTGAAAAGTTAAAAAATACTTTGCATTTTATTTTACTTTGTAACTTCTTAAAGTTATTCTCTACTAATTTAAACTGCTTACGCTTTTTATAATTTTACGCATTTTTTATTCAAATATGTAGGTTTGTATCTATTTAATCTATTTGCAAGTTAATGTTACTAATAATTGATTTATCTAGTAGGCTGTGATTAGGTAATCTAGAATCTAATTAGGTAATCTTTTATTATAACTATAAGAAAAAGATGAATCTACGCTACATATAAGAAAAGAAGAGATTTTTTTTGTAATAGCAAAAAAGACTTTTCTTTCGATAATATTCAAGCAATATAGATATCATAGGTGCTAAAAACGAAAAATTAAAAAATATTTATAATAATTATTTGAAAGATGAAACAATAGTTGCAATATAAGATTATTTGTATTAACATGGTTTGTGGGTGGTCCCTCGCCCAATACCGACAGATTTAGCTTGCTACCATAAACACGCAATAATTACCCACAAAAAAAAAGTAAAAAACAGATCTTCCCTTCTACTCCTACGAACGAGTAAAAAAGTTAACCCTTTCATATGGCAACCTTGACCCTAGTTTAGGGAAAAAAAATGGGTGACTTTTTATACAGTCAGTCATTTTTGGAGCAAAAAACGCTTTGCCGACTTCTTTCGAACGTATATTTTTTTACAGTTTTTGTGACTTTTTGTAGTTCAGTGACTGTTTTAATCATTCGCAAATCTAATAAAAGGAGAAACTGACTGGCTGACATATCAACGCACAGCCAAAACTACTGGGACTGTGAGCGTGAAATTTTGCACAAGGCTTCCTTTTATGACGTACCTATGCGATCACTAAGAGAGGGTTTTTCGAAATTCAGCCCCTAAGGGAATGAAACGGGGGTCTAAAGTTTGTATAAAGAAACCTTTCACGCGTTTAGCTAGCTAGTTTAATATAAATTATTAATTTAACAATAAATTTGAAACTGTGATGTAATGCTGTTTTTTTTTATTTAAAATATTTACACAACTGGACAATAGATACGTGGAATAATTGAAACAGGCGCTAGCTCGGTAAAAGAGCTGAGAATTTCATTGTAGTATTAACTATTTCAGCGAAGCTTGTCGAGAAAGCTGACGCGATACATTAGCTGCTAAATACTTCAATGACATAAGATTTTATTTCATTTTCCATATGAAAAAACTAAATGCTTTTAAACTTGCCACTGACTATACTTCATTCACTTCTGCATTAGACAAAAGAGGTTCATAGAAGCAGGATTTTTCGAGATAAATTCAAACAATTTTAATAAATAATGGTTTCAATATAAAATTTTAACATTAGGTACCTACTTAGATAAATTTGATTATTGTAAGGTACTAAACCCTTTTTAAACAAACATACTTACCTATAAAACAAACAATTTTAATTTCTTTTTTAAATGGCGTATCAACAAGTTCCTCCTTACAAAACATATGAATTATACACAACACAAGACAGCAAGATAATTATTTAACATTCATACAAATAGAAATAACTAATATTATAATGAAAAACGTTCCAGATACTGACAACCCCTGCTTCTTTAAGGTTTTTAACATTGACACTAGTAGTATAAGTAAGAACTAAATAATTTATTCAATTAATAGCCTCATAAATTAAGATGGATAGTTCAAATATTTATTTGAACAATCCATCTTCTGAATTTATGAATAAATATATAAATTATAAATTATCATTTTTTTTTTTATTATTAATTATTTATAAATTCAGCATCAATCTTAACTATAATAAAGCACATACTTTTATTACAAAATTAATAGCCTCATAAATTAAGATGGATAGTTCAAATATTTATTTGAACAATCCATCTTCTGAATTTATGAATAAATATATAAATTATAAATTATCATTTTTTTTTATTATTAATTATTTATAAATTCAGCATCAATCTTAACTATAATAAAGCACATACTTTTATTACAAAGTGTAGCCTAAAACAACCTTTTTTAACTTCTGTCTAATGCTATCGCGAATAGTGTATAGATATATGAACAAACCCGGGCGAGCAAGAATAATAAAAGATATCATTTTAATAGTTGTCTTTGTTTTTAATACTATATTTTTTTCCAAAGCTAATAATTTGTATAGTAAAATAGGTATCATTTTCATAAACAGTGTTTTATTACAGTAGATAATTAAAAACAGTAGTATAACAGTCGTTTCATTATTTTTAATTTCATGTAATTCTCGTATCATGTTTTCTGTTCGGCACGTTAACTGTTTACTGTTCATCGTATATTTAAAGGAACTTAATATTTACATAATAATTAAAAAAATGATTTTCCTTGATTTAGGGAGGATCGTTGGCGCAATACCAGAATACTGTTCAACGTTTGTGAGTTGAAAGATAATGGTCACCGATGATTTAAAATCAGGTATTATGAATTTAAAGTTGCTACAGTGACAACGCGAATTGTTTCTTTTGTATCTAAAGTAATCCGTTTATGAATATCGCAACAGAACCCAAAGTATTGTGTGTATCGTCGTAAACATAGGTTGCTTGCTTCTCTGCAAACTTTTTACCACGATTCGACACAACGTTATCAAAGCAGGGAAACTATTGCCTTGCAAAAAATACGGATTACTTTGCTCTTTATGTTTTCTGGAATATTGCGTCTTCGTGAATCCTTAATGCCTGTGAAACTCAGGAAACTGAGTCCATCTTTAATCGACAGACATCCTCACATTCACGCACCCGACGCCTCGTAAATGAATGTAATTAGGGAAACGTGCATGGACTAATATAAAACGAATTATCATGTTTTATTGCTTCAATGACATAAAAAAATATTTTGATTACTATCATAAATTTCCGGCATTCAGGATTCACATAACTCGCTGGCGAACATATTACATTTTGTAAATTGAATTTTATGTGCAATAGCTCTGCGACTTATGCGAATTCTTTTCAATCTGTAGTTATATTTCAGGCGTTGCCCCACGTACCTGTTTGTGCTACTTAGCTTCTAATAAATCTATAGTTAAACTGTTAAAGTATTGTAATTTGGTAACGGGTCGAGAGCGGGCGCTCGCCGGCGCACGTCTCTCGTCGCCTGCCAACTTGAGAGCAATTTATCCTATCGGCGAGGCCCTCTCCCTGGCGTGATCTATGGCTTTTAAAAAGCGATGACAAGTACCGGAATGTTAGCTTGTGAAACAGCCGCAGAGTAACTCACACTTTTATTTTTTATTTTTCATTATAAACAATTAAATAAAAACTAGTTTTAGCATTCTTAGAAATCGAAACAGTGCCCACAATATATTTATTATCAAAGCAAACTGATGAAATATATTGATAATCTTCTGCTGTCTCACTCAACAAAGTGAAATGATGAATGTCGTAATCAAACAATTTCATTTCGGAATTTATATCCAGCTCTCCATGTAGTTCTGAGAATCGTTCGGATCGAAAAATTGGGATACACTTGCGATGTACAAACATATAGTTATGTTGATGTACAAAATTCTTGGAAAATTTTAAGTCGGAGTAAAATTTTATTCCTAAAAGCGGCCAATTGGAAGCTGTTGCTAGGTTTGTTTAAATTATGGCGATTAGGTACCAGAAGCGTGCACGTGGCTGCCAACAGACGAGCAGCAGCCGGCCGCGATCGATGGGAACTTCGTAGTGTGCAATTATAGCCTAACATCCACATATTTTATGTTCTCTGGTGTACGTGAGGTTTTACGCCGGCTTCACATTTATTATATCAACGCGTTGTCAGCGGTGCACTGCTTATTTTTTCCACAGTGTTTGTGGTTTCCGAAAACCATGGAGTTGTCTCGTGAATATTCTTTTACTGAATTATTTTGTAATAAATTAGAGTGTTTGTGCAGAATTGATGATTGATTCAGTCAGACACATACCTATTTTACGTAGATTCGTTGGTTGTTTCTTCAAGAAAAATACTAAAAACAGTTAGCCAAGTAATCGTAGTAGTAGCGAGAATGATAAGCTTTACCCGAGGGAAATGGTAGTATTATCCGATCTAAATAAAAGTACTTATTCGAGAATATGTAGGTACTTTTATTTAGATCGAATAATACTACCATTTCCCTCGGGTAAAGCTTATCATTCTCGCTACTACTACGATTACTTGGCTGTCTTTAGTAATTTTTTTTATGCTGATACGACACTTGTATCTAAAAATTGAAGTATAAGTAACATATGTCTAGTGTATAGAACGTAGACCTATCTTAATGTGACAATTCCAACGGGAATCATAATTTGTGCAACTAAATAACATAAATGCTGCAAAAAAAACATAAATGCTGCAACTGGACAAAACCTACTTACTGGACATAATCTGTACACGCAATGCTACTACTTGACAAAACCTACTTACTGGACATAATCTGTACATGCAATGCTGTTACTAGACAAAACCTACTGACTCCTTATCATTCCGTCCATGCTAGTCGTGATCAGTCTAATTTTGTCAGGTCTTTAGCGAGTATAATATACCTGAATATCTTAACGTAGGTATTGGTAGCTAGTGTTTATTGATATCGAACAGTTAATTATCCTAGAGGAATTAATCACTTTTGGGACTGATTACTCAATGACCATATACTTAGGTATAACTTTTATTTGAAGAATTTAATTTTTTTTATGGAGAATTATATCAAACTACCATAGTTTTACAATTCTCCATACACTGTAAATGCTATACTGCCAAACTATTATTTTAATTCATCAAATAAATTTTATTAAAATTGTAAATGATCTAATGGATAAATCAATAATCACATAAATTTGAAATGAAGAATAAAAAGCTATTAAAGTCATTTCAGTAAGGTAAAAATTTTGAGTATTGCAAAATCGGCCTTAAACCCAATAATGTAGTTTGAGGTTGCAATAAAATATTTACAATTTCTAGTCCATATGCAATCGTAGGTAATACATTATGTATAATTGTAGAGAATGTAATAAATTATGTATAATTTTGCAGGTTAGGAAGATCATACATTCAATTATGATGAGAATTAAGATGAGCACGATCATTTGTTCTGTGTCTGGGTGTATGTAATTTATCTATAATATGTATGTATTAAGAAATATTTAAGTATGTTTATCAGTTGTTTAGTACTCATAACACAAGCTCTCCTTAGCTTGGGACTAGACGGCGTTGTGTGATAGTTGTGTGAATATTATTATTATTATTAATTAATCTTCTTAGCCTTTTCCCTATTATGTTGGGATCGGCATCCAATCTAACCGGAGGCTGATGAACACCAGGATACATGGAGCGACTTCCTATCTTGCTATCTACGCTATACTTCTTGGCAAAACCTGTGTCAGATTTTCTGGGCTCTGATTAATGTAATGACGGTCAAAAAAGATGTTCAAATGACAGCTGGGAACATCGGCTTTACTTGCTTTCCGAAACACGGAGGAACTTTGTATGTAACGGATGTCTCTCGATGTACGCGGTATAAATGACGAGGCTAACCGCTTAGTCCGAACTGTACAGGTGTCAACAATGTAAGAAGGGACACTCGCCGTACGTCGAGTTGTCCGATGGTGGAAAGGTGATGACGGAATCAAGTCATGTAATTCCTTCGCACACTCTCCAAAGTGTATCCTGTAAAATACCAAAAGACTTTGTAGCTGGATCGACAATTAGTCTCTTCGTCCGCCTTTCCACTGAGTCTAAAGCTGCTTTTTGCGCCTGTGCTTTGTATAACATTCGAATTCTAGTATAAGTACCGAAGGACCTTTAAATTTAGACCCATGCAGCTGTCAATATTTTAGTCACGAGCTCATCTCAGGAAAACTTAAAAACACCTAAGTTGCGCACTGGTACCACACCAGTGCGCTGAGTCTGATTTTTTTTACGTTAATGCGATCGAAACGCTTACAGTGTTTGGCTCTCTGATTGGTTTAGAACTTGCATCGGACCAATCGGAGCGCCGAACTTCATAAACGTGTCGATCGATTTAACGTAAAACAAATACGCTCTACTAAGTGTCAGTTCAAAAATGTATAACTTGAATTACAGCCCTTTTTCAGACCGCTTGAATTTCAGATAATTATGTAAATCTTATTGATGATAACTCCCACATTCTGCATCGCTGAGGCATATAAAGATTGCAGTTGGTTTTATAAAGATTTTATGAAACTAGCTTCAGCAATTGAATTTTAAAAGATATTAATGATTCTCGCGACTGCATAGGGCCGCCATGTGTGCCAAATTATCAAGATATTTTTTTTTAAATATGGAACCATCCCAGAAATCGCGAATTAGAAATCAGCTATCCTAAACATTTTGTCGAGTGAGGGAACAAATGTACGAAACAGCTGATTTTTCTCTCAACTTTCTGGTTTTTCCTCATTTTTATACATTGCGATAAGAGTCAGTGCCTTAACCTTGCCATGACGTGTTAACATGTCCGTCGTCGCGAGCAGGATGGAGCTATACACCCTATATAGCTCCATCCCTTTAACAGTTTACTTTAGTTCGTAAACTGGCTCACGTTAAGAGGTCGTGGTAAGGGCCTTGATGTCTTATTCTGAACTTCTTTTTTACTTTGTTTAAACTGTTTGTTGTTCAGTTTTATCTGCGCTGACCTTTATGACTTATTTTGGACTTACACTTCGATACACGAGAAACATTCCGTGTAATTATTTTCTTTTTGAAACTTAAATAGATAAATATAACGCACTGCCTACAGTCATGAAATCATAACTCTAAATAAAAAAACATGTATGACATCATGCTCAGCGTGGAACAACAATGACTTCCATATGCTTCTACAATAATATTGTTGTATGTTGCAGGATCAGCGCCCATGTTCGCGGGGATGCGGGGTGTGCACGGCCAGATGCTGTCAGGGGGCTCCTCGATTAGTGGCCTGGGCGGCTTCGGGCTGCCGTCACCACTGCCCACGCTGCCCGACCGCAAGGTGTACTCTTCTCCGCCTCCGACGCCGCTGCCGACACTGTCGTCGCCGGCGTCCGCCCCCACGCCTGGCCCGCCGCCATCTTCGTCCGGTTCCGTGCATACTTACTACCAATGAAGGACCGGCTAATTGCTACTTTAAGGCCTGCTTGCTACATCACTTAAATTAAGACTAAACGACTTTGTTTGAAAAATCTTTCTGACCGGCGTAACAAGATCATAAATAGGTACAGTTTTCAAGACACTAATTGCCTTATTTCACCGTTCGAAAAGCAAAACGCGAGTCAATTCTCATAAGTAGGTATTTATTACAAAATACTTATTAAGTTATGTTATTTTATTTTTTCATAGTGTCTTGAAAAAGTCGTCTGAATTTGCGGTTCAATAAAAATGTGTATAAAGTGATTTTCATGGGAAGCGGGTCTTAGGCCAAAGAGATTTAGTTTTAAATCAAGAATTTGATTAAATCCCAAGCTGTTTCTTAAAATTCTAAGCTTGTCTTATTCGATCATTTTGAGCCAAAGAACCTCAATTATGGTATCCACATGAATCAAAAGACTTTTATCAACACACTTACTCGATGATAATAATAAGTCAAATATCAGAAACATAATAAATATTTAGTCACAAATTATTTTGAGATAGTTTTTTTTTCCGCCTTCTTGGAGGCTGCCCCCTCGCTGTGGAGGCTGTCCGGCTACCAACCTGATACACATAAATTGTAACGAAAGAAAATGGCCGCCGCATTTTTCCGCACTAGTGCAAAACACAATACAATGCGAACCTACAAGGTACGTAGAGATAGGGTGGGTATTCGAGTAAGAGTGTTGAAAAAAAAATAGAACTCTTCAATAATATATAATTAACGTAAAAAATAGTATCAATATTTTATAGATACTATTTTCAGCTTGATTACAAAATACGAAAAATAATTCTTTGAAATTCGATTGACCGATCTTTATGAACTACATAACTTCCCTAAATCACTGCAAAATTGATACTATTTTATGTGATTTTGGCCAAACATACCTGTATTTGTTGTTGCCGATACATTATAAAGTCTTAATGGGCAGACTCCTTTACAGTAAGCACTGAAACATTTCATAATTATGTTCTTAGACTGTGAAAAATATCGTAGCACTTGGCTACGCCGTAGCTACGCAATCATAACGCTCGTAGGCTTTTTCAAATATGGCGATATTCTAGGTCGCCGAATGCAAAAATGCAAAAAGCTCGTTTTGCGGGAAACGTTTTAGGAACACATTCATTGTGCTTACAGCTAAGGAGTGGAATTCCTTGCCGGAATCTGTGTTTCCTGATGGCTACAACCCGGGAATCTTTAAGTCACGAGTGAATAGGTTACTTCTAGGTAAGCGCGTTCCATCGTCGACCGCATCGTCGCTTTTCATCACGTGAGATAGCAGTCAAGCGCGAATCTGTAAAGAATAAAAAAAAAAGAATGAGTTGTTTTTACGTTAACGTGATCGAACGTTTACCGCGTCTGGCTCTCTGATTGGTTAAAAGCTTGGAGCGAGCCAATCGCAACGCCGAACGTCATAAACGTTTCGTAGTGTTAACGTAACGCAAATTCCCACTAGGCACTCAGGTAAAATACCTGTACGTATACACACGTAGGTATCTACCTAATTTCTAATTCGCATTACAGGTGAATATTACTCACAGTGTACCTACCTATATTTATACCTATGATGTATTTCAGTTGGTTTTAAATCCAGATACACGTTACGTCGGCGCCAACAGCCCATGATCAATGTCATTCCAGTCCATTACATCGAGTTTACACAATTCTAAAATCACGTTGGCATTGGCACACCAATTATTTGGCGCTTGCCACTAAAATTCAACTTTGATTTAATATTGTTACGCTGTTAATAGTCAAGCCACCTTCAGTGGTGAGTATTAACTAATTATTATTAGACAATGTTACTTGAATACCAGTGTCTTTTGTAAGCCATTTTAATAATCTTTCATGTTTTAACTGACATAACTCAGAAATTAGAGTGCCTTTGTTAAGGCCTAAACAAAGTGTCTTTCTATCAACTATAGTTTGTCAAAAAGACTTAAATATATATGGATTTGTCCTGAGCTTCTTCCTAAACAACCAATTATTTTTCTTTCTTTTTTGTGAAATTATCGTGTTAACACAAATCTTGGTAAAATTAAAAGTGTCACGTATTCAACTCTGAATATCAATTTGTTTAGGTCCTCGCACAATAGGTATTTTAATTTGGGCAACTTGTTTATTATGATATACCTACTAGTTTCTACCAGCTGCATGACCCGTGAAGTATCCTATATTGTCGTCTAGGACATGGTCTACTCGTGTGCCAAGATTTATCGAAATCCGTTCAATGGTATAAGTGTAACAAACGTACACACACATACATACGAACTTGCTTGCTTGGACTCAAGGAACGATCCGTAGCAAAACTGAAACCAGCCCCTCTAGCCAAGTTACAACCGTTTCGTTTCGATTCTCTTTCGTCGATCGCCTCGAGTTGGCCACGCCTCCTATTCCTTTGTTCTGACCACGTGACTGAGCGTTGAGATGACGTCAGAACAAAGGAATGGGAGGCGTGGCCGACTTGAGGCAATCGACGAATGAGAATCGTAACGAAACGGTTGTAACTTGGCTATGGGGGCAGATGGTCTTATGACGTCTATATCCAACACACAGCTTGAAACACCCCAGCAGTCATGTGCAGTAGGCACCGGTATGCCGCGGAACTCGTTGATCCAAGACCAAAGAACGATCCGTAGCAAAATTGAAACTTAGCGTTTCAAAGGGCCGTCGTTTTGTACTAGAAGGTTTTCCAACACCTGTAACTACCACACCTTAAGCAATACTATACTTTATCCATAGTCCGGGTGATAATGTCGATATCGGTCAAATTCAATTCTTTGTTGGATACCACTTGTCTGCGGTATCCTTAAATGATATTCTACATTCTACAGATCAGTAATTTATACACAAACAAATTACTATAGCCAATTGTATCACAAATGACGTTGAGTACTGGAAATAGAAGAATTTGTGTTTGAACCACTGTGTGCCTTTACTATTGTACAAAAGTAATTATTTTATGTTTTAAACTTAGTAAAGAAAAATGAATGCCTATACATACATACTTACCAGACTTTTCCTAAAAATATGAATGGTTGAATTTATTCTTAGTGAGATATCTTTCTTATAATATCAGGACCCTGTCCTTTGCATAGCTGTTAAAATGTAAACTAGTATCCCAAAGATTTAGTTTTAGTTTAATGTGAGAGTAAATCAGTTTTGTAGCAGAATAATCTACGAGAAAATCATACCTTCAGAGGCCTTAGTGCGAATTGTTTTTACGTTAACGCGACCGAAACGTTTACCGCGTTTGGCTCTCTGATTGGTTGAGAGCTTAGAGCGGACCAATCGGAAAACCGTCGATCGCATCAACTTAAAACAAAGTCGCACTAAGCACTCAAGTCTTGATCTTACATAATTTCTAAATATAAACTTCTCTTCAGTGATCTTTTCATGTAGATGGATACGTAATTAGTGTGTTTAGATTTATTATAGTTATAATTTTTAGTATAGAAAACACTTATTTATACCATATTGATTATATCTATCTTGAATCATTAAATCTAAAGATGATTAAAATTTTTCATTTGTTTACACCCGGTTTCTGACTCGAGAATTTGAATTGTGTTACTTTAATCTAAGTTCAAATTCAATTCAAGTTTCAACATAAGTTGAACAATTAAGGTTTGGACTCGTATTATGTTTGAAAAAAGGCTTCTTAATTTACAACATTGTATAACCAGATGTTCCAATTTTATTCTTTTGTTGAAGCTTGAACCATTATTATTAAGTGCCTCAATAAACAAGCTTAAACGTAAGTTTAGTTTTTTTAAGGCAATTTTGTGAAGAGGTTCGGTAACAGCAAATTAACTTGTTATGTCCAAAGAAAACCTCAACTAGTAACTATGAAATAGAACGTATGAAACCAAAGCTGTACTCAATCAAACAATGTGCTACTGAGTGCGAGTCGATTTAACTTTAACGTGATGGAAACGTTTACCGCGTTTAGCTCTCTGATTGGTTAAGAGCTTGGAGGGAGCCAATCGGAGCGCTTAAAGTCACAAACGTGTGAATGAAACTCGCACTAGGTACTAGCCTTTTCCCAACTGTGTTGGGGTCAGCTTCCATTCTAATTGGTTGCTGCTGAATACCAGAAAGTTACATGAACTCACTGCGACTGAAGAGGTATTATACTACTAGATAAAAAAAACCGAATCAAAGTGACAATGCTCCAAGGTAGCCCGCGAAATTTTAATTTTAGAATTGTTTTTTGTAATTTGCAGTTCAGTATCGAATAGTAAGATAAACTAAAATATAATTCGACAATGCCATAAATATATCTAGACAATTATTCTCATTAAAACTATTATAGTAACTTTATAACCCAGAGAAGTGCTAAAATGTGGCATTTAATAAGAACTAGTTTTTATTGAAATGGCACATTTACCGCTATAGTTATGATGATGGTTTGAATGAGTAAATACATACATGTCCTTATCGCAAATAAAAAACCTTCGAAAATTTGAATTCGCTGTTTATTTTGATGAAGCAAACTGACCCATTAGACCAAAAATAGATCAATAAACATCCTGGCAACATTTAGAACCACAATCTGCATGCTTTTCTGAGTTCAAAACTATGTACAGAATGCGGTCCTCATATTTTGCATACTCAACTTCCTTTGGCGCCTGGACTTTAACGCAAAATAACACCATGGCATGCAAAAAGTAGAATTAATCGCACAAAAATCTTAATTAGTTAATTTAAAAATAATCACAGTGATCATTAAGTAGGAACTTATAATTATAGTAGATGTAAACCAGTAGGATATTTTTTTATCAAAGTCATTAGTGAATTGCTAGAATAAAGTTATAAGCGACACATAAGTATTATGTTAATAAATATTTCATATTCACATTGTTTTATGTATCTATTATTTAGAAACAAGTATATTTAAACGGACTCGATTTATTTTGTTAGTCGTAAGCTGTTTCTTTTTTTTAATAAACTCTTTATAATTTTACATTATTTTAATTTTCATAATGTCTCTTACCTATCTTATCACTGACTAACTCTTCTGTTCCACTCTTAGGCCAATACCCCCCTCCTCTCCTTCCATTTAACGGGCCTGTGCTTCCTCCATTCAGTTCTGGAGAAACCTGTCTACGTTATCCCTTTCGTGGTCTGCCGCGACCGCGATAAAAGGTTCTGTGCATCAAGAAAGCTATAATTATGATGGCTCTGCAACCATTCTGTCAGTCTGTACTAAGAGGCAAGTTTTTTATATGTTACTTAACAAGTCATAAGGTTCCTACTGCTGGGACTCAAGTCAACCGCCTAAAAGAAGGAATGGGCCGTAATCTACCACGCGGAAACTGTGTAGGTTTCTTTGATTGTTTGCAAAGAGTAAACTACAGACCAAACCAAGGTACCTATTTGGTAAGTATGATAAGTACATGGAATTATAATAGGTGCGTCAACACGGGCTAGATCCTTATTGGTGAGCTATCAATTGCTAGCCGTCCGCGGACCCATGCCTACGATGGCCGGAATTACCCTGTGTCTCCAGACGCCCGAGGCGTCTGCGGCGGCTGGGGCTTATACAATGACTTTACTATGAAAACCATGCAAACAAAGCTAAACTAAAATAAAATGAATCACACCAAAAGGCTAAGTGCCTTTTGGTGTGCTTTACTTTATAAGATATTTATTGCATTTGACAACCAATTTGAATTTTAGCATTTTAGAAAGCCGTGTTGCCCCAATACGAGCACCATGGCAAATACTTTCCTAACCCTGCTAGGGCCTTTATTACATTTCATTACCTACCGAGCCCAGAATTTTGAAACACAGCTGTGAAAAAAATTTACTCTTTAAATTGTAAGTACCTACTCTTCTTTCGAAGAAAGATGCACATAAATAGACGCAACGTTTCAAATATGAACACAAAGCTGCTGTGAATAATCCTTTTTTATAATTTACTAGCTTTTGCCCGCAGCTTCGCCCGCATACATTAAATAACCTCTGTCACTTAGGAATAAAGCAATTAAAGCAGCATTCAATCGGTGAAAAATTTTTTGCAATCGGACCAGTACTTTCAGAGATTACCTCCTACAAACAAAAAAACACACTTTCCCTCTTTATAATGATGATGATGATGATTAGTGGCCCGCCCCTATATTTATTTTCCTAACGTTGCTGTGAAAAGAAACAGGAGGACGGGCCTCGAAGTAACCGGCCAAAGATCCAAAAATCTACCAGCCCCCCTAGCCAAGTTACGATCGTTTCGTTTGCGTCAAACGCCTCGATTAGGGCAGGTCTCCTATCGTCTGATTTTCTCATTTTGTTACGTCACAAAAAAAATTGTGATTCGGAAAAATCTTCGAGACTTCATTCGGAAATTGAACTGTTTGCATAGGTAAGTTTGTATGGAACCCTCAGCGCGAGTCCGACTTGCACTTGCCCAGTTTTTTAGTTCGGAAATCATTAAAATAATTCCTCCTCAGCTCTTCGGAGCGCGCGTGGAACAACGAACTGAGCTTGGTTCTAATCGGACGGCGGGCGAGCCACTTATTGCTCACCTTCCGCAAGCCCGCGCCTACAGTGGCTAGTGACAAGTAGTCTGTAGCCATTGTTGAAATGCCACGTATACAGTAGCGCTTGATTTTTGAGTATCTAATCGTTATAGCAGAGACTTTCATTTTGTTGTTCAATAGCGAAACCACTAAATAGAAAACGCAAGGCAATATTACTGAATATGATAACATAAAAGTGTCAGGCGTTCTTGTACATAAAAAGCCTGTTTATAGAAACCACTGAATTCTTAGAACTGCTTGTTTTAACTTATTGTTGTACAGACCGAGTATTTATATAAGAGTTTAGTTTTTGTTATAAAAAACGTTGCCTGTGGGGCTACGTTTTAGAAATAACTTTTGTATCGTGGCTGCATTCAAAAGTTTAAAAGTTTTGTTAGGTACTATTTTGGTGTACAATAATGTTTTGTTCTATTCTGACCGGCCTGTTGATCTAGTGGTTAGTGGCCCTGACTGCTGTGCCGGAGGTTGTGGGTTCGATTACCACCCAGGACAAATGTTTGCGTGATAAGCACAATCATTTGTTCTGTGTCTGGGTGTAACTTATCTATAATATGTATGTATTTAGAAATATTTAAGTATGTTTATCAGTTGTCTAGTACTCATAACACAGACTCTGCTTAGCTTGGGACTAGACGGCGTTGTGTGAATATTATTATTCTATTCTATTCACAATCTGTACCCAAGCCATATAAATATTTGTTCCGAGCGAGAATCAAAGCCGCGACAAAAAGAGCAGAAGTCATTCGCTCAACCACTGCGCTAACTGCGCCGTCAAAATTGCTGTTATGTAAATTCGAAACGAAATTAAAACGTTCTTAGTCTATCAAGTAAAGATAACGATTAGCGACAGTTTAATACTACTGCCCCCCTAGCCAAGTTACAATCGTATCGTTCGGCGCGAACGCCTCGGGTAGGCCACGCCTCCGATTCCTTTGTTCTGACGTCATCTCAACGCTCAGTCACGTGGTCAGAACAAAGGATTCGGAGGCGTGGCCTACTCGAGGCGTTCGCGCCGAACGAAACGATTGTAACTTGGCTAGGGGGGCTGATTAGACCTTATAGGCAAATCTTGCCATGGGTTGTGCGAAAGAGAACCCCAGGGCCCTGGAACGAAGGCAAAGTAGGAATATAGGAGTGGGTTTTAGTCACTTAGTCTGACATGCTACTCCACGGAATAGCGGGAGAAGTCATTGGATGATAATTTCGCACCTAAAAAAAGGGGCAAATCTTGCAAATGATTTGATTCTCTTTGTAGTAAGTACTTCAATATACCTCGGTCTCTGCTAATCACTACTTCAGTATGGAATCTCCGTTTGATGAGGAACCGGAAAAAGCTCATTTATAGAAAGAGAAAGAGCTCACAGAGATGTAATCCAAATAATGCTTAAAAAACTCTTTAGGTTCCCGACAGACCAAACTATACGAAAAACTTCCGGACCTCCGTGTACGGCGGAAAAAGAAAAAAAATATTGTTTAAACTTTAGTAAATTCTGCAAATAGAAAAGGTCGATTTAGCTGTTTTTGAGAGATATAAACAATTTTTTTTTACTCGAAATTAAGGATAGGTTTGCAAATATCTCGCGGCGAAACTGTTGGCACATCTATTTAGATTCGTCATTATTTTTTTTTTTATGTATTTCAGTACGGTGTATTTTTTGAAATTTTGAAAACGGTAAGAGGTTGTTTTTTAAGGACTCTCCCCTTAACAAACATACCTAGTACTAGTACTTACAAAAATTACAGAATCTTGTAAAAATCTCAGATAAAATGCTGCATTATTGTAATAGAGTATTTTTCATTACTTAATGAACACCTATATGTAGTGTCGTCCACGCGGATGCGGACGATACGTCGGGAGCAGAAGCGAGTTAAGTATAGATGAGTTCACAAAAAAAGGGAACTACCCACATTGAAGCTTATCTGGCGTGGTACAGTGGCTGTTGATGACAGCTACTCGACAAGCTTCATCTCGATAAGTGCAGCTCTGACGTGGCTCTCGTAAATAATCGTCACAAAAACTAAGCAGACAGCCGTAAGTGCGACCAACCCGTGTTTTTTTTTCATAATTTTACAAGTATTTTGTTTTTCGTTTGAAATATAAACCAGACTTGTTTTTGTTGATTTACATGTAAACTATTATTACGGTGCTTGTTTACTGTCAAGTGATAAAATAACACTTAAAAAATAAATAATTTGTACCGATTCATCATCATCATCATCATTTCAGCCGAAAGACGTCCACTGCTGGACATAGGCCTCCCCCAAGCGTCTCCACAACGACCGATAGTGTGCGTCTCGCATCCACCGCACTCCCGCGACTCTCACCAGGTCGTCGGTCCACCTTGTGGGAGGCCTGATGATTTGTACCGATTATACACGCAGAACTGAGTTTGTGGATTAGTTCAAGTGCCCGCGTAATGTGCGCTGAGCACAAATTTTACCTGTTGTTGAGGAACGAAACGTAGTTGTCATATTTGAAGTGACGTTCTTCAAACGTCTATAAAAAGGAAATAAGATGTTTCATTGATAAAATCCCTTTAGGCAGTGGTCCGACCGCCGGCGAGAAAACGACTAACTATCAGCGATTTTCTCTCTCAAGAAACGCACAATAAAATGTACATTCCGTGTTCGAAAGAGATGCATACTTATATTAAAAGTTGCTCTCTGACTGTTCACACTGCCGGTGACGACTCGCTTTACTAGTTTTGTCGCTGAGCGATGAGCTTTCAAAAATAAACTCGCTCAGCGATACTCGTTCAGTGAAGCTCGCTTGCTTGATCATTTCTAAGGCAGTGGTCCGACCGCCGGCGAGAAAACGACAAACTATCAGCGATTTTCTCTCTCAAGAAACGCACAATAAATGTACATTTCGTGTAAACGAAAGAGATGCATATATTAAAAGTTGCTCTCTGACTGTTCACACTGCCGGCGACGATTCGCTTTACTAGTTTTGTCGCTGAGCGACGAGCTTTCAAAAATAAACTCGCTCAGCGATACTCGTTCAGCAATGCTCGCTCGCTTGATCATTTCTTTACAGTGCGACAAATCGCTTACATTAGCCACACTGAGGGACCGCGGGCGAGTGGCGCGAGTAATCGCTCGCGACGAGCGATTACTTGCACACTCGCTTATAGCCCGGCGACAAAACTATCGAAACTACACACTCGCTTCCCGCTGATCGCCAACTCGTTTATAGTGTCTAGTTCTACTCGTTTCTCGTTCATCGTCGGCGGTCGGACCACTGCTTATATGGCGACAAATCGCAGTTGGCCACACTGTCACCGACCGCGGGCGAGTGGCGCGAGTAATCGCTCGTCGCACTTGGCCCGGCGACAAAACTATCGAAACTACACACTCGCTTCCCGCTGATTTCTAGTTCTACTCGTTTCTCGTTCATTGTCGGCGGTCGGCTCACTGCCTTAATAAAATGAAACTGAAAATACATACTAAAAACGTTTACGAGATTCGGCGACGGACCAGCGTCCGTGAGCTTGCTGGGACACCTGTCATGCTAATTGATTGATTCGCCATTGGTCGATGGTATAACGGATCAGTTGATTTCGGTAGTCTGTTCGTACCTACTGAACCAAAAGCTACGCCAACCAACCGACTGCCAATAACATCGATCAAAAACACGGCCGATCGGTTTGTACGACTACCTAAACGTACAGCATAGCCGGAATAGACTGGCCTGTTGGTCTAGTGGTTATCGGCCCTGACTGCTATGGTGGTGGTTGTGGGTTTGATTCTCACCCAGGACAAATGTTTGTGTGATGAACATGATCACTAAATTTGTTCTGTATCTGGGTGTAATTTATCTATAATATGTATGTATTTAGAAATATATAAGTATGTTTATCAGTTGTCTAGGACTCATAACACAAGCTCTGCTTAGCTTGGGATTAGACGACGTTGATGGTGATAGTTGTGAAATATTATTATTATAGGTCATCAAAAAATGTTCGACTACTTATATAAGAGAAAAGTGAGATACTACTCACAGAAAATCGTTAGTTCTGTGAAATCGTCAAAAATCCCCTCCCCTGTGTCCCGCTCTAGGAGGAGCGAGAGGGAATGTAAGACTTTTACTGACTAAAACCCACCCGCGTTCCTTTAGTTTGCCCTTTGCGTTTCAAGGCCACGGTAACTCTTTCAAACAATTCCGCCCTGGCAGACATTGGCCCTAATGGGCCCCGTCCGTTTGTTGAGGCATAGGCCTGATCATTATTGGATGGCGAGATATATCATTACTCGCCGTCTGCAAGCCCGTGCCTAGGTTGCTCGGGAATCGCACTCCTAACCTATCGTAACGTATTGATTAAAGTTATGGGGTGTCTACCCTTTATTAGATAAACCACCGCTTTTCGCAGAAAAAATTATAAAACATAAAAGTAAATATCAACAGAAAGTAAACAATCAAAATCTACTTTTATAACTCTTGCACACTGGTACGCGACAGCCCCCAACGAGTTTGGTCTTACATTGTTCATTCTGAAAGCGACGGGCCTCTGGTGTCCCTAGGGTAAAGGTACGACAAGCAGCCAGGCCCCTGTTGCAAGGTATATACTTGTACTCATCACATTGACAAACGCTTATTTTAAGCGCACACTGAATACACACATCATCACCCAAATTTTCACTTTGTGTAGCCTTTGACTCCTGTGCTGATAGCCTTTGCCCAATTCCAAAACATTGGATACATTCAACAGCGCGTTCGACAAAGGATTTCGGTGTTGGTATCCCACTTTTTATCAATGCAATTTGATGATTTCTTGCACCTGCAGCTTGGGAGCCGCGGATGTCTTCATAACTCCGGCTGCAATTAATGGACCTCTGTGCTTGTAGATCTGATGCCAATTCACCACTGTTTACATCACTGGTAATTGTGTATTCATTGCGAAAGTTTTTTTTGTTTCGACACAAATGTGTTTGAGTTGCATTCGACCTGAGGTGCGGCCTGGCGTAGCACCCTACGTCAGAACTTATTGTATCTTCTCGATCACAATTATTCACCTTAGATAAATCAGATTCTAGTATTGTGTCTTCATGACCACTCTTTATAACATCGTAATAATGCTTTTTAGATAACGCGTGCATTGTTCATTCGCGCTGCTTTATCACTGGTGCACAAGAGAGAAATCAGAAGTTTAACAGGTAAAAATACTGAAAAAATAATACTTTACAGAAAAACTAAAATGTTCACCATCTTTGTCGTTGTGACAACGTCGGATGTGGTGACATAGCCAGTGCGGGACTCCGTAGTATAAAAGTACTCTGTGGTAGTATATTACCAAAGACCAAAGTCACAGAGTACTTTGGTAATATAACCAAAGTACTCTGTGGACTCCGTGCAAGATAATGGGCATGCCAGCCTAACGAATCTATTTTCCCTTATATATTTAAAAACAATTTTTCGTTACATAAATATTGTAATTTAAAGTAAAATTTTAATGTAATATTTTCTGAAGTGCATTGAGTGTGACAGAGAAGCGACGCATCTTTCTTTTGATATAAACAAAAGATGCATCGAGTTCATTTTATTAAAAGTGTGTAAATATTAACAATCATTTTTTTTCACCCTGAATTTCATTTCTCAGCCACTTTACATAATTATGAAATAATAAGTATTTCCGTTCAAAATTTACCTACCTACATCTTTTAAAGGAGATTTTTTCGATCATGTAAACGCGGATTACAATACTGGTAAAAGAAAAAAAAAAAAGAATTCAAAAACCCGACTGCGTAAAAAATTACTTTAATTATAAACTGAAAAGAAAAATACAAGTATTGAACTTGTATTTTTCTTTTCAGTTTATATTTAAAGTAATTTTTTTGCATTGCAATTTCAAATTTAATTGCATTAATTTAAACACAATAATAAATTCTAATACGGAACATATTGACTGCAACAGTCGGGACCCATATTATATTTAAAAAAAAAAGATTGGATGATTTTAGTCTAGATTATTTTACGTATTTTGTTTAATTATTTCTATTTGACCTGACAACAAGCTCCTCAAGTATTGGCACTTTGTTTTTGTATAAATGTTTATCCTGTTCACATTATGATGTGTACAATAAATAATAAATAAATTAGAAACCTCATAAAATTCTCGTTTGAGGGAATAACAGCAGAAGATTGGAAAACAATGACGGACCATATAATAAAAGTGGAAAATAAATACAAACAAAGAGTATATAAAAATAATAACAGGAGAATTATTGAAAAAAATCATAATAAGGTGGTGATGATGACTCCACTGATACAGAAGAATCCTTAGAGGTTGAATTTTTGGACTCAGGTTTTGAGTACGATGATTAAACATCATCATCATCATCAGCCTGTACCTTATCTCGTTGTGTGGCTGGCCCTAGGTCAGAGCACTTCGACCCTTCTTTCAACCTGTACCTACTCGATTATTTCGATTTAACATAATTGCGAATTTCATAATGGACAAAAACATCGAACAAAGAGTTTGCCTCAAATGCATCTTATATCGAATTCCGTGTTCGGAGTCGCTGAAAACGTTACAGAAAGCTTTCGGTAAATCGACCTAATCAAAAACACGTGCTAATGAGTGGTACAATGCGAAATGTGATAGAAGAAAGTTAAAATCGCAAAAGTGAAGGAAATTGTGACTGAAATTCCCATTCAAATTTGAGAGAGACAGCTGCTGAACTTTTTGTGTCTCACGAACCGATCCATACCATTTGAAACAATCACTTAGGTATGAAACATCTTACCACTTGACTAACCCCAAAAGTCCTCAATTTTCTCCAACAACTCAATCGTAAAAGAGTCCCTGAGAACATGCTAAAACGAATCGATGCCAACCCAACATTCATGAAACGCATTATTATTGTTGACGAGACGTGGTGAAGTCAAAATCATGTTGACTGCTTTCTTTATGTATCGCAGTAAGTACTCGAAATTCTTCCCGGAATTTTATTTTAAGCGGCGTTTAAGAGAGCAGATTCGGCGAAAAAGGCCAGATTTGTGGAGAGATGTTTTTTAGTTTTTCCTTGGCCTTCGCACAAAGCCACCAATGAATTTAAGAAAAAAAACTCAACGAATACCATCGAAAAACCATCGTATTCACCAGATATGACTCCAGTCAACTTCTTTCTTTTTCCTAAACTAAAATTACCATTTGTTTTCGTTCGGTAAAAGATATAAAAGAGAAACCGCGGCGAGAATTTAACTTAATTCCGAAAAATGCGTTACAAAATGTTTCGATGATTGGATTATTCGTTGGCGTAAGTGTATTATTTCTGACGGAGCATAATTTGAAGGCGATATAATTTTGGTAGAATAATTTACATTTTGTGTATTATTGACCTTTTTGTTGAATGTCGCACTTACATTCAAGATTTTTGGATATGACCTCATTTGCACAGGTCGGCCTATCATTACTCTAACAATAGAGTACCTATTCTATATAATTCCACGTGAAAAAAATATTATTTGATATTACTCCAAATAAAATTTAATAAACACGAAATTTACTCGACAGAAGTCGCGAGCAAATTGCTAGTTAGAAATAAACGTCCGACGTCTATTTTGATCACAAATAATTGGATGTTTTCTTTGGAAAATGTTGTATTTAATACAGTCCGTCGCATCCGGGGAATTCAAGATCCGCACATCCGTTTTCGCCACCATTCCACTTTTTTTTTCTGTGGGAAAATCATCTTATGACATCCCCCGCCCTTGGGCGGAGCGGGAGATAGTGTCAGACTTTTACTGATTAAAAACCCACTCCTGTTCTTTCGTTGCCTTTCGTACCAGGGCCGAGTCTTCCTTTCAGAATCAGACCCTTGGCTCCAGTAGGCTTCGACCCTAATGGGCCCCTACAGTTGCTGACATCTCCTTGAGGCGCGCGTGGAACAATACGCGCCATCGACGACTTGGACTCGGTCCGGACGGTTACCGGACGGTCGGACAGCGAGCTACCCATTGCTGACCGTCCGCAAGCCCGCGCCTACGGTGGCCGGAAATCGGAATCAGAATCCCGGCGGTGGTTGACACGTGAGGACCGTTGCCTCACGCGATCGGCCGCCTCCTTTGCATGCATTACTGCTTCGCAGAAGGAGGCGACCGCCTGCCACTCCTCCTCGTTCCGGACCATGGCCTGTACCAAGGCCCGGCGCGAGAGATCACCGCCGCCGATCGCCCCCACGAGGACACGGCGTTGCTCTTCCCAAGCGGGGCACACCTCCACCGTGTGCTCCACCGTGTCCTCCGGGCGGTCCACGCAATGGCGACACCCGGGCGTTTGATCCGGTGCAGGAACCTCCCAAACTTACCATGTCCGGTGAGGACCTGCGTCATGCGGAAGGTATGGACGCCGTGTTGCCTTTCCAGCCACTCCTTAAAGAGGGGCCACCATTTCACTAGGATGGCTCTCTTATAATCCCAAATTGCTTACTTACCATCCAAAATAATGTTAGGAAATTAAATAACGAATATCAAAGAAAACAAACATAAAAATAATAAAACGATAACCTACTTAGTTTATATACTTATACATCACTATTTTTTAATTATTATGTATAAAAAACAAATGGGGCTCTATCCGTACCCTTTACTGTTCATATTTGTGTAGTCAAAAGTAAAAATAAAACGTAATCCCAAAACTCTCTACGAAAATTTGTCGTATTTTGTAAATTCATAATTGAATCAATAATTCATAACAATTGCTACTAGAAAATACTGCGGGAAGTGCTTTTCCATTTTGATCATCACTCATTCATTCATAATCAATATAGCCTGTACAATATTTCCATAAATTAAGTGACATTTTGGGATATACAGAAACGCTATTAACTTTGCTGTATAAGAATATTATTTATTGAGAATTTACTTATATCTTCTTTTTAGCATGTCGATGACAAACTAGTTAAATTACTTGCCTGGCCCAGTATTCGGCAACGGCAATGCCATCCACTGATGCTCATGTGATGTCATGAGATCCCTTACGTGAACAGGTAACAGAGCACGTGATGCAGTATGGAAGGTGGGGCATGGTCTGCAGAGAGACGCTGCTCAACACTGAAGATCGAAACCGTCCGAGAACCTCCGTCTTTGCTGCTTAAATAATAACAAGACTTTTTCTAATAAACCCTATAAGTAATAAATATATAATAATTAGTGGTGTATAAATAGGTCAATTCTCAATAGCGTGAAACGGGTTGTAGGAACTGTCAAATTCCAAGAAACCCAACGTTGAGGACCTCTGAGCTCGGCCCCAGGCAACCAGGCTTTGACATTTTTGCACGGATCAATATCAATTCGCTTTCTCCTTCTATCTCGTTCGGTGATGCCAGCGTTACAGATTTATAGTAGATGTACTAATTAAAAAAAAAAACAAAGATCCACTGAATTTGTGTCTTTTAGAAACATTTATTTATTCATTTCATCGACAAATTTACATTTGTGTCGAATGGTTGAAAGTTTAACAATGTAATAAGTAACACAACATACAAAAACCACAATACTAAAAATTAAATTTTACTAATCTTCAATAATACTTCACCACACACACAATAATTGAACACACATGATAAATTCCCACGTAAATAAAGGAATTCGATAAGTGGACCAAAACTCATGTAAAATGGTCAGTCATATCACCGGATTCAAAAAGTGGCCGAGATTAGCCAAGATAGTTTTACCAAAATTTAAGATTGTTTGTAAGTTTGCCCTCTACACGTTCCTAAACCATTGATCAGATTTTGATGAAACTTTGGTAGTATATTTTGAGGACGCTTGAAAGGGTGTTGTGAGTTGAAAATCTACTTAGGTAAGTAAATGTAAATAAAAAAATATTTTTTCGTTTTTAATTAAACTTGCTTCAGAGAGTAATTTTTTGTAATAATGAAATTTTTGTAAGCTGTCCTGAGGACATCCGTGACGGTTTCTAGCCAAAACAGTCGATAAAGATATCTATATATACTTATAAACAATATGCGTCTGTTTTTAATACGAAAATAATATTTTTAAATGCATAGGAAATTATATTCGATACCTGTAACAAAAACCACAATTTTTTAAATTTTTGTCCGTCTTTCTGTTGATATGTAATTTTCGATACGGCTGGACCGATTTTAACAGGGTTTCCACTAACTGATAGCTGATTTACGTAGACTAACTTAGGCTACTTTTCATTTTCCACGGGAACGGGATTTCAAACTATGGAATATGTCTTCAACACGGTTGAACATAATTTGATGGGCCTTTCACTGGAAGGAATATAGTTAATGTTATAATGAGTCTACTTAAGCTACTTTTTATTTTCCCGCGGGTACAGGACTTAATTCCGGGGACACACCTTAATTTCCAGGGGGAGGGGAGACATCTCCGAAATGGATAACAAATATTTAAACGATTGCCCCAATAAAGGAGAATGTAGCCACCATACAGCACATCATCTGTATGGTAGCTACAAGAGCATAAATGTTCTTACTCCACGTGAACGAAGTTGCGGGAAACAGCTAGTACTCAAATAAAATCGGGTTTCCGATTGATTAGATTAATAATAATCTCGGATAGATCAGGGGGGTTACCATGATGTTTAAAGTAAGATTGTTTTATTCCTATTCCATTGTGGGTAAGAGATGGCACTAGACATCCTGTATAGCTCTGTCTCTTACCCACACAGAAATAAGAATGAAACAATATTACTTTGAACGTCATGGTACAGGGGCTGGTAATAAAATCTGATCTATCGGACACACAAAAGTTTTTGGGTTCGCTTCGCTTCTGGATTCTTTTGGTTCTTTACTTTTTCTAAGTAAGACCGCAAGACGACCAAGTTTAATAACTACTTTAAGATCTATGACAGTTCTTACAGATTTTTGGAAACCGGACAATCTAACACTACTCTTGCCAAAGGGTATCGTGTCATACAGCTACTGGGTCAGATAAATGCTAGTACTACGGACACAGTTGGGAAAATTCTAGTACTACCGACGCAGTTGGGAAAATGCCAGTACTACCGACGCAGTTGGGAAAATGCTAGTACTACCGACACAGTTGGGAAAATGCTAGTACTACCGACACAGTTGGAAAAATGCTAGTACTACCGATACAGTTGGGAAAATGCTAGTACTACCGACACAGTTGGGAAAATGCTAGTACTACCGACGCAGTTGGGAAAATGCCAGTACTACCGAAACAGTTGGGAAAATGCTAGTACTACCGACACAGTTGGGAAAATGCTAGTACTGCCGACGCAGTTGAGAAAATGCGAGTACTACCGACACAGTTGGGAAAATGCTAGGAAGATGAGTCAAAGAAAAGTTAACACGAGGTAAGTTAAAGGGTCTTTCAATAGGGACGCTCGAACTTTGATAGCGCATAGCGGCTATCTTGGTAAAGTGATAGCTCTCAAATTTGGAATGAATACATATTTAGTCGTGACATTTCACCATGCAACGCTACATGCTTCAACAATGCGGAAAAAATTGTTAAAATTTATTATCAAAATACTGATTTTAGAGCACTGGCTCTATTCGCCTAACGTCGACCTCGCATGGTAGCGATGTCAACTGGCCACCGAGATCGTGTGATCTAACACCACCCCATTACTTTCTGTGGGATTACGTGAAAACTCTGCTAGTACTACCGACACAGTTGGGAAAATGCTAGTACTACCGACACAGTTGGGAAAATGCTAGTACTGCCGACGCAGTTGGGAAAATGCGAGTACTACCGACACAGTTGGGAAAATGCTAGTACTGCCGACGCAGTTGGAAAAATGCGAGTACTACCGACACAGTTGGGAAAATGCTAGGAAGATGAGTCAAAGAAAAGTTAACACGAGGTAAGTTAAAGGGTCTTTCAATAGGGACGCTCGAACTTTGATAGCGCATAGCGGCTATCTTGGTAAAGTGATAGCTCTCAAATTTGGAATGAATACATATTTAGTCGTGACATTTCACCATGCAACGCTACATGCTTCAAAAATGCGGAAAAAAATTGTTAAAAATTATTATCAAAGTACTGATTTTAGAGCATGGCTCTATTCGCCTAACGTCGAACCTCGCATGGTGGCGACGTCAACTGGCCACGGAGATCGTGTGATCTAACACCACCCGATTACTTTCTGTGGGATTACGTGAAAACTCTAGTCTATGCGGACAAACCACAGTCAATTGCTCCTTTAATGGCCAACATTACTCGCGTTCTTCGAGTTGAGTCCTATTTATGTGAAGATATCGTCCAAAATTGGTCCATAAGAATACAACATCTACAGCGGAGTCGCGGTGGCCAATTGGCTGAAGTTATTTTTCCATACATAATGTCATCGAATATCCTTTAGGATATTATAAAAATTGAGGTAATATCACTTAAACAGGTTATTTTATTTTATTTCAAAGTTCGAGCGCTCTTAATGAAAAACCCTAAACTAACAATTTTGAGCTCGCTTTTGCACCTCTTCATTCTTAAACAACAACTTAAGTAACCATTTTAACTACGCAGGGCACTGCATATTTAACTTTTTGTTTTCCATTTTTTTTATCTATCTTCATACGTAGTATTGCCATAAATTCTGTTACGAAAAAAAAATCCTGACTTCCTAAAAACGAATGCAATATTTTTAGAATAATTTGGTACCAGTGATAGAGAATTTAAACAAAGAATACATTATTCTACTCACAATGTCTACCCTTAACCGTTAACACAGGATTTTTAGCATTAATTTCAAAGTCTTTCACTTTACGTTCTGATTCCATTCAAAACTGGTCCGCCGCTGATAGTAAAGATTTTTTTAACGATTCTAAATTATTGTTGTGTTTAGAGTAGGCCATGTCTTCTAACACAGACCACAATTTTTAGTCCAGGGGCTTGAGATCTAAATCAGCCGAGAACCACAACATTGGCTGCATAGCCGGGTGCTAAGTCTTGCGGAAAAGTCCATAGTATGTCATCAAAAAGGCTATCTTTCTGAACTTAACTTTAACTGACCTTTTCAGCCCTTTTTTACAAAAATGAACCTTGGTCACTCCGTGATAAGGCAAACTCCACCAAACCATTAGTGATGCCGCATTATAACCACGCAACAACCAGTTAAAATGTTTTATGGAGCCACGAGCATGCACCAGATAATTTTGCTTATTGTAATATCAATGATTTGTAGTTTTTGTACGTTTTTGATTTTTATCTGAAACAAAAATCAGGTGAATTAATTACTACTGAAACTTGTAAGCTATAGGTAACCTACCTGGCAACACTGTTTCGCCAGAAACTCTATTCGTTGGTGTCCGTTGTCAGTAGCGGTATCGTGAAAAGTGCGGAGCAAAATAAGTGCTAAAAAAATTAATTTTGTGAATATTGAACTATAAATTTAAACATAATAAATTGAATAGTAAAACAAAAATTAAAAAAAAAACTGTAAAAATGGCAGAGGGCTACGATTCAGCAGGACTACTGTATTATCTACCACCTGAACTTTTGAGAAATATTTTTATATATTTACCCGCCAAAACTCTAATTCGCTGTCGCAAGGTAAGTCCGACATGGAGGTCGGTAATAGACGACCTGACCAGAAATGATAAAATGTGGAAGCGTAATTGTATTGAGGACTTCCCTCACACTTACGAGACAGCTCGCAAGAAAGCTAGGCCGGGCCTCTCCTGGTATAACCTGTATCGTTCTTTGTCTTTGTGGTCGTCGGTGGTAAAAGCAGCAGAAGAGCGGGAAGAGTTTTCATTGGCTACGAAATCATTTCAAGAAATCCGCAACTTTAAAATACTCAACAATGGTGTCATAGGTGTCCTTAAAAAAGGATCCATTGTTTATTACGACCTTGAAACATTGGAACAGTCACAACGTCCACCCATGATGGGAGAGTATTCAAAATACACCGAAACTGACACAGTAATTGTCATTTTGGGTTATGATTCGCATCTATTTGTCATACGAAAAGTAGAGAGGACGGAGAGAGACAACACCAGGAACGAGACAGCCATCTCTTATAATAATGTAAAACAGTTTACTCTGACAGGAGAGGAACTATACTTTGTGAACAGAAATAATGACATATTTGTTGTATATTTGTGCTGCCGTAAATTACACGCATTTTATATACTCAGAAGTCTCCGCACAGTCATGACTCTCGGTTACAGTGATGGAAAACTAAACATACTCACTGTTCAACGTGAAATATATTCTATTGAGAATGGAAACACCTGCGTCATGAAAGCAGTCTTGGACTCAAATACTAACTTACTTCAACAACTACAAAAGTTCCAGTTCCTTGAAAATATGGATTGGCGCTTATATTTTCAATGCATGTGCATCTGGAATCAAGCGATTCCCCCTGGACCTCTAAGGGATTTAGTAAGCGTTAGACAACATGGAGATGTCTTCTTTGTGGGATCTTACTGGGGTATATTACGCATATACTATGCTCCGTTTACAGACGATGAATTTGACATTTTCAACAGTCGCCCCGTAAAACAATACAATTTAATGGATACACAGGATTCAGTACAACTTTGTGTTTGTCCGATATTGAATGTCGATGTTATGGAAGAGTACGACGGGCATAAAGTCATTATTGCAATGCCTCGTAAGATAACTGTGATAAATTTCAAGCACGATTTTGAGACTGAATCTCCTCGAAAATATGAAGGACCAATGCTTGTTGAGATTCCAGAGCATGCAGACACAGATTTGAGTGCTCCAGGAACTTCCAAGGAATAAGGAATCAAATTTCATGATCATGAGTAGGTACCGAAATACCTACTAATTTTTTTCTGGTTCTATAATAATTGTTTTGCTTAAATAGTGTTTTAGATATGTTGCACTTCTCTGCCTCGCGAACTTGTTAGTGATTAACGTCATTAATGTGTACAATAATTGTCTATGCGGTATAATTTATACTTATTTCAAAACAGTGTATAAACCGAGTAAACTAGCAAAGCATGCGAGAGCGATTATCTTCTTAAGCTTTAGGATTGTTTAGCTACGAACTGTCAAACGCGCGAAAGTTACAGTAGGTCGTAGATTTCTAATATTTTCTAATTTTCTGTGCATTTTTTTTTATTTCCGTAAGGACCTTCTACAAGTATTAGAATAAAAAAATAACCGTAACCAAGGTAAATTGGAATTCATTTTTATTTATATAGATTGATATGTAGGTATAGTATAGATTACTGCGAGAATCTTTTCTCGAAGTTTTATTTATCGGGAAGCGAAGCCTAAATTAAATATAATTAACTATTATTTAAATGTTATCTAGATGTTAGTAAATTAACAGGATACGGACAAGCCGCAGCAGCCATAACTAGAGACGGTGCACAAACCTGGCATCTCAGTAGGTATCTGTTACCGTCACCCATAGAAATTGACTACTCTTGCCTATTCCCACTATGCCTGTGACAGTTAAAGACAAAATTAGTGTTTAGCAATAGAGAATTTGCGCAGGAAGAAATAATTATTAACCACTAAATTTTATTATTGAAAGAATTATCACGGCTATTCCATGCCCTGTGAATATATTATTGATAACATCCAACCCACATGTAAAGTTAAATAACCTTGAAAATTCAATGTTTTACAATAATTTAATTTTTATTCCATTTGATGTATGTGTTCTAGAAGTTTAAGGTTTAGGATAGGTAAGCGAATACTATAAGACGATATTATTATGACAAAAATATATAATCTAGGTTCTTTTACTAGCTACTACACATCTCAAGTCACATCAAATCTTGTCACGATTTTAATCAAAGTTAAATCCGGTCAGGATATTAAATAATTAAAAAACTAACTCTGCGCTGTTGATAAGACCTATGCCACTTGTCTATGACAAATCTTCATATTTTATTTCTGTGTAGCATGGCATTAGAATGTATCTATTGTTGTTGTACAAGACATTGTCAATCTTGTCAGTGATACTCAAGAATTTTGTAAACTAAGGGTTTTGACGGTCTATTAATAAATTGCACGTGTTATTGGCAAAATTGTGGTGTCTTTTCCACAAATGCCATTTAAGAAGAGTTGAAGTTGGGTATAGGTAGACCCTTGGTGATACTCAGGCCATCAAATCTAAGAAGAACCGTTAGACATTTCAGACTTTTTAAGCCGAAATAGCTTTGTTTAAGGGTAACTCACACAATTTCAATTTGCCGTAACCATTTTAAACCTTTACCGTAAAAACAATGGAATTTAAAGTTATTTTTATTTTATCACGTGATAGATATACCTACAATTTTAATCATCAAATTTAAATTAAAATCTTTCAAGGAAATTGAAATAACCAATACATAGGCACCTATATATTAGTTATTTCAATTTGTTGTAAATGTAAATGTGTACAATAGACGGCAATATTTTTTTACCTCGTTTTAAAGTCACGTAATAAGGTCCTTTACTTGTATACGAATAATCGTTGAAAATGTCCGAATAATCGAACTTATGAGTAACGAGCCGTTTTCAATCCAAGAGTCTTTTAGTATTTAATATCACTTAATTTTCAGCTAATATCGAACTGTCAACAAAAACGAATAAGTAATTAAAATGTATCATAAGTTAATGTAAATATTTTTTTGCATGTAAAATCGCTCATATTCAAGTCAAATTTAAGTTTTCAATAATTTCAACAAAATACTTCATGAAAATGAATGATTTCAGTTAAATTAAAATACGTCACTACGGCTTAAACTATGAAACGCTAGGTCAATCTTTTACAATATCGGTTAGGTTAAGATAGAATTGAAAAACCCGAAAATTTATCTCTGTTATAAAATTCTGATATTTCCTAAAATTTACTAGTAAAATCTAAGATATACCTACCAATAGCGGGTTTTTACATAAAAATATAGATAAATCTGTAAAACTGTAATGAAATGAAATCAATACCTCTTAAGAATCGGAAATTATAGTAATCGATTTCTTTGACCCTACCCCAACATATTCTTTAATCTGACAGAACTATCAAACGGTACTTCTAAGATTTGATGAGCTGTGGGGGATAGCGCGCACGAGCAACTTTAATCTCTGCAACTAATTTGTTTCTCACATCAAATCAATGGGATTTTTGTCCCCAAAGTTCGAAGTTCGATGACAGGCCGGCGACGCAACTATCGCCCTGTATACATTATAATGCTAGCAAATTTTTACGAAATAGACATGTTGCTGTAGCTTTCGTACCGTGGCGAGGAGACAGCGACAAAGAGCTAAAAGTTGGTCACGGGCGTCCTCCCTAATAACACAAACATATAGTATGTACTATGTACCTACCTATCGATATCATTTTAAATAATCTTGATAATGTTGCTAATAAGTATTTGGATACTGAGAATAAGACTTCCTATAAAAGTAAAAAAAATATACAAATTAATGTACAAGTCGTATCACTGATAGTAGAGGTCAGTGTTTCGTATAGATAATCGTTATTGACAAGTTTCATACTTCAAAAGTAATCCTATTTTTTTGATTCAATTATTGTAGACTTCTTTCGAAAAGAAAAACAAAGAATTTAACGTAAAGTGGGAACGATTAGGTAGGTAGAAGAAAAAATACCTAAATAAAATTTGGGAATTACGAATAAGTAGGTAGGTATACCTAATATCTTTAAAAAACTTTTATGAATGAGATTCCTTATCAGTTTAACTTTTGTATAACCTTATACTCTTATAAAACTACCTAATAAAATACATTGGTAAATGGAAATAAAATAATTAACAGGATAAAAAGATATTATGAATTTCAACTTTTCCTGTTTCCTTTATCTTATTGGGATGTTAGTATGTAGTTATAGAAATAATATATTATATATTTTATCTATATTCCAATTGTTTAGGTAGTTAACTAACAAGATTGTTTACGTTTGTCAAAGATAATTTAAATTTAGTCAATTACCAAACATCGGTTTAGGTAAAGAACAAATTGTAAACATTTTTAGATAAAATTTTTAGACAACTTTTAGATAAAAGACATGTCAAGATTGTTTACACTTAGTTAATACCTATCATACCTACAGATAGATTATTAGAAGCACCGGAAATTGGTTCTCGGTAGCTTCGTCTCTCTCCTCTGGCTTGCCTTAATTGGCTGACCAGATGCTACGACATTGTAGACGGTATTAGATGCTCCACATAATAATAATTTCCCAAGTCCTCCACTTTCACGATTTTATGCTCCTTCAGTTCAGATGGCTTAATCAATTAATTTTAGACTTAGTCGGTTCCTCTGTCTCTGGCTTGCCTTAATTGGCTGATCAGAAACTACAGTACCTACTAAATACTTTGTAGTTGAGTATCCACATAGCAATTTCTCCTAAGAACTGGTCCTCCACCTTAATGATTTTATACTCCTTTAGTTCAGAGGGCCTAATCAGTTGGGGTTTTAGACGTAATTATAAGTCTTTCGCCTCTGGCTTGCCTTAATTGGCCGATCAGAAACTCCGACTGCACCATATATTTGATAATGAGCTCTCCACATCATGAAATGCTCCAGTAACTATTTTCCTACTCATGCAGTGTTGTACACCTACAGTTCAGAAAGCCTATTTTAGAACTAGTCGGTACCTCTTGTCTCTGGCTTGCCTTAACCGGCCGATCAGTAACACCGACGGTACTATAAGCTCGATAGTGGAGCGCCCAAACAATAACTAAACCATCCTTATTAATTTTAGTGTTTACTTACTTCTCCAGTGGTTTACCCTTTAATTCAAAAGACCTATTTAGCTGAACTTTATACTTAGTCGGTTCTATTTGTTCTTGGCTAGCCTTAATTGGCCGATCAGAAACTCCGACGGATATGCTTAATAATGGATGAGCTTTCCACATCGTGAAATACCCCAATAACTATTTCCTCACGTGGAGTCTCTAAACCGTGATAATAATATGTTTTAATTAATGTTAGTGTTTCTTAACCTGTACAGTAATTTGATCCTTCAATTTTGAAGGCCTATTCAGCTCAATTTTATACTTATGTCGATTCTCCTCATTCCTGACTTGCCTTAACTGGCCGATCAGTAACTGTTTCCCCACCCGGCCAATATTTTGTACCTATGTAATACACTTAAGTTTTTACAAATGCTGAAAGTGTAACGTGCTTTCATACGGATTATACAGAGCTTTTCTGTAAGTTAAATTAACCGATATCTTGAATTAGTAATAAAATATACATAAATGTTCTACAATTAAATATATTGATGTTAGTTCTATGTCCCTTAGGGACACCTGCTGTAATTCATTATCATAATACCTACCTATGTCTATAATTTTATTATTTAGTTTATGAAAATCGATTCAAAAAATTAGATTGACATTCTAGGAAATTTACTATTAATTTTGAGCGAAATATGCATTTCAGTAAAGGAATCCTTGGATCCCCGTTAGGCGTCAGGCAGGTCATTCGTTTTTTTTCCTGAAGACATTGCCGATTCTAGTCAAAAATAATTTTTAATTTATACTTAGCTTAATATGTACTAGGTCAACTGACTATTATTGGAACTATTATTTTGCGATTAAGACGTATTTACCTATATTAATATACACCCCTATTTTTTAATTAGTACAAAAAAACTCGCTCTATCCGTACCCGTTACTGATCATGTTTATGTAGTCAAAAGTAAAAAAAAACGAAATCCCAAAATTGTCCACGAAAGTTTATCATAATTTGTAAATTCATAATTAAATCAATCATTCATAACAATTGCTACTAGAAAATAACAGAGGTTAAAGTATGAAATTGCCGTTTTATGGTAATAGGTACTTCGAAATTCCATAGAACCTTCATGGTTTGAGATTTCAAGCAATAACGGCAGATGTCTACTGTGCCGAACTCCGAACAATGATAGCAAAACTGGCAGTGAAACATCCCCGACTCATGAATCGATCATCACCGTTATTGGTCCATGATAACGCGAGACCTCATACAGCATGATAAACCGTTTTAACTCTACAGGAACTGCAATTAGAAACCATTCGTCACCCTCCGTATTCGCCAAACCTTGCTCCATCGGACTACCATTTTTTTCGTGATTTGGACGATTTTCTACGTGATAAAAAGTTTTCCCTCTCCTAGAGAGAGGAGGCCTGAGTCCCAACAGTGGGAACATTAAAAGGCTGATTATGTTTAATATGCTTAATCATCTAATGACTTCTCGCGCTCTGGGTGGAGCGCGCGGGCGTGTCAGACTTTTACTGACTAAAACCACACCTGTGTCCTTCAGTTGCCCTTTTCGTTCTAGGGGTTCTACGGTTGTCCTTTTTAGAAATTCTCCGCGGTCCTAGCTAGTGGGCATCGGCCCTGCTGGGCCCCTACGGTTTGCTGACATCTCCTTGAGGAGCGCGTGGATCACTACGCGCTGTTGACGACTGGGCTCGGTCCGATCAATTACCGGACGGCCGGACGGCAAGCTACCCATTGCTCGACGTCCGCTAGCCCGCGTCTACCGTGGCTGGTAGTCGGGGTCAGAATCTCGGCGGCTGGGGCGTGAGGACATTCGTTCCCTCACGCGTGCGGCCTCCTCCTTTGCTAGCATCACTGCTTCGCAGAAGAAGGCCACCGCCTGCCATTCCTCCTCGCTTCGGACCATAGCCCGAACCAGTGCCCGACAAGAGAGGTCGCTGCCGCCGATTGCCTCCACGAGGACACGACGGTGCTCCGCACAAGTGGGGCACACCTCTACCGTATGCTCCACCGTGTCCTCCAGGCAGTCCACACAATGACGACACCCGGACGTTTCTTCTGCCTGAATCCGATGGAGGAACCTCCCGAACTTGCCATGTCCGGTGAGGACCTGCGTCATGCGGAAGGTGAGGACACCGTAATTGCAGCGTGCCCAGCACTGGGTTGCGATAGTCGCCGTCGCCATTCCACCATGAGATCCCGCCGGAACTCTGTCCGCCATGCCGTGCCATGACTTGGCGCGACAGCGGAGTTTCAACCCGGCGTTGTATCTCTACGCGCAAATCGTGCATGCGTGCAAGGACTGTTGCCTCCAATTCCCATGGTGGCACGCCAGCAAGGAGGCTCGCCGCTTCGCGGGAAACCGTGCGGTATCCCCGTACAATCCGGATGGCCGGTGTAGGCGCCAGTCGCTTTTGCAGCGACGGCGCCTACACCGGTGCCCCGTAAAGGGCCATAGACCGAACAATTCCGCGTAGAGCCTCCGGCAGGAGGCGTCTGGACCCCCAAGGTTTGGCAGGAGCCGCTTTAGGGCAGCCCCGGTCCGTTCCAGTTTGGGAGTCAGACGTCGAAAGTGCTCCAGAAAGTTCCACCGACTGTCGAGGACGAGTCCCAGGTACTTCATCGTCGACCCGACGCCGATGCGAACCCCTCCTACCGTTATTTGGGAACCCGGTGGTTGCGCGTTCCGAGGGCCATGAAAACACATGGCCTCGGACTTGTGCAGTGCCACTTCGAGTCCCAACTGCTGGATCCTCTCAACGACTGTTGCAACCCCGCGTGTCGCTAGTTCGGCCGCCGCCTGGTGCAACTCCCCCTGCGCCAACCTTCCTATTAGATGGCAGCAATGTATAGATAATAATGGTATTTATTTGATTAAATAATTCATACTTTAACCCCTAATACTACGCGCAGTGTTTTCCCATTTTGATCGCCATTAATTCATTAATAATCAATATAGCCTACAATATGTCCATAAATTAGGTGCCATTTTGGGATATGAACAAACTCTAATAACTTTGCTGGTTATGAATATCATTTATTGAGACTTTACTTAAATAATAACAAAACCTTTTCTAATAAGCCCTTTGGGTATTTGTAATAATTACAAATTAGTGGTGTATGTTGTGTGTGCTTGCCTTATCAAAAGATGTCTGTGATTTTTTTAAGATGTTAAATGTGCCAAATTTTGGTCACAATATTTTGATAATGAAATAAGTATTACAATAATTTGGTGCAGGAATATTCGAATTAGGTATACCAGTTCTAAAGTAATTTAGACAGAAATTTCCTCTTACTGCTTTATTTTGCGGTTACATATTGTCAATTTCAAAACCGTTGACTGATTGTATCTATATTTTATGAAATTTTATTTCAATATGATTGATTTTGAATTGTTAGCATATTTGTTTCGATAATTGTCTACCTGTTACAATGTTTGGAATAAATGTTTTTATAATATTTCGTGTTTCAATTCTATGATTGAAGAAAGCCCAACAAAAAAAGGCCAAATTTTATAAAAAAAACATATGCGATACATTTATGATGCATGTTTATTTAACAATTAGACATTACACAAATAATAGTACATTATGATATAAGTGTAGGATTATATCAGATTAACAACGAGGCTATAGAACATATAAAATACAAGTAAGCTATTCGGTTGAAAAAATGTGGTAAGACAACTTATTCAAAGAATATTACACACCATAAATAATGCACCTGTTTATTTCTTCAGATAACCACACTGTTTCTTATAATTGTTAGTACAAAATGTAGACTGGCGAACCTACTTTCCAAAACCACTGTCCAAAACCACCAATAGCTCTTGGTCCCGATGCTTTTGGACAGCGCACCTTCCGTGGCGGTCCGTCTGGACTCCGTCCTGAGTTAGTTCCTCTTGGTCTGGTCTCTCACTTGAGGCCTTCCGGCATGAGTAGCTCTACCGGCATAGCTCTCGAGATCAGAGACACGCAAGCCACCTAAAAAAAGGCAAGAAACCTAATATATAACATGTGTAATGTTAGTGATTACCGTCGAGGCGGTATTTAAATCCGAGCCGTGGCGAGGGTCTTAAGAGAGCCAAGAACGGTAATCATTAATTACTCACGTGTGTCATACGACGTTTTTCAATACACCTGTGAAGAAAACAACAGTAAAACTAATAAAATTTTCTGTGACATGGCGGTAAAAAGCTGTTTTCATTTTTTTTCCTGTTTACCCCTTAGGGAAGGCTATAGTCGTTCAACCATATCGCCTAGTCTTTCGTCTATGTTTTCTTGCGTAATAAGTCTTCCGTAATACTTAGTTGTTTCTTTTTGTTTTACATTAGAATGCAGGTGTAACACACTCTAATGTTTTTTGAAGTATTTGGCAGCAAATGAATCGATTCAGCCTTCTCAGCAAACTTCGCTGAGGTAGCTAACACTACAATAAAATTCTCAGCTCAATTTTATCGAGATCGCGCCTATTTCAATGATTCCACAGATTATTCCAGTTGTGCCGACACATGAGATACAAAACTACATCAATTTTACATCACAATATCCACTAGGAATCAATTTGCGAATAATTAAAACAGCCACCTGAACTTCACTCGAAGAAATCCCGCCAAAAACTCCTGTTTTCATAAGCGAGCGCATCATTTTTTTTTATTTACCCCTAGAGGAAGGCAGGTAGTTTGATCATACTGCCTAGTCTTACGTTTATGTTTTCTTGCGTGAAAAGTTTTTACGATAATGTCTTTCGTAGTGACAATAGAATATGGATGTAACATTATCTAATGATTTTGTAGTATTTAATTTTATTTAATTAATACAGCCACTGAACTTCACTGGAATAAAAAAATCACGACAAAAACCGCGTGCATCTTAAAATGGCGGCCATAGACCATAAAAAAAAACAATTTTTATTTGAATGTACGATTTATTTACTAAATGTTTTTCATTAAATAAATCGTTTGTACAAGTAAAATTTGTCCATTTTAACTTGTAAATTGGATGAATTATGTAAGTAAGATACTATTTTATATAGATACTATTGAACGCAATAACTTATTGGGAATTTTATTCGAATTCAAAATTTGTTTTGTGAACAAAAAGGTTTTAACTACATTATAGCACTAGTGCGTAATGGTAATCAAAATGTCACAGTTTGGTAACGAGTGCCATTATATACCTAAGTGCAGTGCAATAAGAGTCACTTTCTGAGCAAGTGTGTTGAAAAAAATGTTATCCAACAGATAGAATCTGTCAACGTTCTCATCAAAGGTAGGTACTTTAGTTTTGTTTCGTATGTGGTTACGTGCGTTGAATGAGAGTATAAAGAGCTTATTAAATTGTCAATAGTCACCAATATTAACCAACATTATCGCGCTGAGTGGGAATTGATGTCCGATTTCAAAGAGTGGCTTCAGCCGGTCGGTCTTCCGCTCCGGCTGCATCTAATGCAGAGGATAAATGAGGGTCTTCATGTTTTATTTGTATCACAAAATTAGTTCTTTCAGTGCTTGGCACGATTGTTAAGATTTTTAACCGACTTCAAAAAAAGGAGGATGTTCTCAATTCGGTTGTATTTTTTTTATCTCAGAACTCCATCGTTTATAGACTTATTTGCAATTTTTTTTTTCCTCTAAAAAGATATGCTTCCAGATTTTATCCCATTTTTTTTTAAATCAATTTCTGATGTTTGTGAGGAATCGAGGGAAACCCTCAAATATTCTAGGCAACGATATATAGTGATTTTGGTATTTTCATCGAGTACCTACTTAAGCATTGACAGTTAAAAAGTAACATTTGAAGAAGTGGAACTGATGAAGAAGACCAGAAATGGCCAACGGAACTTCACCCTCACATAGATATCACAACGAAGATAGTTAAGTAACTATGACAATACAAATAAATAAATGGTTCTGAATAGTTATGTTGAAAATAGTATTATCGAAGTGAACTGATGATTATGATGGAGCCGGAAGGTAGGCACTGGAACTCCGTAATTAATCAATGTATCCTAGCTGTGTTTGGACTTATTAGAATTGTCATGAGATGAACTTTGGCTGTAAGGTTCTATCAAACTGATCTGATGATGGAGCCGGAAGGTAGGCACTGGAACTCCGTAATTAATCAATGTATCCTAGCCGTGTTTGGGCTTATTAGAATTGTCATGAGATGAACTTTAGTTATAAGGTACTATCGAACTGACCTGATGATGGAGCCGGGAGGGGGATGGAAACTTCATAATAAAATAATGTATCCTAGCAGTGTTTGGGTTAATTGTAATTGTCCTATAAGTGTATCACAAGTAAAAAGTGTGAAAAAGTTTTACAAAAAAATATATAACCGACTTCACTACAAAAAATAAAACACTAAAAGGATCAAAATAACTTTAATTAAATAACAAGCAAACAATAAAAGAAACACCGACTTCCGGAATTAAAGTTATTTTGATCGATAAAGAGTTTCATTTTTTGTAGTGGTCGGTTATTTTTTATTTTTTTTGTAAAAGTTTTTTTTTTAATAAATGCTTTTTCTTTCTGTATTGGCATTTTCAATGTAGATTTAGCAGAAAATATTTTTTAGAGTTAGCTGCACTCATTGTAGTCCCGTCCCTTACAGGTCATCAAAACTAAGAAGTACCGTTTATGTAAGTTTGACGTCTCACATTTTTTAAACCAATTTTTTATAGGCGTAACTCAAACAATTTCAACTAACTACCGTCTTCCGTTTTTCCGTAAAAACGTGGAATAATAAAGCTATTTTAATTTTATCACAAAATATACAATTTTTAATTAACAAATTTATATTAAAATCTTCCAAACAAAGCAAAATAACCAATGTAAACAACAGATAGCTATTTTTCTAGACTTCGTTTCAATGACTACAAAAGACTTGAAATAAGTAAAATAAAATGGTAAAATGCCGAGCGTACGGTCCCGGTCGGTGTGACATTGTCAGCTGTAATAAAATACCTGGATTGTCCTTCCCTCGGTAAGTTTTTATTTACTTTGTTGTGAACCAAAACGATTTTTCTAAATCAATTAAATATTTCGATGATATTTAATAGTCTTTAACGTAGAATATTTAACTGTCATGCAATTGGTCCATACGTTCACTTAGAATAAATGGAACAAAAACCAAAAAAAGACAAAATTGTTTTACGAGTTCCAATTTATGACAGCTCAAGTACTTGTAGAATTAACCGGGGACGGATTTAATAATAATAATAATAATAATAATAAATCATTTATTTTCAGGCATCTTGGCCCATAGATAAATACCTTATAAACTAACATATATATAAAGTAAATTAAATACAATTTATTGTTAATAAATACGACTTATGACTATGTTAGTAACACTTCACTGCACTTGTTCACTTTGTGCTGTTCTGTGGCACTTGTCCGCGGAAGCGACGGAACACCACGCCCTGCGGCCAAAAGTCTTCCTTCAACATGAGGGGCAGAAAAGTGTTCGGGACTCGCACCACGAACGCCTTGAAATTGACGTTACGGTGCGACTCCAGAAGCTGTACCCTCAGTGCGAACTTCGTCTTATGGCGCACGTACTCCACGATGTCTTCCACCCTCGTGGTGTGATGCAGGCGGGAGATGTACACGGGAGTGTTCGGCTGAGCAGCACGCAGTCCTACGCTAGGAGTTGCAGGTGCTATGCCGCAGCGATTCTTGTTGGTTTGCGTTCGACGCTTCCTCCTTTGCACTATAACGAAACCATCACTATCATCGACCTTGTTCTTTGCCTTGTCAGGCACAGGTTTCGGATTAGGAGCGCCAGGGGCGCTCGCGGTGACGCTAGCGAAATCCTTTCGGATCGGATTCGCTGGGGCTGCAAGAACAGGCAGCGGGACGGGGCGAAGGGCTCGTGCGGTGCATGGAGGAACCGCGGTGACCGGCACGGAGTTGCGGGGCGCACGAGTGGGGCACTCTGCAACCTCAGCAATCGACGTATGCGCCGGCGACGAAACTGCTGACGCGAAGTTCGGCGACAATATATTGAGGCCGGCTCCATGACGCATGTTTACGTTCGATGCATCGACTGATGACCTAGTTGCCGCCGCGTTATTGCGAAATTCATTAAACTCCTTGCGCAAATCGGCGACGGTTTTCTGAGATGCATCCAACTTTGCTAGCACATCCGCAAGACTGGCCCTCAGAAAGACAATATCTTTCAAAAGGCTTGTTACATCGACGTGGTCGAAGGTGACTGGAGGGAGCTTATGCAGCTCCTTTGCCACAAACGTCGGCACGTCGTCAGGGTCGGTCTCCTTGAACAGCGTGATAATATCCTGTAGGCTTTTCTTAGTCCCGTCACGCCGGCGGGATGGCATCTGGTCGCGCTTATCAAGCACGCTGAACAGCAACAGCTTCGCAGCAGCTATATCTTCCTCGCTGAAGTTCGTTGCGCAGATTTGGATTGCAGACACCTCGTCCATCACATCCAGCTTCTGCTGTAGGAACGCCAACAGCTCGTTTGCCACTAGATTGTCTGTCATGGCCAGTACTTACGAGCGACAGCTTGCGCTGCGCTAATCGGTGTAAATAAAACTCAAATAACACGTCCACATCGGCACGCGGCACAAGCGAGACTGATATTGCGTAATGCGTAATACGAAATATTAGTGGCAATAAATATTTATTATCATTATTTTCTTATTGATTAAATAATTACTAGAATATATTCTATGACATAAAATAAACCCCCACACACTTAATTTTTCTTAATAATAACTTAGCATAATGCCTGAGCACGCCATAATTATAGCGTCAAGTCCTCTCTTCGAGGAGTGGCTGGAAAGACGTCACGGCATCCTCACCTTCCGCATGACACAGATTCTCACCGGATATAGTAAGTTCGAGAGGATCCTGCACCGGATTCGTACGGAAGAAACGTCCGGGTTTGGACCGCCCAGAGGACACGGCGGAGCACCGTTGAGTCCTCGTGGGGGTGATCGGCGGCCAATGACCTCACGCGCGCCCTAAAAAAAATGTCAGCAAAACTGTAGGGGCCCAGCACGATTGAAGCCTACTGGGGCCATGGGTTGGTTTCTGAAAATAAAACCCGGACTCCTGTAACGCAAGGCAAAGAGACTGGGAGTAACATATTCAATGTTATATATATATTTTTTTTTTATACCCTTCTCACCAAAATAACGTTGTATTTCTATAGTTTTGACATTTTAGTGAAATATTTACATATGCATACCTAAACACCCTATTTTCTAAACCGTTTTTCTAAACCATTTTGGTACATTTTTACACACATAAGTGTGTAAAAATGTACCAAAATGGTAGGTAACTTTTTCTTTAAAATGTTATAAACTAAAGATCTGAAATGTTTTTTCCGCATTCTTTAAAATATTAATTTTGTGGGTATTAGATATTGATACAACCAGGGCTGGGCAAAATACATGCTTTGCTTTAATTGAAATACAAATTACAAAATACAGTATCGCAAGTAATTAATTAAAATACAAAATATCTTTAAGTACGGTATTTGAAATATAAAATACAAATTACAGTATTTTAGCTACTTTTAATTAAAATACAAAACACAAATTACATGTTACAAAATAAGTAATCTAGACCAGCATGGGCTGAGAAGTAGAGGAAAACAAGATTAATTAATTAGTAAAACCAGTTTCCTTTCATAAACACTAAATTTTTAAATGTACTGTCAGACAAACAGCCTCTCGTTGGAGAGTGAATAAAACCTGCTAAAGAAAACAATCTTTCTTGACGGTTAAATGTATTTTAATGTTAAAATGTATTTTGAAGCCTCAAGTATTTGAAATACTAATTACAAAATACTTCGCCGTCCGGTATTTGAAATACGAATTACAAATTACATTTTTAAGGAAGTAATTGAAATACAAATACCAAATACGTATTTGTATTTCAATTACGTATTTTAATTACAAGTAATTCAAATACTGCCCAGCCCTGGATACAACACCATCGATATGTTGTAGGTACCTACCTACAAAGTACCAACGCATAGCTACCGCCGTACCTGCCGTATCAATGATACTGGCCCTTGCGCTACATGCCCCGACGCGACGTGCGCAAAAATTCGGTAATGGAAATCTGGAATTCTCTTCCACATACATTAAGAGCTAGCCCTTCATTGGAGGTTTTCAGGGGAAGAATTAAGGAACATTTTTTATCAACATGACCCATAAATATGTATGTTTATAAGTATTTATTTATTGTATATATTATGTTTATGTATAGTGTGCTGTACACATATCTGTTTAGTATATTTTTAGTTTTAAGTTTAGAAACTTTTTTTTTTTTGTACAGTTCAAGGTCCTCAAAATATGTAACATTTCTTTCTTACTCATATGGTTTGCTGTAAGAAAACCCAGTTGTGGGTTAAGCTCGCCTATGTACATCAACTGTCATATTTTATTGTTTATATAAAATTTTATGTACAATAAACAATAAAGAAGAATAAAGAAAATATGATATAATGTTCTAATAATGTATAGACAGCTCCGCTCGTTTTAGCATTTTCTACATAAGATCACAATAAAAACTTAACCTATCCTAGTCCAGAATGTTCCAATAATATATATAATAAAAAACAAACGATTGATACGGGGGCCTTGTGGGCCTAGCTACGCTACTGTACCTATATAATTCTATAATACTAATACCGACCTCAGTCCGGCCCTGTTTAAGTGCCTTTTTCCTAGGTGTGTGTAATGGCTTCATAATTTTTAGCTAATGTTTTGTCTGCTACGCTTTATACATATATGTCTAATGCATTTACAAACACACACTACTGTATCCTAAGATTTACTAGTAAAACCTAACACATACCAATAACGGAATTTTACAGTAACATTAATCTGTAAACTGTACCTAATAGATTAGTAAATACAAAAAAAAAATCAATCTCTTAAGAATCGGAAATTACAGTAATCGATGTCTTTGACCCATCCCTTTTCCCTTTATTTTCTTTCCATTTACGGAACCAGCAAAGACCATGCTGCCAAGTCATTTGTACTGTTTTACACTTCAGTAAATTATATCAGTATACGTCATTAGTATTATTTACATATAAATAGCTTACTCTATAGCTTCAGAGGTCTAAGCTTATTATCGTAGAAAGAGCAACGCTTATTATTTACTTTTCAATTTATTCTATTCTATTCTATTTTTTATTAATGGCAATGGCCGCTATCGAATATTCTGCAAATGTCAAAAGCAAATTGGATCAACAAGAGTGTATGCCACAAGGAAGTAGAATGTTAGAAACATAGCTGAAATATAGAAGACACATAATGAAATTCGGAATCTGCTACTAAAATTAAGTTACCAAGAGACTGAAGACCTCCTCAGACCAACCCGTTAGATCATACGACGCTAACTTTCACTCACACACACCATTCATTACACTACACAGATACACACAGTCACACACCTACACATCATGTGCGCACACAAAAATGACCACCATGAATATCTATGTGACATGATGAAATGATGATTCTCAAAAATATAATTTTTCAATATTATTATTAAATATTAAATGTTTCTGGAATTATTACATTATTATATTTATATTTATTTTTTGAATCTTAAATTTTTACTATAATCTGATTTTGTAAATCGTTTTTGGACTGTTTTAGAGCTAAAATTATCCTTTATTATAAAAGAATGAAAGATGCTGGTGCCTGTGATACAATGTTTTTCATTAGTACAGGTACCAACGAAACTCCTTTTCTGTATTTAACAATTATTATTTGGCAAAATTGTTTTTATCAATTGAATTTTCTGTGTATTTTTCTGAAAATAAACTATTATTATTATTATTATTATTATTTATTATTATAGCTGAAATACGACTTCGTACAACATCTGTCAAAATTCGAAACAGATGTCGGGCCTGCATTCACAACAGAGGCCAACAATTTGAGCAGGATTTGTAAAAATTATGAAATAAATAAAAACTTTTTACAAAAAAAATACAACCGACTTCAAAGTAAAAAAAAGCACTGAAAAGTGCAAAATGACTTTAATTTCGGAAGTCGGTGTTTCTATAATAGTTTTGTCTCTTCGTTATTTAACACCGACTTCCGAAATTAAAGTTATTTTGCACTTTTCAGTGCTTTTTTTTACTTTGAAGTCGGTTGTATTTTTTTTTGTAAAAAGTTTTTATTTTACACTTTTTAGTTATGGTACCACCACTAAAAAGTACCCCTCAGCCAAACTTAAATATCTTATAGCCAGAGTGCATCTCATGACAATTCTAATAATCCCAAACCCGGTTAGATTACATTAATTTATTACAGAGTTCCGGTGCCTAACTTCAGGCTTCATCATCAGATCAGTTCGATATATTCTCCCTCAACTTTCAGTCAGTCATCGACTACACGTATAAACAAAGCAATTTTACTTGTTACGACGGTTCTGCTGTGATCCTATGAGGAGTTCTGTTCCATATCTTCGAAGTTCATGATCAGATCATAACAATATTTCTATGGGACCAATTCGGAAGCATAACCATTCAATAAAAAAAAATATTTCAAAATCGGTCTACAATTGACCGAGAAATCGGTGAACATACATAAAAAATAAAATAAAAAACACAACCGAACATATAACCTCCTCCTTTTTGAAGTCGGTTAAATGATAAAAATGCAATTTCATTTTTTTTTAATATCTATTAAAACCCACAAAAAGAGATACGAAACAGCTTGTAGGTACCTTATAAGAGCGAGATAACATATTTAATAGGTTTTTCAGGTATCATTTAAGTAAAAATATTTTTTTAAATCATAATTTAGAATAGTCTTATGTGACTCGATTCACGATTCTTGCGAATTCACAAAGTTATAAAAATATTTTTATGGCATGTGGCACATCACTAGCAAGAGAATAAACTAGAGAATTTTTGAGGGAGTTGGAAGATTCCGGTCGCTTTTGATTTTTTTTTATTGCCATGTAAATAGTTGTAACATGAACAGCTTTAATTTAAGTCCAAAACTGGAGTAAATTAAAAAGAACTAGATAGCTAATGTCACTAATTTTAATTTTAAAAGTACCTAATACAATACACATCTAAATAAAATTAAAATTCAGAGTCTACGCCTTATATATATTTATTAATCTATTTTTGAACGAAAAATTTGAGTCTTATTTTCATAAAACAATAAAAAGTCGATGAAAAAAAATCCACAGGGCATGAAAAGTGTTTAGGGGTCTGAAAGGATAGCAGATGACCCCTCCCGTCGACACACGATGCACCAAACACCCTGTATATTGAGAATACTGTAATGCCTTCCATCCTTCCAGATACAACATTCATGGCGCATGTTTGCCTGAAGGCAAAGATAAGGGCGAAAGTGGGACCCGATTATTGACAAAATGAGCCGATCCTCCATATCCATCGGACGTCACATCGGAGGACGTTGTAATGTGGTATACGGAAGCTAAGACTTGGGGTGAGCCAAGTCTCAACTATAGAACAAGCTAGAAGTTTATATTTGTTAATGACGAATATGAGGTCGTGCTTTTTATTTCACACGCTCCTCACATTCCATTGTAGTAATGTATGGCTGGACGCCATTTTTGATTGGTAATAAGATTTTAATTAGTTGATTGGCAACGTTGGACGGTGAATGGGAGCTAGAAGGAGAAGAGATAAGGGTAGGTAAAAGATTTCCCGTCATCGAAAGTGATGACACAAGTTTCTGTGGGTTTCCATTCGATAGCACCGTCGTTGCGTATTTTCCTGATAATGCGTCGAACTTTAAGGATTTGCCCACATCCAGAAGGCACAGACAAAAAAGTTAAGGCTTCTTCCTCGGGGATATCAATGGGAACACCTGAAATAACACCTATCCTAGTGATGTTAAATGTACGGATGGATGCTGAGTAACCGTGTTTAGATAAAAGGTTATTAACTAGGAACGCATTTGCGTCCTGAGGAGAAGAAAATTCTATCAACACACGGTTTCGACCAACTTTATTAACTCCGTCCCGACAAACACTTGCAATTTTTTTGAATAATAAGAATTTTCCAAAGTTCACAGGATGTAGTGTGGTGCCTGCGTTTGGTGAAGTTTCCAGTCGAGAGACATGCACGACATATGGGCCTTTATCCATGGCAGAATACCTTACATGACCGATTTGACTATTAGGCTGTTTGCTTGGTGGAGTAGGAATGGGAGTCTTCGATATTGGGGCGTTATCGACTCTGGGACACATCTATTTCTGTAATGCTACAGACAACATCGGCACATTGCGACAATGGATTTAGGGATAAGACATTTGCGGATGTTTGGATGTCAGGCGGGTCAGGATCAGGAGGTTTATTTCTATCCATCTTGGATAGACCTGATAAAATACAAAAAATCACAAAGCAAGCCTGTTAACGAACACAAGGACGGCACAATTATATAAAAATAAGTCTCAAAAGTTACAACAATCACTCGGAAACAATTAGAACTCTCAAAACACACGTGCTAACCAACCCCGTGATCCGAATTGCGATAAAAGTGATTATATCGCGAATCCGACCAAATTTAATAGTCCCAAAATTTAAGGGCTATTGAGTAATAATTGTAACATTGCGCGTTGGTTGGATTCGCGATGTTATTGCTTTTGACGCAATTCGGAACGCAGGGTAAGAAACCCGTAGCGAGAATGTAGGCACTTTTCAATTGTAATCGAGTTCAAAAATCTCTAATCGTCTAAAGTGAAAGTATGTAGGTACTTTGTTAAATCCGATTAACTGTCACATCCATCCAAGAATCGTGTATACAATCTGGATTAATTACGTCCAGGAGCGCCGGTACCTTCGTTGTTCCTGGTTTCTATAGTACAAGAGAAAACCTTAGTTTGGGAACAGGACAATGTATGTGATGTTGTCTCAATTTATTATTTATACACGATACGGGCAACGGATGCCAGTTACTGATCGGTATCCGTTATGAAAATGTCGATCAGTGAGCATTTCTCTTCTCACAATTCGCCACTTTTACGAGTCATCAAATGAGCATGAGCATCCATGAGGTTTTGTAAAAGTCGGCGCCCCTGATTACGTCAACCTCAAAAACGTACCGAAGAGTACGATATAAAAGGGTATATATCTCTTTCTACTAATGTGTCCATAGACTAGTTCGTACTACGAGACATTCTGTTCTAAAGAAGTTCAAGATGAAAAAAAGCGCGAGAATCGTCGATATGGCGGGCGTGATTTTTCTGGCGGTTTTGTAAAAAATAATTAAAGTCGAGATTAGTTGTGTAAATTTGTGTAGATATTGCTTAGAATAGTTATTTTATTATTTGTGTATATTAGTCTTCGTATTTAGGGTAAGTTTTTTTTTACTTTATTCTCTTTTCTTTGTCCAATGGACAAAGAACCACCCGATCCGGGGGGCACAGTCCCCTCGGTAGGGTATAATGTCATTATTAACGAGTCCAGTATGGACACAGACTCGTCCATACCTAGATCGGAGCGGAAAAGGGCTAGGGCTCCACGCAAAAGGTGCAAACACTGTAATAAAAGAAGAAGACATGGTAAATCTACAGCAGAAACCAACAAAGATACACACTGCCATTGTGAAAATGACTTGGTAATTACCAACACTTCAAACAACAGCCAATCATTACGAACAACACCTTTAAATCATCTGGAGACCACTCCACGTTCTGTGGATGGCCCCCAGACTGAAATATCTTCGAATTCGGATCTCCCCCAGAAGGCGCCACAGGTTGCTAGGGCTTTGTACGAATCTACAGACTTATCCCCATATGTGGTACACATCCAAATAATATTTGATATTACGAATTCAGGTCAAACATTACACCCAATCACTTTAGGTCACTTTTTAAAAAAACGAAGGATTGCACAGCATTATTAATAACAGCATTAATTAATTTAATAACAACACATGAACAGCATTATTAATGGTTCAATGAAACGCATTGGTCGCAACAGAATATCTCTAAGCTTCTCTCATTACATTAGAAATTGAAGGCATTTGTTCCATCTTTTAACGTCTGTCGTATGGGAATTATTAATGGCGTCCCTACCGAATGGTCTCCTGATGAAGTTATTAAAAATGTTTCCCTACTGGATGCGGGAAAGTTATTAAAGTTAGGCGTCTTAATTATAAAGTTCACGAACCGACCCCTGTTTGGAAACCATCTCAAACAGTCGTGTTGACCTTTGACGGGCAAATTTTACCGAAACGTGTGTTTTGTTGTTACAATTCTATGCCAGTAGAATTGTATACATTCCCAACTATACAATGCTTCAATTGTTGTCGTTTCGGTCATACAAAGGTACAATGTAGGTCGAACCCTCTGTGCTTCAAGTGTGGGGAGAAACATTCTGCCGACACTTGTAGCATTCAAGACGAAGATGGTAAATGCTGTCATTGCGGTGGCATTCATTACGCCATCAATAAAAAGTGTCCCGAGTTTGAGAGACAGAGAGCAATCAAGCACTATATGGCCCATAGTTGCGTATCGTATGCCGAAGCATCGCAGCTACATCCCCCAGTGTCAAAACTATATGCAGACGTGGTAACTTCAGCTCCTCCACTTGCCAATAAAAAACCTATTTTACGCTCTTCACCTCATTCACCTAACACATCACACAAAAAAACTGTTTTCTCAAAACCTCGAGATGCCCCAAAAACCACTAAGGGGTATGACCGGGCAGCTCACCAAAAACTTATTAATAATGAAGTTTCGATGACAGGTAATGGTGTTGCATTGCAAAATAAAACAAATAATGAAAGTCAAATTTTAAATATAATTATTATGTTAATCAATACTTTATCTAAAAATAATATTATTGAGACGTCCATCGTTGCCACTGTAATTGATACGCTGTCTAACTTATCTAATTTTAATCATAATGGATCCAAGTCTATCCAAGATTGTTCAGTGGAACAGTCGCAGCATAGTGAATAAAAAATCTGATTTGTGCTATATATTGAATAAATACGATCCCTTTGCAGTCGCTCTCTGTGAGACATGGCTTAAACCAGGGTTCTCATTTAGAATTCCTGGCTATGCATGTCTAAGAACAGACAGAAGCGATGGGTATGGCGGCGTCGCCATACTTGTAAAAAATAACTTGTCCTTTCAATCTTTCCCTCTTCTCCGTCTCAGTGACGATATATCTGCAGTTGCTGCCATTGTAAATAAAATCTGTTTAGTATGTATATATTATTCTCGTCCTACTGTGAATATCCTTTCTGAAATTAATAATCTTTTATCAGTCTTACCTAAACCATTTTTGGTAATGGGCGATTTTAATACACAACACCAATCTTGGGGAAGTTCTAATACCAATTACTATGGAGAGAAACTATTAGAAATCTTAGACTCTAATAATTTGTGTATTTTAAACACATGTCTCCCAACACGCCTAACAGATCCAGTTGAAGGAATAAGTGCTCCTGATCTCTCGATATGTACACCTGAGCTAGCATCAGCATTATCCTGGTCTCCTCTACCTTTATCTTATGGCAGTGATCATTTCCCATTAATAATTACTTTTCCACATAAAAAGCCAGAGGTTTGCAGTCCCACACCACGATTAAAGTACAGACTTCAAAATGCAGACTGGGATAAATATAAAAATGGTGTAGAAGAGAGAGTTCTTACTTTATCTGATTCCTTACAACATGATCCTCAGTTACTGGCTGATCAATTTACAAGGATTTTAATAGAGGTAGCAGATAATACTTTCCCTATAAAAAATGGCGCTACAGGCAAAATTCCCTCACCACCTTGGTGGGATGCTGATTGCACTCAGGCTGTTAAAAATAGAAAAAAGGCACAAAAAGACTACTGTCATAATATGACTCAGCTCAATTATGAGCTATACCTAGAAGCTGCTCGTGCAACCCGTACACTCCTTAAGAAAAAGAAATTCGAAGGTTGGCAAAAATTTTGCGAATCTATCTCTCCAGCAGTTAACGTTTCCATAGTATGGCAAAATATTAAACGATTTAGGTCAGCATTCAGTGACACAACAGCCTCAAAACTGCCATCAGAGTTAGCCAATGAGTTCATGGATCATTTAGCTCCTTCTTCAGTCCCTGAACAGAGATCTTTGATGCATTTTCCTTTTGTTCCTATTTCTGATTCCGACTTGAATTTTCTCTTCACACTAAGTGAGTTGAAAGGAGTCCTTTCACATGTTAAGGATTCAGCTCCTGGTGAAGATGGTATACCATATTCATTTTTAGCTAATCTTTCCGACTCTGTTCTTTTAATATATTTAAATCTTATCAATGGGGGATGTTGCCAGATATTAAGGCTGCACTTAATATCTGGCAACATCCCATCAAGTTGAAAGTCTCAAATAATTATTCCTGTTCTAAAACCGAATAAACCTGCTTCTAATGCTACTTCGTATCGACCAATTGCACTTTAGACGGTTTTAGCTAAGATTACCGAACACCTTATTAAAAATCGTTTGGAGTGGTTCTTGGAAAGCAAAAACTTGCTTGGTAAATCACAGTTTGGTTTTAGAAAAGGCAAAAGTACTATTGACAACCTTAGTGTATTCATAACTGATATTCGCCTAGCCTTTTCTTCCAATAACTCTGTAATTGCTGCCTTTTTGTATATTAGCTCAGCCTACGATAATGTTATTGTATCAGTCCTGGAACAAAAATTGAAATTATTACAAATTCCAACAATGCTGTCTAATTTCATAATTAACATGCTTTCAGAGAGATCTTTAAATCTAGATGTTGAAGGGCATAAATTTACCCGTTTAATATGGAAAGGTCTCCCTCAGGGTTCTGTACTTAGTCCACTTCTCTATAATATTTACACTTATGATTTAGAATCTTCTCTAAATGGGTCCGTACAAGTCCTTCAATATGCAGATGATTTACTTCTCTATGTATCAGGTAATTCTGTTTCAAATATTTGTTCTTCCTTAACTTCTTCTTTATGATTACTGAAGAATTGGTTGGACGCCAACGGCCTACACCTGTCGATTGATAAAAGCAACATTGTCTTATTTACTAGAATGCGTAAGCCTCCTGTAGTTACAGTGAAGTATAATAATTTTCCTATAATAGTTAAAAAGCAAGTAAAATTTTTAGGCCTAATTTTAGATACTCGTCTTACTGGTTTACCACACTGTGATTATATAGCTGCTAAATGTGAACGAAATATCAACATTATTAGATGTCTTTCTGGTGTCTGGTGGGGAGCACATCCATTTTCATTAAAATTACTTTACAACACATTAATTAGAAGTATATTGGACTATGGTACCTTTTTGTTGGAACCTGCTAGTGTTGCTGGCCTTAAGAAACTGGACAGTGTTCAATCTAAGGCACTTAGAGTAGTTTCAGGTGCAATGAAAAGCAGTCCTATTAATTGTCTTTAGGTGGAATGTGGAGAACCTCCACTTCATTTGCGACGTCAATTTTTGGCTGATAGATACATGGTTCGTTGTTTGCAATTCACACACCATCCTTTGCTAAATAAACTTTCTACTCTCTCTAAAGAAGTAACCTATGGAGACACAAAGTTATTTCGTGTTTAGTTAAAAGCTTTAGAAAATACAATTTAATTGAAGCGCCTTGCCACCAATCTCAATTTCTTCCTACATTTCATTGTAATTTCAGTTCATTAGTTATGTCACCAAATATTCAGTATAACCTCAACATTTACCGAGATGACGTATGTCCTAACGATAGCTTTAAATTCACTATGGATAAAGACTGGAAGGGTTATCAGCTCCTGTTTACAGATGCTTCGAAGCACGGAAAAGACTCATGTGTGGGAGTAGGTGTATACCACTCCCAATATAATATTGTAGGTACCTACAAAAAAAAGCTCCCGCCCGAATCATCTGTATTTACGGGAGAATGTTACAGTCTATTCAAAGCTGTCGAATATATACTTGGGGCTTGCGGAAAACACTTATTTTAACTGTTATTTGTTTACTTTTGTTTCACTTGTTTATTGTTATTAAATACCCATTTCTTCTCTATTTCTTTGTATACAAAAACAACTTCACATGCCATATGCAGGCTAAATAGAATATAAGATTAATTAATGTAACATAAGAAACCATCGAATGTAATTACTCTATTTTTATGTGAATAAATGAATATGAATATGAACTGATGCAAAGAGTGCCTTACAATCCTTGGCCAGATTTCCTTTCTATAGTCAAAATCCTTTTAATGTATTTGAAACACGTGAACTCCTCAACAAGTGCTCTTATATGGGGTACTTAGTGCATTTTGCGTGGATTCCCTCTCATTGTGGCATTTTAGGTAATGAGAAAGCAGACCAATTAGCTAATGATGCCGTTTTGTGTGGAGATGTTTTTCCTTACAAAAATTGCTCTCAAGATCTGGCTGCTCTGCCCAAAGTTTATCTACAGGAATCCTGGGGTCAGCTTTGGTCGGAGCAATCACTGAAAGGGAAATTTTATCGTTTTATTCAGCCATCTATTCCTGTTAAACCTTGGTTTAGCAAGTTTAAACTAAGCAAAAAGACTTCAACGATAATCATACGTATGAGATTGGGTCATGTGTGCACTCCTGCTCACCTTGCCAGACTCGGCATTGTGCAGAGCCCAGTGTGTTAATGTGGTGCTGAGGTGGGAGATCTGAACCACCTTATTTTTGCTTGCCCCCGTTATGACCACTCCTTACTTTTTCAGAGCCTTGTTTCCCTCCGAGTCCCTCTTCCCACTTCTATCTCATGTATCTTTAATTTCAATTTTAATTTTAATATTTTCTATTTAATTTTAATTTTAATATTTACAAAATTTTTAGGATTAGGTTAAAAACTCTCAATAAAGGTTAACCCGTATTATAGGGCTAATCAGCCTTTAAGAACCGGTTTCTACGTAAGGTGCATTTTAGTACATAAAACATCTACCTACAAGAAAGTGACAGAGATAACTACCACGCGGTCTTTGATCGTGTTCCGACACGACTCTAAGTAGTCACCGCGCAGGATGCATTGAACTTTGAGCTTTATTAATGTTGCGCAATACTTTTTTCAATACACTTACTCGAAAACTGGCTCTTATCGCACTACGATTAGGTTCAACATGCCATGTTTATCACCCTCGTGTTTTTTTTTTAATTTATCACAACAAGGGCTTTTTTGATTCCTATTTCGTCACGGTCAACGCTGATTATTGTTTTTTTTAAGCAAAGAGGCAAATATTTTTAAGGTTTTAATATCTAATGAAAATTGAAATTGTGTTTTTGATCAAAATAATTAAATAAACATGATTACTTACACAATAAATTGGTTATTATATTACCAACAAATGAACATTTATCCGTGTTCTAAATTCAAAAATATTTGAATTTGTTATTTTTAATATTAGGAAGATTAGGATGTATAACGGCTTTATACCTTTGCTTCTCCTTTGACCGGCGAATGTTAAAGCGCGGGAAAAAAGTAAATTAAATCACATTATTGGTGTTATTTGTGATTTGGTGAAAAAAATGGCGAATTTAAGTTTTGAAGACAATTATTTAGATGTTACGCCTCCAGATATCGTGATTGAGGCACAAAATGCTTGCGATAGCTTGTTGCCATCTAAATCTAAACGGAAATATATGGCAACTTTGGATAATTTTCTTCAGTGGAAAATTAACAAAAACGCGTCATCATTTTCAGAAAAAGTATTTTTGGCATACTTCAATGAACTTGCCATTAAATATAAGCCTTACACGCTATGGAGTATACATTCCATGTTATAAAGCACGGTTCTGCAAAAACACGGCGTGGACATCAAAACATATTCAAACCTAACTGCGTTTCTAAAAAGACGCTCAGTCGGTTATATTGCACAAAAATCAAAGGTATTGTTTCCAAATGACGTTGAAAAGTTTTTGAAAGAGGTTCCGGATAATCAGTATTTGGCAACAAAGGTCAGTAATTGAATTAATATCTATAATACCTAGCCTACGGGCTACGACCGCACACTCAACAACCTATAAGACTATCTAAGCAGTGTTTTATTTATTTCCAGGTCGCGTTAATATTCGCGGTAAATGGTGCATGTAGACGTCAAGAGCTAAGTCAAAATAACAATAAAAGATGTTGAAAATCATGGCAATTTACTATTAGTTAAAATCACCAACACAAAAAACAATATTCCTCGATCATTCACAATTCACGGTCCATTTTATGATATAGTAAAAAATACCAAGCTCTGCGTTCCACAAAAGCAACAAATGATCGTTTTTTTCAAAACTACCAAAAGGGTAAATGCACGGCTCAACCTATTGGTGTGAACAAATTTGGTGCTATGCCAAAGGAAATCGCCAGGTTTTTAGGTTTACCAGATGCTGATTTATACAATATTTAAATATAATTGTACCTAAATAATTACAGGAAAGTAATTATGTTAATAAAGTGTTTTGGCGAAACCGGGACGAGATGCAGATCAGAGAGTATCGTGACCTGTGCAACAAGGAGTTAAGAGGCGTTCACTATCCTGAAGTGTTTCATGTTTGTGGCGATAGGATGTGCAGTAATACGAAACATAGACGAGCTCTGGACTGTATGTATGGTGAGATTGTTAATATTTTGTCAGTAGCGTCAGTGCAGGCCTGGGAAGACCAGCAACCTCGAAGGGCAAATCGGGTGGCGGGCTGGAACAGGCACGTCCAGGGCGTTCCTGGGTAAGCTCGGTCTAAGTGATGGATATGGTTGCTTTACAACAAGCCCAAGTCAGGGAAAATTTGGGAAGAAATGAGATCTAGTCAAAAGATTTTTAAAAGTAGGCTTAAGTGGTGTCAAAATCATCAGGACCAGATCAAAATGGACATATTAGCGTCGCATAGGGCATCTAAAAACTTTGCTCAGTTCTGGAAGTCAACCAATAAGCTGAAGGCTGGGCCGGGCCGCCCTGTGAGCGTAGGGGAATGTGGTTCGCCTGAAGATATTTCTAACATGTTTAGAGAGCGTTTATGGTATCATCACCACTAGGGCCAGCTAAGGGGGGGGTCGGTGATAAGATCAGTCGTGATTATGAGCCATTACGTTTCTCGGCCAAAGAGGTAAAGAGGCAAATTCTGGGTATGGCTGAGGGAAAGTCTCCTGATCACGACGGTCTCAGCATCGAGCACCTCAGGTATGCGGAGTTTCATTTGCCTAGAGTGTTAGCAACGTTCTTCACGCTTTGTGTGCAGTCACTCGTACTTGCCATCGGATATGTTGAGAACGTGGTGGTACCAATAGTTAAAAATAAGACGGGGGATATATCGGACAAGGCGAACTACAGACCAATTTCCTTGGCCACTGTAATTGCTAAGGTATTGGACGGTTTGCTTGACAGACAGCTGGACAAATAGGTCACGTTGCACGACGCACAGTTTGGGTTTCGGCCTGGACTTTCCACTGAGAGTGCTATTCTTTGTCTAAAGCAGACCGTCCAGTATTATAAGGATAGGGGTACTCCGGTGTATGCCTGCTTCCTTGATCTTTCAAGGGCTTTTGACCTAGTGTCGTATGATGTCCTTTGGAAGAAGCTCGGGGAAGCGGGTGTACCACCGGAGCTGACGGGCTTGTTTCAGTACTGATACTCGAATCAGCGTAATCAAGTGCGTTGGGGTAGTACTCTCTCGGAGCCGTACAGGTTGGAGTGTGGGGTGAGGCAGGGGGGGTTAACCTCACCTTAGCTCTTTAACCTGTATGTGAATGAGTTGATCGTTGAGCTTAGTGGCAAACCAGTCGGATGCAAAATGGATGGCACATGTGTCAATAATTTAAGCTATGCGGATGACATGGTGCTGCTGGGTCTAACGGCTGGCTCAATCAGAGAGATGCTGCTTGTTTGTGAGAGGTATGCGGCGAACCACGGCCTGCAATATAATGTTAGCAAGAGTGAGTATCTGATCTTTGAGGCCCCCGTTAGATATGTACATTACGAGCCTGTTGTTTGTCTCAATGGGAGGCCACTTAAGAGGGTTAGCCAGTTTAAGTACTTAGGCCACTATCTCACCGGGGACCTCAGGGATCAGGTTGATATTGAACGGGAACGCAGGGCGCTAGCAGTTAGATGCAATATGTTGGCTCACAGGTTTGCTCGTTGTAGTAATGAAGTCAAAATTACTTTATTTAAAGCTTTTTGCCAATCATTTTACACGGGCGGCCTGTGGGTCAATTATACGCGGAAGGCTCTAGATGCCCTGCGGATCCAATATAATAATGGTTTCAGTTTAATTTTAATTATAGTTTTTAAAATTTAATTATAGTTTTTTACTAACCCTTTTAGTTGATAAGTTTTTTACTAACCATTGGACCCATGTAGTCTTTAAATAAATTAATATTATTATTATACACCGGGCATAGCTTCAGAAGAACTTCAGCTACATCGCTGGCTGATGTTGGAGCCGACATATTGACTCTAAAAAGTCATGGCGGATGGAGGTCTAACACAGTAGGTAGCTTTCTGAATCTTATATTGAAGACTCGATACATAACAAGACAAATATTAGTACCAAGATAACACAAGCAATAAATTTGGAGCCGTCTCCTAAGAAGTTTTGCCTCGAACCGCAACCTTCTACGTCATATTATGCCAATAACGATTTGGTGTCTCCTATAGCTACTGAAGAGCAAATAGAACATTCCACCTCATATATTTCATCATCTCCAACATTCACTAATACACAAAACAGTGAAGTTAATGAAATTGTTAACAATAACGTTTCACAAACCGTGAAAATGCCAACAAAATCTTCTGTGTATCATTTTCATAACTGCACCTTCAATAATTCAGTACTTTTTCAATAATTAAATATTTTAATATTAAAAATACTTTCGTATTATTTTTCTTCGTAAGTGTATTGAAAAACGCCGTTTGATACACGTGCAAATTTGTCACTGCAGCCCTCGGCTCCATAACACATCCAAAATCCCGCCTCGGTCACAATGACGAACTTTCTGCACTTGTATCAAAATGTACTATTTTCAAATGTTTGACGCTAAATATTAAAAATTATTTCCATTCTTGCGCATTTCGCCGACAGTATTAGTTGAATTGTCAGTGTGTTTGTACATATCGGTCGACGTTTGTTGTAGGTACTTAGTAGGACTTTACGTTGGTTTGATCTCATAATTAGCACATATATAAGTACCTAGCATAATATTACCAACCTGTTTTTACTTTTATACCTGCGTGAAATTAGAGGGTGATCTGATTAAGTATGCCTGAAACTAAGAAGGATGTTATTCACCCATATTTTACATTCGACGAGGAAACAAATTATAGTAAATGTAATTTAGGAGGTGCGTGTGAACTGAGGGACCATCCCGGTATTTAACAACAAAAAAAATTGGATTTAGTAGTACACTTAAAACATTTGTAGAATAAATCTGGGAATTTCTAAACCAATTTAATAAAAACTACAGCCCTTAAAGTGCGGTCCCTCAATTCTCACAGACCATCAGCCAGATCTCGAAAAATATAAGAAAAATTGAAGTATTGTGATTACAGACATCTAGTAGAGACTTTGTAAATATATTTACTGAATTTCAGACCACAAAGCACCAAAGATATAAATATATAACGACTAAACTGTGTTCCCTCACAAAGACAAATGTCTGTCAATATTACTGAGTCTAAAAAATGAAATCTTTCTTTTTTTACGTAAAGTTTTAGTAAGAATCTTAAAACATTTCGTAAAAAAGAGATGGACAAGAAATATCGACGTAATTTAAGGATAGCGATTATTAAAACTGGTCCCTCAATCCTCACACCCACCGATATCCACCCATCGAGATCAGATAGTCTAGTATACCTATCTTTTAGTAGAAAGTTTCTACTAAATAATAAGCATCTAAAATTATATAGTTCTTACCTCTTAGCTGAGATAATTCCTTTTTTTAATCCTATGAAAATAGACCGAGTAGTGTGACCACACAATGAAACAAAATGTAGACCGTACTCATTTAATAAAGCATTAGATGAAATAAATACAAATTAACTGTACAACAGTTAATTTAACGTTATATTACACAGAGTATGTGTATTACATATAAAAATAGAATGCAACAAAACTTTTTTACAAAAAATATAACCGACTACTAAAATGCCAAATAACGGGAGTCGATGTTTCTAATTTCGATTCTTAGTTTTTTGATACAGACTTCCAAAATTAAAGTTTATTATATTTCTTAGTTTGTTTTTGAAGCTTGTTGTATTTTTTTTTTTGTAAAATTTTATTATGATACAACATTATAATACAAGTAGAGAAAGTTTGTCATTGTGACTGAGGTGGAATTCTTGTAATTGTTATGGAGCTGAGTGCTGCAATGACAAATTTCCAAATTTATCAATCGGATGTTTTTCAATACACTTATAACTTTATAACGAACTAAATATACGGGGGCTACCCGGCGACTCGTGGGGGTCGTTTACCCCTAAGAATTTGTATTTCTTTTCAACTTTAATTTTGGAAGTAAAACTAAGAATCGAAATTAGAAACATCGACTCCCGTTATTTGACATTTTAGTAGTCGGTTATATTTTTTGTAAAAAAGTTTTGTTATAATCTATTTTTGTATGTAATACACATACGCCATGTAATATAACGTTAAATTAACTGTACAACCTTGTATTTATTTCGTCTAATGCTTTATTCAATGAGTACTGTCTACATTTTGTTTCATTGTGTGGTCACACTACTCGGTCTATTTTCAAAGGATTAAAACAACTTTACAAAACAAAAATACAATCGACTTCAATCTAAAAAAAAACACTGAAAGGTGCAAAATAGCTTTGCAAAATAATTTGTGAAGTCATCATCATCATCATCATCATCATTTCAGCCGAAAGACACTGACTGTTGGACATAGGCCTCCCCCAAATGTCGCCACAATGACCGGTCCTGTGCGTTTCGCATCCATCGGATTCCCGCGACCCTTACCAGGTCATCGGTCCACCTTGTGGGAGGCCTTCCAACGCTGCGTCTTCCGGTACGTGGTCGCCATTCCAGAACCTTTCGTCCCCATCGACCATCCGTTCTGCGAGCAATGTGCCCTGCCCACTGCCACTTAAGTTTGGCGATTCTTCGGGCTATGTCTGTAACCTTGGTTCTCCTGCGGATATCTTCATTTCTGACGCGATCACGCAAGGAAACTCCGAGCATAGCCCTTTCCATTGTCCTTTGAGTGACTTTAAGCCTTCTGATGAGGCCCATTGTAAGCGACCACGTTTCGGAGCCATATGTCATCACTGGCAACACGCACTGGTCATAGACTTTCGTCTTGAGACACTGTGGTATATTGGACGAGAAGACACCGCGCAGCTTCCCGAACGCTGCCCAGCCGAGTCGGATTCGACAATTGGCCTCTTTCTCGAAGTTAAACTTACCCAACTGGACCGTCTGTCCCAGGTAAACGTAGTCGTCCACAACTTCGAGTGTAGAGTCTCCGATCTTGATAGGAGTGGGTGCTACATGGATGTTTACCATGACTTTGGTTTTGTCCATGTTCATTTTTAGTCCCACTCTTTCGGAAGCTTTACTGAGGTCACCGAGCATTGTACTGAGCTCCTCCGGAGTCTCAGCCATGACTACTATGTCGTCGGCAAAACGAAGGTGAGTGATGTACTCGCCATTGACATTTATGCTTAGCCCTCTCCACTCCAGAACCTTGAAGACATCCTCCATTGCAGCCGTGAACAATTTCGGAGAAATGACGTCTCCTTGCCTCACACCCCGCTGCAAGAGGATAGGTTTCGAGGTCCGGTCCTGAAGTCTCTGCCATCGTCGGTCTTCAGTTTCGTGAGCTGGCTCTGCCCAATAGACAGATCTCGTGCAAATACTTTAGAGCCCTGATTTCGCTCAATCGCATCCTTAATCGTCTCGGTATTAAATCGGCGAAGGTCGCGTTTCAGAGACTTTGAGTTCCGTTTCAATAAACGGAACTCAAAGTCTCTGAAACGCGACCTTCGCCGATTCGATTCGCGACTGTGCACATACCGGCAGCTCAATAGCTGCCGGTATGTGCACGCATCATCTGAAGACTGCAAAGTCATCTCACGCCTCTTCTTCATAAGCTCGAGAGTTTGATCTGACAGCTTCTTGTTCTTTTTTGTACAGTGAGTCTTGAAAAATTTAGACCCGACCGTATGGACAGTTCTCACGAACCCATCGTTATATTCGTCCACGGAGCTTCCTAGGCACTAGAAACGATTGTGGAGTTCGAGCTGAAAGCTCTCGGAGTATTGGATCTGGATCTGTGCTGGGCGGAGCGTAGACTTCACCAGTCGAGACCTTTCAAGCTTAATATTGATATTCAATGTGCCTCTTACTATGCGGTGATCACTTCCAGTTTTCACCGCATTGATCACGGAGACATCATTGAATATTTGCTTCTTCGTCGACAAAATAAAGTCAATCTCATTTCTAGCCGCACCGTCGGGACTTTGCCAGGTCCACCTCCTATGCTCACGTTTTTTGAAGAAGGAGTTCATCATGTAGAGGTCCTCCTTCTCCATAAAACTAGCCAGTAGGTGTCCCCGGTGATTCCGACGTCCAAATCCAAATTGCCCCACTCTCAGCTCTTCACCATCTCGTTTGCCCAGTTTCGCGTTGAAATCCCCCATGACCACGGTAAAGTGAGTCTTAAAACCATGCATGGCTCTGGATACATCCACATACATGGTCTCTACTTCGTCGTCAGGGTGCGTCGAGGTCGGGGCGTAAACCTGTATGACCTTCAGCGAATATCTTGGCGATACTCGAGAGTATAAGGTACGCCACCCTGGTCGACACACTCTCGATCTTCACCACATTGTTCACAAGGGACTTGTGGACGAAAAACCCGACACCACCCTGGGACTGCTGGTCACCCTCCCCTCCTGATTTGAGAATTATCGTGTCCTCCCCCTGTCTTCGGACTTCAGATAATCCAATAATACTCCATCGCAACCTGCTCAATTCCTCCTCAAGTTCGGTTATCTTCTCGTCGGTCCTCAGTGTACGCGTGTTATATGTTGCCAGGTCCAGTCGTTGTTTTTTAAAAGGGTAGCCGGATCCCATCCGGTGATTCTTAGCACCCGCACGTGAAGTCGGTGTTTCTATGGTGTCGGTGGTTCGTTATTTAACACTGACTTCCGAAATTAAAGTTATTTTACACTTTTCAGTATTGTTTTTACATTGAAGTCGGTGGTATTTTTTTTTTTGGAAAATGTTTTTTAATTTACACTTTTTAGTTATGGTACCACTACTGAAAAATATCCCTCAGCCATACCTAAATACCTTATAGCCAGAGTGCATCTCATGACAATTCTAATAATACCAAACACGGTTAGATTAAATTAATTTATTACAGAGTTCCGGTCAGTGACGGATTAAACCTTAATCAAATTAAGCAATTGCCTAGGGCATCACGTCGGGGGGGGCACCAGAAGAAGCACAAAATTAAATCCGTCCTTAGGGCATCACGTCTCACTCTCATGTCACCAAAAACCACACCAAAAAAAGTTTCTGGGACTAACGGGTTTTAAGTTGACATAAGTCCAACCTAGAGTCATAACCCCGCTCCCGCTTGCCCACTCGCTGCCCGCTAGTGCATTCGGCAATTCAAATGCACCGGAATTGCGATCAGCCAATCACAAACCACCCCTACCCCGCGCCCCCCCCCCCGCAAATGTGTCAATCAAATGTTTTGTTTTTTGAGTAATTGTGCCGGCCGGTTTCTATGCATACGTAATAATAGGGGTTAAAGTATGAAATTGCCGTTTTATTGTAATAGGTACTTCGAATTGACATAAAACCTTCAAGGTTTGAGATTTTTGAGTGAAACTTTTTTCACATAGTAGGTACCTATGAAGTTTTTCTTTTAAAAATAACTTTTTACAAAAAAAATATATAAATAATAACCGACTACACTAAAAACAAACACTTAAAGAATCAAAATAACTTTAATTTCGGAAGTCGGTGTTTCTCGGTATTTTTTGTTTCTTATTTAACACCGACTTCCAAAACTATTTTTTTTTAAGCTTTTTATTTCACTCTTTTTAGTAACGATACACTTATAACCAGAGTGCCTATTCTCATGACAATTCCAATTAACCCAAACACTGCTACGTTACATTGTTTTATTATGAAGTTCCTGTGTCTACTTTCTACCTTCCGGCTCCATCATCAGATCAGTTCGATAGTACCTTATAGCCAAAGTGCATCTCATGACAATTCTAATAAGCCCAAACACAGCTAGGATTTTGGTTTAAACGCTTTCGTGATGGAAACTTTGATTTGAAGAACGAACTACGTGGAAGACCGCCCACACAGGTGAATAACAATGAATTGAAAGAGATGGTGGAAGCCCATCCGAGCCCAACTACCCAGGAATTAGCGGCATGGTTTAACGTTACCTTACCAACAATAACAAAATATGAAAAATGGGTGCCTCATGATTTGACTGATCTGCAGAAAGAAACGCGTGTTGAACTTATGTTGCCCTGTTGAATCGAAACAGAAATGAAGGAATATTGGATCGAATTGTGACATGTGATGAAAAGTGAATTCTTTACGATAACCGTAAGCGAAAAATGCAATGGCTGACCCCAGGTCAAACGCCGCAACAGTGTCCTAAAGCAAAGCTTACCAATAAAAAGGTAACTGGTAAAGGTAACTGTTTGGTGGTCTCAGCATGGTGTTATTCACTAAAGCTTGCTTGCTTGCTAGCTTGTTTGCTTTCTTGCTTGTTTGCTTGTTTTGTTATCTGTGCATAAATATATAAAATAGTGTTATAGTGTTTAGTGTGCTTTCTCCGATCTGGTCAAGCAATAATGGCAGATGTCTACTGTGCCGAAATCCGAACAATGATAGCAAAACTAGCAGTGAAACAGCCCCGACTCATGAATCAATCTTCACCATTATTGCTCCATGATAACGCGAGACCTCATACACGAGAAACCATTTTAACTCTACAGGAACTGCAATTAGAAACCATTCGTCACCCCTATTCGCCAGATCTTGCTCCAACGGACTACCATTTTTTCGTGATTTGGACAATTTTCTTCTTGATAAAAAGTTTTCTTCTCAGGAGGCAGTACAGAATGCTTTCACACAGTTTTTCGAATCTAGATCAGAGTTCTATCTCAAAGGCAAAAATGAGTAAATGACCTTCCTATTAGATGGCAGCAATGTATAGATATTATTGGTAATTATTTTATTTAAATAAATATGTTAAATGAAAAAAAAAAAACGAATTTCAATTTTTCAATACAAATCGGCAATTTCATACTTTAAACCCTAATAAATAACTTATGCTTTGGTTTTTATTGTTGTCGCACCTACTCCACTTCTAAGGTACGTTACATCTCATCACCTTATTTTACAAAAAACTAATGTTTTAGGCGGTAAAGGTATAAAGACCGATTTTAGTTGACATACGGATAGGGGGCCCACAGGCGTAGATTGCTTAGGGCATCAAGTAGTCTTAATCCGTCACTGGTTCCGGTGCTTAACTTCAGGCTTCATCATCAGATCAGTTCGATTTCCTCCTATTCTTGCAGTCAGTAACAAGTACAATTACTTTATTTATACGTGTAGTCGATACACGTATAAATAAAGCAATTTTACTTGTTACGACAGTTCTGCTATGATCCTATGAGGAGTTCTGTTCCATATCTTCAAAGTTCGTAACAATATTTCTATGGGACCAACTTGGAAGCTGAATGTTTATACATTCAATAAAAAAAAAAAAAAATTCAAAATCGGTCCACAATTGACATGAACTCGAATTGCAACCGTATTCTTCCATATTAATTTGTAACTTGTTTTGTCTGCTTTATATTTCGAATAAGTGCAAAATTCAATAAACGAGCGACAACTAAACCCGAGCGAGTAACTAACAGCCAGTTCCACTCTGTAATCCAGATTATGGTCTACTTTTTTGTTAAGTTTTAAAATTTAATACAATCATCATCATTTCAGCCGTAGGACGTCCACTGCTGGACTTAGGCCATAACGACTGCTCCTGTGCACCTCGCATCGACCATCTCTTATGCGAGTAATGTGCCTTACCCACTTCTACTTAAGTTTGAAGCTACTCTTCAGGCTACGTCAGTAACCTTGGTTCTCCTGTGATTGTCTTTAATTCTAATTCGATAACGCAGAGAAATTGAAAACATAGCCCTTTCCATTTACCTTTGGGTAACTTTAAGCCTCCATGAAGCATGGAGAACAAGGAAGAAAGCTTGTGCCATCCCTGTCTCACTTGTAAACGTGTTGGTGTATTCCAGATATGGTGATGTTATAGTTCACTCCGAAATCTAACTACTACAAAATAAATTTTAATTTCTTTTATTAAGGCTATGTCAACAGTGAGTTTTAAAAGAGTTTTTGATAATCGAAAATAATGGGAATTGTTATTTATTATCTTAACGAAAGAAATAAAATCGACGCTAGCGACATCTACGTGATTTTCTCAGAAGTTGAAACCTTGTTTATTATGTCGCTTTCCTTTCTTTCAATATTACAGGGTGTGGGACGAGTGGCGCATGGGTAAAGTCGGTGTTGGCTGCACTAATTGTTTTATCGCGGTTGATCCGGCAGGTCTCGTCCACCAGAGGCCGCGAACGGACCTCTAGTGGACGGTATCCACTACAAACTATTGGAAATCATCTTTTGTTCAAAGGGATGATATTTATTTTTCACTAATATTATCAGACTTTGGGTTTATTGTCACTACTAAATTGAACTATAGTTTTAATTTTCTTTAGCACCTCTCTTTAATTTTTTTTTTAGATATGCCATAGAACTTAACTCATTTTATTCTTTTTTTGTTGGATCATTTGATTTTTGAATAAACTCTTTTGATGCATTTTTAATACTTATCTTTTTTTTCAAGTGGTTTTGACATTCCAAAAATCACAATGACATTATTTCCTAAGGAATACCCGTACTACATTAGATCCCTAGGTACAGAATGACTTGTATGACATATAAAATGGGCATTGTCGAGCTGGTGATGTAAAAAATAAATATCATCATTCTAGCTTTTATCCTACTACCAACATTTGGAGGCATCCGCTCATGGCTGTCATATGCTCAGACTAGCTTTACGCATGATCCATGAGTCTAATACCTAACCCTGTCTAGCAAATCATATTTTCAAGAGTTATTAAAATAATAACTATGATGCAAAACTACCTGTAATATCACCAGTTATAAAAAAATATACTTAGATACATTCATACAAATAAAAAAATATATGGTAAAAAAAAAAAACGAAGAAAACTAATCAAGAGTAGGTTTGATGTTTCTACCAACTTCTTGAGAATGTGTGTCTCGTTCTTTCACTTTAAAGGACAACCGACTCGTTGCAATCCTGATGTTTAGAGGGAGCTCATTCTAAAGGGAGATTGCCCGGACAAACCAAGAGGAATGGACAAACCCTGATGGGTGCGAGAAGACGATTATTTGTGGATCGAAGATTTTTACTGTGCGCAGAGCAAAGAAATTGAATTTCTGAAGTCAGAGGAAGAAGAAGAAGGCTTATTTAGAAATGAAAACAGGATAAACAGGGTAGGGGAAATTCCGAGCGTAGCCCTTTCCACTGAACTTTGGGTGATTTTAAGCCTTCATGGAGTATGGAGATAGATCAAAGAAGAAAGATTGTATCATTTCTGTCTCACTAGTAGACGTGTTGGTGTATTCCAGATATACTGGCGATATCTGTACCGTGATGGCGATGCTATTGCGTACTCTGAAATCTAAATACTACAAAATAAATTTTGATTTCTTTTAAGGCCATGTCTATAGTGTGATTTAAAAGAATTTCGATAATCTATTTATGATGGTTTTTATTACTGATAAGTAATTAAAGTTTAAGTCAATATATAACAAAATATTTAGTATTGAATTAGAAGATGTGACACACCTAGCACTGTGGGTTTTTTTTTTATTAAAATTATTTTTTAAGTAAAAAATCTAGAAAAATATTGAATTCGTTTATACCGCGTACATCGAAGGACTGGAACAATTTGCCTGCTGCGGTCTTCCCGTCCAACTTTAATTTAGGTGTCTTCAAGGCTAGAGTGAATAGGCTCTTAATAAACTAGTGCGCCTCACCATCAATGATTGCATCACTGCTTACCATCAGGTGGGATCGCAGTCAAGCACTGGTTTATATCAAGTAAAAATTAAAAAAGAAATTTGAAAAATTGCGAGCAATCTTTTTTAAAGTTCCCGCCAGACAATGTTGCATGTTTTTTTTTTGTATTTTAATGACCAGTGGGGCTATTGCGTACTCTGTTTACAGTTCAAGTGATGATCACTTGTCTGCATCATTGAACTGTCAAACCGCTAGTTTTGTATTGCAAGTGTATTGCCTATCTTCAGTGACCAACTGCAGTGACGTTATTAGCCACTGGTGCCTATGATAGCCACCTTAACACGTTTTGACAGATTCTGATGTTATTGTATCGACACTTTTAAAATTGCGATTGTGTAAGCTTTTGAAGCTGTATAATAGTCGATAAAATTTTAGAGTGGTCACAATAGGCACCGTAAATTTTTATAATTCACCACATTTCCAACGTAGTTTGTTAGTCACTTGTGTGATACGTAATACCAATTTTATGAAATTATCAGTTGACAACTAAGTTTAGTGTGCAACGAATGCTAGTTGTCAACTTTTTCATGACATTTTCACAACATGGCAGTCGATCCTATTCTTATTTGGAACGCATTGTAATGTTCACATCACTGAGTTCACTACTACTAATCTGGTAGCTACTCGAGTTATAAAAAAACGACTCTGGGTTGCAACTCCAAGCATTTTTGAACGGTTAGAGTAGCTACTCTACTCTGGTTATTTTTGAACGCAGAACGAATTTCAGCATTGTATTGTTTATTTTGGCCGATGCCAAATTTAATATTAGATTTGTAGATGTTGGTTGTCAAGGGCGAATATCTGATAGTGGAGTCTTTAAGAATACAAAAATTTATCATTTGATGAATTTATTATTTGATGGAGAAGGGAGAATTGAATTTGCCTGCTCGAAAATCATTACAAGGACGTAATATTGCTATGCCATATTATTTACTCGGCGACTCTGCATTTGCATTAACCGAAAATATGATGAAACCGTTTCCGGGCCAAAGTCATGCAAAAGGCTCACTTGAAAGAGTTTTCAACTACCGGTTGAGCAGAGCCCGCCGTGTTGTTAAAAACGTTTTTGGCTTGCTGGCACAAGTTTTCAGAGTTCTGAGGAAACCAATGTTGTTAGTACCAGATAAAGCTGCAGTAATTGTACTGACAGTTACTCACTTACACAACTACATTCGTAGTAAACAATTAAATTTGTACTCCTCTGCAGAACAAGAAGCACTAAGACTAAGAAATTATTATGAAATATTACGTCCGGTAGTGAACTGTCCTCGTCGCGCGAAAACGCTAAACAAAAAATAAGAAAGGAACTAGGAGATTACTTTTTAAAAGAAGGAGCCCTTCCTTTCCAAAACAATTACTGTTAATTTTTAATAAAATATTGTTTAAAATACTCACAGTATCCAATGTTTCCCTTGGTTTATTTCGGTCCATTAAAAATGAAAATGCCGCATACGCAAACCATTAGCTGCGATATATTTCTGATGCACCTATAAATGATAAAAAACAAAACTTTAAACTTGAGAAATTTTTTTTTATAATTGTGAATAGCACCACTGCTGTTTTATTTAACATTTTGTTTTAATGCCTTGATCATACGTACCGAGTAAACCGGCGAGACAGTGCTCTCGGCCGAGTACTCGGTACGTGTAAACAACGCCGAGTACGCTCGGCCTACCACTTATCTCTATAACTCGCTTACTAAACATCACTGTCTCGGCCGAGCAACATTTTACTGTCTCGCCCTTTTACTCGGTACGTGTGATCAAGGCATTAATATAAGAATAGAACATGCCTTTTCCCATTCCTTTACTTTTATTTTTTTTCGCTTTTTCTCTTCGAAACCCCGATGGTAAAATCTTCATTTTATTTTTGCAAACAGCGCCGGATAGATCCATGGCTCTTCCAATTTCAATCCAGGCATCCTCTTTTAAACTTTTGTTATTATATTTTTCGTCTTTCGGATCCCACAGTACGGTATAATTTTTGTACACTTCAATAAGTGCCAAAGATTTTTCTTCAGACCACTCCATACCGCGTAATGCGCGTTGCAGGGTACACACAATACGTAGCTTCGTGCTCGCATCCACAGACACACTGCGCTCCTCTTTGTGTTCGCGCTAAAAACCGACACGAGTCGGAGCGCCTGCCGCGGAGCGTGCAACGTTGCACGCTCCGTGTTTGCGCACGTACCCACTACCGGGAGCAGTTGCAGGAGCACGGAGCGCTGCTGGAGCGTAAACATAGTGGATACCCAAGGTGGGTATCCACTATGTTTGCTATATTTTATCAAGGAAATAATTCATCAATTTTACCTTAAGCACATCTAAATTGCTTTCCAGTGGGTTCCTTCTCACCGGGGTATCTCTGGTAATGAAGCAGTTGATAAAACCGCATTTGAAGATAATAATACTGTTGATGTTAGAAATGCAGTGGATATTCTTATGACTGACTTCCTGCAATGTATTAATGAAAATATACATGGCAATCGATCCTATTCTTATTTGGAACACATTGTAATGTTCACATCACTGAGTTCACTACCTACTAATATGCCCTGCGGTCAAATTCTACTTGGGTTAACTCTGGGGTAGCTACTCGAGTTATAAAAAATCGACTCTGGGTTGCAACTCCAAGCATTTTTGAACGGTTAGAGTAGCGACTCTACTCTACTCTGGTTATTTTTGAACGCAGGGCTGTCAAGTAGGAAATTTTGACATTGACCACTGACGTTAAACGTCAGTGGACATTGACTGACAATCAAAAACAAGATGCTCGATGGTTCCTTCTTGGGATTCACAATATTGGGCATGTATTACTTGTTTACCAAGTCTAGCAAGGTGTGACGGTGCAGTATTATGGCCAAAGCGCAATCTATTTATCGTAGTGATAAAGTCTCGGCTGGCTTCCTTCAAATTATTGTACCAGGGTTTAACAGGTAATCTTTCTTGAATACTTCCATACCACTTTCCTTTGATGTCTTGGTCTTTCTTATATATTTCTTCACATATATTTTCATTAATACATTGCAGGAAGTCAGTCATAAGAATATCCACTGCATTTCTAACATCAACAGTATTAATAACTTCAAATGCGGTTTTATCAACTGCTTCATTACCAGAGATACCCCGGTGAGAAGGAACCCACTGGAAAGCAATTTTGATGTGCTTAAGGTAAAATTGATGAATTATTTCCTTGATAAAATATAGAATATATAATTTGACTTAAATGAAACTGTAAGGTTAGTTAAGGCTTTTATCAAACTCAATGAATCAGAAACTATCAAAAAGTATTTACAATTGTTAATTTGGCGAATATGTAATAATGCCTGATAAACCGCAAATGCCTCTGCAGTGAATATTTATTTATTTAAAACTTTATGCACTAAACATTGTACAAAGGTGGACTTAATGCCTTAGGCATTTTCTACCAGTCGACCTTAGGGTGGTACAGAGACATAACATGACAGGTGCAACTTAATAGAAGACTGACAGAGAGGAAACAAGAACAATAATAAATAGGTATATACTTACATACATACATACAAATAAAGAATGATATTGAGAAAAAAAACGAATATGTACAACAAATCAAGAGTGTGATGAATCTACCAACTTCAACTTGAAGATTGTACATGTATTGTGCAGAACAAAGCTTTGAGAGAATTTTCCATGTGGATCATATATAGCAGCATGTACATAGTTATTCCCCTTACTGCCATCAGTGTAAATAACATAATAATTTTTTTTGTCTGCCAAAAACTGCAACATATCTAAATTATTATTTAAGGGATTTCACAAAACCTTTACATGATGGCAAATACACTGATAAGAGAAGGAGTAACATGGCCATGGGCACTGTTTTCTAATACCAGTAAAACTATCTTCTGTTTCTAGCAATATTTTGGACAATGTTGGGGATTTGCCATTCAAGAGGTCCTTTCCTGTTGTTAGAGGCCCAGGATTTCTACTTACAGAAGGTGCAATTTTATTTATTGTTTTTTTTTTTTTGTTTTTTTGCAGCAATTAATTTAAGACAGAATCTTTCTGCAAGTAGAATATGTCTCAAAGATAAGGGCATAATTTTAGTCTCCAGTTCCATGGCCCTTATGGGAGTTGAGCACATTTCACCAGAAATTGTTCTCAAAGCCCTGTTCTGCAATAGATCTAGTTTATTTACATGAGTACTATTTATATACACTAGTGAACTATAATCAAAATGACTTCTAACTATACTTTTATACAGAATTGACAATATTTTTGGGTCTGCTCCCCATGAGACACCTGCAAGACATATAGGCGCGGGCTTTCGGACGGCGAGTAATGGGTGGCTCGCCGTCCGACCGTCCGGTAACTGTCCGGACCGAGCCCAAGTCGTCGACGGCGCGTATTGTTCCACGCGCGCCTCAGGGAGATGTCAGCAAATCGTAGGGGCCCAGCAGGGCCGAAGCCTACTGGGGCCACGGGTAGTGTGAAAGCGAAGCCTGGGGCCCCGGGATGAAGGCAAAGAAGGAACAGGAGTGGGTTTTTAGTCAGTAAAAGTCTGACACTATCTCTCGCTCCGCCCAAGAGCGAGATTTGTCTTTAGATGATTTTCCCACAAAAAAAAAAGACATTTAAACCTTTTAGAGCGTTCTTTGAAATTTATTTAATATGTTCCTCAAAAGTTAATTTCCTATCTATTACTATGCCTCAAAATTTGTTTGAATTTACTACATTTATAAATTATCCATTGTAGACTACTTTTGAATTTGTGTTTTCATTTCCAAATATCATAACACTGCTTTTTGAGGAATTCATTGTTAAATATAGCACATAATTATATTAGTGAAATAGTTGGGACAAGGCCCTATTAATATTTTCAGTTGCAATTTCTACATGATAATTACTACTGTACAAAACAATATCATCAGCAAACTGCAAAATATCTACATCACTATTACATATCTCACTTGTGTATATATTATATAGCAAAGGAGATAGTGTAGCACCCTGCATTGTAACCTTAGATGCACATTTTGGACCATGCAATGTATTATTGTGTCTTACATATAGCATTCTTTTAGTCAGAAAATGATATATCGTCGGCCACATCATCGCTTACCATCAGGTGAGATGGTGGTCAAACGCGAGCCTATCAATAATAAAAAAAAAAAAAAAAAAAAAAAAAAAAACCATTTACATAGTTGACCAGGCACACCTAACCTGGACATAATTTGTACAAGTATAGCCAGATCTAGACAGTCAAAAGCACCTTGAACATCTAAAAATACACAATCAATATGTAACTTTCTCTCTTTTGCATGTTTCAGGTCTGAAATGAAGGAAGTGAAGCTGTCTGCACAACTTCACCCTCGACGAAATCCATATTGTACATGTGGAATGATGGAATTAGATTCCATATACCAATCCAAACAATTTACCTAGACATGAAGACAGTGATATTGGTCTATAAAAGCTAGCAAGCTCTGAAGGTTTATCTGGTTTGAGAATCGGAATGACACACTATGTTTTCCATGATTGTGGAATACATTTACAATGCCAAAGTAAATTAAGAATATTAAGAAATATTTTTTGTGCAGATTCATCTAAATTTTTAATAATACTATAGGGGAAATCATCTAAACCAGGTGTTATCCGAGATAACAAGCTCATTTTAAATTCAGACCATGTAAAAGCATCTAGTAAAAATTTTGAATTTAGATTACTTATCATTATTTAATTTGAAAATAATGCCTAAAATATTAACGTTAAATAAATTGCTATTGTCGGATAATTTATCTAGAAATTGAGAAATAAACTCATCTTTATATGATTTATTGCCAACTCTTATACCTTTGAACATTTTAATAAGATCCAATCTATACATAAAGGAGTATTTTTTGTTCCGGTATGGTTCTTTTTTTAAGTGCATCTTTTCTTTTATAAAATAAATAGTTCTCCATAGTAGGTTCCCTTTTATAAAGTTTCAATGCATTGATTTGTAAGAGGCAATTACACATTTTTTTACAAATGTCATTCCACCAAGGAGCTGGAGGTCTGCTTTTAAAGTTATTTGGATATTAAGGAATTGTCATATCTTTTAAAGTATCCAATCGAGAACAAAAATCATTATAGATTGAAATAGAATCATACAATTTTAGAACTAAATCATTAAATATTGTTTTGGAAATAGTTTTATACTTTTTCCAATCTGCTTTTTTATAAATAAACCTAACAATAGGAGGATTAATATGATATTTATCTATATGTAGTGAAATCTCTGTTATTGTTGGATAGTGATGGCTGCCCATGGCATCATCGTGCACAGACTACTCGCATATTGATGCGAGGTTAGCACTAATAAAGCTAACAGCAATTGCAGACGGATTTCGTCTCGGGTTCTTAAAACTACCGTCATTTAAAATACATAAATCTAAGTCATCAATGATATTAAATAAATCTTGGCCTCTGCTCTTAGTGGATAGACAACCAAATGCATGTGGTGCACATTAAAGTCACCACTAACAAATATAGGCTTTGGAAGATCATTAATTATATTACGTAGTCTACTGATCCGTATATGCCCACTAGAAGGAGGACAGTATACACAAAGGATAGTCAAGCTACCATGCACAGTAGCTAAGGACAGAGCAACAGTTTGAATGTCTTCATAAAATCTAGTGTTTAAAACTTTGTACTTTAAATATGGTTTAATCAATATTGCTAAACCATTATGAGTATTATTAGAACTTTTATTATAAATATTATATCCAGGGTTTCTAAAACTATTGCCTTTAAACTATGTTTCGTTAAGTAAGCAAATGTCAATATTTTGTTTTTGTAAGAATTGAATCAATAAGGGTTTTTTACTATTAGCACTTTGAATGTTATACTGAGCATTACGAAGCTTAGACAGTGTGTGACTTGGATCCATTACTTTAGATCTTTAAGAAGTGTTTCTATAATACTATTTACGGTGGTAGGCGTATTATCTCCCTTATTACCCAGTTCCACCAATGTTTGTACCAGGGCCATAAGTACATCGTTGTTGGCAACTATTTGGGCTTTGATGTCACCCTTAGGGGGGAAATCTTTAGATTTATTTACAGTTTGTACAGAATTATTTACAGATACAGGCTTACTTACAGATGTATGTACAGGTTTATTAACGAATGTATGTACAGACTTACTTACAGATTTATTTACAGTGTGAATTGGTTTCATTTTTGGAGGTGTCAGAGGTGGGAATTGTGTATTGTCATAAATCATGTGTGTGTGTTGTTTCGTCAATGTAGCACTTGCTTATGTAATTTTATTTTTCTTTTCTAAAATTTTATTTAACCTATTTGGACATAATTTAGATATTGCAAAATGAGGCCCGCTCCAATTGCAACAGCAGAACTCTATTGGTCTATCACATTCTTTATATAAATGCTTACCTCCACAAATGGAACATCTATGTTTATTATTACATATCCTAGCAGAGTGGTTAAATTTAAAGCAACGAAAACATTGCTGTAATGGGGGTACATATTCAAAAACTCGGTATGAAAACAAATCATATTGTACATTGTTTGGTAGTATATTCAATAGAAAAGTAATGCTAACTGTTTGTAGTGGTACTCGCTCTAGTCCCACTTTCTTTATAAATCTTCTTACAGCTATTATTTCATAAATTGATGATAGTTTACTGAAAAGTTCTTTGTTATAAATGTTTACTGCTACAAATCTGATTATGCCTGTTTTTTCTATTTGCGCAGCCGGAATAAATGCTTTCAAGTCGTTTGTTGAGAAAAGTGCTGTTGCAAAGATATTAAATATATACTACCAATAGACAGGACTGTGTTTGTATCCGCTCTATGCATAACCTTACCTTTATCTATCACACACTGAGGCTCTACCACGAGCTCATAATGTGATCCATTTTACGACCTAAACCGAATTGTTAAAGGGATGGAGCTATATAGGTTGTATAGCTCCATCACTCTTTTTCGCTCGTACGACTGACATTTTAACATTATCGTGGTAAGGCCCCTGGCCACCTACCGAGCGATATAGTTAAATAATTATTAATTTTGACAAATTTAATTCGTGTGTTTGCTAATCGAAGCCAGATGGCGTCACTGAGACATAGGATGACAGTTTTTCTAAGACATTTGTTCTGATAGCTCTATTGTATCTCTTTAAATCTCTTTGTGCTGTTGTTAATAAAGTTATTGGCCGTATTATCTGTCTAAATATTACTGCTATTTTATTTACATTTATTCGTTGTATAGCCGTCACCCCTTTTATTTCGCTGGAAAATATATGGTTGAGGTAGATAGGGCTCTTATTACCTATTCTATCCTTGCTGTTGGTAGCTTCAATGAATGGATCTAAATAACTGTCATTTTCTGGGTAAAGTCTCTTATACGAAGAATAGTCACGCTCACCGCCGCGCCGCCGCCATCCATGTCCATGTCTATCCCTCCGCCTCCGGCCACAGGCCGAGGACGTTTAAGCGAGGTGGGCGGGTTATCCCCGCCCCCCTCGTTTCCCACCATTTTTACTGGTTTCCACACCTAGCACTGTTATTATAATTAACTTTTAAGCAAAAATATTGATTTAAAAAAGAAATTTGAAAAATTGCGTGCGCAAAGTTCCCGCCAGCCCAATTGTAGCGATAAAAACGAATCTAAGTAGTGTCGGTTTCTTGCAATGCAAACATTTGAATTCACAGCTTGATGACTAATGACGATATTTTTTTTTAATTTTATAGCATAAACTGCGAATGTCTGGAGCTCCCTGATAAAAGGAAGTAGCAAAGAACTCACGGAGCGGTTTTCAAACGCGCCCGCCGCCGTGGAGAAAACAGCTGTTTTATTTCTAAACTCACGAGACCGAAGTTTTGTGCGGTTACGCAGCTGCCTAGCCGTCGCAGTTGCGATTATTGCTCGCAAACTTGTCGGATGACAATCGCAAGATGGGCGCTTAATTAACAGTTGAGCTCTAGACCGCCATCGACAGAGATCATATTATAAAAGAGATTGCCCAAATTTGTGTGTGGAGCCGTACCAACTTGCGTCAAACCAATTTTACTCTCAAGAGTATAGTTATTATTGAAACTTTCACTATCCAAAATTTTTTTTCAAATATTTAACCACATTTTTGAGATATTAAAAAAAGTTCGAAAACGCCTGATCATATTTCATAGCAATTTTTAACCGTAGTGATTATTATAATTTGCATTCTATACTATTGGTATGCGTTTTAGGTCAAATTGATGAGTAGTGTATTGCATTATTATTGATATATGCGATAAGTTAGGACCCGGATTCCTTCGCTTCTATATTGTGGCGTTACTTACGCTCAGACTTTTATCGCGCATGGGAAATATTTTTACGCTATACCTAGGCCTACACTGAAGAACACGACACAAGAAAAATCGTAGATGTCCACGAAAATTTTTACAAATATAATTATTTATAGAATAATAAGCTAATTACTTGTAGTTTAAACTATTTTATTTTGTGCGACGCTACCTGCACTGTAGGTACGTGTTAGGGTCGGCGTCGCGAACAGTGAAGTGAGGACCATACGGATGGAATCCAGCATTCCAACAGTGACCAATGCACAAGGGAGAGAAGACAATACACAATTAGACGATATGGAGACAAATTCTGAAGACCAACAAGCAAACGATAACTCACAAACACGAAAAAGAAGATCAATAAACGATATAGATGACAACTGGACCGTTATTAATAAAATTGGTAAACGATATAAGAGTCTAAGTAATCTAGCTACCCAAGACCTGGGAGAAAAAATAGAAGTCGCAATCACTTGTAAGGAACCTCTTCCAAAACAGTTTAAATTAGCTAAACTATTACAAGTCAACAATATTAATCGTGTTTCACGCATTAAGTATGTTAATCAGTTTAAATTGAAGTTACAATTCGAAAGTGAACTAGATTTGCAAAAGCTAATTAACTGCACAGAATTTAAGGAAAAGAAATGGGTTATCTTAAAAACTATGGAAGTTGAACGAAGTTACGGGATAATAAAAAATATAGAACTGGACTGCAGTGAGGAAGAAATTATGGACAGTTTAATGTCTGATACCGAAATAATATCTGTTAAACGGCTTAGTCGCAGACAGATAGATGGTTCTGGATGGACTGAGAGTGAAACTGTGAGAGTATGTTTTAAAGGCTCCTCATTACCGACGTTTATACGTATGTATGGCGTTAGAATAAATGTGGAGCCATACGTTTATCCTGTCACACAATGTTCCAACTGTTGGAAATTCGGGCATTACAAAAAGATTTGTCCCAACAAGAAAATTATATGCCCTAAATGCAGCAAAAACCACGAATGTTGTGAAACAACCTCATACACGTGCATTAATTGTAAAGGTGACCACATGGCGTTGAGTAAAGTTTGTCCTATGTATGAAAAGGAGCACAAAATCAGAAATATAATGTCCCAGTTCAACTGTACCTATAAGAAAGCTCTTACGCTGTACGTTCCATCTTCGACTCCAATTCCAGAGAAAGAAACCTTAAACATTGTTAATTCTGCACCATGCTCTGATTCTCAATATGTGACTGAACATATTAGTTCAACTCCTTTTCAAAATACGTCGCGGCCGCTATATTCTTCTATCTGTGCACCCAACTTGATGATGACTGAAGCAACTAAAAATTCATCTTTGCCAGGAGTCCCCACCACTTCACGTACCAATAAAATAAAGAAAACTAATAGACAACATAGTCAGAAGGTAAATGATACTAGTATAACCTATGACTGGGAATGTATATGTTCAGACTCGGATTGTGATAACAGTAAAAAGGATGAAGAAGAGGAAAATACAGATAAATCTAAGGACTATAAAAAAGGCACTACAAATAACAAAGTCAGGGAGTTAATAGAAAAAATAAAGGCAGTTATTTTAAAAAGGAATGATTCGTTATCGAATAAAATCAAAACTTGTTTTCAAATACTGTTCGAGTGGTTCATACAATTGATTTTAAATAAGATTTTTGATTTGTCCGGTTTTCAATTTAGTACGACCAATGGCTCATAAAGGTAATTATAAATTAAAAATCATACAATGGAACTGCCAAAGTTTAAAAAGGAAGTTAAATGAATTGGAAGCCCTTCTTTCTCAAGAAAAGATACATATTGCTGTATTGTCAGAGACCTGGTTGGAACCTGAGTTTAACCTGCGTGTTAGTGGGTATAATGTATATCGCAAAGATAGATGGGACGGCTATGGAGGAGTCTCAATCCTAGTCCACTACTCAGTTAAAGGCCAGATCGCACAATGTCAGTCTAGAAATGCTGGCATTGAAATCTTACACGTCAAAATACATAATTGTGAGTCCCTGAATAATATTTTATCCGTTTACTGTCCATCCTCTGTTCGCACGTGTTTACAAGATTGGGATGGTCTCTTGTCAATATGTGATGATAAAACCCTTCTGCTTGGTGATTTCAATGGACACCACAGCAACTGGTCATGTAAAAATGACACAAGGGGCAAACAGATATTTGATTCCCTGTTATGTCACAACTTTACCGTTATGAACAATGGCGCTCCGACCAGAATTAAAATGGTTGACGGAGTTTTACAAATATCATCTCCTGATGTATCACTCATAACTACAGATATTGCTGTCAAGTATGACTGCACTGTGACCAATGAAAGCCTGGGAAGTGACCACCTTATAATTAAAATCACAGCTAACTGTTTATCTACCAGGCAACCAGATATTAGAAGAAACTTTAAGAAGACTAATTGGCAGCAGTACCGTCATTATCTGGAAGAGGAATTCTATGATTTCAATATTACACCAGATTTACAACAGGCATATGATCTTTTTTTAAATATTTTAAATGAAGCAGCAGACCATCATATTCCAGTTATAAAAATCAATCAAAATCCTAGCAACAATTTTAGATCAAAAACCTACTGGACTCCTGCGTTATCCAAAATTGTGGCGGAACGAAGACTTGCACTGGCTCAGTTTCGTGCTAACCCAACTCCCAATAATTTATCGTTGTTACAATCTAAAATTAGTATCGCACAAAAGGAATTGAGAAGAGCGAGAAGCGAATCATTTCAAAACTTTTGTTCATCAATTGATTGTTCAACCTCTTCTAGTGATATGTGGAGAAAAATGAAATGGTATAAGGGCTATCACAGTCGCCAAAACCAGTATGTAAGTGAAAGTCAAGCATTGAGATTGTTACAAAATCTAACACCTGATTTTGTTAGTAATGACCAGCCCAATTTTAAATCCAATAATGTAGACTTAGAAAAACGTATTTCCCTTCATGAATTAGAGAAAAGTATTAAAACATCAGATACAGCCCCTGGGTGTGACGGTGTATCATTTTCAATGTTAAATAACCTACCAACTAAAGCTAAACTTATATTAATTGATTTATACAATTTGTTTTTACAAAATAGTTTTGTCCCGAGACAGTGGCGTGATATCCGTATATTCCCCATTTCAAAACCTGGACGAAATCCCGACTCTTTAGATTCACTTAGACCAATATCCTTGATGTCTTGCTTATGCAAGACATTTCATGCAATTCTTAATAAACGATTGGAGTGGTTCATGGAAAAAAACAACCTTTTTTCTAATAACATGGTGGGATTTAGGAAAACACGCTCTTGTCTCGATAGTCTTTCTAGTCTTGTGTCTAAAATACAGCATGGCTTTGCTATGAATTCATTTACTTTATCTTGCTTTATAGATATAAATAGTGCCTATAATAATGTTGATGTAGATAGTTTATTGATTATTCTAGACAATTTAGGTGCAGGTTCTAAAATATGTTCGTATATATATAATTTTTTGAAAGAGAGGTCATTACTCATTAAGTGTGACACTGTGTCTATGCACAGAAGTACGGGAATCGGATTAGCGCAGGGTGATCCGTTATCACCATTACTATTTAATGTGGCGACCATTCAGATCTGTAAACAAGTGTATCATGATGTGACTGTGTCTCAATACGCAGATGATATTGTTATGTATGTAACCAGCAAACATATTATTGATGCTGTAGCAGATATTCAACACTTGCTGAACAATACTACATCTATTTTAGCAGGTTTAGGTCTAGAAATATCCTCTTCCAAAAGTAAATTATGTCTCTTTTATAAAGGTCGTAAATATTCGCGATATCCAATTGATATTAATGTAAATGGTACTCCCTTACCCGTAGTAGACTGTGTTAAGTATTTGGGTCTGTGGATGGATTGTTCATTAAGGTGGGGAAAACATATGAATGAAATAGTTGAAAAAATACACAAATTCCTTAACGTTTTCAAAGTTTTGTCCGGATCTGCTTGGGGTGTACACCAAAAGCACTTAAGAAGGTTATACATATCAGTTATTCGAAGTCGTTTAGATTATGCTAGTTTTTTGTACGATACCAGTGCCAAAAAATATTTAAATAAGTTAGATGTTATACAAAATCAATGTATGAGGGTAATTGGAGGATTTATTAGGACTACTCCTACGCACGTCATGGAATGCGAGCTTAGTTTACCGCCATTGGAGGTCAGAAGATGGTTTCTGTGCGGGAAATTTTGGTTAAAAATAAATTCCTATAATTCTAACACAATAAAGTCAACTTTAGAAAATTTAAGCGAAATGTATCTGAATGAAAGAGCTAAAAAAGTGCCTCTTCTTGTCATAATTCATAATAAATTAAAAGAATACCCAATCAGCTCCTGTTCACAATTAGAAATGTTTTCCTTTGATACATGGATGGCTGATATAAATTTAAATGATGTATTAAAAACTAACCTAGTCTTAATTAATAAAGCAAAAAATAAATACAGGATTTCTGAAATAAAAGAAGAAACATTAAAATGTTTGTCTAAATATTCAGAATTTTATAAAATTTATACGGACGGATCAAAAGATGGAGATCATGTAGGCTGCGCATTCTATGACGAACAAACTGAAGGTTTTATGAAATTTAAAATCTCCACCAATGTGTCAATCATGTTTATCGAATTAATTGCTATTTCTGAGGCGTTATCATATATTGAATCCCTGGACCAAGGCAAATATGTTATTTACACAGACTCAAAAAGTTCCATTCAACACTTAGCTCGATGCACCTCATCCTTTCGAGGTAGACCGATAGCCTACTCTATTATCAAATCCATTTTAAGACTTAAATCTCAAGGTAAACAAATAATTATTCAGTGGATCCCTTCCCATATAGGCATAAATGGTAACGACAAGGCAGATTATCTGGCAAAACAAGCTAGTTCAGATGGCACTGATTTCATAGCTGTTCCACATTACATGGACTATGTCCCCTTTCTTAAAAAGATATGTCTTCAAAATTGGAAAGATTACTTTGATCTTCGTTCAAGGGAAAAAGGCATTTGGTATAGAACAATCCATTCACAACCTTCGTATTCACCGTGGATTGATAAGTGTTTTATTACCAGGGAGGACTTAACCATATTACTAAGGCTTCGTTCGGGTCATATGCCTCTCAATAAATTCGGTTTCATGATGAAAAAGTTAACTTCACCTATTTGCAGTTCATGTAACGAAGACGAGGACACGTATCATATTTTAATGAGATGTGTCCGAAATCAATCGCTCAGAACACAAATTGGCGCGCACAATATTAATTTATCAAATCCTATTTCAGATAAAATAATCCCTATAATTAATATGGTTAAATTCGCTCTGAAAAACCGACCCAAAACCTAACTGTTTTTTTTTACTGTTATATTTGTATACCAACAGAGTGACATATTCGCACTAGCGAAAAAACTCTTAAAATAAAGATTAAAAAAAAAAAAAAAAGAAAAATCGTAATGGTTGTCTTTTATTTACTTATATAATTACATAGTTATCAAGACCTAAACAAACTTACTACGTGTTTTAGTTCGATTTCTCGAATCAAAAAACGCAATACATCACTTACAGGTTGTAGGTTTTACATTCAGCTACCGAAATGTACAGTAAAGGGGTTGACTGTAGCCTATCAACAACCTTAGCTGCACCTAACAACCTAGCCCTAACCATATAGTTACAATATATACATATATAAATAATAGTGCGGGAAGCCTGTTGCCATGAGACCTAAGGCAACAGACGGAAGGTGGGAAGGATGAAGGGTGTATAGGACGGGATTTTATCACTGCCGATCCGCAACATCACGGACCGACCAATAACTAAGGCTGGATAAGGCCAGAGCTATCGGCAACCATTTATAGGCGCAGTAACAGTGAGAGGAGTCAATGGTCTCGTCGTAATGAAACAGCGTTGCTCGTAGCGTAGAAAGAGACTTTATTACATATTTACATGGTATTTATATTAATCTATTTACATTAGTTTTTAATGCATTTATTTGAAACAACTGATGTACCTAGTCGAATTATGTTAGTGACTAATAACTAATATTGACGTCAATTCGGCTTCACTGCCACTTTCTCGCGTGAACATAGTAGTTAAAAAGGTAACACAAATAAAGAATTTGTAATTGTTAGTCATTTACTGTTACGGTACATTAGTATCAAATCATCGTCATCTTCCTGCCCTTCGCCCATGTTACTTGAGGTAGGCCCAAAACATTTTTTTCTTCCATTGTATCACGTTTTTCATTCCATTGTATCACGATTGTTAGACGTCACGCTATCACTGCCTCCGTTTTCTTCACACAATCTATCCGTCTTTTCTTTAGCCTTCCTCCCCCTCTCCATCTATTCACAAGTTTATTCTTTGGGTATAACTCTGGGTGTGTTCACATCTGGCGAATACGCCGCTATCGAGCTGCGTGCGAGCATTTCAAGTTAACGCGCCGTTTCCATGCCATCACCGTGCCCTTCGCACGCCAGCTTCGCACCATGCGCGAAACCCTCCGCGCTGCTCCTCGCGCACTGCATGCGCGTCCCGAACGTGCGCCGCGCGCGCCCCCCTTACAAACCTTGCCACTATGAGTCACTATCTCAACACTATCAATAGTTATTATAGACGTATTGAATTAATTATTATTCAATAAAACTACCAGAACTACTCAAATGCAGTACAAAATCATCAAACGATATAAACGTCAGTTTAACAACAAAATACCAAAATATCTCAAATTGACAGTATCAAGTTTTGAGTTTCTAATAAAGTAAAGATTCTTTATAAAATGATGAGCTAAAATGAAATACTTTAACACAATTCATTTATAGCAGATTAATTATTTTCTACTTTAGAATCTTATTTATTTAGATAGCAGATAAAATTAATTAGGCGAACCATTTATTTATGATCATTGCAAGATTAAAAACGTCAGCTTTACATACTCTTTGGTCAGATTACGAAAATAACTGACAACTGTAATCGGAACGTAAAGATTTCTGAAATGACGTAATTTTTTTCGGAAGTAGGAATTGTTAATCATATAATATCAATTTTATCGATATTTTTTAATGTGGTTAAAAAAAGCGGCTAAAAATCAGTACATTGTACCTACACATAAATAAAACATTATTTTTGGTATTAATATACTTGTGACGCAATATGGTACGGGAAATGAACATTCTTCTTTGGCTGCACATAGTATTGGAGGCTGATCTGCACCATGGCACCATGTTTTTTTCCTAAAAACATAAAATAAAAAAATAAAAATATATCTTTTAGAGCTCGATTTATTACAGAATCGATTATTTTTTTTAATTGATATAAACCAGTGCTTGACTCTGCGATCCCACCTGATGGTAAGCAGTGATGCAATCATTGATGGTAAGGCGCACTAGTTAATTAAGAGCCTATTCACTCTAGCCTTGAAGGCACCTAAATTATAGTTGGACGGGAAGACCGCAGCAGGCAAATTGTTCCAGTCCTTCGATGTACGCGGTATAAACGACGAAGCGAAACGCTTAGTCCGGACCGTTGAAGTTTCAACAACGTAAGGGTGGATACTCGCCGTACGTCGGGTTGTCCGATGGTAGAAATGAGATGGCGGGATCAAGTCATGCAATTCCCGCGCACACTCCAAAATGCAACCTGTAAAATACCGATAGGCTGGCTATCCTGCGCCTGTGCTCGAGGCTTTGTAGATTGGACTTAACTAAATCTGGATCCCCAATTAGCCTCTTCGCACGCCCTTCCACTGAGTCCAAAGCTGCTAGATGGCATTTTGCAGCACCAGCCCAATATGTGACTGCAGTACTCCACACACGATCGGACCTGTGCTTTGTATAACATTAGAAGCTGTCCCGGTGTGAAGTACCGTCGGACCTTAGCAAGAACGCCTAGTTTTCTAGCAGCTACATTGGCTTTGGACTCAATGAACCGCCCAAAATTGAGGTCTGAGGAAATTTCAACTCCCAAGAGCTGAAGGCGGTCGGTGCACTCCAGGGATACATTCCGAAAAGCAGGAGCCAAGGTGAACGGGCTCCTTTTGGCGGTGAACAGACACGCTTGTGTTTTGGTGGCGTTGAATTCTACTAGATTGGTTTCGCCCCACTTGGAGACTGCCTGAAGTGAGACATTCGTACGGTCTACCATAGCCTCTCGGGACCGGATTAGCTCCTTACTAGCCCGAGCACCTGGAAGGTATCTCTCTACAACTGTGCTATCATCTGCATACCCATAGATACCGGGCATCAGCAGATCGTTAATATGCAGCAGGAAAAGAGTTGCAGAGAGAACTGACCCCTGAGGAACTCCGGCATTAGTGGTCATGGGCTCTGATGAGCATCCATCGACAACAACTCTGAGAGACCGTTCACTCAGGAAGTCTTTTACCCAGTTAATCAGACCAGGGGAAATGCCGTACGCTGGAAGCTTACTCAGAAGGCTGGCGTGCCATACCCTGTCGAAGGCCTTCGAGACGTCTAAGGAGACAGCAATCGCTTTTCCATTCTTCTCGAGGGCCTCGCCCCACATGTGAGTGGTATACACTAGTAGGTCCCCAGTAGACCGATTGTGGCGAAACCCGTACTGTCGGTCACTGAGGAGATCGTTATATACCTTCCAGGTATGCCATGAGGCGCGAGTTCAATACACGCTCCATAATCTTGCAGAGTATGGAGGTTATTGAAATCGGCCGTTAGTTGGCAGGATCGGTACGACTGCCCTTTTTGGGCACGGGTTGCACGTTGGCAAGCTTCCAGGACTTGGGCACTATACCAGTCCTAAATGAGAGGCGGTACAAGTACGTCAATACAGGAGACAACTCGGGCGCACATGCCTTGAGAACTATTGCTGGTATACCATCTGGTCCACTAGCTTTATTCACGTCTAGACGACACAGTGCTCTCAAAACTTCTTTATTTCTTATGCGAACCTCAGGCATCGAGGCGTTGCAGTGAGGTAGAGTCTGTGGAGTAGCACTGCTAGTATCAAGACGAAAATTATGGGCGAAGAGAGATGCAAAGAGACCTGCTTTCTCTCTCGCCGAGTGAGCTAGTGTTCCATCAGGTTTAACCAGCGGAGGCAATGTGGGCCTACAGAAGTTCGCTTCGACCGACTTGGCAAGGGATCAGAATGCTCTGCTTCCGGACGGCTGTGCAGAGAGCTTTGTGCCAATATGGGTAATTCGGTCGAACCAAGCCTTCTTCATTGCTTTTTTGTAGGACTTGGCAGCACGGTGAAGAAGAGAGCTTTCACTCTCTTCTTTGAGCTCAAATCCGGAGCTCCACGAGCGTCAACCCAGGCGAGAAACGCCGAATGCTTACGCTCTTCAGCTTGAACGCAATCGGCGTTGAACCATGGGTGAGCTGAGCCTCCGATGGGTACGTCACTATAAGGGATGAAAAACTCCATAGCTTGACGTATCACATCGGATATAGTATCCGCACAGCTCGACGGACTCTCAGAAGAGAAGCAGACCTGCTGCCAAGGATAAGATGCAAAGGAATGCCGCATCTCATCCCAATCTGCTGACCTGTAACGCCACATTCGCCGTTCACCGCGTGAGTCGCAGTCAGGTGGGGAGAAGGCCGAAACAGACTTCACCAGACAGTGATCTGAAGTTCCAAGTGGTGAGGAAACTGTTACGATACATCTGTCCGGATCGGTGGTCAGCAGAAGGTCCAGACAATTGGCAGTATGACCAACTACATCAGGCACCCTAGTCGCTTGCTTGACCAGTTGGAAAAGGCCCATCGATATTGCAAAGTTTCGCGCTTCTCTCCCAGCGTGGTCGGTCCTCTGGTATGGGAACAGCCAGTCTTGGTGGCAGGCGTTAAAGTCCCCCAGAGCGACGAGCTGCGCATCAGAGTGCCGATGCAGAGCCTTATCGGCAGCCTCACTGAGGTGGTCGAACAACCGAGTCGTCTCATGATCACCGCTGTGCGAACGGTAGACACAGGCATAAACAATTTTGTCCATACCAGTGTCCACCAACAACCATAGCGTAGATAAATTAGGGTCTTCAAGGTGACGGAGACGCTGGCAGCAGATGTCATTACGGACGTACACACAGACCCCGCACGCTGCAAGAAATGATGCTCCAGTGAGTATTCCGGGTAGTTGAGGTACGCCGTATCTGGCGGACATCTAATTTGGGTCTCCGTCAAGATAAGCAAGTGTGGCTTGTCAGTCTCAAGATGGTGGTGGACCGCAACGAGATTGGAGTGCAGCCCTCTGATATTTGAGAACTGCACTTGAAATGAGAGGACGTGCATTCGCTGTTGACACTTGCCTTTCATTTTAACTTTCATGGTTTTTGTGGAGTGAATAGGAGAGATGAAAGATGGCAGTTGAGCGAGGTGATGCGATGTTGAACCCAACAGCACAACCAGAGTTGCTTTGCCAATGGAGGGTTGATCTGGAGACTGCGGGGACGCCCGAACCCCCCCAAGGATCGCCATCGGTTCCTCTCACCCGGTCGCCAACCGGCACGATGGGGCCACCCTGGGATTTTTCACAGTTGGCGGGGCAGCCTGTCGTGTGTGGCTGGCACACTATTTGGGCCCCCAATTACCTACGGTCGGATCCCGCTACCCTCCACGATCAAACGTCCGACACTACAACAGCTGGCGCATCATACCCGGTATACGTCGCAACACAACTACTCAGACCCATCTTCCACCATACGGCTTCACCAGACATCACGCCGGAACACGACGGATCGCTTGGCGGCATGGCTTTGTCTGATGGGTGGTAACCTTTAAGCCGGCAGCCGATGCTATGGCCTACCACCGTCTTTACTGCTCGTTTAGCACTACCCAGGGGACACGTGTAGGGTGTTCAGAACTAAGTAAATCCTACGGACGCAAGCAGTTCATCCCCCATCTTTGGATTCTTTGGACTTCTTTGGATTTTCTTTACATTCTTTGAACTTTATTTAGAATCGATTGCAAAGTCAATTTTTTTTAAGAAGAAAGTTTGTCAAGAAGGCTGACTAGATTTTCTGGGTGTGTTGTTAATGTGTTACATCCGTATTCTAATGTTACTAAAAAAGACGATCCCTGCGTGTTTGCGATTGAAGTGATAATGTCGCGAATCCAACCAACGCGCAACATCACAATTATTACTCAATAGCCTTTATGTTTTATGTACGACTATTTTTGTAAGATTAGTGATATAATCAGTTTTATCGTAATTCGGAACGCTGGGATTATCGTTCCAAACTTATCACGCAATGACGCAAGAAAACATGGCAAGGGCATAAAACTAGAGGCAATATGATTAAAAGACTAAAGTCTTCCCTTAGGGGCAAATATAAAAAAAGCTTCTGTTACTGTCAAGTGTCAACTGTCATAAAAAAAACTTGTAAGTTCATAATGTTCATAACATGAAAAACATAATAAATAGTACTTTGAAGCTATAAAAATAAAGCAAAATAGCTCAAAATCAACGCAACGAACAGCAATGAATCGACAAAAAAATATTTACAATGACTATTCAAGATAAGTTTAAAGCAACCCTAAAATATTTGAAAATTGTGGCGGCAGCTGGCAGTGGTTGCTTTATGATTTTTTACAATATTGCGCAAACGTGCAAAACAATTGATAATATAGTAAATACACGTGTATTTGAAAGAGAAAAAAAACATGTAGCTGAATATATTTACGTCGATGACCCCACCTACAATCGAACGTTCCAACTTGAATACGATAAAGCATCGAGACAATCAGTGGGATTTGGTCGTATTTGGAAGAGTTTAAAGCATTCGCTAGCATGGAGACTGTTGTGGTTATGTCGGCATGGAAACAAAGATCAACGGAATCTTGCCTTGGAACAACTTGCTGCTTTTAAAAATAATAAAACATGGGACTGCTGTAAACTCGCCCAAGCTATAGATGAAAAGACAGCAGTTCTTCTGGCGTGGACTCGTAATGTCGATCTCCGGTATTTCCTCCCGCCTCCAATTCATGTACGACGTGCAGCACTATCATCAGAACTCATCTCATATAAATTTCGAGACCTCATATTAGCCTTACAAAGTATAAATCCGCATTGTTGCATTGAACTCTTCCTCTCAAAATACTTTGCTAATGTACAAGAAGAAGCAATAGAGTGTGACAGTTTTCCAGCCAAACCTGACAATATTAGTGAAAGAGATCTATGTATATTGTGTATGGACGCTCTATATCACCATGTTAGTCTTTACAATGTAGCAGAATATGACAAGGATCATTCTGTTAAAAAGTTTGTTAAGATGGGTGGTGTAGCAATATTAGCTGAAGCTCTGTTAAGACATCGTAATGATCCAGACTGCGATCTAGCAGTACTCAAAATCCTTACAGTTTTAAGTGTACATTGCAATTTACTATCAGAGTTTTTTCAAAATGGTATTTTGGGTGAATTAGCAAGACTTATACGGTCCAAAGACATACGCTTGTCTAGTTCAGCTGCAGTGTGTCTTGCAAACTTGTCTGGAGAGTATTGTTACAGACCTGGTTTATTTCTGTTGCATCCTCTGTATAGGACCACTGCTGCTACTTCTTGCGATACCTTGCTTGTACATGGACTTAGAGGAGGAGTTTTTGTCACATGGAGGCAACGTGACAGGAAATGTGCTCAACCCATCGGTATAATAGATGTTACTGTGTCTGAGAATGATTGTGACCCTTGTGAGACTATAGAACAACCAGTAAAAAAATATTTTGACCCTGAAATGAGACAAGTGATGGATGATTTGATAGAAATGGGAGAAGAAGTACTGTTATCAGAAATAGAGGTAGTTCTTCATGATATTCCTATTGAAGCTAAGAGAGATCCAGCATCAAGCAAAATATTCACTGCTAGTCATAAACGTCACGCACTCATTCAAGAAGAAGAAGATAAATGTAATTACACAGTCTGTTGGCCAAAAGACTGGCTCCCAAAAGATGTCAGTAACTTAAGAATACTTGGTGTCAATTATTGGAGTTCACTGTCCGAGTGGCTTGAACGCTGTCCTATGCAAACTGCAGACATTGCAACCCGTGCGTCAGAACTGGTTCCTGCCCTCATTGATGCTGGCGTTGCCTGTAATGACACTCCAGTAGTCTGGTTGGCTCATTCCATGGGTGGATTAATTGTTAAGCAAGTCCTGGTTGAAGCCTCACAAAGCGACCAACAGGCTTTGAAAAAAATTGCTGATAACACGAAAGCCCTTTTATTTTTCAGTACTCCACACAAGGGTAGTTCTATGGCTGCTATGCCACGAGCAGCTGCTGCTGTATTGTGGCCTTCCAATGATGTGAGACAATTACAGGAGAACTCACCAGTTTTATTGAATCTACATAAAGCATTCATAGAGTTTGCAGATGCTTATAGCTGGGAAACTATAAGTTTTGTAGAAACTATGCCCACATTAGTAACGGCTTTCAAAGTACCTATTCACCTTGTTGAGTCAAAATCTGCTGACTTGGGCCGTGGTGAATTTTATCAGCTACCTCTAGATCACCTCTCGATATGCAAACCAGCAACTCGACAGTCCATTTTATATACTACAGTATTAGATGTGTTGCAAAGAGTTTGCTTAAAACAGGTTGAGTTACCATCAAATACGTATATAGAAAATGTGATAGACACATTCTGGGGCTTAAAAACAAAAGCCAAGGGAGTATTAGATACCCTAGATGACAATCATGCTCATTCAGGTTTACGATGGACAGAGAGGATATTGTTGAATGCTTTCACTGATGATTTTTCCGATTAATACTAATATTATTATTATTTTTTTATGAATCAATTCAATTTGATGTTTATGCTGTTCATAACAATAGGTGATACTTAAGTAAATGTCTTAATATTGGTTTATATAAAAATCATACATATATAAATTATAGACATTCAGTTAAATATCACCCTGCTTCTGAAATTAGTCATTAGTCCCTAAAACCTATGTTTTTTTTTAAAGTTGTCTAATTTTTATTTCTTATGATTTACCTAATTTTATTGTAAATGAGTCGACAGTATTGGTACAGTTAGCTTTGAACAACTTTTGATACAATGTAAGAAATACCTAATAGTATAATTTGTTATTAAAATAAATTAGTTTGATTGAATATTTGTATTCAAATTCTTACAACATTAAAGTCTGTGCGATAAGAGAATGGTCGTGGCGTAAAGTGAAAACAAAAGTTTTTAGGTATATGGTAACCCAACCCAGCCAATAGCTATCCGTCAAATGCCAAACTTCATTTCGTGTTGACACAGTTTTGTTTGCCATGTTATTAAATTGTGATTTTTATTCTAAATCTTAAGTAAAAGTGAAAAAAAAATCACAGAGCCACAAAGGAAATAATATTTAATACAGTTTTGCCAAAGAGAAAAAGTCTATCTAAACAAAGTCATTTAACATCGCAGCATGTTGGTATGCTGTTTTTGGTACGTGGGCGGATTTTTAGTAAAGTGTACATAAGGTATTCACGGTGTCCCTTAAGTTTAGATTTTTTTTCTACTTACTCCATTACAATACACTAATATTTTTTAATATCACTTGATTGAGCATATGTTTAGAACCATTTCTGTGTTTTTTTATTATTGATTTTTCGTTTACCTTTTCCAATAAAATTGCTAATAAGCCGGGTTTCACCATGTTCCATCGTCAAGTAGTCATTTAAAAAGTAGTATAACTATTTAGTTATCATTATGTAGATTGAGTTAATAACAGTATTAGACGGCTTAAATTATACACTTCTGAAAAATCTATACAACAATTAATCAAAATAACAACTTCATTTCAAATTATTTTTTAAACTAGAGTCTGAGAATTTAATCGGGTGGAATTTTCCACTGAGTAACACTAGTCTAAATAGTTTGAACAAAGTATTACTAAATTAGAAATATTTTCTTTCGTTAGCAACATTATAATACCGTCTGATCGTCTACCGCCAAATTGACAATAAATTTACCAGCAGCGTGCACATTCATTAAAGCGAAGACGTGTGCAGTGTATGCACAAATTAAATCCTGTGACAAACGGCATTTTTTAAGATAAGTTAACAATCTAATATATGTTTTATATAAATTTACGAACAGTCGGTTAATAGTTTTATAAATTGTGCCATTATTTTGTTGATGTAACTGCAAATCATGGAAAAAATAATTCAAACTTATTTTTTGTCAGAGTTTTGTTACATTCCACTGACCATGTATACACGACGAACCGCTTTTAGAGATTTTAGCCTAGGTCTTTGTTTTTTTTTAATATTTTTTTTTAGTTATTAGTTTGTCTCCGCCTGCAACACCTCATACTGTGAACAAAATTCTTAAAATAATGTTATTTAAGTAATGCTTTTTTCCCTCTTTTTAGTTAAGATTGTATTTTTGCAATCGGTAAGTATTTTGTTTTAATAAAAAAAAAAAACCGGTTCTTTAGTTTGTGTTGAAATGGTACAGCTATCATAAGTGTTTAAATATATTTGTCATTTTGAAATAACTAACATTAAAAAAAAAAAACCTTCATTGCAACCAAAGCCCTTACTTTTCCACTGACTAATTTTAACGTTCCAATGAGTAACTGTCCCTCTTGGAATAATCCATAATTTTGGATTTATATTGACATTAAAGTTCAATTTGTTTAACTTAAAATGTTGTTATTATGACAAACTTATTTGTTTTACAATTATAATACAACAAAAGTGTAATCAATGAGAATTTAAATATTTATAAAGATAAACACGCAACTGATTAATCAATGGGTTAGTCAGAGGATATAAAGATACAATTGTTTTATAGTTTAATTCCTTAGTTCGAACTTAATATTTGTTATTTTCATTAATAAACCTATCTAATAATAATAAAAGTATAATTTCCATTATACACGTTTTATTTAACTTACTGAGTTAGATTTTAAATTGTTATTCAGAAGAACCCAAAATTCTTTAATTAAATTTCAATAATCTATATATATAAAAGAAAGTCGTGTTAGTTACACTATTTATAACTCAAGAACGGCTGAACTGATTTGGCTGAAAGTTGGTGGGGAGGAAGCTTAGAACCAGGAGACGGACATAGGATACTTTTTTTTTTTAATAGGGTAGAGTAGGATATAGTAGTCAGTTGACGAGAGCGAAGCCGCGGGCAAAAGCTAGTTCATTATAAATAATTTACAGCAATTATTCAAATATTCTATTCATATTCTTAAAGTTTAATTAATGGACAATTAGAATTCGACTACACATATTGAAAAAATAACATCAAAAATTAGAACCTTCATTTTAACTTAGGTAAGTACACTTTTAAAAAAATCCGCCCACGTGACAGTTTTATTTTAATGTTTTTAGGACTTCTTTATAAACTCCGGTCCCTAACATCTCCAAATATATATAAATTAAAAGGAAATTTATTTAAACATATGATAATATTTGTTTATTTTGTTTCGGTCAATGTTTTCGATAGCAGGTATAAAGAATGTTGATACTTTTAATTTATAATGTGTTTCGACTAACATAGAATATTCCTTTTCAGGTTTGAGTAAAGACGCATTAACTAAAATAAAAAAAACCGTGCAAGTGCAAGTCTGACTCTCGCACTGACTTTTTCAACAGTTCCGTAAAAACTTACCAATGAAAACAGTTCAATTCTAGAATTGAGTTACGAAGATTTTTCCTAATCGCCAAAAAAAGTTTTATTTTGTGACGTAACTACAAATTACAGTTTTCATATTAGTCTATACTTATGCTATTTGTCATATTTCAGGATTCTAGGTCAACGGGATGTCTGATTTTTTTCACAACTTCAAGAGGCCGCAGATCTGAGTGTATTGAGCGTTCCTGAGATACGTCTTAACAGACAGACAGACGGACAAACAAGTTCCTATAAGGGTTCCATTTTTTCCTTTTGAGGTACGCAATTTCGTGTTTATAGGTATAAACAATTTTAACTTGGAGATGCCTAATAAATAAATAAATCGTCCATAAAAAAAACATGTTTTTTCTTTGTTGTAGCTAAGCAACCTCATTTAGTCATAAAAAAATCACATCTACTAATTTCACTGTTGAAGTAATAGTTAAATAAATTATTTTTCTTCACAAGTGTATTGAAAAATGTTGTATGATACTTGTGAGTATTGATGATTACTGTCCCAGCTCTCATAAAACCCTTGCCTTCGGCTCGGGTCTAAATACCGCCTCAGTGGTAACCAACATTACACACTTATAACATACTAGCTTTTGCCCGCGGCTTCGCTCGCGTTAAGTATTATTATTAATTAGGTATATTTTTTGTGGCCTTACTTTTGTTTAGCGTGTGTAAAAAATTAGGGCCTACAAAAGTTATCATTCGTTCCATTAGGTACTGATAGTTCAAACTAATACATTTACTTACATCCTCCATCATCCCTTATTTTATCCCCATGGGTGTTGAATTTATCAAAATCCTATTTAAGCGGACGTCTTCATCATAGTAGCTCCAATCTTTAATTTCAGTTCAATCAGTCGAAAATCTTAAGAAAAATTATACAAACTTTCATCCCCTATTGATGTAGTAAAACTATCGATAGTATCAATACTATCGACAGTGATTGCAGTAAAATACACCATAATAGTGATAGTATCGATACTATCGATAATATCTATACCCAATAGTATCGATACTATCGATAGTATTGCACTTTATCAATAGTATTGCTCAATTTCTTGCATAGATACTATCGATAGTATTGTAAAATTTCAATAGTATCGATAGGGCTATCGATAGGTATTGTGACTATTTTTCGAGGTCACGATAGTATCGACAACCTATCGATAGGATATCGATAGTAATAGTATCGATAGGGCTATCGATATTGTGACTATTTTTCGAGGTCACGATAGTATCGACAACCTATCGATAGGATATCGATAGTAAGGCAACACTAACAAAAACGATATTTATATAAAGCAGCTCCCTCAAATTCCACGACATATTCGTCCCTTGCTCGAGCCAGCCCGCGCCGATGAGCCGTAGTTTTAAAATTCCCCGATAATAATAATAATATCTTTGTTCGATCCAGCCCGTCCCTTGCTGCCCTCCCCCAGCGACGCCCTAAGCCGAGGACCGTATCCCACAGGCGGTGCCCTTATCGTGTAGTCGCTTAGTTTTTAAGTTTAGTTAAGTAAGCCCTGGCTGGAGGCTTTGATTCTTGAATCGAGGCCGCCACAGGCAAGTCCGGTTAAGCAGCCGACAACCTTCTAGGTTGACCTGCGAGAGGCCAAACAAAAAAAAAAAAAAGTACACGACTATTTACTTTCCGCACAGATTCTACTCTTCTATTAATCTGAATTTAGAGAAATTGGAATTGGATGAATGGGGAGAGCCTCATAGTTAGCGGCGGAGCAAGGTGACTAACGGCCGGCGGCATAAAAGATATATCTTTCCCTAACTATAATGTATTGACATCGTCTTCCAGTCTAACCGGATAGCTGGATACCAGTTTTTCACATTGGAGCTGCCTACCGACGACTATCAAAATCTTCAAATGACAGACGGGATCAACGGCTTATTGTGTGCTTTACGAAGCACCGAAGAGTCTAAGGAACAACCTTGGCGAGCTATTTTAACATCATAGTTCGCGAGCCATTCAGGCAGCTATTATTTAGCTCCGAGCTCCTCTTATAACCTTTTCATACTATCCAGTAGGTATCATTATAGCTAACATAAGTATTCTATATTTTTTATAGGTAGGTACGTAGTATAGTTCTCATCAAGGCAGGCAGGCAGGTAGAATATTGTGTGTGTGATATATGTGTAGTTTTAGGCGGTGACCAAACGGTTGCAAACTAGCGTTCCAACCTAGGTCACTTAGTTGGAGCTTGGTTTGTGTGTTTGGTTTGTGTTGCGGCTACATGGAGGTACCTAAAACACGCGCCAACACGTTCGCAAATCAGTCACTGCCGTTGGGAAAACGCGATCGCCAACCAAGTTTTGGTTGAAGATCATGGATTACAACTGCTGTCTATACGGATGGCGACTACGCACAAGATAAGTTTACGTGCGGCCGAAATCGGAACTAATCGGAGTGTCAAGTTCTGTTTTCCATAGTTAGTAAAAGTGATGACAGGGATATTACCTTGAAAGTCAAATGTGCCTGTTAGAAGGACGAACGAGACATTATCGAGTTCGCACGTGTTATTGGCAAAATTGTGGTGTCTCTTCCTCAAATGCCATTAATAAAGAGTTGAAGTTGAGAAATTACAGGGCCTAGGTACGGTAGCATTTTCCAAAGTTACAGCCCATCAAATCTATGAAGTACCTACGGTTTGGTTTGACCACAGAGTACTTTGTAACATGGTTTGACAGTTCTGACAGATTGAATAATAGGGATTGGAATCATCGAGATATAAGTACTAGAGAAGCTACGTCAAATAATTATTTTCGTAATTTGAATCTTTAGTTCGCTGCAGCGCTAAAATAATAACAATTCGTCTAAACCGTAACTAATTTACCACAGCGCTAGATTTGCTGCGGAAGTGTATTTATTCTCGGCAAAAAGGTCTTAAGCGCCATGTAAATCACGGCATTTACGCGTTTTCTTCGACAAAGTGCGGCGCGATCGCCGCAGTTGAACGAGACAAAGTAGGAATTTATGGTGTCTTCTCTAGTACGTTAGTACTTATATCTCGATGATTGGAATAGAAATCGATTAGTAGGTATAATTTCCGATTCTAAAGCGATAATGATTTCATTCCTTTGTATTTATTTATCGATTAATTTTACAGATTTATATGTTACTGTAAAAGCCCGTTATTTGATAGATATCTTAAATTTTATTAGTAAATCCTAGGGTTTAACAATGATCAGAATTTTATAAGAGACAGAGAAATTTTTTCGGGCTTTTGAGTTGAGGTTTGAGGTATCTTTATTTCCCATAATAATTTAAAATTCACTTACACGACAAAACTTAAAAATTAATTTACAAACGTTATTCAGCTGAAGGCGGTCGGTGCACTCTAAGGGTACATTCCAAAAAGCAGGCGCCAAGAAAAACGGGCTCCTTTTGGCGGTGAACAGATGCTCTTGTATTTTGGCAGCGTTGAATCACACCAGATTGGCTTCGTCTCATTTGGAGTGCTGCCTGAAGTGAGACATGCTTACTAGAGCGTACGAATGTCTCACTTCAGGCCATAGCCTCTCTTTCAGACTAGATTAGCTCCTTACTAGAGATACCTGTCGAGTGCTGGGGTAGGTACTCGACAGGTATTTCTCTACAACTGTGCTGTAATCTGCATACCATAGACACCGGGCCTCAGCAGATCGCTGATATGCAGCAGGAAGAGAGTGGCAGAGAGAACAGACCCCGAAGAACTCCGGCATAATACGTCATGGGTTCCGATTAGCATCCATCGACAACAACTCGGAGAGACTGTTGACTCGGGAAGTCTTTTACCCAGGCAATCAGACCAGGAGAAATGCCGTACGCTGGAAGCATACTTATAAGACTAGCGTGCCATAGAAGGCCTTCAAGACGTATAGGGAAACGGCAATCGCTTCCCCATTCTTATCGAGGGCCTTACCCGACAAGTGGGTGGTATACACTATTGTAAGTTCCTTAGTAGACCTATTGTGGCACAAAACCCGTACTGTCGGTCACTGAAGAGATCGTTACTTTCCAGATTTGCCATGAGGCGCGAGTCAATACGTGCTCCATAATCTTGCAGAGTATGGAGTTCATTGAAAACGGCCGATAGTTGGCAGGATCGGCACAACTACCCTTTTTGCTCAAGGGTAGCACGTTGGCGATATTTCGGTACTTGGGCACTATATTAGTCCTAAATGAAAGGTTATACAAGCGTGTCAATACAGGGCGCACAAGCCTTGAAAAGCCTCAAGCCTCTGTCCGCGAATGACGACGACGCACTGATATACTAGAGCAAAACGCAGCATTTTACCTTGCGGCTTCGATGCGTGTACGTATAGCTTTTTGTTACCCTCACTACTCTCAAACGCAGCACTGTAGAATACTGCGTTTAATAATAATAATAATTCATTTATTTCTGAGCATACGGTATATACAAGATCTTAATATTAAATTGTCTCACGTACTTACACTACCATTGCCGGTGTAGAAATTTTAAAAATTATATTAAAGACTAGCTGTTGCCCGCGACTTCGTCTGCGTTAAGTTCGTAAAACTGTACAATCATTCTGTGCTTGCAATTCATTCTGAAAGCATCGTAATTATTTATTGTACTTTCACATAAAACTGTTAAAGGTAAAAACGCAAATTACCTTCAGGATACCTGTTATGTGCTCGTCCAGATCCAGATGTATGAACGTCAATGAATAGAAAGAGTATGTAAGGGTCGTAGCAGTTGGCATTTCTGCCTACCCCAAGGGAAAAGTCACTAGTTTATGTATGTTTCTAGTTTATTTTCTGGTAAAACAACATTGTCACAGTGAGCACGTCACAATCGCAGCAGTAATGCCGGTCTTTGAGGAGTGGCTACAGAGGCGTCACGGCATCCTCTCTTTGTGCAGGACTCACCGGATGTGGGTGTTTCGGGAGGTATCTGTATCGAATTCAGCGAAAAGAAACACTCTAGTCTCACCATTGTGCAGATCGCCCGGAGAATACGATGGAACTTACGGTGGAAGTCAGTCCCGCTTGGTAGGAGCGCCGGCGCCGCCGTGTCCTCATGGAGGCGATTAGTGGAAAAAATGCCAAGCAGTAGCCTCCTTCAGTGAAGCACTACGATCGAAGAAGGTGGCTGAAACTATGAAGGATGATGAGGGAAGTGATGCTCCAGGTGTTGAAAGCCGCAGGGCGATTGCGGTGGAGCCGTCCAGTCATCTGGTCAAAGCAATCCTGAATCGACGGCGCGTAGTAATCTACGCGCGACTCATAATGATGTCAGCAAATGGATAGGGCCCTCTAGGGCATTGGTCTGCTAAAGCTGCGAGATTGTTCGAAAGAGTTACCTCCTGTAAAATTTTCGCCTCAATAATGTTTCACTGAAGAGTTTAAGCCTTCAGACGGCTTTGGTAGAGGTAAACGAAGGAACATAATCGGGACCGACCTTCAGCTGGATAACGTTTGCACTGATGGTGCAAAGCCAAAAAGCCAGTGAATCCAAAAATTCCCATCATCATCAACTATCTTCCTCCACAACAGTACCTACTTATGAAGAATTTGCGAGAGCATGCTTGAATTGATTGTTGCAGCTTGATCATTTGGGGCGTAAAAATTACTTGTTCATTTACCTAGGATTTTTTGGTGTGTATTTGACTGACGTCCTCGTATATCAGACAAATGTTATTCCATAGTGGGAACTACCCTATGAAGAGTCTCCAACTTTTGAATGAATTTCGGTGAAATCATGAACGCGTGTATCCCTGTCCAATCGAACTCGCATATTGATGGCCAAACCGAGAGGTCACTGACGCCGATTGCCTCTATGAAGACACGGCGGTTCACCCAAGCAGGATAGACCTCCACCGCATGCTACAACGGGTCCTCCGGGCGATTTGTAAAATGATAATATCAGGGTACTTCCAACCGAATCCGGAATAGAAACCGCGTGAAACACACTCAACAGTCCTGAGCTTGTGTATCCATAAAACAATGAAATTCCGGTAAACAAATGTAGCAGCCGATTAGTGTTATCCCTGAGACTGGCCTCCCTCAGAGGGTGGTTCCAGTGTTGGTCACCACTCACTGCAAGGAGGTAACGTATGGATGTCGACGTAAGGCTGCAAGGAATCTGAGATACATCATACGTTGTCGAACTGTGATCAGGAACGCAAACCTTTCGACCCAGTTTTATATGAAGCAGTGACTGCTAATAATAAAACACACCGTTATTAGGCCGCAAGGTGCCATCATCCCGGAGGACACAGTGGAGCACACAGAGGTGTGTGTTGTCCTCGTGGAGGCAATCGGCGTCAGTCACCTCTCGCGCCGGGCCTTGTGACTTTGGGCTATGGTCCAGAGCGAGAAGGAATGGCAGGCGATCGCCTCCTTCTGCAAAGCCGTAATGCTAGTGAAGGAGGAGGCCGCACGCGTGAGGGAACGAACGTCCTCACGCCGAGCCGAGATTCTGACCCCGACGACCAGCCACGGTAGACGCGGGCTCGCGGACATCCAGCAATGGGTCGTCCACAGCCGTCCGGCCGTCCGGTAATTGACCGGACCGAGCCCAGTCGTCAACAGGGCGTAGTGATTCACGCGTTCCTCAAAGAGATGTCGCAAAGGGCAACTGAAGGACACAGGTGTGGTTTTAGTCAGTAAAAGTTTGACACGCCTTCCCGCTCCAACCAGAGTGGGAGAAGTCATTGGATGACTTCCACCCTTAAAAAAAGAAAAATAAAGGTGCCATCATTATCATTATCATTTCAGCCGAAAGACGTCCACTGTTGGACATAGGCCTCCCCAAGTGTCACCATAATTACCGGTCCTGTGCGTCTCGCATCCATCGGATTCCCGCGACCCTCACCAGGTCATCGGTCCACCTGGGGGCCTTCCAACGCATGGTGCCATGCTACCCCTTCCGAAAATTTGGCCGTGTTATTTTAAAGTCAATAATTAAATACATATAAGTATTTACTTTTATCGCCTTTGGTTGGTATCCCTTGAATAATCACGGTCAATTAGCTTGTTACAACCACGGGGAAAAAAAGCAGTAGGATTTAAAATGTCTCCGTCTAACTCCAGTTTAACCATAACGGTTTTCGTCCAATTTTAAACAATAAAACTGTCTGCAAACTTGGGCGATGGTCATTCTTCCGCCACTCAGAAAATTACGTAAAATACACAACGCCATCTATCAAATATGACGTTCAACTATCATTGTCATCATTATTTCTACTTTCAGTCTTTAGATGGCGTTGCGAGTATCTGAATTGCGTGTGGTGCCATATTTACAACATTTTAGTACGTGATTTTACTCGCCGCTTTGATTTTATTATGTGTTTTGATTAGTTTTTACAAAATATTTAGAAGATATCGAATAGAAATATCAATTTTATTTTAAAAAAATGGTAAAAGTTATTTTATTACAAAAAAGAAGATAAAATAATGACAAAATTTTTAGCTGTAGCTGGGGATCGAACTCGTGGCAAATGTCGTTCAATGTCGACATTTTGGATTATTGCTCACCCCCCATAGCAAATAGCGTGATAATATGTAGTCTAACAGTTGACCCGGCCTATAAGGATTATGTATGCAAAATTTGAACAGGATTGGTTCAGTAGTTTTTTCGTCAACTAATACCAACGCTCCACCATTTTACTGTTTTATTATATGTATATAGATAGTTTTTTATATAATATCAAGACCAGTACAATTTTGTTATATTATATTATTATAATGGAATGAAATGTCAAAATGATCACACAATTATACTTATCACTAATGTCAAGTACTTAAAAACAAATAAAAAAAATAAAGTCAGTAGGTAAAATTATCATTAAAAAAAATTAAATGTCAGTTTAAATAATGTCAAAAAAGAAATACAATGTCAAAAATTATTAAGTAGAAGGTCAAAATAATAATAAGTGCCTAATACCAAAATACTAATAACCCAGATTATTAATTACTGTCATTACTTCGAATATTTATTATCCCCTGAACCGTCGGACGCTCCCGCGGCGCTATCTTTATTAATGTCAAAAACTATGATCTAAGAATTCGCTAACCGAATAAAAACACATGTCCAAAGGTCCAAATGTTTTAGTTTTAGTAAGCATTCGTTGCAAAATACTTAAATGCTAAATGAAGTTGCAGTAACCATAGCAAGTACCTACTGCATAGCCTTCTAGCACATGCTGAATGCTGCAGATTTTGTTAGCAAAAGTAATATTTTTGTGCAAGTACTGCGTTTTTCGTTAACTAAAAAACATGTTTATAATAAAAAAAATTATGAAAATTATTTTTTTATGTAGGTATACATAAAAAACCCCTTGAGATCTCATTTTTGCAAAAAAGTGAAAATCCCAAAAATGACTATTACTGCATTTACAATTGGCAGGGCAGATTGGTAGATTACAGTAACAGTTTTGACTTAATTACAATTTAAAGAGAAGTAATCAAAAAGTGTAGGTAGAGTTCCATCCTTTAACCGACCCGTGACGTTGCAAATTATTGATCTTGAGTTTCGTAGTTTATATAGAGGTGACGTTGGATGTAAGCTGAAAATATGGTGATATTAGATAGGTACTAAAAGACGTTTGCATTGAAAACGGCTCGATTTTTATTTAGTTTGTTTGTGGTAAGAAGAGCGACAATTATGCCCTGCTTAAGGGTGGATTCACTGACCTCTAAATATACCACTGGACAGGCTGTTCCATACGTTTGACAGCTAATATGTTGTGCCTATTTGAAGTGCACTGACCTCTACTATATACCTGCACATGAGGTTATGTGTATCTTTATGACACGTATTAACATAAATTCACGCGATTAAAAATAATAAAAAATTGGGTGGGTGTTCATTTATTTATCATACCCACTACATTTCTTTATTTTTTCAATATTTTCACATTTCTATATTTTTTCAATAGCTTATGTTACTCGGGACGATTCAAGGATTCTAACGATACCTACATACATGTAAATCAGTTCAGTCATTTAGAAATTATGGTGGAATAAAGAAACTCACATACATACATACTTACATACATACATGAACCCTGAAAACATAACACACACTCCTTTTTGGGGCAGTCGTGTAAAAATAGTGTCCCACCGGTATCGGAAACAGGGTCCATCAAGCTACCCGGCGGTCAGGGCTCCAGTGAAAGGAACCTCCTAACAATATGAGCCGTGTCCAGGAGTACCGCTTTCTGAATCAAGCCCTTGATCCAGCCGCCTAACGCGAGCCTCCTAAGGTGTTGGTCGAGGGTCTTGGCTATTAAGCCATTACCCGACATGACTATCGGTACAATGATCGCCGAGTCCACATCCCACATATCGACAATCTCGCGAGCTAAGTCAATATACTTAATTTGTTTATCTTTCTTGGCTTTCACGAGGTTCTCGTCATGTGGAACGGAAATGTCAACAATCATTGCACGCCTCTCGCTTCGGTCCACAACCACTATATCAGCTTATTGGCTACCAAAGAGATTTAAAGAGATACAATAGAGCGGCTATCAGAACAAATGTCTTAGAAAAACTGTCATCCTATGTCTCAGTGACGCCATCTGGCTTTGAATAGCAAACACGCGAATTAAATTTGTCAAAATTTATAATTATTTAACTATCGCTCGGTAGGTGGCCAGGGGCCTTACCATGATAATGTTAAAATGTGAGTCGTACGAGCGAAAAAGAGTGATGGAGCTATACACCCTATATAGCTCCATCTCTTTAACAGTCGTCACATCGGTTTAGATCGTAAAATGGATCACATTATGAACTCGTGGTAGAGCCTCAGTGTGTGATAAAGGTAAGGTTAAGCTTTTCAGCAATAGACGGCGTTATCACAAAATCAGAAAATGTTCTAGAACTATTTATAAAAATTATTGAATTTTAATTAATTACTTCGTAAATACCAAAAATATTTACGAAAATAAACAGAAGTTAGGTCCAGTCATTTTATCATAACAAGATTTGCAATAGCGTAATGCGCAGTTCGGAATATTTTCTCAGAAAATGATTTTATTTTAATGCATAGAGCGGATACAAACACGACTTGACGTGTAGGGGCGTCATACTAGACTGAGCGACTTATGACCACTAGGTAATAAGTATCGGATCACGATTTTGTTCGCTATGTCCTGTCTATTAGTAGTATTATACTACCTATATTATATATAGGTAGTATATATTTAATGTCTTTGGTGTCAAATAAAAAAGATCAAAAGAGGGTTCGGCCTAACCTAACCTACCCATAAAGTGTAATTCAAGCCCGCGTAGGCGCGGAGGGGTAGGGCGGCCAGCGAGCTGAGGAGCAGGTGGTGGTGGTGAGCATTAAAACCATCTGCGATGATAAGCTCGCGTGGGACCGCCCAAACCCCGCAGCGCCGGAGCCGTGACAGAAACAATGCTTGCTGCATGTTGCATGCCTGCGTGCATGCTACATGCTTGCTTGCCTGCTGCATGCCTGCATGCATGCTCCATGCCTGCATGCATGCTGCATGCCTGCTTCATGTTGCATGCCTGCTTGCATACTGCATGCCTGCTTGCATACTGCATGGCTGCTTGTATACTGCATGCCTGCTTGCATACTGCATGCTTGCTTGCATGCTATATACCTGCTGCATGTTGCATGCCTGCTTCCATGCTGAGTGGCTGCTTGCGTGCTGCATGCCTGCTTGCGTACTGCATACCTGCTTGCATACTGCATGCCTACTTGCATGCTGCATGCTTAAAGCAAGCATTCTTGTTTGCATGTTTCTTATTGGGACCAATTAAAACCACTTTTGTTTATAATCAACTATATTATAGCGCCATTATATTTAAATAATTAATTAAACAAAATATTAGGTTAAACTAATCTGAAATTAGGTCCTGTTGCCTCAATCATGTCAGTGTAATAATTACATTTCTAGGCGTTTGGTGAAATTAAATTAATAAAGTACTTAATTAAAACAATGGTATAATGAATGTTCGAAAACAATACTTCGAAAAAATTTAATAATTGATAATAGGACAACTGATACAGTGGCAAACGTGACTTCGATGAAATAAAAAAAAAAAAACGAAACGAAAATAGTTGAAAAGTTTTAGGTTAAATGAAATTCGGTCAAATATTTTTCGAACTTATGATAGGTAACCCAACAATACTAATTGTTATACTTTAGGTTACATAATTAGCGTTATCTAGTTAGCAATTTAGTTCCCTAGTTAGCTACTCGTATCATCAAATTCTAGTTAGCGTAACCCTTGGGATCAGTGACGAAACGTGGTCCGTCACCACACGACGAGCGCGCCCTGCGGGCTGGGTATCCTCTCAGGAACAAAAAGGAACGGACGACGTCAAATACCTGATGCGATTTCATCGATGAGCGACGATCGAAAAGGTGTGACCTACCGCTGCCTGGGCGTCACACGCTTGGTTCAACCTTGACCAAATTTCTGACACTCACCAGGGCGTCACGTCTCAACGACGTTGGGGCGCCGGCATGGGCGCCGTCGCTGCGAAGGCGACCGGCAACCGCGATCACGATTCCGATTTCCAGCCACCGTAGGCGCTGGTTTGCGGACGGCAAGCAATGGGTAGCTCGCCGTCCGACCGTCCGGTAACCGTCCAGACCGAGCTCAAGTTGTCGAAGGCGCGAAGTGTTCCACGCGCGCTTCAAGGATATATCAGCAAAACCATAGGGGCACAGAAGGCTCGAAGCCTACTGGGGCCATGGGTGATGCGAAGGAGAACCCCGGGGCCCTGGAACGAAGGCAAAGAAGGAACAGGAGTGGGTTTTTAGTCAGTAAAAGTCTGACACTATCTCTCGCTCCGCCCAAGAGCACGGGATGTCATTGGATGATTTTCCCAGTCAAAAAAAACCTCTTAACGACGTACCTGACCTTATGGTGCCAAAACTTTAAACAATATCCACCTCAGTCAGAATCCAGAACTTGAAAACTTAGAGGTGAAACAATAAGGAATGAAAAATATAGGTAGGTACTCACAGGGATTCCAGGCGAAATACCACTTGGTGGTTATAACCGAGAGGAATCTTGGCGCACACGCTGGGATCTCTCAGGAAAGGTATTTCGCACCGAGCGGAAAATTTCATCTGTTAAATGAACAATTCCAACTTCATCCCTTTTACATCTTACCTGACAAACATGCCTCACCGTTCTTCCTCTCGTTCTACCAAGCTGGTACAGCTCTTTTTGGCCTGTTGAGTCCAGTCCAGTAAAACAGGCCAAAACTGGACCGGTCATGACAACCCTGTTTTTGCAGTCTAGGCCTCATTATCATTAACCTCCTAAAATCGATATTCGCCGCAATGCGATGACCCACATCTTCCACGTCACACGTGCCATCAAATCTTGCAATTATTTTTTTCATAAATTATTTAAAGGAATCTTTTACTGTGTTCCAAGTTGTCGCATCTTTGTAAGCCCATCGGAACTCATCGCGGTAAAATAAAATGTTCCCTCTCTACCCAGGTACGAAAAAAACTTGAGAACATGTAAGGTGTACCTTTTGATCTTTCATTCGGAAATAAAAGATAATTTGTTGACTATGTTGGCTAGAAAACAAGTAAATTTATGCACCCTATTTCGGAAGGGATTACCCAATTGAACTATAAGATAGCGAAATAGTAATCAAGAAAAACATGATAATGTTAACGCTCGGGCGTACTTTTTTATTATGTATCATCAAGCTGCTGGGCAAAGGTCCCTCATCAAAACTTTTAATACTTATTTTCTTGGTAGGTATTGCTAATCCATGAATGAGTCATAGATACAGGCCAGCTGATGCTCGTGTTAGGTCGCTGATTTACACCAAAGAGGATAGGTTACACATACACTGGAATAGCGCGGCGGGTTATGGTCTACTAAACTCCCATAAAAAATAGGAACTTTTGAATCTGAAGCCACGCGTTATTTTCTGTTTAATTTAATTTGTATTTTTTTAGTAGGTATTTAATTTTACCTACATAAACGATAGTCTACATAGTGATAATTTTTACTAATCTGACAATTTCATGAATAAATTGTCTAACTGAAAAGAACGAAACGTAGACCCCTTCCACAAGGTGCTCCACCCATACCACCCAACTCCCCTTTTCTGCATTGGGTTGCGAGTCGGTAAAACAGGTCATGGGGGTGAAGTCGTGAGTATGTGTGTGTGAAGGATTGGCCGCTTCCAAACGCCATCTATTATTTTCGTTGGCATTACTTTTAGCTTGATAAAGTTACTGAGGTCTGACATAGATGGAACTGGTAACGCTGCTGCAGAAGTTATAACAAAGTTTGGCGAGTCGAGAACTTTTGCCGATCCGCGATGAACACATATTACGATAGCCGTTTGAGTTATTTCGTTGCAATGATGGATTTGTTAACGGTTTAAAATTAATTAGGTACCTAATTTAAAGGATATGAACAACGTGGAGGATATTTTTACACCATATTTATTGGTTTGTTTTTAGGTTTATTGTAGTTTTAGTTGCGTGGATAGTTTTATACTGAATGCCTATATTATGGGTTACTAAATGACGCCTGTTATGTACGTATAGTTATGCTTATACCCATGGAACAGATAAAAGAGGTGTTATGCCTAGGTATTCGTCGAATTCAGGCCAAGGTCTGTGTAGTAGCTTACGTAAATACCTACCGATCGAACATCCACATTTACCTAGTTAAGTTTAAGTCCTATTTAATAATGGGTGAATTAGTAATCCCCTTATAAGGCTCAAGTCTAAATTAGGAATGTGTCGGCATTGGACATTAGCCTGTTAAGCAAAATCTGCAATGAAATATATTTGCAAAAATTTCCGCATTTTGGTGGGAAGCAGTAGTCTACTGTTTTCGATTGATGGGATGTAAAGAGCAGAAACGAAAGGGTTACGAGCCCCACACCATTGCTATATACTTTTAATAAGTTTTGTTAAATGGGGGATCTGGCCGCCTGCGTAATATAAAAAAAAATCACAGTAAAAAAAATATTCGTAAAATACGACGACCCAATAAATCCAAAAATAAATTTAAATTGTTTTTCTATATATTCTTTTGACTCCTAATGCCACTGGACGTTTATCCCTCACAGGCTACACCCCATCCCTTAGTTGAGGCGTTAGGCTAAATCTCCAAATTATATTCGCCAAATTTTATTTTACAACTAGATTTATCAATAGATAGAGAGACTAACGAGACTTAAAAGTCGTAAAAGTTTTGTTGCAAGCGTGAGCCCATCTCAAGGTCGCCACCTCGGAGAGATGTGACCTCTGGGGCGGGTATAATTTAATTTGCTGTGCTACTTCCGCCATTTTGACTCTAACCATATAATAATATAAAAATTAAAACTGATTTAACTCATTTTCTCCAACTTTTAGTTAAACCTATATTAGCTGTAACAGGTTTATTATTTCATAAACTATGAATTTAGGTCGTCTTAATATATGTCCACTGTTGGCCAAAGTTTGTATGAATGGTGGGCCATACTAGAACGCAAGTGCGTTCTAGTTTTTTTTCGGTAGTTTAATAGTGCTTTTAGTATTTATATAAATTAAGAAGAAAATTTAGAAGTTGGAAAAAAGGACGCCATCGTCCTCGGATTCTGAACCGATATTCTCAAAACCTAAAGGTACTCAGTGTTTACTTATTTACTACCAATATTTTATGGATTAACATTACAACGAACGAGTCGCAACCTACAGGTAGCAGCGGGTTTACCCGCTAGGTGCTACTTATTGGCCCGGTATGTACCTATCTATTGGTAAACACGTATATATAGGTAGGTTGGGTAATTATAACCCTGTAGCAATTCGTGCATTCGTCGGGTTCACGAGTTAACGCTATGAGCTCATCTTACCTGTTTTATAGGTACGTAATGAAATCAAATTACTCGTTGACGTATACACATAATCACTTATTACAACGATTTCATAATTAAAAATAAAATACCCCTTTATTTGTAAAAAAGCGATTTTTGTTACAAAATATTGCACTGTTTTACGACACAAATACGGTTTCATTTTTTGGTGGAACATGTTCAGTATTTTACCATTTTCGATTGCGAAGATCATGAAGGCACATTGGTAAACCTTGATAAGCCGATACCATCGGCTAGTAGTTCATGCTTAGAATATGGACACCATAGTTTTGAAACAATGTTTACAACCAATGTGCCTAAAGCGCATACAGTCATGTGTTAGACGAAACTGTTATGGACGTTTTGGGATCTGACCCATCAATCATTGTCTCATACCATAAAGAACTCCACAAGGAGCTCATAGATTCTCAATTGCCTCCGGGTAGCTGTAGATTAATTGACGCATTATACCTTAATTGCGAAATTAAGGTAGCTATCACTGACGTTGTAGCGTGGTTCACCCAAATATAAAATGATTACCAGCGCTATTTCATGTCTTAGTGAAGTCATTATACTTATTATTTGTCCCATGAGACAAAAGGTCTTATCACTGGGCGCATATTTTGCGACTGTCAACAGAATGATTCTGTCTCCAGCAGTAATTTTATTCACTGAACAAATTCTCTGCTGAAAAAGAATTTAAAGTTAAATAGTTGTTAATAAGTCAGGAGCTGAGCTGAAGGGTCCGCCACCCAAGGCATTTTCAACAAACAATGTAAAGTTTCCGCTATCTCACAGAGCCAGCTACGAACCGCAGACCGACGGAGCCTCGGAGAACGATGGAGTTCGCTCCCTCGACGACGCTCATTCATCTAGAGCGTCACGTCTAAATAACAGCCACAACCGTCAGTAAATTATGCCGCGGTAGGCTATGTCATTCTTATAACCGAAACAAAGAAACTAGTTATGAGTGATTAGTGAATCATCGACCCATGCACGTGAAGCTGACTCGTTGCCTTTTATGGTCATTAACTATGCTTTAACCAATGCGTACTGATATCAAGCAACATTGTATTTGAACCGTGCCTCATAAGACGATGTAGCACTGTTAGCTAAGGAGCTACCTTAACGCCGCTGTAAACGAAGGGTCTTGAGTTCGAGACTAGCCGATCGAATTTCACTTTTTGTGTTTTTAGTGAAACTTAAAATTTACTTTTTGAACATAATTGTAATTTGTAATAAAATAAAATAAAACCTAAAATAAAAAAAAAAACCAAAACCTAATTATGCCTAAAACAAAACGTACTCCACCTTCAAAAGCCAAAACTAATCTCAATCCCGCGCAGTCGGATCCTGAAACTGACATTACAGCAACGACGTCGAAGGCACTTGGAGCATCAAACGTTACAAATAGAAGCAAGCGACCACGTACTAATGATTCACCTAACAAAGAACCTGAGGACCCAACCTCTGAGCTTTTTCGGCAACTAAAAGAAGACTTAATTGCTATGCTTACCGAGTGGAAAACCGAACAAAGCCAAACTTTATCAAAGCTGGTGTCTGACATTGATGGTCTCAAAATAAAGTTCTCCCAAATCCATAAAAGTAACACAGAAATTGAAAAGTCGCTGGAGTACATTAGCGCAAGTTACGACGATATGGAAAAAAAAGTCGCACGACTTGAAAAAGAACAACTTGAGAACGGTGAAATCATTAGCAGTCTTCAAAAGCAGGTTCTAGAACTGCAGCAAAGTTCACGTTCCTCGACCATTGAAATTAGAAATATGCCTTCGAAGGAAACGGAAAATGTGGCTGACTTGGTTTCTGTTGTTCAGAAAATTGGTGTGGCCACGGGATCAAATATTCAAAAATCTGATATCCGCGACATATACCGTCTGCCTGGTAAACCAGGAATTACAAGAACGATAGTGGCTGAATTTGCTTCGGTCGTTGTCAGAAACAATTATCTGTCTGCAGCACGCTCATTTAACAGAGGAAAACGAGTTGAAGAAAAACTCAGCACAAATAACCTAGGGCTGGAAGGAGACCGGGAGCCAATATACATTGACGAACACCTGTCCGCATCGGCAAGAAAACTCTATTTCCAAGCGCGAGAGTTTGCAAAAAAATATGGATATAGCTTCTGCTGGATTACAAACGGCAAGATTCTAATACGGAAAAACGAAGATACGAAGGAAATCCACGTGATTAAGACAGAGAAATGTATATTGAATCTGACACCAAAACAATGACTGTACTTAGTTAAGTTTCTAAAGTTCCTTAACCTTAACCTATTTATCTATATTAGTTTTTATATACATTTTTACCATTTCTTATTTCTTTACTACTGTGTGGAATGCATGCCTCTTATTTTGGTGTCTCTTGAGGGCAACCAATACGACTTACTTTGTGAGCTAACACTTTATAACAATGGTTAACAATTTACAAGCTATATCAAGTGATCTTGATGAGCTGAGTGTGTCTAATTTTTATGAATGCCTGCCGGACCAGTGTTCCAACTTTGTAAAAGACCCTACTGATCAGCTGAAAATTATACACATCAATATTCGCAGCGTTAATAAGAATTTTGATCAGTTCATATCAGTTTTAACTACAGTCAAATTCGAATTTGATGTAATAATTTTCACTGAATGCTGGTTAAAAGGTACCGGCCACTTCCCGACGTTGGATGGTTACACTTCGTATTCCACTATTTACAATCCAATACAAAACGATGGAGTCATCATTTACATTAAATCTCAAATTCCGTGCGAAGTTTCTGAGCCGCTTCTTCGAGATGCAAACTGTTTAGTGTGTAACATAGGAGATACCACCATTGTCGCTATTTATCGATCACCATCTTACTACGACCTTAATTGTTTCTATGATAGCTTAGAAACATTTGTGAATTCTACAAAACTACGCAAAAATATCGCCATTATTGGCGATATAAATATAGATATTAAAAATAATAGTGTAGACAAAAATGCTGGTGATTTTCTTAACCTCACTGCTTCTCTTGGATTTTTACCTGGACATCTCCATCCTACAAGGAAAGAGAACTGTCTGGATCATGTCTTGTTGAAAATTTCTGTGCCAGCGACCACAATGGTGTTAAATACTCATGTCACTGATCATCTCCCAGTGGTTTTGTGCCTTGGTAAAAGAACTAGCTTTAAAAACAAAACCACAAAAAGCTGGCTTAAACTGGAGTATGGTACAATAAAAAGTGAGCTAGATAGTTGCAGTTTTAAACAAGTTACGGATGAAACCGACGTTAATAAGGCTACTGATTGTTTTATCTCTATAATTCAAACTATTATAAACAATAATACAAAAACACAAACAAAAACAAGAAAGTGTACTATTATAAAGCCATGGATAACCCCCGGTTTAGTACGCTGCATACGAAATCGTGATAACATGCACCGGAAGTTAAACAAAAATCCAGATAATGATACACTTGCTGTGACATACAAGAGATACCGCAACTTTTGCAACACTTTGCTTCGGAAACTTAAGCGGGTATACGAAACTAATGAGTTCACAAAGGCAAAAAACAATCCCAAGGCCACTTGGAGCTTGATTAATGCAATAGGTGGTAGGAAGAGTTACTCTCAAATTCCTGTTGAACTTCTTAAAATGGCTGCAAACGACAAGAAATCTGCTAACTGTGTCAATCAGTATTTTGTAAATGTTGGCAGAAACCTAGCTTCAAAAATACAGGTTAACATGACGAGTGTCTCCCCTAATACAGTTTTCTCTCCAAATCGAGCGCTGTGTAATTCGATGGGTATTATTCCAGTTAGTGAAGAACAAATCGATACCATAATTAAGTCACTAAGGGACGATTGCGCCACTGGTTGGGATAATATACCAGCAAAAGTCATTAAGCTTTCGCGAGTGGCTCTAGTTACTCCTATCACTCACATTTGTAATCTAGCAATTTCCACCGGTGTATTCCCGAAAGCGTTTAAAAAAGCAAAAATTACACCAGTGTTTAAGAGTGGGAAGAGGGACCGTGTTGCAAACTACAGGCCCATTTCAGTACTAAGCGCATTGTCTAAAATTCTGGAACGTGTGCTTAATTGTTGCTTGACTAGTTATTTAGACAAAAATAATATTATATCAAGCAACCAATACGGATTTAGAAGTGGACTGTCAACCGAAGATGCGGTTGCGAGTTTTAGTGATAGAACAACAAAATTACTAGATAGCAAACTTAAATGTTTTGGAATCTTCCTAGATCTGTCAAAAGCGTTTGACACGGTCTCAATTCCTATTCTTATCTCCAAGATGGAGAGCATCGGTATACGTGGAGTGATTTTGAGTATTTTTAAGGATTATTTGTTGGATCGGACCCAGTCTGTTTGTATCGGTACGGTAGTAAGTGATGAAGAGCCCATTGATTACGGAGTTCCCCAGGGTAGCATCTTGGGACCAACAATGTTTTTGATCTATATTAATGATCTATGTAATCTTAAAATTGCGAATTGTGACATTTTAACCTATGCAGACGATACAGCACTATTAGCATACGGGAAAGACTGGATTTCTGCCAAAAAACATGCTGAAAATGGACTGCGGTTCGTAATGCAATGGCTCTCTAACAACTTGCTAACCCTTAATATAGAAAAAACCAAATTTATCCGTTTTTATCTTCCAAATTCTCCTGAGCCGCCCGAAGTCACCGATACAATCAAAGCTCACATCAGCTGTGCCGCGCCAGCAGACTGTGGCTGTCTGTCTTTGACACGAGTGAGCAACATTAAATATCTCGGGGTTTTTCTAGATGAACGACTCGACTGGCACCCACAAATTAAGGCTCTCACGATTCGGATCAGAAAACTTATGTACATTTTTAAGAATTTGAGACACAGTACTGATGCTTCAACTATTTACATGGTCTACACTGCCCTATGTCAGTCATTGTTAATTTATTGCATACCCTTGTGGGGCGGAACTTACAAAACTCTCTTACTAGCACTGGAAAGGGCGCAAAGGGCAATTTTAAAAATGATTCATTTTAAACCACGGCTTTACCCAACTGACAAATTATATGCTGAGTGTCAAGTTATGACAGTAAGGCAATTATATGTTTTAAAATCAATACTTCGGAGGCATTCATTACTATCATTGCATAATGAAATAAATAACAAACGCTCTGGCGCCGTAGTTTGCCCTGGCGTACCTTGCAGAACTGTTTCTGCTGGTAGGCAATTTGACGCAGCAAGCTCGAGACTGTATAACGCGGTCAACAAAGCAATAAATATATACTCTTGTACAAAACTAGAGGTTAAACAAAAATTAAGTAGTTGGTTGCTAACTTTAGATTATGCGCAGACTGAGATGCTAATAACTATAAAGAGGTAAAATGTAGAAATTATTATATTAATTATTATGTTTAAATTATTTATTATTAGTATTATTTTTTGTTATAACATGTGGAGGACATTTATCTATTGTCTTTTGTATTATTTTTTGTTTTTTCTGTTGCTAGCTTTTCTTTTTCTTTTAATTATTACTAAAAAAAAAATGTAATTATTTACTAGGTTCGATGCTCTAAATTAATTTTTATTTTATATTTATATTATTATAGATTTTCTGTAATTTGAAGTCTATCGCTTTACCTACAAGGTTGTGTAAATGTAAGACCTCCTTCCGAATAACCACTAACTCCCAAAATACAAGCAGGACTTAGTTTGGGAGTTAGTAGATCATTTACTGTGTGCTACTGTACAACCAACCAGCGAATTGTATGTTTATATGTTGTATACTGATCAAGATTGTACTTTTGGAGCGAAATAAATTATTATTATTATTATTATTATTAACCAATAGTGTGACATATCGGACCAGACTGTACTGTCTTGTATAAAAGGTTATAAAATTCCTTTTACACAAACTCTATTTTAGATTAATATCTCAAATTTTAATATGTTCTCGTTCTGAAGAATATGAATTTGAACATACTATAGACAGTCTCCTCCTCCTCCGGTCCTGATTCTAAATGTCACCCTTGTGACGGTTAGTTTATACCAAATAGGTAGGTACCTATATTTTTGGTGTCATTTTTTTTTTAAATTCGCTATGAATTTAATGTACTTGAGATTTAATTGGAAAGGTAACCCATTCGAACATAATGTTCTGGTGTTTGGTCTTAATACCGTGCCGTTTGGTTGCCAAATTATTGCAATATATCGACAATTTTTCAATAATCTATCTTGTGGACTAGTTTATTGTATCACATTGCTGTAGCGATTGTATTGCTAATGTTAAAATTTCAAGGAAATTTTTTTCTTCATTATTAATGAACCTAAAAGTTGTACGATTTATTTAGGATTGGTCATTGAATCCAAAATAATAAAAATTAGCTTGCCCGTTGAAAAAACGTATTAAAATTTGGGAGTCAACTAAATTTATTAACATCATAATATACATTACGATTGTTATTCTTAGCGTATCGATGGCAAAACTAGTTAAATTCCTTGCCTGGCCCAGTATTCGGCTACGGCAGTGCCGTCCGCTGATGCTGTAATTAGGTTTCTTCGTGAACAGGTAACAGGGCACGTGATGCAGAATCGAATGTGGGACATGGTCTGCGGAGAGACGCCGCACAAACACTGAAGATCGGAACCGTCCGAGAACCCCCATCTGTGGAGATTGTCTTTGCTGCGCCCAACTTGGGTGCGGAGTCTGTTTAGAGTTTTCCAGGTGGACCATGGCAACTCGTGTCCAGGAGAGAGGCTCTCCGACGGCGCGACAAAATCATCAGGAGGTTTAAACTTCTCCCGCCAGAGGTCGCATCTCTCCGAGGTGGCGACCTTGAGATGGGCTCACGCTTGCAACAAAACTTTTACGACTTTTAAGTCTCGTTATTCTATCTATTGATAAATCTAGTTGTAAAATAAAATTTGGCGAATATAATTTGGAGATTTAGCCTAACGCCTCAACTAAGGGATGGGGTGTAGCCTGCGAGGGATAAACGGCCAGTGGCGTTAGGAGTCAAGAGAATATATAGAAAAACAATTTAAATTTATTTTTGGAAAATTTATTGGGTCGTCATATTTTACGAATATTTTTTTTTTTACGGGTTTTTTTTTTATATTATGCAGGCGGCCAGATCCACCATTTAACAAAACTTATTAAAAGTATATAGCAATGGTGTCAGGCTCATAACTTTTTAGTTTCTGCTCTTTACATCCCCTCAATCGAAAACAGTATCGCCGATACTGAATCGCGATGACTTCACCCCAATACAGACCAAGAATTATCAGCATTTGCCTATCAAAAATTAGTTAAAACTTTCGGCCAGCCTGATATAGATATTTTTATGTTCGATAGCCGTTTAAATAAAAAAGGTACAAGATAAATATCATGGCAAAAAAAGCCTGACGCTTAAAGTATAGATATATGCAATATGTTGATCCGAATGGTATTTTTATGAGTTTCCTCCATTCATAGTAGTTCTCATAACAATGAGAAAGATTTAGGTATTAAAGATAAAGCCAGAAAAATACTCTTGTCGTCCGGGAAGTCAATTGGGTGTCAAAGCCGTGAAACCGTCAGATATATAAGCGGCTTACCCTGGTTGCCGGAGTATTGTGGAGGAATCTCTATTGAGAAGAAGTATTCCCCCGGTATCGGTTCACATTATGTTAGCGATTTTTCCTATCGGAAAATTCAATTACACAGTACGATTTTACGGTTTACGGTATGCGGAACAGAGTGTAAAGTTCTGTACGCTTCAATTGAAAGTAAAGGTTCCTCCTAACAGATGGATGTTGTTTCTGATCCAGGCAACTGTAGTTGATTTCGGACTTTTTTAATCACGTAGAAAGGTTTTTGATACGATAGTTGTTTGAAAAATTGGTACCTTTTTGTAAGAAAAGTATCATTCGTATTTATGAAGCTTATATTCCAAAATTGTTTTTACTGAATATTATTAAAATCTGGTGCTCATATTTTTAGTGATCAAATCAGTAAAGTTGCAAAAATTGTTTGGAGGGTTATTTGGATTCGCCTACTTTTATTCAAATACGACTAGACCTGCGATATCCTATTAGTATAGACAGCTCTAGCTAGCTGTTACTGCTGTTGGCCTCACGTTACAGTTACATAAAATCACAAGAAAATTGATTACTTTACATGAATAATAACATATTAATCACACTTATCTTTTTATTAGTTCCAAATAGCCACATAACAAAGTTTGAACTCAAACTGTAAATTAGAATAGAATAGAATAGAATATAATCGTTTATATCTGAGTACATGGTATATGAAGATCTTATTAGACGGAATCACATATACCTACTACCCTTGCCGGTGTAGAAATATTAAATGAGGTATCTAATTTGCAAATTCACATAATTATAGTTCACGCAATATTAAGTAAAATTAAAAAAATAATAATAATAATAGTGGCAGTTTTAAATGAATATGAGTACCTTTATGGACCACGTATTTTTTTGCAGACATAATTAAAAAATGACTAATGATTTCAGTGTTAACTATTTTATATAATGTAATATGCGAAAATAATAAAAATAAAATTATTGAACAATTCTATAATAATGTCAAAAAATATTCATAATATGTCAAAATTTATTACTAATACAATGTCAATATTTATTATTACTGCAATGTCAATATTTATTACTACTACAATGTCAATATTTATTATTACTGCAATGTCAATATTTATTACTACAACAATGTCAATATTTATTATTATTACAATGTCAATATTTATTACTACTACAATGTCATTAAAAATTACTAATACAATGTCAATATTTATTACTTATTTTCGATTTAAAAATTCATTAACTGAATAGAAACAATTATCCAAAAGCCAAACGAAAATACTTTCCTTGAATTTATTAGTAGGCAACACTCTGATGTATGCAGGTAAATTATTAAATATTTTGATTGCCATGCAATAGGAATTTCTGCTGTATAAATGTAGTCTTTGTCTAGGTACCATTAATTCGTTTGGATTTTTGTTCTGTACTCTTTTGGAAACGTGCTTATATAATGGGAACAAGTGAGAATATTTCTTTACGAATAAACAAACTTCATAAATGTATAGACAAGGAAGTGGAAGAATTTTTAACGATTTAAATAAGGGTTTGCAATGTTCCAAATAATCAGCTCCATAAACCGCTCTTACACATTTTTTTTGTGCAAGGAAGGCTCTTTAGTGGATAACGAGTAACTTACAGGTTAGTGGAATCGAGTTTACCTCATTTTCTGCTCGCAGTAGGTACAAGACACACCAATAGTTTTCGAGCTCACCAAATCGGTATCAATTTAGATTTGATTGCTCCAAGTCGATATGGCACATCTTCAACTTTTGCCAAGTTTCATAACAGGGACATTATCAAACAATTCGAGAGAGGTATTTGGTAGAGGTATTTTAATACTACTACAAAAATCAAAAAATCGCGAATTGTTTGTAACAACCTTTCTAGATTGAATAATTAATTAAAATTACGGTATTTTGCTATGGGGACGGGCTGCAGACATAGAGTCTATTTTATTCTGCAGAAGAGAGCTATCAGAGCCATATATAATCTTCGCAGACGCGATTCTCTTAGAGAACTATTTAAGGAAATAAACATCCTGACGGTCCCTGTCAATACATTTATGAAAACATTATGTATGTTCGGAAAAATATTCATCTTTTTACTAAGATAAGTGACAGGCACAATTTTAATACTAGGAACAAGAACAAATTAGATCAACCTCGGTTCAGATTGGCTAAAGTACATAGTTCGTTCATGGGGTACTGTGTAAAATTTTATAATAAAATACCAGTTGAGATTCTACAACTAAATGAGTCCAAATTTAAAACATGCATTAAACGCACAATATGTAGACAAGCGTATTATAAACTGGAAGATTATATCCTTGACAAAACGCTTGGCTAAATGCCGGTTCTGCTCCACAGCCACAGCCTTCAAATTAAGTTTTTTTTTTTAATATATATATTTCTAATTATTGGAAGAGATACTTACTATTCCCCTTTTTGTTTTGTTATTTTCGAAATCTTTCTTATTTTATTTTATTTGTTTATTTCAATAGAGCTTATGATAATTTATTACTTTTTGCATTTGGAAACAATAGCATTGTATAATGTAGAAGCACTTTTTTTTTTCAAGTTTTGTGAATGTGAAGTACCATGGAGCATTTTTATTAGGTTACAACTTGTTTGACATTACGAGCATGGCAGGTGAGAGTTTGTCATGCTCACTCAAATGTCTCGCTGATGGTGGCACGTGTTATTGGGTCATTCAGTTCCCTTCAAAATGGTTGAGCTGAGTGAGGCTGATGCACACGTCATGCTCGTGAACGGGTGCCGTCGGTTGAGACTGGTCATCTCTTAGCTGCCAGTGGCTTAATTCAATTTCTATCTTTTTAATTAGTTTTTATTCTTATTTGTCTACATTGTGCTCACATATTAGAAGCGACATGAAATATGTAACCAAGATTTATGTAACTCATAATATGATTTAAAAGAGTGTCCATGGAGTTTCTTGCACGTTCTTCTCCATAGAGATCTTCGCTTTGGAACGTGCAATTTAGCTTCACTTCATTTCTTTTTTTGACTGACTGACATTTTGACAATTCAAAACTGCCTGTAATTGGTCTATTTGAAATAAACGTTTCTGATTTCTGATTTCTAATAATCTGCTGCATTTAATGTTTGTCAAATCGACACTCCACAACTGTAAAATGAATTATTTGTGGTTACTAATAATTTTATAGTTAATTTTTGTCAATGGATATTTTGTTATTTAAATTTTGGCATTGATTTATCTTATACCTATAGGTGTAAATATACATTTAAAAAAAAAAAACAACTCTCAATATCTACAAGTGTATATATCTAATCTCGAGAACGACACACGAAGCATAATTAATGAATAAACGAACTTACCTGTAAGTGAAGTTCGATCATAATTGTGTGAGGTGTTTCGTTCAAAGAGATTAGCATCCCGCCCTCCCTCGAAACCCCAAATTTGTGAACTGAATATGGTATTACTTATCCCTGAACTAAACGACGTATTGAACGCAGCAATGTCAGTTTACCCACATTTTATTGAGTGCATTAGTGGCGACATTCGAAAATTTATTTTTTTACATAGGCCTACATGGGCACTTATAAAACGTCAAAAGCTAGTGCACGGTTCCAAATTGGTCGTTTCCTATGGTGTGACTACAAGTGTATAACTATATTTATTTATTTATCCATTGCTTGCTATACTTACAGTATGTACCAAAGCGTATAGCAAGCCAACAAATCAACAATCTATGAACTAAAAAATTTTATACAAACATTTATCATTTCTTTAGTGCTATAAAAAATATGTCAAATTTAGATTCTTGAGCAATCAGGGCATTCAGCAGATTGATTATTATATCTAATATCTTAGACCGAAACACCTCACATAAATTATGATCAAACTTCACTTACAGGTAAGTTCGTTTAATCATTAAACATTGTGAAAATTAGGTTTAATTTCATAAACAGATTGTTATTTGATTAAGAGGAAATTAAGGTTGTTTTAAATGATAAATAAAATCTATTATTATGTAATTATCAGGGTTGGCATGATTAAAATAAGTTTTTTAAAACACATGTTTAAAACAGTTTGTATTTAAACCGTGTTTTTATTACACGTTTAAAAACACAGATTGAAACAAATTTTAAGAATGAATGGATATAAAATGAAAATAAATTAATATTTATGAGTCTAATTGGCTAAGTTTTAGTTATTTGCAACTTTTATTGTCATTATAATTAAATAAAACACATTTTATGAAATGTTATTAGTCGCAAAATTAATAATAAATTAAAATATTAGAAAGAAAGGGGAACGGGAATCCTGTAAATAGGAGTTATTTACAGGATTCCCGTTAGAAAAGTCCCTAATGTCAGCTTTCGAAAGAAAGTAATACAATGGGCTATGGTTATCAACCATAACCTACTACTAGTGGTTATTCCCCTCATTAAAATATAAATATTGGTGTTTCTCCTATTCATAAAATAGAATTCATAGTTCATAATAATTAATTCCCCACCGGTATAGTCCCGCTAGGATAGTTCCTATGTCGCCCTATTTAAAAATCAACATTAGAACAAACAGGGTGAATTTAAAGCGTTTAGTACTAATAGAGATACGCATTGTTTGTTTTTTGTAAATATATAATTTACTATGACGAATTTGAAAATATCTAGTCTAGAAATGAAATATTGTATTTGAAATAATGCCCTAAACTAAAAATAAAATAAAAAATACACTTAACCATTTGAACTCTTGGTTTTACAAAATTACCTAAATTAAAACCGTGGTATAGATGTTTAAAGCCGTCGTTTATATTAATAATGGTTAATGATAGCGTTACTCGAAAATAACTTTAATGAGCTTGGGTTAAACATTTAAAATGCCAGCCGTGATTTTTTTATAATTTTAATTTGTTATAAACAGACGACATATGATCCAGGTTGAAAGCCCCTGTCTTATTGTATGAGCTTTTGCAACGGGGCAAGATCGATTGAATATATTGTGTTTCGAATTTCGAACTTACCTCGTATTAAAAAATTGGGTGAAGGTCGAAAATACAATAATCTCCGAGATGGCACTATTTATGGACTATCTACTGCTTTGTTATCATTAATATCGTAATATTATTGTAATATAAATAATTATAAGTTTAAAACATATAAACATCCGACCTGAGTGGAAAGTATAGATGATGGGTAACGGTTGAAAATCGTTAAAATTTCGTCTAAAACTGACCGTTGGCAAAGAATGCATCTCACATACAATCTTACTGTTATAACGCTCGAGACAGACTGAGGTGGAAGAGGCTATGAGTTGTCCTTTCCATAAGCCAAATTATTTGCTTAAAACTTGGTACATAAGAATTTTCGTTCTTTACCTGTGTTCTTTACCCTTTTACGATGTTACCCCGACTAACCTACTTGATCTCGACACAGCAGTGTATTAACCAAGTTCGCGAACCAAGAGCTCTATCACACTCAGAACTATATCACACGAACCATTTCGATACATTTTCTACACTCCGAAACTTAAAATCTGAGAAGTAAGTAAGACCGGGTTCTAGTTACTAAATCCCAAATTGTCATATTGACGGAAAAACAGAAATTTTCATATTGACGGCTAATGAATACAGAAAACAAAATTATTGATGCAGTTATTTTCGAATATAACGTATGGAACTGGTGAATAAGAGTCTAACTTGAGCGATTTTACTGTAATTAAACGAGAAACTATCTGTGAACGTGATAAAGGATTCAGTGTCGACTCGCATTTCAAAATATACCTATAGGTTCGAACTCGTATTTCGAGTTCAAATATTCGTGTTCATCACTCAAACCTTTGTAAGTAGCAGAATTTGAACCCGTGGCCGCAAGACTGAGTGAGACTAAGATATACACGAACAGCGTATTTAACAACTTGCGGCATCACGTATTACATATAATGTGAACACACCTGAAGTTTGGTATTGTACGTTAATATTTAAGTAAATATTGTTAAGCGACGATTTGGGGCGTTATTACTAGGGTTGCCAAGCATACTTTATACTGACGTATCATACTTTATTTTTGATAAATATATAAAATAAAGTAAATATGTGAAAACTACTCTATCTGCAACCTTTACTGCAATGCGTAAAATAAACCCCTGGTTCAGCAATTAACCATGTGTTTAAAACCCAGAAATTTTAAATTTCTAAATATTTCCTGAGCGATTATATAAGTACCTATATAAACCGAAACATTAGTTGTTATTGTCAATATATTAGAGAGCTGTAGAGTAAAGTGGCAATCAGGTTGGACTAAGGTGGGTAACTTTAATAACTATCGGCAACTAGAGCGAGCGTGCCAGCCAACCATCATACTAAAGTACTTTCATAGATATTTATCGTATAAAACCACCTAAGTGAAAAATAACTTACTTCTTCGATAAACCAAACAATGACTGCAGATTATGTCATCATCATCATCATTTCAGCCGAAAGACTTCCACTGTTGGACATAGGCCTCCCCCAAATGTCGCCACAATGACCGGTCCTGTGCGTCTCGCATCCATCGGATTCCCGCGACCCTCACCAGGTCATCGGTCCACCTTGTGGGAGGCCTTATTATTTAGTAGATTATGTACTACAGAGGTAGTTATTGAAGACTAATAAAAGATCCACGTATATAGTTATTAGCTACCGACTTAATTATATAGTCCAGTACTACCTTCATAATAATAATTAAGTAATCAATAGGAACCTTGAAAAACGTTATGAAGCCTGGCCATAGGCCCTGTAATGAGCATGATTATGTCAAGGTAATTCAATCATTATCTTGTTTTTATGTCATCTATGGCATCTTCCAGTCTGATACATGGGAAATATCTACGAGTCCGGTGCAAGTGAATCTACTACAAGTCCGCTACACGTCTGCTACGCGCCCTCTATACACCTGCTACGCGGCTTGTACGAGTTTGTTACACGTCTGCTACGCGCCCTATACACGTCTGCTACGCGCCCTCTATACACTTGCTACGCGGCTTGTACGAGTTTGTTACACATCTGCTACGGGCCTATACACGTCTGCTACGTGGCTGGAATGAGGCTGCTACGCGTCCGCGGTTCCTTATGGTGGACACACCAGAGAATGGGTAGCAGCATTGCCACAACTACACTGCGATCGCCAACTCGTTTGCCAAGCGTGGCGATTATGGCAAAACCCCCCAATGATAATACCTACGTACAAAGAGATTTAAAAAGATACAATAGAGCGGATATCTGAAAAAATGTCTTGACTTCATTTCAAGCCAGCAAAAACAAAGCTATAAAATCTAGTCAATTCAGTTTTTAATTATGACGATTTTTTTTTGCGCCACTTAGACTGGCTATTAGCGTGTTTTGATAATACTTAGTAAATCATTTCGCAAGTATAAATCACGGTGATATAAGTGCCGTTGTTCTTTGGGATTGATAACATCAATCTTATCATTCTTTCAGAGGTTGACCCACTTTTATAGCCTAAGTGACTGGAATATTCTACGAGACTACACCTTTACAGAAGTCTACATCCCCGACACAAATATTCCTTAGTATAGGTACAGTCACGAGCAATAAGATATATTTATTATTCCCTTTTCTATCAATCTTAACTTTTGCAATTCAATAAACATGTTTACTATAATAGAACTTATATATCTTATTGCTCGTGACTGTACTTAATCTAACTTCCAAAGCTAACAAGTAACGTCAACAGAGTGTTATAGCCTTAAGGCATACACCTTGTTTATCAATACGAAAACTTCGCTCCGAGTCTTTTTTTTTAAATAAGTTTATAACAACGTATGAAATGAACACTTAAAATCACAGACCTTTTTTTTCTAAGTTAGGTAACAAAGAATCAAAATTAATCTAAGGAACTAAGTAAGCATATTTCTTTGTAGATACCTACCTAAATTTAAAGTTTAAAAGTTCTAAAATATTACTGTACTTCTGTTTTTTTTTTGCCCTTAAACATAAAATAATTTTGTTTGATATAGCAATATTGCATTTACATTATTTTACTTATTTTTCACTTCCGGCTTTTCTGTAACCCCATACGTCTTACTTCCATTCATTTTCACATTTTCGGATCAGCTTGCAAGGGATCAATAAACCTACTAACCAAAATTTCCTTCCCTCTCACTCTTATGCCTTTATCTCTCTCTTTGTGGGAGAAGCACTCGACTTACTGAAAAGTGAGATAAATCAGTTCATGTGTAGCGTTCTGAAATAATTCGATGTTTTTTTTTTGTTTTTAGGAAATTATATCGATTTATAATTAACTTAAGGGTAGGGAACATTTTTGTGATGTGACTCAGGATCTGAAGAATTAAGTGAATGAAAAGTCGACGGAAACTAACACAAAAATAGAATCGTGAAACTATGAAATGTCTGTTACAAAATTAGAAACGTGAAAAAATGAAACGACCGTTACAACATCTTAAAAAAAAGTTTATTTGTCTTCCTATTATACCAGCAGCACCGTATAATGAATGAGTGATAAATTTAAATGGCGAGTACATCACTCACCTTCGGTTTGCCGACGACATAGTAGTCATGGCTGAGACTACGGAGGAGCTCAGTACAATGCTTGGTGACCTCAGTAGAGCTTCCGAAAGAGTGGGACTTAAAATGAACATGGACAAAACCAAAGTCATGGTAAACAGCCATGTAGCACCCACTCCTATCAAGGTCGGGGACTCTTCACTCGAAGTTGTAGACGACTACGTTTACCTGGGACAGACGGTCCAGTTGGGAAGGTCTAACTTCGAGAAAGAGATCAATCGTCGAATCCGACTCGGCTGGGCAGCGTTCGGGAAGCTGCGCGGTGTCTTCTCGTCCAATATACCACAGTGTCTCAAGACGAAAGTCTATGACCAGTGCGTGTTGCCAGTGATGACATATGGCTCCGAAACGTGGTCGCTTACAATGGGCCTCATTAGAAGGCTTAAAGTCACCCAAAGGGCAATGGAGAGGGCTATGCTCGGAGTTTCCTTGCGTGATCGAATCAGGAATGAGGATATCCGCAGGAGAACCAAGGTTGCCGACATAGCACGAAGAATCGCCAAACTAAAGTGGCAATGGGCAGGGCACATTGCTCGCAGAACAGATGGCCGTTGGGGCCGATAGGTTCTGGAATGGCGACCACGTACCGGAAGACGTAGCGTTGGAAGGCCTCCTACAAGGTGGACCGATGACTTGGTAACGGTTGCGGGGGTCCGATGGATGCGAGACGCACAGGACCGTTCGCTGTGGTGACGCTTGGGGGAGGCCTATGTCCAGCAGTGGACGTCTTTCGGCTGAAATGATGATGATGATGATGATGATGATAAATTTATAAAATAAACTACTTCCAGAAGTAGGTTCGCACATACCTCTAGAAGTAGTTTATTTTTTAGTTAACATAATGTAGTGTTTAGTAGTTAGTAGTAGTATTTTTAAGTTCAAACAGCGTTGTTAACTTATTGCAGGCCGTCCAAGAATGGACAATAAAAATTATTGTTAATTTTGGTGTACAATAAAGTTTATTTTATTCTATTCTATTCTATTCTATTCTGTTCTATTCTATTCTATTCTATTCTATTCTATTCTATTCTATTCTATTCTATTCTATTCTATTCTATTCTATTCTATTCTATTCTATTCTATTCTATTCTATTCTATTCTATTCTATTCTATTCTATTCTATTCTATTCTATTCTATTCTATTCTATTCTATTCTATTCTATTCTATTCTATTCTATTCTATTCTATTCTATTCTATTCTATTCTATTGATAACTAGCTTTTGCCCGTGGCTTCATCCACGTACATACATTAAATATAGCCTATGTCACTCAGGAATAAAGCAGCTTTCTATCGGTGAAAAAATTTTAGCATTTTAGCAATCGGACCAGTACTTTCAGAGATTACCAAATCAAAAAATCAAACTTTACCTTTTTACAATATTACTGTAGATGATTTAAACCATCACGTCCTGAATTGGAACAATAATAATTATTAAATAAAGAAAATTAATTTAATTTAGGCTCCAGATCCATAAAATCACCATAGTACACCTAAATAATTTACAAAAGCACAAATTTCGAAAGATGTAAATAGCAAATATTATTTATATTAAAGAAGAAAAAAAAACATACAAAAAATAAAATTTTCGAGTGCCAGTTTCTTTGTCAAAGTAACAGTTTATTATTGAATGCATCAGAATTTACATGGTTAATGCAAAAAACTGGGCAAGGGCGAGTCGGACTCGCGCACTGATGGTTCTGCAGCTACAAACTACAATTCCCGAATAGTCCCGAAGATTTTTCCTTTTTTTTTGGTGATGTATGTAACAACAAATTTGCTGTTTTCAGATTTATTCCTATATCTGTGCTATAAGACCTTGCTATGCCATGCCAGATTTCAGGATTCTGGGTCAATGGGAAGTACCCTATGAATTTTGATTCCTTAGATAGTATCGAAATATACGTTTTTTTTGCGACATAAACGGCCGTTTTTTATTTGGTAACTTAGAACTTTGATTTTTTCACAGCTTCAAGGGACCGCAGACTTGAGTATATGGTTTTAATTTCAACTCGATACCTCCACGCGTTCCCGAGATAAAGGGTCTTGACAGACAGACAGACAAACAGACAGACCAACAGAGAGACAGACAAACGGACTACAAAGTGATCCTATAAGGCTTCCGTTTTTTCCTTTTGAGGTACGGAACCCTAAAAATAACAAAAATGTCGTCTGTATGTCTGTCTGTTGGCGCCGGCTTTTCTCCGAAAATCTGTGTTGATTTCGACAGTGGTTTCACTGACAGATACCTTATTTTAAAAGGAGGAGCAACTTATGTTTAAGTAAAATAATTAAGATTTTACGAAAAAAATTATATAACAGCCAGAGAGTTGTAATTTCTGCAGATATACGAGTTTCACGCGTACAAAGTCGCGGGTGATGCGATAGTAAAATAAAAATAAATAAAACAAACAATAAGTAGGAGTACCTGAAGACTTTACAATACGTCCTCTTTGTCTTTAGTTAAAAGCGGACTAAGAATGCAGACTTAAGTATTATTAAATTCCTGTATACTGAAAACCTTTGTTTTATAAAAATACAGGATCCTTCTACATGGGTTTTTAATGAAAATCTTTTGATGCTGAAAGAGTAAAAATTTACATAAAATACATTTTTTTAAATCTTACTGTACAGTGCTAGTATTATGAACTTAATGTAACAAAGAATTCTCTACTATTACCAACTTTTGGTATAAATGAAAAACTAGTTTTTGGTAGGTGAGCAACAAGGAATAAATCATATTTAAAAAATTGAATTTATTAAAAAGAAGTATTTTACTGCGTGCCGAAATACAGGCACCTACCTAGCCTAGTTCGGCACTAGATGCAAAATCAGTTTAAATTTAAATCGTTTCTAGACAAATTGTGATAACATGTTTTTTTTTGGTGTAATAAATTATTATTATTACTCCACTCTGTTAACTAAGAGTGTCTTGTGTAGACACCTACTATGTATATATGTTACCGTAAATCTGTAAAATTCAGGTATTCTATACAATACCTAGGCAATGTATAGAATACCTGGGGCGTTCAGGCAATTTATGAAATATTATGAATATTACCGTCCAAAACATACTTAACCTAGGTAATTAAGTTACAGCTAATGTGCGTAAATAAGTTAGAGTGCAGATTATCTGATCGAGACCGTTAAAGTTGAAAAAAATGTCTAAGTTCTTACATTAACTAGATAATCTGCAGACTTCCTAGGTAATCTGCAGATGAACGACCAAACATACGGCAAAGATATAAAATAGGTTCTTTGGTTGAATAAAAACTATGTAAAATGTATTGTAATTATTTTAAAAGGTTTGACAATAAACTATTATTACTATTACAAAACATTCAAATTCATTGTAATTATTTAATATTAATTTCTTATAATAATCTAAAGTTTGATGACATTTTACGCATGAAGAATTAACATATTTTAGGGCACGGGTTAGAAGGCTACGGTGGAACGAAGCGGAGCAAAGCTCCCTCCTTAGGCTTCGTGGTTATTTTTTTATAACCATCCATAAGTAGAAGCCTCCGTCGAGCTATCTTGGCAGGTAGGGTAGTGTCAAATGAGACAAGTGTTTCGCTTACTGCCTTCCGCGATGTAACGGTGTAGTATCCGTTAATATGCAGATTAACTAGGTTTACCTAGTTAATCTTAACTTAAAGTAGCAGATATCTCCTCTATCTTTAGATAGAGGAGATATCTGCTACTTTAAGTTTAATTTCACACTTTAATGGATTGTACCCTAATTTGCAGATTATCTAGTTAATGTGCATATTATCGGATTCCGTAATCTAACGGTAACGTATATACAATTCCTAGGGATTGTATGAAGTATCTGCTGGTCTACCCGCAATGTGTGTAATAAATAGATTTTGGTCTACGAGTGTATTTATCAATATTAACCAACCAACTTAATGAATGACGGGAAAATGAAACATGTTAGCATGTAGTTTTTACTTTTATGGGGCATGTGGTGCTAACCTATATGAAATTGTAACACTAACCTAGACTGTAATTTTTTTTTGTATGTTTCAGTGTATACGATTGTTGGTTGGCCAATAAAAAAAATAAAATAAAAAAGAATAAATGTTCTATTACTTAAAAATAATGTATATAAAAGACGAGAGCAGGGAAATTACGACTGCTTTACGAATTTCGGAATGCAAAAAAGTTAAATAAATAGTTAAATGAATGGACAACTAGCTTTTTTTTTCAATAATTCATCAAAAAAATAATGGGTGTCACGCTTTTTTTTTAAAGTAATGGCACCGTCATCAATAATGGTCGCCATCCCTGGCCCAGGTATTGTATAGAATAGCAGATTATAAAGATTGCCCGTAACATCTACACTTCATTGAATGAATTTTTTTTATGCCCAATGCATTACTTTTTATACGCGATTATATTATAATTTAGAGTTTATATATTAAATTGTTTATTAGTTTAATTGTTTATAAGTATATTGTGGATATATTTTGTTGCAAATACTCGTAAATGCCATAATTATGGATACGCAAAAAATGTATCTTGAAATAGGTACTACATCCAATAAAACGTTTGACCCAAGTTTAAAAAAATATTGGTGAAAGCACGCGCTCAAAAAATTTGGAAATCAATTTTTTAAGCAAAAAGTTCTTCCGATTAAAATAGAAAACTTTAACATAAGGAAAACAGCTTATAATATCTGAAAGTTCAAAGCATGGCGAACGAATATGAGCCCGAAGCTCTGAACGGGATTAGTTTCGACGTGGTCACTGTTGGTAGCGCGAGTTAGAGATTTACGGGGTCCCAAAAGTGGGCCACCAAGGCGTTATCACCATGGTAACCGCTCCACTTTACTATCGATCCCCAAGTTGTCTCCGCAGGACGGTGGCCCAAATCGCTGTGCTTTGTTTCCCCTAAATTTTTGTTGTTCATGCCGCTTGCCGCTGCAGTATCTAATTTCTATTTAATACTCGAAAATTTTACTTTGCCTGTGGTTTAGTAGGAGAAAATGTTTTTTTTTTAAAGTAAGCTAGTATTTTTTATTGTGCTAGACACATTAAGCCTACAATAACGTTGGTTATATAAGGCGTAATGTGCAAAAATCAGTTGCACCTGGTATGACTTGAAATTGACCCTAACAGCGTTGGGAAAAGATCGATTAGCACATGTACATTAAGGGCGGATTTCTGAATTGAGTATTTTGAGTTAAGAACGTCTCAAACCATACTTAACTGCCAAATTTTGACAGGTTTTCAGGGCAAAGTAGAGTTTGAGTAATTCTCAACTTCGAATGCTTAAATCAGAAACCGAGGGTAAATGTTTATAAAGTCAGAACTATCCAGCGGGTGCTAGGTTATGCTAAGTATGTCTGGTCTAAAATCAAAACGACGTTGAAGTCTTTCTTGATCTTTTTATTTTTTTTTGCTTCGCCAGTGTCAAGTTTAGAAAGTATTAAGTTATCAGTCACTATAAGTTACTTTGAGGTCCATTAGAACCCGGATGTAACACATTCTAATGTTTTTGCAGTATTTAACAGCAAATGTAGCTATCGGGTCAGCCTTCTCGGTAAGCTTCGCTGTGGTACTCAATACTACAATCATTCCTAGCTCCATTTTACCAAAATCGCGCCTGTTTCAATAATTCCACATATTCAGGTACAAAACTGCACCAATTTTACATCACAATATCCACTTGGCATCTATTTGCGAATAATTAAGACAGTCACTAAATTTCCCTCGAAAAATTCCCGCCATAAAAAAACTCCTTGATATTTTTTCATCTTATTATTCTCGATATTTTTGGACGATGCAAATGAATTATTCAGTGTTTTACATGGAGCGATAATCTGATAATAATTATCTGACCCAAAACAATTCAGTTTATAAATAACTCGATAGAACAAATTGCTATTTCAAGCCTCGAAATTCCTCTAAACTTTCAAAAGATGTGGTTCTTGAAGCATTGATTTAGCGAAACAATTATTCTCTTTGAGGACCTCAATCGAGTTGACACATAGATATACACAGATATCCGATTAGGAACTAAGAACTGTTAACAGATTTAGTAACTACTTAATAAAAATCTTGATTATTTAGAAGATCATATTTTTATCCGGCTTGAAAAAGAAGAAGGTTCTATATTCGGCTGAATGAATTTTTTATTTTTTTATGTATATTCACCGATATCTCGGTCAATTGTGGACCGATTTAAAAAAAAAAAAATTGTGTGCAAGGTTATGCTTCCGAGTTAGTCCCATAGAAATATTGTTATAATCTGATGATGAACTTCGAAGATATGGAACGGAACTCTTCATGGGATCACAGTAGTACTGTTGTAAAAAGAAAAAATTGCTTTGTTTATACTCGTACGTGTACTCGATGACTGACTGAAGGAAAAAGGGGAGGGGATAATTCAAGGTATCTGATGATGAACCCCGAAGGTAGGCATCGGAACTTTGTGATAAATCAATGTAACCTAACCGTGTATGGGATTATTGGAATTGTCATGAGATGCACTCTGGCTATAAGGTACCATCGAGCTAATCAAAAAATGGAAGTTAGGCATGAAAACTCCGTAATAAAACAATATATCCTACCTGGGGCTTGTCTTATTGGAATTGTCATATTGCATGATTAAATTCTACCTGTAGTATCTTACAATAGACCTTACACACTTTGACTGAGGGGTACTTTTAGGGTTCCGTAGCCAAATGGCAAAAAACGGAACCCTTATAGATTCGTCATGTGTCTGTCTGTCCGTCCGTATGTCACAGCCACTTTTTTCCGAAACTATAAGAGCTATACTGTTGAAACTTGGTAAGTAGATGTATTCTGTGAACCGCATTAAGATTTTCACAAAAAATAGAAAAAAAAAACAATAAATTTTGGGGGTTCCCCATACTTAGAACTGAAACTCAAAATTTTTTTTTCCATCAAACCCTGGGGTATCTATGGATAGGTCTTCAAAAATGATATTGAGGTTTCTAATATAATTTTTTTATATACACACACGACGACACTTCCAAAGTGGTAAAATGTGTGTCCCCCCCCCGTAACTTCTAAAATAAGAGAATGATAAAACTAAAAAAAATATATGATGTACATTACCTTATAAACTTCCACCGAAAATTGGTTTGAACGAGATCTAGTAAGTAGTTTTTTTTTAATACGTCATTAACCGCAATTTACCTTTCAAGTTTGTACGGAACCCTCAGTGCGCGAGTCCGACTCGCATTTGCCCAGTTTTTTTTAATTGTGGTACCGCACCTAAAAAGTGTAAAATAAAAAACATTTTACAAAAAAAAACAACCGACTTCAATGTAAAAACACTAAAAAGTGCAAAATAACTTTTATTTCGGAAGTCGGGTTAAATAACGAAAACACATAAGCATTAAGCGGTTAAAAGCGCGGTAAGCCTGTAGATTCTCTTGATGAGACGAATGGATTAAACTTTAATTTGGGTAAAAATTGCAGATATCTAGTTGGTTTTGCAACATTGGAGTCGGTTGTATTTTTTTGAGTGCGAGTTGTTTTTACGAAACGTTTACCGCATTTGGCTCTCTGCCCCCCTAGCCAAGTTACGACCGTTTCGTTTTTACCCGACTGCGCGACGCAAAGGAGGGTAATGTGTTTATCAGTCTATGTATGTATGTATGTATGTATGTATGTTTGTTTCTATGTGGCGTTCTAGAGACCAAATGCGTAGGCCGATTTTGATAATTCTTACGTCAATCGATTCGTCTTTACCTTGCGAGTGTCACTAAAGACATGACAGTAATCAAAATTCACCACAGCTACAACCAGACGCCATATTGTCAAAATGAAAAAAAAAAAAGTCGATGAACTATGTCAAGTGGGGTGTCGTTGAATAGGTATTTTAAAATCATCTTTAGGTTCCTTTTATCATTTTTCATTTTAAATAATAGTTTAGGATATATAACGATTTAAAGTGGTTTAACAAAACAATCATTCTCGCTAATTTTCTTACTTATTGATTTAAGTTTTCATTTCAAGTATGAACGATACACAAATAAAAAAAACAGTGAAAAAGCATGAAAAACAAATATTTTTGGTAAAAAAAAGTTTATCACCAAACTCGATAGATGGCGTTGTTGATTTGATGCACGTTTGTAAATCAAATCATTCGAGTTTTCCCATCTACTAGACAGGTCGATGAACATAAGCAAAAGATGACAACTATATTGGCAAAAACTACTAGGTTGTATAAATTACATGCAGTTGATATATCAGTAGAATCGAAAACATATGGTCAAAAACCGAAAGATGTAGGTATATGTTTCTGATGATCCTAACAAAACTGGAGGAATCGTTAAATATTTAACAATCGGTTTAGGATCACGAGTTATGTTACGAAGAAATTTGAATGCTACCCATGGTCTTGTTAACGGAGCAATGGGTGTTATAAGGACAATTGAGTGGCCTGCTCTTCGGAGGGACCAATTGGAACCCGGAGAATTGCCACAAGCTGTTTATATAGAATTTGACGACAAAGCAATTAAAAACAATGTTCCTGGAGTAGGAGTCAGAATCGAACCATCGACGACAGAATTCGATGCACTTCGCGGACAGGGTAAAATAGAGCGAAAAATGTTGCCAGTGATATTGTGCTGGGGTGTAACTGTACACAAGCTCCAAGGAACTACTTTGGACTTTTGGACCGAGCTGTGGTTGACTTAAGTTAACGCATTTTTCCTAAAGGTCAAGCATATGTAGCTTTGTTCCGAGTTAGGTGAGGGACTAATCATCAGTAGTTTAGACCACCGCAAGTTACTTAATAATCCCCACAATATTAACTCCCTCAATGAAATGACTAGATTGCGAAATTTACCATCTTATAACGAAGTCAATGAATCGTAACTAAAAAGTATAAAATAAAATAAAAATATTTAAAGAAAAACAAAAAACCCGACTGCGTCGAAACTAATTTTAAAAAAATACGTAAAAAAATTAACTTAAATAAAACTAAAAAGAAACAAACAAGCCCAGTAGTTTAGAATTCTGATAAGTAATACTAAATAACTACACAATTTAAATAGTTTTATAATCGATACACACTTATAACAAATCATACATTCTAATGCAGAACAGAACGACTCACAGTCGGGGCCCCTTGGGAAGATTTGATTGGTAAAATTTGAATGGGCCCCGACTGTGACTCGTTCTGTTCTGCATTAGAATGTATGATTTGTTTTATGTGTGTATCGATTATAAAACTATTTAAATTGTGTAGTTATTTAGTATTACATAACAGAATTCTAAACCACTGGGCTTGTTTGTTTCTTTTTAGTTTTATTTAAGTTAATTTTTTTACGTATTTTTTTAAAATTAGTTTCGACGCAGTCGGGTTTTTTGTTTTTCTTTAAATATTTTTATTTTTGATTCTCTTGCGTCGAACGCCTCGAGTAGGCTACGCCTCCGATTCCTTTGTTTTGACCACGTGACTGAGCGTTGAGATGACGTCACTTGGCTAGGGGGGCTGATTGGTTAAGAGCTTGGAACGGGCCAATCGAAGCGGCGAACGTCTTAATCGTGTCGATAGTCGTGGGCACTCAGACATACCTACTTAACATAACCTTGCACCCGCTGGGTTTTTTTGACTTTATATGCAAAATATACTCGTAGATATTTTACCTTACACATCTTTTTCAAAACGTTTTAAATAGGTCGAATATTAGATTACCGATATACAATCTTATATTCTATCAAAATACTTCCTCTAGAATGAAATAGATAAGACAAGCTGTAACGAATGGCCGCTGCTAATATTGCTAATCAGTTATTTTCGTTTTTTGTTGTAATCCCTTATCTCGTATCTGATTTACGTCACTACGTAATCAGGTAAATAACATCAATTGTTAGGGCCTTACCAAAAATATACCTTCGTAATGTTACAAAAACTTAGGATATGAAAGTTTTGTTACTATTTTAGTGTACAATAACGTTTAATCTATTTTATCCTCCGTGTGTTTTCTCCATAAAAAGTAGTCTATTATAGTATGTCATTCAGTGATCGTTTAGCTTTTTATCTGTTTTATCGAAAGAGTATTTCCAGAGATTAAGTACTTCCTACTGTTTACATTTTTGTGATATTACTTTGAATGATAATTAGCGCTACTATATTACAAGCAGTTGTTACCTTGCTCCTGCCCCTGTACCATGACGTTCAAAGTAAGATTGTTTCATTCTTATTTCTGTGTGCGTAAGAGACAGAGCTGTACAGGTTGTCTAGCGTCATCTCTTACCCACAATGGAATAGGAATAAAACAATCTTACTTTAAACGTCATGGTAACCCCCCTGATCTACCGAATATACCATCTATTTAAAGTCCAACCTTGGTTTGTGAGACAAATGTTTATTATTACATATAGCAATCTTAATAAATGGGTAGGTGTAAAAGTCAAAGATTTTTTTCACAAGTTGATGACGAAAGTAAAATAACGAACCTATAAATAAATTATAAAAATATTTTTATACATATTACACATAATAAAAAGCTTTCGTTCAAAACAAATGCTTTATGCTAAAACAAACATGAATATAATTACAAATTTACCTTTGTACAAACTTTAAATTAAGAAACGTATCTTCTTCTGTTTATTTGTGTGTACATGAATTATAAAAGAAATAAATAAATAAATTTTCCAGGTAAATGCAATCTTTTTTTTAAAGTGTTTTGGTCCTTTACACATTATGCGTTAGGGATACAACTTACACTAAGTGAATTAATATTATCGTATTTTAACTGTACTACTCGTATATAAACCCAACCGATAGGTTAGAAAATAGGCGTCGAAAATTCGAAATCATCTTTTTTTTTTGTCGGAATATTCGTTAAATATGTGAGTGAAACCTACGTCAATTTAAAATATAAATTATAATTTCCCAGCGTTTTCTTTCGTACGAGTGTTAAATATTAATTTTAATATCCCAGCATTTCCTTTGTTGGTTTCGTATGAACGGCACCTTCGGTGGTCGACCGATTCAGTGAACCCATAGAAAAGGTGAAAGAGCGCCCCACCTCCCTTCCCCCTTTCCCTTTTTCCTTCCCTTCCTTTCCTTTTTTCCTCTTTCCGCTGAATATTATTGTTTTCAGAAGTAATTTTACATTTTATTCGCTAATGCTAAATCTTGTATTAAGCTTTTTGTAAACCCTTACCATTATAGTTTTTGGAACAACAGAATCACTCCATTGTCACAGGATTTTCCTTTCATATTTAAATATCGACTTTATTATTAGTGCCTCCTTAACTAAAGAAATGTCTATGCCTGATGTTTGCAAATTCAGAATGTCTATTGCGAATTTGTTTTCAACCAACATCAAAATATCTTAACCAATCTCAGAGTAAACCCTATACGGTAACGTAAAAACAACTCGACTAAGGTTTCGATGTGTTAGTCACTATTTTCTCGATATAAATATTATGGGTTACACGTTTTGAATATAATTGTTATTATTCGCCAAACTATATATTTCGAAATACAATTCGTGAACATCTCTCCAGATTAGGAGATACTTAATTACCGACGATATCATGATTTGTAGCTATTGCCAATTATTTTCTAACGCTCCCTTCACAGCTATGGCTCTGGCAACGATACGTGTGAGCGTTACAGTCGGTTACAGATCGTTTGTCCCCTTCAGTCTCACAGCAGAGGTAACAAGAAAAAGGAAGAAAGGAAATAAGCTATAACTGGTGCTTTAGTAATTTGGTGTCGATCAAAAACGTTGCAATTAACGTCCAAATTCCGTGACTATATTAACATTTTTTGCTGTTACACTATAGCTTTTAAAAGGTTCTTGGGTAGTTGGCTTAGTTACGGTTAGATTTATGTAGTTCAGTTAAATTTTTATATCACTACCTCTCTAGTATAAAGATAATATAAAACCTACATTAATTTCATAGTAGAAGCTAAACTAATATTAAAACGTAAAAAAAATCACAGATAGCAAGCTATTTCTGCATCTAACAATCTACTCTAAGAAAATTCAATTTGTGTTGAAGTCTAACTGAGACCTCGGGCATTTCTCATCTCACTGCCTGCTAGAGGGGGTCTTAATTATCTTGTTAGTAGACGAGCTAGATTGGACTACTAGCTGAAGAGGTTACTCCCAGTCTATCCTGAGATGTAATGTGGTTAAGTCTGCCCCTACAGGCAATCTCAGCCACAGAGCTCTGAGACATCTTGGTAGCCAGTTCCAGAGACAGGATTGTTGAAACCGTCCATGCTTTCAACTTTTTGTTTGAGTGAAGAAAGTCGACATAGCTCACATAATAAGTATGCTGAAGTTGCTAGCCTTATTAGCCGCAGAACCAGTGAGCGTTAAGGAAGACGTGTTCTTGACCGTGACTGATGAACAGTTTTAAAATCATTAAATAGTATCAACCTGGTGCATTAAAATATTCAAGGATGTATGAACAAGGATTTAGAAGTAGACTTATTCCTCAATTGCTACAATAATAATTTCTTTTGCTAAACAGAACATTGGCTTAAGCCCCACCAGTTCATGTTTAATTTTAGTAATCACCAGGTTGGTAGTTCGTTCAGTAGAATTGATGCCATACGTAGTGGGTCTTTAATTATAGTAAGTAACCACCTTAAATTTTAAGAACACAAGGATATTGTAATCCTATCTGTTGAGAGGTCAGTTATCAGTTAAAAAAAAATATCCCCCTAAAACTGCGAGTCGTTTAGAAACTTTTAAAACTAAACTCATTAATAATTTACCAGACTTGTCTACATTTGATGATCTCAATCATCAATATGAAGGTTTCTTTAACATGTACTGTAATCAATTTGATTCCACTTTTATACCTAAGACTATTTCGGTTAATACAGTAATAATATAATTAAAACGAATTGGAATATTATAAATAGTGAAACTGGAAGGTCTACAAAACCATGTAGTGACTATAACCTTGTAATTGATGACGATGTGATCACATCGGACTCACAAGTAGCCGCAGTTTTTGAGAACTTCTATTCAGAGATCCCAACAACAAAATCTCTGAATTCATCACCCACTGCTGCAGAATCTCTGCTTAAAGAAAATGTTAAAGTTTGCGATTTTGATTTTAATTTCGATTATGTGACTTTCGTAGATATTATTAAGACCTTTAACTCTTTAAATGTAAAAAAAGTCTACAGATTTATGGGATAATTCTGTGGACGTTGCTAAGTCTATAAACCACATTGTAGCTCCTTCTTTAGCTTTAATTTTTAATAATTGTATCTTTTGCGGTGAGTTTCCTGATCTAATGAAGAATAATAAAATAATATCATTGTTCAAAATGGGTTTTACATCTGTCATGTCGTACAGTATTCTACTATGGGGAAATGCCGCCGATATCCAGACCATTTTTGTTTTGCAGAAAAGGGCTATTCGTTCAGTTTATAAATTAAGTCCCAGATACTCCCTCAGAGATAAATTTAAAGATATCTTATGTAATGACTGTGATTTCACAGTATATTTACGAGAATATTTTGTATGCTTCTATAAATATAAACTTGTTTAAAAAATACAGTTGTATTCTTTAAACAAGTTTAGTTTATAACTGTATTTTTCCTGGTTGTTTCTCGGAACAAAAATAAATTTGTGGCTTCTGCAACCAGGCTCAAAAAAATTGGAAGCTCATTTAGATACTCGTGTATAGACTTTTATAATAAACTTCTTAATCATATTCAACAAATAAATTATTTTTTATTCAATTGTTTATTTTTACCCGACTGCGCGACGCAAAGGAGGGTAATGTGTTTATCATTCTATGTATGTATGTATGTATGTGTGTTTCTATGTGGCGTTCTAGAGACTAAATGCGTAGGCCGATTTTGATAATTCTTACGTCAATCGATTCGTCTTAACCTTGCGAGTGTCACTAAAGACATGACAGTAATCAAAATTCACCACAGCTACAACCAGACGCCATATTGTCAAAATGAAAAAAAAAAAGTCGATGAACTATGTCAAGTGGGGTGCCGTTGAATAGGTATTTTAAAATCATCTTTAGGTTTCTTTTATCATTTTTCATTTTAAATAATAGTTTAGGATATATAACGATTTAAAGTTGTTTAACAAAACAATCATTCTCGCTAATTTTCTTACTTATTGATTTAAGTTTTCATTTCAAGTATAAACGATACACAAATAAAAAAAACAGTGAAAAAGCATGAAGAACAAATATTTTTGGTAAAAAAAAGTTTACCACCAAACTCGATAGATGGCGTTGTTCATTTTATGCACGTTTGTAAATCAAATCATTCGAGTTTTCCCATCTACTAGACAGATCGCTGAACATAAGCAAAAGATGACAACTATATTGGCAAAAACTACTAGGTTGTATAAATTACATGCAGTTGATATATCAGTAGAATCGAAAACATATGGTCAAAAACCGAAAGATGTAGGTATATGTTTCTGATGATCCTAACAAAACTGGAGGAATCGTTAAATATTTAACAATCGGTTTAGGATCACGAGTTATGTTACGAAGAAATTTGACTGTTACCCATGGTCTTGTTAACGGAGCAATGGGTGTTATAAGGACAATTGAGTGGCCAGCTCTTCGGAGGGACCAATTGGAACCCGGAGAATTGCCACAAGCTGTTTATATAGAATTTGACGACAAAGCAATTAAAAATAATGTTCCTGGAGTAGAAGTCAGAATCGAACCATCGACGACAGAATTCGATGCACTTCGCGGACAGGGTAAAATAGAGCGAAAAATGTTGCCATTGATATTGTGCTGGGGTGTAACCGTGTAACTATACACAAGCTCCAAGGAACTACTTTGGACTTTTGGACCGAGCTGTGGTTGACTTAAGTTCACGCATTTTGCTAAAGGTCAAGCATATGTAGATTTGAGCCGAGTTAGGTCTCTAGAGGGACTAATCATCAGTAGTTTAGACCACCGCAAGTTACTTAATAACCCTTTGGGAAGATTTGATTGATAAAATTTGAATGGGCCCCGACTGTGAGTCGTTCTGTTCTGTATTAGAATGTATGATTTGTTTTGTGTGTATCGATTATAAAACTATTTAAATTGTGTAGTTATTTAGTATTACATAACAGAATTCTAAACTACAGGGCTTGTTTGTTTCTTTTTAGTTTTTATTTAAGTTAATTTTTTTACGTATTTTTTAAAATTAGTTTCGACGCAGTCGGGTTTTTTTGTTTTTCTTTAAATATTTTTATTTTATTTTACAATTTGGTTTTAGTTGGAAAAACGTCAGGCAGATTGTAGATTGGTCGGCGATTGTAGTCGCTGCAGGTGCAGTGTTCCGTGCTCTATGAAATCTACTAACGAGGTGGCAAACAGAATAATATCTGTTGCTCTGAAAGATTTCAAGCTGATACGACTGATTGCAAGAGGTCATTAGAGAGAGACATAGAAGATAGTAAGAATATGAGGTTAATCGATCTAAAGTACCCACCATAAGATTTTTACTGATAATAATAGTTTAAAAACGGTATTTGTTTATTAAGAATTCTTTAAAAATTTTCTTATGACGGTGTTAGGGCAATGACGATAGTTTAGTAAATGTAGAAACGTAAAATAATAATAATAAGTATACAGGGTGTTTGGTGCATCGTGTGCCAAATTGAATTGGTCGACGGGAGGGGTCATCTGCTATCACACTGAACTCGTAAAAGTCGATGAAAAAAAATCCACAGGGCATGAGAAGTGTTTAGGGGTCTGAAAGGATAGCAGATGACCCCTCCCGTCGACTATTTCAATTTGGCACACGATGCACCAAACACCCTGTATATTTCTTACATTTATACATTGGCCATATAAATACTGTGAAACATTAAAATGAAACATTATGTTTATACCTACAATTAAAAAATAATATTACATTTGAATTTAGATTTTGTCATTCTTAGATGAATATTCATTTCGTTTTATCATTTTCGCACCAATCGGTGTTAAATATTTTTGTGATTATAAAATGGAGTAGGGTAATAAAGAGAACCGAATTGCTGTGATAGCATTAGGTACACAAAGTAGGTGTGGAACCAAATGTAATTTTTCAAACTTTATCGGCTGGGTATTAGCCAAAAAGTTAGAGCACAGCACATCAAGTATTAAAATTCAAATTTATGGTTAAAAGCAATTTCCTACATCTAACCTATAAATAATTGAACAAAATTGTTTGAATGATAAAGATTTCATTTTATTAGCTGTTGTGGTCCTATGTAATGGCACTTGTACTTTTTTTCAGACGACACAGATATGGTTAAAAAAGATTTGGTTTGAAAAAATACCTTTTGTAGCACAACTGTAAAATAAAAACATAATTAATAAAACAGGCCTACAATTTTTTTTTCCTGGTGCAGCTTTTTGTGTCTATGGTCGATTAAATAGGTAATGTACAATATATTGACATACGTCGTTTTAACTCATCAGCTCTAGTTTATCTATTACCCTCATTTTATTTTTTTCCCGTTTATTTTTGTTATTACAATAACATCGATAAAGTTTATGTAACTATTTCATTATGGCTAGTACGTCCAGATGTTGTGTTAATGATCCTGATTTATCTAGGGTTCCGTACCTCAAAAGGAAAAAAAAACGGAACCCTCATAGGATCTTTGTTGTCCGTCTGTCTATCTATCTGTCAAGACCCTTTATCTCGGGAACGCGTGGAGGTATCGAGTTGATATTAAAACCATATACCTAAAAGTCTGTAGTCCCTTGAAGCAGTGAAAAAATCAAACTTCTGAGTTAACGAAAAAAAGATACGGCCGTTTATGTTGCAAAAAACGTATATTTCGACACTCTCAAGGGAATCAAAATTCATAGGGTAGGTACTTCTCGTTAACCTAGAATCCTGAAATATGCCATGAAACAAGGTCTCATAGCACAAGTATATGAAAAAATCTGAAAACTGTTTTGTAGTTACGTCACGAAACAAAATCTTTTTTTGCGATTCGGAAAAATCTTCGTAACTCAATTCGGGAACTGAACTATTTTCATTGTTAAGTTTGTACAGAACCCTCAGTGTGCGAGTCCGATTCGCACTTAACTGGTTTTTATGTTTGTGGTGAATACATACTGAAAGATCAGTGTAAAACGATTACAAACACTGTGAGTCGTTTGTCTTGCCTCATGGTGTATGTAAAATATACGTTGAACATCAGCGACAATGGGAGAAAGATACACGTAAGGTTTTGAAGTGTGGAGCGCCTATGATACGGCAAGAATAAAAAAATCATGGTCATCAGTCGTCATAACGATTTTTTTGTTCTTATATAGTTGGCATCAACAAAAACAAAAAAAAAAGCCTATGAGAGATGCTCTTGTTGTTGGGGAAAGAAATGTTATAAATGAACCCTTGATTTCAAGAGAAAAAATCATTCTTCCACCATTACATATAAAATTAGGGCTAATGAAGCAATTTGTTAAGGCTCTCGACAAAAATGGTCAATTTCTTCAGTTTATTTCACAGAATTTTCCTGGTTTAAGTACTAAAAAACTAAAAGACACCACTAAATTTGAGACATCTATGAATGATGTGGAAAAGCTTGCGTGGAAATCTTTTGTAGCAGTTGTACTTTCCTCGGAAAGCATCAGGCTGACAATTATGTAGAATTAGTAGAAGATAATTATGCTGGTTCGTTTCAAAGATTTTCTCATACAATGGACATACGTTGATAAACGTTGTGCTCTACAAGCAGCTCTAGATATTTGATATTTGCAGGTGTTGTGGCGAAAAAGTTTAACAGGTATAATATGAGTATAAAATCTCAACAGTAACCTAGATCAATTCCAACATAATTTAGAACTAAGTGAAGAACAAGGAGAAAGTTTTCACCAAGACATAAAAACAATGGAGAATAGATACCAAGAAAGATGGGACACTCATATGATGGCCGGCTACTGCTGAGGAATCATGCAAGATTGCCCACGTCAGTTTCATTCGAGAAAATCACTCAAAAGACAATTTCTTGATGTTAAATGGCAATAAAATATTTTTTTTTTGTGAATATTGTTGTTTTATTTATCTCGGGAACTAGAGCTGATAGAAAAAAACCGATTACGTTTTTGTTATCGCCGTGTAAGACATGCTTAAAATCAGGTCTAAAATCCCCGGCACCAAGATTGTTGTAGGCCAGCCAGCACGTTTGTGTCTTTGGGAGATGCAAAAGTTTGATAAGCAATTGAGTTTATTGGGCTATTGCTATTAACCGTGTACCAAAATAGCGTCCTTAGAAGCGAGCCTATTAAGCTATCACTATTAACCGTGCACCAAGATAGAGTCCTTAGAAGCGAGCCTATTAAGCTATCACTATTAACCGTGCACCAAGATAGAGTCCTTAGAAGCGAGCCTATTAAGCTATCACTATTAACCGTGCACCAAGATAGAGTCCTTAGAAGCGAGCCTATTAAGCTATCACTATTAACCGTGCACCAAAATAGGGTCCTTAGAAGCGAGCCTATTAAGCTATCACTATTAACCGTGCACCAAGATAGAGTCCTTAGAAGCGAGCCTATTAAGCTATCACTATTAACCGTGCACCAAGATAGAGTCCTTAGAAGCGAGCCTATTAAGCTATCACTATTAACCGTGCACCAAAATAGCGTCCTTAGAAGCGAGCCTATTAAGCTATCACTATCAACTGCGCACCAAGATAGAGTCCTTAGAAGCGAGCCTATTAAGCTATCACTATTAACCGTGCACCAAGATAGAGTCCTTAGAAGCGAGCTTATTAAGCTATTGCTATCAACCGGGCACAAAGAGTGAGCTATTCCTATCGACTATGTACCAAACTAGAGGCCTTGCCTTACCTTTAAAATAAAGATATTAGGACAAACAACATTTTATTGAAGAGCAGTGGTGGCCGAATGGTAACGTCCCCGACTTATGAGTTGTAGGTCGCGGGTTCAAACCCAACCAGCCGCATTACTTTGTGTAATTTATTTCATCACCACTGCTCTCAAAACGGTGAAGGAAAACATCGTGAGGAAACCGGCATGTCCTAGAACCAAAAATTCGTAGACATGTGACATCCACCAACCCGCACTGGGCCCGCGTGGCGGATTACGGCCCATTCCCTCTCCTAGAGAGGAGGCCTGAGTCCCAACAGTGGGAACATTATAAGGCCGACTATGCTATGCTATTAGGACAAACATAATTAAAAATAAGTGTATAATGGGCGGTCTTATCGCACAGGGAAATTTCTTACAGACAACCTTTGGATGGACTGAAAGAAAGGAGATCATAGATTTAACGCTGTCAGTGTACAACATCAGAAAAATACTAATAAGACATAATAACACAAATACATACATACAATATAAGAAAAAAATATATACTAATAAATATTAAATATATAATTGAGCCAGGAGATGAAAAAATAAAAGTGAAAGGTAATGGTCCTTCACCATTTTATTAGTGCCTGATGAAAATAAAGAGCAATATTACACTTCGATGAGAAACTTGTGTTCACAAGAGTCTCAGTCACAAGACAGTCGACTAGGTAGGCCCTACCTAGGAACTACTTCGGACGGGTTTCTTCACAAATAGCCTGTATTCTGCTTTTAATAGCCGAGTATGGTAGTAGATGAAATTAGTTCTTCAAGCGATATATAACATGTAACATAATAAACGCAAAATCTGGACGTAGTATGTTCAGAAACAGCTACTGAAACTAAAAAACGTTTTACAAAAAAAAACCGACTTCACTACAAAAACAAAACATTAAAACAATCAAAATAACTTTAATTTCGGAAGTCGGTGTTTCTGGTATTGTTTGCTTCTTATTTAACACCGACTTCCGAAATTAAAGTTATTTTGATTGTTTTAGTGTTTTTTTTTTAAATGTTTTTCATTTCACACTTTTTAGTTGTGATACACTTGTAGCCAGAGTACCTATTTCTCATGACAATTCTAATTAACATAAAAACTGCTAGGATACATTATTTTATTATGAAATCCCTATCCATCTCCCGGCTCCATCATCAGGTCTATTTGATAGTACCTTATAGCCAAAGTGCAACTCATGACAATTATAATAAACCCAAACACGGCTAGGTTTCGTTGATTAATTACGGAGTTCCAGTGCATACCTTCCGGCTCCTTCATCATCACTTCGATGATACCATTTTTAACAGAACTATTCAGAACCATTTGTTTATTTGTATTGTCATAGTTACTTAACTATCTTCATTGTGATATCTATGTGAGGGCTTGTACTATTTCTTATTCTGTGGTGAGGGTGAAGTTCCGTTGGCCATTTCTGGTCTTCTTCATCAGTTCCACTTCATCAAATGTTACTTTTTGAATGTAAATGCTTAAGATCTCGATGAAAATACCAAATATTTGAGGAGTTCCCTCGATTCCTCATGGATCCCATCATTAGAACTGGATTTTGAAAAAAAATGGGACCAATCTGGAATCATATCCTTATATGGGCAAAAAAAAATTGCAAATCAGTCCATAAACGACGAAGTTTTAAGGTAAGAAACATAAAAAAGATGATAAAAAAATACAAACGAATTGAGAACTCCTCCTTTTTTGAAGTCAGTAAAAAAAATTTACCTATTTTAAAATTAACTGAAGTCGATTTTCTCAGTTATTTCTAAAATAAGTGCTTTTTTATCAGAAAATAACCGAGATGTATTTTAAGATAAAATATTACCTACCCATTATGGCTTTGATAAATCTTTATTACAAGTTAGTCAGTTAGTGTGTAGATACGTATTTACGTGAGTAGTTACCAAAACAGATTGACTACCAATATAGTCCGTTGATACTCATATTTTTTGCCTACAATTAGGATTACTAGGGGTAGGCATTATTACAATTACCTACATGTTGTAGTGACTGCCGACATGATTATCCGTAGGGACCCGCCAGGATCGAAGCCTACTGGGGCCATTGGTTGTGCTAAAGTGCAACCCGGGGCCCTGGAAGGAAGGCAAAGAAGGAATAGGAATGGGTTTCAGTAGTAGTTTAATGGGTCCACCCAAGAGCGCGAGATGTCATTGGATAATTTCCTACCTAAAAAATCCCACATGTTTGTTTGAAACCCAAAGAGGCACAAAACAATTTAATTGTCTTCTTTAGTTTATATTAAAAACTTTGTTTTCGCATGAATGAAATAGCAAAGCATGAATTGATTGAAAAAAATGTTACAAATACGCTATGTTGTAGCTATGATAGCATTGTGGCTGCCGTATCGGATAGAAACACTATTGTTTTCAATGCGATTGTTTTTCAAACATGCGCACCTACTTTATATAAATTAGTAACTGCTAAAAGAATGAAAGAAAATTGGTATTGGAAAAGGGACTAACAAGTTGAGTGCTCTGATGGCATATAACATGGATTTTTGAGAAAGGGCAGTAAGTGGGGCTAAACTTTCTCAGGAGACTGGCGAATCAAGGATATCACGAATCAAAAAGGAAAAATACAGTGAACAAGAAATAGGACATGATACACTTTTTTTGATGCCACGTTTTTACGGAAAGGCACTCATGGAAAAACACTTTTCCATATGTTTTGTAGTCATTAATCATTTTATTTACCTTACTAGCGATCCATACGTTGTCCTGGCCAAAAACTGGCTTTAGGTGGAGGCTTGGAGTTAGGTGACAAACACGTATAGAAGCAATTTAAAGATAGCAAGCTCAAATGTATCAATTATGTGCCTGTTATAGCACTATCATACACGTTACCTGGAGCTCAGCAATCACAGAGGTATTCTTAGGTGTAGATACGAGTATTTTCGTGGCCTAACAGTTTATTTGTTTCTAAATAATTTCTTACTCTTATTCTAGTAATATTTTACAAATCAGGTCTGTACGTTACAATGTGTATCAATTAGTCATGCCTCAAGAGCCGCTGCGGACGATGCTTGCCCAGCCTGCGAGATTGTTCGAAAAAGTTATTGCGGCCCTGAAACGCATAGAAAAAATGAAGGAACACATGTGGTTTTAGTCAGTAAAAGTCTGATACTCCGTCGGATCACGCTCCAGCCACAGCGGAAGGAGTTATTTCATGACTTCCAACCTTAGGTGTTAGGTAAGTTGCGGAAGTATCACCCGGGTTCCACCACTGTGTGGACCGCCCGGAGGACACGGTGGAGCATACGGTAGAACACCGCCTTGACCTTGTGGGGGCGATCGGCGACAACGATCTCTCGCGCCGGGCCTTGGTACACCACTCCCGATTTCCGGCCACCGTAGGTGCGGGCTTGCGGACGGCGAGCAATGGGTAGCTCGCCGTTCGACCGTCCAGTAACGTCCGAACCGAGCCCAAGTCGTCGACGGCGCGTATTGTTCCACGCGCGCCTCATGGAGATGTAAGCAAACCGTAGGGGCCCAGCTGGGTCGAAGCCTACTGTGAAAGTGAAACCCGGGGCCCTGGGACGAAGGCAAAGAAGGAACAGGAGTGGGTTTTTTAGTCAGTAAAAGTCTGACAGACCCTGGCGCTGCGCCCAAAAGCGGGAGATGTCATTGGATGATTTTCCCACCTAAAATATCCAAGTACTACGGTTATGCAGCCTACTGGAACTGCTGGCTGATGGGCGGTGATACATTCATTTTTCGTTTAACATTCCGTATAAAACTTTCAGTTTGCTCAAACGTACGTCCCTAATAAAAGGCTCCTGAAATATTTTAAGTGTGCAAACGTAGAACGCTAAGCTTTGTTGAGTTTTGTGTATACTTTATAAAGTTTTCGAGTTTCGGCCGCTTTTTTCATTGCGTGCTTTTGTTTAATTAATGATTTAGTCCTGAGTAGTGGTCGCATAACACGTATCTAACGGCCCCGTTCGTGGGTTTGAACTAAGGTTGCCAACCATACTTTGTAATAACGCATCATACTTTATTTTTGGTAACTACATTTTTGTAAAAAAATAAAGTATGTGAAAATACACTATTTTCATTCTTCACTGTGCTGCGTAAAATGTAGCACCTGAACTATTAATTATGGATACTTCTACGTTAAAACAAAACGATATCATTATTGATAAAATAAAATTAAAAATATATTTTTTTCCTTCGTGGCAACTGAGCCGGTGTCGACTATTCTGCCAGAAAAATATATATTAATTATTGATCGAAATGTTACATGTATGTCATTGTCAATTTGACAGATAGATAAGTATCTGTCAAATCTGTCTAGCACCTGTTAGCTTACCATGTGTATAGAAAACTGATTTCTTCCTTACTCGCTGTACCCACCACTTAAGCATCTATACTAAGATCCCAGAGCTGTCAGACATAACTTATTTTCACATGGGTGAAACCTTAGGTTCTCAGTACCGTCTCAAGTGCTTTGAATACCTGTGTACTTGTGGAGCTCCCCCTTGGGGAACTTTGGCAGGTACGAGGTGAGAAAGGGAACTAAAAATAACGAGTTACTTAACTTAATATTTTATGGCTGATTTTTATATAATTATGTTTTGTAGAATATTATTCTAAAGTAGTATCATAAGTGTCAGACACTTTCCATGGACCAAAACTTCTGTCAGACGCTTTAAAGATCCACAAAATGTAAATAAACTTTACTTATTTTTACATGTCTGATTTTAAATATGTTATTAAGGTAACTATTGCAAAGTTATATTTCATTAGTTAGACAAATTGTAGTGACCTATAAAAAATGAAAAAATAATAATTTTAATGTATCTATAAATTTTACAAAAAATGAGTTGTTCATTTAAATTGGGAATGTATATGTATAATAGCTTTAAAACAAATTAAAGACAAAGAAAAACTGTTAATCTGTGTAAGAAAAAGGTAAAAGTCTGTCTTCAAGATAAATATTTATTTTTCTAACAAATACTTTATTTTCGCCCTGTTAAAAAATGTGATACGTTAATTTTCTTAAAACCAGTTGAAGCCCTAGTTCGAATCTAAAAAGAAAACTTAATGTTTAATTCACCATCATGGCTGCTCAAAACGATGAAGAAAAACATCGTGAGGAACAATGCACCATTCCAAGACGTGATTTCATCAATCGGCACAGAATCGCGTGGTGTATTATAGGATTGAGCAAAATCTGGCCACATTGAATCGCACTTGGTGTTGTCGCACTCCCGCTCGCCTTCTCACTCTACCAAATGACAGTTCTTCTAAGTGACAGAAAAGGATAGAAGCATAGCAATGATTGCATCGCTGCTTACCATCAGGTGGGATCGCAGTCAAGCACTGGTTTATATGAATAAAAAAAAAATAAAAAAAATAGAAAACTGCCATTCGGTGCGGCCAAATGAAGCTTAACCCTTATAGTCCACTCCCAATCACAGAGTAGAGCCCTGTTTCCCAACAGTAGGAACATAAGAAAATAATGACTGATATTAAGCTTTTATTATGCTATTTAATCCTTCAATATCAACACTCGATAACAGCAGTTCGAGCTCATAAATGATGCGTTTGTTAATCAATCAAGCTATCGCTGGGTAGACGATTCATAAATGATTGGATCAGCTGTTAAACTGTCAGTTCGAGCTGTATTGCACTTAATCAGTGCAATACAGATCGAACAAACAGACTCGATCGAGGGCTGGGATGGATTGTGTACTAATGGCGAATAGTCTACAATCTACGAGTATTCTGTCAATATTGCTGGCCGTTCCATTTCTAAACAGACCAATTTATTTTGCGAGGTTTGCATTTTCGTGTTCAGTTTAACCTTTTATCACGGATTTTGGTCATTTGATATGATGTAACAAAAGATTTCAAATTTTATCAGTATTTTGATAGACTTCTTATCTTAATAAATAACATTTTATAAGTAGCCACGTAATGAATATCATACCCAGTTGTGTTTTGGAAAATACATTTTAAACCGTCCTAGTTGTGTTCTAGGTAACCAAAAGTACTTAAGAAAATATAGAATTTTAGGTGACCTTCGCGGTTTCACTCGCGTCTTCAGTTGCTGCTCCGATCCCCTTGGAAGTAGCATGATGGTATACCTATAGATTATATAGGTATAGTGATCCTCGATTAATAGGTTACCTATCTAATACTAAAAGAATTTTTCATCTTGAACCAGCAGTTCCTAAGAATAGCGCGTTCAAACAAACAAACTCTTCAGCTTTATAATATGTATTAGACTTTGTCGCGTCAAGTTCGCAAAAATGCACAAACGTAACTAATAATTCTGTGCTTGTGATTCATGCCGAAAGCATCTAATTCATTTATTTTACTTTCACACAAAAGGGTTAAAGATCGGAAACGTTTCTTGTTTATGTTATGATAAAATAAGATTTTAAAATAATTTGTTCATTAGAATATAGTAAACGCATATTAAACCTTAGTTATTTTTAGAAACGCTCAATAAAGGTTATTCAACGTAAGCTGCCAAAAAAAAAGTGGATAAAATAGTTTTCAGTTGCCAAAATGTATAAAGAGTCTGTACGGAGCTGATCCTGAGGTCGATAACCACATTTTTTAGTGACTGCACCTGTTGCTTTTAGGTAGGAACTCATCAAATACCTTCACCCGCTTTGGCTAAGGCGACAGGTAGTGCCAGACTTTTACTGACTGACACCCACCTGTGTTCCTTTAGTTACCCTTTGCGTTCCAGGGCTACGATAACTCGGGCACGCCACAATCGCGGCAGCAAATCCCTTCTTTGAGGAAAGGCTGAAAAGGAACCTGATGTGTATGTGCTTCTCGCTCACTCATATATGTAGCACCGTATAGTGTAATGGTGACATTGCGAATGGTCAGTATTAAACTAGCGTTCATTGAAAGCACCCGACTTCTTATTTCTGCACCTTCTACCCGAAAACATATCATTGGCGACGAGGACGATCTTACCCACAATCGTTTGTCGTTTTTGGGAAATGTAACGACGTTTTATTATAAATCATGCGAGTGGTCTATTTATAAAGGGCGGTTGAACCAATTTTTGAAGGTCAACGATGTGAAGGAAGAAAATAAAAGTGCAATCTTAATTACACATCTATCTGATGACTCCTATCGATTGGTGCGTAATTTGGCATATCCTGTCGAGTTGGAAGCTCTGGACTATAAGAAGCTGGTGGAACTGCTTGATACTCACAGCGTCCTCTCTTTCCGCCTGACGCAGGCCTTCATCGGACATTAGTGTTTCGGGAGGTAACTGTTTGGGATTCAGCAGTAAGTAACGCAGGAAGTATCTATTGCGTGAATCACCCGGAGGACATGATGGAGCATACGGTGGAAGAGTGCCCCGCTTGACTTGGGCGATTAGCGACGGTAAGCTCTTGCAGCTGAAACAGCTATTAGAGCTACTAGCTGTTTCAGGTCTGATATGGAGCAATAGGAAATGGGAAGCAACCACCTCCTTCGGCATAGTAGTAATAGGAGCAAAGAAGGTGGCTGAAAGCATGAGAGAGGGAGCATTCTGACGCCCCAGCCGCCGTCCGGGTGTCAAGAGTTGCAGGATGATCCCGGCCACCGTAAATGTGAGCTGTCTGTCGGCGAGCAATGGGTAGCTTGCCATCCAGAGTAGTAAGCACTCCATACGCGCCTCAAAGAGATGTTAGCAAATAGACGGGTCACGGGGCAATGCCTGCTAGGGCTATGAGATTTTTCGAAAGAGTTTTATCCGGGTCAGAAGGAGGCCAATTTCGAATGGCATAATCGGCACACCGATCTTCAGCTGGATAACGTGCACTGGTAGTCCACTACCGTTAGTGAATTTTAAACCTCTACAGAGTAATTTACGACGTCATTTTGTTCCACAACTGTATATACTTAGGTATAAAGAATTTGTGAGAGAATTGTTGCCATTTGTTGTTGCGTTACATCCCGCCAAATTTGAAACTACTCTGTGTTTGTGACTCCACAAAACAATATAAACGTCTACAAACAAATGTAGCAATCAGTTGGGACTGTGACTAAAACTGGTCTCCATCAGAAAGTTGTCCCAGTGTTGGTCACCACTCACTGTTAAGGAGATAATGTCCAGATGTTGACGTAAGGCTGCAAGGAATGTTGGATACATCATACGTAATCACTCGAGCCCTGGGCCTATCCCTAGCACGATGTCCACGCTCAATGCTCTCGCTCAACCTGATTGTGATGTGTTCGTGGATGAATGTATATCTTATCTGATTGTTGTGAGAAGAGTGACAAAACATGCCTTTGACAAGTGTAAATAATCTTTGGCCGTGCTACTTTACAGTCAATAATTAAATACATATTTACTTTTATAGCCTTAGGTTGGGTCGGTAGGCCTTGCTTAACTAAAGTTATAACAATTATATGGGTAAAAAAAGGATTGATAAATTGCGCTGTCTGTTTAATAAATGGACGTGAATGCATGGTCGTTAGATTTTAGTCAAGTACAGTGAAGGTCAGTATCTGCCAAACTGCTTCGAAAGTGCTGATGTAGAAACCAGACTGTCAATAAAATAGAAGTAAGAACGCAAAAATATGTAAGAATTTCTTGTTTACAGTATAATAAAATAAAACTATTAAAAAAGAAACTGAGATTCGAACCACTATCGTGCTACGTGCAGATCTAGTCATGCACTACTGTGTTCGTTGATTCCGGTCTAAAAGAGGTGTTCTTATATAAACGTCATAATTGACTGCTTGACTCTTTGTCGATGATGGCGTGATGATTTTCGTTTAAGATATTAAATTAGTAGCAAACATTTAAAAAAATAGTATATTTTCGTTAATTCGTAATAAAATCGAAGCAGCGAGCTTCGATTTTATTACACGTTTTGATTACTTTTTACAAAGAAAATGGAGTAAAAATGTCTATGATATGTTAAAAATATGCTAAAAGTCATTTTATTATTGTAATCAAAGTACCGTCGTATATTATATAAAAAATATACTCACAAAAAAAACTATAGCTGGGGATCGAACTCGCGGCAAATGTCGTTCAATACCGACATTTTGGAATATTGCTCGCCACCCACAGCAAATAGCGTGATAATTTATAGCTTATAAGTTGACCTGGCCTATAAGGATTATGTATGCATTTGAACAGGATCGGTTCAGTAGTTTTTGCGCCAACTGTAAGCATAGGTCATTAATTTTACTGTTTTATTATATGTATAGAAGATAGATAAGCACTAGCAGTGCTGGCAGGCGTTGTCCTGCTGGCACGTTGACAGAAAAAAAAAATTAAGAACCCTATTCATCCAGAGACCCAGTCAAATATACACACAAAATTACTTTTAAATCAGACGTTTGGGAGGAGTTAGGTGCCAAACACACGTACAGAAGAATTATATATACACCCCTATTTTTTAATTAGTAGAAAAAAGGGGCTCTGTCCGTAGCCATTGCTGATCATATTTTTGTAATCAAAAGTATTCATTCATAATAGATTTCTAGTTTTCATTTATTTATATGTACCCTGGCGCCTTCCCATCTTCTATATATATATATATATACTAGCTGAGCCGGCAAACGTTGTTCTGCCATATAAATAAAAAAAAAAAAAAAAAAAAAAATAGATGTTGGCCGATTCTCAGACCTACTCAATATGCTCACAAAATTTCATGAGAATCGGTCGAGCCGTTTCGGAGGAGTTCAAGTTCGAACACCGTGACACGAGAATTTTATATATTAGACTAGCTGAGCCGGCAAACGTTGTTCTGCCATATAAATAAAAAAAAAAAAAAAAAAAAAAAAAAAAAAATAGATGTTGGCCGATTCTCAGACCTACTCAATATGCTCACAAAATTTCATGAGAATCGGTCGAGCCGTTTCGGAGGAGTTCAAGTTCGAACACCGTGACACGAGAATTTTATATATTAGAAGATTATGTTTGAGCTGTTTGGGCTTGGGCCTAGGGCCTTGGGGTCCAAGCGCTCATCGAGTTGCTCGAGATATAAGCAGACAGCTGGTTGACTCTTCACGTGACCAGAGGGCTGGGCTTTTCTTCGGTCAACGAATCAGCATTGCTGTCCAACGAGGCAATGCTGCCAGCGTTCTGGGCACTTTTCCCATTGACATAGATGTGGATAATTTTTGAATACCTAATGAGTTTTTTTCATACCCGTTTGTACATAATTATTATTTTCAGTTTGTATGTATACCTATTAAGTTATAACATTTATTATTTAAGATTTACATATAATTATGAAAAAGAAAAAAACAAATACTGAAGAGAAAAATACTGTTCAAAAGAGGATTTTTTGCTTAGATATTTTGAACGAGTCACCCTCAGTTTCAGATTTATAACAATAGCGAAAATCTAATTGGGATAGATACGTTGCTTACCAATAAATACCAATTGGGAATGTAAGGACATTGATATCCAATGCACAATATCCATAATTCTATAGAATAATGAGCATCGCACTATCTGTACTGGACGAGACATGAAGGTATTCATACATATATCCTATTGTTTAAGAGCGCGTCCGGCACACCAGAGAGCCGGGCACGTGCCGGACTAACGTGCTTACGTGCCGGACTACGGGTCAGGATGCACTGCGATGCGTAGCGACGGCAATGCTTGGCCTATAGCCAGGTAGAGACGTATAATCCTTTAACACTTATTACGTTTTAAAATCGCGCTATAGGCTCGCACGTCGATCACCCACTTAACTATTATACTTAACACTTATTACACTTAACACTTATTACACTTAACACCTATTACACTTAACACTTATTACACTTAACACCTATTACACTTAACACTTATTACACTTAACACCTATTACACTTAACACTTATTACACTTATTACACTTAACACTTATTACACTTAACATTTATTACACTTAACACCTATTACACTTAACACTTATTACACTTAACACTTATTAAACTTAACACCTATTACACTTAACACTTATTACACTTAACACTTATTACACTTAACACTTATTAAACTTAACACCTATTACACTTAACACTTATTACACTTAACACTTATTACACTTAACACTTATTACACTTAACATTTATTACACTTAACACTTATTACACTTAACATTTATTACAACGGATCAACGTTTTTCTTATGATTGTTTGCGTACTAGCTCCTGCCTGCGACTTCTCCCACATTATAGTAGAATCTCATCTCAACGCAACATACTTCCAGAATTAAAAGCTTCTATATGATATGCTACGTGCTATTCCAGGATAAAGTCTACCTGTGTACCAAGTTTCATTGAAATCCATTCAGCAGTTCGGGCTTGAAGAAGTAACAAACATACACACACTCACAAGGTTTCGCCTTCAAGCTGCTGCCAGCGGTTTCACTCCCGTGAAAGTAGGTTTCTCCATACAAACTTTGGACCCCAGTTTCACCCCCTTAGGGAGTGAATTTTAGAAAATCCTCTCCTCTCCTGCTTGCCTACGTCATAAAAGGAACACTTGTGCACAATTTCATACTTTTAATCCCAATAGTTTCGGCTGTGCGTTGATATGTATGTCAGTCAGTTTTACCTTTTATATAATATATAGATATTAGTGCGATAGAACCGCTTACTACAACGTAGTGTTCCGATCAAGAGTGTATCTGAGAGCATTATTGCATCGCGCCACGCAGAGGGTTATAGTTTTATATATATATGAACATTACATTATATATATGTGCACCTTGTTATGTAAGTAACAAAGTTCTATATTGTATCGCTTCGTCCACATCTCTGTGAGCTGACCCTAACTTGTCGAGAGACAATTTAAATGTTTTATAAATACACGAATACTTCTGCCAGCATGTCGCGTCATTATAGTCCAACAAGATAGGGTCTAGGATAGATCCTTGGGAAACTTTTTTCTTCATCTTGTTTGTTGAGCCCACATGGTGGTTTTTTTTGTTTTTTTAAGTGGGAAAATCATCTAATGACAAATCCCGCTCTTGGGTGGAGCAGGAGATAGTGTCAGACTTTTACTGACTAAAAACCCACTCCTGTTCCTTCGTTGCCTTCGTCCCAGGGCCCCGGGTTTCGTTTTCACACTACCCATGGCCCCAGTAGGCTTTGACCCTGCTGGGCCCCTACGATTTGCTGACATCTCCCTGAGGCGCGCGTGGAACAATACGCGCCGTCGACGACTTGGGCTCGGTCCGGACGGTTACCGGACGGTCGGACGGCGGGCTACCCATTGCTCGCCGTCCTCAAGCCCGCGCCTACGGTGGCCGGAAATCGGGATCGGAATCCCGGCGGCGGTTGGGGCGTGAGGACCGTTGCCTCACGCGATCGGCCGCCTCCTTTGCTAAGCCCACATGGTGGTGCGGATGTATTTCCTTTATCAATAAACATTATCATACCGACTATTTCTCCAGTTTCATTTAATGTACTCATAAAGGTATTATATTAATGAAAGAAACGAAAATCAAAAACGTTATTTTCTCCTCGGCATAAAGAAAAGAGGCTCCTCTTTACGCTTATAATATTACAGTAGCTGAACTGGCAAACGTCGTTTTGCCAGGTATATTGTTAATAAATTATTTTTAGAGAGGGCCACCTTTATCACCTAAGGGTATAAACGGTCTATTCTCAGACCTACCAAATATAATTTTAAAAATCATAAAACTCGGTCATGCCTTTTCAGAAGCGTTCGTTAATAACAAACAGTGATACGATATTTTTGAGTGTGTTACATAATTCGAAAAAGTGTAACCTCGAATAACACGTTCCCGTAAGTTTACTAATCCGAAACACTTAACAACGAATGCATATTACCACGAAAAACTTAACGCCGTAGCCATGCGATCTCGAATTACATGATTCAGAAAACTGTAATATCGAATAACACGTCCCCGTATGTTTACTAATAGGAAACTCTTCACAACGAATGCACGCTACTACGAAAAACCTAACGCCACAGTCATGGAATCTAGAATAACCAAGTCTCTAATTCAACAATTCGAGTCAGTTAACAACAAATTCGCACTTCTACGAATAACTTATCGCCGAAGCGCCTCGCTTAACCAAACCTCTAAAGAAATTATTAGACTAGCTGACCCAGCGGACTTTGTAGCGCCATACAGTCAATAAATGTTGTGATACCTTTTAGCTGAACTGTCAAAAGATAACGTCATCTACTGGCATTACCAGAACCAACATAATTTATTTTAAAATGACATTTTAATTAGAGATGGCGAAAAATAAAATCGAGTACCTACAACTCGATTTTATTTTTCGTGAATTTTTCCATTTTTTCTCACCGTTTAAACCTTCCCTGGACTATCAAAACTATTTCAAGTCCAAAATTAGTCAAATCGGTCCAGCCATTCTCAACGAACAGCTATGCGTATGCGTATGCAGCCTTTTAATGTTGCTGGGACTCAGGCCTCCTCTCTAGGAGAGGGAATGGGCCGTAATCGACCACGCGGGCCCAGTGCGGATTGGTGAATGTCACATGTGTCTTTGAATTTTTCGTTCTAGGACATGCCAGTTTCCTCACGATGTTTTCCTTCACCGTTTTGAGAGCAGTGGTGATAAAATAAATTACAGAAAGTAATGCGCCTAGCTGGGTTTGAACCCGCGACCTACAACTCGTAAGTCGGGGCCGTTACCACTCGGCCACCACCGCTCCAACGAACAGCTATACATTTTTATATATAGTATATACAACAATAGATAAATACAAAAGCTTGCAGTGTGTATGTTTGTTACTCCTTTACGCTGTAACTGCTGAAGTTATTTGGATGTTTGTCACACGGGTCCTGGTATAGTACATAGGATACTTTTTATCTGGGATGTATGTTCCCTTGGGGTAATTTTCCATTATCATGCGGATGAGCCAACTCACAAAAGAGAACTGCTCAAAGCTTGTAAGTGTATTAAAAAGCTTACTTTTATAAGATTTCTTTTAACTTTGTAATATAATGCTTTTTTAGTTCTTTTGGGCTTTTATTTTTATATGTTACCGGCAAACTGTATAATCCGGTATTCTATACAATACCTAGGCAATGTATAGAATACCTAAAACGGGTAGGCAATGCATGAAATATTATTTAGGTATTTTATACTTTGCCTAGGTATTCTATACAAAACCGAATACGCAGCCGGTAATGTGTGTAAGAGATGAAAGCAGGGAAGGAGGTGACGTAATTTTAGGGCACCACCACACGGACCGGTTAGGTTAGAAGGCTATTTGATTTCACGTTCATTTTATTATGTATAAGTACTAAGATCCTATTTCTGTCCGCGGGGTTTGAAGTAGGGGTTTTGTTTCCGAGTGGTTATAAAAAAAATAACCTCAAAGGCTAAAGCAGGAGATCCGCCTTCTAAATTAACCTGTCCGTGTCAAGGTGCTTTAAAATTACGTCAATTCCTTCCCTACTTTCGTCTTTTAGACATTGATTTTAAGGGGATGCAACTCGACATAAATTTTCACGGTTTTTCATACAACCGCTCTTACGCGATTATGACGTTATTACACATTATCATTAGAAATTTTGGAAACACAGTATCTTGTGGATATTATCTAGGGTTCTATCGAAATCAATTTATAAATTTGTGTAAAACTAATCCAATAAGGACAGGATAAACATATACAAAAACAAAGTATACAAAGGGCTGTCTTATCGCACAAGGCAATCTAAGACCTCTGAAAATCTACTATTTTGCATGAACTTTGACACTTCATAATTTACTCAAAAATTTAAAAAAAAGTTAAATAAGTATAACAATAGAAGCCTTGAAAATTTAATCAAGATTCTGAATGACGACAGTTTTATTATTTCAAAAACTTTTAAGTTTTTTAAAAACACGTATTTCCTTCCTTCCGAAACAAGTTTTGTAAAATATTCGAGTAAATCACGGAATTACCGAATGCTAACAGAATTTTCAGGCGTTATCTCTCTTTTTTCGCGTTGTCTTTTCGTCAAACATCGTTGGATTGCGTAAGATGAAGTAACAAGCTTTTAAACTATGCTCGATGTTGACGATAGGCGAGTGAAAAAGGACCCTCTTAAGGCTCGGCGCAAACAGGCTACGGACCACAGCCACCGGTGGCTGCCGGACGCTACCGCCACGTTTGTAAAAGTTGAAGCGACAGCCACCGGTATTCGGAAGCCGCCACATTTTATAACTCGCTCCCAGCTACGCTGGCTTACTTCGACACGGAAAGTTTGCTTGCGCATGGTGCTATGTAGGGAATCCAATCCCACGTCAAAATCGCGATCCCGCAATCCTGCGGGATTTAAGTCATCAATACCGCGGATCCCGCGGGATTCGCAGGATTGGGATTTTAAAATATTTTTTTTTAAACAAAGTAGTGATATACAAAAACCGTTGCAAGTCCTGGTTCGGGCCATGGTCTGGAGTGAGAGGAAATGGGAGGTGGTTGTCTCCTTCTGCGAAGCACTAATGCTAGCGAAGGAGATGGCCACACGCGTGAGGGAATGGACTATCAGCCAGGGCAGGCGCGGGCTTGCGGACGATGAGCAATGGATAGCTTGCCGTCAAGTCTTCCTTCAGTAAAGTTATAGAATAGGGTCCTACCTAAACTGATATTGATTAAGTTCCGTTCAACTTTTGCCCGTCATTTTATAGAGGTCAGTTAACATTGATAAATATAGACCAAAATTTATTTATTTTGCACATTGCCGATGGACCAGCAAGTAGCTATATAATGCCTAGGTATTGTATACATTACCTAGGTAAAGTCTCTTTGAGGCGTGGTTGGAAAGACCTCACGGCGTCCTCACCTTTCGCATGACGCAGGTACTCACCGAACACGGTAAATTCGGGAAGTTCCTGCACCGGATTCGTGCGGAAGCGACGCCCGGGTGTCGCCACTGTGTGGACCGCCCGGAGGACACGGTGGAGGTGTGCCCCGCTTGGGCAGAGCAACGCCGTGTCCTTGTGGGGGCGATCGGCGGCGGCGATCTCTCGCGCCGGGCCTTGGTACAGGCCATGGTCCGGAGCGAGGAAGAGTGGCAGGCGGTCGCCTCCTTCTGTGAAGCAGTAATGCTAGCAAAGGAGGCGGCCGATCGCGTGAGGCAACGGTCCTCACGCCCTTACCGCCGCCGGGATTCCGATCCCGATTTCCGGCCACCGTAGGCGCGGGCTTGCGGACGGCGAGCAATGGGTGGCTCGCCGTCGGACCGTCTGATAACCGTCCGGACCGAGCCCAAGTCGTCGACGGCGCGTATTGTTCCACGCGCGCCTCAGGGAGATGTCAGCAAATCGTAGGGGCCCAGCAGGGTCGAAGCCTACTGGGGCCATGGGTAGTGTGAAAACGAAACCCGGGGCCCTGGGACGAAGGCAACGAAGAAACAGGAGTGGGTTTTTAGTCAGTAAAAGTCTGACACTATCTCTCGCTCCGCCCAAGAGCGGGATTTGTCATTAGATGATTTTCCCACGGAAAAAAAAAACCTAGGTAAAGTATGTAATGGACAATAATATTCATAATATTTCATACATTGCCTGAACTCCTCAGGTATTCTATACATTGCCTTGGTATTGTATAGAATACCTGAATTATACAGATTACCGGTAACATAATATATAATGATAGTTAAATGTTTTTTTTTAATATGTATCATCATCATCATTTCAGCCGAAAGACGTCCACTGCTGGACATAGGCCTCCCCCAAGTGTCGCCACAATGAACGGTCCAACGGTTAATATGTTTAGTGCTAGTTTATTTTACCTACATAAATAAACTTTGTAATTAATACTCACAAAATCAGTTTGCTGACACCTGCCTTTGAACACGAGCTTCTTTTAATTACTGTTACTTTTTATTGTAAATTATTAGTTTCGTAAGGTGTGCGCAAACTTAAAGGCAGGTGGTCAAACAGCTTGGTTAAGGCGCAGCGACTGATACACATATCCATACTAATATTATAAATGTGTCTGTTTGTTTGTCCGTCTTTCACGGCAAAACGGAGCGACGAATTGACGTGATTTTTTAAGTGGAGATAGTTGAAGGGATGGAGAGTGACATAGGCTACTTTTTGTCTCTTTCTAACCCCCCACTCCTCTAAAATGGGGGGTGGAAGTTTGTTGGAGAAACCTACTTTTACGCGGGTGAAACCGCTGGCTGAAGCTAGTATAGCTATAAACACGAACCACTTTTCATTTGAATACATGAACTTTAAAAGAACATATCATAAAATACTATTATCGTTATCTTTCGTACTTAATTTAAATTCTGTGTTTTTTTTGTAAACTAGTTGTAACCCGCGGGTCCGCTTCCTAGAAATGACTTTCCACCTTTCAATCAATTTCTAATCTGTCTTTTCCCTATTTTTTTTCTTTTGAACCATTTTTTATTAAAGCGAACAAAAACAAATAAAAATGAGTAAAATCAGTCAAGCCGTTTTCGAGTTTTAGCGAGACTGACGAACAGCAATTCATGCCACCAACGGCTCTACTCTGTAAAATTACTTCTCGTAACTCAATCAATTTTAAATTTTTAATAGTTTTTACCTATTTTTTTTCCTCATTTCATTTTGTTTTGTTCGGTTTATTGTGGGCACAATAAACCGAACAAAACAAAATAAAAATCGGTTTAAGCCTTTTTAGGGTTCCGTAGCCTAATGGCAAAAAACGGAACCCTTATAGATTCGTCATGTCTGTCTGTCTGTCCGTCCGTATGTCACAGCCACTTTTTTCCGAAACTTTAAGAACTATACTGTTGAAACTTGGTAAATAAATGTATTCTGTGAACCGCATTAAGATTTTCATACAAAAATAGAAAAAAAAACAAGAAATTTTGGGGGCTCCCCATGCTTAGAACTGAAAGTCAAAAATTTTTTTTTCATCATACCCATACACACTTGTGGGGTATCTATGGATAGGTCTTTAAAAATGATATTGAGGTTTCTAATATAATTTTTTTCTAAACTGAAAAGTTTGCGCGAGAGACGATTCCAAAGTGGTAAAATGTGTGTTTTATTATTCTCTTATTTTTGAAGTTACGGGGGGGCTGTAACTTCTAAAATAAGAGAATAATAAAACTAAAAAAAATATATGATGTACATTACTATGCAAACTTCCACCAAAAATTGGTTTGAACGAGATCTAGTAAGTATTTTTTTTTAATACGTCATAAATCGTAAATCGCAATTTACCTCTCAAGCTTGTACGGAACCCTCAGTGCGCGAGCCCGACTCGCACTTGCCCAGTTTTTTGACTTTTAGCGATCCATCCATCTTTTCTTTGGCCTCCCTCTCCCTCTCCATCCATCCACATGTATATCTACTCATTACTCTTTTAGTAACATGCGTTACATCCCCCCTCTTTACATGACTATACCAAGACAAACGATTCCCTTTCAAGTTTTCTGTCACTGGCGCCACTTTCAAACTTACTCTAAGATACTAATTTCTCACTTTATCTATTCTAATTGATTTTCATATATATGAAGAAAATAAACAAGATGAAAATCGAGCGGCTGTCACATAAGTTTCCTTTGATACATAATGTATAATATGGAGGATAGATTTGTCTCTAGGTGGCTCATCGTATTCTGTGATCATGATCACGCATGGATGCACTCATTAGGCCCACGCCTTTAAGCTAAGCGACCCTATTTCAAAGTAGGAAAAAGCCTGAGAAAACAACTGGTAAATAAAATTATTTTACAATATCTCCGAAAGGAGATATACGAGGTCTGATGGAAATCAGAACTTCACAAAAAAAAATCGGCCAGGCGGTCCCTGGCAGAAACACTCTTTGAACCAAAAAAATCGTCAAATCGGTTTACATTTAGAAAAGATATCGCTGAACAAGTAAAAAAAAAAACAAACACATTGAGATGGCTTGAGAACCTCCTCCTTTTTTTTTAATCGATTGAAAATAAAAAAAAGGTTTATTCCTGAAACTGAAAGTTTGTGAATAAAGTTCATTATAATTTTCATTTTTATTTAGGATAGACACGCCAACAGTATAGACACATTATAATAATAATAATAATATTCCACAACTATCACACAACACCGCCTAGTCCCAAGCTAAGCAGAGCTTGTGTTGTGAGTACTAGACAACTGATAAACATACCTATATATATCTAAATACATACATATTATAGATAAATTGCACCCAGACACAGAACAAATGATCATGCTCATCACACAAACATTTGTCCTGGGTGGGAATCGAACCCACGACCTCCGGTATAGGAGTCAGGGCCACTAACTACTAGACCAACAGGCCAGTCTAATACATAATAATTACATTAATAGGGAAAAGTAGGTACCTATGTAATTAATAATCATTCCTACATAAATATAAAAATTGCATACATTATTCGTACTAGAGGCTATGTTTATCTAATAACTTTTTAATAACAGGATAAATAAAAATTCCTACTCATAAGAGTCCTGTTCCATAGATGCCGTTTTCAGAATTGATATGACATCATCAGATTCATCGTAATTCGTCGATGGTTATTTTCAACGAAACAACACATGGTGTCGAAAAAACTTGAGGAAAAGGGTTAGTTTGAGTGTTTAGGGGTACTTAGAAGAAGCACCTACAACACTATGTCCTTTATAATAATAATAATTACTATTATTTATTCAAAGAAGACTTTTGGTCTACTTTTTAAATTAGTAGGTATCAATCATTATTTCTATGTTAGTTCAGAAGTTCAATAATATTACAATCAAAATTTGCTATTCTTACAATACAACAAATTACATATTAAACTAAATTACATTTGACACTAAATTAAATGTTAAGGAATACAATTTAAAAAATGTCACTATATTAAATGACATTAATTAAAAATATCAATAAATCAATGTCTCGAATAAAAATTAAAAATGTGACTAAATTAGATGTCATGGATTAAAAACTCACAAATTTAAATGTCATGGAAAAAAAATCAACAATGTCCACAATAGTAACACACCATACCACCCCAGAGGTACACTGTGTTAGTAATAAAATCTCTTTGCCCTCGCTTCTTCCCGTTAAGCAGGTCGGTTTTTTTAATCCGTCGGTACCATTCACTACGCTTCGCTGGTAAGCACCGTCGCGTCGTCTGTAAGGCCAAGCTTTTGCATGTCCTTCCGGACATTTCATAGATATACTGAGATGGCACAGTAAAAATATTAATATTTTTAAATTTATCTCTGAGGGAGTTTATGGGATTTAATTTATAAATTGAAAGAATAGCCCTTTTCTGCGAAACAAAAATCGTCTAGATATCAGCGGCAATTCCCCACAAAAGAATATCATACGACATGATACTATGAAAATAATTGAAGTAAACTAAACGTGCTGTCACTAAATCAGTTAAATTTTGAATTTGTCTAACAGCGTATGCGGCAGAGCTAAGTTTTTTGACAACTTATCTATGTGTGGGCCTCACTGAAGCTTAGCATCAAGAGGACTTCAGGACTCAATTCTTCACCTTTTATTAGCACACTAGTTTCCACTTGCCTATCATAAGGCATCGTAAACTTAAAAAAATTAGTTTTTTTTCATTAAGATGCAGGTCATTAATAATTAACCAGTGTACTATTTTTGAAAAGGTGATATTTATATCTTCAGTAACCGTCTGCTGACGTTTAGCCTTAAACAAAAGCGAATTGTCGCAAACAACATTATATCATGGTTATCCTTTATGAGGTAAGGCAAATCATTTATATAAATAAGAAATAAAATTGAACCAGGAATTGAGCCTTGGGGTACACCCATTGATACTACAGACCCGGGTGATCTTTTTCCGTTTAAGTCAACTCTGTGAATCCTATCACTCAAATAAGAAGTAAAAAGATCCAGGGAGGAGTTCCAGATCCCGTAATGGGGTAGTTTCCTGATTAATATTTCATGGAGAACGCAATCGAAGGCTTTGGACAAATCGCAAAAAACGCCCAGGACATCGCAATTGTCTTCCCATGCATTATAAATATGCCCTAAAAGTTCAACACCTGTTGTTAGTATGTAACAATTTATGTCTATTAAAAAATCTTTGTAATTGCTGTAAAATAAGTTTCTCAAATATTTTACTAAAGGTGGGTGGCACTGAAATGGGTCTACAATTCGTGGTGTTAAATTAACTAATAGCATAGCATAATCAGCCTTATAATGTTTCGACTATTAGGACTGCTCATGATACGAAACGGGCCGTAAACCACCACGTGGTAACATAACTTGGAATTTTTGGTTCTAGAACATGAAGGTTTTGCTAACCTAAAGAAACTTACCTTGTAAAGTAACTTACAACGTATTTTGAATGTTACATTCATTGAAACTAATGGTGGACACCAAAATTTCTTCTTAGAATTAATGTGCTAGTTTATAAGTACCTATACTCTGTTCGCGATAGCATTAGACAGAAGTTAAAAAAGGTTGTTTTAAGGTACACTTTGTTATAAAAGTACAATATACATATATTGTGCTTTATTACAGTTAAGATTGATGCTGAATTTATTATAGTCAACTTATATACCAACTGTTATACTTAAATGAATTCATTTAAACTATCTATCTTCTGAATTTATGAGGCTTTTAAATAAATAAATTATTTAGTTCTTACTACTAGTGTCCATGTTAAAAACCTAAAATAAGCAGGGGTTATCAGTACCTGGAACGTTTTTTATTATACTACATAATAACAGTTATTTCTATTTGTATGAATGTTAAATAATTATCTTGCTGTTTTGTATTATGTATTATTCATATGTTTTGTAAGGAGGAACTTGTTGATACGCCATTTAAAAAAGAAATTAAAATTGTTTGTTTTATAGGTATGTTTGTTTAAAAAGTGTTTAGTACCTACTTACCTTACAATAATCAAATTTATCTAAGTAGGTAATGTTAAAATTTTATATCAAAACCAAAAATAAAATTGTTTGGATTTATCTCGAAAATTAAATGTTGTACGCACCTGCTTCTATGGACCTCTTTTGTCTAACGCAGAAGTGAATAGAGTATAACTGACAAGAAGTAAACATTTATTGTGTATACAGGTAAGGAGTGAAATTCGCGGAGTTACCGGAGTTGAGGTATTTATGTCAAGAATGAAACCGGGAAGCGTGATCCATCGTCGTCCATGTCATAGCATATTGCCAGGTGAGATAGTGGTCAAGCGCGAGCCTATCAATTAGCTATTTCCCACGGCTTCGCTCCCGTTCACTCGTGAATTTTACGGAGTAACGGAGCAAAAGTGGTCTGTGACACGCAGCGATTGTGTAACTAACTCTCAGTGAAATTAACTTTTCGTATTCGTATTCCAGTTCCCGTAATTACCTTTTACATGCTTTTTTTTTTGTCCCGAATAGACTGTTTCTATTCTATTGTGCAAAAACGTTGCACATCTCTGGTGCCAGGCGCACCAGGAATGTGCACTAGATTTCGGCTAGCGCCAACGACATCCTGAAGGTATTCGCCCAAAGGTTTGATGGTCTATTGACCTGAATCATTGCTGAATGGTTCACATACTGAGCAATCGGAATTTGTAATATATATGTGATTAATAATTTGTGTATGTGGTCTTTGTAGTTGTATATATATGTTTTTGTTGTTATTTTATTAGGTGTGTTGTTTCGAAATAAACGTATTATTATTATTATTTTATTTATTTAACAACATACAAAAACCTGTTAATGATTTATTTATATAGGCACACAATGACTTATTTACAAAATAATGTCAATAATCGGTAATACAATTTACAAAGAGATCCTGTGTAAAAAAGTCATTTATAGGCATGCACAACAGTCACAGTGGGTCTTATAAATGAATGAGATTTTAAAAAAGACAATTAACATTGAAATACGAAAATTAAAATTAAAAAGCCATGACTTTAAATATCTTGAAAAATTATTTGAGATAGCTTTAATCTATCGATTAAGCATTGTGAAAAACGGTCCTACAAAAAGTATGGATTTAAAGAATTTTGATATTATGTAGAGTTCGTTGACAATTTTTTTTTTACCTCGAATTCTTTATTCAACTATTTGAATAAAGAATTTGATAAATCTAATACAGTTGTTCGATAGAAGTTTAAAAAAGGCACGATAAGGGGTGGCAGGAATGTCGCCTTACTGATCAATATATACCGTAAAAGTGTCCCCTTTACGAAATGTGAGAGAAGTGGGCAAACCCCAGTGAGGATAAGTTGGTATCGGTAGGTATAAGTATACTCAAAGTAAAGCTCTTTGAACCGTTTTGTGAGTAAAAATCAAAGTACATTTCACTGGAAAAGTTTCACAAAGACTTCAAACATAATTGTGGAGTAAGCATACCGGGACTATTAGTACCTATTAGTTTATTTTTAGAAGGAAAGCAATTATTGGAGTAAAGAAATAAAAATGGAAAATAATAATAGGAGTACAAACGGGTAGAAAAAGAACTTATTGGACATCAAAAAAATCATCCACATCGATGTCAATGGGAAAAGTGTCCAGTATGCTGGCAGCATTGCCGCGTTGAATAGCAGTTAGTGACCCTGATTGCCATGCCGTAGGTCGTGCCCCCGCTCTTGGGCGGGCGGGAGATAGTGTCAGACTTTTACTGACTAAAAACCCACTCCTGTTCCTTCTTTGCCATTTTTCCAGGGCCCCGGGGATCTCTTTCGCATCACCCATGGCCCCAGTAGGTTTCGACCCCGCTGGGCCCCTACGGTTGCTGACATCTCCTTGAGGCGCGCACTTAAGTTTGGCGATTCTTCGGGCTATGTCGGTGACCTTGGTTCTCCTGCAGATATCTTCATTCCTTATGCGATCACGCAAAGAAACTCCGAGCTTTGCATTTTATGATTAGCATTTTATGACGTAGGCGAGCATTAAGAGCATTCATTCGTTAAAACCACGCAGAAGCTAAAATCAATGATTTCCGACAGAAAATATAACAATAATGTGCACTACAATACAATTAATTATTTAGTATCACTGTAGAATAGAAAGCTTGGATAAGAACTGTTCTAATGGGAAAACTATACGATCATTTGAAAATGTTTTTGGATCATACACTAGATTATGAAATTCCCAATAATATGACGTCAATATCTTATCTAGAAATTAAACACATTATTGTTATATTGTCCGTCGGAAATAATTGATTTTGGCTTCTGCGTAGTTTTAACGGATGAATGCTCTTAAGAGAGAATTTTCCAAAATTAACTCCCTATGTTTTTCACTTTCATGCGGGCGAAGCCGCTTTCAGAAGCTAGTTGTAAGTATATAACAATATCAGATTGCTATGTCTTATGCAGATGATTAACTACTATAGATGGTGGTTGCTATAATCTCATATGTGATTCAGATCAACCCCATAATAATCAATCAATCAATCAATCAATAATGTTTATTTGTCAGAATATTGTACAATAGATATTACAATTTTGATTCCAGCATATCCTGCCATACTGTGGCGTACAAATATTTATTTACGAATGAAGGCTCATTTATTAACCTATTAATTATTAAATATGAATCAATTAATAAAATATAAATATAATTGTAATAAAAATTGTATTGAATTAATAAAAGTCATGTCATTAATATTGAATAATTAAGTATGTCATTGTTGGGTATGGTAGAATAAAGTCTATTTTTATGTATCAAGCTATTAGCGACTTATCTTCTAAATATTCTTTAACACTTTAATAATTTTTCTCCAATAACAGTCTAAATAACACCCTTTTGAACAACGACGATGGCAAATCTTGAATATTATTTGGCAAATGATTATATACAATAATTGCCATACAGTAAATATTTCTTTTATGTAACATTAATTTTATTTCCATTAATCGATACCTGATGATGATTGAATTAATTTTATTTCCATAAATCGATGACATGATTATTTTTATGGCACTAAGGTATTTATTTTTTTATTTCTAGTTTGATTTTTTTTTAGCCAATATTGGGTTTTAATCAAAGAGGTTGCTGCTCAGGTCAAAAAGCTAGACAAAGGTTTGAATACACAGCACAGCTAGCTATGTAAACGGCACGCTGTCCTCAAATCCACATAGGTAGGTATCTCTTGAAATATTCCGACACGATGGTTCAACTGCTGTTCGTCCGCCATTGCTAGTCTGTGCCGCGCGGTACCACCCCCAACCACTGCCCCTCCCCTCCGGGAATCCGTCAAGTATCGGCATAAAAGTCCGCATAATTTGCAAATATTGCGCTCCATCGGAATCAGGTCATCGATCGCAGTGCCCGGTGGATTTTGCCCATAAAAACCCTATTGTAAATCTATAATTTATTTGGTTTCCCTTTTGTGAAGTGACCGTTAAATATTGTTCTGGTATTGAAAGGGTTTTATTAATGCCATTTGTTTTATGTGTAAAAATAATTTTATCGTAGTTGCTTATGTGAAAATTAATTATATGTTTACTTATATATTAAACAGTTTCATGATGAAATTGATTATTATATTAATTATACTTATTAAACTTAATTTAGTAAGCACTATTTATAATATTTTATGTGATCCAACATATCGTAAAGTTCTTTACAGTCCCTAGTATATTACTATTTTCTAGATAGTTTCTCGAAAATTAAAATCGTTATTATTAATAGGTACTTATTATTCTGTATTCGTAATTATTAGTAATAACAGCTTATTCATACTTACAAGAAATTTGATCGAAGTAGGTATCTATTTGTGGTAGGAAATCATCAAATGACTTGTTCCACTGTAGAGTGGGGCGAAAGGGCGTGTCAGACTTTTACTGACTATAACCCACCTTTATCATTCAGTGGCATAGGCGTTCTAGGGCCACGGTCACTGTTTCAAACGTTCCCACATCGACGTAGGTACCTAGATTGTTATTTAAAACTACGCAAAAAGTACTTAATAACTATACTTAGTCAGTAATTTACCTTTAATAAACAACAATAATATGTAGTTACTCATAACTACCTGGAAAACTAATCATTGTAACCAGAAATATAATGTGTGATGTGACTTACAATTCAAAGAACAACGGCGAGGAAATTGTTTATGAAAGTATCAATTGTCTACGTATGTGTCAGAGATTAAGCATTGCCCTACAACGTGGCAATGCCACCAGCTTTTTGGGCACACTTCCAGTTGACAGCGATGCGGAGGATTTTTATGACGCCATATTTTAGTTAGGAGTTAGCCTTTAGTGTACCTATATAGTTTTAATTAGTTATGTGTTTTTGAAATAATCGTGTAAATATATTTATTTTAATTACAAATAGAACATTTCTCGTAAGTATGAATAAGCAGATAATACTAATAATTACGAGTACAGAATAATAAGTACCTATTAATAATAACGATTTTAATTTTCGAGAAAATACCTCGAAAAGCGTAATATACTAGGGACTGTAAAGAACTTTACGATATGTTGGATCCATAAATACATATAGATTCTGGCGAAATGATTTACTAAGTTTTACCAAATCAAGCTAATGTCCAGTTTAAAATTTGCAAAAAAATATCGTCATATTTAGAGACTGAATTAACTAGTAAATAATCATGGCTTAGGTTTTTTCTTAAAACGGTGAAGGAAAACATCGTGAAGAAACCGGCATGTCCTAGAACCAAAAATTCGAAGACATGTGACATTCACCAATCCGCACTGGGCCCGCGTGGTGGAATACGGCCCATTCCCTCTCCTAGAAAGAGGAGGCCTGAGTCCCAACAGTGGGAACATTAAAAGGCTGATTATGCTATGCTAACAAAAGATACTAAAAACAGAATAAACTAATTTAAGTGGAGCTCTCATACAACAAACGTGATTTTTTTTGTCTTTTTTTTTTGCTATCGACTGTACGGAACTCTTCGTGCGCGAGTCTGACTCGCGCTTGGTCGGTATATTAATTGACTAGTGTTCGCCCCACGGCTTTGCCCACGTGGAACACTGTACAAAATCTTGGTCAGGGCTTCATACATTTTGAAAACTTCTACTTTGTAGGAATGCACTATGTCGATTATAAGCGAGTTCATATTCCGATTCGCACTTGGCCCATTTCCGGTGACTGTCAGCTGAGACCACAACCTTTTTTGCGGGCTGGATCCGCGCTTGAAGCTTCCCATTGGATCATTCGCTTCGCTTCCGGCTTTACGGAAATCCAGCTACAAGAAAACTTTTGATCTTCTCCCTAACATCCGGATCGAGAAAAAAATTGTCGCCGATACTAATTAAATGCAAGATAAGTAATGCGATGAGTTGTCGGCAGCTGTAGTTGAAAATTCATTCAGTCAATCTAATCATGTTGAAGGCTATGAGGAGGGCTAAGCTCGGAGTTTTCTTGCGTGATCAAATTATGAAAGAAGACAAGATATCCACAGGAGAATATTTTTTTTTAATTTTTTTTTTGTTCTCCTACAGTTTGCCCTGCCCACTGATTAGTGAGCAGGGCACATTGCTCGCAATGATAACATTTTTTTTTTAGGTGGAATCATCAAAATGACTTCTTGCGCTCTGGGTGGAGCGCGAGGGCATGTCAGACTTTTACTGACTAAAACCACACCTGTATCCTTCAATTACCCTTTGCGTTCTAGGACTACGGGTTTCCCTTTCAGAAATTCTCCGCGTTCCTAGCTACCGGGCATTGGCCTTGCTGGGCCCCTACGGTTTGCTGACATCTCTTTGAGGAGCGCGAGGATACAATGCAATGATAACGGCTCGATGGGGCCAAAAAAGTCTGGACTGACAACCGCGTACTCGAAGACGAAGCCTTTGTATACCTCCCAAACGTTGGACCGATGACCTGGCCGAGGGTCGCGGGAATCCGATGGATGTGATACGCTCAGGACTGGTCATTGTGGCGATACTTGGTGAAGGCATATGTCCAACAGTAGACGTCGTCGACTAATTATAGCTGCTAAAATGCGCTTTTGATCATTTTTACCCCCGACGCACATAGAGAACAATGTAACCGATTTATTCATTTGAAAACAGGTTTTCTTGCGATGGTTTTTAAATGTTTTATCATAATTGGTTCAAACATTTACAAGTTATGGGGACGTAAAAGTGGGAAGAAGCAACCGAATGTTCGCAATGTGGCCACAATTAAACAGAGGTTGGCGTGCCCATAAGTGAACCCAAAGGAAGTGAAAAAAAAACGAATATTTTACAAAATTATAAAGGGTAGATGATAATGTCTGCAACTATGAACTAAGAGTACAATAAAAAAAAATATAGATAAATTTTAGCACACAGAATTAATCACAGACATGGTAATAGTGTGTTTAGGTCTCGTCTAGAAACAAACGACTGCGTTAATTAAAACATGGAATTAAGTGCAGCAAAAAATAGTTTCATTAGTATTAAGTAGCAGTTCAGCGTCCGAAAATAATGATAATTTTAAAACGCAGAGTGTGGTAACGCCCGTATTCCACTGCTATCTGAATGGAGTGTGTTAATTGCAAAAAGAGGACAACTGGGCAAGCGGTGCCGCGGGCCTCTCTTGTAATGTCGAACAACCTTGGGCACGTCGCCACTTTTCGCCGCTAGATTGCGCCACCGTGCGCTAAATGGTGAGTAGTAACTGTAAGTAGTCACCTACTATCCGAGTAATGTATAGATAATAATCAACGAGTAATGTGACACTAATATTCTATACGACTGTTATTTTTCATAAAGGATATTTTATCATCGACGGCTTCATTTGAACCGATTTTTTTTGTCCAATTTTAAATGTTTTTAAACTACGGGACGGTGAGAAACAAATAAAAACCTGCGAAGCAATCTTTTTTATATTTCTGATGGGCTTGAAACAGTTTAAAATGAATGGGGAAACTGCTCTAGAACACCGATTGTTGGTCACCAGCCCAGGAGAGTTATTCTGTCATTTATTTTGAAAATCGAACTTTTAACATGAAGTTTCGGACGATGGTTTTTGGCGTTGTTTTTTTGAATGAAGTTCAGTGGCTGTTTTAATTATTCACAAATTGATCCCCAGTGGATCTTGCGATGAAAAATTGGTGCAGTTATGTATCTCAAGTGTTAATACAACTGGACAATTTGTAGAATCATTGAAACTTATTGTAGCATTGACTACTTCAGTGAAGCTTGCCGAGAAGACTTGGTAATAATAAAGCAATTCATTTTCTGCTAAATACAGCAAAAACATTAGAATGTGTTACATCCGTATTTTAATGTAATTTAAGTGACTGTAAAAACGAAATACTTTTTAAACTAGACACTGGCTGAATGCACAAACCGTGCGAAGTCAAAACAAAAAAGTTTCAGAAGGCGGGAATAAAATCTCTTTAGTAAATAGTGAGTTTAATAATAAAACTATTGTTCCGCAAGCAGTTTTCGACCACTTCGTTTTTGTTTGACTTAAAAAATCTAAGCAAGTAGAATAAGCGTGGGATGTAAGATAAGTATCTTCTGAGTAGGTAGCTATCCAAACATATGTAGAAACTATACAAAAGTTGCTTCACGCAAGTATACATCCAATTAATAACACAGAAATAAAAATGAGATATCGAAACGCCAACCATTTTATAAATTTTCCGGCGCTTGCGCAACCGTCGGCGTCGTGACGATGAATTAGTAACGACTCCCATTGAGCAACGAAATACAGTTATCAAATTCAAATAAAGGCGAGATGTTTCGGAGTACCTGGCTCAACTGCTAAAGCAGGAAGTCAGTAACACGGACGTCACACAAAGACCTTCATTCTAGCGGCGTGTTGTCCATAATTTATACTCGGGAACTAGCATAACCCTGTAGTTAATTATACTCCATACCGTGGCGTCGGTCGCGACTACTCGCACATGTGCGCTGACGTAAGAGGCTGATGTCATAGGGCCGAGCCCGCGCATTCTATCAGCGACCGCGCCGAACTAGCACGCTGCAGTTTAGGGTTACGTAAAACTTCGATTAAAACGCTTACCAGCAACGTTCGATTTAACAGTAGTAATTTTTTTGAGGAGTGGCTGGAGCGACAACCCTTTGTCCTCACCTTTCGCATGACGCAGTTCCTCACCGGACATGGCAAGTTCGGGAGGCTCCTGTATCGGATTCAGGCGAAAGAAACGCCCGGGAAAGCCCCCCCCCATTGCGTGGAGGACACGGTGGAGCATAAGGTGAAAGTGTGCCCCGCTTGGGCGGTGCACCGCCGTGTCCTCGTGAACGCAATCAGCGGCAGCGACCTCGCGCACCGGGCCATGGTTCGGGCTATGGTCCGGAGCGAGGAAAAATGGCAGGCGGTCGCCTCCTTCTGCGAAGCAGTAATGCTAGCGAAGGAGCTGGAAAAATACCTACAGGTATTATTATCTACTTGTATCGATAACGACTTGATACTATTTATCATTTCCAATATCGGATAAGAATAAGAAAACTTTTTATACTTTATTTAAACATAAATTTTCTGAGAAAATTAGTTTCGTACTTCCAATTTTAAATAAATTATACCTTATTTAAAAGCAAACATCAGAAATTTCTTTCAGTGAGAAAAACATATTAAATGGTTCGTACTTATTTCAATTGATTACGTTTTACGGTTCCTCACTTGTCCAACTTCAACTCAAAAAGCTTAGCTTTTTTTACTCTCTTTTTCGTTGCGGTGAATAAATCCCTTGAGCTGGCTCTGAACGAAGTTAGATGTGAAAATATTGCTTTATTTATTGAACCGGTAATTATTGTGAATGTACCGAGCCATGAGTATTTAATGGAGTTTTATTTATAATTTAGTTGGTAAAAAGATTTCTTGCTATAGTGAAAAATTAAATTATATAATTATATACATTATAATTCTTCTGTACGTGTGTTTCTCACCTACTAAACTATTCTCACCTCCTAAATGACTTGACTGATTTGGAGAAACTTTGTGTGTGTATTTGAGTAGGTCCGCGGGTGGATTTAAAATACAATTGGAACCGGTAGGTGGAGCTGCAATCGGAGTCTCGTTTTTTTTCTGCTGAAAAGCCTTCGGGCAGGACAAAGTCTGCCGGAATCGCTGGTCCCTATAGAAATTGAATTACATAATAGGAATTAAATAGAGTATAACAGTAAATTAAATATGGACTAAGCAATAAATCTACAATATAAAAAAATGTTAGTCATTGTTCAAAATTAATTGTATAAGTAATGTCTAAAATAAAATTAATAATTGCAAATAAAATATATTATTCTGACACTTATTGTACATTGTATTACATTCCATGATCAATTGATACTTAACATGAACATTGGACGGCCAGTAGGTATAATAAAATATACAGAACCCTCAACAATTGCATACTTCATTCCAACCAATTTTATAACAACGTTTTTTTGCAATGTAGATTCCACACTCCACATTTGGGATCCCTCATAGTAAAAAAAAAAGTTATAGCTTGTTAGTGTAAAATACACGAGTTAGCCCAAATTATGGAAAATTCTGAAATATTAGCAAACTGATAAAGGAATGTTAGGTAACTAAGTGTCCATAATTGCACCTTATGGGTGCCCTGCTAGCGCTGCAGGATTGTTGGAACGATTTACCGCGGCCCTGGAACGCAAAGAGTAACTGAAGGAACACAGGTGGGTTTAAGCGAGAGGAGTTATCTGATGATATTCCATCTCAAAAAAAAGGTTACTTTAGTCGACCATACTTCCATTCCATACAAATGTAGTATGGCTATTACTTCACGGTTTGTTAGACGATGTAATTTTAAGCTGCTTGAAAAGTAACTTTTTTGAAACGGTTTAGTAGTATTTTGCAGTATTTTTAGGGTTCCGTACCTTAACCTTTTGAGTGCGTAATTAGAGACAATAGTAAGACAATGGCGCGTGAACGCCGGCGTTAATGCGGGGATCACTTTGTTGTCCGTCCGTATGTCTGTCTGTCAAGACCCTTTATCTCGGTAACGTGTGGAGATATCGAGTTTAAATTAAAACCATATACTCAAGTCTCCGGTCCCTTGAAGCAATGAAAAAATCAAACTTCTAAGTTAACGAAAAAAAAGATACAGCCGTTTATGTCGCGACATAAAGTCGCAAAAAACGTGTATTTCGAAACTCTCAAGGAAATCAAAATTCATGTTACTTCTCGTTGACCTAGAATCCTGAAATTTGGCATGAAGGAAGGTCTCGTAGAACAAGTACAGGAAAAAAACTGAAAACTGTAAATTTGTAGTTACGTCACAAAAAAAATAATTACAAGTCGGAAGAAATTTCGTAACACAATTGGGGAATTGAACTGTTTTCATAGGTAAGTTGTACGGAACCCTCAGGGCGTGAGTCCGACTCGCACTTGCTCGTTTTTTTTTCTAACCTTTTTTTAGTCAATTACCAGTCCAGCTGTATGCTGCTGAACACCAGTACTTAACATGAAACGACTGCCTGTCTCACCTCTACAACCCGAAGGCCGAATGCGAGTTGTAGTTACGGTTTGGCTCTCTGATTGATTCTTCTTTCTTTGATCTGCTTGGATCGGACGACAAATCGGAGCGCCGAACATCATAAACGTGTTGATCGTATTAACGTAAAAGTAAGTCGCAAGGGGCACTCAGTTCTTTAAGTAACACGTAAAATTATTCATTGGTAAGACCATTGCTTGATTACATTTTCCATAACCACGCAAAATAGAAGGTGACGCAGTTATGTACTCATCACATTGTTGTAAATTAGTCGTCATGCTTATAAACTACTTATGATCACTTCATGATATGGCCAAGTAAAACTGGCCAGATCGTTTTTATCGTTAAAGTTTGATTATATTTCAACCTTCATTTGGCCTACTTTCTTTATACTTTTTATTATCATAAATGATATGACCAAACGAGGATTGACATATCGTCAAATGTTAACGATGAAACGATGTGGCCAATTTTAGTTGGCCATTATCATGAAGTGATCAATTCTAAGATCTCCACAGCTCCACAGCTCCACGGCATACGCTGTGGAGTGTCGGCTGTACGTCAGTGTACTCCACAATGGCGGCCACTAAAACGTCAAACAAAATTCGTAGTGTGTGGGCTAAGCAGGCCAAGGCTCCCGATAAGCGTGTAGCTACATTTATTTATCTAGCGATTACAAGTACACTGTGTTGTCACTAAACTGTGGCCGATCTTGGCGTCCTAAATATTTCAAACAATTAATATCTGTTTAGGATACGACTAAAATATTAGGAGATTGAATTAATTAGTTAATTTACTTCGAAAGTTTATCTGTTCTGACTTTTGATTTTGAATTAAAAGTGAAAATTGTCTTTAGAATGATAATTACTTTTAGATTTTATTATAGAGATAGGTACCTTTTCTACAATGAGAATCTTTTTAAGCCAACGAACGTTAAGACCTGGCAATTTTGAACTTTGGGGTTGTTTGAAACAGTGGCCGGGGAACAAAAAGGGTAACTGAAAGAACGCCACTGAGTTTTAGTCAGTAGCCAAAACCCAGCTGTGTTTGTGTATGAGTGTGTGTGTTAATTGTGTCAGGAAAAGTCTGACAATTCCTCTCGCTTCACACAAAGCGGTAAAAAACTAACGTCGTAATTTTAATAAAATAACTAAAAGCATCCTGCTTTTAGTTATTTTACGTAACGTAACAGTAAAGAATTTAGTATACCTACTGTGATATAAAAGGAGACCACACCACACCACCAAAACACTCAATACATAGTTAAATTGAAATAAATGCTTTGTTTTTAAATATACCTATCTGATGCTGTCTTCTAAGTATCCTGAATGCACAATATTTTAATGACGCCGTTTTTAACCTAAGTTATATTGTTTTGTATGATTACTTCTCATGATTACTTTATTATATTGTAGTTATTTGTGCGTATAAAACAATTCCGTCGCCAAGACCGAGACTTCTGTGTGACCGAGGCTGATAAAAAACTCGACGCAGTCTCCTTGGAAGTGACCTTCGATAAATCAATAATTCTAAGGCTTCCTAAGAACTTGTTAAGGCTGAAGCAACCTTCATAATTTCCTTCAAGGTTAAAGCCGATCACATGAAAAATTAGCCATGGATTGTATTAGTTGAACAGAAGGATACCTACCTGTCTTTTTGTTCAAACGAAACTAAATATTTATTCAAATAATAAAATGGCTGCCTTCATGACAAAAGGCGTGTTTTTTCATGCGTGATGTTCATCCATGTTTCATATTTTCAATATTTGCTCTAATAAAATAAAAACGATGGTATAGTAAGCGATATGCCGAAAATTATCGTATTTACGAAACATTTAACAGATACTCTTAAATGCCAACTGATGAGACAACATTTGACTTCATAATCCCACTTCAATTCAACTCCTGCCAAATACAAGGTACGTTTGGTACTTAATTAAATAGATAACAATCCTCTTCATTCGCGCCGTGCTCTGCTGTAGAATAGCAAATGTGTCACATGCGCTGGAGCTGTCCTTCTTGCAAGGCAACAGGGTTTAAAATTCCTTGGACAAGAATTATCTCAGAATGTGGTCCGTTTAGTGGCGATTGAGTAGTAAATTGGTCCTGATTGAAATGCTCCAGATTTCTAGAGACAGGTACATGTTGGTGGCGTGTGTCGTGTCGTCTAGAACGTTCTGTCAGCTGCGTGGTGCCTGTGTCCCGTTGATTAGAGAGGAGCGGGTCACGTGGAGGACGCCACTTCAATGAAGACCCATTTGGGCCCGCCTGACCCGCTCGACGGGGCATTGTGTTGCGCCGACGGAAATTGCCGTCTGCAACTTCTACCTATATTGCGGTAGCTATAAGTATGCTGGCAGTTTTGGACAATGGTTTCATACCAAATCTGAAATAAGCCTAGTAGGTACCTCAGACGAATAAAAAAGTATAGACGGAGTCGTCGTAAACAAAAGCGACGAAATAAGTGAGGACTAGTTTTGGCTTTGTGTGCGTAACTTGGTGTATGACATCGTAGATTTGCAAATGTGTGCTAGAGAAAAATGTTGCAAGCGTTGCGCTGCGACTCCCAAGTGCGAGAGATATACTTTGGTTAAGTTTTATTATTGTGTAGGTAGTATAGTGTTTATTTTGGTTGTATGAAATGAAAGATAATTTCATTTAATGAAAATCATTTATTTTCATATTAAGTGAAATTATTAATTCAAAAAACACACAAAACTTACATAATATAATAATAATATATATGCAACGACAATCGGATTAGGTGCGGGTCATCCAGCGTAACCGTATGTTGGATGACGCCGTACTTGTAAATAAAAAAACACTTTGTTGTAGTGTCCGTAAAAAATTACGACTTCCCTTATTTTTGGGAATAAATAATGTTCTTAACTTGCAACACCGACACAATGGCGTGTTCCGAGAAATTATATCAGATATTTTTCCGATTTTATTTAATTTATACAGCAAAAACGTTATTTACTTGTGAAAAGTAATCTCAGAAGCATTTTTTTGGAAAAAGGAATTGTTCTTGCAGCAGTTTATGACACAGGACGGCATAATTTCGTAATTATTATCTCAACAAAATAACGTCACGCGCACTCGCTTGCTAGCAGCAGACTACCGAGCGGCTGGCTTCATATTGCCGATTGGCTTCATATTACGTGCCACACTTTTAGGAGCGCAATGTTCTGTCTATACTTTTTTATTGGTCTGAGGTAGGTACCTACCAAAAGAAGGCCATCTCAATATTATCATATAGGTACCAACTCTAACAACAGATACTTAGCTCTTATTTATTTATATTTAAGTAAGTATATTTATTTAAAATCAAAGCATTTATTTCAATTTAACTATTTACAAACACTTTAAAATTGTCAAGGGCAATCAGCAGCGTGATAGCAAAACGCAACATGGTGTTGATTATAAAACAATGAATAAAAAACGATAAGAGGACTATAAGATTTCCAGAAAAAAAAAATCCTGACGATTATAACAATTTGTTTATATTTTATACTTAATGAGAGAGGTATTTAGATTTGAATTCGACACTTTCAAGGTTGTGAAAGAAAATAGAACAACGAAATTATTAAAATATAGGTATATTAATTGAAATGCCTGTTCACATCGTTACGTTATCATGGCATATCGAAAAGATTTGACCAAAAAAAAAAAAAAAATTACATTTATTTCCAAATAGGTAGGTATTATTTATAATAAAAAACAGTAATAAAACTAGCTTCAGACTAGTGCCCGTCCAGCTGTACAAGCAAGGACAAATGATCTATTAGTATAATAACTTGAGCTAGTCATTAGGAAGCACTGCACAAAGAAAATCCTCATACAAATCGTTTATTTCTAAGTCTATAACGGAAAAAATATTAACAATTTAGATGTAATCGCACCTTTATCTAATGTTGTTAACCAACGTGATCGTATCTAAGTAGATACGATGGCATATGTACCTTGTAAGTGGGTCAAGAAGTTTTTAGAATCAATAGTGACAGACCGATGGTTCGGTTGCAATTTCGAACAAAAAAACTGGATACGGCTAGAGTTTCGGTTTTGGCCAAAAATTGGCCGAAAATTGGGTTCGAATGAAACTACAGTATTCGAGCTGACGGTTTTTATAGAGACCTTAAAACGCACTATCTCGATGTAATTATCGATTTATTCATTTATTTAGTTCTAGCTTCTGTCAGTAGCTTCCTCCATGTAAAATTAGAAAATATATGTATGTAACTCGGTGATAAAATAGGATTCCACTGGTATTTTTTTTTTAAACAGGCTATTAGTTTTTGAGTTTATATAATATTACAAAATAAAAATAAAATCTTTCCTCTTTATAATATTATTAGTAAATAGGTAATAATATACCTAGGTGAAAGTTAAGGTGAATTTTGCACTAGTCCGATAACTTTCGGAGATTTCTTTTTCTAATTTTCCGCCTATTTTCTGTTACCTTCATAGTGCGTACAGCTAAGGAGTGGAATTCCTTGCCGGAATCTGTTTTTCCTGATGGCTACAACCCGGGAATCTTTAAGTCAAGAGTCAATAGGTTACTTCTAGGTAAGCGCGCTCCATCGTCGACCGCATCGTCGCTTTCCATCAGGTGAGTTAGCGGTCAAGCGCGAACCTATCAAGAATAAAAAAAAAAAAAACCTTGTCAGTTATGGTTCAGTGTCGACCAAAACCTAAAGACGAGTCAAACATTCAGTTACGGTTTCGGCGAAAAATTGTATTTCGGTAAATCACTAAGAATCAATACGAAGCACCGCTCTGGGTAAACAACATAGGTACTAAGCTGCCAGAAAATCAGCACACTTGTTAAACAGGATTACAGCAACGTGTTACAAGCTTTAGAACGCACTTCTACAGCTTCCTGCATGTTTGGTACTAGATTCAACTTATCATCGCAAATGCTGCACGCTTTGTAACCCACTCGATGAGGGTCATCTAATATGTGTCGCGTAGATTATCTGGAATTCTGGAGCAACGTTGTTGCTCGTATAACTTAGTGCGTCTTTACACACTATAAATAAAAATCGTCATTCATATTCTTTTACATCCACGTCACTTATATCTGAGTCATAACCTGACATCAATTCATACATATAACATTAAATTCATTCTTCAAAAACATCACTGACAGAGTTGCATGACGAAAAAATATATTTCAGAACTTGAGTCATTTCAACATAGCACTTTGAACTGTGATTACGACAGCAACTACTTATATATAACAAAGAATATGTTGGTATCTTCTATTTTAAGTAACAACCGGTTCTACGTAGGAACGCGTTTCGTAATTTAAAGCAACTTGCTCACGAATCTATAATCATCTATGAAAGGCTGCTAACACACAACGTCATCTAGTCCCAAGCTAAGCAGAGCTTGCGTTATGAGTACTAGACAACTGATAAAAATACAAGTATATAATTCTAAATACATACATATTATAGATAAATTACACCTAGACACAGAACAAATGATCGTGCACATCTCACAAACATTTGTCATGGGTGGGAATCGGACCCACGACCTTCGCCATAGCAGTCAGGGTCACTAACTACTAGACCATCAGGCCAGTCAAACTTACTACTGGGCCTATTACACTACGCGATATTCAGAACACGATATTCAGACTGTTTTATTTTTTGTTCCGAGTAAGACCGGTCTAACCCTTATTACACTACGCGACATCGACTGAGACTGTCTGAATATCGAGTAGTGTAATAGGCCCAGTAGTTAGTTTGAATGGCCTGATGGTCTAGTGGTTAGCGACTCTGACTGCTATAGCGGAGGTCGTGGGTCCGATAGGCCCTTAATTGTACATGGGGTTATACTCTTGCCAGTAAAGGACCTTGTTAGTACCGTTTTATCGATTTCGCCTCCAGCTCGTACGGTCCATGGCTCTTTACGGCCGCGGCAGGACGGGCTGAGTTCCAGCAGGGTCTCATGGCTATATGGCGATGGCGATTGCTGCAACTCTGTGCTGGGCACACGACCATCATGTCGGTAAGTTCTGTATTTGAGGAGTGGCTAGAGAGGTGCAACGGCGTCCTCACTTTCCGCATGACACAGGCCCTTGCCGAAAATGGTAAGTTCGGAAGGTTGCTGTTCCGGATTTAGGCGGAAAAACCTCCGAGTGTCACTACTGTACGGAATTCGCGGAGGACACGGTGGAGCATACAGTGGAGGTATGCCCCGCTTGGGCGGAGCACTGCCGTATCCTCGTGAAGGTGATCGGTGGCGGCGAACTCGTGCAGGTCCCGGATTCAGGCCATGGTCTGGAACGAGAGGGAATGGGTTGAGGTCGCTTACCTTTGTAAAGCAGTAATGCTAGCGAAGGAGATAACCGCATGCGTGAGGAAACGGACATCCTAACGACCCAGTCGCCGCGACGCCCCGACGCCCCGGGTGTTGGGAGTAGCAGGGCGATTCCCAGCCACCATAGGCGTGGGCTTGCGGACGACAAACAATGGCTAGTTCACCGTCCCGCTGTCCGGTAACCGTCCAGACCGAAGCCGTGTAGTCGGCGCGTAGTGTTTCACGTCTATACGATGTTACCAAAACCGTATAGGCTCTGCTAGGCCGATTCCCATTTTAAAAAAGGGGAATTTATAAAAAGGAAACCTGTGGTCCTAGAACGCAAAGGGCAACTGAAGGACACAGGTGTGGTTGTAGTCAGTAAAAGTCTGGAACGCCCTCGAGCTCCATCCTAGAGCCGGAGAAGACTTTGGATGATTTCACACCTCGAAAAAAAAACCGTTCTACTGATTTAATGATCTGTCTTGTTAATTGGTCAAACCAAAATTATTTACTGTTTGTTATCATCTGACTGGTCGATAGTGGCCGAGCATGGTAAATGGTCGATTACAGTAGATAGCCAAGCATGGTAGATGGTCAAGCATGGTATTTATATGGCCCTTGTTATACGTAAACAACTATCGATGCCCTTGTCAGGTAGGCTAATAGTTTTTTATAAGCGTCTATTGCGGATAAACCTTGGTTTATTAGATTTTTCCATACATACTTTAATGTGTTTTTTTCTGTTTCCTTGTTCTTTTAATACTTTAGTAATTAGTAGATACCTGTTTTAGCGAAATAACATGAGACCATTCCACCATTGTATCGGCGCGTAGTGTTCCACGCGCGCCTCAAGGAGATGTCAGCAACCGTAGGGGCCCAGCAGGGTCGAAGCCTACTGGGGCCATGGGTGATGCGAAAGAAATCCCCGAGGCCCTGGAAAAAAATGGCAAAGAATAAACAGGAGTGGGTTTTTAGTCAGTAAAAGTCTAACACTATTTCCTGCCCCGCCCAAGAGCGGGGGATGTCATTAGATGATTTTACCACCCGTATAAAGAAAAATAAACCATTATTTGTATAATTTGTCAATTTATTGTATAACGAACAATAATAATAATTTAATAATAATTTTTAACAAAAATTAAAAAAATACAATATCAGAAAGACATAAAAAACCAATTATCCAAATAAGAATGCCAAAGTAATACCCAAAGTGGTCGCTAGTGGTAACAAGATTTTAGATATTTATTTTGCTACACTATACGTTATTGTTGACAAGCTATTTGTGACAATGGAGTACATTGAGTCTTTCTCTCAAAGTGAAGACCCTTGTGGGCAACGTGAAGCAAATTTCGCTGCATTAGGTACCTACTTCAGGTGCTAAAGTTACACAGTGATTTATGCCCAAAAGTCAAAATATTTGGCCTTTTAGACGAACAATTTATTTTTATATGGAATTTAACTTTTTTTTGTTCTTCGTATTTCAATTGCCTTTTCTAACGAAACTAATGTCAGAAGGGTAGATTCATTTTTCGTCCTAATCTGCCCAGCCATATTTCAATCCCAAATCTCTTCTCAACATTTCGATTTGCTCGCTACTACAGCCATGAAGTCGTTCGAAGTTCGAATACATAATAATTGATGAAGCAATAACGCAGGAATGGTGCGTACACCTCGCACGGCCGCCGGCCAGTCGCGAACGTCTCTCACTCTTGGCTGCGAGCCAACAATACTAAACTGCTGGAGTTGATCTGAAAACCGACTTCGTGACACATTTCTATTGATCCTAACTCTATTTTTATGGTGTGAGCGACGCGTCTTTTTTGTAGACTCAAGACTAAAGAAAGTTTTGTCATATTTTTTCATTTGGTAGGTATGTCATGGGCCGAATTTAATTCCATTGAATGCTTATTGTATACCAAAAACATGTACGATAATAGATAGCGACAATAAAGTTTATGTTCAAGCTTAACTCATGGTTTAGCGTTCCCCCAGCAAAACTTTATCAGAAGGTATTCAAGAAGAAAATTGGCAATTTTTTGCAGACGTTTTCAATTTGAAGCACTGCTTAAAATAGTTTCAATTTTCTCGCCCCGTGTGTTGCGATCGTTTTCACACCTGACGTAGTTCAGTTTACTCGTAGATATCATGCGGCTTGCTCTGCCTTAGAAATAAAAGGAGTCAGCGCTGGCGCTAGTTTTACAGACTAGCTGACACTAGCCTTGTCTGTGTTGTTTACACAAAGCCTTGGAATTCCCTACAGGGTTCAGCGTTTCAAGCTGGGTGACTTTAAGCGATGAGTGAACAGGTAGGTTCCTTTTAGGCACTGTGCTCCATTGTCGACTGCATCACCGGCGAATAACAATGTCTAAATTTATAATTAATTTAATTTTTTTACGTTATTTTTAAGTTTTGACAGTTTTTCTGTTACGACGTGAGTTTCAGTTTCGTTTATGACCGATACTGGAAGAGGGGACGTACATTCATGTACGGTTTCAGTTTCGCCTGAAAATCGTGTTTCGGTCGGACGCTATCTGCACGACGCGCATCATGCCGCAGTTAGGAAATGATTTGTTTGCCAGAAAAAGAAACAAGTGCTTTACATTTCCTTTACGTACTACTTAATACCTAGTTTTTCAAGTACATTAAAAATACACAAAGGAAACAGTAAATTACAATTATACTATAATTTGCTTGCTGCGGTCTTCCCTTCAGATAGTATTAGGTGTCTTCAAGGCTACAGTGAATAAGCTCTTAATAAACTAGTGCGCTTCACTATCAACGATTGCATCACTACTTACCATCAGGTGGGATCGCAGTCAAGCACTAGTTTATTAGTAAAAAAAACCGGGCAAGTGCGAGTCGGACTCGCGCACTGAGGATTCCGTACAAACTTACCTATGAAAGCAGTTCAATTACCAAAAGATTTTTTTTGTGATGCAACAAAAAAATTACAGTTTTCAGATTTTTTCCTATACTCTTACTCTTATAAATTTCAGGATTCTCGGTCAACGGGAAGGACCCTATGAATTTTGATTCTCTTGAGAGTGTCGAAATATACGTTTTTTGGGACATAAACGGCCGAATTTTTTTTTTTTGTTAACTCAGAAGTTTGATTTTTTCACAGCTTCAAGAGACCGCAGACCTGAGTAGGTAGGTATATGGTTTTAATTTCAACTCTAATCCTTAAACTAGTGATCAGTGAATAATAGTGTTGGTTTTGTAATAAGTGCTGTAATTTAATGTTTGTATGTAGTTTATAATGTGATTTTGTATTACCGTATTTTATCCCTAACTAATAAATAAATAAACTCGATATCTCCACGCGTTCCCGAGATAAAGAGTCTTGACAGACAGACAGAGGGACAACAAAGTGATCCTATAAGGGTTCAGTTTTTTTCCTTTAGAGGCACGAAACCCTTAAAAATGAACTCTACACTAAGACCTGTACCATGACGTTTAAAATAAGATTGTTTCGTTCTTATTTCCAGTGTGGGTAAGAGATGGCGCTAGACAACCTGTATAGCTCTGTCTCTTACCCACACTGAAATAAGAATGAAACAATCTTACTTTGAACGTCATGGTAACCGCGCAAGTGCCGCGCCATTTCATATGGCCAGGGCTCTAACCACCGCTGGCGCAACATAGCATAGCATAGTCGGCCTTATAATGTTCCCACTGTTGGGACTCAGGCCTCCTCTCTAGGAGAGGGAATGGGCCGTAATCCACCACGCGGGCCCAGTGCGGGTTGGTGGATGTCACATGTCTTCGAATTTTTGATTCTAGGACATGCCGGTTTCCTCACGATGTTTTCCTTCACCGTTTTGAAAGCAGTGATGTAATAAATTACACAAAGTAATGCGCCTGGCTGGGTTTGAACACGGGACCTATTATTACTCGTAAGTCGGCGCCGTTACCACTCGGCCACCACTGCTCTGCCAGTGCTATGCATACGTTGTAACCCAGCCTTAACGTATTACCTTGATCTACCTCTCACGCCTTTACGGAAGCTCCGAGCCGCTATGAACAAACCTGATGTAAGTATGTATGTACCTACCTAGCTACCTACCTACTACCCACAAGGTGTCGTAAACTATTTGCTAACTACGAGTGATCGTTTGGCACCAGATTTGTGTGGCATGCCACCAATCGGTGGCTACACTCACTGTAGCCAGTAGCCAGTGTAGCGTTTGCGGGTTATTTCTCTAATACAAGACAAATAATACGCAGCACTATCTACAATAATATTTATTAAATAAGGTCGCAGGTACAAAATGCCGTTTTTTTTATACATTGACGACTATGGAGGTAGGCGCACAAAGTACTATCCTGGCCACTATGAAGCTGGAGATCGAGGACTAGGGGCCAGCAGGAAGACGTCCCGCAGGTAGACGACCCGCTGGTAGACGAAGGGCCAGAGGGTTGCGCAACGGTTGGATGGATCTTAGGCCAGGTGCCTGAACCGGAACTTTGGACCCCAATACGGGGTTAACACTGAAGCTAATGCCGTGAATATTTAAAACCACGTAAGATGACACACGCTAAGTATATTAAATGATCGTAAGGAGCGTGTGAATGTGTATATCAGCTGAGATGTCCGATCGACAATGCTGTGCGTTCTGCTGTGCTCACTGTGAGCATTTTAGCTTAATTGAAATGGCAGTATGATAAATGTTTAAAAAAATATTACCTACAAAAAATCAAATCGATGATACTAAAAGTAAATGCATTTTTTATACTACAAAACTCGTTGCCTTAGCGGCCACGATTCTTAAGGGGAAACTATTTCAACTGACTGACTGGTTGACTGTATAAAGATAAACTCCAACTGTTCACTTCATCATTTCAGCCGAAAGACGTCCACTGTTGGACATAGGCTCCCCCAAATGTCGCCACAATGACCGGTCCTGTGCGTCTCGCATCCATCGGATTCCCGCAACCCTCACCAGGTCATCGGTCCACCTTGTGGGAGGCCTTCCAACGCTGCGTCTTCTGGTACGTGGTCGCCATTCCAGAACTTTTCGTCCCCATCGACCATCTGTTCTGCGAGCAATGTGCCCTGCCCACTGCTACATAAGTTTGGCGATTCTTCGGGCTATGTCTGTAACCTTGGTTCTCCTGCGGATATCTTCATTTCTGACGCGATCACGCAAGGAAACTCCGAGCATAGCCCTTTCCATTGCCCTTTCTTTTTTTTTGTACTAATTAAAAAATAGAGGTGTATAATAGTTACGTCAATCAACACTTATCAAAATATCCTCTGAATAATTTCAGATGGCTTCAGATGGCTTTCTTATCGTATTTGACTGCAATCTCACATGATGGTGAGCTTTATGCGATAATGTAATCAATAATGATGGACCAGCGATGTTGTGGAGCTCTGTAACCATGACCATTGGATATCCGAAATAAAAAATAAAAATATCCGTAACCGTAACTGAAATATATATAAAAGTTTTGGGCAATGTCTAAAGTAAGCCTAAATAACAGGTTTTTATTAGTTTTACTCGGTCAAAGAAATATGCTAAAAATAAAAGTCTTATCTTGTTATTTGTATTTTAGTTTTAAAATTCTAATAACTGTAATCGAAACTTACGAATAATTCAAAATATCTTCCTAATACCGATCCGAAACCGGTATAAAATTATTCCTTAAATAATGAAGAGACAAAACTATTGTAGAAACACCGACTTCCGAAATTAAAGTTATTTTGTACGTTTTAGTGTTTTTTTTTACATTTTTATATTGAAGTCGGTTGTATTTTTTTTTTTGTAAAAAGTTTTTTTTTTCTTAGAAGGACGTTGTTGATCCCAATGTAAATGTTTGATGTCATGATGACAGAGATATTGTGATAAATACATTTATTTAAATCAGTCTTCTGTGAAAACTATAGGTAGAGAAGATAATATGTTTTGCATGAATGTGTCGCATAATTTAACTTTTTTGTATAATTTGTTATATATGTATGTTATTATTATTATTTTTTAAGTTACGTGTCATGTTTGTGCAAATAAACTGTTTTTCTTTCTTTCTTTTCTTTCATAAGAAGATAAGAAGGATGCGAAGTATTATCCATTTAATACCTAACGTTTTAGTGGACACAACGGTTAGAGCACTTTTTATCATAATCTGAGTCACAATCACATAACTGATCTTAGCGAAAAATCCTTTGTCCTTTTAAATTCAACGTAATAGGTTCTACATAAAACATAGTTTCGTGTATCATTTATTCGATCGAGATGCTCCACGTCGTGAATACGAACAGAGTTTCAGACCCCCGAAAACATACTCTCACCACCCTTTACCTCCCAGTTTCAGAGAGGCGGTGCGGGGAGGTGAAGATTAATAATTCGCTGGTTACGTTAAACAAAGGAACAATGCGGTTCTACCATCAAAACACGCCATTGTAAAGCTTACGCCAACGACATTAGGCTTGATGAGCTGCAATAGACTTTGTCATTAAATTCGCGTTGGAAGCGACACAGCTGTTGCCAAGGCATTTTATATTGAAACAGTTCTTTAGAAAGCCAACTAGACGCGGCAGATATAAAACATTGGCTTAATTTAGGCACGAACAGTTATTTTTTTATTAGTTTAATTCTTTAGAGCGTTAACAACGGGACCGATGCACGACAGAGCAATTTGAAAATTTTCAATTCAATTCGCGTAGCCTTGAGCCGAACAACACAGCATTGAGAATTGAATTGAATTTCCGAGTGCATTATAAATATGAAAAGCTCTATTGCTCGTGTAAGTCAGCTATAAATTGAATTCTAACTGCTGTGCATTTATAACGAGAGGTTGGTAGAGGGCTGTATATATCTGAAGCATCTTGGAGGGAATCTTGGCTGTTTACGCGCCACTGGACATTAACCTTTATAGACGGGAAAATGTTCCTGCCATTTCCACTTTGGTTCATCGAGTAATGCTTAATGAGGTTGTTGTTGTTGTCTACTAAGTCAGGATCCGTAGGTAATGGGTTTTGAAGTACAATTATTTTAACAGGCTAGTATTTTGTCCAATTTCGTCGGAATATTATATTAATACAAAAGAAAACCTTTATAAGTCCTGTAAAAAAAATGGCAGTAATATTTTTCTCAGAACGACTTGTTGTGTGTAATGGTGTTAACTGAAACTTTGATTAAAAGCAATTTAAGGGTAAGGTAAGATAACAGCTCTCTGGTAATTAGATACCCTGAAAACCCTTTGTTATCTAAATACTCCGATCGTGCTTCAAAAAAGCGAACCAGAATTTGAGATTACTTACAGAATGTCGGAAAAATTGCTGATGAATGAAAAAATTTAATGTGTGACAGAATCGTTAGTTAACTTTTCAGCTGAAATAAACCATCTGAACCTTTCGCATTGTTATAAGCGTCGGTCAATCTATCCTGGTGGAAATTGACAATGTTCGACAGCATTTTTGGAGCACCAAACTAATTTTTGCACATGACAATGCACTGGAAAGGGTTAATGTTCGTTTATTTTATTTCCCTCAGCTATTGACACTTTTAGTAGTAATGAGTGACGTCATACGACATATTACACTAATACATACTCAGCAGGGTCTCTATTAAGCACTGTAGATAAGGTCGGACACCCTGGCAATAAATTAGGAAATAATGACCCGTGTTCCCACGTATTTCTTGTAAAGCAAAGGGGTAACATTCGAAAAGTCGGCGTGTGTTAAACACAATATTGGTTGAATACAGTAGAATAAAACACTAGATCGATTTTAATAATTGCGGTGTCTCCATCGATTCATTTTTAATGACACTCGCATAGCGTGTTTCTTGCTGACATTTAGAATCTTTTCCTTGGGAAAGGTAGAATAGTTTTCTTTTTGACATTATTTGGTTGATTTGTGACGAAGTCAGGTAAACCATAACGAGTGGCCTTTAACGCTAGGAAATTACCAAACAAAGAAGAGAATAATAAGTACGTTACTAAGTTAACAACTGGTATGAACAGTGTTTAGTGGCTTTTCATCATTTGTTGACATTTTTTCCATGAAATTTCTCGCTCTCCATCGTCAAGTCGGGTATTTTACAGACAACATCAAATTAACACTTTTAACCTAACCTAACCTAACCTAACTTTGTTTCGATAAAAAGTCATTTTTTTATGAACGAGAACATACTTAATTATTTAGAGTTTAACATTAATTTTAAACTCAAAACTCTCCTCTTTTAAGTCGGTTAAACAGTGTAAAGAAAAGGGGTACTCGAGGTAAACATATTACTCCTGCATAATGCATGACTACAGCGAGTGATTAATATTTATCAAAACTATCTGAACACTTGCGCTGCGTAACAATTAATTGTAATACTAGTAGGTACGTATATTAATGAGCCAGTTTGTATGTGTGTCAGTCAATCTCTCAGCAAGTCGCTGTAGGTATGGATTTGGATGGGATTCGGGTGACGATCCAAAGTGAAATCCAGGACGGATTTCCACGTAATTTTTGGCTTTCACACGGACGAAATCACTGTTTTTTTTTTGCTGTTAGTTACATTTTACTGTTATCTCTGAGTAGTCTGAGTGAACATACACTATTTAAAGATTTATCCAAATGCCTTGTTGAAACTTCGTGTGATCCAAGGGCCGGCTTTTACCTCAGTTAGAGATGCATCGCCATAAAACGTGGCAAAGCCGACACTTTTTTGGACACGCTTCCGGTCTAGCTACAGTCGACGGCTATGCGGTGGAATTTTTTGACGCCATATTTCAGTTAGGAGTTTTTGTTTTAAGTACATATAGTATAGTTAGTTAAATTTTTTAATAATGGTTTAGTTGTTAATATATATATGGTGGTGTAAAATTAATAGCGTTAATTAAGCTCTAGAAACCCTTTTTTTCCGTGGGAATTCAATAGGTCATTGACTTTACTCGCTCTGGGTGGACGAGAGGGGTGTTTGATTAGGTGAATAGGTAGTGTAGAAAGGTATGTTTAAAAATACAAATCTTTTCGTACTCTGTAGGTCTCGTCTCTGTACATTATGTGTTTTGTCTCAGTTTTTCTTAACCAAATAACTTCTCCCGCTCCAGGTGGAGTGAGGAGCGTCAGACTTTTACCGATCAAAACCCACAGTGAGCTTCCAGTTATTTTTTTGAACACGGTAACGCTTTCGAACAATCATGCAGCCCTGGTAGACACGAACACCCTGAACATGTTAAATAAACAGTATCCATAATACGTTGAGAGCAGTGGTGGCCGAGTGGTAATGGCCCCGACTTACGAGTTGTAGGTCGCGGGTTCAAACCCAGCCAGGCGCATTACTTTGTGTAATTTATTTCATCACCACCGCTCTCAAAACGGTAAAGCAAAATCATCGTGAAGAAACCGGCATGTCCTAGAACCAAAAATTCGAAGACATGTGACATCCACCAACCCGCACTGCGCCCGCGTGGTGGATTACAGCCCATTCGCTCTCCTAGAGAGGAGGCCTGAGTCCCAAGCGTGGGAACATTATAAGGCCGACTATGCTACCCATAATACGATGTACTTACAACCGAAGAACCATACATATTTGTACTAGCTATTCATTTAAATACTAGATTAGATAAACTAAGTGTACAGTCCTCACAAAACCGTTGCATGTAAATGGACACTAGAACACTGACCTACTAAATAAAACAGACTTTTTAAAGAACGCAGTGATCTTTATATTTTCTCTTTTTTAATCAACATTGTTCTGTAAATTATACAATATACATGTTGTGTATTTTGACACGAAGCTTGATTGTAAGCATGGGAATTGTAACCGATTTTTTTGTTGTTTTGATATAGATTGTTGGAACTCACATAATTTAAAATTCGTTTCAATCAGTTTTTGACGCGAATTAAAACATTGACGATGATGAACGATTGAGCTCGCTAAAGAGAGGTCATGGCTCAAGAATTTCGAGGCATGATTTATTTAGCCTATAAAACGTTTTCGTGAATACCTACGGGGAGACGGACACTTAGAAAAAATACTTTTAAAAACCACTTTCAAATTCATACCTAGTTTTAATGTTTATTGTATAAAGTTATCATTTCGGTTAGTTATCATTTCTACCTTGTACTTTTAAATGATTTAATAGCCACAGTTGTATTAAATGATATTGAATTGGTACAAGTGAGGCTGGTCGACTTGACAGCGTTTAGCTATGCGCGAGTAATACGAGGTCACATGGGTGCCATTGTTAGTGTGGACTTGGCACAAATTTAAGTTAATTACTTATTGTGACACATTTCGGTTTTGGTTGAGGGTCGTCTTTCTTGACGACAGTCTCTATCTCTTTCAGTCAAAAGGGAATTTCAGGAGAGGCGAAAGTTTGTTGAAAAGTCAAAAATATAGAAAGTTTGTTGAAAAGTCAAAAATATCATTATGAAGATTCCACATGAAAAAGAATGAATGTAATTTTTTTTGTGTAACACGTTTTTTGTGCCATCTATTGAGTCTTTGATTTATGTATTCTATTCAGTTATCAGATTGGGTAAAACCATCGTAGTCAGTTGTATTAGTTTAGTTTGTATCAGTTCATCCAACGCAAGCAATATGTCCGCATTGTCAATTTCAAAATAGGTGCAAAAATCCAGATTGTCTACTTTAGAATATCAAAACCATTTTTGGTATTAATGGTTTTTTCGGAGAAGTCTTCACATGGAATTGACATGCGATAACAAAATGTAACATAAAGGATCCTAAGCATTGTGGCATTCTAATAATCGTTTCGTTGATAGAATATCAATTTGCTTTGAGGCTGTTTTCAAATAATTAATTATATCACTTAGTGTTGCAATCCTCAAGGTAAAAGTCCTTAAAGTCAAAATTGACTAGGGGCATCTTGTGACTTTTTGTAACGTGTATTCGAGATTAAAGTTATTTTTCTCGTTAATAGTGTATCATAGTCGAATACAACAGGAAGCGGCGATGGCGGCAGTAAGTCTTTAAACACTGGATCTGTGGAGTAAGAGAGAAACACAACACACTGCTCTGCTTACGGAACTCAATGATGAGCTTCCCATAACGAAAGCAATCAATGACCGGATACCTAAGCAATTTATTTTTGATAAAAAATACAAAATCCATCTGCATGAGGATCACCGCTGCGAAGGGCTGTGCCCTACAGACCTGCGGATCTTCACTGATAGATCCAAAACAGGTAATGGCACGGGTGCGGATGTCTTCTCGAAGGATCTCAACATTCACATAGCCACACCATTGGGGACTCATAACAGCTTGGCCATTTCCCTGGCAGCTTCAGCCGTTGCAACCAGGGAAGTTAAGTATCACTCAATACGCATACTCTCGGACAGCATGGCTGTACTGCAAGCGCTGAACAGCCACACAGTTAACTCTGGGCTAAACCTCAGTTGCGAAAAGTGACGGCCGTAACAACTGGCCACGGGACCTTTAATAAGCACCTCTCTGTCATAGGAGTTACAGACAGCCCACTGTGCAGAGCATGTATGGAGGAGGACGAGACAGCAGCACATCTGCTTCTAAGCTGCCCAGTTGTTGCTGGATACAGGGCAAAATACTTCGGAAACCCAGGTAACCTCCGCGAAATGGTCAATATCACCAAGGCGCTGCTGGCCTTCCTGGAGGAGCTGGGGTGGTTCGAATGACGCATTTGTCAAACCCGTATGCAAAATACGCGCTTAGTCGTGGAGTTGCGGATACCAGCCCGAAATACTAATACTAAAACATCCTAATCATAGTCGAATACATAAATATTTATTGGTCACGCTGCAAATCAATAGTTTTTAAGGATCCAAACTAAATAACTTTGGGCCGATTGAGGCGTGCTCATTCGCGGCGGCAAATCCCCTCTGAGGAGTGGCTGGAGACGCGCCATAGCGTCCTCACCTTCCGCATGACGCAGGTCCTCACCAGACACGGCAAGTTTGGGAGGTACCTGTGGAAGGTATAAGGTTTCCCTTATTTTTTTATTCTTGATAGGTTCGCGCTTGACCACTATCTCACCTGATGGAAAGCGACCTTTCAGAAATTCCCCGAAGCCTTAGTGGGCATCGGCCCCTACGGTTTTTATGTAGCCACGAGCTCTTCAAACAACACACAATTATTTGTTATTTATTATGGTTGTGGTAAAAATAAACGTTAGTCAAGGGGTTGGGGCTTGGTGATTAATGTCAGAGACTAGCTTAATAAGTACGTACTTGTACGAACTTTGGGAACACTCACAATGCGATAGTTAAAATTTGGGAATTCCCGAAAATTTCGAAATCCCGTATCAAAGTCCCGGGACACTAGACAGCCTAAAATCGGGTATTCCCGGGTATCGTGTTTTGAATAATTTTGATTGATTTGATTTCTGATGAAACGTATTAAAAATGGTTTTTTTTTTTTTGTAAAAATTGACATTATTTAAACAGATAATAATATCTTAATAACTTTAACGTTAATTTCAGTCTTAATAATTTCTTTGTTTACTTATCTATTTTATATATATATTTTTTAAATAGGTATAAATTAAGTAAGTTAGATACTTAATTTATAACTATTTTGAAAAAATCTTGCCACTATTTGCGACTTTTTCTTACATCTAGTTTTGTTTTACCGATTCATATTATTATATATTTCAGAACGATAAACACAGATGATAGAGAATCTAAGTTGCACAACACAGTTTCTTTGTGTCTACAATGCCATCATCTGTAATATCTGAATAATTATCACTAATCATTGGTTAAGCCTTCAATAGCAATTTGTCATCATTGTTAATAAGTGTTGCAGAACATGTTAATTAAGATTACAAATAGATAGCTGGTTACTTCAGAAGTTGCGAAATAGTTTATGACAGGGTTCTTTCTAAGATAACCTTGACGAAAATTGGCTTAGTCCATAGCTTTGGTAGTCGGTAGATACTCGCGTAGCTAGGTCACCAACCGACAGCAATTCGTCCTCTAAACATTCATGAGTATAATGTTCGTATGTACTTGTGTAGTAACTAGTACACTGTGCGTTCTGCGTGCCGCTCAGCTGCCGTCACATGCTGTGCCTGTGGCCCAATCATACAATCAATAGAAGCGTTCCCTGTGTGTGTGGGAGAGTAGGCCTCGTCAAAACATCCACACATCCAAAATGATGCAATATTTTGTGGTCAGTTTTTGTTCCAAATAATAACTTTGCTCTCCGTTTTCCATAAATGTTTTTCTTTGTAAGAATAAATATTCAGTTCGAGTTCTAGGGTCGAAAACCTTAGGTTGAGATTGCATTGAATAATAAAAACGCAACGCTAGGTACTTAGTAGAAAAAATGGTGTCTGACAAGTTATGATGTTCGGAAGGTACCTTTTGTGGTCATAGTAAGTTTAGGTGCGGCGTGTTGTGCGTGCGACAATCGCCGTTCTAGATCTGCGATCTGCTGATTTTTTGGGAATTCAATAGACATTAGAAATATAGTCATTTAATAAGTACCTAGGTAATTGCTGAATAATTTAACTTTAACTGAATTTATGGAATTAATTTTGATTCATACCTTTTCACTAACATATAATTCTTTTTTGGTTTTAAAACGGTTTATTTCAGTGTAAAGTTGCATTTATTTACTATATTATTAACTCTGCGCTGGAGTGGTTTATATGATAATAATAAATCTTTATTGCAGACAATTTCATCCATATTTTTACAAATTATACGCAAATTAATAACTTAACAATTTGGGCACGAATGAATGATAGCAGCCTGCAATTAATTTCAGTCTGACGATTATAGTGGCGTATACCTGCTTTAATTCGTGAATTTAATACATAATTATATTACTCTGGGAGCACATCAATAAGTAAGAAAATAATTAGTAGTATAATAAACAGATGTATATTATAACTTACTTACCTACTGTAAACACATTCTTACATTTAGGTATATTATTATGAATTTATTACTTTGTAATGTTAAAGTTGCCGATAAATTAAGGTAAAAATAATTATTTCAAATCATTGTCACATTATTATACATTATAGCTATAACTACATATAAGAAGTATAGCAGCTTCCTTAAATAAAAATGCTTGAATAAAAATACTGCAACGACTACGTCGCTATTTATACTTAAAATGCTTCCAAATAACCTAAAAACCTGTGTCTGAGATTTCTATACAACATTTTATAACGGAAAATATTAAAAGTTTTATAAGATTGTACACGCTCGCTCATATGTACTGCCCAAGACTGAATACATTTGCTATGCCACTATTTACTTGTTCCTAACGAAAATAGGCATTGCTGTTCACGTAATAAGGTCTTTAGTCAGTTAGCTGAATAGTGTTGTACGTAAGTACGTACCTACGAACAATGTTGGTTCGTTGATAAGTAGTTTGAAGTTGCTCAAGGCTGTCGACTCGTGGAGGAGTAAAAACTTGGTCAAGGCCTGTTCTTAGTCAAATGGTTGTAATATGTCTGGTTTTGGCACTCTCTCGTGTATATTTGGAAATTTATAACGATTGTAACGTTGAATTAACAATAGAAAGGAAATGAGGGCTTTATCATTGAGGAAATTACTCGGAAATTGATAGTAACTGTGTATAATTCTAAAAAACAAATTGGTAACCATGGATAAGTATGTATTCTTTTGAGCCGAAAAGTATTTGAGTAATAACTGCACCTGTTTCGTTGCTTATTTACCAAAAACACATTATCTATTGGAGTGATATTCGGGTCTCATTTTAAACTAGCTAAAGGAATGAAACAATGCCACTATTCATGCAATGGCGTACAAATTCGGCCAACCTGGTGGATGCTATTCTGGCCGCTATCACTATTGGAATAGCAGTGACAGTTGCTTGGATTTGGGGAACATAGATTTGGTATTCATTATGCTAAGGTGCGTATTGATCGGCATCGTAACGTGACTGCAAGGGACCCGAAAACTTTAAGTAGACAGACTTAATGATGGTAAGAATATTTTGCTGGTGAGAATTTTTGTACTTATTAAGTTCTTGGGACATTCTCTTTTGGAAGGAAATTTACGAGTATAGAGTGGATAGCTTTATTGTATCGATAATTTTTTTAAACAAATAGTTTTTACAGCGTCTTTACGACAAAATAACCTAGATATTCCACAACTTAGATTTCTTATTCTTTATTGTACACACTATTTTATACAGACAATAAAAAATAGGACAGTTGATGTACATAGGCAAGCTTAACCCACAACTGGGTTTTCTTACAGCAAACCATATGAGTGCGAAAGAAATTTTGCATTAATTTGAGGAACTTTATATGTTTAATAAAAAATTAAACACATAAGTAAATTAAATCTAACTTAAAACTAAAAATATACTAAACAGATATGTGTGCAGCACACTATACATAATAGTTAGATCATTGGTTTAGATTCTCGATATCTTTTGAGCAAGAATATTCTTGCTCAAAAGATCTCGAGAATATTGTAAGAAAATACTCATAAATTCTCTTAAATTTTATATGGTAAGTATTTATAGACGAAACCGATTTTTTATGATAGGCTTTTTAAATTAGGAGAACTGTACAAGAAACAGCCTTACATCATACATGAACAGAAAATAACTAGAATAATTATATTAAATCCAAATAGCAAACAGTGTTCCTTTAGAAGAGGGTTTTGGCCATTATTTGGTATTGGCCAATTACATGTTAGGTATTTCCTAATCATCACAATTAACCAGTGATACATTATTTTATATTTTAAACGATTTGTTTCGTGAATATTCTCCTTCGAAAAGAAACTTGCAGAATATTAACTCGAAATAAAGAGTCACTCAGTGAGAAAATATTTTTACGACTCATCACTAGATAGGTACGGTATAGGTATTATGCCCAAGATTCATGTATGGTGACGACGCGATTCAAAATATCTGAGAAAACAGTTATTTAGGCGTTTTCTCTTCGGTATTTCTTCGGAAAAAAATCTCATTCGAATTTAACGAATCGTGATGTGAAAGTCGGACGGTCGGTATTTTTCGTCTGACCATACCATAGCTACGTAACGTCAGGAGAAGTACCTACCTAATCGACTGGAAAGGTTTAGTTACTCATTCAAATGAACGCGACGATACTATGTGATGAAATGTCCCATGCTTTCATGAATACCTGGCGTGTTTTCATCTAAGAAATATCTGAAATAACGACTAGGTATCGAACATCTTTTAGAGGTGCTCATGTGAATAAACTCCACGTAAATCGTCGAGTTATGAATATTTTGCAACATTTTTGTGAGGGTCTGCCGTCGGGTCTAGATTCTAGACATTTATTCTTGGTAAATAGCATTAGCTAAATAAATAGTAGCAATTTTTGAATATAAATTGTGTTCTTAAATATTTTGACTAATTTTAATTTTGTTTTCTATTGTGATTTTAATTTTGATATTGTATGTAATCTGATAGAATTACAATTTTTAATTTTAAGAATACGTCCTAATGTTTAGTTTTTATTTTAGTTTTATTAATTTTATATAAAAGTATATACTTTTAGCATTGTAAGTTTTAAGGGAAATTTGGTGCTAACCAAGAATTTGTGTCGTTTAAACATAAAGGAGTAATAAACAAACATACACACACACACACAGAAATACATACATACAAAATTTTACCTTTTTAATATTGGTGTGTCAGTAAGTGTAGAAACTCTGGTAGCGTTGTTTAATACCCAGATTTAGGACTTTGTCACTTTGTCTAGAATTTAAAGAGCATCATGATTCTTTCCGTCTCAACGCAGTAAGTACATCACAAGTCATGAGTCCATCATGGCAAACCTTTCTTTATCCTGTTTCGTGAGTAATTCATATGCGGTGCGCATAGGTAATACCGTCCAGCGAGTTTCCATGATTACTGATCCCTCTGCATTCAGCTTAATTTAGATACCTTTCACAAGACGAGACGGGTCAGCAACAAACTAGTGAATGGTTTGAATGTTAATTTGCTATTAATGTTAGGATTAACATATACAGTTTTTAGAACGAAAATTATCGCAGAATTAATGTGATAATTTCGTGTGTTGAGTTATTATGTTGAGTCAAAACTCAATCGTACCTATAGTACCTATCATTTGACTGGCATTTAATTTACGACACATCGAACAGATTCCTTCCAGAAATCGAGTGATAGATTTTTAACAACTTTATTCGATAGTTTAAAATTCAATAGTTGAGCAGTTTCCGTTGTCCACCAACATGTAACCATTGGCCATTGTGTTCAATTCACCATTGTTTCGACACAGTATTGGATCGCTGAGGGCCGCCACCGCGGCGCAACGTTATAGTGAGCGTTATCGCGCTAGGAGCGTGCGCCCGCGCACCGCTTGCGTCGAAATTCGTCGGTGTCATCGCACTGGAGTAGCCTAGTTACGACGATATTTCGATAGAAGTGGCCACCAACGTTTCCTACCTCTGCCAACGTAAATTTGGACAGTTAGTAGGAATACGTATTATAAATTTAAAAATACATATATTATAGTGGGGTACCGTTTGCACGTCAACGTGTTTTCTCATCATAGTAAGAGGTAGCTATACTTGTTTTTTAATGAGTATTCTTTAATCTAAATATCAATTGATTTATTATTTGTAAAGATACTTCATTGTTCAACGTTCTTTACTATGGTAACAATTTGAAGAGTATAATGCTCAAAAATCTGTGCTATGAATAAGTAGAGTAGATGTTTATATTTGAAAAGAACTTGTACGTAATTTGGTCTCTCTTTGTTATGCTAGGTCGAGGCTGGCGGCTTTGTCCCGCACTGAGTCTGACATCATTCGTCAGATGACCTTACCTTAGATGAGTTACTTCATTGAACGAACATTCTATTACAAAAATATTCTAACTGAATATTTATCTTCCAAATGTCAAAGCCGCACTATACACCTTATTCTATAATTACTGGTAGAGATCGTAGTGGTGAGGCGAAACCTGAACGTCTCCGGCGCGTATAGCCGAAGCCAGTCAAAATTTATATTTAGCTGCAGAACATGAATTTTCAATTTCCTCAGCTGAAAAGTTTATTGTGAAATCTATATTGGGAGGCCGCCAGATAATATTCTTCATTTTATAACCGTTCTACTTTCAAAGTCACGAAGATTGAACTGCGACTTTGTTAAGTAGGCACTGAAAGACTCGTAAACTTTGTAGAGATAGGTGCTATTTTTACTAAGTTGTGTTTCTTATGTATTTACTTTTGTAAGTTATTTTAGGGATTATTTTGGTTTCTGGAAGAAGATGATTTCAAATCTCATTGAATGGGTAGTGGAGAATAGTACATTATGATATAAGTGTGTAATGTTAGTGATTACCGTCGAGGCGGTATTTAGACCCGAGCCGTGGCGAGGGTCTTAAGAGAGCCAAGAACGGTAATCATTAATTACTCACGTGTGTCATACGACGTTTTTCAAAACACTTGTGAAGAAAACAACAGTAAAACTAGTAAAATTTTCTATGACATGGCGGTAAAAATCTGTTTTCATAGGCGCGCGCATCATTCTTTTTTATTTACCCCTAGAGGAAGGCTATGGCTATAAGGTATTTTGATCATACTGCCTAATCTTATGTTTTTTTTTTAATTGTATTTTATTAAATAAATCGTTTTTACAGGTTAAATTTGTCCATTTTAACTTGTAAATTGGATGAAATAAGTAAGACACTAATTTATATACTATTAAACGCAATAACATAATGGGAATTTTATTCGAATTCAAAATTTGTTTTGCGAACAAAGAGGTTGAACAAAAAGGTTTTAATATAATCCAAATGTCACAGTTTGGTAACGAGTGCCATTATATACCTAAGTTCAGTGCAATAAGAGTCACGTTGAAAAGAATGTTTTTGGAAAATCCTACAAATTTACTCTCTCCATGCTCTGCAGAAGTGACATTATTTTTTTAGGATCCCATTTTTTCTTTTATCATCAAACGTGTCCTCCCGCTGGAACCGGTGGGGCGAGAAGGATGATAGGTACTCCTTCACGCTCCACCCTGAGCGAGAACAGTTAGAACCCACCGGTGTTCCTTCGGTTTACGTTCCTGGGCCGCGGCAACTCTTTCGTACAATCCCGTAGCTGAGTTATCTCTGAAACTTTTTTTTTTTAGAGCTTGTGTTGTACTAGACAACTGACAAACATACTTATATATTTCTAAATTTAAAAAAATAGGAACCGTTTAATTACATAAAGAGACTTTCTCATTACATTACATTAGAATACATTAAAATTACAAATGATTATAATAATAAAAAATACATTAATGTCTTAAATTAAATGACAATCGTCAATAAATAACCCGCCCCTGATCGTTCCCGGTGGTTCAATTTCTAAATACATACATATTATAGATAAATTACACCCAGCCACAGAACAAATGATCGTGCTCATCACACAAACATTGTCCTGGGTGGGAATCGAACCCACGACTTCCAGCATAGCAGTCAGGGCCACTAACCACTAGACCAGTGGTTCTTAACCGGTGGTCCGCGGACCACTGGTGGTCCCTGGAAGCATCCCAAGTGGTCCGCGGAGCCATCCTAATAAATAAGAATAGTCGGGAATAAATCTTGAGGAAATTTGAAGCAAAAAGGCAATTTCTTTACAAAACTTCGAGACGTTGATTTTGTTACCTACCTTTATTTTCATCGACATATTATTATATTGTTAGCAGCGCGCTGCTCACAATATACGGTTCTCGGCGCTTCTGATTATTAAAAACAAGTACCTAAATCGGTTGGATGCCACTTGGCGATATGCGTTTGGCTTTGGATAGCACTTCCAAACCAAGGATTCAGAAGTTAGTAAAGAGTATGTAGTCACAAAAATTGCATTAAAATCGTAACTGTATTGTAGATACTGTAAAGAAAATTAAAATACTGAGGGCTTTAAATAATTTTATGCGTGTTTTATTTATACATGAATTGAAACATGTATTTACATTTAGGTACTTTATATTAACTACAGGCTAATTAACCAACTTGGTGGTCCATGGCAAGACAAAAATTTTGTCATTATGGTCCCTCAAGCCTATAAGGTTAAGAACCACTGCACTAGACCAACAGGCCAGTCAAAGTTTTTCCCCTTCAAAGAATGTTGCTCACAATTTTCTTTATTCCGAAAAAGGTATCTAATTTATCATAAAGTAGGCACCTAGTTGCGTGAGTACACTAATTGCAACTGATTGTTGTGATCTTCCAGGCGGAACTCGGCCAATTCACCACCACTATTTTACCATCATTGACACTCTTGAACTTTGGCACACATAGCTCATTGGTCTGCAGCCATTAAGATCTTGATAATGATGTAGATTTTAAATTGTATTGACATTTTCTTTTCATTGTTTATCCACAAGTTTTTCTCGTGGATTCACTCCCGTAGCGTTTAGGGATGAAAAGAAACATATCAAATCAGTACTTTCCCTATAGTTTATTTCAAAAACACCTCAGTAAAATGCTCCAGGGTAGTTCTTTTATGCAATTTGCCGTTTAGTATTGAATAGAAAGGTAAAAAATAAATATTAGCTGTAGTGACATGTATGCAAAGAGATTTAATTGGTAGTATATATTTAATGTCTTTGCATGTATGTATTTTTTTCTTTTTTTTTTTTCCCCGGTGGGAAAATCATCAATGTATGTGTTGTGTGTATGTGTGTGTGTATTGGTAATTGTTGTATTTGTTGTTGTAATTGTTGTGTATTGTTGTGTGTTGTATTTTATGAATATAATATATTCATTTAAACCCTCTAACTTATCGAAGAACTAAAATGTGCCGTTTTATTAATAGAGTTATGATGATGGTTTTAATGAGAATAGTTGTGCAAATACATACATGTCGTTACCGCTGTTGGAATATAACAAAAACAAATCCATCCTACTTCAACACTATGATTTCTCTTTCTAACCAATAAATATTGTATTTAATTGGTCTGAACCCCTCGTCAGCACTTGACTGAAATCCCTAGTATGGTTACAGTTACTGTATTCCTTTAGCCTTGCTTAGAAGCACACGTCTCACGTAATATTACTGAAACAAACCTTCCAATATAAAGTAAAGGATTAATAAATAGTTATTATTCAAAACCTTAAAACCGTGTTTGCTTTGGTGTCCACCTATTAACCCCAACAACCACAAATATAATTTTTAGTACCATAGTACGCGAATTTGAGCTGAAAAAAGAAACTCTTTGTAAGTACCTACTTCATCGTTTAGTTTACGAAGGGCGCTCCTACTGATGCGGGACACTCAGAACTATCATTTCGTACCGTCCGTAACTCGATATCTTGTAGAAAATGCTTTGTATTTATTATATATAAGTTTAATCAACAATCAAATATTCTATAGAGACAGACAAGGTGATTGATTGGACTTTCTCACTATGAAATTGTTCCATTCACAAGGTTACAGAAAAGTGTGACAAATCATAAAACGCTGCCAATTATAAATGGATTTATAAATTTTGTGTGTCACTGAGTTTTAAACTAGTAAAATACTCGTTCTTTGTGAACGAAACTACTAGCGTGGGACTTTAGACTTTCACATTCGGTTCTTTTTTGAAGTTCACGATAGAAATCGCCTTGTTGGTCGAATGGAGGCGAGGACAAGCGGGAACCTTGAGTTCATGGGTTGGATGCGAGGTCGATGCCGAACTAACACGAACGTGACGCCGACTACAAAGACTTCATTTATACAGAAGTACATTGCTACTAATAAAGGGTCTACCTTTCGAACGTTAGCGTTATGTAACTTAGGAAAATCACGGGTTTCGTAATATATGGATTATATAACTAAATATGTGAAACTAGCTTTTTTTTTTTAAATTGATTTAAACTAGTGCTTGACTGCGATTCCACCTGATGGTAAGTGGTAATGCAATCGTTGATGGTTAGGCGCACTAATTTATTGAGAGCCTATTCACTCTAGCCTTGAAGAGACCCAAATTATAATCGGACGGGAAAATCGCAGAAGGCAAATTATTCCAGTCCCTCGATGTACGCGGTATAAACGACGAGGCAAAACGCTTGGTCCGGACCGTAGAAGTTTCAACAACGTAAGGGTGGACACTCGCCGTTCGTCGGCTTGTCCGAAGGTAGAAATGAGATGGTGGAATTTAATTTAAATTTATTTTTTACTCACTATTTCGTTCATATGAGTGTCAGTTATTGCGGACGCGTAGTCGAAGTCAAAGCCTGGTAAAAAGTAGCCGAGGTCTTACTTTGGGGCTTACTTTGTACCATATTTTATGAAAATCGGTTCAGTTGTCTAATCGTGAAGCGCTACAGACAGATAGAGTTACTTTCACATTTATAATAGTATAGTATGGATTGGCTATATACATGATATATACTTCTGTATATAACTCATTGACTACACAGAGTGGAATTTAATTTACTGAATTCTGTGTTCTTCGAAACCAGCTCAACAGACAGTCGTAGCCTGGTCCATTGTTCTGAGTTCGTACAAAAATCCTAAATAGAAAACCCGCTCACTATTACTGCTATTATCCAATTGCAAAGTCGTTTTCTTTCCATAAGAAAAACTTGTGGTTCATTGGTAAGTGTACTTAAGTATTAAGGTATAAGGTACGGTACTAGGGTATATGGTATAGGATACCTAAGCATTACCATTCTGCGTGGCAACGCCGCCAGTCTTTTGAAAACACTACCAGTCGACAGCGATGTGAAAGAAGAGAATGAAGAGGTTGCTTAACTACAAAGACACAAAACACACACAACAAAGCCACTACAAAGCCTCGAGCACAGGCGCAGGGTAGCCAGCCTATCGGTATTCTACAGGTTGCATTTTGGAGAGTGTGCGCGGGAATTGCATGACTTGATCCCGCCATCTCCTTTCTACCATCGGACAACCCGACGTTCGGCGAGTATCCACCCTTACGTTGTTGAAACTTCAACGGTCCGGACTAAGCGTTTCGTTTCGTCGTTTATACCGCGTACATCGAAGGACTGGAACAATTTGCCTGCTGCGGTCTTCCCGTACAACTATAATTTAGGTGTCTTCAAGGCTAGAGTGAATAGGCTCTTAATAAACTAGTGCGCCTCACCATCAATGATTGCATCGCTGCTTACCATCAGGTGGGATCGCAGTCAAGCACTGGTTTATATGATTTAAAAAAAAAAAGAAAAAAAAATATTTAGATGAACAATTTATTTATTAAATATATAGGTACAAGTTAAAGTGGTTTATTTAAACACAAAAGCAAGCAAGATACCTAGGTGGGTACAAATTTTTATTATTGAACGCAATAAATAACCTAGTGTGAATTTTTTTCGTAATAAATATTTGTTTTGAGTAGGTCCCTACAGATGTTTATTTATTTATTTTATTTATTATTATTGATAGGCTCGCGTTTGACCACCATCTCACCTGATGGTAAGCGATGATGTGGCCGACGATGGAGCACGCTTGCCTAGAAGTAACCTATTCACTCTTGACTTAAAGCCCCTAGGTTGTAGCTATCAGGGAACACAGACTCCGGTTTATTAAGAAGGTTTTAGCTCGCCGTCTGGCCGCGTCCGTCCGGTAACTGTCTGGAGCGAGCTCGAGTCGTCGACGGCGCGTAGTGTTCCAAGCGCGCCTGAAAGAGATGTCAGCAAACCGTAGGGGCTCAGCAGGGTCGAAGCCTACTGGGGCCATGGGTTGTGCGAAATAGAACCCCGGGGCCCTGGAATGAAAGCAACGAAACAGGAGTGAATTTTAGTCAGTAAAAGTCTGACACGTAAAGAGCGCGAGAAGTCTTTGGATGAATTCCCACATAAAAAAAAAAACTAAGAGTCCTACAAATTTTAGCTTTATAATGTTCCTCCAGTCTTCCTTCTAGTCTTCCCCATAATTACCGACGGCGATGGGACTTGGACTTTTTCAAAAAAGGTCGTCCGCGATCGTTGCGATGCATTCAAGATTTTGTGTTGTTTTCCGCACAAACATATCAATCTTACGCGAACTAAACATCAAGACTAGACTGTCAACTACCAGTACGCGAAGAGTACTCACTAGAGATTATTAGCCACATAGCTAGTAAAAATGGCCACATAGCCAGGAAAAATTGTCACATAGCCAGGAAAAATGGTCACACAGCCAGGAAAAATTGTCACATAGCCAGGAAAAATTGTCACATAGCCAGGAAAAATGGTCACATAGCCAGGAAAAATTGTCACATAGCCAGGAAAAACAGCCACAACCTTAAATAGCTAATGATAACTGTAATGCTCGATGGAAAACGACCAAAAAGAACAGAGCAGGCCCGCTCCACACTGGACACCCAATTGCACGTCGCACTTCATGATGCCAAAGACCAACACAGATAGCTAGGCACCAGTTCTAAGAAGTGACGGTATCCTAAAAATGTGTTCTTTCATCGTTTTGAGAGCAGTGGCGGTGAAATAAATTACACAATGTAAAGCATCTATCTGGGTTTAACTTATCTAACCACAATGGGCAAGTCGTAAGTCGAGGCTTTTACGTCTGGGCCACCACTGATCCTTGATTATACGAAGTGCCTGCAGAATTTTTAGACGAGTATTCGTTTATCTCTTCTTTGACCTGAAAACCGGTCAAAGATTTGCACTAAAGTATAATTTGACACGCACTAACACAAAAAATTAATTCAGACAGAAACTAGCCCTAGAATAGTGAAGGATTCTTCAAAATAGAGTCGGAAAAGCCGCCCTGTAACGCAAAGGGCAACTGAAGGTACACGGGTGTTTTTTAGTCAGCAAAAGTCTGACACTCCCTATCACTCCATCTAGAAAAAAAACCCTAGGATCAGAACAAAAATGTTTTTGAAACGGTCTCAAAAACAACTTAAAATGTTGGTAAATTTAGAGTAAGTAGTTTTGATAATACGTAGTTTAGCAGTCATTAGCATTTTTGTCTGATTCACATTCACAGTTATGACTGTAACGTACTACGTGTATTACCTACATGTCTATTCTAGTACATAATTCGCTAAGGTAGCAGAATTTAATCGTTCATTAGTGAATAGGAGCATCCCTTGCAGACCCATAATATCGCATGTCATCTGTGCTCCTTGGAGTGAAGGCTGCTCATTAGGACTGGCATTGATTACAGTCAGACCATTTTTTTTTCTTTTTTTTTTAATAGCCTGTACTGTCCCACTTCTGGGCCAAGGCCTCCCCCCACTTCTTCCAGGTATTCTTTTCTTGAGCCACCTCGAATCAGTCCTTGTGGTAGGCATCTAGGTCGTCTCGCCATCTTTTCCCAGGTCGACCTCAGCGGCGTCGTTCATCTTCAGGTACTCACTTTGTGGAGACTCTTGCCCACCAGTCAGAGTGCATACACCTGCCCAATCCCATTTTAGCCTGGCAGCCTTTTTTCCTACGTCCATAATTCCCTTCTTTTGACGCAGCATGGTGTTCCTCACTCTGTCGGCCCTCTTGACACCCAGAATGCTTTGAATTGCTGGCTTAAAACTACTGTATCGCTAGGGGACATACTCCCGGGGCAAAAGGTATCCTATGTCATATTCCTGTTCATCAACATCCAAATCCGTTCAGTCATTTCAATGTAAGGGAGTCACCATTATAATATTAGTGAAATTTTGTGACTGAGTATATTTGTTACTAAAACGCGTTGTGCCGACCCCAAATAAAACGGGACAAGGGCAGGAAGATGATGATGATGAGTATATTTGTTACTTGTTCACGCTCGAAAGGCTGAACGGCTTTCGATTAAAACCTACTACACGAGTAGACCATGTTCTGAAATAGCATATAGAATACTTTTTATCACGCCACGTAGCAGCTGGTTAAAAATAATTGACCCAGCAATTAGCCTTCTATACATTAGTTTGAAGGAGAGTCCCCTGTAATGAGAACATCTTGTGTGATCTCTCTTGTATGCGCGTAACACGATGGCGGTGACGTCACATTTTAGTTTAAGCATCCTCTTTCTGTTGCTTGATAGTTTTCCCTCCCACTAGAATGGACTCTAACTTACTTATAAATTTGAACGGATTCGTAAAATAATTTTGTAAAAAACTAGATACTTATTGATACAAATAATAAAAAAAAAAAACGAGTCAGCTACCAATTGTGGAGGAATTGCTGTTCTCGTGGGCGTAAAGCACAATTTCAATAGAATAGAATAAAACTTTATTGTACACCAAAATAGTAACAAAAACTTATAAACTAACTTAATCTATGGGTACAATGGCGGTCTTATCGCTAACAGCGATTTCTACCAGACAACCTTAGGATGGACTGTAAGAACTTGACATAAAAAAGAGGGGGTAGACTGCGGTGTACTGCAAATTAAATTCAATAATAATATTCAAAAACGTTCTACAACTTTCACATAACGCCATCTAGTCCCAAACTAAGCAGAGCTTGAGCTATGAGTACTAGAGAACTGATAAACAAACTTATATATTCCGAAATACAAACATATTAAAGATAAATAACACCCAGACACAGAACAAATGATATAACATTTGTCTTGGGTGGGAATCGGCCTCCGGTATAGCAGTCAGGGCCACTAACTATTAGAGCAACAAGCCCGTCGATTAAAACAGACCAAAGTCTGTTTTGAGAGATTCTTTAAATGCACAGAGAGTTTACTTAAATTAAGAATCAATAGACATTTTTATTTTAAGCAATAATAGAAAAAAAATATTGTTTTATCCTCACAAAGGTTTCCTTAAAGTAACTTATTAAAAAGGAGTAAGAATCTCCTTTACAAGAGACTGGAGTCCGTACAAGGGAGACGGAGTCTGTGTCACGGATCGCCAGGCCCAAACCCTGAAAAATACAATTTAAAAGAAAAGGTCAACAGATGAAAAGGATGGAAAAAAGAAAAGGTGAAAAGGTAACATCTGAATGTTGCTCGTCGACCTGTATTTACCTACCGTAAGGTAATCAGAAATCATGAAAGCAATCAAGAAATATACAATACTTAATCATGCTCAACTGTTACATATTATAATAACAGAAAGCGAACGACATAGCTGTTAGAAATTCTTGCGTTCTGCCACAACGGCCTTTAAATTCCAACATTATTATCGAGTGTACTTAGGTGTTTGGGACATTCTAGTCTACGATGAGAAGAATGCGAATGCTAACACTAGTTGGCTTTACAACGTGAAAAAGTGGAGGAGAATCCGAACTATTTCTGTTCAATTCAGAAAAAAGTCTTCGTTATAATTTGAATTAAAGCTGCACTTTTCAGTATGGTGATCATGAATAATTTTGAAGGAGCTCGAGGCTAAAATAATAACAACCGCGGGGGTCGACCTTTAAGGTAAAGCTATCCTTGTCGCAATGTCGCGGTCACTTTACGAATGGGTGATCATATTAAGAGCGCTCAACCCGTGATACTATTTCCATAAAACCGCTCTTACGTGATTATACGTCATCATACATCTTTCTCTAGATATTTTGGAAACAGATATCTTGTGGTTATTATCTAGGTTTCTATTGAAATTGAAACATACATTTGTATTAAAGTAATTCCGTAAAGACCTTTGAAAATCTGCTATTTTGCATGAACTTTGGCCCTTCATAAACTTTTTTACTTCCTGGAACAAGTTTTGTAAAGTTTCGAATGCTAACAGAGTGTTCGTAAAGAGAGATAACGCCTCTCTTTTTGCTTTTCCTCTATTAAACATTGCGTTGTTTGAAACAAAAAGTTTTTTAAACCGTGCTCGTGGTGACGATAGACGGTTCGGGAAGAATTCCTTAAGAGCAGCCAACCCTACATTTTCATTGTTTTTCATACAACCACTCTTACGCGATTATGATGTTGTTACACATTTTTCATTAGATATTTTGGAAACACAGATATCTTGTGGATATTTTTTAGGCTTCTATTAAAATCAATTTATAAATTTGTGTAAATTTAATCCAGAAAAGACCTCTGCAAGTCTACTATTTGGCATGAACTTTGACCCTTCATAATGTACTGAAAAATTTAAAAAGTCAAATAATATAAACAATAAAATCCTTGCAAATTTAATCAAGATCCTGAATGACGAAATTTTTTTCCAAAAACTTTTACAGTTTAAAAAAAACACGTAATTCCTGGAACAAGTTTTGTAGTAATAAGCTGCTCCCAGTTGGATAGACAAACTGTTTGTCAAATTTTACGTGTTTGTCAAATTATTTGATAGTATACAGATTTGTTTGACGCATTTGTCAAACAGCCTACGTGTTTGTAATGATTGATGAAAATATATCAGTTGTCCTGGCGTCATTGAGGCTCATGAAGGGAGCTGTTTACGTGGCGTAGAGCCACGTAAACAGCTCAACAGGGTAGAAAATAATAAGTTTGACAGTCTTTGTCAAACAAAGATCGCTTACAGGGCGATTATGCGATTCCAACCTTTATGCTGAAATCAACATAAAGCGTGTCTTACATCCAAACTAATGAATAGAGTCTTATCGTAATGCCTACCAGCATTTAAAATTTATGAGATATTATTGGTATTTCAGAAACGCTTTTCGGAAAACAGTAGGTAAATGTTACAAAATTTTAATTAAACATTTTCTGAAAATAAACACAACCAGGTAAATGTTTCACATGTGCGGTAAAACGTCCAAATCCGATTTATTTGTAAGCCTTTTCAAATGGCTTTCCTTACTTCGGTCCTTTTAGTTTTCATCTCTTTTGTCTTTGCAGTGCTTTGCATTTTGGCTCGCAACGATTGCATTGTTTACTACATTTGTGCATTTCTGTTGTTCCGGTTTATGTACTTAAAACCAGGCGAACAGTACACACAGATAAAGAAAATCGAAATTAATGGTTTTTGAAATTAAAGCTATTATAAACAAACGAAATTGATGTTGACACTTAGCTATTGGTCTAGAAGGAAATCAAAAAAGCTATGAATAGGTTAGGTCAGGGATTCTCAAACTTATTGCCCCCACGTACAGTCAAGGGTCATAAGTGCAGTTCCACCTCATCAATGCCAAAATGTCTAAAATTTCGTTGTAGAAGAGGGTCAATGGTTCATGACTGATTTAATTGGTAGCATAGAATCTAAAGTATTGAATAAAATAGTTGTGGTCTATTGAACTTTAACGACAAAAAAATTTTAGACACTTTAGCATTGGTAGAGTGCAACTGCAATTTTGATCCCTGACTGTACCTCTGCTAAAGTTCCTAAACGACCTCTACAATCCCGAAAACGAAAATAATAAAATGTAGTTGAATAAGAAAGTCTGAAAATTTATTTTAGTAAAATATTAACATCAAGTTGATTTCTGCATTTTTGGTTTTGTAATGACTAGGTGTGGAAACCAACTCTCACATAGCACCACCGTTGTGTCGCACACACTTTTAATCTATCCAGCCATCTTTACGAAAATATTATCGCCCCTCTACCATGAAATGACGCACCCGAAGGCGTTTGCGTATCCTACCTTGAGAAACCCTGAATTATTGAAATATATATATATAACTAAATTATATATTCACTAGCTTCTGCGATAGTTGGTTTCTCCATACAAACTTCCAACACTCGTTTTACCCCCTTAGGGGTGGAGTTTCGTAAAATCCGTTCTTAGCGGATGTCTACGCCCTAGGAACCTACCTGCCTTTTAAGTTTGTAGGTGTTATATTTTTTGAGATTTCGTGATTAATCAGTGAGTGGTATTCGCTTTTATATTTAAAGAAGATTAAAAGGAGACACGCTGCGCTGATACTTAAGTTTTTTTTTTATAAGGGCAAGATAGTGGTGGGGAAACAGAAATTTTATGCAACATTCGATAACATATTAAATGAAAATGTGCTAAGTCCGTTGTCTATGATGTATTCTATCTCACATCTAACGTCAACTACAATATTCTGTGATTATTGTAGTTGACGTGTTACCTATTGCTATATGATACATGTCATTTAAATAATAGTATTTTTTGATTTAGTTGAGTACTCTAATTACACAGATATCATCGTTATTGACATGTTGTTCTGCGTATGACAGGCATTATTGAATTGCTGGGTAAATGCCTATATATTTGGATTCATGTGGACAGGTATTAAAGCTCTGTTATTTATTAAAACTTTATGTAACAAAAAGGTACAAAGGATTTGATTTACGGGTCAAGCAAAGTGTTATTGGGGTTTGTACTTAAAATTTCTTAGTGCAGCACAGAGCCTGGCTACGTGCTCATCACCATCGTCATCATTTTAGCCAAAAGACGTCCACTGTTAGACACAGGACTCCCCAAAATGTCACCACAACAACCGGGGCTGTGTGTATCGCATCCGACCCTGGCGACCCTCACCAGGTCATCGGTCTACCTTATGGGAGGTCTACCAACGCTGCGTCTTCAGCGTACTTCTGCGTAACGGACTCATTAAAATTGGTTCGCCCTTTTACATAAGATTTTAGTTATCGAAATGTGGGTTTGCCACAGCCTAAAATTTTCAGGTAATTTTACGCTGTGTTAAGAAACGCATGAAAAAAGATGGCTACATCTGCTGAGAAGTGCAATGCTGATCAGCATAGTACTATTGATAACAAATAATTGTAATTTATGCAAATGATTCCGTGGTGGGATGCTCCACGCGTTACAAAATGCAGTTTCATGCATCCGTCTTTCTAAATATGTGGTCACGTTAGGACGTATTAGAATTTATTAGTAATGCGTCTTTTGACGCATATTTTTACTGGTTTCATATATAAATTAACTTTAAATATATATCCCATTATATGGTTATTTGTATTTAGAAGTGGTTTGTAATCTCGAATAGTAATTTCACCCCCTGAAAGATTTTTAGTGTTTAATTTTTTTATTAACAGTATTTTGAACGTACTTTGGAAAAACTAGTTAATAATGACTAAGTTTATTATTAATTCAGGTATATTGGTGTCAAATTTCAAGTTTCTCCAGTCCAGGAATAGGATTCTTCCTTACAATCTTTAACACGCACTAAACCTTTTTATACGAGTACCTACTTAGTTTTGAAAAACGAATAACGACAACCTTTATTTGTGATTATAGTTTCAAGATTTGGGCTCTTTGAATGAAATTTTGGATACAAACGAAATCTCCCCCTTCCCCCCCCCCCTTAAAAGTTGTATTTCAAGGCCCGGAAGTCACAGCGGAGCATCGCCGTGTCTTCGTGCAGGCGATCGGCGGCGGCGACCTTTCGCACCGGGCCCTGGTTCAGGCCATGGTCCAGAGCGAGAGGGATTGGCAGGCGGTCTCCACCTTCTGTGAAGCAGTGATGTTAGTGAAGTAGATGGCCGCACGCGATAGGCGTTATCGCTATCAGCCACGGTCCTCGACTTACGATTTGGCCCATTCCCTCTCCTAGAGTCCTCTCTTCTTAGGCCTCCTGGCCTGAGTCTCAGCAGTAGGATCCTTATAAGGCTGATTATGCTTATGCTTTAAATGTTTTTTTTTACCCGACTACGGCAAAGCCAAAGGAGGGTAGAATAGAATAGAATAGAATAAAACTTTATTGTACACCAAAATAGTAACAAAAACTTATAAACTAACTTAATCTATGGGTACAATGGCGGTCTTATCGCCTTATATTCACGAGGGTTATGATTTTGAGAGGCTATGTATGTATGTATGTATGTTCATCTGTTCCCTCATAGCTCTTAATCTACTTATCGGAACTCGACATATGAGGTGTCGTTAGAACCGTCTTAATTGCCCGCTGAACATAGGCTACGTGACGTGTCACAAGATTTGATATGGCGCCCTCTAGCGGACAAAAAATAATGTAGTAAAAAATAAAAATGGAAATAAATACGCCGTGTTTGAAAAGTAATTTGAAAGGATTTCACTTGTATGTACATTTCCAAAATATTGCTCAAATTTAAAGTAATGCCTTCTAGCGGACAAAAGTCATGTGTTAAAAAAAATGTTAAGATAAATACACCATGTTTAATATCATTTCACTGGTACTTATCAAAAAATATCATCAAAATTCAAAGTGGCGCCCTCTAGTGGGCAAAAATTAATTTACCATTATTAATTAGAAATTTTAAATTTATCTTTTACACGAAACACAAACAAAAAGAAACGACGCTGAAAAAGTATGAAACAAGATTTTCAGGATGCTGAAATAAACAAGGTAAAAAGAAAAGCCGTAGTCACACGTTATTAAAGTGTTTCGGTTGGTACCTATAACGTGTGACTGCGGCTTTTCTGTCGTTTTTTTTTGTCGTAGTCGGGTATCTTTTTTTTTTATTTATACAATATTAGTGTTTTTTTTTTTTAAATATTATGAAGAGAAAAGATTGTATTATTGTTTGTAATGAATAAATTCTAAAACAAATGGCCCCGTTTTAAAAGTTTATCACTGAGTGACGTACGAGTAGGCTATTTATTTGCTTTTTTAATGCGGGCGGAGCCAGTGGCAGACGCTAGTATTTTCTTAAATATTAGCGTTTGCGTCCGTTCTTAAGTTTATTCATAAGAATAGAGAATCATCATCATCATCATCATCATTTCAGCCGAAAGACGTCCACTGCTGGACATAGGCCTCCCCCAAGTGTCGCCACAATGAACGGTCCTGTGCGTCTCGCATCCATCGGACTCCCGCAACCGTCACCAAGTCATCGGTCCACCTTGTAGGAGGCCTTCCAACGCTACGTCTTCCGGTACCGAATAGTGAATAAACGAAACATAATAAGTACTTGAAATAAATTCTAAAAACAAGCTCTCATCCCTTCACAATTGTAAATACCTATAATAACGTTAATATTTCTCCATTCTCATCGTTTTCCAAAGTAGGCTTATATTCGTCTGAAGTGCTTCGCCATTGTAATCAAGATTGGATTGAAAACGGAAAATGTACGCACGCTTACCCACATTTACCTTTCTCGAGAATTTGTTCTTGTATGTTTGTTTTTGATTTCAAAATGTAATTTGTACCTAAATACTCGTACTTAATTTACAATAGCATAGCATAGCATAGTCAGCCTTATAGTGTTCCCACTGTTGGGACTCAAGCCTCCTCTCTAGGAGAGGGAATGGGCCGTAATCCACCACGCGGGCCCAGTGCGGGTTGGTGGATGCCACATGTCTTCGAATTTTTGGTTCTAGGACATGCCGATTTCCTCACGATGTTTTCCTTCACAGTTTTGAGAGCAGTGGTGATGATATAAATTACACAAAGTAATGCGCCTGGCTGGGTTTGAACCCGCGACCTACAACTCGTAAGTCGGGGCCGTTACCACTCGGCCACCACTGCTCTAATTTACAATATTTGAATTATATATTTTTTTTGTTACTAGGTGGTTTTTGATTCGAATCATTACTCAGCTTTAGTATTGTCAGCAATGAAAAATGACTAATGATGACATGAGTAACCCATTCATTTCTGGTGTGCTTCTTAATGGACATGCTTTTGTAACAACATGCAGCATGAAATTAAATTGCCAATATAAAGTTAAGATAATGCTGCATGGTAGCAACAATAGTAGCAGTTAACCCTATCGAATGACTTTTTCTGAAATATAGAGTCTCAAGGAGATGTCAGCAAACAGTTGGGCCCCCGGCAGGACCGAAGCTTACTGGGGCCATGGGTCCCTAGAACAAAGGCAAAGAAGGAACAGGGTGGGTTTTAGTCAGTAAAAGTCTGACATTTCCTCTCGCTCCGCCCAAGGGCGAGAGACGTCAATATCCCACCTATAAAAAAAAATGTGTTAGACAAACTGAAAGGATTGCAGTATATAAGTAAGTCGAGAGTGAATAGGTTGCTTCTAGGTAAGCGCGCTTCATTGTCGACGGCATCGTCGCTTTCCATCAGGTGAGACAGGCGTCAAGCGCGAACCTATCTAGAATTAAAAAAAACGTGTTACGGTCGCAAGTCATATTTTAATGAACATATAACCTGACACTGACCTGCAAAATGCAAAATCATTAAAAAGATGGATATCGCGAGCTACCCAGGAGCATTCACAAATTAAGTATTTAGAGGCATGTGGAACAGAGAGTAAAGCCCCTCATACCTCCGTCGAAAAGGGAGGATCCTCCGACCAGACGGGTGTTATGTCTGGTGGGCAGCTGCCCGATAGATGATTTCGGGCTGTTCTATATGTTCCAATCGCGCGAAGAACTTTAATTGCGCGATGCAGGCTTAGTTCTTATGTGACGCCATAGATGTCGCTATAAGTATTTTGAATTAAACAAAACACTATCGATATTTATGTGGTCACAACGAGACGCACAGGACCGTTCATTGTGGCGACATTTGGGGGAGGCCTATGTCCAGCAGTGGCAGCAATAGGACCTGAACCCATTGTGCCGCTCCCCTTTGGATACCTACGCAATCTGGTAAGGAAACGAACTAGAAACCTACATCACAGACTATGGAAAGACCACAGTGAGTGCAGGCAGGCCAAGGAGGCACTTCCCTCCATCGATGGCCGCTTTACTACGAAACAGGCCCTACGACTGACTAAACCTCAGTTGCGAAAAGTGACGGCCGTAACAATTGGCCACGGGACCAGTTTAATAAGCACCTCTCTGTCATAGGAGTTACAGACAGCCCACTGTGCAGAGTCTGCATGGAGGAGGACGAGACAGCAGCACAATTTATTCTGCTTCTAAGCTGCCCAGTTGTCGCTGGATACAGGGCAAAATACTTCGGAAACCCAGGTAACCTCCGCGAAATGGTCAATAACAACAAGGCGCTGCTGGCCTTCCTGGAGGAGCTGGGGTGGCTCGAATGACGCATTAGTCCCACCCGTACGCAAAATACGCGCTTAGTCGTGGAGTTGCGGATACCAGCCCGAAATACTAATACTAATACTACTAATGTCCAGCAGTGGACGTCTGACGGCTGAAGTGATGTGATGATGTGAGGTCATAATATCCAGCGGTTCTAAGTATACCATGGTTCAGCGCGAGGCAGGTAAGTCTTCGCACTGAGATTGTGAGTTCGTAGAATATTAGAATGGCAGGTGTCGATAAAACAGATCGCCTTTTTTTTGTTTTGGCTTCGCATGGTTTGTTCATTTAGTCAGTGTCAAGTTTAGAAAGTATTTAGTTTTTTTAGTCACTTTGGGTTCCATTAGAGTGCGGATGTAAAACATTCTAATATTTTTGAAATATTTGGCGGCAAATGTAGGTGTCGAGTCAACGATACCTATATTGGCTGGCAAATACTTCAGTGCTGTCAAATACTTCAGTTTGAGGTACGAGTAGTCAACACCATAATAAAATTTTCAGCTCCATTTTACCGAGACAGCGCTTGTTTCAATGACATATTATCCAAGTGAAACCCGGGGCCCTGGGCCGAAGGCAAAGAAGGAACAGGATTGGGTTTTTAGTCAGTAAATGTCTGACACTATCTCTCGCTCCGCCCAAGTGCGGGATTTGTCATAAGATGATTTTCCCACCCAATAAAAAAAATATATTGTGTATACACTTGGGATACAGAATTACACCAATTTCCCATCACAATATCTACTAGGAATAAATTTGTAAATAATTATAACAACTACTGAAGTTCACTCGAAAAAATCCAGCCATAACACCAATGCCTAGTGTGAGACAAACTCGTTTACGTGATCGACACGTTCGTGACGGTTGGCGGTCCGATTGGTCCGCTCCAAGCTCTTAACCAATCAGGGAGCCGAACGAGGCAAACGTTTCGATCGTGTTAACGTTAAAAATAACTCGCACTCAGTGCACAGAGGGCTAGTGTCATTTTTATAACGTACTTCATTGCGTTAAACCTCAATATGGAAACAGCAACATGGAAAAAAAGTATGTAGATTCGTGTCAGAAGGGTCGAAGCCTACTGGGGCCATGGGTAGTGTGAAAACGAAATGCAACGAAGGAACAGGAGTGGGTTTTTAGTCAGTAAAAGTCTGACACTATCTCCCGCCCCGCCCAAGAGCGGGATTTGTCATTAGATGATTTTCTCACCTTAAAAAAAAAATAGATTCGTCTAACAGACCAAACATACCTTTCAAATCTCAGATTTCGTAAATAATCTGCTTATTTATTTCCATAAGTGGATAAAAAACAAAATCCAATTAAATTTTGATTCAAAGCTCCTATGTCAAGAAAATAAGATTAGAACTGAAGGGCTCTAAAGGATCTCAAAGCCCCATCGGGAGAACAAAAGCGATAACGTTGACATAGTTAGTTGAAATATGAGGACTACCGATCATTATTTGCTTGTGTTTGCTTACCTTGTTCCAGCAAACATATTAAGAAAGAAGGAAATGGATTTAGTTAAGTTACGAGGCTTTTAGGCTCTCTAATAGGGTATTTTACTCTCTATGAGAAAAAATCTAAAAATATATTATTAAGACTAGCTTTTGCCCGCGGCTTCGCTCGCGTTAAGTATTATTATTAATTAGGTATATTTTTTGCGGCACAAACTTTCATCCCCTATTTTATCCCCTTGGGGGTAGAATTTATCAAAATCCTTTCTTAGCGGATGCCTACGTCATAACATCTACCTGCATGCCAAATTTCAGCCCGATCCCTCCAGTGGTTTGGGCTGTGCGTTGATTGATAGATCACTATGTCAGTCAGTCACCTTTGAGTTTTATATATTTAAGATAGCTTAGGCAAAAAACAGCCGCTAAGTGTTAGTTTTAGTTCATAAAATAACAACGTAAATTTTAAAATTCAAATCTAAGTTTGCAGTCTTTTTTATCTGTTCTTTATCATATCACCATTAAATCAAGATCCCAGAGCTGTCTGACATAACTTATTTTCACATGGATGAAATCTTAGGTTCTCAGTAGCGTCTCATACCTGTGTGCTTGTGGAGCTCCTCCTTGGAGCTCCTGGGCAGGTGAGAAAGGGAACTAAAAATAAGAGAAGTTACTCTTATTTTTAGTTCCCTAACGTAACTTACATTTTTATGGCTGATTTTTATAGATGTTTTGTAGAATATTATTCTAAAGTAGTATCATAAGTGTCAGACACTTTCCATGGACCAAAACTTCTGTCAGACACTTTAAAGCTCAAAAGAAATAAATGAACTTTACTTATTTTTACATGTCTGATTTTTAAATATGTTATTGAGGTTATATTTCAGTAGTTAGACTAATTGTAGTGACCAAACATCCCCTAAAAACAAAAATTATTCAGACGAGAGTATGAGCGCGAGAGCACGCATGCGTTTCAAAGCGAGTGAGACGATTTCATGCACTGACTGGATGTTTGTTTGTTACGTACCTCAAAAGGAAAAATCGAAAACCTTACAGGACCGTCTCTGCGGCTTTAAAAAAGAAAAAAAAATTAAGCGAAGCGAGCTGAAGTGTATCGACATAATTTAACGTCATCTAAAGGTGCCATTCGAACCTCGGCTGCTGGCTGCGGATGCATGCAGGTAGCATACGCATGACACGCAGCCGTTGCCTGAATTCGCAGCCGGGAGTGATTCCGAGGCTGGCTAAACGTGCTACCAGTCGCAAATCTACGATTCAATCCAATATGAGCGCTATCGGCACCGAGTAGCGATTATTTCGGACTTGTCTAAATAGGTTGCGTCACTCGTAGTGACGTAATTACGTGCGCATCGACTTGCAGCCGCAGCATACAAATTAACAATGTAATTATGAAAAACATAACCAACAAATCAACGCTGTGATGATTACACCAACTTTCTGCGAATGTGTTCACGTGCCTTCATCTTAAAAGTGAACCGACTGGACGCCATCCTGATGATCAGCGGGAGCGCATTCCAAAGAAAGATCGCCTGGACAAAGAAGGAGGACTGGATAAACCCAAAGTGGTGTGTGGGACTTTGTAGAAGAAGATTATTGGTAGATCGGAGATTTTTATTATGACCAGAGCAAAGAAATTGGATTTGAAAAGTCAAATAAGAAGGAGAAAAAAGTTTATCCAGAAAATAAAACAAGGTAGTCAAGGCACTTAGCGCTCTACGCTGTCGGATGGGTAACCATTGTAAAAGTGAACGTCATCCCTTTGAGACGCGCGTTGAACACTATGCGCCGTCAACGACCCGGGTACGGTCCGGACGATTACCGGATGGCTGGACGGTGAGCTAGCTGTTGCTCGTAATGAAGTTGTTTTTTCCCAAATATGACTAACTTCTGCCAGCGGCTTCACCCGCGTGAAGGTAGAAAATATACACCACAAATTTCTAATCAGTATATAAACTTAAAGAGCTTATTAGAAAAGGTCTTGTTAATAATCTCAATAAATAATTTATTTATTTATTTAATTACGGTTCACCAACAGTTGTTACAGATATTTAAAGATAGGAACTTATAAGTAATTGTTTCTTAAACCTAACTGTACAACCAATTACAGGCAAACACCACATGCAAAATGCTCCTTCCAATTAAAATTATTTAAACTTAGATGATACTTATACTTAAATTCTAGAGACTAAATAACAAATACAGTAACAATAATAAACATAATTCTAATTACGTCTGACAAACACCGATAATGAAACCGCGTGGACGTCAACCAGGTCGCTGCATTCGTTTATAAGCTTGCACATACGGGGTATAGGCGAATTAGCACCAAACACTGTACGGCGAAGAGGTGGAGCTAAGGGTGTTATGGGTTTGCGAGGCGGTCTACGGGGTACTCTGAAACTGAATTTAGATAACAATTGTGGGCAGTCAATGGTGTTATTAAGCAGTTTATATGAGAATCTCAAATCCAAGAGTTTTCTCCGAGCTTCCAGTGTACTCATTTAACTCATAATCTTTATAAACAGCAAAGTTCTGAGCGTTTGTAATATGCCAAAATGTCAATCAATTCATGGAAATATTCTACAAGCTTTTGATTATGACTGAATGAGTGGCGATAAAAATGAAAAAAAAAAACACTGCGCGTAGTATTTTCTAGTAGAAATTGTTATGAATGATTGATTCAATTATGAATTGACCAAATATGACAAATTGTCGTGGACAATTTTGGGATTTCGTTTTTTTTTTTACATTTGACTACACAAAGGTAACCCGTAACTGAACCTATTTGTGTAGTCAAAAGTAAAAAAAAGATGGGGCTCTATCCGTATAGAGCCCCATCTTTTTTGTACTAATTATAAACTACTCAGTGATAAAGTAGCATTCTACGGGTGAATGAATGTTTTAAATTGGTTTAGTACTTTTATAAACAAAAAATTTAAAAATCTTTTCTCTTTATAATATTATTAAGTAAGTATAATACTAAATTCCAAAATACGAGTAAGTATCAATTTTGTAAGAAACCAACTTTAAATTAATTTCCATTTTTCATGATAATTATTCTTAGGGTAATGAAATACTACCTACATGACAAATGTGGGTATCCATTACCCACTTCATTTAACAAATAAGGTGGGTGGTGAAATATTTTAAGTAGTTATTATATATATGTTTGTAGAACATGCGGTGGGTAGAAGATTTAATATTTGAGAGACGAGTAGTAGGCTTCAAGTATATAGGCGTGGGAAGACAGCTCAAGGGCTGTAGGGGTAACGTTACGTGACTATATAAGAAAATTATAGTCTCATTGCTTACGTCATTCATCTTATATTTATAAAAGAAGAAACTGACTGACATATCAACGCATAGCCGAAACTATTTGGACTAGGAACGTGAAATCTTGCACACAGTTTCCTTTTTTGACGTAGGCGAGCTCTAAGAGAGGATTTTTCAAAATTTACCCCCTAAGAGGATGAAACGGTTTGTATAGATAAACTTACTTTCACGTGAGCGGAGCCACTGGCAAAAGCTTGTGATAAAATAAACTTGTACTGTGTGAACAAAAACATAAATTACATTATTTAATATGAGCCGTTTGGCCCTAGAATTGGCGCTAGTCTGGTTGCATGTTTGAAACTAAACTATAACGAATCACATCCGCTATTTTGATTTTCCAGTGACGTCATTTAGCGACCATATTCAGAATCAATAGCTTTTTAAGGGTACGACATGTATAATACCGTGTTAAGTTTTACTACACTTTTTTTGGCTTTTTATGAAAAAAATCTGGGCTTTTGGTAATTGAAGGAACAAATAACAAAAAAGGAAACATGAAGAAAATGAAAATATTAAGAAAACATCGCATTGCCTCTGATTTGCCACTTTCCAGTCGATAAAAGAAACAGGTTATTTTAATTAAATACTGATTATGTTTACTGATTACTGTATAAACAACAAATAATTTAATTCTAGAATGTTAGTTGTGTTGGAGGCACGTTGAAAATATTTATTCGGAGATTTATCCTTTTTATAGTGTCACAGTTACTGAGTTCTGGAGGTTGCTGCTTCATGTAGGTAAAAAAACTTGGCTAGGCTTGGCAGATTGATTGCTCCGAGAGATAAATGGAAGGAAAATAGTCAAAAATAATATTAGTTAGATGAGGTGCTGACAGCAGCTTCGCCTTATTGAAAGTAGAAAATTATGCCAAGGAAAAATACTTCCATGACAAAAAGAATCCTATATGCTATTTCACTACATGGTCTACCCTTGTACCAAGTTTCACCGAAATCCGTTCAATCATTCGAGTGTGGAGAAGGAATAAACATACAGACATAGTGACAAACTTTCGTCTGTATAATATTATTGTGATTGTGATATAATTGTATGGTGCCCATTACACATTCGGTATTTTCTTATCGAAGTGGGATAAACCATTACCTATATTCTTATCCTAGCGGTTTGAAATAGTTGACGTGTTTTTCCTTGATCTCAAATAGCAGGAAACTATTGTACAATTCTACTGGCCTGAAATACGTAAGTGGAAACTTAATGAAAGATAGTGGTAACTAACAGGATAACCGCGTTCCTGGTTGCATGTTATATTACTGTTCTAACATGTACCTACTCACTTAGGATAAGTTTAATCTATTTGCTGGTTGTATAAGTTGGTATGGCAGGCGGTCGCCTCCTTCTGCGAAGTAGTAATGCTAGCGAAGGCCTCGCGTTCCCTCAGAGGGAACGGCCTTCTTCCCGCCCCAGCCACCGGGATCCTAACTCCAATTTCCAGTTATCGTAGGCGTGCGCTTGCGGACGGCGAGCAATGGGTAGCCGACTGAGCTCGAGTCGTCGACGGAGCGTAGTGTTCCACGCACACCTCAAGGAGAAGTCAACAAAATTATGGGCCTAGTAGGGTCGAAGCTACTGGGGCCACGGGTTTTTTTTTTAAAGGCAAGGCAAAGAACGAACATAGAAGTGAGTTTTAGTCAGTAAAAGTCTGACACGCCCTCGAGCTCCGCCCAAGAGAGGGAGAAGTCATTGGATGATTTCCCTCCTAACAAAAAAGAAGTATCAATAGTAGCACCGACATGCGCTGGCAAAACACTGAAGTAATGAAGCTTGGGGAGTCTTGAAGAAATGATTTCTCTGTCGTGGATCCCACACAAGAAAATATACACAACATAAATTTCACTTCTCTCAATATCAAGCAGGCAATAGAACAGAAGGAAACGATATTCTATATAACCTTCGATCTCCAATGATCTATTCTGATCTATACTAGCAACCCGCCCCAGCTTGCGCGGGTGTTACAAATCTTTTGAAATCCTCAGCTTATCTCTACTATAATATGCATACGCCGTGTCCTCGTGGGGGCGATCGGCCGCGGTGATCTCTCACGCCGGGCCTTGGTACAGGCCATGGTCTGGAGCGAGGAGGAGTGGTCGTCTCCTTCTGCGAAGCAGTAATGCCAGCAAAGAACGCGGCCGATCGCGTGAGGCAACGGTCCTCACGCCCCAACCTATTTCCAGCCATCGTAGGCGCGGGCTTGCGGACGGCGAGCAATGGGTAGCCCGCCGTCCGACCGTCCGGTAACCGTCCGGACCGAGCCCAAGACGTCGACAGCGCGTATTGTTGTGTTGTAAAATTAATCGATTAATAAATACAAAGGAATGAAATCATTATCGCTTTAGAATCGGAAATTATACCTACTAATCGATTACTTTAACGAAACCCGGGGCTCTGGGAACAGGAGTGGGTTTTTAGTCAGTAAAAATCTGACACTATCTCCCGCTCCGCTCAAGAGCGCGATTTGTCATTAGATGATTTTCCCACCTAAAATAAACTCCACTATAATATGCATCATGTATTCATCAGCTCTCTAACCTTTCCCCAACTAGCTTGGCTTCCATTCTAACTGAATGCGGCTGAAGACTTGTGTTTTATATGGAGCGACTGCCTGTCAGTCCTCCACAACCCAGGTAGTGTTCACCACGATACTTCTTGGATAGTCTGAGGGTCAGACTGTCTGGCGTCTGTCTACCTGTAACGACAAAGATGTGTCAAAGATCTACGATTGGCAACCGGCTTTACGCGCTATCCGAGGGACGGGGTGTCAATAATGTGACTGGCTTGTTGGTCTCGTCAGTGGTTAGTGACCCTGACTGCTATTCCCAACCAGGACAAATGCTTGTGTGATGAGCACGATCATTTGTTCTGTGTTTGGGTGTAATTTATCTTTAATATGCGATGTTATTATGTACAATTAAGGGCCTATCGGACCCACGACCTCCGCCATAGCAGTCAGAGTCACTAACCACTTGACCTTCAGGCCAGTCAAACTAACTACTGGGCCTATTACACTACTCGATATTCAGACAGTCTTAGTCGATGTCGCGTAGTGTAATAAGGGTTAGACCTGTCTTACTCGGAACAAAAAATAAGACAGTCTGAATATCGTGTGCTGAATATCGCGTAGTGTAATAGGCCCAGTAGTTAGTTTGACTGGCCTGATGGTTTAGTGAGCCTGACTGCTATGGCGGAGGTCGTGGGTTCAATTCCCACCCAGGACAAATGTTTGTGTGATGAGCACGATCATTTGTTCTGTGTTTGGGTGTAATTTATCTTTAATATGTATGTATTTAGAAATATATAAGTATGTTTATCAGTTGTCTAGTACTCATAACACAAGCTCTGCTTAGCTTGGGACTAGACGGCGTTGTGTGATAGTTGTGGAATATTATTATTATTATAATGTTCTAGATAAACTAAGAAAAGTAACATATGAATTGAAATGTTCACATTGGAACTTGACCTGTTTCACATGCATCATGTAAGTATACACTTAAACCTTCCCCATGAATCACTGTGTATAAAGATAATACATTGTTCAATTAAGGTGAACTGCTCAATTTCTTCGCAAATATTCTCTTTACTTTTACTGACTAAAAACCCACTCCTGTTCCTTGCCTTACCAGCCATACCAGGGCCCAGGTCAGTCCTTTTGAGGTACGGAACCCTAAAAATGGTACGTCATTAACAAACTAAAAATAAAAACTGTTTTTCAGTTCTGAATCTGATACTGTGCGGTTTATAGAAAAGGGTTTCGTCAACCCTTAAAGTTTTTGTAGCAGCAAAATTATCAAATATTTTTAATCCTCAAAACGATGAGGCTAGTTTGTGGGTTGTATTCATTAGTCGGATCGGTATGGATCCGTGTCAGGCTCTTCATCTGTTTCGTTTTTTATCCGGCTCTAACAACAAAATATAAAAAAAACAGGGCAAGTGCGAATCGGACTCACGCACTGACGGTTCCGCACAAATTTACGTAGGAAAACAGTCCGATTGCTGAATTGAGTTACGAAGATTTTTCCGAATTGTAAAAAAAGTTTTTTTTGTGACGTAACTACAAATTTACAGTTTTTAGATTTATTCCTATATCTATACTATAAGACCTTGCTTTATGCCGAATTTTAGGATTCTGGGTCAACGGGAAGTACCCTATGAATTTTGAAACTATAAACGGCCGTATCTTTTTTTTCCATTAACTTAGAAGTTTGATTTTTTCACAGCTTTAAGGGACCGCAGATCTAGGGTTTTGACAGACAGACGGACGGACAACGAAGTGATCCTATGAAGGTTCCGCTTTTTTCCGTCATTTGAGGATTTTTTCCCTTGGGAAAATCATCCAAGAACATGGAGATAGTGTCAGACTTTTACTGACTAAAAACCCACACCTGTCCCTTGCCTTACCAGCCATACCAGGGCCCAGGTCAGTCCTTTTGAGGTACGGAACCCTAAAAATGGTACGTCATTAACAATTTTTCGCTAGAGCTGTGCAGTTCTGTTTCTTGTTGAATCGTGTGATGTTTTTTGGTTGCCGGAAAAGAATATACGAATAATATTTTCTGTCTATATTTTTATACGTTTTGATAAGATTTTACGTCAATAGGTACGAGTGGAACTGTTTCACATCGTTAGAGCCACTGACGATTTGAAGAAAGGACTTTTCTCTTCAGGCGGTCATTTAGTTCGTGGAACAGATAAAGTTTAGTTTGTTGTAGTCACTTAGAAAGATAATATAGTTATTAATAATAAAAAAGATGAAAGAAACTAGAAAATAGCAGAAGGGAAACTAAAAATAGCAGAAAGGAAGAGTGACATCACTCTTTCTGCTTTTTGTCGGTATACCTACCTGAAATGGCGGCATTCGGTGTGAACAGGAATCGGATATTCACTATAATTGGCCATATGTATATTATAGGGAATCCCCGATTCCCGTTCCTTTCCCATTATCACATAAATACATACATACAATGTTATGATCCTCTTATGTAAAGTGCTTAGGTAAGTAAAACTACTGCAAAAATATTTTTGAAGTGATTGATTATTTCAGGACAAAAAATCGATTCGCGTTAACAGTATTTTCAGCTTCTTTTGTAGAACACAGTGTATTTTGGCTAACTTATATTATAAAAAAAAATTAAAAAAAGATGACTGACTTCACTACTAAAACTGAAAAACTGGGCAAGTGCGAGTCGGCCTCGCGCCCTGAGGGTTCCGTACAAACTTACGTATATAAAGAGTTCAATTTCCGATACCAAAAAAAATTCCGGCTCCATCATCTGATCATTTCGATAGTACCATATAGCCAAAGTGCATCTCATGACAAATCTATTAAGCTCAAACACGGCTGGGATTACAGGATAAATTGATTAATTACAGAGTTCCAGTGCCTATCTTCCAGCTCCATCATCGTCATCAGGTCACTTCGAAGATTCCATTTTCAACATAACTATTCAGAACCATTTATTTATTTGTATTGTCATAGTCGCTTAACTATCTTCATTGTGATATCTATGTTAGTATGAAGCTCCGTTTGCCATTTCTGATCTTCTTCATCAATTCCACCTTATCAAATGTTACTTTTTGACTGTAAATGCTCGCGTTCTCGATGAAAATACCAAAATCACTATATGGTTGCCTATAATAAATATTTGAGGAGTTCTCTCGATTTTTCATGAACTGGATTTTGATAAAAATGGGACCAATCTGGAAGCATATCCATTAAGGGGAAAAAATTAGCAATTCGATCCATAAACGACAGAGTTCTGAGTAAAATACAACCGAATTGATAACCTTCTTTTTTTGAAGTTGGTTAAAAACTGACGCCCATTGATTATGAAATCAATGACGTTCGCCATTGGCTACGATTGTCATTCGTAGATTTTTGACAGTCGTCACAGATAGTCAGACACCAGAGAATCTGACTATCAATCTATCCAAGGAGTTTCGTGTTGCCCAGAATCTGGGTTGTGGAGGTCTGATAGACAGTCGCTCCGTGGGTAATCAGCTGCATCCAGATCGACTGGAAGCCGACCGAAAGCTAGCTGGAATATGTATTGTTTTATTGGACAAAACAATTACATGATCCTCGTTTAAAACTAGACTTATGGCGGGTTCAATGTAGTCTGGAGCGTCTCACGTCCAGCGGATTCTAGCGGTCCTCACCAGGTCCGTCGGTCCACCTTGTGGGAGACCCACCACCAACACTGCGCCTTTCGGTACGCTTTCACCAGTCCAAAGTTGTGGACCATCTGTTCAGCCACATTGGTCATCATCTTGATGCAATCCCTTACTCGTGTGGGAACTAAAGAGATCACACATATTAAGATGTAGTATGATCAGTATGTTGCAAGTCTCATATCCTGTACGTTTGAGGCTCATTTACTTCGTTGCAGTAATGAAATAATGCCGAGGAACTAAATTTCCCGTCGCAACGTCTTGCCGTCATTATTAAATTTTCTCGAGCTATTTGTACCCACGTAGCCCTGCTTATGTGAACATGTTCGTTTGGTTTCCAGGTAACCATATGAGTTTGTCTATATTGGAGACAGCGAAGAGCTGCCACTTTACTAGTAGGTAGAACATAACGGAATTAATATTGAAAATATTCTTGTCGATAAAAACCTGGGAAATTCGGAAAACACATTCATTGTGCGTACAGCTAAGGAGTGGAATTCCCTGCCGCAGTCTGTATCTCCCGATAGCTAAAACCTGGCGATCTTTAAATCAAGAGTGAATAGGCTAATTCTAGGTAAGCGCGCTCCATCATCGACTGCATCGTTACGTTCCATCAGGTGAGATAACGGTCAAATAAGAACCTATAAACCATTTTAAAAAAAAACTGTTCGAAGTGTGCTTTATCGTTTTCGAATTCTACGTACAAATCAAAACAAAGGATTCTCAGCGAATGTTTTGGCAACGATTCGATTTAATGCGCTTCTCATAAACACCGGCCATTTCCAGTCGCGAGAGCTAATGATCGTGCGTTTGGCTCTCTGATTGGTTGAGAGCTTAAAGCGGACCAATCGGAGCGCCGAACATCAAAAACGTGTCGATCGCGTTAACGTAAAACAAACTCGCACTAGGAGGCACTCAGTATAGCATGATTGTACTGAGCGGCGCGGTGTGGCCAGTTATATGCTCCATAACAGGTCTTAAACTAGAACTACATTAGACCGACGCAGACGTGTAACACTCCTGCCCCCCTAGCCAAGTTACCTACAACCGTTTCGTTTCGATTCTCTTTTCGTTGATCGCCTCGAGCCGGCCACGCCTCCTATTCCTTTGTTCTGACCACGTGACTGACAATTGAGATGACGTCAGGCTAGGGGCGCTGTTGTTCTACTTACAAATGTAAGTAGAACGACGTCACGTGGCGTCACGTGACCTCGCGTTGCATGGATCAATTTTAGCTCTACAAGTCTAGTTTCCATATAAAATGTATGGAGACAGACTCGCCTAGATCGGCGTCTGTGGCACATGTAGTCGCAGTGTAGTTCTACCTTTAGTGTTAATGACGCATTTACTGATTCATTCCTCAAGGTCAAGGACGTAAGCTCTCTTCCTACTGCATATTGAACTAGATATTATTTTATTTTTTCTAAACTTTGTACGAAAATGTGTAATTTTTGCAATAATCCAGGTCTAGGTACGACAGACTTGATCTTTTATTAAAAATGCATTATATATGAATAGTTCTTAAATCAGCATATATAACAAGTAAGGGAAGTAAATAAATATAATTATAAATTACTCAATCTTAATGTTTTGAAATAGTACTTCAGCGTCAATGAGCGAGTGTTTGAAATCAAAGAGAGACTCGTAGCGTCCATTGTTAAGCGAAAATGTGCGAAGATCACAGTGATGTGTAAGTGGTGACCAATTACTGACGATGCACGCGAGGCCGGCATTACCGCCCGCTATTATAGTGGGTACCTTAGTGTCCCTCTCATTAGGCGGGAATAGTGTCGCAGGAAACCTTTTGTGATGGCACTTAAGATACGGTTTTCACACTGTGTCTGTGTCTGTGTTAGACAAATATACATCTAGTAGCTGTCCCCTGCGTTTTCACCCGCGTCTTTGATTATTGCTCCACTCCCGTGGATCGTAGCTTGATGTAATAAATATATTAAACCTATAGATTCCTTGATAAATAGGCTATCCAAGACTAAAAGAATTTTACAATTTGAACCAGTTGTTCCTGAAATTTTCAATCAAACAAACAAACTCTTCAACTTTATAATATTACTAGCTACCCACCCCAGCATCGCACGGGTGCCAAAAATATTTAAACTTCACGGCTTTTATTCACTATAATATGCATGTATTGCACTTTGTACTTATTACCTTTCTCATGAATCAATCTGTATATTGGTGAAAACTGCATGACAATCCATTAGGCAGTTTTTGCGTTTATCGCATTCGTACAGACAGACATGCGGTAGGGAGGACTTGGTTTTATAATATGTAAAGATATTATTTATATAGTAATATATGTAGTATAGATACCTACATGAGGTGGCCGACGTTTGCAAATCTTGCAATACGCAGAAAACCCGTCACTCAGACAAGTGAAGGGTCATGATTGCCTGCTAATAAATAGGTTATTTACTAAATCCTAAGCTCGAAATCCATCCTTTCAGAAATATTTCAATTACGCAGTCAATTCGACTGGATTCAGTCCAATCGAATGATTACTTTTCATACTATTGAAAAGAGTGAATTGAAGAGTAGAATCAATGTTTTCTATTCCTATTTCCATCTTAATAGAATGTGTATTTTTCCACTATTATTGGTTAGTACTTACACTAATATGTTAATTGAATTTGGTATTAGTAGGAAAATTCCTAAAGATTTTCTTTTTATATTGGCTTTATAATTAACCTTTTCAGTCTATTTTATCAAAATCACTTTCATTATTAGCAACGAAATTAATAGGTATTAATTACTTACTTCATTTTATAAGTACCGTTATTTTAGGAATTTAATTCTCAAGTAGAATTTGAAAACAATATAAGTGGCATTAATTTATACGAACGTTGGATAATTTCATTAGTAGCGAAAATATTTTGTAATAAGATCAGTTGATCGGGAGCTAGTCAAGTGGCCTGGTCCTCGTTTATATCAGTTCAGTTATACGATAAGTGTAGATTACACTTGGATACCTAGTTGGGTACATTAAACGAGTTACATATTCTAGTATTTAGGACAAAAATCTGCAGCGAGTAGCTAATAGTTGCGCTCTAAACGAGTCATCAAAGTGTTACGATTATGCGAGTCCGAAGCTGCCGAATGACGACACGGAACTTGCAGTGTTTATTTATTATGAGATTCTTATCTACGGTAATTACTACATCGATATTAATATGAAACGGCCGCATCACACAACGACACAGTATCTGCGCGGCGCACAGGTATCTCGGCGTAGTTGCATAACGATACTACAAGCCCTCAGTTGCACAGTAAAAACACGGCGACTAAGCTATTATGACTATCGCACAATTCGAAATGTTTCAAAATCTCCTTCATAAAATGTCAGTGGCTACTAGTTCGTTTAAATATAAAACTGGAGTTTAGCCAACCAGCGGAGCACACGCGACGTCCCTGTTCCCGTGAAAATTATAATTAGGAAATTTATATTTACCGTCTTACTCAATTCGGGTATGGTATCATTATGCTGTATTACGCCCCCGCGGCGATACTAGCTGGAGACTGTTAACTTGAATAATAATAATAATTCAGTAAGGTGCTGGTACGGATCTTGACCGTACTTCCGGGATTGTCCTGATAGCCGTGGTATACCTCTCCACTCCTCAAGCACATCATGATATGTTGCCCTCTTGTTGTTACGTCCCTTTGTGCTAGCTATCGTTTTTGAGGACCCATTTGTTGAGTATGCAAGTCACCCCCTGCCTTTTTATCGATGGATATTAATAACATTGTTCAGGCAGGGGTCATAGTCTTAACTACTCTTAACGTAGTTCCTGGTAACCAGTCCACTTAAGACTCCAAAAACAATAGCTTATATATGTTTCTGTTAATAGTTTTTCACCAACAGGGCGTTGTCCTTGAGTGCTTTAGCATAGTGTATACAAGGATAATCGTCGGTATGTACCACGTTCCATTAAAAGTGTTTAGACACTCTCCCCTATCTGCGAGTTGGTTTCGGCTCCTCGTACGCCTTCCAAAGGTCCAAGACATCGAGATATATTACACATTACAATAATAATAATATTTATTTACCCAAAAAGATTGTTTAAGGAACTTAAAAAAGTATTGAGCTATTATTATAATATAAATTACAATACAGTATAATAGGTGCATCTGTAACCGAACTAGGTAAGTACCTGTACCTCGATATACAACGCAAAACATGTCAGAAAATTATTTGCACACAAAAATTAAGCGAGTACAATTCAACAAGAAAAACAAAAATATAGTAAGATAAGCTAAACTGAGTTGGTATGTGTGTGTGTGTGACGAGAAGTGAGTGAGAGTGTAATGGATGGTAAGTGTTGGGGTGTGTGTGTGTGATGATGTATTAAATGATGGTATGTGTAGAGTACAGTAATTAGCGAAAAAATAATTAGAAATTGCACAAAGGACTCTGTTTACTTCGGTACGGTAAATAATCTTTCTGTGTCATCATAAGTTAAGGTCAATAAGTACTTTTTCACCCTGTTTTTGCAACGAACTTTATTAAGCGAGCAAATATCCAGAAAATAATATATTTATTTTATTATAGACATAGGGACTCAAAAATACCAAAAAATTCCAAGAAGTTTCCAGGTTTATGTTCACGAGTACCTACAAACTAATTGTTTCCTATGCCTATGAGTAAGATTGAGGTCAGAGTAGGTGTAGAGCTGTCTAACAGTAAGCCTGGCACTTCACAGTATTTATATAGCTCTACAGTGGGAAATAACCAAGGCTTGAAAGCGCAAACCCTCAAAATTTCGCGTTGAGCGATCTCAATTTGCTTAATAACTGTTCTAGGAAATCCTCCCCAGGATGAGATATAATATGTGAGGACTGACTGGTACTAAGCAAATTAGATTTGTTTCAATAACCAAGCATCAACAACGTATCGCAGTTTCCTAAACACATATATAAGCTTTCTGACTCGAGCGCTGAGTAATTTTTTAAGGTCTTTGAAGCTAAGATTGGCGTCGAAGTAGTCCCCAAGTATTTTATTAAATTAACACGTTCTATTGGTTTAAAAGTGCAGTGTGTGTCTAGGGAACATTGGTGAGGGACTACGTTGTAGTCGCTCCCTACCTGTGATGAATGACGTATACTTAACGTCAGGTATTTGGTTTATCAGAATGTAAGGTTAAAATATGAAGTCTAAGCCATTAATAATAATAATAACGGCTACTAATGGCTTAATAGCTTAGAGCCTCAAACAACGTCTGAGGAGGCTCTCGTTAGGCAGCTGGATAAAAAGACCTGATCCAGAAAGCAGTATTCCTGGACACGGCGTATTGTTAGGTGTTTCCTCTCTCAGGAGCCCTGACCACTCCACGTCATGACTACATGACAGACGTTATGCGTTTTAAACGCAAATAAATCTTACAAAAAAGTATTGTAATAACCTACTTTTGTATTAACACGTTGTTGTTATAACACGCAGATTTTTTTTTTTTATTCTTTATAGATTAGCGCTTGACCGCTATCTCACCTGATGGAAAGCGACGATGCGGTCGACGATGGAGCGCGCTTACCTAGAAGTAACCTATTCACTCTTGACTTAAAGGTTCCCGGGTTGTAGCCATCAGGAAAATCAGCAGTTTCTTATACTGTACATATTTATTGCGTAATTACCTGATGGGTCATATGGTTATGAAGGATCAAATAGTTCCCAGGAAGGTCTATAACTGCAGCAAGTTCTAGATATACAGCAAGTTATAGATATGCAGCAGGTTATAGATATGCAGAAAGTTATAGATATGCAACAAGTTATAAATATACAGCAAGTTATATATATGCAGCATGTTATAGATATACAGAAAGTTATAGATATGCAGCAAGTTATAGATATGCAGCAAGTTATAGATATATAGCAAGTTATAGATATGCAGTAAGTTATAGATATGCAGCAAGTTATAGATATACAGAAAGTTATAGATATGCAGCAAGTTATAGGTATACAGCAAGTTATAGATATGCAGCAAGTTATAGATATACCGAAAGTTATAGATATGCAGCAAGTTATAGATATACTTGGATAAGATACTTGTGCAAACATCCAAGGGCAATCTTCATTACTAAGTAAGCGCTTAGGTACTCATCAATGCCAAGTTTCTGGCCAACATTTTTTTTTAGTTGGTATAAACTAGTGCTTGACTGCGATCCCACCTGTTGGTAAGTAGTAATGACTTAACAGAGAACATTGCGGTCGCGTTGTCGCGTGATGTCTATCTCCACCATCACCACAAAGCCCAGCAGCAACAGGGCCGATGTCTGCTTGGGCCATGGGGAATTTCTATAAAAGGAGACCCGTGGTCCTTGAACGTAAAGGGCAATGAAGGACACAGGTGTGGTTTTAGTCAGTGAAACTCTGAAACGTCTTACCGCTTCACCCTAGAGTAGAAGAAGTCAGTAGATGATTCTCCAGCTCAAAAAAAGCTACCACACCACGCGACAGATTAACAAACAACCAAACAGAACAGCAAATTCATATGATAAGTAGTAGGTATTTATAAACAATCAGCCAGCTTATCAGCAATCCTTAGGCACGCAGGAAGTGGCTATGATTATTTACATTGTATACCTACGGTAAATTATAATATTCACACCATACGAAACTAATCAATGTGGCACGGTCAGAGACCCGCTTTTGCAAACGTTGAAGTAGATGAAATACACTTCTTTCGGTCTTGCTATACCTAATCATTAACTGAATATTAAAATACCCGTAATCAGCTGCGTACCTAAAATCCTCTGTACTTAATAAAAATTTGGAAGCCCTATTTTGACCCGATTCCAGCAAAGCCCGAAAGGTATATGATCGAATTGTCACAGGAGACCAGTTAATAATAATAATCTTTATTTGTTCAAAACGTTAGTACAAGATACACAAAATTAGGTACTTCAGCTGACTTATAAACTAAAATAAACAATGTATCTCTGGCCCCCACACTAGGATACCCTGTGTTGTGAGGTCCAGTCCCTTCCGTAAATTTACAAACTAATAAATAAATGCAGTTTTTCATGTAGGTATATTTTGCTATTATTATATTCTTCGAATTTAAAAGAAGAAATAAACAAATGGGAAAAGGTAGCTACTCAAAAAAAGAAAAATTGAAGATGCGTTTATGAGTGTGTGTAATGGTGTGATGGTGTGATGGTGTAAAGAGAATCTATGTTTGTTGTTATCATTATACAATTTTATACTTCCATAAGTCGGGGTCTCTAAGGGCTGTTACGCACTGTCGACTAGTCGCCGGCGACTCAGTCCCTCGGCGACCGAAACATGGGAAACTAGGGCCGGAGACCGAGCCGAGCGACAGTATTCCAAGTACATTTATCCGTGTCAAAACTCATTGTGCGCGGCCGTCCGGTTGTTACGACAGTTGCTCGCAGTGTGAATGCTTTCATTTGAAACCGTGCTCCTATTGGTCGCCGGCGACCGGCAGTTGCCTGTGCGTCGCCACTGCGCGGCGAGTCGCCGAGTCGCCCGGGCAACCGGTGACTAGTGCGTAAACACCTATTTAAACTATACAATATTACAGTCGTCGACAACTGAGTCGCCGGCGACTAGTCGACAGTGCGTAATAGCCCTTAAGCAAGCAAGGTACGCTGCTGCTCCCAATACTTTCCTAATGGCGAAAACTTTGATCTGTTTTATAAAACACAAAATACAGGGTTATTTTTTGGAAGAGTTATGTTTAAGCGATAGAATTGGAAATCTAGCAAGTGAATTAATAAAAGTGTCTCTTATGGAAATTCTGTTTTTCCCGTCCATGTGGTTTGAAAGTAGGACGCCCCATATAATTGCGCAATAGGTACACCAACTCACCACATATGGTTTCCCTGTCGCCTGCAGAACACACGTGAAAACATAATTGCTATTTAATTTGATTACTCGCGGTAATGGATTTAGTCCGCGTGACAACGCCTGCCAGATCGCCCGGTCCGGATTTTTCTCTAACCGAACCAACCACACCTCAAACCCTTGTGTTGTAACCAGATAATATTTTGTCGAAAACGCATTAAAACCCGATCGCTTTCTCGCCTAATTTTCCATTAATTTCTAATGTATACAAATTGATGGGAAATTCGGTTCTCGTTGTAATTGCGTTGTGAAAATGCTTTTAAGTTGTTTACCAGTGTTTTTGAACAGGTAAACAGTTTCTGGCTTAATGAATTTAAAGTTAATAAGACAGTCTACTTTGTCATGCCAATAATTACGTACTGGTACTGACATACTTACTTAGATCAAAGGAGATGATGACACACGCGGGTACCTACTTCACAAGTTAGCTCACGCCAACTCAAAAGAATTCTCCTAGGATCTTAGGGTGTTTTTAATATCATGTGAATATCATCACGCATGCGGGTTTGCACCGCACGGCCCAGCAAATGTCCATTTCATACAAGTATTTATTGTAGATAGATAGATTCTTTATTGTACCTACACCAAAAATACAAATTACATAAAAAAATCCTTGTATTGCGTGGAATACGACCGCGGTACGCGATTTTTTGTATTTTGAAATTTTCTGCAGACGGAGCAAACCCGCGTGCGTGATGAAATCCGCATGATATTAAAAACCCTTAAACCTTAGAAGTTAGATTATTCACCGACACAAGTCACCGAAAGATGCCACCCTATAGGTAGGTACTAAAATTTCTTAGTTTAGTTTTTGAGTGCCACCTAGTTTTTAACAAACTAGCTGACCCGGCGAACTTCGTACCGCCTAATAGTAAGGATAACACCATTACCAGAACAGCATAATTCATTTTATAATGACATTTTAATTAGAGATGGTGTTGTGTTCGGATTTTATTTTCGTGATTTTTCTCACCGTTTATACCTTTCCTGGAGTACTTATCACGAATATTTCAAGACATAAATTAACCAAATCGGTTCAACTGTTCTCGAGTTTTAGCGAGACTACCGAACAGCTATTCATTTTTATATATAAGTATACAAGATTAAAACTTTCCTCCCATTTGTCTCCCAACAATGTCACGAGATGTGACAAAATCTAAAATACGAAACCTAACGAATGTTAACTCTCGAAATAATACACGAACAGTTCAGGAAACTAAATTGCTTCAATTGATAACCCTCTAATATTCACGATTCCCACGCGGCATTAAATGCGTCTCCTGACTATCTAGGAGTCAGAAAATGTCTCCTGCGGTGGAATTGTTGACGTAGGTATATTGACACATGGATATTCTGTCAAAATATTTACGTCACTGTAACTATTGTTCCGATGAAACCTTACTAACGTAACTACAGAGACAGATATTGCTCATGTAAGTGGTTCTCAATCTGTGTTATTGTTAGAGCTAGATAGCCAAATGGTTATTGTTTTATTTTTAAGTTCGAATGGGGTTCCTTGAGCGTATTATATAAATAGGGTGCGAAAAAAAAAACAGCTGTTCAGTAGGTACATTTATGTTTGCCTAATGTACTGAACAGCTGATATTTTTTTCGCGATTTCGGTTTTGCTCCCATAATAAAAATTGTTTGTTATCATGAGCACAATCACGTGTTTAAGTATCATACACTAATTGCCAGTCACACTATATACGGTTGAAAGGCTAATTGATCTAAACGACATTTTTTTCCAATATTGAGTTAAATAGGTACATATTCGGAATCAGCCAATTTTTCTCCGTCGTTTGGTTTTAATTTTTTTTAGAAAATATGTCGCTTAGATCAATTAGCCTTTCAACCGTCATTATTATTTATTTAAACTGCATCTTCAGTTGTTAATTACTTTGGAGTAGTTCTAGGCAAGCGTATTCCATCGTCGATCACATCATCACTTACTATCAGGTGAGATAGTGGTCAAACGCGAGTCTACCAATAATAAAAAAAACGGGTCATTGCGAGTTGGACTCGCCCACTGAGGGTTCCGTACAAACTTATCTATGAAAATAGTTCAATTTCCGAATTTTTCACAGCTTCAAAGGACTGCAGACCTGAGTATATGGTTTTAATTTTTACTCGATACCTTCACGCGTTCCCGAGATAAAGGGTTTTGACAGACAGACAGAAGGATTGACAACAAAGTGATCCTATAAGGGTTCCGTTTTTTCCTTTTGAGGTACTGAACCCTAAAAAGTTGCAGTAGGTACCTACATAAGCGAATTTAATGCCACAAAGCATTCTCTAACAGTTAACCTTCGGATTTTCACAAATATCTGTCCGTCCCTAGATTGTGATACTGGACAATAATTGAATTTTATTCTTATCTATCTATTTTATTTATTTAGGTTAACCAACAATTGTTTACACATATACATTTTAAACTTAATTATTAGGGTAACATTAACAAGTGCAACAATTAATTAAAGGTTAACACCACATGCACAAAAAAAACGGCTTCACATAACTAACATATATTTACTCGTATAATATCTTATTTGAAACTAGAAGTTATTATAGGTATAATCACCTCTAATTTCAAATAAGTTAATATAAATACTTACAAAAAAAGAATTAACAATAATAATCTATATTTCTGTTTAGAGACAATCAATCTTTAAAGAATAGTACTAAAGTTATAAATTTATAGTTAGACATAGCCCGAAGAATCGCCAAACTTAAGTGGCGATGGGGACGAAAGGTTCTGGAGTAGCGACTACGTACCGGAAGACGCAGCGTTGGATGGCTTCTCACAAGGTGGACCGATGACCTGGTGAGGGTCGCGGGATTCCGATGGATGCAACATGCACAGGACCGGTCGTTATGGCGACACTTGGGGGAGGCCTATGTCTATCAGTGGACGTCTTTCGGTTGAAATGATGATGACTCTAGTTATGTTTTTTTTTTATTGGGTGGGAAAATCATCTTATGACAAATCTCGCTCTTGGGTGGAGCGGGAGATAGTGTCAGATTTTTACTGACTAAAAACCCATTCCTGTTCCTTCTTTGCCTTCGTCCCAGGGCCCCGCGTTTCACTTTCACACTACCCGTGGCTGCTGGGCCCCTACGATTTGCTGACATCTCCCTGAGGCGCGCGTGGAACAGTACACGCCGTCGACGACTTGGGCTCGGTCCTGACGATTACCGGACGGTCGGACGGCGAGCCACCCATTGCTCGCCGTCCGCAAGCCCGTGCCTACGGTGGCCGAAAATCGGGATCGGAATCCCGGCGGCGGTTGGGGCGTGAGGACCGTTGCCTCACGCGATCGGCCGCCTCTTTTGCTAGCATTACTGCTTCGCAGAAGGAGGCGACCGCCTGCCACTCCTCCTGATCGATCGCCGCCGCCGATCGCCCCCACGAGGACACGGCGTTGCTCTGCCCAAGCAGGGCACACCTCCACCGTGTGCTCCAGGCTCCACCGTGTCCTCCGGGCGGTCCACACAGTGATGGCGACACCCGGGCGTCGCTTCCGCACGAATCCGGTGCAGGAACTTCTCGAACTTACCGTGTTCGGTGAGAACCTGCGTCATGCGGAAGGTGAGGACGCCGCGAGGTTTCCAACCACGCCTCAAAGAGGGGACTTACCGCCATAATTGTGGCGTGCCCAACTCAAGTTATGTTAAGGATATGCTCACACTAACTGGTTAAATTTCCACCGTAGGCGTGGGCTTGCGGACGGCGAGTAATGGGTGGCTCGCCGTCCGACCGTCCGGTAACCGTCCGGACCGAGCCCAAGTCGTCGACGGCGCTTATTGTTCCACGCGCGCCTCAGGGAGATGTCAGCAAATCGTAGGGGCCCAGCAGGGTCGAAGCCTACTGGGGCCACGGGTAGTGTGAAAGCGAAGCCCGGGGTCCCGGGATGAAGGCAAAGAAGGAACAGGAGTGGTTTTTTAGTCAGTAAAAGTCTGACACTATCTCCCGTTCCGCCCAAGAGCGCGATTTGTCATTAGATGATTTTCCCACTTAAGAAAAAAAAAACTGGTTAAATTTATTAACATTAATTTGAAGTAGGCAGCGCCTGTATCCTGGTAGCAGTCTACTACAAATTACTTCATGACATTCCATCATTTAAAACTGTTCCCAAGTAACTAACAAAACCTCATATCAAAACCATTGTTAACTTACTTACATAACTTCGTTTCTACAAACAAAGTACAAAAGTGCCCTCAATGACGTCCGACGTATCTAGTACCCAACAACTCGGGTATGTGAGGTACCGTGAGGTACGGGCCGTACAAGAGATGGTACCTTCCCGCCTAACGACCCGTTATTCGTAAGCAGCGGAACCGCCGCGCGTCATTAGAAACCCGCCTGAGTTGCGCTTGCGACACAATAGTCGCACAGCACAGATACACATAGATTATGTTTATTTATACGAGAGTTGGGACACTCGTTTGGTTTAAGCTACCGACCTTTTTGCTTCTTCTTAAATTAGAAATCAGAAACGTTTATTTCAAATAGACCAATTACAGGCACTTTAGAATTGTCAAAATGACGGTCAGTCAAACAAAATAATTAAGCTAAATATTTACAGGGAACAGAAAAATGAGCGATTGTTATAATACTCGGCAATTAAAAATGTAATAAAGAAGTTATTATAACTTCGGTCTTCCATTCAATCATTCAATCGTCTGCTACAAAGTTGGGTACGGGGTCCATACAAAAATACCCATTGTTCTTTGTGTTTTAGTTCCAAACAAAATTTTAATTGAGTGCTGCGAAGTCTTATTGGTAATATTTGCCTAAAACATAAAGGAATGTTTCAATTGAAAATTTCAGGAGCGAAAACTGCGTGATGGCCCAGTTGTTAAAGCATCCTCTACTCATACATGTGGCTGTGGGTTCGAAACCGGGCAAGTATCAATGTGAATTTTTCAATTCACATGTACTTTTTTAAGTGTATCTAGGACATTACTGACACCCTGTTCCTCGGAAATTATGTAAAGCCGTTGTTCCCAGTTGTCATTCATAGGTCTTTGACACACAGACAAACAGGTACCTAGTCAGACGCCTGAAAGTCTGACCATCAATCTATCCAGGGAGTTAGTGTGGGTATTGCCCAGTAACTGGGTTGTGGAGTATTCAGCCGCATCCGCTGGAAGCCGGCTCCAAGCTAGTTGGGAATAGGTTAGGGAGCTGATGTTGTGAATGTACTATACCTAGTTAGTTAAAAACGATACCAGACACGAGGTATTTATCTCCATTTTTATTTTTTAACACATTACTTTGTCCGCTAGAGGGCGCCATATCGAGTTTTGTGACATGTCACGTAGCTTATGTTCAGTGGACAATTAAGACGGTTCTAACGATACCTCATATGTCGAGTTCCGATAAGTAGATAAGGAGCTATGAGGGAACAGATGAACACACTCACATACATACATAGCCTGTCAAAATCATAACCCTCCTTTGGCTTTGCCGTAGTCGAGTAAAAAGTATAAACTTTTAAAACACATTGTTTTGCTTACTGAACTGATTAATGAGAAGTATCAATAAATCTGTTCGTCTCTTTCATTGAATAGCAGCCCCAAAGTCTGCTAAAACAAAATTGCGATGACGAATCCGCATGCCCGTCAGCCAAAATATGTGATTACGGCAAATTCCATTTTATCCGTTCTTTGTAACGGTCTGGGATTTTCCATTTTGCAGAAGATGTGAGCCAGATTCAATAATTTGAATGGCAGATAATATCTTGCTTCTATAACCGCTTTTAACTTGATTGTTTCTTAGATGTTCTTGCAAAATAGAATAGTGTTCACCTTTTATTTTTTAGTTGGTATCCTTTTTCAAATAAGAATATAATATCACTTCCTATTATTTCTAATTATTACTGAGAATGTTATATAATTATATACAAAAAATAATGTAGGTGCCATTAACCTGAAGTTAAATCATGTAAGAGATGGACTGTGGAATTGTCCGAAAGTGTCACCGCGTCTCTGGAACGCAAGGAGCAACTTAAAGAACAGCCCCCCTAACCAAGTTACGATCGTTTCGTTTGCGTCGAACGCCTCGAGTAGGCCACGCCTCCGATTCCTTTGTTCTGACCACGTGACTGAGCGTTGAGATGACGTCAGAACAAAGGAATCGGACGCGTGGCCTAATCGAGGCGTTCGACGCTAACGAAATGAACGTAACTTGGCTAGGGGGGCAAGTCGGTTTTAGTCCGTAAAACTCTAACACTATCTCACTCTCCACCCAAAACAGGAGAAGTTATTTGATGATTTTCCACACAAAAAAAAAACTTGTAAGAGACAGGTACTTATCCAAAATACCGTACATCATTTTGCTTGTCAAAGATATAATCGATGTCAGATTTCACTCCACAGAAGTAATTTAGCGCAAATTCCATGAGAACCCGACTTCTAGTTATAAACGAAGATGCCTGTCTCCGCAATAAATTGATCTATAGCCTCCGTCTCTAGAAAGGTCGGCACATTTTTTCACAAGTGACTATGGAGTGAAAGTCAGTGAGCGGGCCTTTTTCGGCATTGCCAAATCACATGGTTTAGAACGGCGGCTTCATAGCAACAGCCAGAGTTATTTCAACTGTCGTGTTTCATTTTTCCAGCATCTGATTACTATTTTTTATTTATAAGATTGCAGTTAATTAATCAAGCCTTAAATTGACTCTTTTGGGCAGCTTTTGATTAATATGATGTTGTGTTGAAAAGAAAGAGCTGACGTGGAAACCATATAATTCAATGTTGATGATGATGAGCATAGGATCGTGAATATTTACTTAGGTATTACATTTAAGTTAGCCTAACTCAGTTTGATTCAAGTTAAAAATTTAAATAAACTCGAATGAAACAATTTAGCCAGTAGGTACCAGTTAGTTAAAAAATTATAAGAAATAATAAGTAATGTTGTATTATTAAGGTCGGTCCTAAAGCATTAATAATTTAGATACCTATAGCATGTTTACTGATATTGTTCCAACGGTCGTGGTTTATGCAAATGTGCCTACCATAGCGACGCCGACGTCGATCACGTAGACTATCACTGGTTGGTTATGTGCAGGGTGGCCAATCCTACAGTCTTAACTGTAGATTTAGTTTTTTTGGAAATTATTATTTATGAAACCTACAGTTTTTTTATTTAAGATACTAGTGTTATTTATATACTTTTTTTTTCTACCTAATAATATGTTATAATTGTTATAGGTAGGTACAACGTTTGTACGTATTTATTTCCAAGCATTTGCCGTTAGTCTAATTTATATCTTGATTATATCATATTATTATATTTTTCGTGTTTTATTCCATGTTTCCTTTCATAATCTAAAACAAAAATAAGCAAAAGCTGTAGATTTTTTATGTTTTTTCTTAACATTCACAGTTTTCAACAGTTAATTTTTAACTTACCTACAGGCTAAAAGCTATTGTTTAAGATCGGGTTGACAACACTGGTATGTATTTATGAATGTTGAGGTTGAGTCGCGCGGGACTCACTGGTCTGTCGAACACGAAAGAATTTCACGGATTCTCCGTCCTATTTCTGCTTATTAAAATCATCGGTCATCTCGTTCTGTCACGTTTCTCCTCTAAAATCCAGACTGAGCCGAACTTGTTGTACAGGTTTCTAAAAATAGCGGATATGGCCGATTTTTTGAGAATAGCCTAAGGTCGACGGCGGCGTGTCTAAGTTAATTGTCTGACCGCTTGTTCGGATCAGTTCTCGATGCTGTACTGGCAGCCAAGAGGTTGAGGTCACACATGGCCGTTGCGTGCGATGTCTTGCTGCTTCGGATGTGGTGTTTTCAACGAAGTCCTGTGTTATTTACCTAGTGTGTTTATTCAATAATTGTATTATTTTTCGAAAATTTCCTGCTAGAAACCACAAAGAGGTTATTAGTAACGGTTTTGCTCGGTAACCGGTGTATTGTTGAATATATATGTCATTCATGGAGGTAAAATTCTTATGTTTTATGTCTATTTGAGAAATAATTATAGAATACTAACGGCTTGCTCCAGCATTGTACGGGTGTTACTAATCTTTAAAATTCTCGGCTATTCAATACTATAATATATATTATTATACATCTAAATCTTCGTCATGAATCATTCTGTCAAGATAATATAAAACTACATGATAATCTTTTCTCTAGTTTTTGAATTTATAGTGTTCATACAGACACACACTCGGTGGGGAACTTTGTTTTATAATATGTAAGGATGTTCAATGAGAGGCTGAGATAAAAAACCGGGCAAGTGCGAGTCGGACTCGCGCACTGAGGGTTCCATACAAACTTACCTATGAAAACAGTTCAATTCCCGAATTGAGCTACGAAGATTTTTCCGAATCGCAAATTTTTTTTTTGTGATGTTACAACAAATTGTCTGATTTCATATTTATTCCTATATTTATACTATATGATCTTGCTTTATGCCAAATTTCAGAATTCTGGGTCAACGGGAAGTAACCTCAACTTACTCGTACCCAGAATTTTGATTCCTTTAAGTGTCGAAATGCACGTTTTTTGCGACTAATCTTTTTTTTTCGTTTTAAGTTTGATTTTTTCACAGCTTAAAGGGAACGCAGATCTTAGTGTATGGTTTTAAGTTCAACTCGATACCTCCACACGTTTCCGAGATAAAGGGTCTTGACACACAGACAGACAGACGGACAAGTGATCCTATAAGGGTTCCGTTTTTTTTTTGTTTTTTTTGAGGTATGGAACCCTAAAAACACTAAAAAAGTACAAAATAACTTTAATTTCGGAAATCGGTATTAAATAACGAAGAGACAAAAGAAACACCGACTTCCAAAATTAAAGTTATTTTGTACTTTTTTAGCGGTTGTATTTTTTTTTTTGTAAAAAGTTTTTTCCTGTTGAGGTACGGAACCCTATAAGTTATCTAAATAGGTGTAACTTCTGAGAAGGTGTCCATTAGATGTAGATAGCTTGGTTGATTGAGTAATTGTACTGCTAATAGAATTACTGGGAAACTTCAGAAAAAAGGATTATTCTGCACTTCACCTCGTGTAGCTCAGAGACGATGCAGATCGTCGACGGGTTTACTGCCATCTTAATAGCTATGCCGCTTTGTAATTGGAATATACCTGAGCTGGTTATGCATAGCATAGCATAATCAGCCTATTAATTTTCCCACTGCTGGGACTCAGGCCTTTTCTCTCTAGGAGAGGAAATGGGCCGTAATCCACCACGCGGGTCCAGTGCGGATTGGTGAATGTCACATATCTCCGAAGTTTTGCTTCTAGGACATGCCGGGTTTCCTCACGATGTTTTCCTTCACCGTTTTGAGAGCAGTGCTGATGAAATAAATTACACAAAGTAAAGTTATTATTATGAAATTAAATAAATAAATAAAATAAAATATAGGTTTTTTTTTAGGTGGGAAAATCATCTAATGACAAATACCGCTCTTGGGCGGAGCGAGAGATAGTGTCAGACTTTTACTGACTAAAAACCCACTCCTGTTCCTTCTTTGCCTTTATCCCGGGGCCCCGGGCTTCGCTTTCACATACACATACGCATAGGAAATACGGCTTCGTACAACAACTGTCGAAATACGAAACAGATGTTGGGCCTGCATTCACAAGAGAGGCCAACAAATTGAGCAGGATTTGTAAAAATTATGAAATAAATGTTAAAAATGCAATTTAATTTTTTTTATTTCTTGTAAAACCCACGAAAAGAGAGATACGAGACAGAATTTTCCTTGTAAGAGTGAGATAACATTTTTAATAGGTTTTTCAGGTATCATTTAAAAGCAAAAATATTTTTTTTACACCACCTGCTCGATAATGCCCTTTAATACGTCATACAACCATCACTTAAAGCAAGTCATTATGTCCCTAGGGAGATAATGCAGTATGGGCGATCCCTAGGGAATAATGAGATTTGAATTTGGAACGTGAAAAACCGTCAGCATTATGTGAATTAGAATGTAGTGCATCCTGTGCATCAAACAAGTTTATTCAAATTTCAAACTGGCCACTAACAAAAAAAAAAAACAGAATAAAACGAGTTTCTAAAAAAAAGTAATGAACAAGCGGGAGCGCTATAGAAAATTTAAACTATAGAATCTTTGAGTAGTGAATTTTGTTTGTTTCAAATCTCAAACACATTTGAGTGATAGTTAAGATTAACTCGTAAATAATACTTACATATATTTCTCTATTATATGATTTGTTTTACTAAATTGTCTTTTAATTATCTCACAGATGGTGTAAAAAGTAGAGTATCCAACACGGGGATAAAGCTGTCTTTGTCTTGGGCAGCTTGAATTCCTCACTTCACTCAGGTTTCTTTATTAACTCCTTCGCAGTGCTCGGGAGTTAATTATATAAATCCCTCACTGACGTTCGGGATTAAAATTAGCAACCTTCGTTTCGTTCGGAATTCAACATGCCGCCCGCGACTTAAAGACACTGCTTTATCCTCTAGTCACATAATCTACTATTATATCATAATTTTGAATATTAGTCTTATGTGACTCGATTCACAATTCTAGAGATTTCACAAAGTTATAAAAAGATTTTTATGGCATGTGGCACATCACTAGCAAGAGGATAAACTAGAGAATTTTTGAGGAAGTTGGAAGAATCCGGTCGCTTTTGTTTTTTTTTTTATCGCTAAGTAAATAGCTGTAACATGGACAGCTTTAATTCAAATCCAAAACTTTGCAAGTAAATTTAAAAAAAAAAAACTAGATAGCTAATGTCACTAATTTTAAATTTAAAAGTACTCTAATACAATACACATCTAAATAAAATTAAAATTCAGAGTCTACGCCTAATATATTTTATTAAATTAGTATTTGAATGAAAAATTTGGGCCTTATTTTCATAAAACAATAAAAAGTCGATGAAAAAATATCCACAGGGCATGAGAAGTGCTTAGGGGTCTGAAAGGATAGCAGATGACCCCTCCCGTCGACCATTTCAATTTGGCATACAATGCACCAAACACCCTGTATATCAAGTTATACACAATTTTAATGTATAAAAGTTATCTACATCGATTACGTGCATTTTACGTGATGCGCGCACAACTAAAAACTTCTACAGATTTATTTATTTAACAATTTATGTACACACAAAATAAAAGATTAGAAGAAGGAAACAGAAAAATAGGTTCAGAGGTGGTGCTTATTTCAAAAGAAATCTATTCCAGCACACCTGCGAAAGGAGAGTTGGAAGAAAATAGAAATGTAGACAACGTGTGTAACAGTAATAGGAAAATATGTACATACAAAATAGTTATCATTAAAATAATATAACAAGCAAAAAAAGATATATTATAATTATATACATACACACAGTAAAATAAATATCACAAAAATACATACTAAATAATATAATGAAACTAATAATACAAACTAATATGCAACTATGACGAAATTTAAAGATAGCGTTCTTTCACTCCACTTTTAAAAACTGCAAGAGTTTGGCAGCCCCTAATGTCAGGCCGTACTGCGTGCGCAGTGAAGGAGTAGGAGTAGAAATCGGTGGAGTGGGGAGGGGATTTAAGGAGATTCTTTAGATGCGATGCAAGATATTGTAATATGTATAGATATAAAAAAAAGGTCAAGCCGTTTCGGACAAGTTCAATAACAAATATTGAACTTGTCCGGAACGGCTTCACCGATTTTTATGAAATTATTTGTTTGTATTTGGTAGGTCTGAGAATAGGCTGTAGGCCTATTTGCAGACGCTTAGACAGATACTCTAAGGTGCTAGTATATTGGCGCAACTAAATTGCTGTTCATAGATAGTAGGGTGAACATTCATAAAGTCTTATGTTAATTAGTAATAAGCAGTTGATTATCCAAATAAATAAAGGCGAAAGTTTGTATGTAGCTCATGTGTGTGTATGTTTGGTACTATTTACGCTTTTTTCAAACAGCTAAATGGGTTTCTATGAAGTTGCACATGCGACACTATTTATTTATTGTGCTTAAAATATCATTAGAATTGTCTTAATAAATCATCGATATATATAATAAATGTATTGTTTACTAGTTTATGTAATTGGCTGCACCCTCTCGGTCTTATAAAATTATCACGAGGGTTACTTCTGGGATAAAAAAGATCCTATGTGCAATTCAAGGACATGGTCTACTCGTATGCTCATTTTCATCTAAATTCGTTCAACCGTTACAGCGTGAGGAAGTGACAATTATACACACATACCTACAAACTGCCGCCATTATAATATTATTGTGATTGGTACTTCAGTCAATTTATGAGTGCTCTGTTTTCGTTACCACGTAGGTAGATACGTTAACAAGCAGCAATTTTTTTTTGCGATATATTAAATCCTTCTAAATCGACTCTCATCGCAGCTAATTTGTGCCCTTAAATGGCCTAATGGAATTTAAAACCGCCGAGCTTTGTTCTTAGTGGATTTCATTATCTTTTTCTCATTTTTTTGGTAGATCATCAACCCCTCATTTCTATATTACACATTTTTGTACTATATGAGATTTGACGTCCGAACCAAAGGGACCTTATATTACATTATATCCTATTACACACATAGATATTTTTATTATATTACATAAGACACAAGTATAATAATGGTACCCAACTGAGGACCTGCGAGCATTATGTTTTACAATTTATAGACGATTTTTGAAATAACCTTTCCCCAACTAGCTTGGGCTCGACTTCCAACCTAACCGGATCCGGCTGAATACCCGTGTTTTACATGGAGCGACTGTCCAGCAGACCTCTAGAACCCAGCCCCCCTAGCCAAGTTACAATCGTATAGTTCGGCGCGAACGCCTCGAGTAGGCCACGCCTCCGATTCCTTTGTTCTGACGTCATCTCAACGCTCAGTCACGTGGTCAGAACAAAGGATTCGGAGGCGTGGCCTACTCGAGGCGTTCGCGCCGAACGAAACGATTGTAACTTGGCTAGGGGGGCAGTTACTGGGCAACATGATACTCCTTGGATAGAGTGATGGACAGACTTTCTGGTGTTTCGAAACAACAATACATTGATGTTGATGTTGAGATGGATGACGATTTGACGTTTTTTTTTTCTATTAATTTTTGACACTCTCAAAACGGTGAAGGAAAACATCGTGAGGAAACCGGCATGTCTTAAAACCAAAAATTCGAAGACATGTGACATACACCAATCCGCACTGGGCCCGCGTGGTGGATTACGGCCCATTCCCTCTCCTAGATAGAGGAGGCCTGAGTCCCAGCAGTGGAAACATTAAAAGGCTGATTATGCTATGCTATGCTATGCTAATTTTTGACATCAATGTTTACTTTACTAAGTATTACATTTTGTAAACTATGTTTTTCCTTTTATTATTGTGAACGCGAGGACTATGTTGATTGCTTTTTTTTTTCCTTTTCAGTAATTTTAACGTATGTCTGGCAATTTGAGTATTTTCTGCGGCCTACCCAAATGTTCTTTCCTTGGTATTGTTCGTCAAGTCGTTGAGCTCCTTAGTAGTCCTGAGTTGAGCTTTACGAATACTGACAAATGCTTGCACTGACTGAACAGGTCCACTTAAATCTGTATGGTTCTTTCTTCAAAAGACCATTTCAGACAAATCTGCATGGTTCTCATGTGATTTGACCATTACATATTAACTGTATGGACTTTAAAAGAGACTTTGACCCCTGAGTTGGTTTCGGTGTTTCTTCTCAGGGTAGTCAGCTAGGAAACACCGGCTTCATCTAGTTTACAAATGACAAAAAAAAATTGACGTGTAAAAGTGTTTTTTTAAACCTATTTACAAAATAAATATCATTTATCATTTGATGTGTGGTGTAACGAGAATGGATAAAGTGAGAAATAAGTAATATTGGGAGTGTGTTTGAAAGTAGCGCCAATGACGAAAAGTTGGAAGGGAATCGTCTGTATTGGTATGGTCATCTGAAGAGGAGAGATGAAACGCATTGTGATTGGAGGGAGAGGGAGGCCAAAGAAAAGATGGATGGGTTGTATCAGTGTAAGAAATGATATGAAAGATAAAAACATTTTACAAGTAATATGGCATAAGGGCAGGAAGACGAAGGAGGTGTTTCTCGGTATTGTTTGTTTCTTATTTAACACCGACTTCCGAAATTAAAGTTATTTTGATCGTTTTGGTGTGTTTTTTTTTTGTGAAGTCTTTTATTTTACTTTGTAAAAAGTTTTTTATCTCACTTTTTTTTAGTTGCGATACACTTAAAGCCAGAGTACCGACCTCTTTCTCATGACAATTCCAATTAACCCAAACAATGTTAAGTACTTATACATTGTTTTATTATGAAGTTCCCGTGTTCACCATCCACCTTCCGGCTCCGTCATCAGATCAGTTCGATAGTACCTTATAGCCAATAAATTAAAAAAAAATACAACCGAATTGATAACCTCCTCCTTTTTTTGGAAGTTGCTTAAAAAAGGATTCAGTATTATCTAGCGTGACGGTTTACATGACAAAGTCGAAGAAAAAATGGTGACAGGTACGCCCATCTCAAATAATATGGAACAACGACAAGATGATGGATACATTTTACAAATAATCACTTTCAAGATTGTATTTTTCTTTAATTCGGTTACAGGTTGTTCAAGAACGTCTCAATTCAAAATGTTCTTTCTCTAATATTAAATATTAAAACCAGTTCTTTCTAAATTACTTTTACCTACATCTATTTAAACAAAAAAAAAAACACACACAAAAAAAACAGGTTAAACATTTATGTAAACAAGTGTATGGGCGGTCTTATCGCACAGGTCTCTTACAGACAAAGAAATTTAGAGCTGTCAGTGTACAAATATCAGCAATTATAAAAAAACATATATAACAACACAAAACAACAAAAAATATGTACATACAATATAAAATAGTATATTAATAAATATTAAATATATGGCATTTGTCTTTCTCACAGTACCTATGTGGCGACATGGCGACACCTTTATTATAAGTACCTATCTGCGACACGAAGGCTCGTGTCGCAGATTCCGGGTTCCAGACCAATGGGCTGATACCCGTCGCTATTCATCTGCTGTGAATAGATAGTTCTCTGGTTTATTAAATACGTAAATGATTTATGCCATGTTAAACTGTTACTTCACTACGAATTAGGTGTTTTGTTGTTCGCAGACCGCAATGCAGAATGATGGTTTTTTAATTAGAATGTTTCTAGAAGTGTGTGAATGCAAGTATGATGTATGCAAGTTGGAAAAAAAATCACAATATAAGATAAGATTTTCTGAAAATGTCCTTATACAATTTTATTACCGGTATAATATGCGAAGACAAAACATCAATTAATAAATAACTACAAAGTCGTATTACAGATCTTAACTGAAATAGAAATATTTTCCCTCATTGAAATAAATTATAGAATGTAAAAAATATGTCGGCTTGAATTCACAACAAATAGTCAGCCTCATTCTCAGAATACGTAACTCAAAAAATGTTTTATTTTTTGTTTTATTGCAATTCAAAGGAGAATTTCAAAATACCTACTTTGTTGCTGGCCATATATAAAATACGTGTCTCCGCGCCGTCATTTCATTACTTGTTACTCCCGCTAATAGTAACATATCAGTTTATTGGTCTTTCTGTAAGATTTGCTTTTACGGAGTTACGAATTCTAATAAAGAGGTCAACGAATACCTGTATTATTTCAGCTAGCAACATCGTTTCACAGAGACTTGGACGGTATCTACATAGTTGTTGCCATGTTTACTATATCATGTAAATCAGTATGACGTCAGTTTCCGGCTCGCTTCCACGACGATGTAAAGTTGGATCCGAGTCTGGATCCCGGGTCTAACTAGTTTTCTATCAGAACCTATCTAAGAACAACATAATTAGCCTTATAAAGTTCTCACTGTTAAAACTCAGACCTCCTCTGAAGTAAAGAGAATGGAAAAAAATTAGAGAGGGATTTGTCATGATTTTCCCTCCCAATAAAAAAAAAACCACTCGAGCCCAGAATAAGAATAATGTTTAGATATTATTATAAAAAAAAACCTTAAAACATAATCATTAATAATGTCTGTAACTATTAGGTCTTTAACTATGAAATTGCCGGTTTTTCAAACGGGTTGCTTTGAAGTGTTATATCTTTAGATTGACTTGGAATTATAAGTTCAAGTAAACTTTATATTAAAGGTACGTTATTCTTTAGTTCTTATAACCATAAAAGCTAATAAAAAAAAACAGTTTTTTATTTTCATATTAATAGTTCCAACGTAGAAACTATGCATTTCAAAGGGCAAGCAAACCACTGTTTCATTTCAGAACATTTCCCTAAATGGTTCGCTGTTAGTGTGAACAGCCTCGAGCTAGCATTTCACAATTCCCGAAACACGAGTTCAATTTATCGGACTAACAGGTCGCCACGTCAATTTGATGATTCGATTGACTGGTTGAAGCACTGGTGGCCTAAATGTGCATTTCGTTATGACAGTATTTTAGTGCAGTCAATCAATAAATTCATGTTCATGATTGAATTATTGAATTAGACGTTATCAAATTAATCTTTTATTTTTTTTTTATCAGCAAAATTGACGAACTCCCACATCCACAAATTGAAGAACTCCCACATCCACAAATTGAAGAACTCCCACATCCACAAATTGACGAACTCCCACATCCACAAATTCACGAACTTCCACATCCACAAATTGACGAACTCCCACATCCACAAATTCACGAACTTCCACATCCACAAATTGACGAATTCCCACATCCACAAATTGAAGAACTCCCACATCCACAAATTGAAGAACTCCCACATCCACAAATTGACGAACTCCCACATCCACAAATTCACGAACTTCCACATCCACAAATTGACGAACTCCCACATCCACAAATTCACGAACTTCCACATCCACAAATTGACGAACTCCCACATCCACAAATTGACGAACTCCCACATCCACAAATTGACGAACTCCCACATCCACAAATTCTCATCTTATATTTTACTAGCTTCTGCCAGCGGCTTCGCCCGCGTTATAGTCGGTTTGTCCAAACTTTGGAACCCCGTTTTATAGCCCGTTTCGGGGGTGAGTTTCGGAAAATCCATTCTTAGCGGATCTACACCCTATAAGGAACCTAACTACCTGCCAAATTTTAAGTTTGTAGGTGTTTTAGTTTCTGAGATTTCGTGATTAATTAGTGAGTGGTATTTCGCTTTTATAAATATATATAGATTAGGTAGGAACTGATGTTACAAAAACCTCAGTTAGGATAGAAACTCCTTTGCGAAATATCTTACTTCCAGACAGTGTTTAGTGGTTTAGGTGGTGTTCTGGCTGTCAGAAAACGCAGGATTTTTATTAAATAGATATGTAGGAAGAAACCATTGAACATCCATAAGTAAGACTAGGTGGAAAAGAGTAGTTTAAAGTGGTTTTGGATGAGAGTCCCCGAAGAATTCCAAGCAAGTGTGTCTAGCAATGGACTTCGATATACCTAATTGTAAAATAAATCTGTGTAAATTGAACAAACACAATAAGACAAGTTACATAGTAGGTGAACTATAAAACAGAGAAAGATTAATATCTATTATCACCCAGCATTACACAATAAAGATAAGACACCTTACTTATCTCCCAACACAATAAACCAAGAGACAGCACACCTTGCTTTATATACTAAGATGTTTGCGTTAATTACTTCGTACGTGTGCAATTGTTAATTTAGACTCTCACTGCGGGGACTACAGCTGGTTTATTACTAAACCCGTTCGCTGCCGGGTGACAGGATTATGGCTACCGCGGTGGCCGGTCACACACCGCGTTTGAAAGGTATAGGGAAGCACACACACGGCGGCATAAGTCTCGACATTCGGTCAAAAGGTTCTGGAGTGCCAACTGAGTACTAGAACACACGGTGTTAGGCCACCCAAAAGGCGACCGATGACCTAGTGAGGGTAACGGGAATGATGATGATGATGATGGATGCGTCGTTGTGGGGACACTTGGGGGAGGCCTATGTCCAATAGTGGATATCTTTTGGCTGATGTGATGATGGTGATGATGAGGCACGCGTAATATTGTGTCCATGTCTTGAATTAAATTTTAATTTTAGATCATTAATTATATTAGCAAAGAAAAGCTTAAAAAAGTAACTGCCAAAGAGGCAAAATATTGGGATTTACAAAATTAAATAGAGAATTGAATAATGTTAAGATTCTCTAAAGAGATTTTTATTTTCCAACAGCAAATATGGTGACAAATAGCAACTCTGACACTTATATACACACTACGACACTCAGTCCCGACATTAATGTCGATAGCAAAATGTCGAATTGTCATCGAATAAAATACCTTTTCGATGTGAGCGCTCGTCGAAGGTACTTGACAGCAGCACTTTACAGGCACTACCGAATATTTCCCAGTTCTTTGACAAATCCAATGGCTGAGTGAGAAATTGAAAGGGGCCGGGTTGAACTTGAAACTCAATCGTATTTCAGTTCGATTGAGTTTCAAATTCTCTTGGACTTGTTACCTGTACACAAAGCGAAGCGGTGAAGTGTTTTGCTGTCAGTGCTTGATAAGACCATTAGTTACGATAGTTGTTCTGGAATACAGTCATGGGTTCAGTTTTTGTTCGAGCTATTAGAGTGAAAATTACTTAGTGATTTACAAAAACAGACGTTTTGAAACGCCCTTTGAAACTATTGTGACGTGTTTCATCGTTTGTAGAGCATAGCTTAATAAAGGAATTAGGCTTATACAAAGGGGGGGGGGGGTGGCCGTGGGTCGCCTTTCTGTCCCCAACCCCGCGTTTCAAAACGTCTGTTTCTGTAAATCCACCTCGTATCATGCTCTTTGTCACGTTATTTATGTGTCATGATACTAAATAATAAACTCACTAATTGTACATTAAGTGTCGACTCTGCTTCATTGCATCGGCCATGGCATTTCAAGGCCTGGCCCTGCTGATTTGGTAAGGATGATTCTTGGGAATCATGGTGGACAAATAAAATAATGAGAACTTAGTGCATGTCTTAAAATAGAAATCACTTCATCACTACATAGTATAAAACAAAGTCGCCCGCTGTCTGTCTGTCCCTATGTATGCTTAGATCTTTAAAACTACGTAACGGATTTTGATGTGTTTTTTTTAAATAGATAGAGTGATTCAAGAATAAGGTTTATATGTATAACACATACATAACATAGTAGAGAAACACTGATAATTTTTGAGGTCAGTAAGCGAACGATGATAGCAAATTTGCTATCATCGTTATATCGATTCCAAGACATCGTATCCAAGTTTTAACAATATTCGACGGACGTAAATATTAAGTGCAAAATTAAATAAAAAGTCACCACCAATAAAATGCAGTACCTACCATCTTCCTGCCCTTGTCCCGTTTTATTTGGGGTTTGTGTAATAACACGTTTTTTTCTTCCATTCTGTCCTGTCACTCGTCACGCTATCACTAACTCCCTTTTCTTTCATATCAATTCTCACACAATCCATCCATCTTTTCTTTGACCTACCTCTCCCTCTCCATTCATCCACATGTAAATTCATAACTCTTTTAGCAACATACGCTTCATCCCTCCTCTTCACATGACCATACCAAGATAAACGATTCCCTTTCAACTTTTCAGTCACTGGCGCCACTTTCAAACTTACCTTATTATACTCATTTCTCACTTTATCCATTCTGGTCACACCACACATCCATCTTAACATTCTCATCTCCGCTACGTGCAATCTTTTTTCATCCGTCTTTTTCACAACCCAACATTCTGATCCATACAGTATGACAGGCCTTATCACGGACTTGTAGATTTTACCCTTCAACTTGAGGGGCATCCGTGGGTCACACCTAACATCAGTACCTACCATCTAGACTTATATTATATTAGACAAAAATGATCCGGAATTCCGAGTGTAATAAAAGATACTCGTGGAAGGAACCGACTATTACTTCTTTGAAAAATCATATGAAATTAATCAATTCGTTTGTTTGAAAACGCGAGTAAAAATTTCCTTAAAAAAAAATCTACTACAAGTCAAACGCAGAATTCAATTTCGATTGACCAAAGACGTTTTGTGATAAATAGATGCACTGTCCACTATACTTAATAAATATTTAAAATAATCCTGTAATCCACATCCGCATCCTGTGTGTGTGATGTGGCCTTCTAATAATCCGTATCCACATTCGCATCCGCGAATGTCTAAATTTTTGCATCCGTAACAACCTCATTATGAACATAGCTCGACAATATTTCCCATCCGATTATAATTTAGGTGACTTCATGGCTACAGTGAATAGGCTCTTAATAAATGAGTGCGATTCACCATCATCAATTGCATCACTACTTACTATCAGGTGGGATCGCAATCAAGCAGAGTAGAAGTAGTAGAAGTTTATAAACAGAATTTAAAAAAACACAAGTTTTACTTGAACTTGTGTTTTAACATAGCCACCAATAATTAAATCAATCAATCAAATTATTTCTGGTTTGACGATCAAATAAATACATTCTAATAACGTACCTACAACTATGTCAGTCAAATTACTTTCCAATATGGCGGTAATATTGATAGCGCTGTGTCGTTGGCAACACGAATTAAGCACGGCAGCTACTTGTGAGCAGTATAATGCAGGTTATTTAGTCTTGGTTCACGCCTGATGTTGATAACAATCCATATTATATACCTCTTTTACTCAATTTGATTCCATATACACGTTCTATCAGGGTCGTCGGATATAGTTGAAGTTCCAGTTTCCATGAAAACTATTTGAAGACCCTACTTTCTTATCTCCTTTGTTGACTATACCTACTTATTTTCCCGTTTTTCATAAAACAAATTTTCTTTGTGAGATATTGAAGAAAAAATAATAATATTCTTGTAACATACAAGAATATTATTATTTTCCCTCAATTTAATATTTACCCTCAATGTAAACATACAGAGAGCATGCATTGCATGCATGTCCTGCATGCGTTATTTTTTTAATTCTAATCATATAGAATAGTCCATTATACATTCGTGAAAAGAAAAACTAAATACTGACAAACGTTTTATAAATTAAGCCATAAGTCAGGATTAAGGAAACCAGGAGAAATAGAAGGCTTTAAGCAATTTTTCTGTTGGCAATCGCGCCAAACGATAAGTACAGTATAGAGAAAAAAATAAAAAAAACACCAAAAGGATCAAAATAACTTTAATTTCGGAAGTCGGTGTTAAATATGAAACAAACAATACCGAGAAACTCCGACTTCCGAAGTTAAAGTTATTTTGGTTATTTTTTTTTTGTACTTAGCGCTTGTCGGGATTGCTTATAGAAAAGTAATTTGTCTAAGCCTGCGATCTGATAATTATGTGGAAATGAGGCTTTTGATAAAAGACAAAATAAAAATCGTCAAAGGAATTGTTTTCCTCATTAGCTTCCGTTTGTAATCTTTCGTCTTGTTCGGTTTTGTGAAGCATTAAAGAGAGATATTTAATCAAAAGCAAACATAGCTTCAAGATATTATTAAATACTTACAAAGCTTTTTTAATAAAAAATTTTTACTTAATAAAGCCCGTATTTTTAATTAATGGAAAATATGTCTGATTTGTAATTACTGAGTTTCTGACTTTGGTTGTTCAATAGAAAAGTAATAATCTTTTGTCTTGAACAAAATTGAGGCTCAAAGTAAATTGAGGCACAAAGTACATTGTTTGAATATGATTAATACCTGTAGGTTTAGAGTTTACAAGATCCAAAATATAAATCGTAAAATATATATCGTAGAAAAGATATGGAGGACCTGCAGGTTAACGAAAGTCTGGCTGTTCTTTCGAAATGGTCCGCAGTTAATAACCTCTTAATAAATGCGAACAAAACTAAATGTCTAAAGTTTTCATTACCGAATGTCCCTCAAGTTGGCCTCAATCTAATCCTTGACGGCAAAAAACTTGATGTTATAGCAGAAACTGTATTTTTAGGTATAACTACAGATTCAAAATTGCAATAGAGCCCTCACATTAGAACTCTCTCAAGCAGATTAAGCTCAGCCGCATAATATATGCAGTTAGAATAAACAACTTTTAACAAAAAAAAAACCGACTTCACTAAAAAAACACTAAAAGCATCAAAATAACTTTCATTTTGGAAGTAGGTGTTTCTCGGTATTGTTTGTTTCTTATTTAACACCGACTTCCGAAATTAAAGTTATTTTGATCCTTTTAGTGGTTTTTTTAGTGAAGTCGGTTGTTTTTTTTTTTGTAAAAAGTTTTTATTTCACACTTTTAAGTTGCAATACACTTATATCCAGAGTGCCTATTTCTCGTGACAATTCGAATTAACCCAAACACTGCTAGGTTACATTGTTTTATTATGAAGTTCCTGTATCTACCTTCCACCTTCCGGCTCCATCATCAGATCAGTTCGATAGTACTTTATAGTCAAAGTGCATCTCATGACAATTCCAATAAGCCCTAACACGGCTAGGATACATTGATTAATTACGGAGTTCCTGTGCCTACCTTCCGGCTCCATCATCATCATCAGTTTACTTCGATGATACCATTTGCAACATAACTATTCAGAACCATTTATTTATTTGTATTGTCATAGTCGCTTAACTATCTTCATTGTGATATCTATGTGAGTATGAAGTTCCGTTGGCCATGTTACTTTCTCACTGTAAATGCTTAATGCGATGAAAATACCAAAATCACCATATGGTTGCCTATAATATTTGAAGAGTTCCCTCGATTCCTCATAGATCTCACCATCAGAACTGGATTCTGAAAAAAATAGGACCAATTGGAAAGCATATTCTCTAAGACGAAAACAAAATTTTGCAAATCGGTCCATAAACGACGGAGTTCTGAGGTAAAACACATTAAAAAAAAATACAACGGAATTGATAACCTCCTCCATTTTTTTGAAGTCGGTTAAAAATAAGGCATTTGACAGATGTAGCCACAGCTAGGTTAGTATGTTATGCCTATTTTCACAGTATTATGTCTTATGGCTTTTTGTTTCAGGGATCTGCAGCTGATGTAGAATCAATTTTCATCTTGCAAAAGAGAACAATCCGCGCTATTTACAAAATGGGTCCTCGTGAGTCTCTTAGAAACATATTCAAAGAAATCGGTATACTGACTCTGCCTTCACTTTATATTTTAGATAGTATTTTGTATGTTCGTAAAAACTTAGGACTTTTTAAAATGCGATTTACTTAATAGTAATACGCATAATAAACATGAAATTGTAATACCCAAATTGAGGTTAGCTAAGACAAGCAAGCCATTTCTTATTGACATCATACGTTTCAATAACAAGTTGCCTAAGTCGGTTACCGAACTTAGCAAGGGAAAGTTTAAAACCCATATCAAGCGTGTCCTTGCCAAGAAAGCGTATTACAAAGTTAAAGACTACGTTGAAAACACGCTTGTTTGGCAATGACTACTTTTGCACATGTGGCTTCCCTGACAGTTCATTAACTGCATTATCTTATTGTTATCTATTAACTGCTAAATCATTTTTTAACTTCACTATTTATACTGATGCTTTTTCTTTTTCTTCCTCTCCTGTGACATTGTTTTTGCAATGTTTTTCTGCGAGCCTAAGTCATGACGAACGAAAAGCAAAATTCAAAATCTATTTACAAAACTACTATACGCTAACTTTGCGCTCACTATTCAACGTTGTCATGCTTAGACCCCACTGTGGCAAAATCTCAAAAAAAAGCCACGGTGCTGCACCCTAATTGTCATAATTGACATCTACTTAGAAGGGGTCTAACAAAAAATTAACTACAACTCTTACAGATACACGAAAGTAACCTCGACCTCGTTAACTTTAACCTCATCGGACGCTCATCGTGTCAGACAAGAAAAAAACAGAAATATGCAAGTTTCTATCATCGCTTAAAAATTGAATATGCTCCAGCGACAAAACTTAAAAAAAATCATGAAGTTTAATATAATCTATCAGTCCATCTTGACTGAACTGTGGGGCTTCAATGATCATCTGAACCATTGGTGACAACTAGACACCCTTTGCGAAGGCTATGCCTTATCAGCAAAGTCGGTATCAGCATTGACTGACGCTCCATCACTCCCCCTCACTAGTAGGACCATAGTTTCCAAAATAATTTGTCTACTGCAAGTTCAAAAGGTCAACTAGCCCAAATTCATCTAATCGAATAATAAAAAAAATGTAGACGAAAAGAAAAAACTATTTAACGTACAGTTTGCTTCTTTCTTCTTTCCTCGATTGCGGCGTCATTAATTGAAATCGAACATGAAACACAAAAAAAAAGAATAATGATCATTGCCCTGGTGATCTCACAAAAATCCTTAAAGTGATACGTTTCGTAACTATAAAAATAAAATTTAATTTGTTTTTATAAAATTTCCAAATTTTATATTTAGATAAAAAGGATTGTTTTATGAAGAATCATGAAATTTAAAATTTGATGAATATGACTTTATTTTACAAAAATTACCGTGATGGAAGGACTTTCTTCTAACTACACCTTTTTGTGTCAAACACTTTTTAGTTTTACATGGGGCACTATAATAAAATACGCTTTGTAAATTTACCAAATCGAATTTATACATTTTATATGTTACCACGGAAGAATGGCTATCATCCTTTATAACAAACTGTACCATCCTTTGCTTCAATCTGTAAAAAACTCGGTCCAGTTTCGTAATTTTTATTTTCAAAATTAAGACCATTGTCGATGTGGTTTCTATTAGTTTGTTCATCTTGATTACACTGCGATTCCAAAAAAAAAACACAACTTGGTTTCCTTAAAATAAACTGGATGAAATAATGATTGGAATGGACACATCCGGGTCTTTGTCTTCATTCGTACACTCCAATCCCGTCTCGTCATCGACTAAACTGCCTACATCACAGCTCTGATCATCATCGTCATTACTTTGTTCATCAGTTTGTGGAGTATTATCATCTTCGTTCATGACAACTGGCGGTCCATTTTCTCTAGATAGATCAGTGGTGTCTTCCTCAATAATACATGCTTCCATTGCTGCACCTGCCGCACGTTGTTTACAAACAAAACATTCGCTTGGGAACCCATTCCTCAATTTGTTGCATAGCGTTGCGAAGTCCATACCATCATGGTATGTGTACCTATAAAAATGCTGGGCTGCTCCTTGAAGTGTGTACGTAATCACTCTCCAACCATTCGTTTGACCTGGCTGTCTGCCTGAAATCAGCGATAAATTCTTCGAAGCACACTTCGTCTACGCCAGAGAACATCATCTCTCCTTTTACAAATATTTAAATAATATAAAAAATCACTTAGCTTTTATATTTCCAGGCGTCTATTCCTCGCCTGCTGCGCCAGATGCGCTAATTATCTGACTTGGCCTTTGAGAGGTACTAGGGGATGTACTTTTCCTCGAACTGTCAGCTACCTATATTTGAAATCTTACATAAATTCGAAAGGCGCCTCCACCATTTGTGATAAGGGAGACGCAAACGAAACTCAAAAATTTATTAAACAAATAATAAATAACTATAAAAACTTTGACGGATATTTTTTCCAAAAACTTTTAAGGGTTTAAAAAAACACATATTTCCTGGAACAAGTTTTGGGAAATAAACGAGTGAATGACAGAATTACCGAATATCAACAGAGCGTTTAGTTCAGGTGTTATCTCTCCTTTTTCGCTTTGCATCTTTATGAAACATTGCGTTTTATGAACCAGACCCCTAAATAAGTATTTTTAGTTATATTTTTAGTATGTTTAGTGAAATCAAAATATCGTTGGTGGTTACCAACTATATTTCGATTTAGTATTTAGTTTTACAGTCCACACTCTCACCAAGCTTCTTTTATTTGATTGAGCATTCGAATTCAGCCTAATTTGTACACAGAACTTTACAGGCCCTTCATTAGGCAGCCTTCACAGAGTTGCAGTGCACATCAATAGTTTTGGGCGCACTTCTTATCGTATTCCATATAAAGAAAGAAAAGAAAATCATTTATTGAAAAGCATACCCAGAAAATAGCTCGCCTGTATCCTTTTTATTAATTGATCGATTAAGTTCGTCGCCGACGCGATGTCGCGTCTGTCTGGCGTCAGCTGATGACGTCACGGAGGAAACTTAGCTTTGTTGCCTACTAAGATAAACACATGAGTTGTTGCCACGGATTAGAGGAAGATTGACCTCATTGAGAACGTTTTAAGTATTCGTAGACAAATGATTGAATAGATGTATGTTTTAACCCATAACGTGTATTTTTCACATCATGCTACAAAGAGATCTAAGAGTGCCATGTTGGAAAATAGTAGAGTTAAGGTTTCAGTTGCAACTGTTCGTTAAAATTATTCCCTTTTAATGAACATTTCAGCAGCGAACAATACACAAAGGAATATCAACCAAGAAACAATCAATTGATCAACTGCGGTCTTAACTCTCATTATATTAATATTGTAATATGGAAATATTATAATCCTGTTTTTTTTTTTTTTTAAAAGTAACCGTGAAGTTTCTTTTCGAAGAATCGCTAAACTAAAGTGGCAGTGGGCAGGGCATATTGCTCGTAGAACGGATGGTTGATGGGGCCGAAAGATTCTAGAGTGGCGACCGCGCACCGGAAAACGCAGCGTTGGAAGGCCTCCCACAAGGTGGACCGACGACCTGGTGAGAGTTGCGGTAATGCGGTGGATGCGAGACGCACAGGATCGGTCGTTGTGGAGACGCTTGGGGGAGGCCTATGTCCAGCAGTGGACGTCTTTCAGCTGAAATGATGATGAAGATGAAATGATGAAGTTTCTTTTCAGTTCTTTTCCATAAGACACGACCAATTGGAACCGTGCACTAACTTATAGATTAACCAACAAGAAATTTAGAATGAACAACATGGATTTGCTTATATCTTCGTGATAGATGTCCTCTCTTTAAATCATGATTGATTAGTGCTACTGTAACATGTCTTCGGCAAAACTGTCAGACTACATAAATGTACTAAAAAAAGCTGTGGTTCTAGAGTGCTGTCATGAATCATGGATAGTCTGAAGTCTGAATAAAGTCGACCGTCCACTGCAGCACTGCTAAGTAGGAGAGTATGCCGCTTCGTTCGTGTCGTACGTTCGTCTTCCCGCTTCACCCAGGAGAAGTTACTGGATGATTTCCCACCTAAAAAAAAAAGCTCGACTAATCAGTTATTTGCCTATTACGCGATGATCCCGCTTACAGAGCGACACTATCTATGAACATGCTTGGGTAGCTTTAGCTTTTAGCTTCGGTGTCTTGATTGGTAGACACTACCACTACGCAGCATTCAGTCGCATTGGGGAGGGCAGAACAGATGGTCGATGGGGCCGAAAGGTTCTGAAGACGCAGTGTTGGGAGGCATCCTACAAGTTGGACCTGGTGAGGGTCGCGAGAATCCGATAGACACGAGACGCACAAGACCGGTCGTTATGGCGACACATGGGGTAGGCCTGTGTCCAACAGTGGATGTCTTTCGGCTGAAAAGATGATGATGATGATGATGAATCAGCGGTTTGGTGACGAACTCATAATCGGACTGTCTGTATTGTGATGTCACTCAGATGCCAATCAGGAGATCGAATCTTTAACTATGGTCTGCCGTGGATTGGCACCTTTATGGCTGTGCCACTCAGTACTGCAGCTATTTGTGGCGACAATAATACAACAGTTTGCACTATCATTGTGACAGCGGGGCACTTCAACTTACTAATCTATTAGTAGCAATTCGCACTATCGACAAATAGCTCTAGCTGTTTGTTCGAATATTTCAGACGTAACATCACGGCCGCATTGCGCGAAGCGTTTAGGCAGAAGTTTACCCCGTAAAAGGTATATCCACATTTCATCATATATTTCAGTTCCTTGTAACAGGGGCCAGCCTATTGTTGTCAATTGGACACGAAACCAGAACCTGGTGTGTTTTTAATATCATGCGGATTTCATCACGCATGCGGAATTGATTTGGTCGGTAAATGTTTTTTATTTTACATTTTTTAATTTTTCCGGCTTCATCATCAGATGAGCTCGATGTATCCCTTCCCTTTCTTCCTTCAGTCAGTCATCGACAACACGTATAAACAAAGCTATTTTACTTGTTACGACAATTCTGCCGTGATCCTATTAAAAGTTCCGTTCCATATCTTCGAAGTTCATCGTTATAACAATATTTCTATGGGACCAAACCGGAAGTATCTATAACCTTTTAAAAAATTAAAAGCAACCCACAATTGACCGAGAAATCGGTGAACAAGCATAAAAAAATACATAGGTACAGCCGAACATATAACCTCCTCCTTTTTGAAGTCGGTTAAAAAACGATGGCGTTAACCACAACACAGAAAATATTTCCATAATAGTTCAATGACGAACAATGACACACTACTTGCGAAACAGTACATAGAAGCAATGCCTGTTTCTCTGATCAGTAAAGCAGATATGCATGCATGAGATGTAGATATTCAAAATAGATGTTAACATATTCAAAATTGAATAAAAGAAATAGAATTTGTGTCGTCCGTTGACGTCCAATAGGTACATTGTCACTAAAGCTGTTAATCTGTTATTCAGGTCGTTGTGTTACACATAAGTTACTTTCCATTTTCATGCTGAAATGTTTGTAAAAGGTATTTTGAATATCGTTCATCGAAATTTTATTCTTTAGATTTTAACTGTTGTTTTTTTATATTTTTGTATAGTAAATTACAATATTATGTATCTGGGAACCCAAAATAAGGAGCTTTTAATTAACTACCGATTTAAACTAAACCTAACAGATACTTATATTAACAAAATACTCTCAGGCGTCGAAATCCGGATTCACATCGCTGTCATATGGAAACGTGGCCACAAGACTGACAATGACAATGCTAATTCCTTGAGCAAAGAACACGCTAGCCCTGGTCACGCAAAGTAATGTTCAGTCGGCGAGAAGAAGGACCTTAAATCCTTTTGGCTTGCTAAACACTGAAAAACATAAAGTAACTCAAATTATCTGCGGACTAAAAGGTGACTGTGCAGTAGGATAGGATAATATTAGTAATAAAATCCTTAAACTCTGTAAGCATATCCTTATTTCGCCCAAAACGCATATATTTCGTACCTGTTTTTCTGAAGGTATTTCCCCTGGACTTCTGAAAAAAAAACAGTTGTAATTTATATTTTCAAATCCGAAAACAAAGAGTTAGTAAATAATTATAGGCCAATATCAGTACTTTCCTCGATATCAAAATTACTAGAGAACATTTAAAACAATAGACCAGTTGACTATTTAGAAAAAAAAACTTTTATCATCGTCGCAATTCGGTTTTCAAACCAAATTATCCACAGCTGATGCAGTGTACAGCTTAACAGATTATGTACATCTCAGAAAAACTTGGTAAAGAAAACAGACCCTGGGGGTCTTTCTTGATGTAGCGAAGGCCTTTGATACGGTCTCGGTTTCTATGCTGATAAATAAATACGGCTTCTAGTAGGAATTCGAGGAACGTTATTAAAACTTTTTGCTGACTGCTTAGATGATCGACAACAATGTGTTAAAATAGGTACAGTGATAAGGAAATAAATACCAATTACGGTTTTCCCCAGGGAAGTATCCTGGGTACTATCCTATTTCTGATTTATACTAACGATTTGTGTAATTTAATTCTTGAACAAGGCAAAATCAGTTTCATATACCGACGATACGGCCTTACGTATTTACCGCTAAAACCAGTAGGTAGCGAATTGTACGAATATGTTTAACTAGGTTTCAACACTGTGACTAATAAAACAACGGTAGATATTTTTATTGTAAACGTGCCCTATTTTATAAATTAAACAATTATTATTATTACTATTAATTTATAAGGTGTCTTCAAGGCTAGAGTGAATTAAGAACGGACATTACTCTTTACTGAATTTAGCCAAACATGACTAGTGCTATAGTTAGAACAACAAACTCTATATATCATATTGACTTTCGAAGTTCCCTATAAAATCTGTGTTAAAGTATATTTATTATATAGCAAAGTTGGTGCCGATGAATTAAAATTATCTCGGCATATTTAACTTTTTTTGTTGTCTCTCATTGGAATACTGAAGTATTTCTTATATATTTTTTTAACTTAACAGACATCCTTATAATAATATATCATTGGACTAATCATTACTATTCAAAATCATCCCATACATTCTTGGTCCAGACACCTCAATGACGAACTGCAGTATAACCATTTATGAAATATGAAACTTGCTTGATATGGTAATTAAAACTCGTCTCGCTAAGTATTATAAGTATTATATTAAGTAAAAGTATATCTCGCATCAAGTGAGCCTGCAGAAATGCAGACAAGATTTGGGAGTTGCAGACAAGTTAAGGTGGCTACATAATCCATATTAAGGTTATAAATGTTACAGTAACTCTGTCTGTCTATCTATATGATAACTTTTCATATCTTGAAGGATTTGGATCAAACTTGGCGTACGAGTAGATCACATCCTCGAATAGGACGCTTAGGATCGTTTTTGGACAGTAAATTATTTAAAATTCAATTAGGAGTATATAACAGCTTAATAATAATAAGTCCTACAGTATTCATGACTTTTTAATAAAAATATCAATATAATATATTTCAACGTCTTAAAATATTTTTAGTAATTTGCATACTTTAGTTTAAAGCAAAACATGTTCGATCGTGTACACTTTGTATACGCTGTTTTATCTAAGTAAAATATTTAATCTTGTTTTTAATATCTAATTCTTACCTTTAATCCCGGGACTATTTTCCTTTGGGATAATTTTCGACTTTTATGTGTGCGAAGCCGCTCGTAGGAGCTAGTTCGAGGTATTGTGGCAGAGCAGTCAACTGTTTCTGAGCTCACTCGAGACTAATTGGACACTCCGACATGCAGATTCTGTCAGAAATTATACTAACTCAGCATTGTTTACAAGCTAAGCCGCCATTGTGAAGTAAAGTGGTAAAGTATTGAGGAGGCAGAAGGTTGTTTTCTGACAAGTCACATGATGATTGGCAAAAAAAAACATTTCAACGATTATTTTTTTTTTTTTTTTTTTTTTTTTATTAATGATAGGCTCGCGTTTGACCACCATCTCACCTGATGGTAAGATTTATAATCAGAATGATCCCTTTGACACTACCACGTTACCACCATACCAGTTTGTGACCAGAGGGACGGTTCGTTCTCTGACCGAAGAAGTTTCATATCATTGCCATTTAACTTTGCAATACTACCAGTCTTCTAAGCAATCCAGATGTCAGTGACGTGGAAGAGATAGTACTCTTCGACGACAACGTCCTTGGTCCTAACTCTTGTTTAGTTTTCTTTATTGTCTTTACATGTATGTGTAGTTAAGTTAAAAAAGGTTTTATAAATAATTCTACACAATAAATTACCTCAACGAACAGCCCTGAAGCTGAATAGTGTCAACAATTATCAGGTTAGCGTTCATATAATATTCGGATCCTCCTTCGCAGAAGCTGTCTAATTAAGTATTCGCAGGCGTTTCAGCTGCTCCCGATAGGCGGTCGTGCCGAACACCGTCATCCAATATGTAGGAGCGTCCCAACTTCAGGTAACACGACCTAATTTTATTGCGTAACTTGCGGTTATACCATTTTAATTTTATCGCTTTACATAATATATGAAGAAGTTCTTTCGTAACGCAATAAAATTGGCAAACCAAAAGAAAAATTGTCAAGTAAAAATTTTCTTATGCCTGATTTTTCAATAATCCTCTAACTGTTATCTAGCTAGAGAATAAATATGGCGGTCTGACATATACAAAAGCTGCCAAACCGCCACTTTTATTTTTGAATAGAAAAATATCTGGTTATTGAAAAATCAGTCTTTAGTGATGTCACCACGCGGGTCAATCTCTAAAATTATTTTAGTCCGTATAATCATTTTTTAAATCAATAAAATGTTAATTTACAAAAAAATTAATGCATCTAAAAATCATTATCATTTTGTAAAAAAAATATCTTTGAAAAAATTACAGCTTTTCCTAACGTTGCAATTTACAAAAAACAAAATGGGCTAGTCAAAGTCATTTTATTGATACTACCTTTTAGACAATCTCTAAAAGGAACTAATTAATGAAACTAAGTGCACTGCAACTTCTAAAATATTTGAACATTTTCAACGCTTTTGCTGGCGGAGCTTCAACAAAATCGTCATCATCATCATTTCAGCCGAAAGACGTCCATTGTTGGACATGGGCCTCCTCCAAGTGTCGCCATAATGACCGGTCCTGTGCGGCTCGCATACATCCAACAAAACACGTAGTTTCAGTTACTAAAATATTTGTTGCACATTTTGAACAAACAAAATGTTTGGAGTCAGCATTTCCACGGTTTGATAAAAAAAAAACTCAAATAGGTACCTATGATGTTTTTTTGTGAATAAAAGTTAAAAGTTTTGCACTATTACAGATTGTACTTTGCATAAGCTTATTCAGCCTTTTAATGTTCCCACTGCTGGGACTCAGGCCTCCTCTCTCTAGGAGAGGATTGTACTTTGATTAAGTACTAAAATAAATTTAAACGTATTATTTGTTCTAGCCTGCGTAAATGTTTGTGTAGGTTATTTATTAATGTAGTGTTATTTTATGTAAAGCACAATTTTCGTGTTTAAATACAGATGAATGTAATGTATTGCGTTCGTTTTATATTTACCTTTCATGTGCGCGCATTCAAAGTTTCATTAAACCCGCCATGTTATTTTCAAATACATACTACGAAGCCTATAAACGACTAATAGAAGGCCAAGCTAATGAAAAAGCATGATTAATGAGTCCCCAACAAACAATCTACTATTAAAAATATTTTTTTTTTTTAATTTATAGAAAAACTGTCATCGAATTATTTCAAACACTATAAGTTTTTAAATAAAAAACCACGTGAAATTGTAAACTTTTTTGTTTAAGATATGGATATTTAGATATCTTGCAAACTGTAGATCTGTTCTCAAGTTGACAATATAACGAGAGTTTATAACCTGACTAAGATTTATTAACTGGTTGTTTGAGTAATCCGATGACATAACTATAGATCTACAATAGCAAGAGACAGTATTATCAGCCATATATCATTTTATTACTATCGTGTATCATGCTTGCAGGTCCTAGCTCCTGCATGCCCTTCCACCCAGAGGCTGCAGTACATTAAAGCATGCTCTGCATACCCTACGAGCTACATAACCACCCATATCGGTCACATTGTAACCGCTTGTCTGTAATGTCACGCATTCTGTTACAAAAGGACTAGATCAAATTGGGAAACGCCATCCAAATGATATTTTTTTGTTTTTTTTTTTTCGGTGGGAAAATCAAGGGGAAGTACCCTATGAATTTTAATTCCCTCGAGAGTGTCGAAATGTACGTTTTTGCGACATAAACATCCGTATCTTTTTTTTTTCGTTTACTTAGAATTTTGTTTTTTTTTTTCCAGCTTCAAATGACCGCAGACCTGAGTATATGTTTAAATTTCAACTCCATAACGCGTGGAGGATGCGTTCTCAAGATAAAGGGTCTTGACAGACAGACAGACGGACAACAAAGTGATCTTATATGGGTTCCGTTTTTTTCCTTTTAAGGTACGGAACCTTAAAAAATATTTTATTATTTACTAGCTGCTGTCAGTGGCTTCGCCCGCGTAAAAGTAGAAAATTGTCCCAAAAGACTCCCGGAATAAAAAGTAGTAAAAGTATCATGCTATCATTAACTTCCTTTTCTTTCATATCACTCTTCACACAATCCATCCATCTTTTCTTTGGCCTCCCTCTCCCTCTCCATCCATCCACATGTATGCTCATAACTCTTTTAGTAACATGCATTTCATACCTCCTCTTTACATGACCATACCAAGACAAACGATACTCCTACAACTTTTCAGTCACTGGCACCACTTTCAAACTTCCTCTAATATACTTTTTTCATCAGTCTTTTTCACAGCCCAACATTCTGATCCATAGAGTATGACAGGTCTTATCACGGACTTATAGATTTTACCCTTCAACTTGACCTGTCGCCATTTCATCCATCCTAAATTGATCCGATGTTTTACGTCTCGGTCTACCCCGCCATCTTCTTTTATAAGCGACCCGAGGTACCGAAAGTCGGAGCAGATCGGTATGGGCGTTTCAGCGAGAGCTAAGGGTACAGGATCAGAGACCGCCGGAATCGAGAACAAGTATTCGGTTTTCATTCTACTCAATTTTAGGCCAACACTCTCCAGACTGTGCCACAACACCTCCAATCTACTCTGGACTCCTAGGCTACTCTCGGCCACCAGCACAATGTCATCGGCAAACAGCATACACCTGGGAGCCTCTTCCTGGATATTCGTCTACGTCACGTTACGTATACGTCAGAGCGTCCATTATCATCAGGAAGAGGTAAGAGCTGAGAGCCGACCCTTGATGTAAGCCGTCAGCCACATTGAAGCTACCAGTGTTGCCCACTGTAGACCGGACTTGGGTACTGCATTGGCTGTACATTGCTCGGATCAACTGCACATACTTCCCAGGCACATCAGAAAGATGTGCCTGGGAAGTATTAAGGGCCCACCACAGAACCTCACGAGGTACCCGGTCATATGCCTTTTCGAGGTCAATGAATACCATGTGCAAGTTTTCTTTTAACCTCTGCATTTCTCGCACAGCTGGCGTATAGCGAAAATGGCATCCGATGTACCCCGACCAGGCATAAAACCGAATTGGTTCTGTGAAATTTCACACTCTTCTCTCAACCGCCTTTCAATAACTTTCTCCCGTGCTGTCATAGTATGTGACATTAGCTTTATTCCTTTATAATTGTTGCACTTAAGCACATCACCCTTGTTTTTAAAGATGGGCACCAAGGAACACCAATCATCAGGTATGGCTCCTTCCCGCAACCACTTATTGAAGAACAAAGCTAACCACGTCCATCCATCGACTCGCAATAACTTCCACACTTCAACTGGTATTCCGTCTGGACCAATTGCCTTACCATTCTTCATTCCATTTACAGCAATTCTTACTTCATCCATACTAACCATTCTCACTAACCCCACATTCACTGGCTTACTCTATAATTCCATTCCAGTTGTTTTCCTCATTCATCAGTCTTTCAAAATAGTCCTTCCACCTCTCCTTGATTTTTTCATCTTCTGATAAAATCATTCCAGCTTCATCCCTTATACATCTTATCTGACAAACATCTCTCGCGTTTCTCTCTCGTGCTCTAGCAAGTGTATCGTATAGCTTGTCCTGCGCTTTTGCTTTAGCTATTGCCACGGCTTTCTTGGCTTTTTTCTTTATGTTAGTATGATAATATATTAGTTTGATAAAATTGTTAAGGAAGCAGTAGTTGCGGTGCGAGACTACTTTTCACTATTTAGTTGAGCACAAAATAGTTTTTTTATATTTTTGTGACCATTTAAATCTGGTTTGTATGTAGCTGACAGATGAGTGTGATAAATGTACATATCACATTCATCTACCACGAACGCACGCGCGAAGTTAACGTGCATCACTTTGCTGGAGGATGACAAAAAAACAGGTCAAACAAACAAGTCCTGAAAAATAGATGAAGCCACACTTAATACGGCAAGTAAGGCTCATATTTAATTCATAGTATTTCTCCTTAAAGGTACCGTAAGTAATGAAAGTGTAATTGAAGGGATACGGCGTACGACGGAGAAAACTATGTTAATTCGATACTTCAAGAGACAAACACTTTATATTAATGACTTGCACTGAACTGATCCTCATTTCATAACAGAACAAAGAGATCAGAACAAGTGAGAGACCTTCGCTGATCTTATTAGAATTTATAATCCAGTGAATTCTATAACACATATATTTGAGTTAAAAATTCAATATACTTCTTGGGAACAACAAACTTTATGGCCTACATTAGAAACTTATTTATATAGTAAATACTTTATACACGAAAAGGTAGCAGTCAACCTTTGGGTGATGCAGAGAAAAATAGTAGTAGGTGTAATAAAAGAAAAAGGAAAAAAGGCGAATAAAAAAAAGATATACAAAAGAACCGTACCATACAATTATACAATAAATACACAAAGGCAAAGAAGGAACAGGAGTGGGTTTTTAGTCAGTAAAAGTCTGACTCTATTTTCCGCGCCGCCCAAGAGCGGGATTAGTCATAAGATGATTTTCCCACCTAAAAAAAAAAAAAAAAATGACGAAACTAAACTAAACATTTTATTAAGTATATACCCATGCTTATTGATCATCTTAAAACGCACAACGCTAAAATCGAACTCATGATAATTAAATTATCTGGAATTATTTATTCAAGTATAAATGAGTATTCGCATGCGATCGAACTAGTACCTGTTATTCTAATTGAGTTTGTCTTGTTATTTACAATGATTTATGATACAAATGAATGTTTTCTTAAAACAAAAGACAATATGTTCTGAAAACAATGGAGCAGGTGGAGTCACCGTTGTAGTTTTAAACTAATATTCATAGAAATTACTGCAAATCGTAGATGGTAAAGTACCAATCCACGACTCAGCTCTCAAAAAACTTAGACGCTGTAAAGAACAAAATGTTTTCTACAGCGTTTATAATAAAAGAAAATACTACTTAATTGAGTGATCTTTTTTTTTATAAAAAAAAAACGTCTCATCTGATAAAGAGGGATCGGATTTTTCATTATCCGACAGAATTCATGTTGGAAAATGTGATATTAATTTCCTTCAATTCCATTTTGTCGTCTGCTCCAGTGCTGAATTTTATTTCTATTAACTGCTTGCCTATACAAACACAAATAGGCAACAGTTATCACAACCTCGCCGTTAGTCTTTCAAGATAAAGTATAATGTGAGTAACAGTGATAAGAAACGTTCAACGGTATCAGTTTTTACGACTACTGTAAGCAATTTCATCATTAGACTATTGTTACAAAACAATCTTTCGTATAGTTTAATACGTCCGTGTTTGGACACGGACATGCTGCAGTTTAAAAGATAATCTAATAGTTCTTTTAAAACGGTTATTTTCCCTGAGGATAACGTAGAACTGGACACAATAAGGTTTACGGAAGTTCACACACGGGACTCGGTTCGGACTCTATAGCACCACATGTGCTTGGCACAGTACCAAGTTTCCACGACACAGCGTACGCCGTGTCGCTTGGTGTCGGTATCTGGGAACCATCAGCTTGGTCGAGCTGGAAAATTCCTTTTGTGAGTTCTATTTCCCTTCTATTCGTAACGAGGGCGACATTTTCATTAAAACTCTATGGAATTCCATTATGAATCATGTATGAATGTTTGCATTCAATTTAACTACTTGTGTCCGTAAAGTATGTATACACACCGCTGGATTGGAAATATGTCTTGTTATCATATTCATAGATTATGCAGATACTTAGCATCTCCCTACTTTATATGATTGCTTTACAAAACAGGTATGTTTTGAAATGAATTTCAATTACCTAGTTGTAGTTACCGGTACTGTACAGTTGGTAATATTATTCATTGTCATACTACTCGTGCCGGCTTAAGTGTTTTGGTATTTACCAAATTTATTTCAAAGAACTGTTGACATCAATCGCAATTTAAGGAAAAAGAAGAAAACAGAAGTGACTGCTGAACTCATGACGTATAATACAGTCTAACAGCCATACTGATAAAAATTTGCTCTGCAATAGGACTTTTTAAATAAAATTAAGATGACTTGGTAGAGGCTCTAGCTAAACGCGGCTTCTCTACTTTCATAAGTTCTTATAAGAACGAATTTAAACATCCAATAAATATACAAAATATTTGTATTCAAAAGAAGAGTATCAGTGCAGGTATCAACATTAGTTTCGGTAAATACCCTCTTTGAGGAGTAGCTGTCTAGCTACTCCTGGTGGTGGTGTCTACCACGGCGTCCTCAACTTCCACTCGACGCAGGAACTCATCGGATATGGCCAGTTCGGAAGGTTCTTTTTTCTAATTCAGGCAAAAGAAACACCCGGGTGTCAGTACTGTGCACAACGCCTGGAAGACACGCTGGAGCATACGATGGAAGTCTGCCCCATTTGAGCGGAAATCCACCGTGTCCTCGTGAATAGCAAGTCATTCCTCATATAGAGCATACGCTTTTGTAACAAGCTGCCAAAGTCGGTTGCAGAACTTAGCGAGGTCAGTATATATTCTTTGAATGTGTTTCTAATGGACATGCGAGGACCCATTTTATAAATATATAAATAACTCGGATTGCTCTCTTTTGCGTTAAAAAAATTGATTTTATATCAGCTGCAGACCCCCACAACAATATGCCATACCATTAAACTGTAAAAATAAGAATAGTAGGTTTACCTACCTTCCCTTATTTTTCTTATTGCATATTATGCTGCTGAGCTTAATCTACCCGAGAGAGTTCTAATATGAGCGCTCCACTGCTATTTTTAATCGAAAGTTATACCTAAAAATACTGTTTCCGCAATAACGTCAAGTTTCTTGCCGTCATTTTTAGTCCGTCACAAATTAAGGCTAACTTGAGGAATATTCATCTATATTAGACTATTCACTTAGGTACCCTGAACACTAACTCGAACGGTTTTGATAAATGGAACTAGATTTAATGAATGAAGCACCGTTGATGTTTCAACTACGTAAAGGTGGATGGATACTCGCCGTGCGTCGGGTTGTCCGATGATAGCAAGGAGATGGTGGAATCAAGTCATGCAATTTCAACGCACACTCTCCAAAATGCGTCCTATAAAATACAGAAAGGCTGGCTACCCTGCGCCTGTGCTCGAGGCTTTGTTGATTGGAGTAAACCAAATCTGGATCCCCAATTAACCTCTTCGCACGCCTTTCCACCGAGTCCAAAACTGCTAGATGGCATTTTGCGGCTCTAGCCCATTATGTGACTGCAGTACTCCACACACGATTGGACCTGTGCTTAGTATAACCAGATCTGTGATTTAGTGTGAAGAACCGTCGGACCCTTGCATGAACGCCTAGTTTCCTAGTAGCTACCGGCTTTGGACTGAATGAACCGTCCAAAATTGAAGTCTGAGGAAATTTCAACTCCCAAGAGCTGAAGGCGGTCGGTACACTCCAGGGATACATTTTGAAAAGCAGGAGTGAAGATGAACGGGCTCCTTTTGGCAGTGAACAGACACGCTTGTCTTTCGGCGGCGTTGAAACCTACCAGATCGGTTTCGTCACACTTGGAGACTGCCTGAAGTGAGACATACGTACGCTCTACCATAGCCTCTCGTTCGGACCGGATTAGCTCCCACTACTAGCCCGAGCACCTGGCAGGTATCTCTCTACTACTGTGCTATCATCTGCATACCCATAGATACCAGGCATCAGCATATCGTTAATATGCAGCAGGTAAAGAGTTGCAGAGAGAACAGACCCCTGAGGAACTCTGGCATTAGCCGTCATGGGCTCTGATGAGCATCCATGGACAACAACTCGGAGAGACCGTTCACTCAGGAAGTCTTTTACCTAGTTAATCAGACCAGGGGAAATGCCGTACGCTGGAAGCTTACTTAAAAAGCTGGCGTGCTATACAATGTCGAAGGCCTTTGAGGCGTCTAAGGAGACAGCAATCGCTTCTCCATTCTTCTTGAGGACCTCGCCCCACATGTGGGTGGTATACACTAGTAGGTCCCCAGTAGACCGATTGCAGAGAAAAAAACTATTCGTTTTATTTATATGTTATGAAAATCTCAAAATCAGTTAAGAGTTCCGTAAATTACCAAAGTTTAATTGTTTTTACTTCGCTGCTCGCCAGACGACTCGCTTGCCTCTGAGCAGTAGGCAAATTACCTACCAATGCGCTAGGTAAACAGCCTGTCAATGCACTGTGTAAGCTACCTGCTAATGCGCTAGGCAAGCTACTTGTTAATGCACTAGGCAAGCTACCTGGGGCCCAAGTCTGCTATTTTTATAAATTCTTCATTCCAACACGATCCCATTGTCATTTTGCTAAAATTTCATAATCAGCTAATTCATAATGGTCGATCATTGATCGGTCAAAGGTCTTGTGGTAGAATGACAATATTGAGCTGTCTCGTAACAAATTAAAAGCAATGACTGCATAATGACGTTCTAACGGTTGGTCGCTGATCAAAGGAACTGTCAAAATTTTAGCAGATTCCCTCATACGTCAAATGTTCATTTGTCATTAAGTACGAAATTACCATTCTATGCCATTTCTTTCAATGGAGTGTCAGCGGTTGACCATTGGAAAGTCATAATGACGACATTATATTAGTAGATTACCAAACTTGTCAAAATCAACAATTACGAGTATGAAGTCAATGATAGACCATTCTGGCACCATTAATAGCAGACTTGAGGCCCTGTTGATACGCTAGACAAACTACTTGTCAATATACTAGGCAAGCTAGCTGTCACTGCGCCAGTCAAGCTACCTGTCGATCCGCTAGTCAAAGTACCTGTCGATACGCAAGACAAGCTACTAGTCAATGCAGTAGGCAAGCTACCTGTTGATACGCTAGTCAAGCTACCTGTCGATGCGCTAAACAAACTACCTGTCAATGCACTAAGCAAGATACCTGAAGATGAACTAGGCAAGCTGCGTATCCAAGCACTAAGCAAGTTACCTGTTAATGCATTAAGCGTGCTGCCTGCGAATGCCCTAAGCAAGCTACGTGTCAATACACTATGCGAGCTGCCTGTCGTAGGGTTAAAAAAAAACGATCAAATTCAGTTTAGCAAAAATATCGCTGAACAAATATACAATAAAACAAAGCCATTTGGCTTTGTTTTATCGCGCGCACAGAATAGGTTGTCGTAATTACCCGTCCGAAAAGCAGGAAAATTACATTCACAACAAAAATAAACGTTCCCCTAATTCTATCATCCACCAACAGATTTGAAATGTATCTCAATCGGAAGATCTTAGTAAGTTATGGATTTTTTTACAATCGCGACATACCTCAAAAGTATGGGGTTTTATAATTATTATTTTTTAACCTAACCTACCAAATGTATCAGACTTTAAATATACTCATAAATAGTACTCGACCAGCCCTGTAAGATTCTACAAAAATATTTGACAAAGGGCATTGCGTAAAACTGTCCCCAAAAATGACACCTGTTTTAAATATGTTGGTGGCTATCAACAGATTTGGAACAGGTGTCATTCGAAGTGTCTAGTTGAATAGAGTTTTTTTTTTATTACGGCGATGTACCTCAAAAGTGCATACCTAAACTTTTCAATTAGACATGGTATCCAATGTACTGACATGAATCCATGTCAGTTTTTTCATTCCTATCCACAAATGAAATAAAGAAAACTTGTAGAAAATATTGTATTTAGTAAGGGTTAAAGTTTGAAATTGCCGATTTGTACAGAAAAACTGAAAATCGTTTTTTTTTTATTTAAGATATTTATTTAATCAAAATAATTATCCATTATTATCTATACATTACTGCCATCTAATAGGAAGATCATTTATGCCTTTGCGATAGAATCTGGTGATCTAGATTCGACAAACTGTGTGAAAGTATTTTGTACTGCCTCCTGAGAAGAAAACTTTTTATCACGTAGAAAATTGTCAAAATCACGAAAAAAATGGTAGTCCATTGGAACAAGGTCTGGCGAATACGGAGGGTGAAAAATGGTTTCTAATTGCAGTTCCTGTAGAGTTAAAATGGTCAAAGTCAAAGTCAAAGCCATTTATTTGCATTAAATGCGGTACAAGAGATGGTAACTTAATAATTTATTAGCGCAAAGACACATTTTGCTATGAGTTGGCATGCAAATATTAAAATATGTTTTGTGGTGCATATACTAAGCAAAACTCTACAAAATTTATCACAAAATTTCCTTTCAAGAAAATATTAAACCTCCTGAACTCAGGACAACATTTTTTTTTTTTTTTTAAGATATTGTTACATATAGAAACAAACTAAACTTTACACAAATTAATAATTGGAATTCTTTTAAACTAATATTAAGTTTTATAAACTAACCACACATTTAAATAACAGATTTTAAAATATAATACATAACATAACAATTTAAATTAGATATAATTTGGCATAATTATGTATAAATAGGTAACAAGATAAAAATGCAGTGGGTCCTGCAACAGCAAAACCGAACCAAAACGATCTACAACACATTTTTGTAATGATAGGATTGACAAGAACCTTTTTTGAAAAATTCGGTCAAAGAATAAAAACTTTGTGAGATGAGCCATTTTTTCAGTACTTTGCAAAATTTTCCGTAAGGAAGGTCAGTTATAAAGTTTGGTATCGAGTTATAAATAAGTGAAGCCATGTACACACAACTACGTCTAAATAATTCAGTTTTTGGAACTGGCAATTGCAAATGATAGTGCGTAACTTTTCGTTTTTTATTATTGTTTTTTGCTTCAAATATTGAGGAATTAGTTTTAACAAATTGGTTTTTCGTGCTGTATGACGTCTCGCGTTATCATGGAGCAATAATGGTAAATATCGATTCATGATTCGGGGCTGTTTCACTGCTAGTTTTGCTATCATAGTTCGGATTTCGGCACAGTAGACATCTGCCGTTATTGCTTGACCAGATCGGAGAAAGCTATAGTGAATAACACCATGCTGAGACCACCAAACAGTTACCATTACCTTTTTATGGGTAAGCTTTACTTTAGGACGCTGTTGCGGCGTTTGACCTGAGGTCAGTCATTGCATTTTTCGCCTACGGTTATTGTAAAGAATCCAATATTCATCACATGTCACAATTCAATCCAATATTCCTTCATTTCTGTATCGATTCAACAAGGCAACACAAGTTTCAACACTCGTTTCTTTCTGCAGATCAGTCAAATCATGAGGCACCCATTTTTCATATTTTTTTATTTTATTAATTTGACGCAAATGAGTCAATATTGCTGGTAAGGTAACGTTAAACCATGCCGCTAAATCCTGGGCAGTTTGGCTCGGAACAGCTTCCACCATCTCTTTTATTTCATTGATATTCACCTGTGTGGGTCTTCCACGTGGTTCGTTCTTCAAATCAAAGTTTCCGTCACGAAAGCGTTTAAACCAAAATCGCACGGTGCGTTCATTAGCAGTCCCCTCTCTAAACGCAACATTGATATTGCGAGCTGTTTCTGCCGCGTTAGTTTCGCGTCGGAACTCGTATTCAAAAATCACTCGAATTTTCGAAGTATCCATCTTTCTTGTCTAAGCTGAATAAAAAAAACAACTGATAATCGATAATCGAAAAGAACTTCAAAGGTAGGTACCATGTGAAAAAAGTTTCACTCAAAACTCTCAGACCATGAAGGTTCTATGTCAATTCGAAGTACCTATTACAATAAAACGGCAATTTCATACTTTAACCCTTATTATTTTTTAATACGAAGACATTCACTACTAGTCATCTATTACAATATTATCAAGTATTTGTGCTGGTGCATTAAAATCAACGTGTCTCCGTAACTCCATGTACCATACAATGGATATTATGTGCGCACAACTTAAGTTAGGTTAAAATAAAAATATTTTATAAAACTTAGATCCCATACTGTTGAGGTAACTCCAGAATTCGCCTTGAAAAGAACCTAGCTAGCTAGCTTCAGAAGTCGCGTCTCCAACGTAGTACATAATTATTTAACTGTTCGTTAGGATGACGGACGGAGCATTTGCGCAAATTGGATGATTACTTTAGGCGATAATGACGAATATGCGCAGTAGACTGCAGATGTGTGGATGAACTTTGATATTCATAGAACTTGAAGAGTGTACATTTGTAGTTTGAACATCATTAGGGTTTCGTACCTCAAAAGAAAAAAACGGAACACTTTCAGGATCACTTGGTTGTCTGTCCGTCTGTCTGTCTATCTGTCTGTCAAGACCCTTATCTCGAGAACGCGTAGACGTATCGAGTTTAATTAAAACCATATACTCAAGTCTACGGTCCCTTGAAGATCTGAAAAGATGAAATTTCTGTTAACGAAAAAAAAGATACGGCCGTTTATGTCGCAAAAAAGGTATATTTCGACACTCTCAAGGGAATCAAAATTTATAGGGTACTTCCTGTTGACCTAGAATACTGAAATTTGGTATGTAGCAAGGTCTTATAGAGCAAGTACAGAAAAAAATCTGAAAACTGTAAATTTTTATTTACGTCACAAAAAATAACTTTTTTTGAGATTCGGAAAAATCTTCGTAACTCAATTCGGGGAAAGAACTGTTTTTCATAGGTAAGTTAATAATAATAATAATAACCCCATCGCCGTATCTCTACGTTGACGTCGTGGTGGGGCTTGCGTGCTCCAATATACCCTAGGTCTGTATCGGTAAAGTTTGCTTTGCCGTAATATGCCTAGGGTGAGGGGCCAGACTAAGAGAGATACAATCCGCAGCGCAGTTTTAGCAACCCATTAGCGCATTAGCGACCCCACGGACCCAATCTCCCGGGAGAATTCTTGTTCTTCATCTCCGGCTTGCCTTTATTGGCCGGCCGTAGTGAACACTGACGAGGAACTGAGCTCCCACCTCTCTCTTGCCTTTATTGGCTGGCTTGAGTGGAGATTCGCAAGAGCAAACGTGCTCGGGAGAAGGATGTATAATCCAGTAAGGTGCTGGTAGGGATCTTGACCGTACTTCCGGGATTGTCCTGATAGCCGTGGTATACCTCTCCACTCCTCAAGCACCTCAGGATATGTTGCCCTCTTGTTGCTACGTCACTTCGTGCTAGCGGCCGTTTTTGGGGGCCCATTTATTGAGTGTGCAAGTCACTCCCTGCCTTTTTTCGATGCATATTAATAACGTTGTTCAGGCAGGGGCCATAGTCTTGACATAGTTCCATGTTACCAGTCCACTTAAGACTCCAAAAACCATAGCCCTATTATCTTTGTTCTCCATATGTCGCAACAGTTTTTCAATAACCGGGGGTTGTCCTTGGGTGCACTAGCATAGCGCGTACAGGGATAATCGTCGGTTGGTATCATGTTCCATTATAATTATCTGAAGGGCCTCTGCAAGTTGGCTTCGGCTCCTCGTACGCCTCCCAAAGGTCCAGGACCTCAGGGTCCTGAGATAAATAAAATATATAAAAATAATAATAATAATATTCTACAACTATCACACAACGACGTCTAGTCCCAAGCTAAGCAGAGCTTGTGTTATGAGTACTAGACAACTGCTAAATACATACATATTATAGATAAATTACACCCAGACACAGAACAAATGATCGTGCTCATCACACAAACATTTGTCCTGAGTGGGAATCGAACCCACGACCTCCGGCATAGCAGTCACGGCCACTAACCACTAGACCTGTTGGTGCAAACTTTTTTGACTGGCCTGTTGGCCAGTCAAAAAAGTTTGCACGGCACCCTCAGTGCGCGCTGAGTGCAGGTAGTTCTACTCTTTTATTTTCGTGATGAAAACAGCTATTTACTTGAAAACCGGATGTTGTAGAAGATAGATCCACGGTTACATATTCCCCACCAACTGTGTTCCCACGTTGTCGTCGTGGTAGGGCTTGCGTGTCTCTGTGATCTTGAGGGCTATGCCGGTAGAGTTACTCATTCCGGAAGGCCTCAAGTGAGAGTGACCAAGATGGCGAACGTGGTTATTGGGGAACCCCACCCCACAAAAAAGGCAAAGCTGAGTTCAGCACTATCATGGACGCACATCTCAAAAGTTATTACCCCAGGAGGGTACTGCCTGCATCGCAGGAGGAGAATCCCTGACCAAGCAGAGCTTGGTCTGCCCCTCGTACTCTGGGGGGGGGGGCAAAGAGTGCGCCAGATCCCACAGGGATCTGTTACCGTCCTTCGTGGACGCAGAGAGCCAGGGTGACTCACCCGCCGGTAGCGTGGAGTCCCTGGGACCAGCTCCGAGCTTCAGCCTCAGGGAAGTGAGCGGAGGCACGGCGTCGGACTCCGATGCCGCGTCTTTGCCCAACTCGGAGAGAATGGAGGCGGAAGAGTCCACCTCCAGGAGGACGACCCAGTTCCTCAAACGCCCCATGTTGGAGGATGGCCGGAGGACTTCCTCCGACGACGAACTGGGTGCATCGGCCCGCAAAATCTCCGGCGTCCTCACCTTCCGCATGACTCAGGTTCTCACCGAACACGGTAAATTTGGGAAGTTCCTGCACCGGATTCGTGCGGAAGCGACGCCCGGGTGTCGCCACTGTGTGGAACGCCCGGAGGATACGGTGGAGGTGTGCCCCGCTTGGGCAGAGCAACGCCGTGTCCTCGTGGGGGCGATCGGCGGCGGCGATCTCTCGCGCCGGGCATTGGTACAAGCCATGGTCCGGAGCGAGGAGGAGTGGCAGGCGGTCGCCTCCTTCTGCGAAGCAGTATTGCTAGCAAAGGAGACGGCCGATCGCGTGAGGCAACGGTCTTCACGCCCCAACCGCCGCCGGGATTCCGAACCCGATCCCGCCGTCCGACCATCCGGTAACCGTCCGGACCGAGCCCAAGTCATCGACGGCGCGTATTGTTCCACGCGCGCCTCAGGGAGATGTCAGCAAATCGTAGGGGCCCAGCAGGGTCGAAGCCTACTGGGGCCATGAGTAGTGTGAAAACGGAACCCGGGGGCCCTGGGACGAAGGCAACGAAGGAACAGGAGTGGGTTTTTAGTCAGTAAAAGTCTGACACTATCTCTCGCTCCGCCCAAGAGTGGGATTTGTCATAAGATAATTTTCCCACCTAAAAAAAAATGGTCACAATACATATTACATTTGTTTTTCTTTGAACGTCAATGGCTGAGCTATACTCTAAATAATAGGGGTTAAAGTATGATTTTGCCGTTTTTTGTTATAAAAAGATTTTTATGGCATGTGGCACATCACTAGCAAGAGGATAAACTAGAAAAATTTTGGGGGAGTTGGAAGATTCCGGTCGTTTTTGGTTATTTTTTTATAGCCATGTAAATAGCTGTAACATGAACAGCTTTAATTTTAGTTGAAAACTTTGCGAGTAAATTAAAAAAAAATCAGATAGCCAAAGTCACTAATTTTAAATTTTAAAGTACTCTAATACAATACACATCTAAATAAAATTAAAATTCAGAGTCTCCGCCTTATATATTTTTTTAAATTTGTATTAGAATGAAAAATTTGGGTATTATTTTCATAAAACAATAAAAAGAAGTCGATGAAAAAAAATCCACAGGGCATGAGAAGTGTTTAGGGGTCTGAAAGGATAGCAGATGACCACTCCCGTCGACCATTTCAATTTAGCACACGATGCACCAAACACCCTGTATATTAGATTTAGTTATGTAAGGTTTATATTGCTGTAACTCAAAGGTTTGCTAGGAGAAAACTCATTGTTGAGTTAAGCTCGCCTTTGTACATAAACTGTATGTATCACCGTGTTACTATATACCTATGTTTTGGTGTTCAATAAAGAATTTAGAATTAAAGGGGAAAATGTCTATACCTATAAATCTATGATTTATTAGCTGCCGACCCCGGCTCTCCATCTTTGTAAATAACTTTCTACATTTATAAATTACGCCTATGTGATAATCCAGGATATACCTAACCTATCCTAGCACCAAATTTGAATTAGGATTTGAGCGAGAAAGAGTTACGAACATACAACTTTCACTTTTATGTTATTATTGTGATTCCTGATTTAAATTGTCTAGAAGGATAAAATCCTAAATTTTTATTTAATAATTCCCTTACAAACTACTTGCATTTGACTAAGTGCGAATGGGACCCAGTGCGAATAGGACCAAGTGCGAATGGGACCAAGTGTGAATGGGACGAAATGCGAATAACCCTTTAAATCATAAAGCTAATTTTGGTTTAATTTTTGAGGTGGTAAACAATGGTAAATCTTCAAATGACTTCTTCTACTCTGGGGTGAGGCGGAAGGGCGTGTCAGACTTTTACTGACTAAAACCCATGTAATAATAATTCTTAGACCTGGCTACGATAGATACATGTTACTAAATTAACAGAAGGAACGTGTTTCGCCTCTTGATATTACCGGTAACAGGTTTCTTGTTTGATTCGGATTAGAATTTTAACAACAATGTCTTGGTAAAATATATTTTTTAACATACGCGAAAACCCGCTCCTACTCCTATCTCTTTTAGGCTTGCAATGTAGTGTATTTCGTACTAGTGCCAACTTCAGCCACAATTTATGATATTTGGCTGGCTGGTCATCGGGCAGCCTTGACTGTTCAAGGTATATCTTAGTAAGTGTATTGAAAAACGTCTATTAACACATGGAAATTTGTCACTGCAGTACTCGACTCCATAACACCCATGCCTTGTACGGCTCGGGTGAATTTCGCCTCAGTTGCAATGACAAACTTTCTCCACTTGTATCAAAATGTACTGTTCTATTACCTAGTCCTAAATAGGTATAACTACTTGTAAAAAATCTAAAATTTGTAAATCTTGAAAATTATTATTTAAAATTATTGTTGAAAGGAATTCTTACATAATTTCAATTTTGTAAATTTTCTATAAATTATAAGTACGTATCAAACGTTTTTACAAATTTGTCATCCACCAGCCACGGATGATTCACATTTTGACAGATTTCCAATATCGACGTTTGGTAAACTGATTTCTGCAGCGTTATCACTACAACACGCTGTAATAATCTGTGTTGTGATTCCACTGCAAGTATTCGATAATGAACATCAAGCACTGACAGCTTATTGACGCTAGTAGGTCAATCATAAATTGAAAATATCCTCTCACTTGCCGGAAATGATGACGAAAAACCATCTCCACCATAATTGGTTATCATCGACGTCAGATATTTCCGTTAAAATTCACGGGTTGACGCCCGCATTTTTATTTGTCGCCTTGGGCACAGAATAAGTAATAGAAATCTTTAAAAAACCAGTAAAAAGCTATCATTTGAAAGGTTCAAAAAGTACGAATGGCCGCCCGAGGCACCGTGAGGCTGTACGAGGCGCCGCAAGCAGTTAAACGGCCACTCGCGTCTTGCCAGCGGTCCTTCTAGCGGCCACTCGCGGCCGCGCGCGTCTGCTAGCAGCCGACCGCCGCCTATTCGCGTCGCTGCCTCTGCCATTCAAAACCAAAAATAGTATCCCATGTAGTTTTCAAAATATTATCTTACTAGTAAAAAATTGTCTTACTAACAAACTAAATAAGTACATTTTTAATTTACAACCTAGCAAATACTTCCGGAATTTGTCTGACAGCAATTCTCTTATTTTCTGACAGCCAGGACATAGTGCAGAGCTATATGAATGCTGAGTGCGCTATCCACTCGAGACATGAATGCAATTTCGAGATAAAATAGTACGTTGGTAAAACGAGGGCTAATCTGTATTGGATATATAACTTTCTCCATATCTCGGATGCTCAAACCCATATGACATAACACATTTTGATAGCCCGGCTTAAATGGCGCACAATGTCAATAAAAACTGAAGCTAAAATTGAATATAGGTAGTATGCGCCATTCTTACTCACCAAGTTTTCATATCTATTATATTATTTAATACCACTAGGTCTTCTACAATGTATTAGTTAAATCCAGACACTTATGATAGGATTATCAATGAAAATAAAATTAAAAAAGAACAGAAATAATAGAATGCAAGTGCCATGTTTTCTCTTCACCGACCTTGGTTGACTGGGTAGAGTCCGCCTTTGTACTTTTGTGTTGCATAAAGTTTTAATAAAAATCAAATAAAAAAGTTTTGAAAATATTATAGCGACTGATGAATATGCGTATTGATGTGACGGAGCCACGATCTTAGATATTCAAAGACCCATATGAATAAAATAGACTACCTATGCATTTTTCAGTGTAAAAATTCTATGACAGTCAATTATAGTTTACCTATTGTGAATTTATGTAATCGTATCTATTTATTTTTTAATAAAATTGCCCTAAACTAGGAATTTGTCCTGTAGGTACTGTGGGTGCGTACTCACATACATAAATATCAAGACCTGGAACAGTTAATTCTGTAGGTTATACAAATATTTGTTCCCTGTGGTGGTCGAGCCAGTGACAGGCAGCACAGCGCTGCAGCTACTGCGTCAACCGTGTTGTTAAATATATTATTGTAAATAGAGATTATCTCCAAAAAAACAAACAAGTTAACTTCTTTACAAGCAGTTAAGATGAGAAGCATGATCGACCTGGAACATAAACAAGTGATAGTTTAACAGGTCATAATATTACAACAAAAACAGTAGACATTCGTAAACCTCCAAAAATAACTATGAAACTCCATCCTCCTTATACTGACAATGGTGACGATCACAATGGTCTCATTGAATCTTCCTTATTACAATCTTTTGTAAGGATCATCTTTGAATCTTTTGAACCCAGTTTCTTTCGTAGAGCATGTTTTAGAACATTCACGTATTTTGGTAGCAACCTTTTGACATTAGATCTTTATCAGCATTAATTTTACGATCGTGCATACAATATTGGTCTTTAGCAAAGCTCCATTCATTATAAATTGTAGTGTTTTTTTGGTGCAAAGTTATCCTGTTTGTCCAAATCTAAATTTGGTGCAAAAAATAGAGTTGCCTTGATTATATAGTTTTAATACAAGTTTAGACCTCAAGAGATAAAAAGACACTAACTCAATTCTTTTTAATTTACTTGACCTTTATTTTGGAATACTGCCTTTAGTTTTACGTCAAATACTGTAGACTTAAGGCCAGTAAGCGTCAGTATACGCAATTTTTTAAAATTCATTCCTGATGACATTCGATTCTCCTAAGATATTTAAAAAACACTTAATTACCTATAAAATTTTTAAATTTATAATTTTCCAACATAACTGCATTTTTTACGTTACTTTAACCTCAGACTTATCTAACTTAGAATTATTTTCTTGGCTACGGGATAGCCATTGAATTTGAATACACTTTGTTGTTTTAACTTTAAACTTGAGAACTGAAAATTTCACAAACAGTTTGTCGTAGTAGTAGAATTATTTAAAAATTATAATTTTATTTTCTCGATCTTCTTTTTCATTTCTCACTTGGAATTCTTTGCGTTTTCCTGTTCTCATCTATGTATTATATTTTTTTTTTCTTTTCAGGAATATCAGGAATAAAATACCTGTTAACCACTTTACCTTACGTCATCTAAAGGAAAGAAAAAAAAAATAACAGAAAGACAAATATAAAACGTCAGACAAACATGAAAATTAAACAAAATAAACTTTCCCTATCGGTGCGTAATGTTGTATGGTGTGTCTGTGGTGTATAGTTTAAGAAAAAATGGATGCCTCTGACAAAAACAGTAGGCGATACCATAATGGTTTAAAAATATTTAAACAATACATTTAAATATCGTCTAGTGATAGTGAAAATTGGAAAATAAACTGATGGGCATTAATGAGTTTAATTTTTATTTTTATTAGTAAAACTTTCTGAATTATTAGCCTAACAATTTTGTTTTTTTTTCTTCGTTTTACCTTTTGCCAAATTTCTATACCTTTACAGATTATTCATTATTTAAAATCCTTTTATATTTGATTTTTCTGGTTTTCGTTAAATACAACCAGTTTACTCTCTCCATATTTTCGAACAGCCATTTTTTTTACTATCTCTGCTCTGAAAACTGTTTATATGTAAAAGTTTTGATCTAATATCTTGAATTATGTAAAAATTTTCAATATAATGTCAGGATAATAATTATATCTGTCTTTTTTAAATATGTGTAACGAATTACACTTAAGATCTTTTATTGTACATACTACCTATATTTTACATTACATAATATATATTCAATCCAATTCAGTCAACTTTAATCAATTAAAACCATTGTTTGATGTCTTTGGTTTAACTCAGTCCGTTACGTAGTAGTTCGGTATTTTGTTTTTTTTTTTAAACTATTATGTGCTTTGAAAGTTCTAACTTGATTCTTATCATAGGTTGTATTTAGGTACTCTTTCCATTACAAAGGGTGTAAAAACCATTTTAGCAAATTAACTTTTTAAGTTTCTGTTACTCATTTTTATACGCTCTTTCGATTTGTATATTTAAAAATTGTTTACTACTCAACATTTAAACTCTCAATCACTTATTTGCAAAACTTTTTAGTCTTTTACTCATTTCCAGAATAAGTGATATGCAGTTATAAATTGTAACATAGATTCCTCTTTGGATATTTTAACTGTTTTGCGGTTACAACAAGTATTTTTTCTTTTGTACTGTTATGCTCTATAATTATTATCAAAATGTAATATAGGTATTATCAGAATGTTAGTATTTTTTTCATTTCCCTATTATATATATCTTTTTTATGGTTTCGAACTTTTTTTACAATAAAAGGGTTAAACATGTTCATTTTGTCCGTGTCTCCTCGTGGTAGGTATTTCGATTACTTTTGAGTCAACGGTTCTACGTTATCATGACTATAAAAATGGCATTACCGTTATCTGTGACTTGTGCCTTGGTTCAATGAGCGATTTATTTTTATTTCAAGTTACGGCTATTTTAGAAACTGTTTAGATTATTATTTAATACTTTAAATGTTTTTATTATTTGTATCATAATTACTGCTTTCTTGTTTGTGTTTTAGTTTAGTTTTCCTAGCGATGTTATTATAAGTCAAACGTTTTATTTGTTGTTATTATTATTTGAATATAATAGCAAATTATATTCGCTTAGAGCATTTCATTCATAGTTGCTATTTTGATATGTACCTATATACTATTGTAAATAGTGTATTGTTCTTCAGTGATAATAGAAGCATTATTTATGAAACTATTCATTCGCTTAGCCATTGTGTTTTTTCTAAGCTGTCAGAGTGAGGTTTCACGGAATCCTCGAAGGATATCAAAGACAAGGATAATATGTCTTGCTATTGGACCTTCCCGCTGAGGGCGGGCCGAGGGTTCCACCCACAAACTTCGAAATTGTTTAGTGTAAGTGTTGTGCATCTTAGTGTTACTTTGAAGCCAAAGCTACTTTTTACATGTTCAGTGTAGTCAGGGGTTTAACAAAATAGTAAAATTTTACAAAACAAAAAAAAAAGTTACAGTAAAAACTAGTAGATCTCCATAAAAACCAGTTTTATTATTAAATCGCATTGCATAGTACATAATAGGCGCAGTAATAATTATGCTAAACATCAATCGCAATGAGCGTGCAGGTTATACAAATAGAGGCCACCGCGTGACGTCACACAATGATGCTGGCTGGAACAAAAAGGAAAATTGAACAAGCTTGAAATTCGTAGTCTGTCCGTTGAGTTCGCGCGTCTTCAACCAAGTTTAAAATTTAGGCAGCGGGGGAGGGGCGGCGGAGCGCGGGGCGAGACATCCGCTCGCTCGGAGATTGCCCAATTCCCGCCACATCGTGCCGCGCCGACGATTATTTCCATTTCGTCATTCGGTGCAATGACTCAAACCCAACTGTTACGACACAGATATTTAAAGCGATAGACACAGAAATAGTTACACAAGAATAATGGTACAGTTACAAAAAGTGTAGAGCTCCACGGTGAAAATCATAAAAACGACCTTGTCTCAAGCAGAAAATTCAGTGATTTCGCAGCCGAATCTAATAACAGCTTGCGTAATCTCTGACGTCACTGCGGACTTAGCCATGCTGAGAGTTTACGAGCGGACGACTCCGGCGCAGCATGTGGATGATAACGTCGGTTACATGCCAACCATATAGGAGAGAGAAAAAGACTGACTAATATATATATCACAGTCGAGTCGATTCCTCCCCCCGACACGACTGACATTTTAATTTTTTTCTTTGTACTCTTCATAGCTCAGCAGTTTTCAGCTCCAACTGTAAATAAAATATTAAACGTAAACGCGACACGTGCGCGAACTGCTACAGCGGAACGTGAGTCACATGACGAAGCAAAAGGAAAAATATTTCTAATAGTTCTGTAACAGTGCACAACCGAACGCGGACCGAATTTATTAATCTTATAACTTTTCGAAAGAATAAAAACTAAAAACGCGAAGTGGAAACTCAACTATACGGAAGTTGTAAAAGTAGGTCGCGAACATCTCACAAATTTTTAAATCCAAGCTAAAGTTATTTTTATTCACTTTAAAGTTGATATATGATCACTAATAGTCCCTATTTCCAGTTAACTTTAACGCGCCTGACATCACACGAACAAAAAGTAAGTTTGAAAATGTTCAACTAAAGTTTAACTTGCACTAGGGTACTAGAGTTCGGAGAGCACGACTGAAGCAGACGACGGCCAAAGTGCGAATGGCGGCACGTAGCGGCGAGCCATGGCGTTTGCTGCGAGAGGGGCGCGACGGGTGCGCGGGGAGGGGGCCGCGGGGCGTGCTGCGCGCGCAGAGAAAGGACGCAAGTGGTGATGTAATCGCGATCGATGCACTCCGCGCTGCCGTGCGCCACCTTTGATCAGCTACGAGTAACTACCTGCTACAGGGGGGCAGGCACACTTTATCGACTCGTTGTCCTCCTAGGTACGCTGCAGAGCACTAACTCTAAGCCTACGGTGGAAACACCTTGTGACGTATTAAATAGTGATTAAGTGCAAGATTGCTGATCTCTGCGGCCGTGGGAGTACGGGTAGCGGATCTGGCGGCTCCTATGCAAATAAATTACGAGGTTAGTGACCGTAGTATAGACACGTGCTGTAATTCACGTGTAGTAACAAAGGAAACCCGAACGCTACATGATTTTGGGAGTGTAATCGCGAGGTCGTCAGTTCGAGCATTTTGAGAAAATCGTATTGGAATGGGTGGTCGAGATATTAGTGCTGGTACCAGTTCGATATTGATCAGTTGACTGGTACTTGGTGACGGGGCGCGCGCTCGTCGTGCTCCGTCGTGCGTTTCCGTAGCCCCTCGGCTCCTATGTAGGTCACACGTGTAAGCGTTATCCCCACCAGACCGGCCTTGGCTTACTTTGGACTAAATGGCGTACCACCTCCCCTTCTCCTTGGGTACTGTGAGCAGTGTGAGCCCGCAGCCGGGCTGCGGGCAGCTTGCATAGACACAAACAATAGGTAAATACTTATCAATCACCAGATATATTATAATATAACCTATGATGTGCTCCTCGTTTTCCTGTCGGTTTTTTTACGACAAAGATGACATCTGGCATAATTTTTAATTATTTACCATTCGAATATTTTTTTGTCCAGGGAATAATTTAGTTTTTATGCCAATTTCCACAAATACAAGGAAACACTAAAAAAAACGCCTAAATAGGTAGGTTAGGTGCTCCTAGGGTTGCCAGGTTATAAAACCGAAAAGCCGAACAGACCAGTCAGTTTAACCGGACACTTGGGTAAAAAGACCAGACCTCCTTTACTTTTTAGTCTCATTATAACACGATAATAATTTTTCTTCAAAGGAAACGTCATATCATCTTTAAATTCTTCTATAGGTACTTGCGTTTGTCACCTAACTTCTCGTAAACGGCTTCATCGATTTGGATGATTTTTTGTGTGTATATTTGAGGTCATGGTTTAAAAATACAATTGGACTCGGTAGGGGGCGCTGCAATCAGGATCTCAAATTTTTATTCTAACGAAAGAAACCAATAAGCCAACTTTCGGGCAGGACAACGTCTGTCAGGACCGCTAATATACCATAAAATCTTAAATTATAATAAAAAATCAATAAAATTAAATGAATCTTTAGTATAAATCATTCATTACAATTATAGTTAGCTGTAACTACTTTTGAAATTTGCAATAAATTGTGGTTACAGTGCTAGTCTGCTCGCTTGCACGATACAAGCTGAAACGGGCGGATCGGAAACGAAAAAATGTAAAAAAAAGTCAAATTTAAAAAGCCTAACAAAAGCCGGACAGGCCGGACACCGTCTAATTTGACCGGACACGCAACCAAAAAGCCTGACTTTGTCCGGCTTTATCCGGATGCCTGGCAACGCTAGTTGCTCCGATAGATTTTCAACTCTCGCTACTACGTCGAACGTTGAAAATCCAAAAGTGCGATTAATTTAGATGTTTTACCGTGGCCCTGGAACGCAAAGGGTTACTGAAGGAACACGGGTGGGTTTTACACAATAAAAACAGAGATAATTAAATTGGACCCAAGCACCCAATAATCATTACGTTACCATAATGATTATTGGGTGCTTGGGTGATTTTTTTTAAAAGATTAAATTTTCAAAATGGGGTTGGGATACCTACTCTAAACTTTGTAGATGGGACACATCACACTAGGACAAAGGGCGTGGCATATGCTCCTCCATCTAATGGATGTCACATATATTTTTCTAATAGGAACTTGTTCGGGGTTGTATGTACCAAATCAAGATCTAGGGATGAGCCTGCAAGTGTTTTGTACTCATATGCATATATTTTTTTAAAATTACCAATTCCGTAAGAGCATTAGTGCGCATGACACAAGAAGCTGCGCGACGAAAATGACGCGATTTTAACGATCCATGTCAGTGGCTGCGAGTCGTGTCGCGAGCTTGAGCCCAACGCGGCCTCATCGAATAAAACTCACTGCTGATGATGAAAACAGCATTTCGGCCTCGTTGTATCTAGGACGGCACCCGAAATAACTAGGGCACCGTAACTGCGCAGCTGCTAACGCAACTCATAGCTGGCGTTACGAGACGTCCAAAAGTTTAAGATCCGCGCGAGGCGACGCCGCGGCGCGCGCGAGGCTCGAGGGACGCGTGAGGCGAGCGGGGTGCGCGCGCATCAGAGCTCTACGCTACTGGTAAGTTCAGTTTCCCAAATCGACCTACGCATGTTACTTTCACCCGCTCTCTAATAACGCCAAAATTTATGGTAACGCGGCTATAGTCATTGGGGACGAGAATTCTAATCAGCATACCGATAGGGTGTGATGGACGGTTTTCATTTTGTGTTAGAATTTATTGTAACTATATAATATCGGAATATAGTCGACACAAAGAAGATCGATTATTTGAGGGTAACACAGAGCACGGACTCCATTTTGTGTCCGTTGTCCGTAGGTCGTGTGAGTCGTCGAGGACGCCACTACGTGCTTCTAATCCTGAGTCTACTCAAGTTTGAACTGGAGTTAGTGAACTCCTTCGAGAAAGAGAAAGATCGCATGATGTCGGACACCCCGCACGGAAGACAGAAAGACGATCCCCCTCCCAAGACGCCTGAACAAATAGCAGCTGAAAATGCTTTATTCAATGTAAGCACTTTTAATACATAACTATTAATTAATTTCAGGTTTAATGTACTTACATACATTTGAATTAAATGGACTACAGTGATTCTCGAAAATGAACCTCTACCAAAAGCATCAGCATGTCTTCCGTTTTCAATCTAATGATACTGTTTCATTGGGTAGATCGGTATTTCTAAGCTCGGTTGTAAAGTGTTAAGTTGGCTATGTAAGTAATATGTGGATTGTGGGGATATTTTAAGTAAAAACTGGAGATCTATCTCTAATGAAACTATCTGGCTGTTAGCTCACAAGTATAGTCTAGAAGTGCCTTTCTAATAAGAATTATTTCAATTATAATTCACCCACACTTTACCTATTAGTAAATCCATAAATTATACAAATCATAATATGATTTGTATTACTTACCTACAAATGACCCAATCTATAATGTAATTTTCTTAATTTTCGCAAAAAAATAAAATAAAAACTGATTTAAAAAGAGAAAAAATACGTACTTAGGATAAAAATAGAAAGATTTCTAAATCTGAAGGATTTTCATATTTTGTCTTATGACTTTGCATTTGTATAAATTTATACTTTTTATTCAAGAAGAAATAATGTGTACGATCTGAGAAATATATAAAAATATTCAAAAGTAATATATTTTAGTATTCTATAGTTCCAATTTTCTTTAAAAATACATATTAAGTTTAGCACTGGATGTTCCATTTTGTTTGCTATGACTGTGTCTCATGGGAGAAATATAAATTGAAATAGATAAATATTAAAAACTAAATACCTTCTTAAAGCGTTTTTGGACTGTTTTATCATAACTTCAAAGTTTATAAAAAAAATTAAAAGGGTAAACTAACTTGCTGATATTACATCCAGTCATGTTGAAATAATAATAATATCTTTGACTGTTTCTAATACACTTATAACAGATTTTGAGTTAATTAAATATTGTAGCATTTAAAATGATGTTGCCTTAATGGTATTTAATTCTAAAAACTGGACAGTGACAAAATAAAATGGAGAAATACCTTATGACAATCATATTTTGCAATAACTTCAAGACGAATCATGAGTAACTATAAACTTATTAGTCAAATCAATGGCAAAAATAATGTTGGCCATCATGTTACTAGGTACTAGCAAGTTATTAACATCGTGGTAATTTCTTTATTTTTGGTTTCCTGTTTAATTACAAGTATGCTTTAATTAAATTAGCTGTCCAATTTTAACTCAAAATATGATTAAAGGTAATTCGGTACCTAGTTATGCCCCTTTAGACTAACAGTAGGCGCCAATTGAATGAGTGTGCATTTTTAGGTTTATCAATGACCAGAAATGAAATTCCATCAGCTCTAACACCTCTTAGTCGCCTCCTTTGTGGTAATTTTAAATTCGCCATCTGTGCTTATCTCTTCTATATATCAGATATAGCTTTTACCTTTAATTGAGATAGGAGTATGAGATATTTTTTTTAAGATGCAATATAGTGATATTTTGGCCTCAATTTGGGGTGGTTTAGATATTTAAAATCCTATCAGAAAAACCAACAAAACCTATACCTAAAGGTGGACCAATGAATATAATTTGTGTTCAACAAACTTTGTTGTTCCATTTAAGATATTATCAAACAATGCATTCCACACTAGCTCTACCATTAACAGTTGTTATACAATGTACCTACTCAAATTGTTTTAGTTTCGTAGCCTTTCTTTGCGTTCAAGTCACATTGTAATAGATATTTTGAGTGTGTACAACGAACGCTTTTATTGGACACATTATGTAGTTGAGTACATCAAGTTAACTAAATATTAGATAGGCGGTAACGTAGGTACTGAAAATGCCGTAAACACGCCACCACGCGCCGCCACTGATAACGGTGTAACGATACGCGGAACACACTGATAACGGCCTAGTAGAATAGAGCACACATGACGCGCCGACATGATCCAGCGCCGAACGTTTCGCTTAGTACTGCCGCGCGGCGCTGCACGTAGCATAATAGTAAACAGAAGGTTAGAAAGAGAACGTCGGTACTGTACTTGTCACACTACACGTGCCAAATATCCTAAATGTCTCTAAACGAATCCATAACTCCTAAAATCTTGAGTACCGTACGAAGTCGAGTCAAGAAAACAAAAAGGAAATTAAAAAACGCAGTCGTAATAAGAGCCCGATAATGTAGGCTAGAAACTGAAATTTCGCAAGCAGAAAAAAAAGACGTACACAAAAATTAAAAAAAAATCGCCGGAAAAAAGTAAAGTTGTAGTGCGAGCGCGCAGCGGACTCACCTGGGGATGGCACGGCTTCTCGTGCTTGGCTCAGCGGTGTTATGCCAGTAACGGCTGCCATGTTAAGTATATTTATGACAGCCGCGGCGGCTAGTACGCTGGCGCGCAGACCACGTCGACGCAGAGCGGTGCCGCATTGTGTTCTATACTGTCTACGTATGCGCGCCCAGCAGTCCCCCCCGCGGCAACTCCACTCCGCCTCTCGCGCTCGGTGGCGAAACGACATAACCGCCACTGAACATGCTACGTGGAAAAGAGTCTTTTCAAGCCCCAATGGGCCTGAAAGAAATAGTAGGTACGTATTTCTATGGCAACGCTGCAATGGTTTATGCGGCATTTGTCCGCTACGTTACCAGAAGTCGTCGATAACTCGCTCGTACCGAAACTGTGAACGCGCTGAATTCACTCGCACTAACCTACTCCTAGCGCGAGTCAGAAGGGTCATGTTATCATGCGACACACTTTATAGCATACAAAGCGGACCTAATTAATACGATATTCTATTTTTATTAAATTAGTATTTCTCCAATATACATGAACATCCGTCATAATGTAACTACTGACTTGTCTTTATGATAGAAAATTGGCCTTCGGTGATTGCTTGGTGGTTTCCAAATGAATATTATAACATAGGTTCAATTCCAAGAAAAGACACCGTCATTTAGATGCAAGGTGATTTATAATATATGCATATTATGAATATTATATATTTTGAATTTCTTTTAGATTATTTAAAATATTTTGAACTTCAAGTAAGTTGTCATTGACAAAACTTTGTTTAATGTTTTGCTTAGGAACGGATACTGAAAGTGCTCAAATAGAAAACTTATTTTTAATTGTAACCATCAAATATTTTATTTATCGATAAAGACAATAAATTTCAAGTCAAGCGTTTTTAGGGTTTCGTACTCAAAGGGCAAAACGGAACCCTATGCTAAGACTCCGCTGTCTGTCCGTCTGTTACTAGGCTGTATCTCATGAATCGTAATAGTTGAATTTTTCCCAGATGACGTATTTCTGTTGCCGCTATAACAACAAATACTATTAAAAAATATATTAAAAAAATTACAGAATAAAATATTTATTCAAAGGGCTCTCATAACGTTATTTTTTTGCTATTTTTCGCTACGGACGGTACGGACCCCTTCGTGCGCGTCTGACTCGCACTTGGCAGGTTTTTTTTTATTATATATTTATTTTATAATAGTTTTAAATTATAGTGTTTTATATTTAGATATTAGCATCAGACTTTTTGTTTACTTTTTGTTTTTGTTATTTATTTGAATGTCTGAAATCAACTGAATAAATATTCTGTCTGGGTACCATTTATGTTTATTTTATTTTAAGTTTTCTTTATTTTATTTTTTTTAGTTTCGTAATCCACATGACAAAATCGCTGTGGTGTTCCTCCAACTACCTCTGGGTCTCCGAAGGGAACGCTCACGAAGGCGTGGCAACCTCAATATAGGCAATGTTTTGGCAATTCTTTTATTATTATATTTTTAAAACATATTTATCATTTATTACATAATTTGCTTTTTTCGTTTTCTAAATTTGTAATAATATACTAACACAGGTAGACCTACTAAAATCATATTTTAGTAATAGCTTACGTTTCATGGTATTTTAATAAAATAACAATTGTTTAATTTAATAATCAATAGCTGACACTTATCTGATATTAGTATATTAACAAATTAATACTAATAATTGTCATATGCGGTATTGGTAGGAATTTGTATTTAAAAAAATATTAACAATTTCGAAATATATTAGGAAGTTTAACTCGTTTTCTTACTTTACAGAGCCAAGTGTGTCCCTGCGAGGAAACAGAACCGGAGCCTATGTCAGAATACGAAGTACCTGATGAGTGGGTAAATATCATTTTTTTTTTTATTATATTAAGTATTTATTTTGAGATATAATTGTTAGAATTTTCAGCAATAACCGATGGTTTATTATATTCGTTTTATCTTAATACTGTTTTAGTCGGTCACGTCGAGCATTACCTAAATAGTTACGCCATCAAGATTTTATGTAGGTCTGCATTAGATACTCTATTCGTGATAGCATTAGACAGAAGTTAAAAAAGGTAGTTTTAGGGTATTTTTTTAAATAAAAGTACATTAAATGTATATTGTGCTTTATTACAGTTAAGATTGATACTGTATTTAGTATAATCGACTTATATACCAAATGTTATACTTAAATGAATTCATTTGAACTATCCATCTTCTGAATTTATGAGGCTTTTAATTAATTAAATAATTTATATCTTACTTATACTACTAGTGTCCGTGTTAAAAACAAAAAAGAAGCAGGGGTTGTCAGTACCTGGAACGGTTTTCATTATATAATATAATATTAGTTATTTCTATTCTATGTAATAATTATCCTGTTGGCTTGTATTGTGTACAATTCAATTCATATGTTTTGTAACGAGGAAACATAATACAATTAAAAAAAAATGCAAAATTTATTGAAATAAAGTAGTTTATTTAAAAAAAAACCATATAATTTATCAATAATCAAATTTATCTAAGTAGGTAATGTTAAAAATTTATATTGAAACCATTATTTATAATTGTTTGAATTTATCTCGAAAAATAAATATTGTACACACCTGCTTCTATGAACCTCTTTTGTCTAATGCAGAATTGAATGAAATATAGGTAAGATAAAGTTTTAATAGGTTACTCTGCCCTCAAGATACTCATCCTAGATAATTTAGTTCTCTTCAGGTTTTAATGCATTAAGTAGATAGATACATACCAACCAGTATCAGTAGTAGTAGGTAATGCAGTTTTAATTAATAATCCCTTTACTACTATTAAGCAAGTAGCAGTAAAATGTTTTGAATAAGTTAATCAAGGTATCCCAAGGCAGTGGACTAAAACAAGTTAAGCGATCATTTGATTACAAACTGCAGACGAAGACCAAGTTAAATAGATTTTGCTGGAAAAAGTGGATTAAAAACTTAACAGAAATCCAGGTCGCCGCTGATTGTATTTTCTCAAATGAATGCAATTCTGTAGAAGCGTACAATTGATTCATTTCAATTCTTTGTCTTTTAATGAAGAGAGGTTGAGCAACGCTGAAGAAATAACTTAGGTACTTACTTTAAATTGATTGGCTTTTTAATGTTGAATTTTCAGCTTTATAGAAATGCCATTTAAATACGATGCTTTAGTAGGTAGGTTATAAACTCCACTAATTGAATAAATTAAAATAAAACAAATCTAATTAAACTGATATTTTTTTATCGTAATCGATTATTTTACAATAATTTCTGTTCCAAACTCTACTGACCCTGCGGACTTCGTACCGCCTAATAGTAAGGATAACGCCATCTACTGGTATTACCAGAACAGCATAATTCATTTTAAAATGACATTTTAATTAGAGATGGCGTTGTGTTCGGATATTTTTTTCGTGATTTTTCTCACCGTTTAAACCTTCCATGGACTATCACGAATATTTCAAGACCAAAATTAGCTAAATCGGTTCAGCCGTTCTCGAGTTTTAGCGAGACTAACGAACAGCTACTTATTCATTTTTATATATATAGATAGATAGATAAAACAAATGTCGTATATGGATATTCCATTGAACTCTTTGGTCCAAAATTGATAAACAGAAACTGAACAACAACATTAGATAAACCATATATATATAAGTAGGTTATTTTAAATATTCGTACAATAATAAGCCATACGTTTGGAAGATCATCGAAAAATAAAGTCATTACTTTTTAAAAAGAAAGAAAAGTAAATAAACCTATTGAATTTATAATTCAGATGTTAATATAATAAGAGGTACCTACTTGATCTCGTTTTTAGAAACTTCCTATGAAGGCGGTAACAAAGTGTTAAGAAAATTAGATTGAACAAATAACTACAAGTGTTCACAATACGATGAGAATCAGTTACAGCTAAAAGTGTATTTTCAGTGATCGACTACTCACTGCCACCAAGACCGGAAATCCGATAAGCTCATTGAAGCGGATTTATTTTGGAAGAATAACATTTCATTCAGACGCGCACACGAGAGTAAAATACAGTTTTCTTTACTGCGACTGAATATCTAGAGTTTTCATCAACTTTATTGATGAAGTTATTTTATTAGATAAACTGTCTAAAGGCCTATATCTATCTAAAAACGCTTTTGCTAGAATAAGCCATTTACATATACAGAGCAGGCCACACTCGCGGCGGTAAGGCCCTCTTTTGCGTTCTCTTTCGCCTGAAGCGGGTCCTCATAGACGCCCAGTTCGGGAGGTTTCTCTTGCGGATTTAGGCGAAAGAAATGCTCGAGTGTCATTATTATGCGCAATGACTCCTTAGGACAAGATGGAATTCGGCCCGGCTTGGGTGGAGCACCGCAGTGTCTTCGTAGAGCCTTTCTCGTCCGCGACCTTTCTCATCCGCGACCCGTTTCGGGCCATGGTCCGGAGCGATGAGGAATGGAAAGTGGTCCCAGCCAGCATAGTAGGCTTGAGCTTGTAGGTGTCGTATTGTGATTATATTACTGACAATCCAGTTAATATAACTAGATACTATTTTCGCAAAAAAATAGCTACGACTGTACTTTTATATTCAATTTTTTTTTACTATTTTAAGTCATTAGGTTTCCAAGGAGTTTCTAATAATTAGATATTACTGATTGTAGACAAATTGCATAGCGTTTAAAATATCACGATCACTACTAAAACTAGATATAGTCTTCTATTTTCTTAGAAATATTTGATTAATTCTAATACATATTCTGTTCAGATAACTTACACCGGAGAAGTTGATCGATCCATCTTCGAATACGCTGCCCGCAATGCTGAAAGCGAGGCAGCTTCGATAATAAGACTTTGCGAAGAGGAGGATTTTAACCAGATTGAGCAGGATCACACACGCCAAAATGCCTTATATTCAGACTCAAGCTCAGATGAGCAAATCTCTCCACCAAGAGTGCGCAACGAGCGACGACCCGTGATGGTGCCGGGAAAGGCTGTCCCACATTTACAAGCTACAGATAAAGCTACTCCAAGCGCGCCACCTTTCAACGAGGCTGCTCTGACCGTGCCAGCTTTTGGGGAAGCTGCCGTAAGTGCACCAACCCAGGCCGTTGCAGCCAATCAAGAGGCCCCCGTTGAGGTAAGGTAACAAATACGTAGACAATTTGGCATATACAAATTAGGTTGACAGTCACTTAGTACAGACTGTGTCCAGCATTAACAGACCCATCCGAATTTTAATATCTTGTTAAGGCATTTTAACCCATATCTTCTTATCGTTAAAGTTCTAAGGTTTTTAAGTGACACGATAGAAAGTGAAACATATGTATTTACTTTGTGGGGTATTTTTAATTTGATCTCAGCGAAAACAGACAAATACAATCTCCGTCTAACAGCTCAGCAGTGACTACGCTTAAACACTTCTAAACTTGAAGTATATCGTGAAGTTTTTTTACTTACAAAATATTATTTTTACACAAAATGTTAGGATCAGAGAGATTGGCCATACGAGTAGACTAAATATATAGCGTAAATGTTTTAATACCTGTTTTATTTTAATCTTTTAAAAATGAATAATTAAAAACTAAAAGGTTTATTTAAGATGTCTGATAAGTATTTCTTACAACCTAATGATCGTGTATCTAACCCTAGTCTTGGTGTGCTATTTTCTAATGCTAATAAAGCTATTTTCATTACATTCACTCCTTCCTTACAAGTTACCTACACGTTTCTAAAAGGTTTTCAACGAGCATAATATACGCACATAATCTGTTATCTACCCACAATGTGAATATACTTTACCTCTTATCTACTCATAATATATATTTTCATCATTAGTGACAGGAAGATAATGATCGAAATTACTTATCAAGAGGGTGGGTTATACAATTCTGGATTGTCTCTACCTGTTGTAACTTCTTTACTGTATTTATTGCTTATGATGTAAAAACAGATGAAAAGTCTAATTGTAATGATATATTTTGTTCAGATTATAAATGAATGGTCCGTTCTCAATACCGCTGAGAAGGCCCGGGATGCGAACGCCAAGTCTAAGGAGACCACAAACAATGCAACACTAGCACGAAGCATGGCAGAGGCGGCTGAGTTTAGTGGACACCAAGACGCAGCTCGCCTCGCGGCAGAGTCAGCGCCCCACGACATTTATGCCGCTCAAAACGCTCAGATTGCACTCAATGCGGAAGCGCACTCTGTGCATGTCGCGCAGCCATTCGCACGGGCCAGCACAATTGACACCGTAGAAAGAAGAGCCATCGTTGATACACCACTGATCGATGAGGTTAGTATTTCAGGCATTTCACACATAAAAATCAAGTTGTGTGTAATGTTGATAAATCTACCAATAGCGAAGTGCCTATTTTCAAACAGCTTTTTTTCATGATGATCACTCTTGACTTATTCGTCTGTGTCTTCAAACATTCAACTTTCAACACTTGTCGGTACAAACAGTCATCAAACTTCATTCGAATCCAAATAATATCTTCAAATTCTACGAATTGTTCGAATTTCTACGTATTTACGTAGGTACTTATATTTGCTCGTCTCATGGATGAGCCGTTTGTAACATGCGCACTTAAAGGGGGATTCTCAAAAGTGGCACCCTTCTTCACAATCGCCTACCCACATAATTCAACTGCTTTTAATGCAAAAAATCAATTGCAATGTGCAGAGAGAAACGTTATTATTTCTGAGCACACTCGTGCTTAGGTTCTCCTCTACTACTATACATACTACGGCTCATAACTACGCAACAATAAATCGCGTCTGTCTGTTTATCCACTAATTCCTAATCTTTCATCACGTAATGGATTATGAAGTGGTTTTCATTAAAAAAAGAAACAATAAACGAAGAAGGTTTATGTGTATAATTTACACCCAATTTATAAGCCGGGGCGGGTCACTAGTGGTCCATACTTTATTTAGGAGTTAGAGTAATCTCAGGCGATCGTATGAAAGAGAAAGTTCCTATGTTTTTGTTGCGAACGAAATTCCAACGAATATCTATCACTTTCCCCTGCTCTCGATAACATTGCTGCAACCATAAATATTATTTCGATGATGGCAGCGGGACGTTCACAGCCCAAAATACAGTGCAGGTCTTTTACTTTTTTAATATAAATAAAATAAAACAAATAAGCTAAAATAAAAACAAAAAACATTTTAATGTAATATTCTCCTCCAAACTTAACGTCACCTAAATTAGTCAATTTCGCAGCGGGTAACTAACAAATTGAAGCCTACGAAGTACGGCATTGACGCCTGTTGGACGATCCTGAGCATGAAAAGCAGGAAATAAATAGGCCGCAATAACACATATTTTTTCTTAACCCGAGTCAACTACAGACACCATTTTTAGCCGTTTTCAACTCTTTCTGTTCTTTTATTTAAGAAATAATAATATTAAATATAATAAAATGTTACACAGGTTATCCCACGCGGTCCAGCCGTAATGTATGCTCCAATGGGCGAGCCGGCTTTCAGGGAGGCTGCTCCAAGCGTGCAAGCAATCGAGGAGGCTGCCGCAGCGGGGCCATTCCAGGCCGATGCTGTCAATCGAGACGCTCCAATTGAGGTAAGGCAACAAACACGTAGCCATATTACTTAGTATATCGATTAGGCAAACAATCTCTTAGTACCTATGTTGCAATTACTGCCTGGCAAACTAATAACAATGTTGCTTGTGATGTAAATCATAAGTCTAACATTATTTTAATTATAATCATGTATTTTGTTCAGATTATAGATGAATGGTCCGTTTTCATTGCCACTGAGAAAGCCCGGAACGCAGTCGCCGAGTCTTTGGAGGCCACAAACAATGCAACACTAGCACGAAGCAAGGCAGAGGCTGCTGAGTTTAGTGGACACCCAGACGCAGCTCGCCTCGCGGCAGAGTCAGTGCGCTATGACATTTGCGCCGCTCAAAGTGCTCAGATTGCACTCAAAGCGGAAGCGTACGCTGCGCAGATCACGCAGGCATTCGCGCGAGCTACAAAAGCTGCAGGCGAGGAAAGCGAGGTCGTTCTCAAGGCGCCACCCACCAATTCGGTTAGTATTGCGGACATTTCAAACATGAATTCAAGCTTTTGTAATATGGATAAACCTACCAGTGGCTAAAGCCTCATTTTAAAACAGTTTCCTTTTTAGTAATGGTGATGGATTATCATTTCTGACATATTCTTTATCGTCTTGAAGCATTCAACCTTCAACACTTGGCGGTAATAACAGTAAAGCGGGAACTACATTAGAACGACGCACACGTGGGCCACGCCTGATTTGTACGTAGAGTCGCGTCGCGTGGCGTGGATCGAATGTTGCTCTACAAGTCTAGTTGCCATATAAAATGTATGGAGACCGATGCGCCCAGATCGGCGTACGTAGCCCACGTGTACCTAATGTAGTTCTACCTTTATCAAACTTCATTCAAATCAAATGTAAGTGCATGCAGCAATGCAATCAAATGATAAGTTACTAAATTCCTGAAACAATTAAAACTGTAATAAATACTTATATATGCCAGGGATGTTATGGAGCACCGTAACTGAAATTATCGGATAACCGAAATAAAAACAAAAACCAAACACAACACAAAAGTTTCAAATAGTTTCGGATAAAGGTGACGGGGGCAGACCTAAAGAGCTATCATTATATAGGGTGACTGCCAATTAGTGTACGATACTTAAACACGTGATTGTGCTCATGATAACAAACAATTTTTATTATGGGAGCAAAGCCGAAATCGCGAAAAAAATATCAGCTGCTCAGTACATTAGGCAAACATAAATGTACTGAAAAGCTGATTTTTTTTCGCGATTTCAGTTTTGTTCTCATAGTAAAAGTTGTTGATTATCATGTGCACAATCAGGTGTTTAAGTATCGTACACTAATTACCAGTCACCCTATATTTACTTATATTACTAACTAGCTGACCCGGTGAACTTCGTACCGCCTAATAGTAAGGATAACGCCATCTACTGGCATTACCAGAACAGTATAATTCATTCTAAGAGATAGATAATGTTGTATTCGGATTTTTTTTTCGTGATTTTTCTTCAATTTTTTCTCACCGTTTAAACCTTCCCTGGACTATCACGAATATTTCAAGGCCAAAATTAGCCAAATCGGTCTAGCCGTTCTCGAGTTTTAGCGAGACTAACGAACATAATTTCATATTAATAACCGTATCCGAAACCGTATAATATTATTCGTATCCAGATCCAAAATTTCATATTAATAACATCCCTGATACATGCTCAGCGCACGGATGAGCTGTGTGTAACATGCGCACTTAAAGGGAGATTCGCAGAAGTTGCTCCCTGCTTCGAAATCGCCACGCACATAGTTCAAGTGCTTTTAATGCAATTCCCAATGCAATGTAGCCTAGTGCAGAGCAGAAGCGTTATTACTTTTTGTACTCATTATTCAACATTTATTAAGGAGTCAGGGTAATCTCAGGCGATCGTATGAAAGAGAAAGTTCCTATGTTTTGTTGCAGACGGAATTTCAACGTTTATCTATTTCACTTTCCCCTGCTCTCGATTCCATTGCCGCAACCATAAATATTATTTTGATGATCACAGCGGGACGTTCACGGCCCATTTTTTAATTTTCATATAACGTGTATGTACTAAATACGTGTATTTTTGTAAATTACAAAATACGTAGCTAATTTCGGTAGAGGTTAAGTCAGGAAGAGAACAGCGGTTAGCTAATATATTGAAGCCTGCGAAGTACGGCACGGACGCCGATCGGACGGTCCTGAGCATGTAAAGCAGGAAATAAATAGGTCGCGGGGGTACGGAGTCCCATGGGGTGGTTACGTGACGCTTCGCGGGGGGCGTAGGGCGCGTGGGGAAGGGGCTGCAGAACTAGGTGGCCTACATGTTCACGGTGCCCGCTCCGCTGAACAGTGCTTTTTCATCGAGTGAACAGCGCTGTAAGTGAATTATTCGATGATATCGCCCGCGGCACACGAACTGCGACTAAAATTTTGTTTTCTAAATAAGCTTTGGGATCACTTATTGTCCCTAATGTGTTCTCAAAAGAAAATGCAGAAAAATGAAAGATAGGTGGATCATTACTTAAATTTTTACAACCGAGTTCTTAATTTAATTTAGATTCATCTAGATAATTTTGTCGTAATTATGATACCTACAGAGCACCTACTCTACCTATCTCTTTAGTCTTTAGTCTTATCAGCGGCTTGATATGAGAATGCCGTTGCCAGCAGTTATTCAGACCGGAGTGCGGCATAAGTAGGTTCACACGAAACGGTTTGTGATTTGCACATTCCTCTTCTACGTAACGCCTGATGTCGGAGTCGCAATCACTAACAGACCCAATTACGATAAGACAGCCTTGTGCCGTGATGTCCTATGAGTTTCGGTTGACTGGAAGTTAATCTAGTGACATTCTATCCCATTTGCGAGTTCTCTTTGCAAGTTATATAATATACAAAATTAATGAAGACGAGGAGATCGCACCTCTGCAGACTCGAACGTAAACAAATTGTTATAAATCTCTTGATATCATATACCTGTAATAATAATACTTTGCTGAAAGAAATATAAACTTTTAAAAATTCAGCTTCAGTCATAAATATGGATTAAAAATAGGTGAGTCGCACACGTGTGTCTATAGATAAGTGTCTGGGCCGTTCACAATGGACCCCTTGATAAACTCGCGAATCTACTGCACTATGAATGGGGCCATTTTGCCTTCTACGTAAATATATACCTTTTTTTAATACAACAACAATATATTTAGAGTATAAGTTATTTTCGTTTAGTCATCACATCCAATTTTTTTTTTTAATAAATCTATGTCACTGATAATACTTACGTATGTAACTTAATTTCAAGGCCATTCCATAAGATTAATTTAAGCAGAAGGGAGAAACCAAAGTACTTTACAATTGTCTTCGACCTATATCAATGATGCGTTGATCATTTTAGAAGTAACCATTAAAAAATCAATTAAAAGGTTAAAATCTATCGCCAAGCACTTATAACTTACGAGCACCATGCTTGTATAGATCGCCCTGTACTCAAATATCTTCAATGAGTACCTAAGTATGATTGATACAGGTCTACGGTATAACTTAGGATAGTTGCATTGCAGTTAATCACATAAATAATGTTAATTGTTATTGTTACGACAAAATCATCACCATCGATAGCACTTGATGTCGTAGGGTTCATATTTGACGATCAAGTTAGTGATAGCAGTGCGTAGGTCAGTCAGTTTTCTGCTAAAAATGATCTCTAAGTCATTTTGATGATTTACGTCCTCAGAAAGTTCACTTCTATTAATATAAGACGTAGGCGTGAGGATATCAATTTAGAGCACGAAAAATAATTAATTCTGCCAGAAAAAGTAGCAGCAACTGAAGAACATCGAAAAACATCCAGATATAAGAGTTGTTTTGGATAATTCTGCAATGAAAGCCTTTGAACAGGTGCATGCTGGGTGGAGCACATTATTGGACATACAGCTCTCTGCAGAACGGAAAAACCGGGGAAAACAACACAAGGCGTTGAAAATGCGTGTTGTCTCCTTGGTTCGCAGTTGTGACAGCCGTCACCTGAGAGGTGCGGATAAGGGCTGCAGAACGTGGGATGCACCTTCTTGCAGATCAGAGTAGACGGTGACAGTCGCGAGTTGCCTTCACGATCAGCCCTGAAACGATCATAACGATCAGGTACTCAGTCAAGCTGGCGACTATTGCCCACGCAGAATGTATAACTTTGGCGAATTTTGTAAAGCAATGTTTTTGTGTGTCAGTATTGTTGCCGCTAAGATTTTATAACTATAATGTTGTTGTACCTGCCCCCCGCTCTTGTTTCACAATTTTTTTTAGACAGGGCACCATAGAGGACTAATGAATCTGCAAAAGGTAAGTAATACGCTAGATGTATCAATCGGAAATAGGAGTATTAGCCGGTTTCTGAGTTGGACCTGTACCATGACGTTTAAAGTAAGATTGTTTCATTCTTATTTCCAGTGTGGGTAAGAGATGGCGCTAGACAACCTGTATAGCTCTGTCTCTTACCCACACTGAAATAAGAATGAAACAATCTTACTTTGAACGTCATGGTAACCCCCTTGTTCTTAACTATAATTGAGGTGTCTTCAAGGCTAGAGTGAATAGGCTCTTAATAAACTAGTGCGCCTCACCATCAATGATTGCATCGCTGCTTACCATCAGGTGGGATCGCAGTCAAGCCCTGGTTTATATGAATTAAAAAAAAAAAAAAAAACATTAGAAGATCCAGTTAGAATTCTGGAACCGCAGTTGAGGAAAATCTTTACCTAGTTAAAAATATGCTGGTTTTGTCAAAACGGAGGATGTACAGCTGTTCATTACATAGCATAAAATAATTTATATTTTATAAAAAAAAATATCATATTCAGCCTTATAATTTTGCTACTCGTGGAAATCAGACGTCCACTTGGGAGGCTCTATAGAGATTGCCGAAAATTCAGGAATACCTATATGAAATTGATATGCGCTACCGAAATGGCAAGTAGTTAAAGGATTCCGTCGACGATAGTCATCGTTGATAGAACGGCATGCCTGTCTCGGGTAGGGCCTTTGGTCGCCATGTCTGTTCCGTTGACATGTGTCAGATGTGAACGCTAATCAGAAACAGTCTTTAGTTTTACAGGATAAGGCGCAGTCAACATTATGGGGGACCATTGAAGGAGCACTTTAGATTTGGGCTGTTCACTATATTGGAGATTTTGTCATCGAATTATTGCTATTCTATTCAAGATGGATTTTTTTACAGCTATTATGTGGAATGTTATCTTCTTCACATTTGTAATGTTCTTCACATATACTTAAAAAATAAGTTCCAAAAATAAAAATCTAGTCGATATTTTTCAAAACAATTCCTGGATTCACATCGATATATTTATTGCTGGTGGATATCCTTGTTGTCACTCTGTGTATCAGACTTTTCATTTTAGGTTAAAGAAGTAAAGAGGCCTGTGTTTATGACCACACTGAAGAACAAGACTTTGAAAATTATAACACCGGTCTCACTTGAACATGGTAACTGGTTTTTTAGTAACTTCCTTGGCTCTACACGAGGTGCATTTTGGTTATCAACTAGAGCCGAACTAAACTGACTGTTAGAAATTCTCCAGTACCAGAAGAAGTAAACTGCAGTCTGAGCTGACGATCAGTCATATTTGTGACTATTCTGAAGGAATTTATAGAGACAAGCTTGATCTGAATAAATATTGACCTAATTTCGAATAATCCAAATGAGATGTGTGATATAGTCGTGAATGACTAGGATTGATTGGATATTGGATGTATCATGTTAGATTGACATCATATACCATCTGAAAAAGAAAACAAGGGAAAAAACAAAGAGAAGAGTTGACGACTGAGCAGCATGCTATTTCAGTTGCAATGGATTTGGCGTTACATTGATCAAGTATTTTAATCAAACCCTGGGATGCAGTGACTCTGAAATGATACTGGATTATAGCTAAAGACGTAGATCAGTTTTATGGAAACGTTTGCAGTTCTTCACAACTATATGACTGGTTACATTAAATAATTACCTACCAAGTAAATATGTTCTTGTATAGTTGTTTATGTTATTGTCACATAGCAAAAGTTTTTTAAAATGAGATTGTTAGTTTTTGAACTGAGCAGCAGGCGATGTTTGTGACTTTATTTCCGAAAACATATTCTCATAAATATTTCTTTGTTACATATGTATTTCTCCTTAGGTGTAGCTGGCGCACCATTCTTCGTTTTATATAAGACGTTTACTTACTCATTTACCTTGTGGAATTATAAAAAATACTTTAATTAAAATTATATTTCCTTATGTAATATTGTATGGTCCAATTTATTTCTATACCTAATAAGAAAGCTGTAATGTTAAACGTGCGGCATACAGTAGGTACCTCTAGTAGCTACTGTATGCCGCACGTTTTTGGTAATAAAATAAAACCAGTATAATGGTTCCTTTAGATATTTAATTGATAAACCATACCACACTCAGATGTACATATATCATGTAGTAGATGAAATTTATAAGCATAGCATATGAAGTCGATCGCATTCACGTTAGGTTTTTTGTACTACATTTTTATAGAGTGTATAAATTGAGAACGTAAAAACCCTAAATTAATTAATTGTTATCGATATACCTAATACACTTTTTTAACAGCTTAAAAACAATAATAATTATATTTTTGTATTTGGAAACAGCTTTAAAATATTCAGATTACCATAACAATTTTATTTTCTTAGTTGGGAAATTCCTCATGCCTGTTTGTTCAAAATTGCAAATTGTATACGAGAGAAAACCTTTAGTTCAAAGCTTTTCGTTTGTTGCTAGGTGGAAAAGAAGGAATGACTGGCGCCGGAGGAAGAGGCGGCTGGCGCCTCCGCGGCTGTCTGTGAGTCACACGGTTCCGATGTGAGAAACTCCTGACTACTCGCGGACGCGCGGCCCGCTCCCGCTTCGACCGCCAGCGAGCATTACCGCGTCGACTCCGTGCCGATGCTGCCCCGAAGCCACTGGGGCCCAATGCCCCCCCCGCTGCACCTGAATGACACTACTTACACCCAGCTTGTCGGCGCCACTGAGAAAATAGTCAGGCGCCTGCTCGTGACCGAAAACTATGATTCAATCACCAATTTCATAGCACTGTACGACGCTTACGCGCAAGTACGTCAGAAATCGTCCCTGCGAGAAATGTATCGAAACTTCGTGCCGGTATGTCGTCCTCACGCAAACACATGTGTTGGACTAGCACTCGAACTAATGCGACGCTGGCAGTGCCTTGAGGGCAGGTTCCCAGGGCTGGTCGCTGCCACCGGGATGCTCTCGTGCGAGGAGTCCGCCCCGGGCGTAATTCGCGACACGTACATGACGGAGGGGCCTTACGAACTCATCGCGCCTGACAAGGAGCACGTAATGGTGGGCGTGCAGATCTCATTAAACGGGAGAAGGGGGGTATTGATCGGTGATCCCGGTTATCATGTAGGTAGAATAGTTACTATTATGATGGACGGTGAAAAACCACATACTGGGTGGTTTAATCAAGTCTTAAAGGGCTACAATCGCAAGAATTTTGATTATGCTTTTTGCGACCATAATTCAAATTATATAATTTGGCGGGAAGAAGATCACCGCAACGATGATTTTCATTTTTCAAACTCTCTTATTTATGCTTCTAGGCCATATTGTGGTGGAATCTGCGTTACTGAGAAGCGTAACTTGGTCTACAGATTAAAAAGCTTAGTAGCACGTTCTCACACGGGTATAGTGACGGCTGGGGTGGTCTTCTGTTTGTGTCCTTACTTTAGCCGAGCACAAATAACTATATTTTACAGCAAGCAGCAAGCAGAAGAAGGAGACAAAGCGCCAAATGTAAAGAAAAAATTATATTTTAAAATGTTTAAAGATGGCGTGAAAGTTAACGAAAATGTGTTAAAATCAATAAGTATTTGCAATCAGCAATTAAATTTTCCGGAAGGAAAACTGCTTGCAATGATACAGCGGTTAGTCAAGATACTGTCCGATGAGTCGTTCGTGCAGCAGTGTATCGAGCTGAACGCGTACATCGGACATTGCAGCATATGACAGCGGGACCACCTCTGGTCACTCGCGCCAGAGGCCATCAAGAGTGGATACTGCTATTATAAATGAGACAGCTATTGCCTCATTCTTCTCCATTGGTTAGGTAATGCATCATCATCATCTTCCTGCCCTTGTCTCGTGTTATTTGGGGTCGGCGCAACACGTTTTTTCTTCCATTCTGCCCTGTCACTCGTCATACTATCACTAACTTCCTTTTCTTTCATATCACTCTTCACACAATCCATCCATCTTTTCTTTGGTCTCCCTCTCCCTCTCCTTCCATCCACATGTAAACTCATAACTCTTTTAGTAACATGCGTTTCATCTCTCCTCTTCACATGACCATACCAAGACAAACGATTCCCTTTCAACTTTCAAACTTCCCCTAATATACTCATTTCTCACTTTATCCATTCTCGTCACACCACACATCCATCTTAACATTCTCATCTCCGCTACGTGCAATCTTTTTTCATCCATCTTTTTCAAAGCCCAACATTCTTATCCATACAGTATGACAGGCCTTATCACGGACTTGTAGAATTTACCCTTCAACTTTAGGGGCATCCGTGGGTCACAAGTTGTTCCCGTGACCTGTCGCCATTTCATCCATCCTGCGTTGATCCGATGTGTTACGTCCGTCTACCTCACTATCCCCTTGGACGAGTGACCCGAGGTACCGAAAGTCGGAGCAGATCGGTAAATTTTAAGAAATGATTGATTGATTTTTTTTTTTAATTAAAAATAATAACCTAATTGTTGTGAGTGCCTCGGCTAAGTGCGTGTCGGTATTGCTCACTAAAGATTCCGTCTGAACCAATAAAGCCATTTTAAGAAAGTAAGATACTTACACTAATTTATCTATGGCTGATGCAACTCAGTAACAAAAAGTCGAAAATACAGTTCGACAGACAAACAGCTGACGACGATAAAGGCTTTGTGATAGGATTCCGTTAGCACTATTTCGGAACGGATCCCTAAAAAAATGAAGTTCCTATTAAAACTAATAAAGGTTCCTAATATAAAGGATACTGCCCAAAGTCGAGATAATAATTTTGGAAATCATTATTTTGTATATATAGTACAATATTAGTTGGATATGTTATAGTTAAATACTCTTAATGCGTTAGAACGCGTTTTTCTGCCAAAATTAAAAGTTATTTTTCGCTTTAGTCATTAGAATAACTAAAAAATATGAATTGTTTTTGAAAATGACGTTATAAAAATCTTACTAAACCATTACATAGGTTTCTAAAAATAAATGCTTATAAAAGTTGTCTGAAATTTTGTGCGTGGCAGATCGGTTGGCAAAAACTATAAAACAAGTTAAAATGGGTATTAAACAAAAATGTGCATATAAATAATTCTAAAAATTCCTTGTAAAGGTGCTCCCTCACCGGGAGCATTCGCGTGTAATGTAACGTTACACGTTTGAGCATTACATCAGTGAAGGAGGGGAACCGAGCATTACAATGCGCACCTTGTAATGATACAAAACGGGCATACATCAGTGAAGGAGAAGAACCGAGCATTACAATGTGCACCTTGTAATGATACAAAACGGGCATACATCAGTGAAGGAGAAGAACCGAGCATTACAATGCGCACCTTGTAATGATACAAAACGGGCATACATCAGTGAAGGAGAAGAACCGAGCATTACAATGCGCACCTTGTAATGATACAAAACGGGCATACATCAGTGAAGGAGAAGAACCGAGCATTACAATGCGCACCTTGTAATGATACAAAACGGGCATACATCAGTGAAGGAGAAGAACCGAGCATTACAATGCGCACCTTGTAATGATACAAAACGGGCATACATCAGTGAAGGAGAAGAACCGAGCATTACAATGCGCACCTTGTAATGATACAAAACGGGCATACATCAGTGAAGGAGAAGAACCGAGCATTACAATGCGCACCTTGTAATGATACAAAACGGGCATACATCAGTGAAGGAGAAGAACCGAGCATTACAATGCGCACCTTGTAATGATACAAAACGGGCATACATCAGTGAAGGAGAAGAACCGAGCATTACAATGCGCACCTTGTAATGATACAAAACGGGCATACATCAGTGAAGGAGAAGAACCGAGCATTACAATGCGCACCTTGTAATGATACAAAACGGGCATACATCAGTGAAGGAGAAGAACCGAGCATTACAATGCGCACCTTGTAATGATACAAAACGGGCATACATCAGTGAAGGAGAAGAACCGAGCATTACAATGCGCACCTTGTAATGATACAAAACGGGCATACATCAGTGAAGGAGAAGAACCGAGCATTACAATGCGCACCTTGTAATGATACAAAACGGGCATACATCAGTGAAGGAGAAGAACCGAGCATTACAATGCGCACCTTGTAATGATACAAAACGGGCATACATCAGTGAAGGAGAAGAACCGAGCATTACAATGCGCACCTTGTAATGATACAAAACGGGCATACATCAGTGAAGGAGAAGAACCGAGCATTACAATGCGCACCTTGTAATGATACAAAACGGGCATACATCAGTGAAGGAGAAGAACCGAGCATTACAATGCGCACCTTGTAATGATACAAAACGGGCATACATCAGTGAAGGAGAAGAACCGAGCATTACAATGCGCACCTTGTAATGATACAAAACGGGCATACATCAGTGAAGGAGAAGAACCGAGCATTACAATGCGCACCTTGTAATGATACAAAACGGGCATACATCAGTGAAGGAGAAGAACCGAGCATTACAATGCGCACCTTGTAATGATACAAAACGGGCATACATCAGTGAAGGAGAAGAACCGAGCATTACAATGCGCACCTTGTAATGATACAAAACGGGCATACATCAGTGAAGGAGAAGAACCGAGCATTACAATGCGCACCTTGTAATGATACAAAACGGGCATACATCAGTGAAGGAGAAGAACCGAGCATTACAATGCGCACCTTGTAATGATACAAAACGGGCATACATCAGTGAAGGAGAAGAACCGAGCATTACAATGCGCACCTTGTAATGATACAAAACGGGCATACATCAGTGAAGGAGAAGAACCGAGCATTACAATGCGCACCTTGTAATGATACAATGTGTAATATCTTGATACAAACACTTGTAAATAACAATGTCGAATTAATATTGCCCCACTCAGCACAACGACCGCTTCGTCTGACATCTTGCTATGAAATGCTCAAAGTCGAATCAATATGTTACATTACACGCAAATGCTCGTTAGTCAGGGAGGTATTATTGTAATGTAATGCTCAAAGTCGAATCAATATGTTACATTACACGCAAATGCTCGTTAGTCAGGGAGGTATTATTGTAATGTAATGCTCAAAGTCGAATCTATATGTTACATTACACGCAAATGCTCGTTAGTTAGGGAGGCATTATTGTAATGTAATGCTCAAAGTCGAATCTATAATGTTACAATACACGTGAATGCTCCCGGTGAGGGAGCACCTTAAGGATCTGTTCAGAAACTCAAGTTGAATTCGAGTTACTAATAATATTCAATGAAGTGAAACAAGTTAGTACCTATCTAAGTAATAATTACTTCTTAATTATCTATTTAAAGAGAAAAATATACTAGCGCAGTAAATTATGTAATTTATTGTACAAGCAAGTAAAAATTCAGGTAGACAGAGTCGCAGACAAAGATGAATACTTTTTAACAAAACTATGCTATTTTAAAAAAATTACGTACATTTTCAGCAAACAATGTAAACTCGTGCCCCAATGTAAAATTTACAATAATTAAAAACATACTTCCACTGGCAATAATAGCGATATTGTCAGTGTTTCCTAGTATAAATCTGAAAAATGCAGGCCTACATGGGTATTTATAAAACGTCAGAAGCTAGTGCATGGTTCCAATCGGTTCGTTGGAAATGAGATGAGATGATCCGGCAAGAAACTCCTTAAAATAATGATTTTAAAATTATAAGGGTTGTACAATATTACATTAACGAAAGAGAGAGAAAAAAATATAGCCTAGTCAACTTCAACATAACCGTGAATACGAATAGAAAATAATCAGTCCACAGGCATTATCACGTTCAGACCACAAAAAATATGAAAAATATAAAAATAAACAATAACAAATTTGAATGGATATCATGACTATAAAAGTCACGTTGAAGTTAGTCAGAGTGGTCTAAATCAACCAAGATCTACTTCAGTAGCTGCTGCCCGCAGCTCCGCCCCCATATAATTGCTTCCCACCTTTTAATCAATTTATAAGTTTTCAACTGTTTTGTTCCTATTTTTCTTTCTTTCAAACCACTCCTTTATTAGAGCAAAAAAAAACCTAATAAAAAATATTCTAATCGGTCAAGCAGTTCTTGAGTTTTAGCCAGAGTAACGAACAGTAATTGTACAGCCAAAAGTACTGGGCGTTGGAACGCACAAAGCTTCTTTTTATGACGTAGGCGAGCACTAAGAAGAGATTTTCGGAAATTCAACTTTTAAGGGGGGTGAAACGGGGGTCCAAAGTTTGTATGGAGAAACCTACTTTCACGCTAGCGAAGCCGCTGGCAGAAAGTAGTTTTAATATAAGAAAAAAGAAAAAATAACACAAAAAATAGGATTAGTTTATTAGGGATTAAGGTTATTATTGAACCTAACTGTCGATTATAGTATTATTTAAATAATAAAATTCAGGCACCTATTAAGCCCCTCCCAATTGGCCTAAAATAATTTGTAAGTTTTAAACCATTTTAAATAACAAATATCTACACTATTTAATTGAAAATTTTCAATAGGTATTAATCAGAATCCGTCACACACAACTAGGTACTTATGTATGTCACCAAAAAATATTGGTTCCTAAGCCGCAGCCGTATTAAGTAATCGCCAATTCCATACGGCTGCAAAAAGATTTATAGGCAAGTAGTAGTAGTTTTTATGAAAATATTTAGGTTCCATTTAAAGGAACAACGGTACGAAAAATACGTAAGAATGGAGATAATCTAATACAAGTCCATTCAAATAATATAGTTGGTCGTTCTAGTTGTTTGTCTGTCCGAATGTTACGTGCCTACTATCGTGATCTGGGTCGCGCAGCGCGTCCTACTGCCAAACGCACACAGGCGCCATGGGCGCGCACACCGGCACGCACACCGCAACGCGTCCTAACTAGGCCAAAAAACTCGCGCATGCGCTCACAAACACGTACCTACTCATATACACAGCCGATTTTGGAACATTCCATTCAACTGCACAGCCCAACCCGGTTCAGACACTCTAATAAATAACTAACGTTTTGCCAGCGACTTCACCCGACCAACATCCCGTAGGATTTTGATAAATCTGGCCTTAGAGTCTATATGGGACCTTTGAACATTACAACTTTCTAGGAGCAAGAGTTTGAGCAAGACGTTGAGTGATTCAAAATTTTTATAATTGCTACCTAACCATGTGATTTTTTCGTGAAAGTAAACAATGATTTTCTCCTTTTTCTAAGCATGTTCACACATATAGTTTTGTAAGTTGAACCAATACTCTGCGAGGATCTTCCTTTAAAATCTTCTTATGATCCCTGACCGACCAGCCATCACTGTCCGTATTCACCCATTATACGTTGAACAGTTCTACAGTTCATCAAATTATATTAAGATTTGATTTATGGTTTTTCTTTGTATTATTTAAGGTAGACCGGGCTGCCACGAAAAGCGGCATTAAATATATAGATCTATTCGATTTCCTCGAGGATTAAATAGAGTTAAAGAGATCCCCTATGGGCGTTAATATAATTAAAAATGTATAATTTTCTGATGTCATTGACATCAAAACAAGGTTTATGTGACTATTTATAACCATAAATTTGTGTGATTATAAAGTTTAAATGAAAAAACAACAGCATTCTTTAAAATGCAGCTCTATAACTTATGCATTGGATGTCTTTAATTTGCTGTAGGTATATTATATAAGTGTCTGTTTATAATTATGTGCTTGTTGTTTAAATGTCGCAAATATGCCTATAAGTATTTATTGGCCTGTAAGTAGAATAATACATTTAGTTTTATTGCAAAAAAAAAAGATATTGTGCCACAAGGTCGTCAAGGACAATCAATCCTAATATCAGGCTAATGCCATAAAATAAAAATCTTTTAGCTACTAATAGATAGCTTAACCTAATGCGTCGTGGACATCGATGGATGAATCTTGCTTGTAGTTTATTATAATAAGTGTCAGGCTATGTAATGGCCAATGCTTTTGCTCACTTTATAAATGTTCAGAATTACATAATTAAAGAGGTTAAGACTATGTTTAATGATATATCTTACAATTAGATATACACATAAGAACTGTCCTACTATATACTCGTAGAAATGAAACGAAAAGATTTGAAAAAAATAATGGCATTACAGGTATGCAACAACGCCTCTCTACAAGTGTGTAGAAACAAAAGTAGTTGATAGGTGTGATAAGACTCATCACAAAGCCGTCATTTACCTATGCATTCTGTTCTCAGTAGAAATATTAGAAATGGTTACTGTTAAGCGACTATTATTTTTATTTTTGGCTTTGTTAAGCGTCTTTTCACAACTGTTACAGTAAGACTGGAGTACTACTGATAGACTGATTGCCAACATTGATATTTACACTGAGGGAGGAACAGGGTCGCGAAATGTCCGAATAAAAAAAGGCTAAAATAAAATAAAACACAGTGTGTGTTTTACACAATATTATTTTATAATTTATAAGGTAGGAATCTAAAATCTATTTGTCGTGGTTTATTGTTATACAAAGAATATTATATAATTTAGGTGTCTTCAAGGCTAGAGTGAATAGGCTCTTAATAAACCAGTGCGCTTCACCATCAACGGTTGCATCACTGCTTACCATCAGGTGGGATCGTAGTCAAGCACTAATTTTTATTAAAAATATCGTGTTCACAACTAGCTTTACGCTCTTACTTTAAATATGTATTAATATAATAATATATACGTAAGTATAATATATTAGTTAGTGAACAAGATAGCATTGCTCAAATGTCTATTCAAGTATTAAGTTATTGATGTTACTAGATTAGGTATGTGTCAATGTATAGATTAAGTATAGATAGGTGTTTGTAATTGGTGTAACCACATTCCAGCATTTCGATGACAGACAAGATTTCAAATTTTTTGATGTTGCTTGCAATTTGTTTCTACGTTTCGATTAAGGAGCTAAGTCACATATTTAAAATAGATTTAAATGTTATTTTCACTTCAAAGTAGTTAAAAACTGTGAATTCAGAACCTATTATATAAAGCTTGTTTATTTTTTTGCTAACAGCCATTTAAACTATAATCTCCCATAAATACTATTATTCTTAGAGTGTCAATAATATTATTAATATAACCTAAAAAAAAATTAAAATAAGGAGTTTAAAATTAAAAGACTAGAATTGAGATCCGAGGGAACATTTATGTGATGGAATATCTCAGTAAGCCAAGATTGTATTGTAAATATCAACGAAAACTAACATATCTTTACAACATGGATTCTGTAACAGCTTGAAAGTCTTTACAGATTGATTTGTAACTTCATTACTTTTGAAAAGTTTCCAACAACTGAAAACATGTACCAGAATAAAAGTCAGAAAGAGTGACAATAAAATTTCAAAAATTACGGAAACATTTTAAAAAGTAGTGCCTCGGGTTCTCTAGAAGAGAATTGTTTTGTATAACATTCGGAAACTTACAGGAAACCTATTATCGAATTTCATTTACAATATACCTATTGTAAAGATTCTAGACTTAAAAACTATCTAGACCCTTAAAATATATGTGTAAAACATGTATTCTTTCAATTATTAAAAATATGTGTACGAATTATTATCGTGTTTTATAACTACTCCCTTAAACATTCCCCATTATCAATAAATTCAAATCACTTGAAGTGAAGACTTAGCCAGAAGGTTTTTTATACTGTAAAAGAGTATCTTGAGAACAAAATGGCTTGGGATTGACCTACTCCAGTACTGACCATAATTGTTGTATATATATGTACATTTATATGAGATTATTTAAATTTGAAATCATAAATGTCAAAATTGGAATTAATAATAAAAAGGTACAATTTATTCGAATTTGACATTGATGTTTATTTTTATTTTACGTTTTGCCATTTAGGTACATTTAGATTTTTTTTATTATTTTAGTGTACAATTTGCAATATTTACTTTGTAAATTTTATTTTATTATTGTAAATGGGGGGACTATATGGCTTACTTTTTCCTTTTCCGTAATTTTTACATAATATCTGGCAGTTTTGAGTACGGCCTACCAAATGTCCATTCTTTGGTAAATCTAAGCTCCTTAGTAGTCCAACGTTGAGCTAAACGAATACTAACAAATGCTTGCACTGACTGGACAGGTCTACTCAAATCGGTGTGGTTCTTTCCTCAAAAGCCCATCTGAGACACCATCTGCATGGTTCGCATATGATTTGACAATTTCTTACATGTTCACTGGGACTTTGACAAACACAGGGGGTGTTTGTTTCGGTGTTTCTTCTTTTTTCTTCTCAGCTAGGAAACACCGTCCTCATCTAGTTTAAACTGACGTGTAAAAGTGTTTTTGGAACCTATTTGCATAAACATCATCTAAAAGATGACCTAACCCAACAGTTTCCTCATTCAAAACTAGCGTTAGCAACCGATCGCTAATTTACTGACCGTTAAAAATTTCTTTGAATTATATAACTAGAAATTATATTTCATGCATAATTTGAAATTACAGCTTAAAAAAATAATTGATTTCTAGAAATATGTAGGTACAGACACAGAGTAAAATTTTTCACAGAAAAGGATGAGAATGCAGAAGGATTTTGTATGGCCTCTTACCCCACAAGATAAAACAGCTCATTTGGTTGTTAAAATATATGGGCTATTTAATTTTATTTTTTCATACAAAGACATTTACTGTTTGTCATCTATTACAATATGATCAAGCATTTGTGCTGGTGCATTAAAATTAATGTGTCTTCGTAACCCCATGTACCATGAAATGGATATTATGTGCACACAACTTAGCCTAGCTTAGGTCAGGTTAGTTGGGGTTAGGTTTGGTTAAAATAAAAATATTTTATATAATCCGTTGGTACCAACAGATTTGAAACAGGTGGCATTTTTGGAGACAGTTTTACGCAATGCCCTTTGTCAAATATTTTTGTAGAATGGTATGGGGCTCGCTGAGCCGCGTTCAAAAATTTATGACAATATTCTGTTATGAGTATATTTAAGGTCTAAAACACTTGGGTTAGATTAGGTTAGGTTAAAATATAATGTTTTATAAAACCTAAACCCCATATTTTCGAGGTATGTTGAAAATGGGTTAGCATAATAAAAATTATTTTAAAAACTAAAAAAAAAAATACAAACTCGAAATGAAAAACAAAACGAATGGAAATATATAGTCCGGTCAATTTAGACATCCAAGGTTACAATATTTCGCACCCAGCTGAAAAATGGTAGGATTGTTCAAAACACCATCATAAATGAAATTTAAAAAATCCTCATCGATCCGACACTTAGAAAAAAAAATACTCGAGGTCAAAGGTCATAAAACTTGGTTTTCCCGATTTTCAGCAAAATGGTAAGTTTTAGCATAAAATTATGTAGCGACATCTATGGCGTCACATAAGAACTAATCCTGCATCGCGCAATCAAAGTTCTCCGCGTGATTAGAACATATAGAACAGCCCGAAATCATCTATCGGGCAGTAGCCCACCAGACATAACACCCGTCTGACCGGAGGATCTCTGCTTGCTCTGCTGCTTTACTCTCTGTTCCACATACCTCCAAAATTAGTTTAGACAAAAATTGTAGATCAGATAATTATCTACAAAAAATGTCTCAATACTTTATTTCCTAGGAGTCACCGTTTTTAACCGACTTCAAAAAGGAGGAGGTTATATGTTCGGTTGAATGTATGTTTTTTATTTTTTTTTTTTATGTATGTTCACCGATTTCTCGGTAAATTGTGGACCGATTAAAAAAAATTTTTTTTCGATTGAAAGGTTATGCTTCCGAGTTGGTCCCATAGAAATATTGGTATGATCTGATCATGAACTTCGAAGATATGGAACAGAACTCCTCATAATATCACAGCAGAACCGTCGTAAAAAGTAAAATTGCTTTGTTTATACGTGTAGTCGATGACTGACTGAAAGTAGAGGAGGAATATATCGAACTGATCTGATGATGAAGCCTGAAGTTAGGCACCGGAACTCTGTAATAAACTAATGTAATCTAACCGTGTTTGGGATTATTAGAATTGTCATGAGATGCACTCTGGCTATAAGGTATTTAAGTTTAGCTGAGGGGTACTTTTTAGTGGTGATACCACAACTAAAAAGTGCAAAATAAAAACTTTTTACAAAAAAAATATAACCGACTTCAAAGTAAAAAAAAAACACTGAAAAGTGCAAAATAACTTTAATTTCGGAAGTCGGTGTTAAATAACGAAGAGACAAAACTATTATAGAAACACCGACTTCCGAAATTAAAGTTATTTTGCACTTTTCAGTGTTTTTTTTTTACTTTGAAGTCGGTTATATTTTTTTTGTAAAAAGTTTTTTTGAGATATAATGATTCAAAAAGTTGAAAGAGGTCATCGTCATAATCATGTCATAATATACACCCGTTTTCACGCCACCTTTGAGGTAGTGTATTTAGCGCATTTTTAGGGTTCCGTACCTCAAAAGGATACAACGGAACCCTTATAGGATCACTTTGTTGTCCGTCTGTCTGTATCTCTGTCTGTCTGTGTCTGTTTGTATGTCTGTCTGTTTGTATATCTGTCTGTCAAGAGCCTTTGTCTCGGGAACGTTTGCGCTCCTTTGAAGCTGTGAAAATAAAAACAAACTTGCAAGTTAACGAAAAATGCGTGAAGGTATCGAGTTGAAATTTAAAACATATAGGTAGGTACTCAAATAAAATCTACAAGTCCGTGATAAGGCCTGTCATACTGTATGGATCAGAATGTTGGGCTGTGAAAAAGACGGATGAAAAAAGATTGCACGTAGCGGAGATGAGAATGTTAAGATGGATGTGTGGTGTGACGAGAATGGATAAAGTGAGAAATGAGTATATTCGGGGAAGTTTGAAAGTGGCGCCAGTGACTGAAAAGTTGAAAGGGAATCGTTTGTCTTGGTATGGTCATGTGAAGAGGAGAGATGAAACGCATGTTACTAAAAGAGTTATGAATTTACATGTGGATGGATGGAGAGGGAGAGGGAGACCAAAGAAAAGATGGATGGATTGTGTGAAGAGTGATATGAAAGAAAAGGAAGTTAGTGATAGTATGACGAGTGACAGGGCAGAATGGAGGAAGAAAGCGTGTTGCGCCGACCCCAAATAACACGGGACAAGGGCAGGAAGATGATGATGAGGTAGGTACTCAAGTCTACGGTCCCTTGAAGTTTGAAAAAATCAAACTTCTAAGTTAACGAAAAATAAAAGATACGGTTAAGATACTGTTTATATTGCAAAAATAGTACATTGTTACCCTAGGGGTGAAAGTAAATGGGTGGCTCGCCGTCCGACCGTCCGGTAACCGTCCGGACCGAGCCCAAGTCGTCGACGGCGCGTACTGTTCTACGCGCGCCTCTGGGAGATGTCAGTAAATCGTAGGGGCCCAGCAGGGTCGAAGCCTACTGCGGCCACGGGTAGTGTGAAAGCGAAACCCGGGGCCCCGGGATGAAGGCAAAGAAGGAACAGTAGTGGGTTTTTAGTCAGTAAAAGTCTGACACTATCTCCCGCTCCGTCCGAGAGCGGGATTTGTCATTAGATGATTCTCCCACCTAAAAAACAAAGGGTTGAAGTAACTTATTAAGTCCCGAAAAGGAGTTTGGCGACCGAGCGTAGTGAGGTCTCCAATAGTTCGAGAAACTAAATAAGTCTTTAGCCTTGTAAAACCTGAGTCGTAGATTTTAAGTATCTTTATTCTGCTTTAGGCGGTAAAAGGTTTTCCACTACTGCTTTGGCCTCTTCTCTTATGAAATTAGGCGTTAAATCCATTTTTGAATCTGATGAACTTATTGTGTTAATACAAATCTCTGCTGTACGGAAATGTAAACAAAACTCTACAACTCGAAAAATCAAATGAAGATTGGATTGCCGGATTACCACTTTCCCGCCTATTTTGTTTTTTTTTTTTCGGTGGCCGGGCAGCTATTATTTTTCATTTTCATTAGTAAAAAAATAATAAGTAATTTTCCTAAATAAATAAAATAAAATAAATTATTGTATAAAATAAATCATTTAAAAAACATTATTTAATTAATCTTTAGGGTATTTCAATTTTACATCGAAATTAACTAGCTGTATAGAAAATTGGACCATGGTTCAATACCAAATGTGAAAATAGAACTAGTTTTTTTTTTTTATTTAAATAATTTGACAGCTGTCAGTTGAAAGCGATTCTCCCTAGGGATGAAAAGTATTACTTTCAATCCACTTCTCAGGGAACTTCAGACCTACTTTCAGAGTACGAGTAATGAAAACGTATATTTCGACACTCTCAAAGGAATCAAAATTCATAGGGTACTTCCCGTTGACCCAGAATCCTGAAGACATAAAGCAAGGTCTTACCTATAGCACGAGTATAGGAATAAATCTGAAAACAGTAAATTTGTTGTTACACAACCAAAAAAAAAAATATTTTTGCGATTCGGAATAGTCTTCGAGTCTCCATTCGGGAATTGAACTATTTTCATAGGTGAGTTTGCACTGAACCCTCAGTGCACGAGTCCGACTCGCACTTGCCCAGTTTTTTCTCTCTTTCTTGATCTTAGAAACTGAGTAAATCTCTTAAATCCTTGTTAAGCAGTATATTTTTCTTTTTTCCTTGAACAGTAGTAGTTGCATAAACTTCTTTTTGATCTGATATTTGTGAAAACTTAAAATAAAAAAAATACATGTAATCATCATCATTATCATTTTAGCCGAAAGACGTCCACTGCTGGACATAGGCCTCCCCCAAATGTCGCCACAATGAACGGTCCTGTGCGTCTCGCATCCATCGGACTCCCGCAAACGTTACCAAGTCATCGGTCCACCTTGTAGGTGGCCTTCCAACGCTACGTCTTCCGGTACGTGGTCGCCATTCCAGAACCTTTCGGCCCCAACGGCCATCCGTTCTGCGAGCAATGTGCCCTGCCCATTGCCACTTAAGTTTGACACATATACACATAAGTAGGTATAAAGGCGAAAGTATGAAAGTAAGTATTGTGTTTGCATGTTTGTTGTTTGTTCACGCTCGAATGGCTGAACGGATTTTAATGAAATTTGGAAAACGATCAGTAGAATTGACTACTGAGATCTATTTTTAAGTATATTATCTTGTTTTATTTTTAGACCTCAATTTTTTTTTTTAAAAACACGGTGTAGCAACGGTAGAGGCGTGCCCCGCCTGGACAGATCACCGCCGTGTCCTCGTGGGGGCGATTGGCGGCAGTGATCTCTTGCGCCGGGCATTGGTACAGGCCATGGTCCGGAGCGAGGAGGAGAGGCAAGCGGTCGCCTCCTTCTGCGAAGCAGTAATGCTAGCAAAGGAGGCGGTCGATCGCGTGAGGCAACGGTCCTCACACCCCAACCGCCGCCGGGATTCCGATCCCGATTACCGGCCACCGTAGGCGCGGGCTAGCGGACGGCGAGTAATGTGTGGCTCGCCGTCCGACCGTCCGGTAACCGTCCGGACTGAGCCCAAGTTGTCGACGGCGCGTGCTGTTCCACGCGCGCCTCAGGGGGATGTCAGCAACAGGGGCCCAGCAGGGTCGAAGCCTACTGGGGCCACGGGTAGTGTGAAAGCGGAACCCGGGTCCCTGGGATGAAGGCAAAGAAGGAACAGGAGTGGATTTTTAGTCAGTAAAAGTCTGACACTATCTCCCGCTGCGCCCAAGAGCGCGATTAGTCATTAGATGATTTTCCCACCTAAAAAAAAAACTAATTTTATTTAAACAAAACATGGTGATCTACTTACATTTAAAACCTTTATAAACCAAATTTTATGCAAATTAAGATGTACCTATTATTATTTAAAAAAAACTTGATGTATCTACTTATTTGCAGTAGGTCTGCACTTTCCATGCTCTCATTCGTTTCTATTGCTATGGGTTAGTGTTGTTTGTTTTTGATTAGTAGCGACACGGCGCTTTCCATATTACGAAACAACTGGTTGCGACACCTTCGAATAGGTTAACACCTACCATGGCTTCGGATTGAAAGTGAAATACCACTAGTAATAGAGACCTTTAGCAAGATGTTTTAAAATACTTATTTAATAACGTACAAGCAGTTACCTCTGGAAGAATTAATAAATAAATTATCATATGTTGTGTTGTGAGGTCAAACTTCTAGTAATAAGAACTGACCCGGCAAACGGCAGAACTACTGCCATATAAATTATATCAAAGAAAAAAATGGGTTGTGTAAGTATGAGGGTAAAGATAACTAACAACCTATTCTCAGACCTACCAAAATATAGGGTGACTGGTAATTAGTGTACGATACTTAAACACGTGATTGCGCTCATGATAACCAACAACTTTTACTATGGGAACAGCTGATATTTTTTTCGCGATTTCGGCTTTGCTCCCGTAGTAAAAATTGTTTGTTATCATGCGCACAATCACGTGTTTAAGTATCGTACACTAATTGCCAGTCACCCTATATACCCAAAAATTTTCATAAAAATCAGTCAAGCCATTTCGGGGGAGTTTGATAACAACCATTGTGACAAGAGATTTTGTATATTAGAACTATTAGAAGTAGGTACTATTAGTCGCTTTTCCACTACAGGTAACTTTTAAGTTCGCAAAGGTCCGACGGTACTTCACACCGGGACAGCTTCTAATGTTATACTAAACACAGGTCCGATCACGGTCCGATCGTGTGTGGAATACTGCAGTCACATATGGGCTGGTGCTGCAAAATGCCATCTAGCAGCTTCAGTGGAAAAGCGTACGAAGAGGCTAATTGGGGATCCAGAGTCCAATCTACAAAGCCTCGAGAACAGGCGCAGGGTAGCCAGCCTATCGGTATTTTACAGGTTACATTTTGGAGTGTGCGCGGGAATTGCATGACTTGATTCCGCCATCTCCTTTCTACCATCGGACAACCCGACGTACGGCGAGTATCCACCCTTACGTTGTTGAAACTTCAACGGTCCGGACTAAGCGTTTCGCTTCGTCGTTTATACCGCGTACATCAAAGGACTGGAACAATACCTGCTGCGGTACTTCCCGTCCAACTATAATTTAGGTGTCTTCAAGGCTAGAGTGAATAGGCTCTTAATAAACTAGTGCGCCTCACCATCAATGATTGCATCTCTGCTTACCATCAGGTGGGATCGCAGTCAAGCACTAGTTTATATGAATTATAAAAAAAAAAAAAAGTTCGCAAAATATCCACACATAGGTAAAAGACGCTGTTTTGTGTATGTTCATGTGGACGCATATAAAATAGTGTGATGTATTTTTAACCGACTTCAAAAAGAAAAGGGTTCTGTGTTCGGATGAATGTATTTTTTTTATATGTATGTTTACCGATTTCTCCGTCAATTGTGGATTGATTTTAAAAAATATTTTTTTGATTGAAAGTTTATGCTTCCAAGTTGGTCCCATAGAAATATTGTTATGATCTGATGATGAACTTCGAATATTTGGAACGGAACTCCTAATAGGATCACAGCAAGACTGTCGTAACAAGTAAAATTGCTTTGTTCATACGTGTAGTCGATGACTGAAAGAAGAGGGGGGATATATCGAACTGATCTGATGATGAAGCCGAAAGATAGACCTGGGCTTGGCTTGTTGGAATTGTTATGTAATGTTTTAATGATTAATTTCTATATGTACTACACTATAGAACTTATTTAAGTTTGGCTGAGGGGTACTTTTTATTAGTTGTGGTCACAACTAAAAAGTGTAAAATAAAAAACTGTTGTTTTTTTAAGTTTTTTATTATTAAGATAATCATAGGCATTTTATACCTATCTATATCCAAGTTTAAGCGTATATATATTCTATTAAGTACATATAATAAAACAGTATAATCGATTTCCGATGGTTACATTTGGCGCAAAAACTACTGAACTTATACTGTTCTTTTGCGTAAATAGTCTTTATAGGTCTGGACAACTTATAGCCTATAAAATATCACGCTATTTTCTATGGGTGTCGGTATTGAACGACATTTGCCGCGAGTTCGATCCCCAGCTATAGTAATTATTTTTGTGAGTATATTATCGTCTTTTTGCTTATAATATACTAACTAGTACTTCGTTTATAAAAATAAATATTTTTATTAGCATATTTTTAACATATCATCGTAATTTTTACCTCATAATTTAGTAAAAGGTAACCAAAACATATAATAAAATCGAAGCGGCAAAACGAAAAAATCTTTAAATATATATCTTTTTCATTTATCTACTAATTTAATATCTTAGACGAAAGTCATCAGGCTGTCATCAACAAAGGGCCAAGCAGTCAATTATGACGTTTATATAAGAACACCTATTCTGGACAGGAACCAACGAACACCGTAGCGCAGTGGGCTCATGACTAGATCTGCACGTAGGTAGATAGTAGTTCGAATCAGTTAGCTGTGACATTTGTTTGCTGTCATTTTATTGTTTTGTGGAGTCACAAACGAGAGCAGTTGTGGGTGTTTCGATAGGTTTCTGTTTCAAATTCGGTGGGATGTACCGCCCTGATATTACCATTATACGAATCTTGTAAAAAACCTGTTTTATAACTTCGGAGGGCACAGTGACTGTGGAGTATACGGTAATGTCTGCCGCGCTTTGGTGAAGCAACACCTAAAAATTATCAAACTGCAACAATGCTCTCGCAAATTCGTTATAAGTACAATTTTGGAGTAAGATGACGTCGCAATTACTCTGTAGAGTTTTTAAATTCACAAACGGCAGTGGACTGCCAGTGCACGTTATGCAGTTGAAGGTCGGTGTACCAAAACTCTACATTACTCGTTACTCGCCGACTGCAAGCTCAAATTTGCTGTGGCCAGCCACTTTCTTTACTTTCATTACTGCTATGCCGAAGGAGGCGGTTGCTTCCCAATCCCAATTGCTCCATATCAGGGCTGGGCGCAAGAGGTTGCCGCCGCTAATCGCCAAAGCCAAGCGGGACCGATTTCCTCCATACGGTGAAAATAGCAAACGCTTTATCATGTCCTCCGGGCAATCCACGCAATGGTAACACCTTAGCGTTACTTCCCGCTGAATCCCAACCAGGTATCTTTCAAAGCACCAGTGTCCGATGAAGACCTGCGTCAGGTGGAAAAAGAGGACGCTGTGATACCTTTTTAGGCTTTCTTCAACGAGGGTATTTGCCCGACGTAGCCACGCTCGGCGGGGCTCCTTGTTCTGGGGGTTATAAAAAAAATAAGCACGAAGGCTAAGGCGAGAGCTCCGCTTCGCTTCGTTTCTGCCTTAACCTTCTAACCTAACCTGTCCATGTCAGAGGGCGAGTAACTTTAGATTATTATTAGAAATTAAAATTAAATAATTACAATATATTCGAATTTTTTATTCAAGTTAAGACTGTTTTATAACTTAACCGTATTCTCGGCCGTTAGTCCGCAGATTACCTAGGAAATCTGCAGATTATCTAGGTAATATTATATTAGGTACCTACTTAAACCTTTTTTACCACTTTAACAGACTCAATCATATAATCTACAGATTAACAAGTAAATCTGCACTTTAACTAATTTACGTACATTAGCGGTAACTTTTATAAAAAGAGAAACTGACTGACATATCAATACACAGTCGAAACTACTGGGTCTAGAAACGTGCAATTTTGCACAAGACTTCCTTTTATGATTTAGGCGAGCACTAAGAGAGGATTTTCCAAAATTCACATCCAAAGGGGGTGAAACGGGGGTCCAAAGTTTGTATGGAAAAACCGACTTTCACGTAGGCAGAAGCCGCAGGCAGAAGCTAGTCTCTTAAGAAAGAAGATACTATATTTATTTTTTTAATTCATATAAACCAGTGCTTGACTGCGATCCCACCTGATGGTAAGCAGCGATGCAATCATTGATGGTGAGGCGCACTAGTTTATTAAGAGCCTATTCACTCTAGTCTAGCCTTGAAGACACCTAAATTATAGTTGGACGGGAAGACCGCAGCAGGCAAATTGCTCCAGTAAGTAAGAGTAATATGAGTAAGCTTTTTCTTCTTCTTCTTTTCGTGTCGATGTACTCTAACTAAATTTTATCTGACCAGTATTTCGCAACCTCTACGGCTCTGTTATTGGTAAGTATAAGTAAGTTATAGTTAGTAGTAAGCTATATACTACGTTGATATAGTTCAATGAAAAGTTCTATGTACCTACTCGTAAATAGGTAGGTACCAAAACATAAAAGGAAAACGGCAGTATTTAAAACAAAAGGCTGTGTATAAGCACAGTTATAGCGGCAAACCCACTTAAACGGATTGGGTTGAGGATTTTCAGCGGTGACCCAGATAAGTTAAGCCGTGGTTTCAATACACGAGCAAGTACCTACCATTTTTGTAACAACTGAGACAAGGAAAATATTGTATGTTTTTATTAAAAGGACAATCATAAAAAAAAACACAAAATAAATAAAGCTTCTCCTTTTGATGACGCAGTGCCCGTAGTACTGCGTCATCAAAGGAATATCAAAGGGCAAACTTTTCATTCTTAATTTCTTCATTCTTTATTGTACGGCTTTATTCTCTGCGACGTTGCCCACGCGAAATTTTCCAAGGGAACATACCTACTTTTGGGATAAGATGTATCCTAAGTGCACAAAATATGTCTTGGAATATTTTATGTGTGCCCATTCAATCCGTTCAGCGGTTCAGTCGTGAAGAAGAACAAACATACACTCTCACTTACCTACTAGTGTGAAGTTTAGTGTGGTACAGCTAACATGTAGGGAATCATGCCTCAGTAGCTGTACGGATATGGATAAAACGCTTGGTGTGGTACAGGTAACATATAGGCAATCATGCCTCAGTATCTGTACGGACATGGATGAAATGTTTGGTGTGGTACAGGCAACATATAGGCAATCATGCCTCAGTAGCTGTAAGGACATGGATGAAATGTTTGGTGTGGTACAGGTAACATATAGGCAATCGTGCCTCAGTATCTGTACGGACATGGATGAAATGTTTGGTGTGGTACAGGCAACATATAGGCAATCATGCCTCAGTAGCTGTAAGGACATGGATGAAATGTTTGGTGTGGTACAGGTAACATATAGGCAATCGTGCCTCAGTATCTGTACGGACATGGATGAAATGTTTGGTGTGGTACAGGCAACATATAGGCAATCATGCCTCAGTAGCTGTACGGACATGGATGAAATTTGAACACAGGTAGACTACGGCCTGTAGAATAGTAAAGCATTATGATATATGCTTTTTTCCTAGCTGTAAGTTTCCGTGTGTTTCACGTAGTCGACTACGTGAGGGCCGGGAAGCTTCTGACTAAAATGCATATCCAGTTCGTTAACCTATTTTATCCTACTTTTGGCTAAAGGACTTAATCTCCCTTTCCCACAAATAAATAATATATAATATCTGTCTAAAGATTAATATCGAATGACACCGCTAGGTCTTAAAGCGATGTTCTGTCGCTAAACATATTTACGCTGTCATTACCAATCATTGTTCCCGTTTTTACCCTGCCGACTAGTCGAGCTTCATAATGAAAGATTACAGAGAAAAAACACCTGTAATCCAAACGACGGGAAATTGCATGACACTCATTCAATGACGATGCCTTTTATTTTGACAATGCAGTGCCCTTGTTCAGAATATTATGAGCCACAAGTTAGAGCGCCCCAAGTGCCCATACACCTGCACTCTGGAGTTAGAGTATTAGAGAGACTTGAGGCGAGCTTTTAGCAATTTCGAAAATCTCTGGGAATTGAAAAATATAAGAAAGAACGCCATGAAAAAATATTTTATTAAAATTGAACACAATTATGACCAACCGCTGTGTTAAAATTAAAACATTATTAAATTTGTTGACTAGTGTATCTAGAGCACCACAGATACTAAGTCCAAACAATTTAATAAAACTTCGTGCACTCACAATACATATTTTCGATTGTTCAAACTGTGTAATGTTTGTTTTCGAACGTTCAATGAATCACATGTTCATTTAGGTAATCGATACGCACTTGACTACTTTCTATACTAATCCAAACTTAATTGAAGTGTTATATCTTTGGATTGACTTGGAATTATAAGTTCAAGTAAACTTTATATTAAAGGTACGTTATTCTTTTTCCAAAATTATTCATTTACTACTTTTCCTCTTGAATGTCGTCATTAAGTACATCATTTCTTTGCTTTCATAATTATATATATATATATATATATATATATTATATTGTTTGTATTATATGAAATTTATTAGTTTATGTATTGTATATCTATAAATAGTACACCACGAACTGCCTGCGTATCTTTTTTCTCCTTCTCTGTCAAATTCATCCAAAGGTGGTCTGTAAAAAATCGCTTTTAGCGATAAGACCGCCCATTGTACACCCTACCCTATCAATTTTAAGTTCCTAATGTAATTTGTATTTTTGGCGTTCAATAAAGAAAACTATTTTATTATTTAAATGACTTGTCAGTAAAAACACTTAACTAATTAAAACTATATAAACACTAAAGGCAAAAACTACTAGCTAAAATAAGGCGTCATAAAATTCCTCCGCATCGCTGTCGACTGGAAGTGTGCCCAAAAGGCTGGCGGCATTGCCACGTTGTATGGCAATGCTTAATCTCTGACCGAGGTAAAAGCCAGCCCTTGGGTCACGCGAAGTGTCAACTAAGCGTTTGGATAATTCTTTGAAAAGCTTATTTAGCACTCGGACCCCACGGCCCAAGAGTTTCAACCCCAAACGGCTCAAAAAAATAACTACCGACGAGGTTGTTATATTTCCGCCGCTTGAGGTTCTCCGCAGCCGCAGCGGCAGCACCAGCACAGCACGAAGAGCTAGGAAGATGGGATGGCGCAAGAGTGTCGACACAGGTAGCGTAAAGAATATATACTATATAGCTATCTATTTATTGAATTCTTTGTGTGTTGTATTTTCTGTAATATCGCAGTTCTTATAACCATGAAAGCTAATAAAAAAACGTTTTTTCATATTAAGAGTTCCAACGTAGAAACTATGCATTTCAAAGGGCAAGCAATATCAATAACGTATACCTACGACTTTCTTTTAACAAAAGAACTTTGTGCTCTTGGTTTAATAGCTTTCGTTTTGGAAATTTTGTTTTGTTGCCGCACTAAAGAAAAAAGTTATTCGTGAGATAAAATTTTCCACGTGTAAGCGATTGAAACAAAAATAGACATCCCATTCATTAGCAGTTTTAAGTCCATATACATCATCAATATTGCATACCGCTTGAGACACATTGTTTCCATGGTAGAACTCAAATTACAAAATAATGCGAGTTTTCTTATATTTCATACAAAAATAGTTACAAGTACTGCGATATTACAGAAAATACAAAACACAAAGAAACCAATAAATATCTAACTTTGTACCTTTAATATAAGGTTTATTTGAACTCATAATTCCAAGTCAATCCAAAGATATAACACTTTAAAACAACCCGTTTTAAAAAACGGCAATTTCATACTTTAACCCCTATTATTATAAATGTGAAAGTAACTCTGTCGGTCTGTCTATTAAGCTTTCACGGAAAACCTGCTGAACCAATTTTGATGAAATTTGGTACAGAGTAAGTTTGAACCCCAAGGACTTAAACTTCGCGTCCGCTATTACCAACATTAACGCAGCTGCTGGCTATTATTATATTTATTGTAATATAATAATAATGTGTAGATACCTGTTTAAAATACAGGTATCAAAAGCAATTCAAATACTATAAACAACTGTTTTCCTTTTACATAGTCATAATTTTTGTATAATTGAAGATGCTTCGTCACAGTGTCGCCGTAGCTTTTACGTAAAACAGTCGTAGCGTTGAAGTGTTATCGAAATAGTGACGCCATAGCTGTCGTAGTACTAATGAAGCGTAATTATAGCGTCGTCATAGCATTCCCGTAGCGGCATCGTAGCCTTAAAAAAGCGATGTAGAACTGCTGAACTGGAGTTGTAACAGCGTCATAGCATTCCAATAGTGGCATTGTAGCGCTGCTGTTGTGGAGTTATAGCATCATCGTAGCTTTTCCGTAGCAGCGTCGTAGCGTTGCAGCAGCAGCGCGTAGCCGATGTAGAGCTTAAGGTCTAGTACCATCGTAACATTCCCTTATAGATCGTTGCACTGCTGTAGCGAAATCGTAGCACTGCTGTAGCGAAATCGTAGCACTGCTGTAGCAGAGTCGTAGCATTGCTGAAGCTGCGCCGTAGCGTCGTCATATTGCAAACGCGAATGTAAGTTTATAAGTTACGCTTTCACGGATTTAGATAAAACGTGGCAAATGTGTTAAACATGTCCCGGAAATATGTTCCCTTGGGATCATTTTCGAATGGGCGGAGTATCTGGTAAACACTAGTATATGATATATGCCAACATAACTATACTGTCGCATATATCATAATGTCTATGTGTTTAGTTAATTTTCTTTGCTCAACAGCTAAAGTACCTACACGTTTTTTGTTTTTCTATTATTTTTACCTTAATTCGTTTAAGCTGGGGCGAAACTCCGCTGCCGCGACAAGTTGCGGCATGGCGGACAGAGCTTCGGCGGGATCTTATAGTGAAGTGGAGACAGCGACTGTCGCGACCCAGTGCTGGGCACGCCACAATTAAGGCGGTAAGTCCCCTCTTTGAGGCGTGGCTGGAAAGCCCTCACGGCGTCCTCACCTTCCGCATGACGCAGATCCTCACCGGACATGGTAAGTTCGGGAGGTTCCTGCACCGGATTAATGCGGAAGAAACGCCCGGGTGTCGCCCCTGTGTGGACCGCCCGGAGGACACGGTGGAGCACACGGTGGAGGTGTGCCCGCTTGGGCAGAGCAACGCCGTGTCCTCGTGGGGGCGATCGGCGGTGGCGATCTCTCGCGCCGGGCCTTGGTACAGGCCATGGTCCGGAGCGAGGAGGAGTGGCAGGCGGTCGCCTCCTTCTGCGAAGCAGTAATGCTAGATCACGTGAGGCAACGGTCCTCACGCCCCAACCGCCGCTGGGATTTCGATCCCGATTTCTGGTCACCGTAGGTGCGGGCTTGCGGACGGCGAACAATTGGTAGCTCGCCGTCCGACCGTCCGGTAACCGTCCGGACTGAGCCCAAGTCGTCGACGGCGCGTACAAGCACGCCTCAAGGAGATGTCAGCAAATGACTATACCTTTAGCATTGATTAAAATTTCTCTCCAAGGGTTGTGTCATTCTTAACTTCGGAACGGGCCTCTAAAGGGGAGGGCGTGAGGCACGGGCCCCACTGGGTTCTCCGGCCTACGATCCACTTCCACTGACCCAATTCCTTGCGTCTCATATGCTCCAAATTAGTGACCTCGGCATGTATTCAACGTGCCACGGAGCTCCTATATACTCTTATGTACCATATTATGTATTAAGACTACTTCTGGTAAATAGGGCCTTCTGTATTAACTTTTCCGTTTAAACTTGCACAGAATCTGTGTTAAAATATAAAGTGGAGCCGAATTGTGTGCGATTGTGTTGTATATACATTCACAGAAGCTGTGAGGGTTACTTGCAGCAAGTAATTATTAAATATGTAGCTTCTAGAAAGAAAGAAAGAAAGAAAGAAAGAAAGAAAAACAGTTCTACTAGCCTTCCGCCAGCAGCTTTGCTCGCGTGAGAGTAGGTTTCTCCAAAACTTTGAACCCCATTTCATTTCCATATGGGGTGAATTTTGGAAAATCCTCTCTTAGTGCTCACCTACATTAAAATTTCACACTCCTAGTCTACATAGTTTCAGCTGTGCGTTGATATGTCCGTCTGTCAGTTTCTCTTTATATATATATACATTTATTAGGTTATAATATTAACCTGTAACCTGAGAGCAGTGGTGGCCGAGTGGTAACGGCCCCGACTTACGAATTGTTGGTCGCGGGTTCAAACCCAGCCAGGCGCATCACTTTGTGTAATTTATTTCATCACCACTGCTCTAAAAACGGTGAAGGAAAACATCGTGAGGAAACCGGCATGTCCTAGAACCAAAAATTCGAAGACATGTGACATCCACCAACCCACACTGGGCCCGCGTGGTGGATTACGGCCCTTTCCCTCTCCTAGAGAGAGGAGGCCTGAGTCCCAGCAGTGGGAACATTAAAAGGCTGAATATGTATGTATGTATGTATTAACCTGTATACGTATCGGCTTGCATTGTTTTCTGTCATGAAACCTTGGTGTAAAATTTCTGAGAACATTACCTACCTGAAATAAAAAATCATAGCGAATAAGGAAGAAGGTACGTCCCAAGGTAGGTGAGCACGCACTATCTTACGATGTGCAAGACTTTCAGACACGTTCCTGTTAGACCTCAAATTATTGGCCTACTTAGATCTGTCAAAATAAAAAAAAAACCTACAACAAAATTACTCCAATTTACCTAGGTATGAATTGATACTATTTATAAGGAAGTTTATCATAAAGTGATTAAATTCAAAACTGTTCGCTTATGTACCTACCCTACCTAATTAAAACATATGGAGGAACCTACCTACCTATATTTTAATTGGGTAAACAGAAATTAATTTAACTGAATGGTTGAGAAATAGTGGATTTGCTTCATTTCAGAATTAAGCTCAAATTAAAACATCAATTAAGCTAGACCTTTTCCAGAAATAATAAACCATCGTCATCACTGTTTGACATAGGCCTCCCCCATGTGTCACCATAATGAACGAACCTGTGCGTCTCGCATCCATCAGATTCCCGCAACCCTTATCAAGTCATCGATCCACCTTGTAGGAGCCCTTTCAACGCTGCGTCTTCCGGTACGCGCCGCGTTTCGACTTCAACAGCCATCTGTTCTGCAAGCAATGTACCCTACCCATTGCCATTTAAATTTAGTGATTCTTCGTGCTATATGGGTAACCTTGATAACAACAACAACAAGCAGTAAGTACCTCATTACCAACTAAAATATTAAAACCTTGAACTACTCGAATTAATCTTGCAAGAGTGGACTAGAAACGAGCAAGCAATCTCTAGCAAGTAGGTCAATGGTTATTAAACGACGGATGAGCTACACAGCTACCAAGTGGAAAAGGCGCAGCGTCGTCGCGGGAATCAAGTCATTAAAACCGTCGCTCCGTCCTCCGGCGAGCGAGACTCGATAGCGCTGACCCATATCTTTTAATCCGAAATGTAGGTAACAGGGTCGTCCCTTTTATACGTTTCTAATAATAAAGGCGCGGCAGTATTTAGCTATGCATATGTTTTACGTAGAACCAGTTACCGGTAAATACAGCTGTGAGTTTGTGTAACATTTATGTTTTAGGTACTTGATATTGCATCAACGTATCAAGCAAATTTTATCTACGAAATATTGACAAATATTGCACATAGCGGAGATGAAAATGTTGAGATGGATATGTGAAGTGACGAAAACGGATAAAGCAAGAAATTAATAGATAAGTAGGTGCACATAATAGACGATGTATGAAAACTGGAATATTGGTAGAAAATTAGAAAAAAATCTTTTGTCTTGGTATGATCGTAAGTTTAGCATACTTATCGTAAGGAATGCATTTAACTAAAAGGTTAAATATAACAAAATGGATGTCGTTGGAAATCTTCAGGGGAAGAAATAGGGAACATTTCATGTCAACATGACCCGTAAATATACCTATATGTAGGTATAAGTTTTATTTATTGTATATAGTATTTTTATACGTGTATAGTTTATTTTAGTTATAAGTGTGATCTGATTTATGTTAACTTAGATTTTTGTTTTCCATTTATTTGAGTTATAGGTACCTACTCTTATATAAAATTTCTTACAAATACATATATTAAGGTTTGCTGTAAGAAAACCCAATTGTGGGTTAAGCTCGCCTTTGTACATCAGCTGTCCAATTTTTTTAATTTATTGTAAAATTATGTACAATAAAATTTAGATCAATACAGGGATATGAAGGCCAAAAAAAAATAGATGGTAGCCGTGTGAAATAAAATAGTGCATGCTAGCTTGCGGGTTGACCAGAGAGAATAGAAAAAAATGTGTTGCGCCCATAGATTTATGAAAGGATAGTACTATGGTTGCGCCGATGATGAACCGCAGCAAGATGACGGTGACCTACGATTTCTTTGGTAGATATTTCTATGAAAAAGGTTCACAAAATCATATGAAATCAACCAATAGCATTATTATTGTCGGTACGGTTGGCGCACTAGTTGAGCGATTGGCTTCTGCGCTGCGGGAGTTTTAAAACTATCTTCTTCCCGGTCAGTAGATAATTCTGGATGGTTGGCACCTTAAGTAATGCCAAATCTGGGATTTTTAATACCTACCCACTGGCCTAGTAGTTCAAATTGTAAGGATGTAAGTAGGTACATATATGTAAGGCACCTATACCGCCTTACATATATCGCTTCCCGGCAAGAAAAGTGTCACAACACATATTAGGTACAAAATGACATAATCACAGCATTAAATAGCGCGTATTTCATTTGTCCGGCTGAAAAAATGTCGTTATTATGTTGCGCATGGTTACCGCTAGATGGCACTAAGTTCTCTTTTTCACGGAGCCGTTTCGCTCCGAACACCGGCGTGAACAGTGTTTTAACGTGTGATGTGACTTTTTATCGGTAAGTTTTACGTTTAAATATTAGAATTGTTACTAAAAAGGCGGCACAATCTGTGTTATAACTGTATTGTTGACGAAAAAGCATTGTAAATATTGCCAGATCATACAAAAAACAGACATAACATGTAAAGGGTCTCTTTTTTTACTGTTTCTGATCTATAATCGCGATATTTATAAAAACGCAACACATGTAATGTCGCTTTTGTTGTAAACTTTTATAATAATCACGAGTTATATGTTGTGTTCGGTCTTTTTTTCTGTATAAAATTGAACTCAATCTTAATGCCACGTTGCGTATTTTATTTATTTAATAGTACTAGTCTTTACTAATTGTTTGTTTTTTAGGATCAATATGAATAATAATAGTCGGGCAGCATTGAGCACTGGCTAGCGAGAAATTTAACGAACGAAATATTTGTAATCAAAATGCTTTAAAGACGATGATGTGTTTTAATGCAAGGTTAGTGTTTTATATTATAATCAAATATAAATAAATGTAATGTAACGCCCCGATGTTCTAGTGGTTTATGTACCGGACCATGATCTTGGGGTCTTGGGTTCGATTCCCGGATTAAACATAAAGTATTTCGAAATTTGCTCTGGTTTGTAATCACCAACCGGCATTTGCTAATGATTTTCCTAGATCCTATCATTGTAGTGGTGACATGAATTCAATATCTTTATTAAAATATCTTTATTTTACAGACGGTATACATAACGACAATGGGAGAACATTCAGATTTATGGACAAGCTATTACTTTAATCAATGATGGAGGTCTAGTCGTATTCGACGAGGAAGCATTACTGCTACTACTATTGCTAGGAGGCTACTGCTAAGTAGCAGCAACAGCAGCCGTAGCAGCAGTAGCAGCAGTGTCAGCAGCAGCAATGCTATTTCTAAGTCTAGGTCACCTGAAACTCGCTGTAGTTCTAATAATGCAGTACTATCCTCTCTGCCATGTAACCAAGAAAGAAACGTACCTAACAATAATGTTACTGAGCAAGTTATGACTCCAGTACGTAAATCCGTAAATCTAGCACAAAACCTAAATCTTGTGTTAACGAATGGTTGTCAAATAAAGCAAAAATATTAAGAAACACCGGAAAATCTTGAAGAAGAAGTTATTTTTGTATGTATTTATTTTATTTTAATTAGAAGTTTATAACTTAATAATAAAAGTAATGGTGATTACATACATTATAATGTGTATTATTTTTTAAACTACAGAAATTTTAATTGAAAAAAGAGTCATAATATTCATCAAATTAAAAGTTTCTTAAAAGTTAGTTTAAAAAAAATACAATTTTGCTATTAAATTTAAAGCCCTATAATAAATATATAAATAAGCTATTTACACACCATATTTCAGCAATCTGACTATTATAGTTTTTAAATTATTGACGTCTAGATGAACAAAAAACTATTAAAGTTACATTTTCTCGAAACAGCTATTTTTGTATTCTGACACTTTTTTTGCCGGGAAGCGATATGTATGTGGCCATGTGTGATGCGAAAGAGATCCCGGGGCCCTGGAAAAACGGCAAAGAAGGAACAGGAGTGGGCTTTTAGTCAGTAAAAGTCTGACACTATCTCCCGCTCCGCCCGAGAGCGGGATTTGTCATTAGATGATTTTCCCACCTAAAAAAAAAACCTATACCGCCTGCTTTATTTTTGCACAGATGAACAAAACCAAAATAAATTAGACCTGTAAAAATATCTACTTTATTCGAGGGCACCTGCCTTTTAAAATGGCGCTGAGATCGAGTAAGGTTTTCCTGAATCAAAACCTATTAAAAAAAAAACATTTCTTTTTCCACATTGATGTAACACAGTACAGATAGTATAATAAATGGAGTGGACTGGAACATAAACTAGGGTAGCCCTGTATTTCAGGACTCCAGGTCTTCCTCCCGCGGCGAGTGAGTTCGTTACAATTCATTGGTGGATGCAATGTAATCAATGTATATATTATGTGTCTATGCGCGAGTGCGTGTGTGTGTTGTGCATGTGTTATGGTGTGTTTGTGTATGTGTTATGGTGTGTCTGTGCATGTGTGTGTTGTGTATGTGATGTGTGAGAGTTTGGTTGCTCGCGTCTGTTTATGAGAGTATGCATTATGTACCTACCTAAGCTAGGTTATGCATGAGTTTGCTTTGACTGCTCTTGTATTACAACTGATAGAAACAAGTCTTTATTTAGAAATTATAAGTAGGGATTCCGTGTCATTATAATTTAAACTTAGGAGATATTTTTGGATAATATTTTTACAGTCAAGCTATTGTAACTATGTTTGCGTAACAAAATCAGCAAATCTAAAATTGTTTTTGTAAATAGGACTTTAAACTTGGTCAGAAATAAAGTTTAATGTACTATTACAGCTCAAAGGTAAGGCAACTAAGTGGAATAAAGTAAGAAATAGTTCTGTAATTATTTGGTGAATCTTCAGGTTTTCCTTTGGGAAGATAGGTTGGAAGAAGTTAGAATAAATTTATTTATTATTTGATGACGCTATTTTTTTATTTGACGATCTATTTATAGGCGTGTCTTCAGCGCCTTCCTGCCCTTATCTTATGTTGCTTGGATTCGGCACGACACGATATCTACTTTCATTCTCAGTCATACCAAGTAGGTATGTCACAAGAAAATAAAATTCATTTATTTTGTGCATGGAATTTTATATATATGTTGCTTACTAATTGAGCTCGCTGATTTCAAATCTACCTACTTTCTGTTTTTCTCTATCAGCTCTAGTTTTTGTGATATAGGTAGCTATTGTCCTTATTTTTATACTAGCTACGAATATACCTAACTTCCACAAATCCAAAATATTCGTTTTAAAAAGAAATTTTTTCATACAATGTCCACGTCGAGAATTATGTGAAAAACTATCCCAACTATTTCTGTAAAATCTGTGGTGAATATCCTATACATTCAAACATTTTGGATTAAATTTTCTTTAAGTACCTACTCTTTCTAATTTATGAGTTTCTTATGTGGGGCCAAAGTTCACGTTCAAGTTCGTATAACGAGTGTATTTTTATCACTTACGATTTTCTTTAGACCTCCGCGACCAAAATGTATGAGAGTGTAGATCGATGTGTGAGATTAGTGTACATCTAAAAATGGTAGTTCTTTTTTCAAACAACAAGAAGGCTAAACCAAATATTCTTGTTTTATTTGTCTATGGGATAGCAGAGTTAAGTCTAAGCACTGGGTTAGAAGATGGCCAGTCCTAGGCAAGCTCCATAGCTTGCCTAGGACTGGACTTGGCAGAACCATTTCTGGAGAAGTTGAATCAAATGAATGAACCTCACCCACCTCTCACCTCACCACTCACCTCACCACCACCTCACCTTTCCACCTTTTCACCTCTGCATATCAAACTAGAGCTTATGGAACCTTTTTGTCAAAATTCAAACAAGGATGGTGATTGTTTTCAGAACATTTCTAAATAGCTCTATTTTTTTTTTATACTTAGGTACTGAGAAACTGAAAGCCACAATTTTTGATGGCCCACAAGAAGGATGATAAAGGATAAATAAGTACCTACTGTAATAGTTACATGTCTGGTATTGAAAATAATGCCTGGAATGAATTGATTTGGATTGTATAAAATCTTCTGGGAAATAAATTGAATAAAAGAAAATTATGCGGAGCACGTTAAAAAGATATTGCCGCACTTCCAACAGCTTGTTTGTAATATGAGCCTTGCCAGAAAAAGGGTACCTTGGTGGTACCCTTTTTCTTAGCCATTTGGACCGTTACCCTGAAAGTTGTGGTGCTCTGAGTGAAGAATAAGAACGGTTACGGAGCGGGGAACGGTTCCATTATGATATTTGAACGAAGGAGCGGTACGACTAAAATAACAGCAGTAGGTACTTAGTGCGATTAAAATCGGCCAAAACGTTTGTGGCCTAGCGAGACTAAAGAATAGCAATTGATTTGTATATGTAAAAGATGATAGGCCTATACTTTATATGTGGCTATTAGCTTTTGCCCGCAACTTCATCCTTGTGAATGTAACTGATTACTTGCACATTTATAATAATAATAATGTGGATTAATTCATCATAATATACTAACAGTAGGAACTTGGAAGGTTCGGAATAAAAAATAAAATTCAATTCTAACATTTATTCATACCTAAGTTTATAATTACTTCTTATCTTTACTAATACAACTAACACATACCTATTTTTATAATTTTTAATTATAAAAATAGGTATTATATTAAATATATTTGATATAGTCGCAGGACCAAAGATAGAGAAGCCTCATAAGCTTCATTAAGATACTAAAAATTGATAAGAGAAGACTACTCCTGCTATACCAATAAATGGAACCAAAAAACTTTCTCTAACACTTTAGTTATATAACCCCAAAGGGGAATACTTTTCAGATTTTTTTTGATCGAATTTCATTTTACCGATGAATATTGACCGACGTCTTTTTTGCTATATGTATTATTTAACATATTTTTAGATCATCGAAGTATCACGTGTCATAGGTATTCATTTTACCGAACTTTGAACTTTTGCCGATTTACAAAAATTTTTTTTGCTATTGGCCGAAGTCTCTTTTGAACTTTTTTATTATATGCTAAATGATTTATTTGCCATGTTGATATGATAGGTAACCCCCCAAGGGAGCAACATATCAGACACACTGGGTGGGAATGATTACGGGAGGATTGCAAGTATATTGTTAAGTTTTGTGTGTACAATAAAGAATTAAAGGATTTCGGTTTAAGTAGAAGCAGAAAATACTTTTCTGGAGTCCGCAAGATAATCAAGTCCTTACTAGCTCTTACAGGAATGCTTCCTTTCAGGATTTTCCAGGCCAGTAAAGGTAAAAGAGTGGCAGAAGCTCAGTCCCTCGTCAGTGTTTACTTCAACCGGCCAATAAAGGCAAGCCGAGACGAGGAACGCGCCGCCTCTGCCTAACATTTTGCCATATATCCATATCTGCCCCCTTCGCAAGTAACGGCAGACATAAGAATCATTGGAGATACGGAGGTCATGTGCTGGGCAAATGCCTCCTTATTTCTAGCTAATTTAAAAGTTAAAATTTTAGTAAAATACATTAAATTTATCAACGCTAAAATACATATACCACCATTAATTTAAAGGAGATGTTTCATTTTCGGCCATCAGATCAGCTTTGCTAAAAGATACATGTTATGGCCGGCACCCTTTATAGAAATGAAACATCTCCTTTCTACGTGGTAATTAAATACAAATCTTGTATATATAAATTCGACGCAGGGTGACTCTTAGCCAATAATCATAAATATAACTACAAGCACTATTTTCACCCTGTGCGAATAGTGCACAACCGACGAGTCTTTGAGAAAAAATCTCCAAAATAAATAGCCCCATTTATTTTTTTTACCTCGTGAGTCACGCAATAACATGATTTGTATTTTTACAAAGTTTAATAAATTTATAAATAATTATTCAGGTACGTAACACAAGAAATTGTATCTGAAAATATAGCAATATATTAACAGTTACAATAATACGTATACTGAAAAATTATAATGTCATAATGACAACACATGTAAATTTTTATATAAATTTAATTATACTAAAACACATCCGACGGTTCTGGATCCTTGCAGTGGCAATCTATTCGCCCTGATCCTTTTGCTCCTCGCCCGGCTGACCAACTACCACATCTTCAGCAGTTTTGACCTCTTTGGCTGATTTCACTGGAAAGACAATGAATTTATAATAAATATATCTACATAGTAACCAGATTTTATTTAAATAAATATACCTAACCATGTACCTAACCAATAATCGCTTGACTATACACACATTACGTGGAACACTCGAAAACTTTTGAGAAAAAAAAAACTAACTTCAATGGATAAAATATTTTTATTAAAACTTTTCAAAGAACTCTGTACCAGCCTATACAAGGTTTCATGCGTCTGAACCAATTTTTTTTAAAAAAATTCCAGTCCGCCGCAGACTCCTCTTCCACGGCCTTCTCGAACGCTGCTAGCGCGTCTTCCGGCGATGAAAACTGTATCCCTTTTAGCAGATTTTTTGTTTTAGGGAAGGAATTTTGTGGTATACCATTCGGCGTTGATGCTGCTTTGGTCTCGTAATGGAATTGAAATCAAATACCCCGTCAAAGTGAAGAAACTAGCGATCAAAATTTTTATGCGCTTTTCGATCGCTTCGCTTTCGTAGGCGTTGGTTCGTTTTGAAACAGCCAAACGGTCGACTGACGCTTTGTTTCTGGATCGTATTGATAAATGCAGGATTTGTCACCTGTCACAATGCCGTAAACGCGCCGAGACGCGTCTGCTTCAAATTTTTAAATCATATCACGGCACCACTCCACACGGGCCTGCTTCTGAGCTTCGCCGAGGTTGTGCGGCACCCAGCGGCAGTTTGCCGCTGGGTGCCGCACAACCTCGGCGAAGATCCTCCTCACGCGAAGGTGCTCATATGAATGTTTCCCAAACCAATCTGCAGTGTATGCTAAATCTCTTCGTATGTAATTCGCTTATTTTCTTGAATTAATTTTTTTACCGCCATCACAGTTTTCTTCCGTGACAGCCGTCGTAGGACGACCACTCCTTTGTTCATCGCCCAAAGTAAGGAAAGTAGTAGTAGTAGCTGTAGTACTTACTACCCCTACAGAGCGTCCTAATAATTAATTATGATGATAATATTAGCGTAGATTTAATTTGGCTTCCTTGTAAGTTTGTTGAATCAAACGTTAGGTAACGTTTAAACGATATGAACAGTAGCAATTCATGATAGGTATCTATAGTCAACTAAAATTTAGTTGAATAAATCATGAATTCCTACCATTTCATGAAGTAGGTAATCAATTTTAAGATCTGGCCAAAACAATTATTACATTTTTCACGAGTCCGTAGCCGAAACGTGGTACTAGATACAATAATAATTCGCAACTCCGCTCAAATAGTGTCATAAATCAAAAAATGATTTTTGTTGAAAATTATGCTAATAATTTCAAAATTCATCTTACTTTAAGCTCAGATAGTAGATATCATATTTGTAGTTCAATTATTTTCCCACAGGTGACTTATTTTTTTTTTATAATTTGTTTTTTGAGTTGTGACACTATTTGAGCAGAGGTGCGATATTACAAAGGCGAAGGTTTGTATGTAAGTGTGTGTATGTTTGTTACTCCTTTACGCTCAAACGGCTGAGATTTGGATCACAAGCAGATCATGTCCTGGTACTTATACGGTACATACGTATAGTATACTTTTATTCCGGGAGATGATCCCTCGGGGTGATTTTCTACTCTCAGGCGGGCGCAGACGCTGGCAGAAGCTAGTGTTAATCAAACTTACGCTGCGGCTTAGGATCCTGAGGGCGCGGAGGGGCAACCAGCGAAGCCTTCGGTTTGCGAGGTGGCAGCGGTAGCTCGTTTATCTTCTCCTCGCTCACAATATTAGGAATCTTAACAGAGAAAGAGTATGTATGTTAATTAAGAACCACAAAAAAAACCAAAACCTATAAAAAAAAGTAAAATAAAAATCTTTTTCATACCGCATCTCGGAAAGTGTATTTTTGCTCTTCGATATCTAAGTGCAAAAGCCGTTTTTATCCGTTAGAGGATAAATTAAATTTAGAACATCGTGTGCACTAAGTTTGTGAATTCAAAACATCATTAGACCTATTTACTTCTACCTCCATGGTGCTAAATTTATCAAACAACTTTTTTTAATTTGTTAAAATCTCAGACTCGGAAAAGTACACTAAGGAGGTTTAGTGTCCTTTTTTTTTAATTTCCTTTGCTCGCGCCATTTTCTTTTCACGGCATAGGTATTGTTAAAACGGAAAACCTTAGGTTGAATACAAGAAAGGGAGTGGCCAAGGTACAGCCAGAGGTTGACAATGCCGTAGACAAGATTATTATTTATAGGTACATATAAATCTTAATAATTACTAGAAATAGTTATTAAAATAATATCACGTCAGTTAAAGTTCGGAAAAATAATATTAAACAATAAGAAGACAATAAATATATTGATTAATTCAGTGTTTAGTTTGTTCCTGCAACCATTTTGAAGTTGGACTATATTACTATTCGCTTTCGTAATGAACTCTGCACTAGCTTTTCCCGACGACCCCCGCCTGCCTATGGATTCTGAATCTGCTATGTACGACAATGACCCCGGCCGCTCTATCTCGGACTCTGTTTGAACTACTTCTTTGAATAACTCCAGCGTCCGACAGATGGAAACCGACTTGTATGTACCATATTTCAATCAGCAGAAGCCAACGCTGTGTTAATTGTACTTTAAATGTTACTCAAATGAGACGACATTCTTTGGAAGTTGCTGAAATTTTATGCACTTGGTAATTCGAACGAAAAAATCATCGCTACAATAACACAACGACGCGGTAATTCGAATTCATCGGCGTCAAACACTCGACAATTCAAAGTTGCAGAGAGACAGAGAGAGAAAGATTGCAGAACTTGCAGTTTGAACTTGTCTCAAAATGTACTTACATACCGTAGGTACCTAAGTACATTTTGAGACAAGTTCAAACTCGTATCATCGTACACGACCCTTTGCTTTTGTGATGATTAGTTTGTCAAACACTTAAGTTTCTGTTAGTACTATTACTCTCGTTTCGAACCATTTGATATTTCGAACACTCGGTAATTCGTAATATTTTAAGAGTCCCTCGAGTTTCGAATTAACGAGAGTCGACTGTATTTAATTTGTACACATACAGCGGGGCTATTGCGTAACTCTGTTGACAGTTCAAGTGAGATCACTTGTTAACAATATGCATCATTGAACTGTCAAACAGCTAGTTTCGTATTACCTATCTTCAGTGACCAACTGCAGGGACGTCATTAGCGACTGGGGCCTTTGATAGCCACCGTAACACGTTTTGACAGATGTTATTGTATCGATACCTTTAAAATTGCGATTGTGTAAGCTTTTGAAGCTGTATAATAGTCGATAAAATTTTAGAGTGGTCACAATAGGCACCGTAAATTTTTATAATTCACCATATTTCCACCGTAGTTTGTTAGTCACTTGTGTGATACGTAATACCAATTTTATGAAATTGTCAATTGACAACTAAGTTTAGTGTGCAACGAATGCTAGTTGTCAACTGTTATTGAAAAAGTTAGCCAATAGCCCCCCAGATCATTGTAATCGGGGATACCTCAACCCTTGTCATACAGGTTGTCCTAGTTCAAGGGTTGAGACCACATGGTCTTGAACTAGGACAACTTCAATGTTGATATAATGTATTTTGAAGTTTTGGAATTAAATAAATTATTATTATTATTGCATTCATTTATTTTATATACATGTTCATTACATTTTTAAATATTTCTTTAAAAAAACCCAAAAAAAATATAAAAAATTGTAGCTCACCAGCATCGAGAACAGGGTCCAAGCTAACGCCGGTCAGGGCTCCTGAGAAAGGAATCTCCTAACAATGCGCGCCGTGTCCAGGAGTACTGTTTTCTGGATCAGGCTCTTGATCCAGCTGCCTAACGAGAGCCTCCTCAGATGTTCTTCGAAGCTCTTGGCTATTAAGCCATTGGCCGTTACGACTATCGTTATTATTATTATTAACATTACAGTACCTACCTAACAAAAATATTACACTCAAGTAACTGTAGCAAAGTTACTTTAAATTTTTCTTAATTATACTTAAGTATTATTTGTTATAATTTAAAGATTATTCTGTAATACTTATACCTATCATAATGTAGTAGTTAATACCTAAACTGAAATAAAAGTATCTTGTGATTATAATAGTAAAAAATTATGTGACTAGGGGATAAAGCAGTGTCTTTAAGTCGCGGGCGGCATGTTGAATTCCGAACGAAACGAAGGTTGCTAATTTTAATCCCGAACGTCAGTGAGGGATTTATATAATCAACTCCCGAGCACTGCGAGGGAGTTAATAAAGAAACCTGAGTGAAGTGAGAAATTCAAGCCGCGATTTCCGCCCGCGACTTAAAGACACTGCTTTATCCCCTAGTCACATAATCTACTATTTTACACCACCTCCTCGATAATACCCTTTTATATGTCATACAACCATCACTTAAAGTGTCATTCTGTCCCTAGAGAGATTATGCATTATGGGCGATCCCTAGGGAATAATGAGATTTGAATTTGGAAAGTTAAAAACCGTCAACATTAAAATTATAAGCATCAAAAAAGTTTATTCAAAATTCAAACTGGCCACTACAAAAAAAAAACAATAAAACGTGGTTACTGAGTCTCTGAAAAAAAAAGTAAGGAAAGAGCGGGGCCCGGGGGCGTTATAGAAAATTGAAACTATACAGGGTGTTTGGTGCATCGTGTGCCAAATTAAAATACCCTGTAGAATCTTAGAGTAGTGAATTTTGTTTGTTTCAAATCTCAAAACATGTTGAGTGATAGTTAAGATTAACTCGTAAATAATACTTACATTTCTCTAATATATAATTTGTTTTACTAAATTGGCTTTTAATTATCTCACAGATGGTGTAAAAAGTAGAGTATTTAACACGGGAATAAAGCTGTTTTGGGCGACTTGAATTCTTCACTTCACTCGGGTTTCTTTATTAACTCCCTCGCTCGGGAGTTAATTACATAAATCCCTCACTTACGTTCGGGATTAAAATCAGCAACCTTCTTTACGTTCGGAATTCAACATGCCGCCCACGACTTAAAAACACTGCTTTATCCCCTAGTCACATAATCTACTATTTTTGCATTTAGTCATTTCCTCGCTGAGATGGGATGAAAAGTTACGTGTTGCACTCGAGTGCAAAGATTTTTCACCTCGTGCTCTTTTGATTCTCTCGCTAACGCTCAGGATTCTAATTTTTGAATCACTCGCTGAGATAGTGATTCAATTTTAGAATCCTTCGCTAGCTCGGTCATCATGTGATTTGACCATTACATATTTACTGTATGGACTTTAAAAGAGACTTTGACCCCTGAGTTTGTTTCGGTGTTTCTTCTCAGGGTAGTCAGCTAGGAAACACCGGCCTCATCTAGTGACAAAAATGACGAAAAAAAAAAGGGCGTGTAAAAGTGTTTTTTTAAACCTATTTACAAAATAAATATCATTTATCAAAATTGAGCACGCGGTTAAAAAGCAACGTCGCACTCTTGTAAAACAAATAACTATCTACCAATTGGTCGATTGATCACAGGTGCGACAGCTGAGCGATGGGATTCCAAAGTCGGAAAGGTTACATTCTCTAAGTGCAGTCTGCTTCGTAGGAAAACGATTCTCACTTACCTATTACATGACGAGCAGAATAGGCCCAATGAAGTGCTAGTCAGAAAGTATCTTGCCCTTCTTTTTGCTTTAAGGCGCCAGGCACTTATTGACCGAGGAAAATTCGCACACTAAGGGTACTATAACTTACCAAAAGTCTATGGAATACTTTGGACTTTATCTCTATCTTTCATAGAGAATAATTTGGGCAGTTTTTATTACACGTATTCCGAGTACAAAACGTTTTTTTTTTCGTTTCTAATGATACGATACACATCTTTGAAACACTACTGAAACTGGTGGACAGATGGACTGATTATGGTTGTTTTAAAGGTTCATCACCCAACATCGGTAAATCTATATGTCCGTTACTACCACGTGCTCCTAATCGCCAATCTCTTCCTTCTTCTTCCTGCCCTTATCCCATATAACTTGGGGTCAGCTCAACACGTTTTTTTCTTCCATTTTGTCCTGTTACCCTTATCACTAACTCCCTTTTCTTTCATATCACTCCTCACACAATCCATCCATGTTTTCTTTGGCCTCCCTCTGCCTCTCCATCCACCCACATGTACACTCAGAACTCTTTTACTAACATGCGTTGGCCAATCGCTTCCAAACTTAAAAATAATTAGTATTTAATTGCTACTAATTATTTACTAAATTTGGAAGTGATTGTTGATGGTGGGCCGACGGTAGTATGGGGTAACAAATATACATGCATAGACCAAATTTTCGTTTTTATAAATTGAGCTTAGTTCTGCAATATAACACACAATTACACACAATCCCCACACACACACAATTACACACATTACACACACACACACACACACACACCTACCCCCACACACCACACACACCACCACACCCCCCACCACACCACACCCCACCCACACACCACCACACCACACACCCACACACACACACACACCACACCACACACACACCACACACCACCACCACCACACTACCACCACACCCACACCCACACACACACACCCACACTGCCACATTATTTATTTTATTCACATAATTTAATAGCGTTACGGCTATCTTTTACTGAACAAATAATTTATTAGGCTATTTCAGCATTGTTCGACGGTTTAATTAGGAGCTAGTTAGTCCCACTCTCGCGGACAATGCGAACCTGGTTCCTGGTTGCATAAAAGATACCTACGGATTTATTTTCATGTTCACTAAGCGAGTTTCCAAAAGTTACATAATAATCATAGTTATTTTACGTCATTATAATAATTGAAATTAAATCAATTGATTGAAATAATTGCATTGTATTTCTAATTTATGGCATACCATAAATAACATTAACAATACCATAGTATTGTTAATGTTATTTAATTAATATTGATTATTTGCATCATCATCATCATTTCAGCCGAAAGACGTCCACTGTTGGACATAGGCCTCCCCCAAATGTCGCAATAATAACCGGTCCTGTGCGTCTCGCAGCCATCGGATTCCCGCGACCCTCACCTGGTCATCGGCCCACCTTGTGGGAGGCCTTCCAACTGCGTCTTTCAGTATGTGGTCGTTAATTCGTAATTTATTTTATTGTTATTAAATTAATTGTACGAACTGATTATTGTTTGTTATTGTAATTTTTATTCTAGACTATCACATTGTATTCCTGTCTTGATAGCTGTATGTATGACTGTAATAAACAAAACAACTTAGCTTTTTCTCGCGGATTCACTCTCGTGCACTGAAACCGTACCATCCGCTATTAAAATCAGCATACACGTACTACATACACTTTTTAGACATCATCTTTTACAAACATATAAACAAACATAATTTAGCTCTTCATAATTATTAGTTTAGTTGAGAAATGTATTATTGAAAATCAAACAAAAAAATACAGACATATTTTCTCTAAATTAATTTATTTTATAAAATTTGCATGATTTGATTTGTTAAATCTAGTCTATGGAGACCAGCATGGAGACTGCTTTGACGATGTCTCCGTTAGTTTTCTGCAGTTGTTCGTGGCACTTGTCGAAGGTGACGTCGGTGGGCACTGACGCCTTGACGCGCACTAACTTGATAGCGTTGTGAACGTTCCAGCCGCTCAGTTCCAGAGCTTCTAAGCACTGCGCCTGGTTCGCCTGTAAGTCATGAATTGTTTTTGTTATTTAATTAGTATAATAGGTATCAAGTTCAGACATTGAAAGCTTATTACAGTAAGCGTATAGAAAAGACTACAATCAAAATACAATTAATATAGAACAGAATATAGTAAAAAATTAAATGATAAATAATTTAACATATTTGTATCTATAGTCGATTTCAAATACTGCTTTATCACTTTTGAAAAAAAAAAAAGAAGTTTCAGTAGATAAAATCAGCAATAAATATGAATATGCCTAATGTTCACATACTCGAAAATAAATAAATGTTATAGTTTTAAGACACGCAACAGAGATTATTTATGGTATTAGTAGACTTCGGTTTATTTTAGGCATGGCTGTTTGAACGGTATATCTAGTTTTAGAAAGTTCAGTGCAGTGTTTTTCAACCTGTGGGTTGCGACCCCCAGAGGGTCCCAAAGTCTTGCTTAGGGTTTGATGAGATCACCGTCCCTATTTATTATGCAATACATTTTTCTATTCTATATTTTATTTTGACAAGCAATTTGTGCGATTTGAAACGTATTCGACTTAGAAGGTGTAGATTCATTGGACACAGTGGGCACAAGAGCGTATTGCGGCGGCCCGCTCGTCTCATTGCTGCGGTCCACCTGCGGTCGGTACAAAGGGGTCGCGTTTTCATAAACATTGAAAAACACTGTTGTAGAGCATTGTAACTGTCACTCATACCTATGCGACAGTTTCTTTCTAAAACTCGATGTGCTAATATGACACATCACTTCCGAGTATGTAAAATTTATTTTAGATATGAGACGTTCTTTTTTTTCGTTAAAAACCGTATTTACGCTTGATTTTCCAAAAGTTTCTAAATTTTCTTTTATTTTATTAGTACTTTTTTTTAATTTTCATAACAGAGTGGACAAAATACGAGTCCACACAATTTTTTTGTAGTGATCGATTGTCAGTAAATAAAGTACGTCCCATATAGCGGCAGATTGTATAGCAAAAAACAAATTTAACGCTGTCAAAATAAAACAACTCAAATAAGGAACAATACCTTTAAGGTACAACATTGATTCTTTGAGATGACCCAAAAGAAAATATTTACATATTTAATTATAAAAGCATTGAATTTTATTAAGGGTTTATTTATTTTTCTTTACTTCATATAAACTGAATTTATTTTGGGTCATCTTGTAATAGCAATCTTGATGTTAGTCAAAATGTGTAAAACTTACGCAGTACTCAAACCATGGTTAGTAATGATTATTTTAGTGCATTTTAATGAACATAAGCCGATAAATGTCCACCACTGGCCGTAGATCTATAAATTCGCACAGCATTTAACTCAATCACCGGTTCAACTTCTACCGAATACTTTACGAAGATTGTCAACGTAGCCGTACGATCGATCGCAGATTTGCACTCTACTCAAGACATGTCTACTGAAACATGCATCAGTTCTATAGCTAATCTAATTGTCAAATCAGCTTGCTTATTCTGCAAGTTTTGTCGACCACTTCGTCAGATCCTTTGTTCGTCCTCTCTCGGATCACACCGTTCTGAGTTTAATCTCTCAGTTTGAAAGACTCCAAAGACGACAAAACATTATCATCAATATTATCATTACTATAATTTATGTCTTCATTCATTTGAAGAAGAAGTTTAGAATGTATAGAAAGAAAAGAATATTCAAGGAATGGCAGCAACCAGAAAACGCTACTTTAAAAGCTGAAAAAAAAGAGTATGACACACTAGACAGTCCTGCAGACCAAAAAGAGCTGTACCGGCTTACTAGGACAAGAGAGAGAAAGGCGAGGGATGTTTATCAGGTAAGATGTCTAAGAGAAAGACTGATGAATGAGGAAAATAAATAAAGTGGGGTTTTAGAGAATAAGCCAGTGAATGTGGGGTTAGTGAGAATGGTCAGTATGGATGAAGTCAAAATAGCAGTAAGCGGAATGAAAAATGGCAAAGCCATGGATCCAGATGGAAAACCAATTGAAGTGTAGAAGTTATTACAAGAGAATGGATGGGCGTGATAGCATTGTTCTTCAATAAGTTGTTGCGGGAAGAAACCATACCGGATGATTAGTGCAACAGCTCTTTGGTGCCCATCTTTAATAACAAAGGTGATGTGCTTGAGTACCTACAACAATTATAAAGGAATAAAGCTAATGTCACATACTATGAAAGCCTGGGAGAAAGTTATACAGAGGTGCGCATAAAACCTTGCATATGGTATTCGTTGACCTCGAAAAGGCATACGACCAGGTAACACGTGAGGTTCTGTGGTGGGCCCTTAAGGAGAAAGGTGTGCCTGGGAAGTATGTACAATTGATCCGAGCTATGTATAGTCGCTGCAGTACCCAAGTCCGGTCTACAGTGGGCACCACTGGCAGCTTCAATGTGGCTGTCGGCTTACATCAAGGAACAGCTCTCAGCCCTTACCTCTTCCTGATGATAATGGACGCACTGATGTTGGACATCTAGGAAGAGGCTCCCTGGTGTATGCTGTTTGCCGATGACATTGTGCTGGTTGCCGAGAGTGGCCTAGAGGTAGAGGAGTCGACGGTCGGTGTGACGAGTATGGATAAAGTAAGAAATGAATATATTAGAGGAAGTGAAAGTGGCGTCAGTGACTGAAAAGTTGAAAGGGAATCGTTTGTCTTGGTATAGCCATGAAAAGAGGAGGGATGAAAGGCATGTTACTAAAACAGTTATAAGTGTACAAGTGGATGGATGGAGAGGGAGAGGGAGGCCAAAGAAAAGATAGATGGATTGTGTGAGAAGTGATATGAAAGAAAAGGGAGTTATGATAGTATGACGGGTGACAGGACAGAATGGAAGAAAAAAACGTCAACCGATAAACAATAGTGATAAAACGCGGACCAATCAAAAACGATAATTTAAAAAAAAATCATACGCTACAAATTGTAACCTACGTAAACGTGTTTAATGTGCGATGAAGGAGTTGAAGCGAAAATGATTCTGTCTAATAAATAAATGCCACCAAACCTCGGTCTGAATTTCGAAATTCAACTAAAGGAAGTGTTAAGCAAGGTTCTTTTCATGTACAATAAAAGCAACTTTACATGAATAGAAAGTTTTATAAAAAAAAACTTTTATTCATGTATATAACTTTGTATGCTTCGGATGATGTTGTTGAAGACAAATGACTAGAAAGAAGACTATAACATACTACAAAGAGAGCTTAGAAAAAGACTCAATTAACTAACACAAATGTCAGTGTTACAAGAAAGTGCCTTATAGACAAAACAAAATAATGACAATATTGGCATAGAAACCAAACCTTATTAAAATTCAACTAGCCAAACACGTAATTAACTAACAATATAAAAACTAGTCGAAGTATCCAAGAAAATTATGACATTGACATGGAAGGCTAAAAAGTACTCCCTTACCATCATGACAACAACAATAAACTAGATGGCGCTGTCGGTAGAATACCAATCTTATACGCGCGAAGGGTTAAATAAGCTCTTAGGTGCGACTGGCCTTAGTACCAAAATCCCTTAGCATTAGTTATATAATATATTTATAGGTTCTATTTACCTGTTCTTTGAGGACCTTGCACATAATACGAACCTCATCCGATTCCTCACCACGCTGACGTCCGCAAGGCTTTTGGTCGGCGAATTCTAACAAATCTTCAACTGACACGTGATCTTTGCGCTCTGAAAGGAAAAAACAGTCACAATAGTATTTATTTCGATGTTTTCTACAAAAGTTTATGTTCTTATCATATAAAGTTTTGTGAGGGGATACATTTTCTCCGCAAAATATCTTAGAAAACGAAATTTAAATCTTTGAAGAGATCAATAGTACATTTTGATACAAGTGCAGAAAGTTTATCATTGCGACCGAGTCGGAATTCGCACGAGCCGTAGGCGAGTGTGTTATGGAGCCGAGGGCTGCGGTGACAAATTTGCACGTGTATATATAAAATTAGAGCACACGTGACATCCACCAACCCGCACTGGGCCCGCATGGTGGATTACAGCTAATTCCTTCTCCTAGGGAGGAGGCCAAAATCCCAGCAGTGGAAACATTATAAGGCTAATTATACTATGCTTACGAGTACATGCCTCGTGAGCCTTTACGATAGTCCGAGCCGAACGGATCCCAAAGATATCACGAAGACTAATCAAATAAATAAATATAATATGCTTACAAGTATATGCCTCGTGAGCCTTCACGATAGTCCGAGCCGAACGGATCCCAAAGATATCACGAGGACTAATCAAATAAATATAATATGCTTACGAGTATATGCCTCGTGAGCCTTCACGATAGTCCGAGCCGAACGGATCCCAAAGATATCACGAAGACTAATCAAATAAATAAATATAATATGCTTACGAGTATATGCCTCGTGAGCCTTCACAATAGTCCGAGCCGAACGGATCCCAAAGATTATCAAGAGGACTAATCAAATAAATAAATAAATAATAAAATAATTACCTTTCACAAGCGCTTTGTTGCTCTCATCGTTGCTCTCGATGTTCACCTGAACACCAACATCTTCTCGCTGGAAAAAATCTCCAAAAGGATTGACGGTGGGCTCAGCGACAACGTTGAAGGGGTTGGTATCCACCATCGAAGCTGAATCAACCACGTCTTCTACAGTTTGAGCCTGAGCGGAGGTGCTTGATACACCTTCCTCGTCGCGATCAGCCGTCTTTGTGTTTTGATATATTTGAGGCTGAGTTTCCTCAGTAAGTTCTGGCTGCGGCTTTTGTTCTTCCAGCAGTTTCAAAGGATATTTACGAATGTGTCGCGGTTTGTCGACCAGCTTAGGCTTGTTTGTGCGTGGTGGCAATGGAAGAATATTCTGTGAAAGAAGTTAGGTATGTACATTTTTTGGAAATTTGTAGTGTAATTAAATTAATTTGATGGAGAATATTGTAGTTGTTTGTGTTTGATACTTACGAATACTACTTCCTCATGAGTAGGTGCTTCTGTGTAGACCCTGAAACACATTTTTTTTTTTTAATAAATTAGATCTAAGGATTCAGCAAGGCAAGGTAAACAACCCAAAATTTGACTAGTAGAGAAACCAGTCAAACTGGGTTGTTTCCACAATAAATAAATAGATATTTCAAATAGAATGAAGTATCATTAAAATTAAGTGCTGATAATAATAATAATAATAATAACCTGTTCCCGACACCGGTGGGACACTATTTTTTATATTTTTAAATGTTTTATTTTTATTTTTTAGTGAAATATTTAAAAATATAATTTATATGTATATACCCAATGAATAAACGACATAATAACAAAAAAAACATATTATATAACTGGTTCTGCCAGCAGCTTCACCTGCATAAAAATGGGGAGTTCATACAAACTTTAGACCCCCTTTCATCCTTTTAGGGGGTAAATTTTGGAAAATCCACGCTTAGTGCTCGCCTATGTAATAAAAGGAAACCGTCTGCAAAATTTCACGCTCCTTGTCCAAGTAGTTAGAGCCGGACTAGCGCATTAAGGGTTCCGTACAAACTTACCTATGAAAATAGTTTAGTTCCCGAATTGAGTTACTAAGATTTTTGCGAATCGCAAAAAAAGTTATTTTCTTGTGACCTAACTACAAATTTACTGTTTTCAGATTCCTATACTTGTTTTAGCGGGTCTTAGTAATTAGTAGTTTTTTTGTTCTAAGACATTTAATTAATTTAGTGAGTATTTGAATTAAATGTATTTGAATTTAATAATTATATAATTTGTTATGGGAAGAATGAAATGAATGAAAAATGTATGAACTAACATAGAAATAAGTAGGTAACATATTATGTGGACCAAAAGTTGTCTTAAATAAATAAATATTATTATTATTATTAGTGAGATTAACAACAATTGGATGCAGACATTAGTATAATTTTATGCATACCGTGGCCTCAATTGCGGATTCTGCAGCGAATGAAACTGCGCATGTGTGGTCATACGAGCCGGTTTCGGGATGGTAGCCGGCATAGCAGCAGCAGCGCTCGACTCCTTGGCAATGTGTGACATCAGCGAGGTGGACGGAGTCGGCTCCTCGATGAGGCTCGTGTAAGCCATCTTTGACTCTTCCGTCAAAGTCGACTGAAAAATTGTGGGTGGAAATGTTAGGTATAGTTGCAGGTTAATTAAAACAAAAAAAGTAGGATAATAATCTCTGTGACCATCCTGTTGCGAGGCATTTGAATATAGCTTCTAGCTATAGATCCAACGCAGATTAAACCACTGAATCAATGTAAAATAATTGTAACATTTATGTGGTGGTTCTGTAAAATAATGTTTTAAAAGTTGTATACTGGAAGTCAACCCAAAGTTGCCAAAAAATTAGGCAGGTTGTTGGATCTGCCTAGATCGTTCCGCCATTTATCGTACCGAGATAGGCAGGGTCCTTTATGCAATTTCTAATTCGTTCTTCGCTAATTACTTTATATCTACACATACACTCACACCAGCTTACTCCACACATAACATTTGATACATCATCACACCCCCCCCCCCCAACATTCATCGCCCATTACAATCTGACTCACTTCTCATCTGCATACACTCCAACTCTCTTAGTTTAGCTTATCTAACTTTATTTTTATTATTATTGTTTTTTTATTTTTATTTTTCTTGTTGAATCCAAATAATGCTGTACTCGTTAGCTTAATTTTTGTATGCAAATGTTTTAATTAATAATTAAAATTATTAATTTTTCTATGCTATGCTATTACCTATACTGTATTGTATTTATATATATAATAATAGCTTATACTAAATTGCATGCAAATTGCAATAAATAACATCCATGCATGCATGCAAACATTATTATCTTTGACGTGATCTGCCTCGAGTTGTGTGCGTATCATGCTGATTCCTTTCATCAGTCACAATTCTGACCTCATGATCATTATCCTAAGCCCGACTTCATCTACTGCTGAGCATTAGCCGCTCTTACCCACGTTTTTTTTTTTCAGCCTCATCCAAGTTCTATCCACGATGGCAACGATGTCGTCTGCCCATCTCATCACCGAACGACCAACATTTTTTAACCCTTTAACCAGACATGACAGAAGAGCTGACGAAATGGAGTATTTGGTCGTGCATGTGCGATTCTGGCAGAATAAACGCGAGTGTTTGTTGGATATATCCTACGTAGGCGGTTGGTTAAAAGATTCTGCGCTAGTCTATTCCGAGTCTTAAGGAAGACATTGGACTGTAGCAGACACGGGATCTCAAATAATATAATTAAATTTCAGTCATACCTGAATATCAGGAACGCTTTTAGCCTCTTCACTGAAGTTGCGACGCGGCACATCGCGTGATCCTTAAAAAAAAACGGTTTTAATTACATTATTAGCTATTCTAATAGATTCGAAATCAGGAATACTTTCAAAAACATATAATATTCATCATTATCATTTCAGCCGAAAGGTCCTGTGCGTCTCCCATCCATCGGATTCCCGCGGCCCTCACCAGGACATCGGTCCTCCTTGAGGGAGGCCTTCCAACACTGCGTCTTCCGGTACGCGGTCGCCACTCCAGAAACTTTCGTCCCCATCGACCATCTGTTCTGAGAGCAATGTGCTCTGCCCATTGCCACTTTAGTTTAGCGATACTTTGGGCTTAGTCAGTTGGATCTCTTGGAGTTGACTTTTACAATCTAACTTTGTCAAAATTACGTTCCTGAGCATTTTTTAGCTGTGCACCAATTTGATTTACATATAATAATCCTCCTGGCCGAATTTCGATCACGGTGGCCAATCTTAACAGAGATTAGCCAAGTCCGTAGGAGATATTATAGTGCTCAAACACAGGTTACTCTCTATTCCTTTACTCTCATAGCCCGATGGGACGGCAATCCGATGCGACCAGAGAGAGATCAGGCGCAAGACCAACATTAACGAACAACGTTACAAAGTAACTCCTAAAGGAAAAACTCAATAGCATTTTCAGCAGTCGCACTTGTGACCATGATACCATTGAAGCAGCTATGAAAGTTATGATTGACACATAAGATTGGCTACAAATAATTGTAGATGAGGGCAAGCACTAACTACGGCAGTAAGCCAATCTACAAGTTTTGATTCAGGGTTCGATTTGGTATCCGTTTGTTGGAGAATTGTAGAATTTGGAAGATCTGTTACCAGTTACCATGCCGAAAATGTGAGGCACGCTTTTCACATGGCTGATTTCCATATTCCTAATGTCAATTTTTTACCTACATAAAGAGAAGCTACGCGTTCACTTATTATAAAGCACATAAACAGCTTCTTTTATAATCGGACCCTAATAAAGGTATCATGTAAGTGTCATTTTAGTGTGTATTGAAAATGTGTCAAAAAACACACCGTTTATTGGACAGTAGACAACATTTATCATATCAACGCTTCTACAATGTTTTTTTTTTGACAAACTTTCTTCTAGGCAGCGAAGTTTTATTTAGTATAATAATTAACGACAATAGGTACGACGAAAGGATAGATAAGCAACGTAAAACAATTTGTCTTAAAGAAATCATTTAAAAGTTAAACAAAAATTGACTATATCTGTATATAAAGGTTACAAAAAGCAAAAAGCAATGATAATTTTCATTTTTGCAGTACGCACTTTACCTTTATGCTAAGCTTAAAACAGAAATAAGAAAAATGCATATTTTCAAATTCGAGCTATTGTTTTGTTTTTGTCAAAAACTATGTAACATAGCATAGTCGGCCTTATAATGTTCCCACTGTTGGGACTCAGACCTCCTCTCTAGGAGAGGGAATGGGCCATAATCCACCACGCGGGCCCAGTGCGGGTTGGTGGATGTCACATGTCTTCGAATTTTTGGTTCTAGGACATGCCGGTTTCCTCACGATGTTTTCCTTCACCGTTTTGAGAGCAGTAGTGATGTGGGAGTGAGTGTTCCCTTCGTCTAGGGAACAGAGTGCTCACCACACCCTCCAAAAGCTGGGGCCGGAGACTGTTCCAACCATGGGTGGAGCGAAATGGAGCGTCAGATTTTTCTGACTAAATCCCATGTGTTCCTTCAATCGCCCTTTGCCAAGGCCACGGTAACTCTCTCGAACGATGTCGTAAGCGTTGTCCTCACATACTCTTATTGACGAGTATTATATCCAATGTACATCCATCAACAAAAACAAAACGCCCTTCATTAAGAGCCCCCTTATTATGAGTGTCATTTTAAAAATGACCGTCATACAGCGGTGCGCCTATGCTATCTTTTAGGGGTATGCGGAACAGAGAGTAAAGTCCCGCAAACCTCCGTTGAAAAGGGAGGATCCTCCGGCCAGACGGGTGTTATGTCTGGCGGGCTACTGCCCGATAGATGATTTCGGGCTGTCGTATATATATTCTAATCGCGCGGAGAACTTTGATTGCGCGATGCAGGATTAGTTCTTATGTGACGCCATAGATGTCGCTACATCACTCCCCTCCGGAGATCGGAGATCGATGGTTCTTGATGCGTGCCAGGCCAGTGGCAGGCTGGTTCCAGTGGGTCGGAACCGAATGCCGCACAGTTCCCGGTGAGTCGGAACTGTCTGCGGTGATGCCCCAGTGAGTCGGGGCGGTGCTGTCCCAGTGAGTCGGGATGATGCTGCAGGCTCCTGTGAGTCGGAGTAGTGCTGCTGGCTCCAGTGAGTCGGAGCGGTGCTGTGCGACGTAGTGGCTTGACTGCTTGCGTCGACCAGGAGAGGTTCTTCGTGGCTCTTCATGTGACTGGCCGAAGGTGCAGTGTGCTTCGCCAAGGTCGCTGATGAGGCTGAGGGTGATGACCAGGTAGGCATGCTGGTGGTCAGGATACCCTTTTTTTAAAGCCGAGGGTGCTGGCTGTATGGCTCGCTGCTCGAAAGCTTGAAGAAGTGATGATGACGTCACGAAGTAGTAGCTGCACGAAGGTTGCGCTGACGTTCATTGTCGAAGGTCACCATTTTGGAAGGTAGGTGGAACAGAGAGTAAAGTCCCGCAAACCTCCGTTGAAAAGGGAGGATCCTCCGGCCAGACGGGTGTTATGTCTGGCGGGCTACTGCCCGATAGATGATTTCGGGCTGTCGTATATATATTCTAATCGCGCGGAGAACTTTGATTGCGCGATGCAGGATTAGTTCTTATGTGACGCCATAGATGTCGCTACACTATCTTAGGACACCCAACCTTCAGAGTACCTAGGTTTCGTATACTTGTTCGAGTAAAAAATGACAGTTTATATTTACCGCTACTCTGCTCCCTTTCTCCAGAATCGTTGGCACTTCCATGATGCAACGAGAGCGGAAACTTGAAATGGAATTTAGAGCGATCATTTGGAGACTGTGGGTACTTCTTGTCACCGTCCAGGTCGCTCATCGAGCTGGAAAAAAAGACATATTTTGTACAAATCGCTCGGAAGAACAAAAGTTTTATAAAATATTCCACGATGTAAAAAAAGTAATCTAAAAATTTTAAAATTCAGTCGATTAAAAATGATTTAGTTTTAATCTTGAATTTTTGTTTACTTTTTTCAAAGGTGCAGCGGTAATATTTGCTTCAACTTCACTTACCATTATGATATCTGAAGACGAACAAAATGTTCAAATAATCAAAAATTTTGTCTATTTATAAATATATTCGTTAACTTAATTTTGATACACTAAAACATTCTACAGCCTAATATGTATTACTCGACCTCCCCCGCGGTTTCACCCGCGTTTTAGGTTACTACTCCTATTGGTTTGGTCGTACCGTCATATAGCTAGCTTTCTTCGATAAATTGGTTTTCCAACAATTCTATTTTTCAAATTCAAGATCACAATTCTTTAATAGGTAAACATTTTTATACTATTATTAGCTACACATATCATATTTTCTTTTTAAATTTCAGTGTTCTAATGCATTCCAATGCGGCCTCTGTGAATCGTACATTATAAATAATTATAATATTAAAAGCTTATAACAACTATACTGTAAAATAATTTGATTTCATCACCTCAAACTCAAGTATCGAATTTATCATTGTTTATTTAAGTATCCAATATAAGTTTATATTAAAAAGGATCTAAAAAAGTATGCATTGCAATATCATTGGAACTTGACGAATGTTATACAGTTTGCTGTTGCAAATTTCGATAATTATCTCAAATGCTGAATTTAATTATACAAAAGTACCTACCGAGATGTGATTTCATTAGCCATAGCCACAGCAGTGTTCAAAGTTTTTTCATCTGCAGCCGACATCGGCTTCATAGTGTTCGAAGAGGCTTTCTTGCGCTCAGCCTTTGTCAGCGTCTGGGCCCTGTAACAAAACAAAAGAATTGAAGAATCAAAGGAAATCACTCACTCCGAAGCTATTGTTGAAGCATCAATATAATAGCGAGTACCTAATGGTCAAATACTAGCCGACATAAATAATATAAGCTAATTTAAGCTGTTTCTGCAAATAAAAGGATTAATAAGAAAGATACTGGTTTTTGATCAGACTGTTAAATCAAACAGAGGACCAATACCTGTAGTTTTTAAGGATTATACACCTTCGATTGTAATCGGAATTTGTCAAAATGTAGGGAAATTAAAGGTGTTTTGACGGAATGCAGCTGATATGCGAAGCTTCAGAATAAGTAAATGAGTTAGGTTTTTTTTTTTGCGTTGATTACTTACATTTATAAAATCAAGATTATTGGTATACAATGCTTAAGTACTACGTTGGTTTTACAAAATGTATTAAGATATGACATTATCATTACATAGAGAGGCAAATAAGCAATACGCCATTACAAAATTAAAATAGAGCGCATTTTACAACTAAAAGTATACAAAAGTAATCAAATTGAGTAAGCCTTAAATTGCTAAGAAAATTAAAATTTTCATTGAAAATACTCAAAATTATGTATAATGAAAATATTTATTAGCATTCGACATTTTTGATTTTTAGTACAACAATATTGGGAAAACATGCTGATATAGTACATTTTGATTCAAGTGTGAAAGTTTGTCATTGCGACCGAGGCGGAATACGCACGAGTCGTAAGTGAGTGTGTTATGGAGCCGAGGGCTGCAGTGACAAATTTGCACGTGTATCAAACGACTTTTTTCAACACTTACGAAAAAATGGATAAACGGGGGTTGACTGGCGACTCGTGGGGGTCGATACGTGCCCAGCCCGATACGATAAATGTAACAACATTATGGCGGGGGGACAACACGCGCTCTTTTCGGCACTAGTGCGGAAAATAGTCTATTGCGTGCCTAAAAGCGGTGAGATAAGAGCGGGTTTTAGAGTAAATGAACTGAAAAAAAAATTTAACAGTTGACCAATTGATAATTGGTCAAGTTCAGAAATGTTTCACGCTCAATGAAAATGAAAATACATATTATGATTTGCGTAAGTTGTGAACAAGTTGAAGGCTCTTATTTACAAATCAGACTTGATACAGTGTTTGTAAGAAGTAATGCAATACTTTGCTTGACCAGCGAGGTTTAATGCCGGTACTTTAAGTCTATTTGAAGGAAACATCCTGAATCGAATCAGTCACATAACATCGGAAAAAATCTCTCATTAAATGTCAAAACATGAAAAATACCGTAATTAGAGACACAATAGAAAGACAATGAGAGAGCGAACGCCGGCGTTCGCTTGGGGTTGTGTCTCTAATTACGCTATTCGAAAGGTTAATGAATTAATGTCATTTTGATTGATTCGCGTGGAGGAAATGATTTAGAATGTAGGAATTAAGCTTACCGAAGTTGTGTTTCAATTGGCAGGACGTCGTCTTTGGATCGGCAATAAGAACTTTCTCCTAGGATCCTTTACGTTGCGTGTACATAATTAACAGGAACATATAATCAAAAGATATTTGTTGACTGTATAGTGAAATCATGGCCATAAATACTGTTGTACAATAAAAAAAACATGACATTACATTTGAATTTGGAATCTGTTATTCTTACACGAATATTCTAGTGTTTTCTCATTTTCGCGCCAATTGGTATTAAATATTTTTGTGATATATAAATAGAGAGGGGTGATAAAGAGATCCGGATTGCTGCTATAGCATTACACAAAGCAGGTATGGAGCCAAATGCAAATTTTTGAAACTCTTCATCCGCTTGGTATTAGTCGAATGTTCGTGTACCGAACTGATAATGCCCTGGTAACTTAGACAAAGTTTTTTATTGCGAAACACGCTATTTTTCCCCAAGCACTTTTTATTGCAGTGTTACCACTGTTTTGCCTAAAAAATGTGGCAGTTTTCACCAATTATTGTTAGTTTTGCTATTTTTATTTAGACTGACCTGTTGGTCTAGTGGTTAGTGGCCCTGACTGCTATGCCGGAGGTCGTGGGTTCAATTCCCACCCAGGACAAATGTTTATGTGACGAGCACGATCATTAATTCTGTGTATGGATGTAATTTATCTATAATATGTATGTTTTTAGAAATATATAAGTAGGTTTATCAATTGTCGAGTACTCATAACACAAGCTCTGCTTAGCTTAAGACTAGACAGCGCTGTGTGATAGTTGTGGAATATTATTATTATTATTTTATATTATTTAATTACTCGTTTCATAAAAAAATATGATTTATTATCCAAGTAAAAATTATTTTCAGTACCTATATTTTATTAAAATTTTGTATTATTAGTGATATTTTTACGATTTTGTAATCTTACGAGTATTTCACCGATACTAGAATCGTTAGCAACACTGAGTCTTGATGTCGCAAAAAATTCTCCGCCGTTAGGTTCGTATCTTCCTGCGCAATTTTTCTTGTAAATTTTGGTGTTTTCGTGTTATGAGTTGAGCTTTTGTTCCTCCATATACCTATTACAGTACAGCCGAAATTCCAGCACAGCAGATTGCATTTTGCGAAAGTGTTTGTGATATACTTGTAGATAGGCCCTCCGCAAGGAGTTTGGACCATATATCTCAGTGTAGTTATTTTACGCTTTTATTTTTATTTATTTATTCATATAGGCACACCAACGACTTATTTACTAAACATTGACTACAACACATTTACGAGGGCATCCTGTGTAAAAAATCTTATTTTTTTTTTATAGTCACCTTCAATTTATTGCTCAAATTTGTACAATATTATTATGGAGTAAATAAATTATTATTATTAAGTTAATTTTTTAAACAATATTAAGTATATGATTTAATTTAAAAAAAAATACATTAATGTCTAATATAAAAGAATTTACATTTTACAATTAAATTAAATGTCAATTGTCAATAAATAACCCGCCCCTGATCGTTCCCGGTGCAAAGGTGCCCATAACACTCGCCGCATTACCTCGCTGAATAGCGATGGCCATCCTTTGAACCAAGAACGACCTGGACCGGGAGTCACCCGTTGCCTCCCCGAGCCTACGGCCCAAGTCCCCCACAAAACACTTTGCCTCCGTACTCCAACTGCCCAGTCTCCACAGCAACCGGCACAAAATGGTAAAGCTGATCCAAGGAAGCGTACTTGAGCCTTTTTTTAGAGTAGGCGTCTTCAGCGGCGGCAGAGGCAGTGTGCATGGTGCGACTCAGGTGACTGGCGGCGACAGTGCTGACGCAAGTTGCGTCCCAGATCAAGCACTTCCCGTTTTTCCATGGCACCAGAGTCAGCCCATCCGGCCTTTTACCATCAGACCTGCTAAGACCTGGAGGCTCAAGCACGCAGGGGACGTTTGCCGATATAAGGGCTCTACGGACTATGTCGTTCAGGGCATGATGACGTGGGAACCTCCCTATGCAGCGCCGAAAGTTCAGTGCGTGATGGCCATCGGCCTCCACCATAGAACCGCAGGTGCATGTATGAGGTTCGCAGACCTTACAGCCCAGGCGGAGAGCCACCGCCACACGCAAAGAGTCATCGTCGAGTAGAGTGCCCAGATGAGGCGAAGGAATCGCCTGTAACCAAGCCCCGGACTCGGGTTGCGACTGCTCGTAGTCTGGCCTTATCGACTCCGAACGCACCCTCCAACAATTGCTCTTGGAGCAGCTTCACCCCTTTGTCATCCCACACCCGCTGAAAATTGGGCAAGTATAAAATAAATCACGAAAAAAAAAATGCAACTTGATTCTATGTTATACGATACAAAAAAAAATAATACTTAGGTATCACGTACCTATAAATTTTGATCTTGAACTTTTAATATGTATGTTTAAACAAAATAACTTACCTATTTAGATTCCGTTCAAATAAGTAAGTTATTAATTTATTAAATAGTATTTTTTACAATAAGTCTAAGCCTGCATTAATCCAAACTAAACAGTCATAAAATTCAATAACCGCAGTGGACAAAAGTCGGTGCTGTGATGATTTTGTTATAGCGGGTTGTATAAAACCAATGGGGACTCTCTTTTGCATGCCGGAAAGATGTACCTTTAATTATTGTAATAACTGTGATTTGTGATGACTGAATAAAAACAAATACAAACCATACAAGCACTTTTTTACCATCAGTACTTCTGCGCTACCTAGCTATACATATAGATAGAGATTAGTGATGCAGGATGTGTCTTAACGGAAGCGAAAACGGAAACAGATGTCAAAAATAAATCTTTGCGTATGCGGAAACGGAAGCGCAAGAGTTAATACTATGAAAGAAAAGCATAATTTTATTTCAAAAAAACAACAGAAGGTTTACGTCGTAATCACGTCACGAGGCGCGGTGATGCGTAGAATGAACCAAAAAAATATAATAATAAAGATATTGAAAAGAAATGAAAGAAGCTGAAACGGAAGTGAAAAAGCTTACGGAACTTCTATAGAAGCGGAAGCGGAAGCAGAGTTCTGTTGAAACACTACACGGACCGGGTGAGTTAAGACTGGGGATGAGTATGGTAGAAGCCATTTTTTGACCTGAGTATCACATTACAATATAGTCGTACGTACGGTTCCTCATCTTCGTTTTTAAACTGGCGGAAGGGCCTGAATCCGAAGAACCTTTAGGATTGCGTGTAATAAAGATTTGAAGTGTGATCATTTATTTTATTCTACTTCAATTACTGACAAGGAAAATAATATTAGTTAAGCAATAATATAAATAATTATTGCTTAACTAATGTTGCTTATATAATATAAATAATATAAGACAGTCATGAGCATACATTCATTACACTTAGTTCATCAAAATTCAAAAGTACTTTTCTCCAAAAGCATTGACAGAAATGTTACGAACTTACATAGATAGATAAATAGAACTATTATGATATAGGTAACTTTCATCATTGCAGGTGGTATATTTAGAGCAACTTAAGTATTTACAATAATTACTGAAATACGTACCATGGAATAGACAAAGCACGGAACCATTTCGTGGCTTTGGCTTTAGCGCTGCGTCCGAAAATACAAAATTTTTAATCACTTCTTCAATATTATTTCCCTCATTATTATCTACTACAAGTCACAATACAATTCAGAGTATTCAGATCAGAAGAACTTGTTTCAAATGAGAGAAAACATGACTTATGAGACTAAACAGACAATGTGTATGAACCAAATAATTTTTTGAGCTGGTATTTCATCAAATAATTTCACCAGCTAGCGGTAGAGCGAGAGGTAGTGTCAAAGTTATTTATACTGACTGAAACCCATACGCGTTCCTTTACTTGTCAAAAAAACCAAATGGATCATTGGATCGGTACATATCTGTGTTTATTTACAATATTTTGTAGTCAAAAACAAATATGCAAAACTAAAAAAATAAATCATTTTCTAAAACAGCATCAAAATTTTAGATACAATGATATTTCATATAGGAAGGGTGAGCGCGGGATAAGAACATTTCGCTATCTCTTTTCTAAGCGCGTCACCTAATGGCGCTGACGTCTAGTTATATTTTATGCACACTTTTACCGTTACTTGTCAGTTTCCCCTTCCACTAGATTCTAGATTAGAACGGTTTCAAATTTATTTAATTTTGATCGGATTTGAAAAATTCTATTTGATAAAGTTATTGGAACGCAATTACTTAATCAAAATCAGATTTCGTTATCTTTACGTCAAAGCCGTTTCGTATAATACGGCATTTAAATAGATACAAATATATTATCGATACATTACATAAACAAATATATTATAGGTGTCCGCGACTAATTTTTTTAAAGAACACACTAATTTCACTTTGTTGTCACCTTTGCCGATTAGACATTTTTGTTGTTATTCGCTACTTGCGGCGCTTATTTACAGCTAAAACTTTCAAACCGGCGTATCAACAATGCGTCATCTTGTATGAAAGCTGCACATTAATTACTATGCTGCTTTGTCGAACGCGAAACTTTATTTCAGCCGTATTGAAATCCGGCTAAACAAGAGATTAGTGGCCGCATTGCATAACGGCGACGTTTTCCATTTCGGCGCGCCAATATGTATAATGGCGTGTTATATAATGCTACACGGCTACGACCTATAGATGTCAACTTAACGTACCTAAGTACTAGGTCTAGTTTTTCATATTACACAACTTCAACGTACCTTTTCGTAAGTCCCACAGCAAGAGAATCAGATTTGCTGATTTGAGCACTGGATGGAAACAATATTATTTATTACAATTAAGTAAAATTAACAAATTTTCTAAGGCAGAACCACTACATGCTATTTGGCGATGAAACGAAGTTAAACGTGTAAACTAAAATATTATCTAGGAACTACTAATTTTTTAGTACTTATAATCTATTAAACAACGTTGAAACCGCAGATAGCCTTTCCTTAAAAGGTATCATTTTACTCATCAACATCAACAAACCTGAACTCGCAAAACTAAATCCACTGCTACACATTAAGGGCCTTGAGACAAGACTGACACACTTGGGACAAGACTGTCTTAGACAGAATTGTCTACGACGTCGCAGACTTGTCTGCGACAAGACTGTTTTGAGACGTCCAGTGTTGCCAACAGACACTAACTTACCACTAGAGTCAACTTTTAAAACCACCAGAAAACCACTAACAAAAAATTATCCAACACACAAAGTCGCAAAATTTATCACTAAAAAAATGTGTGTTGTACGAAATAAAATAAGTAGGCATATAGGTTATATACAAATTATTCAATAACAGCTATGTATTAATTCGTCTTCAGATGAATCATTTTTGTTTGCACCATCATCGTCGGTATCAGATTGATAATTATGGATTCTATGGTGCTGATTTACACCCGAGTGATCGCATTTTTAGTAAGAAATTTAATTTTACTTAAGCACTCGAAAAATCCACTAGCAACTAAAACCAATATTTCGCAAATAAATGGGGGATTAAAATCACCAGTTTTAGTGGAATATCCACTACTTAAGTTGGAAAAACTGGCCGTACGCCGCTAGACTGTTTTGTCTTGATAGTGTGCGCCGTGACGTAGACAAAACAGTCTTGTCGCAGACAAGTCTACGACGTCGTAGACAATTCTGTCTAAGACAGTCTTTCTTTTTTGTCGCTTTCAAGTGTGCGCAGGCCCTTACGTTCACGTAACTGACAAAATATATACTAGAGCAGCAGATTTTTTTTTATGATTCTGGGTTGGTCGCATATTATGAAAGAAATTAGAAGAAGAAGAAGAAGAAAGAAATCGTTTCAACGTCGTATATTATTTTTTGCAATCAACGATCAAAAAGTCACAAAAGCGAAGCTGAAATAAAATAAAAACTAATTACAAAACTAAACCATATTTTATAAAACCAAACTAAAACTCGTATAAATTGCATTCGTGTGATTATAAGTGGCTATTCTAACAAAGAATATAACTAAAATGAAAACTGTAATGGCACAGCAATATTTATTATTGTTTGTAGTAGGTACCATTACATCAGGCTAATTTAAGTTTAAGAATAAGGAAGTAACAATTTTCACTGACCTAAACTTTAGCTGCCCTGGAAATGTTAAAAGTAGATCCCGCGATATGATTCGTTGACATATTTGTATTGTTTATTGATTGGACATTGGGGAATTGAACGATACATTATAAGCGGTGTGTAATAAATTTTGTAATCCGCTTATGCGAATTAGTTTCTTATGTATGTTTATAGGGTGATAAAATCACCCCCAACATCATCTCTCATTAACATCTCTGGTATTGTCACACTAATGACAGCCCCATTTCTTGTTCAAGCAAATACGAATTAGGTTCAAATGTATGTTTATAGGGTGATAAAATCACCCCCAACATCATCTCTCTTTATGATCTCTGGTATTGTCACACTAATGACAGCCCCATTTCTTATTCAGGCAATTACTGTCCATTCCAGGTTTCCTGGAAGAAATCGCGGAATGAGATAAGCCCGCCCATTGTATGTAGGTATGTGTTTAAGTTTCCTTTTCTTGTATGTGAAATTGTGTAGGTACAATAAAGTATATAATAAATAAATAAAATCAAAAAAACTTCTGAAACGGTAAGTAAAAGGAGCTCACGGAAAGATGGTATTTTTTATTGACGAGAAAGTTTTTACTATTGAGCATTGTTTTAAGAAGCAAAATGACCGAGTTTATGGTCAAAGCTCTATAGAAGTTTCCCCATTAGTCAGAAAAGTACATCATGGATATTATCCGACTTTAATTATGGTTTGGTGGGGTTTTAGCTATTGTGATATCGAAAGGAGATCGCGTGAGTTAGGTTTGTTATAGCTAACGAATTGGCTTGTAAAATATAGGTACTATTAAGGACTTTGCTGTTCTAGAATAGGTTTAAAAATTGAGTAGAACAAAGAAATTCCTAGTTTTTTTTTCAGTTCGGACATAATAATTGTAGCGCGAGAATATCGAATCTTGAGGAAAAGTGTATGTAAAATTTTATTAACGTCCCAAGTATTTCATTCAAGTAGAAGATCCGTACCGAAATTCTACAGTCGCAGAGTGCGACACTATCAAGGAGTGACTGAACCATATTTTTTGTGAACAAGGTGTCAACACATCAACACAAGTGAATACATTCTTAAGAAAGTGGCAAAGCCTCTTAACGGACTATTTTTAAGGACTATTTTTTATTCTTGGTAGGTTCGCGCTTGACTGCTATCTCACCTGATGGAAAGCGACGATGCGGTCGACAATGGAGCGCGCTTACCTAGAAGTAACCTATTCACGCTTGACTTAAAGATTCCCGGGTTGTAGCCATCAGGAAAAACAGATTCCGGCAAGGAATTCCACTCCTTAGCTGTACGCACTCTGTGTTTCCTGATAGCTACAACTTAGGGGTCTTTAAGTCAAGAGTGAATAGGCTACTTCTAGGCAAGCGTGCTCCATCGTCGACCACATCATCGCTTACCATCAGGTGAGATGGTGGTCAAACGCGAGCCTATCATTAATAAAAAAAAAAAAAAAAAGAATGTGTTCCCAAAACGTTTTGTGCGTATAGGTCCTTTCAGCTAGATATGCACCAGCAGTGGGTAATATGGCTTTTTCACAATATCGAATTGAATCCTTAAATCGATAATAATTATCGATTTAAGGATTCAATTCGATATTGTATACTCCTCTTTGTTATCGGATTACGAATCAATTTTTTTTTCTGAATCTATATATTGACGTACACGAGTAATATCGTTTGAAATTATATCGTGAATAACAACACATACGCGTGGGTATGCTATTGATATCGTAGGGCGATGTATCTATAGGGTACCTAATTCATAGTTGGTAGATAACAAACGATGATTTTCTTATTAAAGGGGAGAAAAATCACTTCCATTAGTTTTCCTAACATATTATTGTCTAAAAAAAGACAAAGTGTATAACAGTACCTACCAATTCATAACCTATTTCGAACATAAGAGAAAACATTAAATTTTTTGTCATCTTCAATGAACTCCGCTTCATACTTTTTACAATGTTTGAAAATAACTAAAGTATAAAAATAAAATATTATTAGATTATTATTTAACAGAAAACTTGAAATCATTTCTTTATTTTCTAGTTCCAGGCCAGAAGTCAGCTAACAGTGCAATGTAGGTAATGCAATATTATTATTTGCTTGTCAAATCATAATAATAAAGTAGAAATGACGCCACACAAGCTTAGCAAAATACTAAAGGAATCTTCCAATCTTAATTTGACAATATTAAGGTTCTGAATAGTATGATTATACAGCTAGGTACTTCGAATTTTACCTCAATTACTAAGTGCTTAAGTGGTTCGTTAATCTTCGATACTCGACACCTAGATTGTGTACCTCAGTGTTCAGAATATGATGTCACAAAGAGTATAGAGAGATGTTGTCGTGAATCAGTCATAATATAGACTAACGCCGGCTCCACACGTTGGCCCCAATATAGGCCCCAACGCTACTCGTCCAACGTGTGGATCTAGAAAATGGCATTGGTCCCAACATTGGGGCGAGCGTTGGTAGTTGGCCGGCTCGTGTCGGTTTCATCAAAGGAATCTGCGCCAACGCTCGCGATCTGTCCACACGTTGACGCTTTGCTCAGTTCTGTTGCAACACGCAGCGAGTGCGTACGTCGAGCGAGAATGGCTTCCTCATCCACAAAATCGCCACCGGCGCGGCATGGACAAATGAAAAAGTCATAGAATTTATTGAACTTTATCAAGCACATCCAATAATATGGGACGCAACTCGAAAGGATCATAAAAATAAAAAAATATTAGCTGATGCATGGCGCACCACTCAACAGAATATGGGAATGAATTTCTCAATTGAAAATTTAAAAAAAAAGCGAGAATCATTAATGAGCACATATCGCCTTTACAGAAAGAAAATTAGTGACTCTACTCGATCTGGATCATCAACAGATGATATTTTTAAACCAAATTAGTTCGCTTATGAGCTCATGGATAGCTTTTTATTTTTTCTCAGTAACAAATATAAATGTGCACTCAGTACTAAAAGCGCTTAGAGCAGTTTCGATTTCTGTATTGGACATCTTCACATTGGCCCTGACGGGACAGAACTAGTTTATTAGCCAACGTGTGTACGCCTCACCGAATTGGCAGTCCAACGTTGGTACGAGCGTTGGGGCCAACGTGTGGAGCCGGCCTAAAAATATAAAAGACTGTCAAAATTGGCTTTTCAAAACTACCTCAAAATACGGTTTTAGAGGTGTTAAAGTTTTAAGAAAACATTCTCGCGAACGAAGTCGCCAGCAAAGTGCTAGTGTTATTATATTATTGTATAAACTAACACACATTACAGTAATAAATGTTTAAAGCCATAGAAAACCAAAACGATTTTCCCTTGTAACAATATTTGTGCGTATCTTGTATTATGTGTAATATGAATATTCTTTATTACCTCATCCTCTTCCAAACCTCTGAACGGATTTGGATAATTAAGATATCGTTAGATTCGTCTTGATAACCCTAGTGTTCTTAGATAGGTGACGTTAAAAAAAAAAACATAAGTACTGTGACATGCTATACTTTAGAGTAAAGACAAAATTGTATAACATGAATAATATTGTTATTTATTGTCTTCTAGCTGTTACTCGCGACTTAGTTACTCCCCTTTTTTGGGGGCAATCGTGTAAAAACAATGTTTATCTAGCTAGACTAAAATCATTCCATCTAATATGGGTCCCGACTGCTGCAGTCAATATGTTCCGTATTAGAATTTATTATTTGTTTTCTTTTATGTATTTAAAAGGCAATTAAATTGGTTTCTACGCTACTGGACTGAACTTGTTTTCTTTTCTTTTCACTTTTTATTTAAAGTTATTTTTTACGCAGTCGGGATTTTTTCTTTAAATTTATGATTTAAATGCTATGAAACTTGTACATTTAAAAAAAAAAACAATAAAATATACACGAAAACAAATAAAAACACTTAACATCAGCATATATTCGATATAAAAACAGAGCATCAACAAAAAATACACAAAATCAAAACCGTACCCAGGTACTCTGATCAAAAAGCATACTTATAAGACATTTTTTAACCTGATAATTTGATTAACTTTGCAACCTTTCGGTACCTAAAAGTATTTTGAAAAGCTAGTGCGCACCAGAACTAAAAAAAAATCAACTTGATGCTATGTTATTGCATACAGTGTAATATTTTTTGATCAGAGTATCACATTACAATTTAGTCATACGTACAGCTCTTCATCTTCGTCTTTAAACTGGTGACAGGGCCTGAATCTGGAGGAGCTACAGGAGTGCGTGTAATAAAGATTTGAAGTGTTATCATTTATTATATTTATTATATTCTACTTAAATTACTGATAAGGAAATTAACATTAGTTAAGCAATCAATTCACCACAACTCTGTCTGTTTCTCAATATAAGTAGCCACTGCCTTAGATCTATAATGGTGTGTCCAGACCTGGCGAATGCGCCGCTCCCGAACCGCTTGCGAACGGCTCGCGTGTATTTCGCACACGGCTCGTTCGTACGAAGTAGTGATGTGCCGATTCGATTATATTAATAATCGATTAATCGATGATGCTAATAATCGTAATCGACCAATAATTGATTATCAATCGATTATCAAGCGATTATTGAAAACCTCGTCTAAAACGTCCGGAATTTGTAATCGGCTCTATCTAGATAACATGTCTGAAACATATCCTAACAAAAAATATGATTTCTTAGGGTATACTCTTCTAAAAAAAAAAAACATAATCTTAGTGATAATATTTATTAGAATAAAAAAAGATGAAAGTATTAATTTTTATTCAATGAATCATACAAAAAGGAAAGTTGACACATTTATTATTTTATATTTTCAAGCAAAGACCAATTTGCATTCAAAAATATTATAAAATCAAGATGTTTCGGGAGAAGCCGGTTTCTTCTTAAATTATTCACCATACCAGTTTTTGAAAAGATTCTTTCAGAGGGTACTGAGGTGGCTGGTATACTTGAATATTTTAAGTGTATTTGATATAATCCTGGGTTATTCGTTTTCATGCTCTCCCAATATACTAAAGGGTTGCTCTTTCTGTCAATCAATCAATTAATAAATCTTAAGTAATTACGCGACAGGCCTCGTGAACTTTCACTTCAAAGTGCCACATACTTCCTTAAGCAGCTTGCAATTCATTCGTAGGGAATTCCCCAGCATTAGACAAAATTCAGAGGGTAGGGTTACCATAAAGCACGCATGACGAACAAAAAAATTTTAGAAATAGTAAAAGTTGCTAGTGTAATAAATAATAATAAATATATGCTTTTTGTCACAATCGATCATGATCGATTATGTGAATGATAATCAATTGGCAAGCGATTATTCTCATAATCGATTAATCGATTATTGATAATCGATTCCGCACATTAATAGTACGAAGCACCGCGCGCACAGTTCGCAAGCGGCTCTCGAAAGGCTCGCGAGCGGCGCATTTGCCAGATCTGGACGCACCGGGCTACTAAGACCTTCGAAATAAATTCACAATGGAACAGAATTTGTCTGAAATAACCTGTCAATATGGGAACTAACTCAGTGGTGCAAACAATATTATTTATTACAATTAAGTAAATTAACAAATTTTCTAAGACAGAACCCACCACATGCTTATTGGTAATGAAACCAAGTTAAACATGTAAACTAAAAAATCTATCTTCTACTACATTTTTAGGGTTCCGCAGCCAAATGGCAAAAAACGGAACCCTTATGGATTCGTCATGTCTGTCTGTATGTCCGTCCGTATGTCACAGCCACTTTTTTCCGAAACTATAAGAACTATACTGTTGAAACTTGATAAGTAGATGTATTCTGTAAACCGCATTAATGGCGGATTTCTGAATTGAGTATTTTGAGTTAAGAACGTCTCAAACCATACTTAACTGCCAAATTTTGACAGGTTTTCAGGGCAAAGTAGAGTTTGAGTAATTCTCAACTTCGAATGTTTAAATCAGAAATCGGGGGTAAGATTTTCACACAAAAATAGAAAAAAAAACAATAAATTTTGGGGGTTCCCCATACTTAGAACTGAAACTCAATTTTTTTTTATTCATCAAACCCATACGTGTGGTATATATACTATCTATGAATAGGTCTTCAAAAATGATATTGAGGTTTCTAATATCATTTTTTTCTAAACTGAATAGTTTGCGCGAGAGACACTTCCAAAGTGGTAAAATGTGTGTGTGTCCCTGTAACTTCTAAAATAAGAGAATGATAAAAATAAAAAAAATATATGATGTACATCATATATTTTTTTACATTACCATGCAAACTTCCACCGAAAATTGGTTTGAACGAGATCTAGTAAGTAGTTTTTTTTAATACGTCATAAATCGTAAACCGCAATTTACCTTTCAAGTTTGTACGGAACCCTCAGTGCGCGAGTTCGACTCGCACTTGCCCAGTTTTTTAGTATAATCTATTAAACAACGTCGAAACGACAAATGCCCTTTGTACTCATCAATATGAACAATCCTGACATTGCGAAACAAAATCCGCTGCTCCATACATTTACGTTCATTAACTCGAAAAAATATATAGAGCCCACACTAATCTTTTTTTCATAATTTTGGAGTTGGTCGCATAGTAAATATTGTTCATATTTATGTACGACGTTGTAACTGTCGTTACAACGTCGTTTATTATTTTTGCAATCTACAAAAAAAAAGTCACAAAAGCGAAGCTCAAATAAAAAAAAAACTAATTACAAAATTACTTATAATAACCAATTTTAGCGGAGTAGACGGAGTGGTAGTCCTAGCAACCCACCTGCATTTTCTGCATTTTCATATGGATGTGTAAGTGTTAAACTTTCTTTTATACTAACAAAACTTCCTTAACCTCAGTATACCAAAATCGTGCTAGAGTCCCAGCCGAAATGACCAGGTTTCCAGCTACAGGCCATGAATATTACTTAAAGGATGCCCGGTGGTGACATAATACAAGTGGGAGAAGAGTTAGTGCAAGTAAAAATCATAACTAACTACGGGATAACTTGAGAATCTGCTGAAAACGCAGTGAAAGCACGCGTGAATCTTACAAGTCAAGAAAAACATAGTTGCTTTCGATGTAAGCGACATGTGTGGTGAACAGGTTTATGTGTGGGTAGACATTTTGTTGGTCATGTCGCTCATCAGATCCTGTTTGGATCGACTCGATTTTGAGAGAGTTGATCGGCTTCTTTATTCTACAGTCCCAATATTTATTTATTTATTTATACTTTATTGCACACCAAGATTATACATTTACAAAAGAAACCATATAATTGGCGGCCTTATCTTATCTATTTCTTCCAAGCAAGCAATAGAAAGAACAAATAACAGACGGCCCGTTGGTGTCAGTTACAGTTTTGATCACTGAATTTCTGTCCCGCCAATCTAGTACATAGTCAGCGCAACTCGTCTGCAAACTGTGTCAGAAGACTTGAAAATCTCTGAAGACGATTGCTTTAGCTACTTACGTACGGCAAGCACCATTCCCCAGAGGATGATGAAGGCCGCAAAGTTGAGATAACCTAAGAGGCTTGGCCTGCTTGAGGGATCAACTGCCGGCTGGTAAGCGAATCCTTACCTACGGTCTTCTTTCTTTTTGATGTTGGATTGCGTGTCCTAAATTTTCTAAAATCCCACACAAGGTATGACAATGCAACCTTCCCCGAAGGGTGATGAAGTTTACAAAGTTGGGATACCTTGAATAGGCGTTGCACCTGTTTGAGAACTATTACCGGATGCTTTGCGAATCAATAGGCTCTGATGGTTAATGAGGCAACCCCTTACATTTGGTTTGCATCTTTAGAAATTTCATACAAGGTACGATAATGCAAACTTCCCCAGATGGTGATGAAGGTCACAAAGTTGATGCACCCCGAGTAGCGTTGCGCTTGTTCTAGGGACCTACTGCCAGTTGTTGAGCAAGTCAATAGGCAATGGAGAATAATGCAAAGCATAGTCAACACACAACAACCAGTTTTTAGTGTTTATTTATTTTATTTTGCTGCTTCTCTTTTTTCATTATTTTATTTTAGTATTTTTATTTTTTCCAAAGGACAGAACTTTTAAGCCGGCAGCCGATGCTATGGCCTACCACCGCATTTACTGCTCGTTTACCACTACCCAGGAGACATGTGTAGGGTGATAAGAACTAAGTAAATCCTACGGACGCTAGCAGTCCAATAATAAATAATAAAAACTTACAAACAAGATTAAATAATAAAATAGGTTTGTGTTTCTATGAGCTACGAAACGAAGATTTTCTTTTTAAATAATGTATTTACGGTCACCCTTCAAAATAATTTCATAGGAAATTAATGAATAGCTTGTTACTTCGTAGAAATATACTATTTTATGGCAGGATTATATATACGGAAGAATTAAATAACATATAGAAATTTATACAATATTTTGTATAAATAAATTAAAACAAATATTAAAACACCTGTTTCCTGTTTCCCTAAATTTGAAACAGAAAACACCTGTATTGTTGTTTTCTGTTCCAAATTTAGTCACACGTCAGATTAGACGTACCTACTGAAATATTTTTACTGAAGCATCTTAATTGAGAAGCCACATTAGATGTGCTATGTCTCCCAATTCACCCACTTTTCATTACTGACTCATAATCTACATGAAACCTAGGTTATATGTTAGAGGTTCAAAGACCTGGTTCTTTTTGCTATTGATTTTTCATAAAGTCCTTTAAGATATGGTCGGAAAACCTCAAAATTGTTGGTGATTTTTCAGGTTTTGGGTTAGAACTTATCGGTGCATCTTATGTACTCGTAAAAGTCCACTTTTGAAGTAGACGATTTTTTCTATTACTTGTAATTGAGCCTAAAAATCGGGATGAGTGATTTGAAAACGAAACTATGAATAATTCTTTGATCGCACAGAACGAATTTCAATGTACTTTTTTGAACCCCGTCCTCGCTTGATGACTTTTGCAATCGATAGTGTAAGTACAGTCAAATATCGTGTTGGTATAGAGAATTACGCTACAGTACTAGGTACTAAATGTTGTAAGTAAATACACCATACGAAACGTGAAAGATTTATAAATAACCTTAACTTTTGTGTCCCGAAAGTACTTATCAGAAAGAAAGAAAGAAAGAAAGAAAGAAAGAAAGAAAGAAAAACTGTTTATTCGCGCGAAATGACGCAATCTTAAAAACTAGCTAACAAACATTATCAATTGAATAGGGAAGATATGCGTCACATCCGCGCACCTACCTATATGAGAAATTAATACGAATCGGCCTTATTAATTGGCAATAGTTATGTTATTATACACAGACCGTCTTAAAACGCTCTTTCCACTGGTGCCTAATTCCTGCTAAAGGACGCTCAAATTCTTAACATCTGTATTCAAAATTCTATTGAACTAATTAAATTCAAATAGCCTACTAATTCGTTACACTTCTGTTAGTAGCAAATGTGCTTCTTGGAAAGTTTTTTGCCATAGCGTAAGTTTTATGACTGTTAGGGTGCAAAAATCCTCGGGCTGCGAGATTTTTCGAAAGAGTTACCGTGGTGGAAACTGAAGGAACACATGTGGGTTTTAGGCAGTAAAAGTCTAACACTCTCTCTCGCTCCACCTAGAACGGGTTTATTCGATGATTTACCGCCGAAAAAAAGGTGCTGAAGATCCTTAACTTCGAAGCTTATACATAGTCACTAATAATTAAATAATTAAACTTTGTCCGAACTAACAAAAATTATCAGAAGTCATATTGGTAGCAAAGGTTCTTCTTCGTTTGTTGTAGCAAAGCTCTTTATTTACGTAACTTATGGTTAATTTGCACCAAGCGACCCTTAACTTCGGTGTCCAATTTTTCACGTATTTTAGTAATTAACCCGAAACGGCGGCCACCAAGTTATTTTGAGTAGCTTTTCCAAAAGTCCATTCCATTCCATTCTGTATAATTTCAAACATTTTAAGAATAATGGTCAATATTTAAAGTACTAGTAATAAACTAGTGCGCTCACCATCAATGATTGCATCGCTGCTTACCATCAGGTGGGATCGCAGTCAAGCACTGGTTTATGCTGTTGATTCCCGCATTAACGCCGGCGTTCACGCGCCATTGTCTTACTATTGTGTCTCTAATTACGCACTCAAAAGGTTAACTGAATTAAAAAAAAAACAAAAAAAGTACCTCGTGTATCTCGAGACCTATTGAACCTACTTAAGTATAAGTCCACTCAATTAGTAGTAATACATATAATATACCGTCTGACAACTTCTGATAAAAAATACAAAATGTTTTATTTCTATAAAGACTAATAGATATTATTTTATGATTGAAGCCCTCTTATAAGCATAATGATGCCTATATTAAGACTCCAGTCCTCCATAGCTTTGGCTGTTTACAAAAAATAAAAATATGTTACTTCATATTTCACAAAGTTTTGTTTTAATAAAATAAAATCACACAGTACACTAATTGCCAGTCACCCTATATACTTTAAAAGTAGACTGATTGACTTTTCACGTTGGATGCATCATTTAGAAGTTATATGACAAAAACAGAAAATTTGTCAAAAAAATCGAGTTTTTCCGAGAATTACGCAGTTTGCAGCTTCGAAAGACCTGTGCTAACTGTGTGGTTCTCGGAAAAACTCGATTTTTTTTACAAATTTTCTGGTTTTGTCATATAACTTCTAAATGATGCATTCAACGTGAAAAGTCAATCAGTCTACTTATAAAGTACGATACTTAAACACGTGATTGTGCTCATGATAACAAACAGTTTTTATTATGGGAGCAAAGCCGAAATCACGAAAAAAATATCAGCTGTTCAGTACATTAGGCAAACATAAATGTACTGAACAGCTGATTTTTTTTCGCGATTTCAGGTTTTATACAGTAGGTACCTAAGTACCTACTGTATGTTCTACGTAATACGATTTATTTTTTCCCGTGTTATCAGAACAGGCAGGATGTGTGTCTGACCTATTTGCAACAGGTAAACACCTGAGGAAATCAAGGTACTTTCTCAATCATAATACAAAACACCACATATTTTTTTCTTTAACTGCTAGTTTAAGTAAAAATAACATTTATTAACGAATTCTGGGAAAAAAGAAAAAATAATTATAAATATATACTTAGGTGACTTATTAAGTATTGCAAGTATTACTATATAAATGTATATTTACACGCAAGTACACTATCACGGCCCATGTCTACCAGGCCTCTCAGAAAGTTTTACGAAAAAGGTATTTTATGCGCGATAAACTGGCCAGTTACAATTTAACTTAAAACATGATAAATATTAGGTCTTCACATACGAAAAGAGATTGCCCAAATTTGTATGTGGATCCGTACCAACTTGCGTCAAACCAAATTTACTCTCAAGAGTATAGTTATTATTTAAATTTTCACTATCTAAATTTTTTTTGTTAATATTTAACCACATTTTTGAGATATTAAAAATAGTTCGAAAACGCCTGATCATATTTCATAGCAATTTTTAACCGTAGTGATTATTATCATTTGCATTCTATAGGTACTATAGATATGCGTTTTAGGCCAAATTGCTGTGTAGTGTATTGCATTATTATTGATATATATGCGATAAGTTAGGGCCCGGATTCCTTCGCTCCTGGCGTTATTAACCTACGCTCAGGCTTTTGTCGCGCATGGGAAATATCTTTACGCTATACCTAGGCCTAAGACTGTTAAAAATCGTAATGGTTTAGTCTTATAATTACTTATTTATTTATTTATAAAGTTATCAAGACCTAAACAAACTTACTACGTGTTTTAGTTTGATTTCTCAAATCAAAAAACGCAATACTTCCCTTACAGGATGTGGGTTCTACATTCAGCTACCGAAATGTACAGTAAAGGGGTTGACTGTAATAGCCTATCATCACCCTTAGCTGCACCTAACAACCTAACCCTAACCATATAGCCACAATATATACGTATATAAATAATAGTGCGGGAAGCCTGTTGCCTGAGACCTAAGGCAACAGACGGAAGGTGGGAAGAATGAAGGGTGTATAGGACGGGATTTTATCATTGCCGATCCGCAATCTCACCGACCAATAACTAAGGCCGGATAAGGCTGGCCTACTGCCACTGCTGCGGCTGCTACTGCGCCTATAAATGGTTGCCGATAGCTCTGGAGCTATCGGCAACCATTTATAGGCGCAGTAACAGTGAGAGAAGTCGATGGTCTCGTCGTAATGAAACAGCGTTGCTCGTAGCGTACTTTATTACATATTTACATAGTATTTATATTAATCTATTTACATTAGTTATTAATGCATTTGTGTGAAAAAACTGATGTACCTAGTCGAATTATTTTAGTGACAAATAACTAATATTGACGTCAATCCGGCTTCACCGCCACTTTCTCGCGTGAACATACTCGTAGGTATTTAACAAGGTAACACAAATAAAGAATTTGTAAGTGTTAGTCAGATAAAACATTTACTTTTAGGGTACATAGTATCAAACCATCGTGATCTTCCTGCCCTTGGCCCATGTTACTTGAGGTACGCCCAAAACATTTTTTTCTTCCATTGTATCCTGTCAACCGTCACGTAATCACTGACTCCGTTTACTTCACACGATTGTGATAGATTTATCCGACTTTTCTTTAGCCTTCCTTTCCATCTATTCACGTGTTTATTCTTTGGGTATATTCTATGTATAACTCTTTGGGCGTGTTCACATCTGGCGAATACGCCGCTAGCGAGCTGCGTGCGTGCATTTAAAGTTAACGCACCGTTCCCATGCCATCATCGTGCCCTTCGCACACCAGTTTTGCGCTATGCGCGAACGGTGCCAAACCGCGCGCAAGCGGCCCGCGCGCTTCTCCTCGCGCCCGCAGAAAGCAAATGGAGATGCATGCGAGCGAATTGCGCGCCCCTAACGTGCGCTGCGCGCGCCCATCTTACAAACCTTGCCACTTGCAACACTATGAGTCACTATCTCAACACTGTCAATAGTTATTATAGACGTATTGAATTAATTATTATTCAATAAAACTACCAGAACTACTCAAATGCAGTACAAAAACATCAAACGATATAAACGTTAGTTTAACAACAAAATACCAAAATGTCATAACCATAACCAAATTGACAGTGTCAAGTTTTCAGTTCTAATATACGCAATGTTTACTTTATAAAATGGTGAGCTAAAATAAAATAATTTAACAGAATTCATTTTTAGCAGTTTAATTATTTTCTACTATAAGATCTTATTTACTTAGATAGCAGATAAAATTAATTAGGCGAACCATTTATTTATGAGAATTGTCAGATTAAAAGCGTTAGCTTTACATACTCTTTGGTCAGATTACGAAAATAACTGACAACTGTAATCGGAACGTAAAGATTTCTGGAATGACGTAATTTTTTTCGGAAGTAGGAATTGTTAATCATTTATTATCATTTTTACGATATTTTTTAATGTGGTTAAAAAAAGTGGTGAAAAATCAGTACATTGTACATATAAATAAAACATTATTTTTGGTATTAATATACTTGTGACGCAATATGGTACGGTGTATGGGCATTCTTCTTTTCACCTATGATTTTTCTTTTTCTTTTTCGGTGGGAAAATCATCCAAGGACATTCCCCGCTCTTGAGCGGGGCGGGAGATTATGTCAGACTTTTACTGACTAAAAACCTACTCCTGTTCCTTCGTTGCCTTTCATACCAGGGCAGAGTCTTACTTTCTGAAGCAGACCCTTGGCCTCAGTAGGCTTCGACAATGCTGGGCCCCTACGGTTTGCTGACATCTCCTTGAGGCGCGCGTGGAACAGTACGCGTCGTCGACGAGGGGCTCAATCCGGATCCGGACGGTCGGACGGCGAGCTACCCATTGCCCTACGGTGGCCGGAAATCGGGATCGGAATCCCGGCGGCTGCTGGGGCGTGATTAATGAAGTAGAATTTCAAAGATTTCTAACACCAGAGCGAAACTGGAGCGGGTTGCTAGTTCATAAATTTGAAACATGCTCGTCTCGGCGTATTTACGATATTGTTTTAGGTGACGAAACCTGGATTTTTCAATAAGATTCATAAATGAAGCCTATTTTCTCCGGAATCATGTCCCTAAAAGGAATTTTCTTGATAATTTAACTGACAATTTACGGGATAAGTCTCCTTAAGTGTGATGGCAATATGTACCTTGTAATATGTATCTGCGAATTCTTGAAAAATATGGACTTTGGAAAAATAGTGCAATCATTTGATTTTACCCCGCAATAAGTATAAAAATGATAATTTGTTTAGAATTGACTAATTAATTAAACTAAAATAGTAAAAGCAACGCAAACACTATACAACACAACACAAATCTCCGATCCGTAATTCAGGTTCAATCACGTATAGATTCAGATATGGTTGATTCTCTACCGTTTGACAACTTCTGATAAAAAATACAAAATGTTCTATTTCTATAACAAATAATAGATATTATTTTATGATTGAAGCCCTCTTTTAAGCATGATGATGCATATATTAAGAGACTCCGTTCCTCCATAGCTTTGGCTGTTTACAAAAATTAAAAATATGTTACTTCATATTTCGCAAAGTTTTTTTTTAATAAAAAAATAATCTATGAAATGTTAATTTAATTCCTTGATAAAAAGACAACCAACGTTAGAAAATCAGTCCATAGTATCCAGTTATTAAGTGAACCTGAGTTTGGGATTTTCACTTACGGGGTTTGAAAGTCCATGGAACTGCTGCGAGCCCCAGAGCTAACGAACACAAACATAATATAGTTTGTTACTTCAGTGAGTAAACAATAACTCGTACGTAACTTTACTTATAAAACCATTCCTGATATATTTTATGTAGAATTTCCACCCAGCCTTGAAATCACTCAAAGTGATCTCAAAGGTGCCGATCGAAATTCAACTTTGTGTTAACTCACCTTTGTATTAATTATACATAAACTCTCTAAATCACTGAGTGTGTATCATTTTATTTTTAATGTACAATAAAGAATATAGAATATTTAGTACTTATTGTTAGTATAAGAAGACAAAATACATACATGAACCCTAAAAACATAAAATAAATATAATTACCTTGTTCCCGCTTCGTTTTGCCATTGCGTTGCCGGCTGATTCTGTAGACACAGGAAACAAACAATACTAGATTATTTTGTTCTCGCTGCAATGGGCCTACCACACGCACAAGCTCCACCACAGCTGTCTGCGTAGGCCGATATGTACACGGAACCAACTACACTCACGGTGCGTGTAGTTGGTAAAACTTATACAATTTTAAACGGTGTTCCGTGTACAAACCGGCCTGCGAAGTCAAAACTGTGAACTTGTGCGTGTAGTGAGCCCATAAGAGTTAGTTTGTGTGTATTTATCTATTTCTAAAGCGACTATCACAAGCTTAATTTATTCGTCAATCAATTTAATCACTCATAGTTACGAATGATAGCTACTTGGATGCAAATGCCAAAAATTACATTAAACGATAGGATGTTGTGTAAATCTCGCGTTAAAGTCTGCAAATGATTGTGGAAAAGAGACAAACCTATCGTCTAATGTTCCACTAAAAGTGTTAAGTAAAAAAGTAAAAAAACTCGAATATTTTAAGGTATTTTTATTTATAAGCAGTTTCATTTATATAAGTTTTTCTATATTATATAAAATTACAAAAAGTGTTTTCTCAGAAAAAAAAATCAACAAACATAATTATTTATACATACGCGTTAAATTATTTTTTTAAGACATAGTAAACTTATTTTTCGAAAATAATTTTATTCAAATGTCATCCTTCGCGGCTCTGGCACTCTCCAAAAAAAAAAAAAACGATTGCTCATATTATGATACCAAACGGGGCACTGAGGAAAAAGGCCTTAGAAAACTTCACCCAAAAACAACGACTGATCAAGATTTTGGGATCCGGTATACCCAAGGTCAGTGACCTTTAGCTCAAGGTCAAACGCAAGAGAGGAAAACTCAGATACGCCCATGACCATGTCCGTGTAGGGGTGCCATAAACTTCAGAGTTCGCTTCGCTCGCTTTTTAGCTAATTATTCGGGTACCTATTGGACATATCTACGACGTAGGTCCTTATCGAGTCTATGTCGACGGAGGCAGCCTTTCTGCCTGTGGTGTTCACCAGTAACCTAACATGATGAAATCTTCTGCCCTGTTTAGTATAGCCCAACCTTTTTCTGAGACACCCTACTTAATAATAACTAGGGAATCCAATCCCATAAACGCGGAACTTTATTGAGGAGATCTGCATTCAGGTCATAGTAACACACATCGCAATAATCGATGATAGGAAAAATTAGGGTCTGTAGAAGCATTGCCTTCGTGTTCGATGGCAAAAAGTTTTTTAAGACGATACAGGGCCCGCAGCACTCCCGTAACCCTCTGACTAACACTAACGATTAGAGTACGCCAGTTCCGTTAAGTTCAAGTTAAGTAACTATTTCTGAAACAAGCGCTCCATGAATCATATTCATTTTGAGTTTCCGTTTAGGATAGATGCGTTCAGTGAACCAAAATAAATTAGAACTCGCAAAGTTTATTAGGACTAATAAAACTAAAACTCCATGAACCAAAATATTATTGATTATTATTATTTATTATTATTATTCATTTTTGGTTCATGGAGCGCTTGTTTTAGAAATAATAATTTAAACATGCAAAAAACGACTAAAATGTACAAACAAGGCGAAACACTGTTTGGGTAATAAAAGCTTTGACTTACTATTTTATTTATCACGTGAATGTTAAATATTAAAAAAAAACACAACATGGCGCCGATTATAAGACAATAAATTAAAATACTCGTAATATTGGTCCATAGGAATATTATTACCAAAAAAATCCTAAAATCGAAATATAAAAATGATTTTTTGAAACAAACTGAATAGCATAAAATCGTAAACAAAATAGAACACTATTTATAAATATCAGTACACTAACCTGTGGCAACAGCGGCATGTCATGTAATCGCTATTCCATCACTCAGCACTCACAAATCATTCAAAACACTCTCACACACACACAAATCATTCATTGTCATTATCATTAATTTATTGTCGATATTGAACATTGTCGACCTGCCCTACGCAGACTAGACATAGAGTTCGCTTTTCATTAAAATTCTATCTCTAGTTCTCATACACGCACTACCCAATTGCGGGATTAAGGATAGATGTTCCCGCATCCTTCGGACAGCTTGAACAATAATGCGCCCATTGGTCGAATCAGGTCGGACAAACTCGAGTGTTCCTATACCTCTTTTGGAATGTCCGTATAGTTAAAGCGGCGTTTCTGTGTCACTCCTCATAAATTAAAATCATATCGGAGTACTCCGAAGCTGTGTATTGGAACGAGGCATGATCTTTGATTATATACTTGTCTAGATGCCACATTGGCCGTACTAAACGGCCCAAATAAAGTCTACTAAAATTGGTAGACTCGCTTCTCCCTTACGTCAGTGTCATTTGAAACAACTAAGGATAATGTGCTCACGAAAAATAATTAATTATGCCGGTTTGTGCTGTCAGACTGTGCCGTAATTATGTGGGAAAACAATATAATAACACTAAGATCACTTTTCATCGGTAAGTTTTGTTATTTAACTACTATTATTATATAAAACACGATTTTTTAATTCGTTTTTTTGTATGTCATTCCGATTAGTCAGTGTTGTCAGTTTATTACTAGGGAGATTTGGCGAAACTATGGGAGACAAAATACAAATATCATTACATCTTCTTTCGATCAGAACATTTATTATTTTAAAAATTACATTATTTATTTGATCAGTAAATGATAACTTATCTATACCTACAAAAAAAATGAAACCTATGACGTCATGCACAAAATATTTTTTTTTAGTTTTTTCTAATATTTTGGGTTTCAGATTTTTGCTGAATTGGGCCTGTTTGGTGCAGCCGTGAGTCACACATTCCTACTATATCCTTACATCGGAAGTTATACTTTTTATTTGTTGGTTTTATGTAATTACATGTAACTGGAGTATTGTGTGTCTTTAAGTCTGTGCTAAAAAAATGTATTTTCTTTCTTTCTTTAATCTACAAAATAATTATTTCATTCAATCTATTTTGTTAAAATTTTGTCATAATAAATAATGTAGAAAAGGAAAGTTAATAATTTGGAGCAGGCATCCCTCAACACGCACACCTTGACAGTTTGACGACAATAAGTACACGTGCGGTACTCACACATGTCACGCAATTGGAGACACTTTTAGCGCGTCGTATGTTTGCATTGCTCTATCTAGACAAGTATATAATCAAAGGGCATGATAATTCAAAAATAATACGTGATTACAATACTATACTTTTCAAATAAAAATAGTAACGTCAGTGACCTTGATATGTCAACTGTCACTTTAACTTAATTAATCATTAACTGTTTTAAGGCTTTAAGGTTTTAAGCTTAGGTTTTAAGGTTTTATATTTATGGCACCGAATATGATTTTTTTCTCAGTTGCCAAGGAAGTTTTTTTTTTTTGTAATCGTGGACTTCATTATACATCATGTAGAAAATGATGAAAATGAAAAATAATGTCCTGTGACTAAACTACTGGATATTTTCTAAAAAAAATCGGTATGCAGAATGGGAACATCATGTTACGTCATGTCTTAGGCAGTTTAATTTATTGTCATATTGTCGGCGCCACCCCATATATATTTTACCATACAAATACATTTAAAAATTGTCGGAAACAGAAACTAAATTTTTTGACTGTGTGATGGGGGAAAAATGCCTCTAAGTCAGTAACCCTCCTCCTTTCAGTTAGTTTGGTTGGGAGTGTGGGGTTAGACGCGCAATCGCCAAGCCCACGCGTCTTAAGTCCCTCCCCATTGCACAGCAAAGTACTATTAATATCTAGATGTAGGTCCGCCTACCGGGAGGAGGAGACACATTGCACACGACCGATCGATTTTAAGGCTAGTTCTGAAAAACTAACAATGACAGTGTTTTCATTTTGATTAGAGTTTATTAATCCAAGGAATAAGATTCTTCCATACAACCTTTAACACCGTATAGCGTAATAGCGTAAACCTTTTTTTATTTCTTTAGGTTCCTATTTATGCTAAGTTTCAAGTATATGAGCCCAATGAATAAAATTTTGCATACAAACAAATTACCCCCTTAAAAGTTGAATTTTCAAAAACTCCTTAGTGCTCTGATTACAGTCATATTTATTACTGATGACGAGGAGGTTAAGAAATTAAGATGCGCGCGCATAAGAAAATAGATTAAATTTTTGACCACCATATCACAAAAAATCACTATCGTAATAGTGATTTTTTGTTGTCTTTGAATAGTAATTTTGCTGTTAAATAAATTATTTTTCTTCACAAGTGTGTTGAAAAACGTCGTATGATACACGTGAATATCGGTGATTACCGTCCTCGCCACTCTTAAGATAAATAAATAAATACTAAATACCGCCTCAGCAGTAATCACCAACATCACACACTTGAATTATATTGTACTATATCCAACGCACCGAACATGGTACAACACTTCAAATGAAAATGAATTTCATGTCTAGTTTGTCTATTTGTCCAATTCACAAATTAAAATGCTCTTTTCAATACTTTTTGAAGTAATGTGAATTATGTTAGCTTGGGCACACACTTTTTCATTTCCCTTATAGAAACTACTACCTGTAGTCTAAGTGATAATGTATTTAGATATGCAACGTGTAACGGAGATTGTATTTACGTATGTATTGCATGGGTGTTTTAAGCGGCATTTGCTGAACTTTTAACTGGCCAACTGTATGCACAGTGGAGTGTGCCATTACAGTATGTACTTGGGTGCAGTAGAACCTCTGAGGTTTTTTTTTAGGTGGGAAAATCATCTAAAGACAAATCGTGCTCTTGGGCGGAGCGGGAGATGGTATCAGACTTTTACTGACTAAAAATCCACTCCTGTTCCTTCGTTGCCTTTCGTACCAGAGCCGAGTCATCCTTTCAGAATCAGACCTATGGCCCCATTAGGCTTCGACCCTGCTGGGCCCCTACGGTTTGCTGACATCTCCTTAAAGCGCGTGTGGAACAGTGCGCGCCGTCGACGACTTGGGCTCGGTCCGGACGGTTACCGGATGGTCGAACGGACGGCGATCTACCCATTGTTCGCCGTCCGCAAGCCCGCGCCTACGGTGGCCGGAAATCGGGATCGGAATCCCGGCGACGGTTGGGGCGTTTGCTAGCATTACTGCTTCGCAGAAACAGGCGACCGCCTGCCACTTCTCCTCGCTCCGGCCATGGCCTGTACCAAGGCCCGGCGCGAGAGATCGCTGCTCTGCCCAAGCGGGGCACACCTCTACCGTGTCCTCCGGGTGGTTTCTTCCGCACGAATCCGGTGCAGGAACCTCCCGAACTTACTATGTCCGGTGAGGACCTGCGTCATGCGGAAGGTGAGGACGCCGTGAGGTCTTTCCAGCCACGCCTCAAAGAGGGTACTTACCGCCATAATTGTGGCTAGGTTTGTATTTTGCTGGAACCAAGGCTAGATTTATTATAAAGACACGTACCACAGATAGTAAAGTAATATCAAAGGACATGGCATGAGAAACACACCATTTTAGTATAAATGAATAGCTGTTCGTTAGTCTCGCTAAAACTCAAAAACGGCTGGACCGATTTGGCTAATTTTAGTCTTGAAATATTCGAGGCAATCCAGGGAAGGACTGCCTTTTTTTTGAAAAATAAATTATTATTACATTATTATTATATATTATGTCAATCCTCGTTTGGCCATTGATGTAGGTTTAGACCTTTTATTAGCATAGAAAGGATAATAAAAGGTCTACAGAAAGTAGACGCGCGCGATTGGAACATATAAAACAACCCGAAATCATCTATCGGACAGTTGCCCACCAGACATAACACCCTTCTGGTCGGAGGATACTCCCTTTTCAACGGAGGTTTGCGGGACTTTACACTCTGTTCCGCCTACCTCCAAATCTCAGCCGTGACTACTATGTCGTCGGCAAACCGAAGGTGAGTGATGTACTCGCCATTGACATTAATGCCTAGTGCTCTCCATTCTAGAACCTTGAAGACATCCTCCATTGCTGCCGTGAACAGTTTCGGAGAAATAACGTCTCCCTGCCTCACGCCCCGCTGCAAGAGGATAGGTTTCGAGGTCTGGTCTTGTAATCGGACTGACATGGTGGCGTTTTTGTACAAACACTTCAGCACTTCGATGTACCGATAGTCAATTTGGCACCGTTGGAGAGACTGCAGTACAGCTTAAGTTTCGATCAATCAAAGGCTTACTAAATTTACTTTAATAATGTTAATTTTCTAAGTTTAGTTGATTTTAATGGTGATTATCGTAGTACAAATTATATTTATTGTATTATGTTATACAGGCTGTTTGGTGCATCGTATGCCAAATTGAAATGGTCGATGGGAGGGGTCATCTGCTATCCTTTCAGACCCCTAAACACTTCTCATGCCCTGTGGAATTTTTTTCATCGACTTTTTATTTTTTAATGAAAATAAGGCCCAAACTTTTCATTCAAATACAAATTTAAAAATATATATATGACGTAGACTCTGAATTTTAATTTTATTTAGATGTGTATTGTATTAGAGTACTTTTAAATTAAAAATTAGTGACATTAGCTATCTAGTTTTTTTTTTTAAATTCACTTGCAAAGTTTTGGATTTGAATTAAAGCTGTCCATGTTGCAGCTATTTACTTGGGGATAAAAAAAACCAAAAGCGACCGGATTCTTCCAACTTCCTCAAAAATTCTCTAGTTTATCTTCTTGCTAGTGATGTGCCACCTACCATAAAAATCTTTTTATAACTTTGTGAATTCGCTAAAATTGTGAATCGAGTCACATAAGACTAATATTCAAAATTATGATTTAAAAAATATTTTTGCTTAAATGATAGGTACCTAAAAATTAAATTATTGGTTTTTCATGAAATTATCGTATTTTATTTATTTCTTTTTATTCTGATTTTTTTTTATGCTTAAACAGAAAAAAAAACAATATTTCAGTATACACCGGAAATATATTCCTTAATAATTCATTTAATATTTCCAATTTTTTATGTCTAAATCATTTTCGTTTTTGGCCGAAAGTGAGACTGAAACCGAAGCTTTGTTTTCGTTTTCGGCTGAAAATCCATTTTCTGTCGGACACTTACACGAACTTAGGCTACTTTTCATTTTGCTGCGGGAATGGGATTTTATACATCTTCAAAACTGTTGAAAAAAAAAAATTGATGATACTTTCACTGGGATATTAGATTTAACCCAGTGAAAATACCATCAATTTTTTTTTGTTATAATGAGGTACTCAATCTACTTTTTATTTTTCCGCGGTAAAAGGACTTAATTTCCAAAGAGGAGGGAGCAAAGAAGAGTAATGTTTTAAAAAACTCCACGCGGACGAAGTCGCAGGTAACAGTTAATCGACTTAATAAAAGACGAAAGCATCAAAAAACTGAACCTCTTCTAATGTGAAGTAACAGTCTTATTACTGAGAATATGCCATCTCAAACTTAATTAAGTACACTTTTTTCATGTTGATACTCAAGGTTCTTAATTTTGTCCGACCGCTATGTGGGTATAATTGCCAGTAATTAATATTATCACAAATGGAATTTCAAAGCAATAGATTATTATAAATGATAAAAATCAATCTAATTACGCCCACAGGCTATTTCAGCTTATTCTACTGGGTGGCTTCTTCATTTTCATTAGAAATTTTTTCAGTGGGTGAGACAGTATTCATGAATATAAAAGAAACGCGAAAAAAAACTGCGGTGGCCTTTATTTTGTCGAGTTATAGAAAGAAAGAAGAAAGAACCAAACCAGTCCATGATTAGGTATTATTATTTAAGTAGGTACGAACGGCGTGTACTTGACGACATACGCAAAAAATTGCGTTGCTGTCGTTACGCAAAGCAACTGTCCGATCCGGTCGTCTGTAGCAAGAACAGATTTAGTCGACAAATTTGCTCCGTCGGACCAAATTCGTGTGTGTGTTAATACTAAAATGGTGTCAGACAGCTATTTTTTTGTGATTTTCGTGTCGATAGCATTGCAAAAGTTATTCATTTTTTTATACTATCACTCTCTGAAAGAATGTCAGTAGCAGTGTAACGAGCGAATCTTTTATATCTAGCATTAAAACCTTAAATGCGGCCTCTCAACCAGCTAATTGTTGTGTTTTAAATCTTATCTGTAAGTACCTTAATTCGAGTATCTGTCGGTTTTTTACGTTTCGAATCAATATGTTAAGTAGGTTAGGTTAAGCTCTGTAAAGAAGCTTAACACGGGTTTAAAGCTGCAGCACAGGTTATATTACACTGAATTAAATAAACAAAATAATTAATTAAACAAAAAAATAAGATGGCATCATGTAGAAATAGCTGATATATGTATGTGTACCTACTCCATCCTGACCTCTATACATTGGGTAAAGAATTCGGTACTATACCGTATCATATCACAATTTAAAATCCTAATGTCAAATATTTCAAATGAAACATTGTGCAATTGTCTATGTTAACCTCCATAGGATGCAAACTATAAAAATTATGTGAAAAAAGCCAATTCAAATATAAAAATCTAAATCTCTGAAAACCGTTGAACCGATTTTTTCCAATAAGAACTTATACCATCATTTACTCAAAAAATATACATACATAACCAAAATCGGTTCATCTGTTTCAGGAGCTTATACGTCGAGCATACTAAAATTTTCTGGATCTGGCCACTTACAATAAAAGAATGGAAAAAACAATTATAGAATTCGAAAATGGAACTATTTGCGAGCATGTTACTTTTTAGTTTGCGAAGTTGTCATTTGTTTTTTCGCGTCCTTTCGAAGATTGTGTGTCGCTACCAAAATGAATTTAACTCTATAATTTTCGTTGTTCGGCTTAAGTCAACAAGAGAATTGCCAGAGACTTCAAATAGCATTTGGTGATGAAGCACCATGTCGCAGCTCTGTGTCTTCGTGGTTCGGAGAATTTAGACGTGGTGACTGTCTCTATGACGATGTACGTGAAGGTCGGGCGGCAACTGTGATTACAAACTCGAAAATTGACACCGTACGACAACTTAACGAAACTGACAAAAAATTACTTGCCAACAAATTCGTGCTTTGTTAGGCATTGGACGAAGCCAAGTGCAAAACATTTTACATGTGCATCTGAAGGTGCGGAAGCTTTGCACTCGATGAATATCACAGAGAGCCTATTAACACTAGCCGTGAAGACACCAAAATTATAGTTGAACGGGAAGACCGCAGCAGGCAAATTGTTCCAGTCCCTTACTTAACGGAGGACCAGAAACGACTGCATGTCCAGTGGTGCCTTAAAATGATAAAAAAAGTTTATTGGAGGACATTCATTGGCTGTCTCTAATATAGCGACAGGTGACGAAACCGGGGTGTACTGTCTTGAACCCAAAAGAAAAAGCCAGTCGGCAGAGTGGGTCTTTCCTTTTGAAAATTTGCCGCCAAAAGTTAAAAAAAGTCGAAGTGTTAGTAAAAAATTGTTCCTTCTTTATTCGGCAAATCAATACATTACACTACAGTATCGCTTGAAGATCAAAGGACAGTGACTGCAGATTGGTACGTCGACACTTGTTTGCCCAGAACCTTAAAAAAAGTTCGCGAAAATCGTGCTCGAAGCAATGTACTCCTCCACCACGACAAAGCTTCCTCACATTCCGCTAAGGTAACAGAAGCCTATTTGAAGGCTTCAGATGTGGAACTGATGACGCATCCGCCTTACGGCCTGGACCTTGCACCCTACGAGTTCTATTGGTTTCGAAAAATTAAGAAAAACTTAGAGGCACACGTTTTACCAGCCCTGAATTAGCTGTGAATGCGTTCCATAAAGCCATTGAATAAAAAAGAGAGTCCCTTAAGAAGACTGGTCCAACTGCTTTGTACAGTGGTTTCAGCGTATGCAAAATGCATTAATTACGAGGGAATATACATGAATATATATAATAAGTCTTATATCTAGTCTTATTTATCAGAATCCAGAAACTTTCAGTATGCCCTAAGTATGCACGGTGCCTTAAACTAAAAACTTGGCCACAAGCTACCAACCTTTTCAGAGTATGCTAAATAAAATGTGGGCATTATACAATGTATTGTTTTAATCACCTACCTATAGAGTTGTGTCCCCATTTTGCTGTGTGAAAATAATTCTATTATTTAAAGTCAGTAAGAAGTGTTTAGCAGACGGACTATCGAGTTACTAGTCCACGTTGGAGTGATTCTACTTGTCACATTTTTATCAAAAACTTTCATAGAAAAACCATGTCCGTTTTGTAAAAAATGAATTTATAATGCAACGTGAGATTAAATATACTTAGTTTGACCAGTATGATTCACCCACATCCCGTACGTAGTGGCAACTAAACGATAGCCTTTCTGCAAGTATAAGGGAGGCACCCTTGAGCAACTTTGTTGCCCAATCACTTTTTTTTTGTTGTTGTATCTTTGCCGAGATTTGAAAAATGCGGAAGCGACAGTGCCGCGACAGATTCGAACAAAGCTCATAATAGACGTGGCGTTAGTTGCGTCGCCGCCCGGTCTTTTGCTAAACCCGAGAACAAAGGTCTCCCAGCTATCTCATACAATCCCGTAGATGTCCCGTTGATGTGAGAAACATGTTAGTTTCTGAGACTAAAGTTAGTCGTGCGCGCTATCAAGGCTGAGGTTACAGTGGGCACCGATTTGCGATGCGATTGGAAGGGCGAAACGAGTAAATTATGGTGTGGCTACATTACACATATGCTTTACAACGAATTAAATGCAATGAATGGGGCTACACTGTAAAAGGAGAAAGACAGCGAATTCGCACTATTACTAATCGCAATAAATTCACCGCGACTCCGTGACAAGGCGGCTACGTAGAAGCGGTACAGAGGCGAAGTACACGACACACGTGGGGGGAGTTCGTTTGGTTCGGCACTCGCCCAGTCGTTGTCGGCTTTGTATATTAATTATCCTTATTTTTTTTGCTAGAAAATTCTTAAGTACGTACTTAAGTACGAACTATTTTTGAAAAAGAGATTGTTATGTTTCATGAAGGATCTTAATAAATAAAGACCTGCGTCAATTTCCAGAAACATTCTTTGAATAATACCAGAACGCATTTGTACTTCGGACACAAACAATTCAATGTCTATTGTAGACAAATGTTCTTTCGACGAGCGATCCAAACAAACTGATGTGAACGCGTAGCCACGACGTGAGCGATCGCCGTCTTTAGCGTGATAATGTAGCCACTAGGCAGCGAACCCTTTAAAATTGTTATTTTGAACTTTACATAAAATAAATCGCTCCTTGATTTAAATTCGCTCAAGTAGTGTAGTCACATACGAGTAATATTACTTACAAGCGTGTCCATCAACGATCAATTGTCTGTCGCCGTTGACGATACGCGTAATGTAGCCAACGACATGTTAAGTAGCACTGTTGAACTTGTCGCGTAAGTGAGAAATTATCTAATAAATTCGCTTCAATTTCACTTTCGCTGATAATTTAATGTGGCCGATGCTATGATTACAGTACCGTTGTTCCAATCGCTTACAAAAATCAAATATCGATAGTAATATTTGGCGCACAGTATAGCAGATTTGTTTTAATCGTTCATGTATCGCCGGTTGCATCGCGGTCTAGTGTAGCCTCAGCCTAAGACTTTTCTAATCGGGCCATGTCTTTACTGCATTTTTATCACTTATATTTTATTTTATTTTTTTTATTTGATATAAACCAGCGCTTGACTGCGATCCCACCTGATGGTAAGCAGTGATGCAATCATTGATGGTGAGGCGCACTAGTTTATCAAGAGCCTATTCACTCTAGCCTTGAAGACATTGTGTTTAATATGTAGTTTAATACCTATTACAGCAATATGTCTATTACATATTCTTGTCTACCTCACAAGTTGGAGCTAAAGCAACAATTGCTGATGAAACACTAAGTAATTACAATCAGAAAGTAAACATACAATGAAAATACATATTAACCCATTAAGCACCAAACATGAACTGACGGTATTATATTTAAGGAATATTTACTTTCCTATCATAAAATTAAATCCTATCACAAATAAAAATACTAGTAAAAAAAGAGAGGAAAATAAACCCACTACGCCGCCTGACATGTTACTGAACTATTTCAGTCGGAATATAAATGTAGTTTATGAATATTGATTATTGAAATTTCGATTAGATTTTAGATTATTTTTAGATTTAGGTTTTTTTTTAGATTATAACTACATAGGGATTCATGCTGTAACAAATAACGGGAGCCAATCAATAATAAAAAAAATACATACGATAAATAAATTTCCGACTTCAAACATCATATAAAAATGTTTTTAACGCTAACAGGTGCATGTTTTGTTATTGCGAAGTTAAATATATAATAATTACACGGTAATAAGCTACAAACCCCCTTAACAAGCTATTGTGGTGCTAAATGGGATAAGTAAATATATTGCATAAATTTCTGGTAACTCTTAGATGTCAACATATTAACGTAGTGAAAATATGGCCTGAATAAAAAATGTTCAGTTATATCACTATGAATTTACTTTTTTCTCATGTCTCAGCATAAACAGTAATGTGTTATAATTTTTATTCTGTTTAAAACACTATAAATACACATTACCTAAGTATCCACCACTATACCAACAGTGCCATCAATTCAACAATTTATGAACAGTGATAGTAATTTCGTCCAACGTAGGCTCTTACACCTATGTTGGGTTCGGATGTCATTAGATTCTTCAACATGGGTTGACTGTCTGATCTTTACAACCCAGGTACTGTGTGGTAACATACATAACCAGAGCTGGTTGAAAGCTGGTCTATGAAGTCATGAATGCAATTTTATCGGACTCTATGTCTGTGTGGTATAAAATCGCTCCGTCTTGGAGGCTTTCTCCAAGACCGTGCGATTTCATACATGAAAAACACGTAATTTAAAAAAAATCCATGCTAATTAACTTGTCGTCCCATTTAATTTAAGTTACCGTCGGTTACGGTGCGGTTACTAAGTAACAGGACGTTCCACTTGTCGGCTGTCGGGTTAGGTTATTTTAACCGTATGTTAGAGATCTGCCACTCCATTTTATATGAAGCTATTCACACTTGTCCGACACCAATTTGTGTTGGCGCAGACAAGAAATGTCGGGTGCGCAAATCGGTAACTACCACACAGTGTTCTGGGTATGCACCGGGGGGATATAGTAAATCGGGGGTAAATTGACATAACATACGCAACATTAATTTCAGAAAAAAACACTGAAAGAAGAGAAAAAAATATTCTGTTCAACATTTCATTTTTGTCATTCTATTGTAAATCAAAAAACCCTTTAAAATAGAATAGCTAACCTTCCGAGTGTCAAAAACCTTTGCGTATTTAGGTAGCGTTCCATATCATATTTAGTTGTATTTACAGGTACAATCAGCAAAGAAAGTCGATTAACACTTTAATTTTACAAATCATATCTATGGGTTTTTTTTAGGTGGGAAACGATTTTTAAAACCAATTAAAAGTGTTATCGCAAACACTTTCCACTATCAATTACAATTATATTTATGACAATAAGTAGTTACATTAATTATTTTCTACCAATTCGGGTGATAGAAACAGTCGTAATGTGTAGTGTATTCTTAATTAAAACAGTAATCAATTTTCTTTACAAATATTACGTAGCGAACGTACGTTCATAGAAATGATCTCGCAAGGCTTTTTATAGCCCAACAGGCTATATAATTTTATATATTTTCGTTCTACGAACATCTCGATTATTATGATGAAAAAGGAAGGAAAATATATATTATGTTGGCTTATTTTAAAATTAGAAATTTACTCCTATTGTTACATTGGCTTATTTTAAAATTAGAAATTTACTCCTATTGTTACAATTTTATTTCATCTAAGTGTTTGGGTGCCTTACCATGATTTTTAAACTTTAACTTGTTCATTGACTTTTTATTGAATCATATTGTTTTGGTTTTTAAGTACTAACTTACTATTGATTTTTTTACATTATTGATTCTATTAAAAATGTACCTAATGTATTATATTTTCTTTAATTCTTTAATAGACGCCAAAATCTTAATAAGCAAGCTTAACTCAACAATGAGTTTTCCCCAATTTTATCTTAATTTGCTATTCTTTTTATGAACTCTGTGACGTCTGCAAACAAGATTTTCAATGTTCTTATTTAAACAGGAACTAATTGAAACAATTAAATTAATTTCTTTTAAGTTTGTTGATACATGGAATTTAAATTGATACTTTTTGTTAAGCGATTCGCTCGGCTTGCTTGGTTGAATATGTAAAAGATGTTCAGTTAAATTAATTTTACCATTAAAAAAAAACGGCAAATACGGAGTCCTTATAGGATCACTTTGTTGTCCGTTCGTTTGTCTGTACGTTTGTCAAGACTCGTTTTCTTAGGAACGCTTAGAAGTATGAAGCTAAAATTAATATCAAATACTCAGGTTTGTATACCATGTTAAAAGACATAAGCTATTAAAACAGCAGATAGTTGTTGTACAATAACTTAAAAATGTCTAGCATCGAGTAAAAGTATTTAATTTTTCTGATTTACAAAAAACTAAAACACCTTAACAGCACCTAAGTTATCTGCCATAGTTTTTTTTAATGAATTAAATTTTTTTTTAAATCTTCTAGTTCAGTGCTTCGACTGAATATGTACAAAATGTTCAGGTACTTAAAAATAACTGTCGTCGAGAAAAAGGTTTTATTTCTTGCAAATGTATAAACAAATAATTATTTTAAGTCATGAATAGTCGTCAGTTAGCTCCAAAAGTCATAATATTATCACTTACGTTTGTTCTTATATTTTTCTTTTAATGAAATCTAAATAATGCACACCCCTAACAATTAGCAACTGAAGTTAACCCACAGTATAAAAAAAAAACTTTAAAATCACTTCACACGAATAATAACGCCATTGCACAAACTATCGCAATGCAGAAATTTAAATTACCACGACGGTTAGTGGTAATCGTGAATGACACTCGGACGGAGAACCAAACACAGATTCAGCTTAGAACTTTTTAACAAAACTAAAACTAACGAAAGAAGAGAAAAAGAATTAAAACAAAGTTTAGATCAGTAATATGACAATCATATTTGAAAGTACTCACCAGTTCATCCTTTCGCTTCGTGTCGAGATTCTTGAACATGGTCTCGATCTCTTCGAGTAAACTCTGACTGAAGTCGGTAGAGCTTTTCTGTAACAACAGTACCAATCAGAAAAAAAAACCTACTTATTGTTTACCGAGTTACAAACAGTACGTTATCAAAACAGCGCGTAATGTTTTTTACTGATGTAACCAACGCTCTTGTTAAAGTCGTACTGAATACGTTTGATCACTCGCCAGACAGTTGAACCCACGCGCGGCCTACCAACGTAATGATATCGAGGGGTACTGAAAACGTCTATGGTCGTAAGGGACAAAACATGACTTCTTTCTTTTCTAATATCTTATTCTAACAAAGTATTATAATAATTATGTCAAGAGGCACCTGAAATATTTTTTCTTGTTCTATTCATAGAAATGAACAAAATAAACTTAATTATTTACGAAAAATGAGCCCTTTAAGAAAAAAATTGAACTAAAGTACTTTAAAGCCTTTATTTATATGTTTGCCAAATGTCATGTACTGGGTAATTAAATGTGTGTGTTAATAGAGGATTGAAGATGCACCAATATGTAAATGGATAATTCGGGCGCCAGGTACATCCTCAAAAAAATAAACTCGGATTCACTACAATTGGGAGAGCCTGGGCCTGTAATCTTCAGGCGGTAGGCTATATAGGAAAAATAAAAGATTAAATTAAAAAAATTAATTATGATAAAGTCAGATGTGTAGTAAAGGAGTAATCTGGATCATCAATGTATAGTACACGTCAGTTAAAACAGAGACTAAAGGAACAAATAAGTAAAGATCTAGTTAAGAAATACCTACAATAGGCAGCAAAGCTTAGTGAAATAAAATGTTTTTTTTTTAATGTTTTTTATTTATTAATCAAAATATTTAGTTAAAAAAACTGAGCAAGTGCGAGTCGGACTCGCACACCGAGGGTTCCATACAAATTTACCTATGCAAATAGTTCATTTCCCGAATGGAGTCTTTTTTTTTCAGTGGGAAAATCATCTAATGACATCCCCCGCTCTCGGGCGGAGCAGGAGATAGTGTCAGACTGTTACTGACTAAAAACCCACTCCTCGTTGCATTTCGTACCAGGGCCAAGTCTTCCTTTCAGAAGCAGACCCCGAAAATTTTTCCGCATCGCAATAAAAGTTTTTTTTTGTAACGTCATAACGCAAAAACACTACAGATACATTTTATGTAAATTTTTACATAAAATGTATCTGTAGTGTTTTTGCGTTCATATAATGTTCACAAAACCTCTTTTGTTATGAGACGCCAATTATTATTACTATAGCGTGGTCAATTACTATAGCCATCGTTTTAATATGTGGTGTAAGATGAGCCTAGGTTTCACTTTTGGCGAAAATAAAAAAAAATATATGCCAGCAATGTATTGCAAAAGTTTCATTCCCCTTTAACTTATCGAGAGTATCGTAGGTTTGAAATCTACATAGACGACGTCTGTCGTTATGTTATAGTATAAATCATAATGTAATATTTATTCCTTGGGGCTATGCCCCAGCTGCGGCCTAACATGCGCTTACACTGCCACATAGATATATCCATCGTATTTATTTTGCACTATTTAGTGTTTTTTTTTATTGAAGGCGGTTATAATTTTACACGACTGTCCAAAAAAGGTATGCTTCCAGGCGGTTGGGTTCACGAAGCTTTTATTTATTTATTTAGGATCTCCAACAAAGGATGTACCTACACAATATCTGTATTGCAATAATTTTTCTTCTATAATACGCAAGAATTCTTGAACAAACCTGCATAAAAGAGCATCGCAAATATAAGGCGAACTATCGGTATCAGGGCAACATGGGAATGTCAAACGATACGGACTGTAAGTTTAAGGCCGCAGACAGGCAAGTTCCGATGTTTATTACCAAAGTGCATAAAGATACAACGGAAAATGATATAACAGACTACGTTTATCGGAAAACAAATGTAATGATTAAATTAGAGAAAATATCTTTTCTACGAGATAAATATCATAATGCGTATAAATTTTTTGTCGCGGAACATGAGTTACCCACGTTTTTGGATGACAAACTTTGGCGTCAGGGCGTTATATATAGGCGATTCACGAACTTTAAGCAAAAGAATGCGAACGGTGGTGGCATCACCGTAAGCGGCCCTGCCTCGGAACATTATGATAGTAAACAGTCATAATAGATACAAATTAGTCAGTTTCAACTGTAAAAACGTGAAGCGAGCTGTTCAGGGTATTCGAGAACTATGCCAGTCCTCAGATATAATTGCATTACAAGAAAAGTGGTTGTTGCCCAGCGACCTACACGTTCTGAGTGAAGTCGACGACAACTTCGGGTGCACCGGTACATTTGCGGTGGATACTACCGTCGGCATGCTCCGCGGCCGGCCCCATGGAGGGGTTGCACTTCTTTGGAACAAAGAAGTTTTTCAGAATGTGTCGGTCGTGCAGTGTGGTAACCCGCGAGTGTGTGCGATTAAAATAACGTTGGATCTAAAGTCGTTCTTAGTGTTCAGTGTTTACCTGCCTACAGATAAGTAAGCAAACTTAACGGATTTCACGGATTGTCTCAGTTTGGTGAGTGCTATTGTTTCTAGTGAGGATACTGAGTCGGTGTATGTAATGGGTGATTTTAACGCTCATCCTAATGAGTTATTTTACAACGAGCTTACTAACTATTGTAACGAATTAGAGTGGGCATGTGCGGACGTTAAGATATTAGGTCTTGAGTCGAACACGTTTAGCTTTGTTAGTGAGGCAAATGGGTCTAGACGCTGGCTAGACCACAGTCTAACAACTGATGCAGCTTTGCAATCCATAGTAAATGTTTACATAAATTATGACGTCTTGTGGTCGGACCATTAATTACCCTCTAATTATAGAATGTGATTTTGATGTGATAAGGCCAAAAATCTCTTGTAGTAAAGAGTCGTTTGTTAATCAGGTATTATGGGGTGATTGAAAACCAGACCAGATTTTATTATATACGGAGATTTGTCATGAGAGACTGAGACTTGTAGATTTTCCTAGTGTGTTTCGCGACTGTAGTGACTATGTTTGCAATAATTTAGATCACAAAAAACACATTGATAAACATTATGATGAGTTAGTTTATATCTTAAGCAAGGCTGCCACTGACAGTTTTGCTGTCGCAACACGACGTAATAATAGTAAGAAGCCTGTAGTTGGATGGAACAGACATGTTAGTGATTCTCATAGGGAGGCTAGAAGTAAATTTCAGTTGTGGGTGTGGTGTGGAAAACCAAAGTCGGGCCGAGTTTTTGAGAAAATGCAAGCTAGTCAAAATGTTTTCAAGTCTCGCTTAAAATGGTGTCAAAAGTAAAGCAAACAAATAAAAATGGACATTTTAGCATCGCACCATTCGAAGCATAATTTCAGAAGCTTTTGGAAGTCCACCAAAAAATTCAATGGTAAACCTGGCCTCCCTGTGAGCGTAAACGGGATCAATGATCATAGTTCCATAGCTAATATGTTTAAGGATCACTTCACTGTTAAATCGCCATTGGGACCATCACAGTTGGTGAATGATGTAGAGCCGTATGGTCAGACGATTGGAGCTATAATTAAAGCTAAAGATGTAAAACGAGCGATTAAAACAATGTCGCATGGGAAGTCTCCCGGTCATGACAGTATCAGCCTCGAACATCTCAAACACGCAGGCCCTCATCTGCCTAGAGTGCTCGCGATGTTCTATACCCTATGTATAGGACATTCATACTTACCTCCTGCACTTATGAAAACTGTGGTGGTGCCAAGTGTGAAAAATAAGACTAGTGATATTGCTGATAAATCTAACTACAGGCCGATTTCTCTTGCCACTACGGTAGCGAAGGTACTTGATAGTTTGCTTAATTATCAACTGGATAAATTCCTAAACATTAGCGACAACCAGTTCGGTTTCAGACCGAGGCTCTCCACGGAGACAGCCATCTTGTGTGTGAAGCAAACTATCAAGTACATACTACACAGACAGACGAACACCTGTTTATGCATGTTTTCTCGATTTGTCGAGGGCATTTGACCTGGTTAATTACAATATCCTGTGGCAAAAATTGAAAGATGTATCTCTGCCAGCTGAACTCATCAGGATCTTTAAATTTTGGTATCATAACCAGGTCAATGTCGTGCGATGGTCGAGTGCATATTCTGAGCCGTACATGTTGGAATGTGGGGTGAGGCAGGGGGGGGGCTATCTTCGCCCAAGCTTTTCAATCTCTACATCTACGCACTGATAGAGGAGCTTAGCGGCACCCGTGTTGGCTGCCATATTGATGATGTATGTCTCAATAATATCAGTTATGCGGACGACATGGTGTTGCTGAGCGCTTCTGTGTGTGGCCTTTCAAAATTGTTGGCCATCGGCGAAGTCAAGGCGCAAACTTACATCATCGGACATTGTCAGCGGAACATCGGCTACTGTTTACCTTAACGAACGTCTCTCCCACGCTAACAGGAAATTATTTGGTGAAGCGAGGAAACGGGCCACTCAACATAATTTTCGTTACTGTTGGATACGTAATGGATACATCTATGCAAGGAAAGCAGCAAACACTACAGAGAAAAAGTTTCGTGCCTTCGCTATACGCTCGCACGATGATATCGACAAACTTATTGGCCCGGCAGAAGGTACCTCCGCCAATCAGCATGATCTGTTTTTTGAAACAAGATGTAAGACGCACCTAATCTTTATATGTAAGTCAACAAGAATAATTTTAATTTTACCAATATTTTACGTTAGTTGTAATTTCTTTATTTACTTTTCGAGTTTAAATATTTTTTACACCAGGTTACAGTTAATGTCCAGATTAAAAATAAATTTTAGTATTTATTTTTAATCTGGACATTAACTGTAACGCAACCGCAACAATAACATTAAAATTAGATCTCAGCAGCGTAATTTTGTACCCTTAACTGTAACGCAACCGCAACAATAACTTAACTGTAACGCAACCGCAACAATAACATTAAAATTAGATCTCAGCAGCGTAATTTTGTACCCAGATTAAAAAACATAACTAAATGCAACCGTAATTTTTACGACTTCATGAATGAATCTTGGCAATCTATTGTTATTTCCAGCACTCTCAACTCAGTGGCAAAAGATAATATATTTTTATACTCACCTCTAAGGTGGAATATTTACAAATCACTCACTAATGGCTACCACGGAATATTTCGATAATATTGATAATTCTTTAAACGTAATGTGCCACACAGTAGAGAGTACTGAACATTGTAAAAACCTAATGAGTAAATTTGACCTTAAAATTGTAACGTTCAACATTCGAAGTCTATGTTGCAACCTGAACAGTTTTCTAGTGTCATTAAAAAGATTGGATCTAGAATTCGACATAATAGTCCTTTCCTTACCGAATGTTGGTTGAACGATAATACACCAATTGGCCAAATCGATAACTATATATCATATGCGTCAACTAAACACAGTAACCAAGCCAGTGGTGTAGTAATATATGTCAAAAGCTGCTGGACGCCAGATGTATCCGAACCTAATCTACTTGATGCAAACTGCTTGCAAATTCATATTCCCAACGTGTTATCAATTCTCGGTATTTACAGATCTCCTTCATTTAAGAACACAGATAACTTTACTCACTCACTAGAAACGGTCATCACGAATATGCCTCATAGCCCCTGCCAGGTTATTGCTGGAGACATAAATATAAACACTCAACGGCTTGAGTCTTGTTTTGATTATGTTTGTATAATGGCACAGCTAGGTTTCAGAGCTGCTATTAACAAACCAACCCGTAATGACGCATGTCTTGACCACATCTTCATTAAGACTAAGGGTAAAATAGAGTCCATTGTATGCCCCTCAGCGGTTACTGATCACGACCTGGCTATGACCGGCATAAGCACAAATGTACCCAAACCCCCGCGAGAGAAAAGATTTCAAGTTAAATATGATTTTGAATCTATTAAGTTGGAACTACAAGATGCAGACTGGTCAAATGTAACTGGAGAATCTTGCCAGAACGCTGCAGCTCTCGCATTTATGTCTAGCTTGTCATCTATTATTGACTGAAATTCAAAAAATATACAAATAAGCAAACGTAAGTTTACTCTCAAACCCTGGATGACCCCTGGTTTGATCAAATGTTCTTTGCATAAGGACAGGCTCCACATGCAAGCCAAAAATAATCCCAATGACCCTATTAAAAGCCGAATTTACAAGCGTTACAGAAATTTTTATCAAGATCTCCTACGGAAATTGAAAATCCAACATGATAGAGAAGAACTAGAAAACAATAAAAACCATCCTAGCAAACTATGGAATGCGATCAAACGAGTTACAAACCACGTTGCAACTAAAGGCAAGTCGCACAACCTTTTCCAAATTAAAGGTAATGAAATCGACGCACTAGATTTTTGCAACAATGTTTTCTCTAATGTAGGACAGCGTCATGCGGACCAAATATTAATAAAACTTAACGAAACACAGAACTCACTAGCATCTAAAATTAAAATTTCTGATTCTCCTCTAAACTCATTCTTTTTACACCCAACTAATACAGATGAAGTTGAAAATCTTATTCTTCAACTCAAAGACAGCAGTGCCCCAGGCCTGGATGGCATAACAAACCGAATGGTAAAACACATCAAAAACCTTATTGTTGAACCGCTAACACACATTTATAACCTAAGCTTATCTACTGGAATTTTTCCTGATATTTGGAAAGTTGCAGCTGTGACACCTATACATAAAGGTGGTACTACTGATGATCCTAATAATTTCAGACCCATCTCTCTCTTAAGTACATTTTCTAAAATGCTTGAAAAAATTATTAATCAACAACTCATTCGCTTTCTGGAATCCAATAAAATCTTATCAAACCAACAGTTTGGCTTTCGTCAGGGCAGGTCAACCGAGCATGCTGTATTACTTCTGACAAAAATCGTCTCTAATCATCTTGACAAAGGATTATCATGCATCGGAGTCTTTCTTGACCTGGCGAAAGCCTTTGATACAGTGTCAATTCCGATTCTACTAAGAAAACTAGAGGCAATTGGTGTACGAGGCATTTGCCTTGAATGGTTTCGTAGTTATCTCACTGGCAGAAAACAATGCACCAAAACGAATTCCTATACAAGTAACATGCACGACATAGCTTTTGGTGTACCTCAAGGCAGTATTCTTGGACCCACAATCTTTTTAGTTTATTTAAATGATATGTCCTCAATCAACATCGGAAATGCAGACATTATAAACTACGCGGATGATACAGTAGTAATCTTTCACGGTAAAACATGGAATAGAGTGAAATCCTCATCACAAACTGGACTCCAACATATTGTCGAATGGCTGAATAGCAACCTATTAACCCTAAATACCTCAAAGACAAACTTTATTTGCTTTCATAAAACTGCTGTATCTGCACCTCCACCTGATTTAGGGTTAATAGCGCATACTTGCCAAACATCTGCCGACCCTTATCTCAATGCAAATTTACCAACATGCGAATGCAAACCAATAAACAAAGTAACACGCACGAAGTACTTAGGAGTAATCATAGATGAAAAACTTAATTTCAGTGAGCATATAGCGGCAATATCTGCAAGGGTAAGAAAGATAATATACATAATGAAAGAGCTTAGAGATGTGGCTACATTAAAACTTCTTAGGAAAATTTACACCACACTATGTCAATCGATCCTGTCTTATTGTATCCTTTTTTTTTTTTTTTGTTGCCGAGGTGGAAAATCCTCATGGATGTCTTTCGCCTGGGGCAGGCGAAGGGGTCTGTCAGACTCTTACTGACTAAAAACCACCCCGGTGTTCCCTCCCACACTTGGACCGGGGATCGTGGGAGCTGATACGCCATCCATGATCCCCGGCTAGTGCCAGCCCGCCTACGCGGGCCACCTCAGGCCCGCGGGGAGTGTGAGGTGTCCTCCCCCCGCGACGTCCAATAGGGGCGCGCGTGGAACACTACGCGCCGCCGCCTCGGGTCTTGCTGGATGGGGGACGGCGGACGACCCCGAGTCCACCGTCCCTCCGGACCTCTTTATGGGGGCTGGAAGAGGGCGTTGTCCCTCCGCCGACGCCCGGCTCGCCTGCTGCGGCACGGGAGAGTGGCCACGGCCTCCCTCTCCCTCTCCGCAGCCTCCTTCTGCGAAATTACGTCTTCACAGAAGGAGATCACCGCATCCCACGACTCAGCGCCCCCGACCATCGAACGAGCGACGGCCGGCAGCGACAGGTCGGGGCCCACTTCAGATACAAGGGCACGGCGCTGCTCCTCCCATGCGGCACACTCTGCCAGTGTGTGCTGCGCCGTGTCCTCCCGACAGTCGGTGCAGTGATGGCACCGAGCGTCCGGCTCCCTGTTTATGCGACACAAGTACTTCCCGAAGCAGCCATGCCCCGAGAGCACCTGCGTCGCCCTAAACGACAGGGAGCCGTGCTTCCTCCCGAGCCATTCGTCGAGCACTGGTCGGATCGCATCGACGGTGGCGAGGCCGGCGGTAGGGCGCAGAAGCCTGTCCCGCCATTCCGCCACCATAACCTCGCGGAGCTGAGACCGACGCAGCTCGATCTCGCGCTGCATCGGTTCACCACCCCGCGTCCTCCTCGCGCCACCGGTACAGTGAGGCGAGGACTCTCGCCTCCAGTTCCCAGGGCGGAGATCCGGCCAGTGCACAACCCGCCTCGTAGGAGATCGTGCGATACCCCCTGATAGCCCTGACGGCCATCGCCCTCTGCGGTCTTCGCAGGATTGCGATGCTGCCGGCCGTCAGGTCAGAAGCCCATACCGGGGCCCCATACAGGGCCATGGATCGCACGATCCCCAAGTACAGCCGCCTACAGGCAGTGCTCGGGCCCCCTAGATTGGGAAGCAGCGTTGCGAGCGCGCCCGCTGCGCCCATCAACTTGGGCGTCAGCCGCCGAAAGTGAGGGCCAAAGTCCCACCGGCCGTCGAGCACCAATCCTAGGTACTTCATGGTGGACTCGACAGCGATTTGGACCCCCCCGACAACGATGTGTGATCCCGGCGGCGGCGCTCGTCGGGGGCCATGAAAGACCATAGCCTCCGACTTGCTGAGAGCCACCTCCAGGCCCAGGCGTCGTATGCGGCTCACCACCTGTGCAACCGCTGCCGTCGCCAGCAACGCTGCCTCACTGTACGAGCTCCCCCGGGCCGTGACTAGCGTGTCGTCTGCGTAACACGTCAGGTCCACACCCGGTTGGAGCTCGCCCCTCAGCACCCAGTCGTAACCGATGTTCCACAAGGGTGGCCCTAGGACCGAGCCCTGTGGAACACCGCACGACATATCGCGACGGCCCTCGCCGTCGCGTCCCCTGTAGGTGACACACCTTTCCGATAAATAAGCCCCAATGATGCGGCGGAGGTAGTGGGGCACCCTATGGTACCTTAGTGCCTCCCGGATACAGCTCCAGGGCAGGGCGTTAAAGGCGTTGGAGATGTCCAAGGACACCGCCACCATCACCCCGCCCCGGGAAACCGCTTGCTCCGCCAGGACTCTCACTCGCATTATGGCGTCGATAGTGGAGCGCCCATGCCGAAAACCGAACTGACTGTCGTCTAGATCCGGCCCCTCTCTGTACAAGTGGCTGTCTAGGCGGGCAGCAATAATCCGCTCAAAAAGCTTACCCACCTCGTCAAGCAACACTATGGGCCGGTATGCAGACGGCGAGTCTGCTGGGCGCCCCGCCTTCTTGAGTAGGACCCGACGACCTGCCTTCCACTGAGTGGGGAAGTGGCCCCGCTCAAGGCAAGCTGAGTAGAGTCCTCTCAGCTGGGGCTCCAGCTCCTTCAGAGCGAGGACGAGCGCGCGGCCGGGAACTCCATCTAGTCCCGGGGCAACGGTTTTGGCACGGAGCCGCATCACGGCCGCCCTCAACTCTGGTTGTGTCACCTCGGGAATCTCCTCATCCTCCGACTCTGTGTCTGCGGGCAAAGCCATCGGCGGCGGTGTGTGCTCCTCTCTATCAGGGAAGAGAGCTGCGACCACTACCTCCAGCAACTGAGGCTCGAGGCTCTCAGTGAGTGGGGGCGCCCAAGCACGAAGTTTCCCTCGGACCGTACGATAAGGACGCCCCCATGGATTTGAATCTAAGGTCGCCAGCATCTCCTCCCAGGATCGAGTCTTCGACTCGCCGATGGCCAGCCACAGAGCCTTCTTCGCCGCGCGGTACACCTCATACCGCGCGGCCTCTTCTTCCGGAACTCGATGACGTCTCCTCCGGTATCGGGTGTACCGGCGCCTGACCTCCACGCAGGTCCTGCGCATCTGCGCGATTTCGGCGGTCCACCAGTACAACCGGCGCCTTGTGGGTTGAATGCGGACACGAGGCATGGACGCGTCGCAAATTTGCGTCATCGCCCCGCGGAACCACTGCGCCTCCTCTTCGACGTCGACGGGTTCGTTCGTCATTGACTCCCGGACCCAGGCCTGGATGATTGCAGCTTCTTCGAGAAGTTCCCTGTCGATCTGCTTAATCGACCAGCGAGGACCGTCCCTTTGCAGGGTCGACTCTTTGCGCGCGGGAGGGTATTATTTTTATGTACTTGCGCCTTAAAAAAAGCTTTTTCTAGATTTTTCTAGGAAAAACAAAGATAAAGAAACCAAGATTTTCCACAAAAAAAAATTCGTACAAACGTGTGTACAGTACGACAATTAAGCGTTTTTCAAAGTCATTCAAGTTGTACAGACGTATGTACAATCGGCGCTTGAGGGGTTAATTCGACATGTCAAAGGCCACTCATAATAAAAACCGGTCAAGTGCGAGTCGGACTCGCGCACTGAGGGTTCCGTACAAACTTACCTATGAAAACAGTTCAATTCTCGAATTGAGTTACGAAGATTTTTCCGAATCGCAATTTTTTTTGTGACGTAACTACATATTTATAGTTATCAGATGTTTTTCCTGTACTTATACTAAGAGACCTTGCTTCATGCCAAATTTTAGTATTTTTGGTCAACGGGAAGTACCCTATGAAATTTGATTCCCTTGACAGTGTTGAAACACACGTTTTTTGCGAAGTAAACGGACCGTAAGTATCTTTTTTTCCGTTAACTCAGAAGTTTGATTATTTCTCAGCTTCAAGGAACCGCAGACCTGAATAAATGGTTTTAATTTCAACTCCATACGTCTACGCGTTCCCGAGATAAAGGGTCTTGACAGACAGACAGACGGACGGACAACAAAGTGATTCTATAAGGGCTCCGTTTTTTCCTATTGAGGTACGGAACCCTAAAAATATACTTGGTGATTGGAATAGGGTAGGGTTAAATTTGTAATACAGTGAATGAAATATTAGGTCTTTACCTTTGAAATTGCCGTTTTTCATAAAATAAGTTAACGCCCTTTTTTCTCTATATTTTTTATTTTTATTAATCAAAGTAATTACCCATGCAATCAATGCATTTTTGCCAGCGTCCACTACGCTGCTTATTGATGCCCTTTTTGAAAAAGTCTGCTGAACGGGAGGCAACAAATTCTTCAAAGGCATTTTGAACTGCCTCTCGGTTATTGAATTTTTTACTACTCTAAGTTCAATCTTAGAGTAGTAAAAAATTATAATATAGTTTTAGTTTTCTAAAACACGCCTCTCTTTCATTACTTTTACAGAGCCTTGTTAGTAACTACATATTATTTTATTTTTTTTGTTAGTGGCCAGTTTGATATTTTAAGTAAAGGTTTTGACGTTCTAAATTCAAATCTTGTTATTTCTCAATAATAGGGAACGCCCATATTACATTAAATCTCTAGGGACAGAATGAGTTGCTTTAGGTGAGGAGTATCGTGTACGATAGTAGCGCAATCTCGCAAACGCAACTTTAGGGGCTTATGTCAATGAGTGAATGAAAAGTGCTTATTATCTAAGTATATATATAAAAGGAGAAAATGACTGACTGACATTATCAACGCACAAACGAAACTACTGGATCTAGGAACGTGAAATTTTGCAGAAAGCTTCCTTTTATGACATAGGTGAGCACTTCTTGGTGTTACGCTGACGTCAACTCTCAACTTTGGGCCATACATCGAAGCAAAGGCTCAACTGGCAGCAAAAAAGCTGGGAATCCTCGCGAAAGTCAGACAGTACTTCACGCCGGAACAGCTGCTCAAACTTTATCAAGCGCAAATTCGATCGTGTATGGAGTACTGCTCTCATCTTTGGGATGGATCTGCCCGATATCAGCTTGATGCACTTGAGGCAATTGAGAGGCGAGCCAGGAGGATCATTGGCAATGATGCACTCGTTGAGTCGAAGCTTCAAAGTCTTGAGCATCGACGCCGAGTTGCTAGCCTGTCGGTTTTCAACCGGTTGCATTTCGGAGAGTGTGCGTCGGAATTGCATAACCTAATTCCGCCTAGCCCGTTCCATCATCGGACCACCAGGCGTACGGCAATGCGCCACCGGTACATGGTGGACATCCCGCCCATACGCACGAAACGTTTTGGGAACACATTCATTGTGCGTACAGCTAAGGAGTGGAATTCCTTGCCGGAATCTGTGTTTCCTGATGGCTACAACCCGGGAATCTTTAAGTCAAGAGTGAATAGGTTACTTCTAGGTAAGCGCGCTCCATCGTCGATTTGTATGGAGAAACCTACTTTCACGCGGGCGAAGCCGCTGGCAGAAGCCAGTTTTCTATAAAATTAAGTAAAGAGAAAATATAAAGAAAGACAATATATATTCCTTTTAGAGGCATTTCTTAAAAACAGTTTATGGAAAAATGGATGTTATTATAAAAAGCTGGTTATAAGAGTGTAAAACACAAAATAAGTTTTCAGCCCCAAACTATGCTGATAGAAAAGAAATTGGTTTTATCTGAACACGTAAGAAATATCGAAGTACTAAGAACAAATGGCAATAGTTATTTAATACGAACCTACATCATTCGTCAAACTTCGGTGATCTTAACACCCCCTAAAAAAAACTAAAACCTGATTATGACAAAAATAAAACGACGCTGAAAAAGTATGAAACAAGATTTTCAGGATGCTGAAATAAACAAGGTAACTGGAAAAACAAGAACAGAACAAAAAGAAAAGCCGCAGTCACACGTTATTAAAGTGTTTCGGTTGCTACCTATAACGTGTGACTGTAGAGACTGTGTAGTTTTTTACTTTTTTTTATTTAAACAATTTTGTTGTTAAATCACTGTGCTTGTATACTATTTATTTTGGTATGTACAAGTGAAGCCCTTTCAAATGATACCAAACACGACGTATTTATCTTATTTTTTTTAACACACGACTTTTTGTCCAATAGAGGGCGTCACATTGAATTTTGATGATATTTTTTTATAAGTACCAGTGAAGCCCTTTCAAATGATACCAAACACGACGTATTTATCTTACTTTTTATTAACGCACGACTTTTTGTCCAATAGAGGGCGTCACTTTAAATTTGAGCAATATTTTGGAAATGTACAAGTGAAGCCCTTTCAAATAATACCAAACTCGGCGTATTTATCTCCATTTTATTTTTTCAACATTACTTTTTGTCCGCTAGAGGGCGCCATATAGTTGTATCGTTTCGTGACACGTCACGTAGCCTATGTTCAGCGGACAATTAAGACGGTTCTAACGATACCTCATATGTTGTGTTCTGATTAGTAGATTAGGAGCTATGAGGGAACAGATGAACATACTCACATACACATATAGCCTGTGAAAATGGGTTATGATTTTCACAGGCTTTCTTTTGGTTTTGCCGTAGTCGGGTAACAAGTTTAAGTTGTTGCTATTGGTGAAGCGTCAATGCCTTTTCTTAAGGTATATGTATTTTTAGAGAATAAATAATATAAATTAGTTACCTCTCCCGCATTCTCTAAGTTAATTGAGTCTCTGTTGACGATTTCCTTCACCAATATCTACGACCGCAACGCCCACTGGTGACGTATCGAATGCTTTCTTGAGACGCTCGCTAAAGACCGCTAGATGGCGTCTAACCCGCTAACAAAACAAGTGTGTCCGCTACGCAAATCGACATTGCGTCGAATAAAAACCGCTCCGCTGTAAAAATCCCATATCTGTTGAAAACCTGAGAATTCTCGTGGAATAAGTGTATCTGCTACTGTGAGACATTAAGACCATAAAGTGCAGTGTTGGTTTCACGAGTTCTGACCAGCCCACCGGTGGATGAATGAAGATTTAGCTCGCCGGCCTGCAGCCACACACACCGACCACACATCCGTGAGCGAAGCGCTTTCCTGACGACAAGTGGGTTCACTGGATTAGCAAGGTACGTGGGCTTTAAGTTGCTATCGTCGTTGTAGGGGTAGGTGCATCAGGGAATCGTCAACAGGGATTTAATTTTGTGTAATACAACCATAATTTCACCGCCATATTGGTAGTCTTAAAACACCATCCCTATTTCAGGTTGAGGCTATTTACACGCCTCACCATAATTTTTTGGTCCTTCGAGCCGGATAGATAACCAGGTAACCGCTCCCTAGTTAGATTTTTACGTAATATTTGGTGAAAATCATAATAGGTATATATAGGTTATAGATATTTACGTAAACCTTTGGTAAATTATTCTTGCCTATAAACCGCTCTCCGCTATAACATAAACATAATTGACAATAGATTCTACGTAGGTTTTGGTAAATCTGTCAATATTGTTTCATAGAATTTAATGTGATACGTATTTCACTATGATAACATATAATAGGAGGTAGTTTCACATCATTTCGGCTTTGTGCGTATTAGTGATTTTTATTCAGATACCGCCACAGAGCGGGAGGATACTTTACGATTGCTAACCGCCTGATAAGTTTACCCGCGCATATTTTTAGATATTGCTCTTGATATTAACTTAACAAAATGACTGAGAAACAATTAAAGCCGGAAGATTTACTGACTATCCTTCATGAGAAGAAAGGATTGTTATTCAAACGCCTTAATCGATTATATGAATTATCGAAAAAATATTTCGTCGTTCGATACGAGAAATAGTGAAAGTTTTATGACTGAATCGGAAACTATTGACGACATTCGTGACAAATTTGAATCTTATGTCGATCAAATTAACCACATAAACATTAATTTGAAACCTGGTTCGAGTCCCGACTATGCTTGTTTAGAATCCTTTGAAGATTTGTTTATTCGCATTAAGCGTATTAGGAATAAAATCGACAGTAGTCAATCTCAGTTATCTCAATGTAGTAATTCGAAAACGCCTTTTGAACCACTAAAAATAAAGCTGCCTCCGATTGCATTGCCATCTTTCGACGGGAAACCTGAGAATTGGCCTGTTTTCTATGAGTCGTTCAAGTCGAATATTCATGACAATGATCAGCTGACTGACTCGCAGCGTGTGCAGTATTTAGTAGGTAGACTTACACATAACGCGTTAAAGATTACAGCCGGTATTGTGCCTACGGCTGATACCTATCATTTTCTATGGGACAGCTTAGTTAATAAATACCAGGATAAGCGTACATTAGGTATACACTATTTAAATAATATATTAGATTTAAAAAGTTGTTTGTGTAACGCAAATGGTCTCGATTCTTTCATTGAAACATTTAGTGCAAGTATTTCTGCCTTGAAACAACTTGGTATTCCGGATCTTGCGGATTTTATTCTCTTGCATTGTGCTATGAGAAAAATAGATTCACAGACTGGTCAATTGTTTGATGTTGAAATACCTACAACTAAATTGTTAATTAGCTTTGTTCAAGATCAGACTAAGATATTAGAACGCTTGAATTTATCTCATTCGAACGCGAAAAATAATTATAATAAACCTCATAGTCCCGCATCTCGCGAGCCTCGCACGCAAACGAAAGCGTTTGTTGTGAATGTATCGCCTAATTCTACAGCTCCTCCCGCTCCGCCCCGCTCCGTCTGCGCGTATTGTAAAGATAACGCTCATGTTCATTTGTATAAGTGCGCTGAGTTTCAATCCGCGTTGACTCCTAGAACTAGGTTTGAGTTTATTAAATCCGTACATGGTTGCGCAAATTGTCTGAGCACGTCGCACGGTTTGAGTAATTGCAAGTCGACCTCAGTCTGTAACGTATGTAAAAAACGCCATCATACTTTATTACATTTTGAGAAAAATAATAAACAATCGCATGTAGCTGATGTTAAACCGACGAATTGCAATGTGGCCGTCGCGTCCAGCCTGGCTGTGCCGCTGGCCACTGCGCCCCCCGCGTTCCCCCCGCCCCACGCGGCGTCTTGTGGTTCGGGTGACGTTGCTCAAACATGTCCGACCCATAACACGGCCGTATTATTGGCTGCAGATACGAGGGCTAAGTCGGCAGTCTTGTTGTCGACCGCTCAGGTTTATGCGCGCGCTAACAATAATAGTTCGGGCCATAAAACAATAGTTAGGTGCTTAATTGACAATGGTTCGCAAAATAATTTAATAACTACAGATTGTTGTAGAAAACTCAACTTAGTAATAATTCCTTTGAATAATTCTTTTGTCAAAGGAGTTGGTTCTGTGTCGCGGCCGATAATAGGTTATGTGAATCTAGATATCGAGTCTCGCGTATACCCGCATCAAAAATATACTATTTACGCGTTAGTAGTTGAATGTATTACGGATCAGCTACCTTCGCACCATATTAAGTGGGATTGTCATGTGGACTTCCACTCGCTTCCGCTCGCTGATTTAAGCTGGAATATTCCAGGAGATATTGACATAGTGTTAGGCGCTCAACTGTTTCCGTATATTTATTTGGGGAATAGGGTAGACTTAGGTTCAAATGCGCCACCCGCATTATTGACCACATTCGGGTATGTCCTTATGGGTGATTTTCCGCATAGTAAAGATAATTTAAATTTACCTAGCTCTTCTTTCACAGCATTAGCCCTTAATGATTCATTACAAAAGTTCTGGGAATTGGAAGAAGTTGAAAATAAACGTTTTTTATCTCCTGAGGAAACCGAATGTGAGAATATTTTTTCCTCGACCGTGTCACGTGACGATGCGGGACGTTATACTGTCGCGTTACCCTTTAGTAAGGATCCCAGCGAGTTGGGTAACTCCCGTACCGCCGCGTACCGTCGACTGGTTGCGCTGGAGAGAAAACTACGCCAATCGCCGACGTTGCGGGAAAATTATAACGCAGTGATCCAAGAGTACATAGATAATGGATACTTAAGTCCAGTCGACGAATCCGCCATTTCGGATGACGGATACTACATCCCTCATCACGCTGTCGTTCGGCCAGACAAGCCGATGCCGCGCGTTGTATTGGATGCGAGTGCCAGGTCTCACACCGGTTTATCTTTAAATGATGTACTCCATATTGGTCCAAATTTACAAACAGATTTGTTTCTTCTTTTAATCAATTTTAGATTACTTCCTATCGCTATAAATTCTGATATAAAGCAGATGTATTTACGAATTTGCGTACCTGTTGAGCAGCGTAAATACCTACGCATTTTGTTTCGATTCAGTGAGAATGATCCTGTGTTGACATTCGCTTTTAACCGCTCACCTTTTGGACTGAAGTCGAGTCCTTACATAGCTATGCGCACTGTGCGACAGCTGGCCTCGGACAGTCCGCATTATTATATACTTAAATTCGCTAGACCGAAGGTTCGTTGTGAATCCCGGTCGCCGCAGGGATTGTCAGCGGCGGAACGAGTTATGATCCGTGCTGTGCAATCTGTTCATTTCGCAGATGACATTAAGCTCATTAAATTTGGTAAATTGTTACCAAAGAAACTTCGCAGTTTATCTGTCTTTTTAGATGAAGAGGGTATATCACGCATTGGGGGAAGACTTTCGAAGTCATGCCTTCCCTTTGATGCTAAGCATCCTTTTTTACTTCCCAAACATGATCCTGTTGTGGATTTGATAATTCGTCATTACCATGTGATGAATTGTCGCACTGGGCCAGGGCTACTTATGTCTATCTTACGACAGCGATTTTGGATACTAGATGCCAGGACTGTCATTAGGTCCAAGTTGCGACAATGCAACACATGCTTTAGAGTTAATCCGACGCATCCCACTCCAATGATGGCGGACCTTCCTGAATACCGTGTATCGGAATCAAAGGCTTTTGTAAATACTGGAGTGGATTATGCTGGTCCCATACGCATAACTCTCTCTCGTCGCAGAGGTCAACACGCTCAAAAGGCTTATATATGCTTGTTTGTGTGCTTGGTAACCAAGGCTGTCCATGTAGAGTTAGTCTCTGAACTTACTACCGACGCCTTTTTAGCCGCGTTTAAACGTTTTATCTCGCGTCGAGGGCCAGTATCCTGTCTTTATTCGGATAACGCTACCAATTTCGTTGGTGCTAAAGCTCAGCTAGATGAACTTTATAATTTCTTAATGAGGTCAAACCTTGAAAACCTTGTCAAACCAAATGAGGTCAATTCGTCTCTTTTAAATGAGTTATCAACTCGCCGCATTAAGTGGAAACTGATTCCACCTCGCTCCCCACATTTTGGCGTTATGTGGGAAACCAATGTAAAACCATTAAAACCGCATCCTTATAAAGGGACTGACAATGTCGCTCGCGTTGCAATGGTGAGGACAAGGTTCGGTAATTTTAAACGCTCTGTCACAAAACTATATCCTATTCCAACGCAATAAAATTTCATTTTAACGATACTCGTAGTTTTTTAAGGTTTAGGATTAGTATTCTAAATGATTTTTATTTTCCGCATTTAGTCATAAAGCTTAGACTTTCCGATCATGATCTAGGTTAGTAAATCTTTACAATTTTAACCTTTCCCTTTGAAAGCACTTGCGTCCTTCCAAGGGGGGGAGCATGGTGAAGCGTCAATGCCTTTTCTTAAGGTATATGTATTTTTAGAGAATAAATAATATAAATTAGTTACCTCTCCCGCATTCTCTAAGTTAATTGAGTCTCTGTTGACGATTTCCTTCACCAATATCTACGACCGCAACGCCCACTGGTGACGTATCGAATGCTTTCTTGAGACGCTCGCTAAAGACCGCTAGATGGCGTCTAACCCGCTAACAAAACAAGTGTGTCCGCTACGCAAATCGACATTGCGTCGAATAAAAACCGCTCCGCTGTAAAAATCCCATATCTGTTGAAAACCTGAGAATTCTCGTGGAATAAGTGTATCTGCTACTGTGAGACATTAAGACCATAAAGTGCAGTGTTGGTTTCACGAGTTCTGACCAGCCCACCGGTGGATGAATGAAGATTTAGCTCGCCGGCCTGCAGCCACACACACCGACCACACATCCGTGAGCGAAGCGCTTTCCTGACGACAAGTGGGTTCACTGGATTAGCAAGGTACGTGGGCTTTAAGTTGCTATCGTCGTTGTAGGGGTAGGTGCATCAGGGAATCGTCAACAGGGATTTAATTTTGTGTAATACAACCATAATTTCACCGCCATATTGGTAGTCTTAAAACACCACCCCGTTCAGGTGATTGCTATTTACACGCGTCACCAGCTATATCTACTTGAATTTCAGGATCACAGTGATCAGTGTAAATAAAACTATTGCAAATAAAGGTAGTTTCCCTTAAATTTATTTCAGGGGAGATATTGACTTGACATCCTTGATTGCCCAGACGAGGATAATTTTTATGTAATTATTTTCCTTCTTCCATTATTAGTTTTATTTGCTGTAATATCCGAGACTTTCGAGGCCATTACTGTTGTTATGGTATCTGTAGCTTTTGTGTGTGTTTCACAAAAGCTTTATCTAGCCAGAACGTGTGACTCGTTATAAAGGGTTTAACAAGGACGGGTCGATGTTGAAATTAAATAAAACAAGCTGTATGTGAGATATTAAAGAAATTATTTTTTTTATTTGAAAGGCCCTTAAATGCCATTATTTATGAAATATGACATCGTTGAAATATCCACCGCGGCTTCGAACGGTGGCACGGATCCGAGAGGTCCAACTTTCAATTACTCTACTGCATAGATCCGGCTGAATCTGAGCGATGGCCTGTGTTATGTTGACTTTCAGGGCATCTGTTGATTGCGGATTATTGGCATAGACCTGCCTTGAGAAAACCCCACAAGAAAAAGTCTAGTGGGGTCAAATCGCACGATCTTGGTGGCCAATTCACGTCACCTCTGCGAGAGATAACCCTGCCCTCGAACCGTTCATGCAGAATGTTCATTTTATCATGCACATCATCATCATCATCATGTGGCACGTAGCGCCATCTTGTTGGAACCACATGTTGTCCACGTCCATATCGTTCAATTAAGGCCAAAAAAAAATGTTAATCATTGATCTGTAGAGCTTGCCGTCGACAGTAATGGCCTCGCCATCATCGTTTTCGAAAAAGTACGGACCAATGATGCCGCCGGACCAAAATCCGCACCAAACAGTAACTTTTTGTGGATGCATTACCACCTAGTGAACCTCATGTGGGTTGTGGTTGACCCATATACGGCAATTTTGCTTATTAACAAAACCATTCATCCAAAAATCCGCCTCGTAGCTAAAGATGATTTTTCGCCCAAAATCGGGGTCCTCTTCCAAACGTTCTGTAGCCCAGTCAGCGAACAAACGGCGTTGTTTATGGTCATTCACTTTGAGCTCCTGGGTCAGTTGGATCTTGTATGTGTGTAGGCCCAAGTCCCGACGAAAAATTCGCCAAGTTGAAGTCTGCTAAAGGCCGAGTTCTTGTGCACGGCGAGAAATCGACAGCCTCGGAGTCTCCTGCACACTCTCGCGGACAGCAGCGATGTTCTCGGCCGATCTGGCGTTCCTTTGACGTAAGGGTGTTGGTTGGTTGTTTGCCGAACCAGTCGTCTCGAATTTGGTTACCAAACGTTGGAGAGTCGACTTTGAAGGGCCACCGCGTCTGCCGTAAAATGGACGTAATGCGCGCAACGTTTGCAATAACGAACACTCATTTTTATAACAAAGTTTTATCATTTGGACGTGCTGCTCAATCGTGTAACTTGCCAAGGTGATTTGGCATCAGTAACTGAAGAAATAACAACGCATTTGATAGATGCCACAAAAACAACATGGCCGCAAAAACAACATGGCCGCCAAAAAAATTTAACATCGACCCGCCCTGTTTGAAAGACCCTTTATTTATAGTTTATAATACAACAACAATAATAACCCATTTTCAAAACAACATTGACAAGTTTCACTAAACCCCTTTTATTGCACATTTCTGCCGCGGCGTGCGCTGCATTCGTTTACATAACCCCACCATACAGTTTGCACGTTCCCAATATGACGTATAAAGGGGTATCAACAATATAGACAAAGATCCCCGAGCTGTCTGACATAACTTATTTTCACATGGATGAAACCTTAGGTTCTCAGTAGCGTCTCATGTGCTTTGAATACCTGTGTGCTTGTGGAGCTCCTCTTTGGAGCCCCTGGGCAGGTACCATGTGAGAAAGGGAACTAAAAATAAGAGTAATTTAACTTAAATTTTTATGGCTGATTTTTATAGATGTTTTGTAGAATATTCTAAAGTAGTACGAGTATCATAAGTATCAGACACTTTCCATAAACCAAAACTTCTGTCAAACAATTAAAGCTCAACAAAAAATAAATGATTTTTACTTATTTTTACATGTCTGATTTGTAAATATGTTAATAAGGTTAACTATAACAAAGTTATATTTCAGTATTCAGACTAATTGTAGTGACCAAACATCTCCTAAACACAAAAATTATTCAGCCGATAGTATGAGCGTGAGAGCATGCATGCGTTTCAGAGCGAGTGAAACGATTTCATGCACTGACTGGATGTTTGACCACTACAATTTAGCTGACTAATAAAATATAACTTTGTAATAGTTACCATAATAACGTATTTAAAAATCAGACATGTAAAAATAAGTAAAGTTTATTTACTTCTTGTGGAGCTTTAAAGCGTCTGACAGAAGTTTTGGTCCATGGAAAGTGTCTGACACTTATGATACTACTTTAGAATAATATTCTACAAAACATATATAAAAATCAGCCATAAAAAATTAAGTTAAGTAACTCGTTATTTTTAGTTTCCTTTCTCACATGGTACCTGCTCAGGGGTCCCAAGGGGGACTCCACAAGTACATAGGTATTCAAAGCATATGAGACGCTTCTGAGAACCTAAGGTTTCATCCATGTGAAAATAAGTTATGTCAGACAGCTCTGGGATCTTAGTATAATAATAACCCATTTTCAAAACAACATTGACAAGTTCCACTAAGCCTCTTTTGTTGCACATTTCTGCCGCGGCGTACAGTTTGCACGTTCCCAATATGACGTATAAAAGGGTATTATCGAGCAAGTGGTTTAAAAAATTTTTTATTAAAACTACCTGACCCGGCAAACGCTGTTCTGCCACATGAATTATCTGAGAAAAAAATGGAGGGTAGGGATTCCTATCCCTACCAAATATACACAAAAAAAAAAAACATAAAAATCGGTAGGGTGAATATTTGAGAGGCTCCAAATTCATGTCTTTGAAAATTTCTTGAGAACGCGTGTACGTATTTTAAAAAAAGTGTTACTTTTAATAGTAAAAGAATCAACGAAAATGTTGCTCTAAACCACGATTGTAAAAAATTAATAATAAAAAATATATTTAAAAAAAACTCAATAAAATTGCCACTTTTTCACGTGTCGCCTCGGCACACGCGGTCTATATTTTGATGATATAAAAAATTGTGACTTCATGGAGCTATTTGCTGTTGAGTGCTGTAATTATACATAATAAATCTTCATATTCTTGATAAAATTACCAATGCCCGCTAAGTTAATAAATAAAAAACTCATGTTCAAAAAATGTGCGTCATTGTCCTGCGCTATGTTTGATTTCAATATTATGTCGAGTAAGAGACGGGAGGGAGGGAAATTAATGGCTGGGCAAACAGACCTCCCCGCACCACAGTCGGACGACGTGCTTTGGTGTAGATATACAAGCTCGTTTTTTGCAGGTAAGGCTTTGAAATTCATTCTCCAAAAAGTTTTATTGCAAACGTCATTTACATTTTCATTTGTTTACCCGTCAAATTCTATTGTTACACTATTCATTTAGCAAAAACGTATGAAGGTTTTGTGTAGATACGCAATTATAAAACGTTTTTTGAAATACTACATGTGCAAAACATGTTTTTACAAGATTTTTCCGATTCATCATTTTTCTCAACGTCATTGTCCTGAATTTGTACTGCCAGGATAATGACGCACGTTGAGAAGAATGATATTATGTAAAATTATAATGACACATGTTGAGGATATTGATGGGAGTTCGTAATATATGTATTTATTTAAGGTCTTTTCTCTTCTGGTTCGTGTAATTTCAAAGAAGGGCAGCTGTTCAGTTTATTTGAGGAAGAGAGGGAGAAGTTTGTATGGAACCCTCAGGGCGCGAGTCCGACTCGCACTTGCCCAGTTTTTTTTTTAGGTAGTAAGTTGTTTTGTTTTTCAATAGAAACATCTTTTTGCATTATTTTGATCATATTCAAAGTGTTTCTTTTCCAGGGTATGAATTAGAACTGTTACCTTTTCATTTTTTTCTTGTTTGGTTTTATAACCATATCTTATCTTATCTTGTTGTGAGGCTGGCCCTAGGCCAGAGCACTTCGACCCTTCTGGATCTTTTGTACTATTCCCCTCCCTTCCACTTAACCCCTAGCCCTCCGTGCACCTTCTTCGTGAGTCCCAGTATGGCCTTGATGGGGCTGAGCCTGTAGTCCTCTGGTCTTGGAAATGGTTGGCCCAGATACTCTAGTCTTTTGGAGCCTAGTGCTGCACAGTCGCACAGCAAGTGTAGCATATTCTCCTCTCTATCTCCACAGATCCTGCAAGTCGGGTTGCTTGCTAGTCCCATGTTGTGGAGCTGTTTGTTGGTGGCATAGTGCCCCGTGAAGACTCCTGTGATTGTTCGGAGCTGTGATCTGCTGTACCTCCATAGTTTTTGGGTCCAGGCCTTATCTATTTCATTGAGAAATAGCTTTGTATGCTTCTGGCCTGTTGTGTTGCGCCATTGTGTGCTGTGTATCTCCAACGCAGCTCTTTTCAGTGCTTGGTTGATGACCCTTGGAGAGAGTCCTATGAAGGGTTCCGATCCGTATAGGGGTGTCTCGGATCCTTTCCTTGCCAGAGTGTCGGCTCTTTCGTTGCCTTCTACTCCTGTATGACCTGGCACCCAGATCAATCTGACCTTGTTGCGCCTTCCTATCCGGTTTAGTATTTTAATACAGTTTAGTACCAGCCCAGAAACCACTCTATTGGACCTGAGTGCCTTAAGTGTTCCTTGGCTGTCGCTTAAAATGTAGACAGTGTCCCCTTCGGTGCCTCTGTCTAGTATTTCCTACGCGCATGCGATTATAGCATAGGTCTCTGCTTGGAAGACCGTCGCCAGTTTGCCCATGCTTAGGTTGAGATACAGTTGTCGCTGTGTACCCCCGCTCCTGTACCGGTGTTCATTTTAGAGCCATCCGTGTACCATACCTGGTTGTTCCTATTGTGGGGTTTTATCCCAGCCTTCCATTCCTCCCCACTCGGAATGTAGATCTTAAACTCCTTTTTGAGATTGTGAATGGTATGTATTTTGTCATATCACATACCAGAGAATGGGCAGCAGCATTCTCTGTGAATTGCAACAACCACACTGCGATCGCCAATCCGCATGCCAAGCGTGGCGATTATGGCAACCACCTGCAGCACCCCACTCTAATGACAAGCACAACCAAAAAATGGCCCCTAGTGCCCGGCAGGCCGTCTACCCTTGACTCCGGTAGCGGTTAAGGTTACGGCGAGGCAAGGGGTGCGAAGAATCTCCGGCTACCCCTTTAGAAAATGACGACTGGACCTGGCAACATATAACGCGTACACTCCGGTCCGACGAGAAGATCACCGAACTTGAGGAAGAATTGAGTAGGTTACGATTTAGTATTGTGGGATTATCTGAAGTCCGAAGACAGGGTGAGGACACGATAATTCTCAAATCCGGTAACCTGCTCTATTTCCGGGAGGGTGACCAGCAGTCCCAGGGTGGTGTCGGGTTTATCGTCCACAAGTCCCTTGTGAACAATGTGGTGAAGATCGAGAGTGTGTCGACCAGGGTGGCGTACCTTATATTCAGAATATCATCAAGATATTCGCTGAAGGTCATACAGGTTTACGCCCCGACCTCAACACATCCCGACGACGAAGTAGAATCAATGTATGAGGATATATCAAGAGTCATGCATGGTTCTAAGACTCACCTTCACCGTGGTCATGGGGGACTTTAACGCGAAACTGGGTAAACGAGACGGTGATGAGCTGCGAGTGGGGCAATTTAGATTTGGACATCGGAACCGCCGGGGACACCTACTGGCTAGTTTTATGGAGAAGGAGGGCCTCTATATGATGAACTCCTTCTTCAAAAAACGTGAGCGTAGGAAGTGAACCTGGCAAAGCCCTGATGGTGCGACCAGAAATGAGATTGACTTCATCATGTCGACGAAGAAGTAAATATTCAATGATGTCTCTGTGATCAACGCAGTGAAAACTGGAAGTGATCACCGAATGGTAAGAGGCACATTAAATATCAATATCAAGCTTGAAAGATCTCGACTGATGAAGTCTACGCTCCGTCCAGCACAGATCCAGATTCAAAACTCCGAGAGCTTTCAGCTCGAACTTCACAATCGTTTCGAGTGCCTAGGTGGCTCAGTGGACGAATACAACGATGGGTTCGTGGAAACTGTCCAAACGGTCGGGTCTAAGTTTTTTAAGACTCGTCGTACAAAGAAGAAAAGGCTCTCGGGTCAAACTCTTGAAAGAGAGGCGTGAGATGATTCTGCAGTCTTCAGACGATGCGTGCATCTACCGGCAGCTCAATAGAGGATCTCCAAGTCCTTAAAACGCGATCTCCGCCTCTTTAATACCGAACGGATTAAAGACGCGATCGAGCGGAATAAGGGCTCCAAGGTTTTTGCAAGAGATATCCGGTCTATAGGGTAGAGCCAGCTCACGAAACTGAAGACCGACAGTGGCAGAGTCATATCCGCCGCGAGATTAGGATGGCTCTGAAGCAGCTTAAAAACAACAAGGCGTCGGGTGACGACGGAATTACAGCCGAACTCCTGAAGGCGATTGGAAAACCGGTCCTAAAGGCCCTTTAGAGGTTGTTCGATTCCGTCATACTTGAGGGAAAGACGCCACAGGCATGGAGCAGAGGTGTGGTGGTACTTTTCTTTAAGAAGGGCGACAATGTCCTGCTTAAGAATTACAGGCCCATCTCACTTCTGAGCCATGTCTACAAGCTGTTTTCCAGAGTCATCACGAACCGTCTCGCGCGCAGGTTTGACGACTTCCAGCCTCCCGAACAAGCCGGATTCCGAAAAGGTTTCAGCACCGTAGACCACATACATACGCTCCGGCAGGTTATACAGAAGACCGAGGAGTATAACCTGCCTCTATGCTTAGCGTTCGTGGACTACGAGAAAGCTTTTGATTCGATCGAGACTCGGGCTGTACTGCAATCTCTCCAACGGTCCCAGATTGACTAACGGTACATCGAGGTGCTGAAGTGTTTGTACGAGTCAGTTCGACTTTAGGATCGGACCTCGAAACCTATCCTTCTGCAGCGGGGTGTGAGGCAGGGAGACGTCATTTCTCCGAAACTGTTTACGGCTGCAATGGAGGATGTCTTCAAGGTTCTGGACTGAAGTGGACTAGGCATTAATGTTAATGGCGAGTACATCACTCACCGACGGATGCCGACGATATAGTAGTCATGGCTGAGACAACGGAGGAGCTCAGTACAATGCTCGGTGACCTTAGTAGAGCTTCCGAAAGAGTGGGTCTTAAAATGAACATGGACAAAACCAAAGTCATGGTAAATAACCATGTAGCACCCACTCCGATCAAGATCGGAGACTCTGCACTCGAAGTTGTAGACGATTACGTTTACCTGTGACAAACAATCCAGTTGGGTAGGTCTAACTTTGAGAAAGAGGTCAATCGTCTAATCCGACTCGGCTGGGCAGCGGTCGGGAAGCTGCGCGGTATCTTCTCGTCCAACATACCACAGTATCTCAAGACGAAAGTCTATGACCAGTGCGTGTTGCCAGTGATGACAACACGCACTGGTATATGGCACTGAAACATGGTCGCTTACATCAGAAGGTTTACAGTCACCCAAAGGGCAATGGAAAGGGCTATGCTCGGAGTTTCCTTGCGTGATCGCATAAAGAATGAAGATATCCGCAGGAGAACCAAGGTCGCCGACATAGCCCGAAGAATCGCCAAACTAAAGTGGCAGTGGGCAGGGCACATTGCTCGTAGAACGGATGGTCGATGGGGCCGAAAGGTTTTAGAGTGGCGACCGCGCACCGGAAGGCGCAGCGTCGGATGGCCTCCCAAGGTGGACCTACGACCTGGTGAGAATCGCGGGAGTGCGGTGGATGCAAGACGCACAGGATCGGTCGTTGTGGAGACGCTTGTGGGAGGCCTATGTCCAGCAATGGACGTCTTTCGGCTGAAATTATGATGATGATGATGTATTTTGTCACATCCCATGTCCATCATCCAGTCAAGTTCCCTGTTTGGTCTTGTGTTTGTATGGTTTGTTTTCCATCCGGAGTTTGTCCAGTGCCCCATACTTTTGAGCCTATGAATGGCCCTTCTCGCCTCTAGTTCCACTTCAATGTGTAAAGGGGTGAGATTGAGCAGCGTTTCCATCGCCGCAGTTGGCGTGGCCCTAAATACTCCAGTAATGGCCATGCAGGCAGTCCGCTGTACTTTGCTTAGGGCCTGTCTGCCAGTTGCCAGCTTGGTTCTGGTCCACCATACGATGCTTCCGTATGTGATTAGCGGTTCCATCATGGTGTAGATCCATTTGATAACCTGGGGTCTAAGGCCCCATGTTTTCCCATAGGCAGAGCGACACATGCCATATACTCTTAGAGCCTTGTTTGCTGTCGCTTCGACATGGCTTTTCCAAGTGAGTTTGCTGTCTAGGATTACTCCAAGATATTTTACTTCTGTGGACAACTCTAGTACGGTGTTGTAGAGCTTTATGGTACCCATTGCTGTAAGGTCCCTCCTTCTGGTAAACGGGATGAACACCGTTTTGCTTGGGTTGATGGATAAATGGTTGAGTTTACACCACCTTTCAACCATGTTTAGTCTCTCCTGTATGATCCCTGACACAGTGTTAGGAAATTTTTATAACCATAAATGAGGCTGTTAAAAATTTAAAATTGTTAATAAGTATTAATATTGTGAAAATGAAAAAATAATCAATGACTATGTTTAATTTATTTTTGTTAGACTTGTAAACTCAGTCACCGTATGATTGTGAAAACCGTGAGTTTATAGTTCGTTATAGTCTGGTTATGAACTAAAGGTTTTTACGATCCTACGGCGAACAACTTTTAATATTTTGATATTCGACTGTTGATTTTGATACTTTTAATTTACATAATCTATCTGAATGCAATCATGTTTTTAGAAGTCTTAGAAGTTGGTTTTTGTTGGCGTTCGTTTATATTATTTGATTTGTGATACTTTAAACCAAATAAAAATATCATTTAGATACCTAATTATTTTTATTTTCATTTACCTTCGTCGTTTACAGAAGTACAAAACTAAATTTATTAGCATTATCATTGTCCTCAACATATCGTCATTTTCCTAAGCTTGAAAATCATTTTTCTCAAATTACATCATTATCCTCAACAATGGTTAAAAACAAAATATGAATATCTCCTTAAATTCTTGTTTATCTGGGGTAAATCTGATAAAAATCTTGTAATCTGAACATGCCTATTAATACTATTAAAAATTAAGAGCGATGCACGCAGGTTTACAAGAATCCACAAAATTTACTCAAAAATAATATTTTCTGGAGATCCACCCGGTAAGCCTTTTCAGAGAAGTTCGATAACAAACTTTGTGACACGAGATTTTTATATATTAGAAGCTGATACTCACCAGAGCATTCTCAGCTTTCGACTCTAAGCGGTCAGACCTGCTGCACGAAGTTGCTGTGCCCTCCTATAGCAAAAAAAAAAAAATTACATACAGCTAATTTAAATATGATAGCAGAATTAATTACAGCCAAAAAGGGAAGCTTATAATTGGTAACGTGAACTGTTATAGATAGAGTATAATTATTAAGGTAAAAAAAGTTTAAAGAAATTCATTCTAAATTAAGTAGTCCTGTTGAAACCTCACAAATTACTAAATATGAGGGCCCTTCCCCGCTCGGCAACTGGAGCATGGTTAAAAACGATTGTTGCTTCATCCAACACAATTAGGGCTTTCAATACCGGTATTCCGGGATCCCGTAATACCGTGATCGCGGATATATCCGGTCTTATTTCAATCACGGTATTGACGAGCCAATAAGATACAAGACTCACGATATATTTATTGTTTTTCTAAGTATATTCCCTCGCAATTAATACATTTTTGCATTCGCTGAAACAACTATACAAAGAAGTTGGGCCAGTCTTCTTTAGGGACCTCTTCAATGGCTTTATGGAACGCATTCTCAGCTGATTCAGGGCTGGAAAAACGTGTGCCTCTAAGTTTGTCTTTAATTTTTGGAAACAAATAGAACTCGTAGGGTGCAAGGTCCAGGCCGTAAGGCGGATGCGTCATCAGTTCTACATCTAAAGCCTTAAATAGGCTTCTGTTACCTTAGCGGAATGTGAGGATGCGTTATCGTAGTGGAGGAGTACATTGCTTCGAGAAAAATTTTCAATATAATAAGCCTAAACACGGCCAGGTAACTTTGATTAATTACGGACTTCCATCCCTCTTCTCTTCTTTTAGTCAGCCATCGGCTATCTATACATATATATAAAAGAAAGTCGTGTTAGTTACACTATTTATAACTCAAGAACAGCTGAACCGATTTGGCTGAAAGTTGGTGGGGAGGTAGCTTAGAACCAGGAGACGGACATAGGATACCTTTTTTTTTTGAGTAGTTTAGAGTAGGGTAGAGTAGAGTAGGGTAGAGTAGGGAAGAGTAGGGTTGGGTAGAGTAGGGTAGAGTAGGATATAGTAGGGTAGAGTAGGGAAGAGTAGGAAGAGTAGGGTAGAGTAGGGTATAGTAGGGTAGAGTAGGGTAGAGTAGGGCAGAGTAGGGTAGAGTAAGGTAGAGTAGGATAGAGTTGGGTAGAGTAGGATATAGTTAGTTAGGCGGTACGAAGTTCGCCGGGTCAGCTAGTATATATATATATATATCAAGAAAGCAATATTACTTCTTACGACAGTTCTGCTATCATCCTGTGAGGAGTTCCGTTAAATATCTCCGAAGTTCATCATTAGATGATGGACAATATTTCTATGGGAACATTTCGAAAGTATACACTATCAAACAAAATTCAATAATTGTGTCCATTATTAACCAAGAAATCAGTGACCAAGTCTTTTCTTACAACACCTATTTAGAATATATTTTTTCTCCCATGGAAGTGAAAGTTAAGCCAATAGTAGGTAACAATTTAAGTATAAACCGAATTCTTTACAATCGTATATGTTGTGTAGGGCTATGCTCGCAGTTTCCTTGCGTGATCGAATCACTAATGAAGATATCCGCAGGAGAACCAAGGTTGCTGACATAGCACGAAGAATCGCCAAACTTGAGTGGCAATGGGCAGGGCACATTGCTCGCAGAACAGATGGCCGTTGGGGCCGTTGGGGCCGAAAGGTTCTGGAGTGGCAACCGCGTACCGGAAGAACAAGTGTTGGAAGGCCCCAAATAAGGTGGACCGATGACCTGGTGAAGGTTGCGGGAATCCGATGGATGCGAGACCTAAGGACAGTTCATTGTGGCGACATTTGGGAGAGGCCTATGTCCAGCAGTGGACGTCTATCGGCTGAAATGATGATGATGATGATGATGATGATGATGTAATGTCGTAACTCTGTTGAACAATGAGCCCAATTTGTCCCATGGTCCTTTATAATTTGATTTCAATAGAAACCTATTTATAGATAATATCCACACAATACTTGTGTTTCCAAAATTTCTAGAGAAAGATGTATAGAAACGTCGTAATCGCATGAGGGCGGTTGAATGAAAAACAACCACGCTTTACTAGAAACAAAAAGCCTACATTATAATAATATGTTTAATATCAAGTACATATTTTATTTCTCAGAATTGAGAATAAGTTGGACACAGGGTATTAGTTGGTAGATGATGTATTTTGCACGCCACACACGATCCCGTTTGCCACCAAGTTTGCAGTGCGCTTGAAACTTGAACTATTTGTATAAACTAGAGCCTATCGGTATTTTACAGGTTGCATTTTGGAGTGTGCGCGGGAATTGCATGACTTGATTCCGCCATCTCCTTTCTACCATCGGACAACCCAACGTACGGCGAGTATCCACCCTTACGTTGTTGAAACTTCAACGGTCCGGACTAAACGTTTCGTATCGTCGTTTATACCGCGTACATCGAAGGACTGGAACAATTTGCCTGCTGCGGTCTTCCCGTCCAACCATAATTTAGGTGTCTTCAAGGCTAGAGTGAATAGGCTCTTAATAAACTAGTGCGCCTCACCATCAATGATTGCATCGCTGCTTACCATCAGGTGGGATCGCAGTCAAGCACTGGTTTAAATGAATTTAAAAAAAAATACTTATTACTATGCATGACAAATCTACTTCTCATGCATACTGGTAGCCACACACGATCCAATTTACCGGACTCCGCTTCAAGCACGCTGCAAACTTGACGGAAAACTAGATCGTCTAGGGCGTCCATCAAAAGCACAGGGTCAAACTTTTTATTAAAAAAAAGAAAACAGAACTCCCCCTCCAAGTTTGTCTATTTGGCTGATATACTCTTAACGCTATGGTTGTAGAATCTGCACGCTGAACGCAATGATGAGGTAAGTAGCAAGACGGTGCTGCGTCACTTGTACACTCGACCATATGATTTAATGCTTGATATTCGTGAATGTTTGTATGTTTTTGCTTATTCTGCTTGTTTGCTGAATTTTCTTTCAAGCTGACGGAATTGTCACATTGCCCCAATGGTAATGGGACAATTCCGTCAGCTTTCGAAGGTCCTAATTTTTCTTGAAAGTTTGGTTCGAACGGCAGCTCAACAATGTAGCGCCCTTTTTCATTGCGAGTTGTTGTATTCTTGTAGTGTTGTAAGCAATCCAAATCGTCCTGTGACATTTTTTGAATGTTCTGCTATGTCTTCAACTATCCAAAATTGTTTGATGTCGTCGATGTGGTTTATCACCAGATTAGACTGGAATGTTGTTAGCACGTTTCCGCATAAAATCCAGCCTAGATGTGTTTGTTGTGCAACTGGTTGCGATCTTTCGTGCCTGATGACTCCTTCTTGTATAATGTTGGAATGTACCTCGGCCCCAAGTAAGATATGATAATTATGACTCCTTTGCACCGGCCACGCGGAAATAGAAGCTTTTGTGCTGCTTTTTCCGTTATTAGGGATGTTTATGACCCCTGATCAATTAGTGCTCGTAAAGATATCAGGAACCCGCCATGTGCTTGCACTTTGATCAATGCTGTGGCAAGCAGAGTTTCTGATACATCTTCTTGTGACAAATGGTTGATGCTGTTGCTTGTTGTTTTCTTGCTGCCTGCTCTGCCGGCTCTGCTTTCCACCTTATTTCTAACATTTTTAAAGCATCTTCAAACTTCCAATTTTCTTTTAGAAGGTCCATGTTGATGTTTGCTGTGGTTCTTTGGAACGCCTTGATATTGCTTCTTTGTTTGCGTAACATCTCCTCTGTTTTGCAGTTGCTCGCGGTGTCTGCTACCTCAGGTACTTTTATAGAAAAAAACGATTGGATTCCGTGTTTGGTTCCACCTGCACCTGACTCTTGAGTGAGTTTCGGCTCCGATTCGGCTAGATAACATTATTATGAGGCACTTAGGTAGAATGGACAGCAAAGTTGATATATGAAACAAATTTTCGATCACCTCCACTCAAGAAATATCAGAGATAAAACATGTTTGTCAGCGTAAGTTTCTGGATAGATCTAGTTATGTGAACAAAAATGTCAATAAGCTTTCAGAAAGCTTGTCCAGAAGATATTTATAAAATTATCAATTTGCTAAGTTGTGAAAAACCCGCAGCTGTAGATAATATAAGGGTTAAGGAAATAAAGCCTTAATATGCCTTATTTATCAACTTATGTCTAGAGGAAGGTCAATACCCGGAACTATTAAAAACTGCACTGATAAGGCCTATTTTTAAGCGAGGCGCACATACACATTACTCGAACTATAGGCCGATAGCTATACTTTCAGTAATAAATAAATTTGTGGAAAAGTTTATTGCAGGCCAAATAAGTATGTTTTTGGAGAAAAATAATATCTTAACAAATGCCCAACATGGTTTTAGACGTGGTAGGAGTAAGGCTACGGCTCTGGCGCAGTTCTCTAACGATATCAATGAGTATTTAGATCAGCGGAAGCAGGTGGTGGTGGTCTATATTGATTTCAAAAAAGCATTTGAGACCCTGGAGCACCACCAGCTGCTTCAAGCTATGGAGGAGTGTGGGGTTGCGGGGCCACTTAATACTTGGCTTCATGCGTACCTCGCAGGCCGAACGCTGAGAACTGTGGTCGATGGAGTAGTCGGGGAAGCTAAACCTATCACCTGTGGTGTGCCCACCAGATCGGTCTATGGTCCGGTTGGATTTATTATGCATGTTAACAGCATGTGCAATATGGTGCAGAACTGTCATATATGTATGCAGATGATACATGTCTGGTGTACGCTGATAACGATAATAGAAAATAAAATTCAAGCCGATTTCACGAATATTATAAGGTGGGCACACGATAACGGAAAACTTATTAACATAAACAAAACAAAATGTATGCATATACGCTCATCTAATTATAAAAATATTGGACGCTCGCCGCGCATTGTAGGACACAGCTATGAATGTCTGCATAGCGTGTACGACGACAGTGTCTCACAGTGTGAGTGTGTGGCTATCGAGGCGGTGGAGGATTGCAAATACTTAGGCCTAATAATAGACACCAATTTCTTGTGGAAAACGCAAATTATAAACCTTTGTAATAAATTACGATCGGTTCTTGTAAAATTCCACCACCTCAGTGTGGTACTGGACACGGCTACTTTGTTTGTTATATACTATGCGCTGGTGGGTTCGCTGCTTTCTTATGGACTGGCATGTTATGGACGAACGTTTAAAACATACTTGGACAAGATTAAAGCCTTACAAGATTTATAAAAAAAATTGCCGACAATAAAACCAAACTACGATGTAAAAGAACTAATTATGAGAAATTGTTTGTTGAGTGTAAAATCCTGCCGGTACACGAGCGGGTAGCGCTATTAGTTGCGTTAGATCATTACTGCCACCAAGAGTACAAAATCAGGACTGTACAATTAAGGCCTCGAAGTAAAAAACAATGTAAGACGTTCGAAGTGCCCACTTGCAATAATTACTATGGACAAAGATGCGAAAAAAGTTTAGTTCCAACAATATTAAACAGTCTACCCGCAGACATCGAAAGTGCGTCAATTTCCAAACGGGTATTTAAATATAAAACGACGAAATATTTCCTAAGTGTACTCAGTGAACGCATGATAGTTTCCTAAAGTATAATTTAATATTTTGTTATGTAAATTGAATTTAAATTAAATTGAATTTACTTGGATTGGACTGGATTGAATTGGATTGAATTTAATTGAATAGATTTGAACTGAATTGAATATGATATTTCTATGTAATGACTATGTTTGCAATATAAATAATTTAATAACACAGGAGCTACGTCTGCCTACAAACTGCTATGCAGTTTGGCCGAAGTATTAAGAATTGTCTAAAATACAAATAAAGCATTTTATTATTATTCCGTTTATTCATTTCATTCTAACATATAAATTATTTTTTTTAAATTTCAATAAAAAAAAATAAAAAAAACATTTAAAAATATAAAACATTTAAATATTTATTATTATTAAACATTCATTTATCTCAGCACCCTAAGGTCCTGGACCTTTGGAAGGCGTACGAAGAGCCGAAACCAACTCGCAGAGGCCCTTTTAGACGCTTTTAATGGAAAGTGGTACAAACCGGTGATTATCCCTGTACGCACTATGCTAGTGCATCCAAGGACAAACCCCGGTTGGTGGGAAACTATTGCGACATATGGGAAACTAAGATACAAGGCTATGGTTTTATTATTATCTTTATTTCATTTACATAAACATATTAGTTACATTTTTAAATATTTCAAAAATAAAAAATAAAACATTTAAAAATATAAAAAAACAGTATCCCACCGGTATCGGGAACAGGGTCCAAGCTACCGGCGGTCAGGGCTCCAGAGAAAGGAACCTCCTAACAATGCGAGCCGTGTCCAGGAGTACCGCTTTCTGAATCAAGCCCTTGATCCAGTCGCCTAACGCGAGCCTCCTAAGGTGTTAGTCGAGGCTCTTGGCTATTAAGCCATTGCCCGACACGACTATCGGTACAATGATCGCCGAGTCCACATCCCACATGTCGAAAACCTCGCGAGCCAAATCAATATACTTGATTTGTTTATCTTTCTCGGCTTTCACGAGGTTCTCGTCATGCGGAACGGATATGTCAACAATCATTGCACGCCTCTCGCTTCGGTCCACCACCACTATATCAGGCTTATTGGCTACAATAGTCCTGTCAGTGATGATGGACCGATCCCAGAACAAAGTGATATGACCATTATCAAGAACTGGATCGGGCTCGTACCTATAGTACGGCACTTCCGATTCCACAAGAGAGTATTTCAGAGCAAGTTGCTGATGGATAATCCTGGCTACAAGGTTGTGTCTATGCAAGTACTCTCCGTTAGCTAGACGAGAACAACCAGAGATAATGTGACGAATTGATTCTCCCGGACGGTGACATGCCCGACATATGTCAACCGTGCCGTCCTTCACAATAAATCTCCGGTAGTTATTCGTCATGATAACTTCGTCCATAATTGCACAGACAAAACCTTCGGTTTCCCCAAAGAGGTCACCGGAACGCAGCCAGGCTACGGACGCCAATTGGTCTACATCGGGCCCGTGAAGGGCCCGGAAGAAGCGTCCGTGAAGTTCCTTGCTCTGCCATACTTCCCTGCGATCGTTAGTGTCACGCACTACCGGTTTGCGCCAGTTCTCATTAGCCAGGGAGAGCGGGGTAAGTCCCTTGTCCACTGTCACTACATCTCGATGCATACCCAAGTCGGCAGCTAGGAAATATTCCCTGAGACTGCATACCTCGCGGTTGTGTAGGGTCTTAGCATTTAAAAAACCTCGACCCCCACACTTCCGCGGGATATACAATCTCATCACCGACGATCGTGGGTGACGCATTCGATATGCAGTCAGCAGTGTGGGGACCTTCCTATCCAGGGCGTCAAGTTCCGTTTGAGTCCATTTGAGTACGCCGAAAGAGTACATAAATACCGGTATGACCTAACCGTTGAAGGCGCGCACCTTGTTTCCGCCTGAAAGAAGGCTATTGAATACCTTCTTCAGGCGTCCAAAGAAACGCTCCTTCAACGATTGCTTCATGTCAGTGATATTGATGCCTAGAGCTTCCGACATACCCAAATACTTAAAGGTTTCGGTTGGAGAGAGGGATCTCAGGTTTATGAAATCCGTGAGTTGAGTGCCCACGGATTCCACAACCTCCCCTCGCTTTACATGCATGACCGCACATTTGTCCACACCAAACTCCATCCTGATGGCACTACTGAAGGTTTCAGTTACCTTCAGTAGCTCCATCAGTTGCAGATTGTTGGGGGCAAAAAGTTTCAGGTCATCCATGTAAAGTAGGTGAGATATTACCTGACCACCTCTCTTCAACCGATAGCCTAGACCTGAATTCTCCAGCAGTGTGCTTAGAGGATTCAAGGCTAGGCAAAACCAAAGTGGACTCAAACTATCTCCCTGGAATATACCTCGCTCGATCCTTACAGGTTCGCAATTATTATTATTATTATTATTTTATGTATCAGTATATCTCGGAATTCTGAGATCCCGGAACTTTGGAAGGCGTACGAGGAGCCGAAACCAACTCGCAGAGGCCATTTCACTTTTAATGGAACGTGATACCAACCGACGATTATCCCTGTACGCGCTATGCTAGTGCACCCAAGGATAAGATATATGGAAAACAAAGACTATAAGGCTATGGTTTTTGGAATATTAATTGGACTGGTTACCAGGAACTATGTTAAGACTATGGCCCCTGCCTGAACAATGTTATTAATATCCATCGATAAAAAGGCAGAGGGTGACTTGCACACTCAATAAATGGGCCCCCGAAAACGGCCGCTAGCACGAAGTGACGTATCAACAAGGAGGTAACATATCCTGAGGTGCTTGAGGGATGGAGAGGTATACCACGGCTATCAGGACAATACCGGAAGTACGGTCAAGATCCCTACCAGCACCTTACTGGATTATACATCCTTCTCCCGAGCACGTTTGCTCTTGCGAACCTCCACTCAAGCCAGCCAATAAAGACAAGAGAGAGGTGGGAGCTTTGTTCCTCGTCAGTATTCACAACAGCCGGCCAATAAAGGCAAGCCGGAGATGAAGAACAAGAATTTTCCCGGGAGATCGGGTCCGTGGGGTCGCTAATGCCCAACAGTTCGCCACAAAACTGCCCTGCGGAATTATTATTATTATTATTTATGCCTAGCCCTCTCTCACTCCAGAACCTTGAAGACATCCTCCATTGCGGCCGTGAACAGTTTCGAAGAAATGACGTCTCCTTGCCTTAAACCCCGCTGCAAGGTAGGTTTCGAGGTCTGGTCCTGAAGTCGGACTGACATGGTGGCGTTTTTGTATAAACACTTCAGCACTTCGATGTACCGATAGTCAATCTGGCACCGTTGGAGAGACTGCAGTACAGCCCAAGTCTCGATCGAATCAAGGCTTTCTCGTAGTCCACAAACGCTAAGCAGAGAGGCTGATTATACTCCTCAGTCTTCTGTATAACCTGCCGCAGCGTATGTATGTGGTCCACGGTGCTGAAGCCTTTTCGAAGTCCGGCTTGTTCGGGAGGCTGGAAGTCGTCGAACCTGCGCGCGATACGGTTCATGATGACTCTGGAAAACAGCTTGTAGACATGGCTCAGAAGTGAGATGGGCCTGTTATTCTTAAACAGGGTATTGTCACCCTTCTTAAAGAAGAGTACCACCACACCTCTGCTTCATGCCTGTGGCGTTTTTCCCTCGAGTATGACGGAATCGAACAACTTCTGAAGGGCCTTTAGGACCGGTTTTCCACCCGCCTTCAGGAGCTTGGCCGTAATTCCGTCCTCACACAACACCATGTTGGTGTTCAACTGCTTCAGAGCCATCCTAATCTCGTATAGGCTGACGTCCGGGATATCTTCTTAAAGTTCTTCGAGCTGTTCTTAAATTGACCTTCAAGCATCTCCGGTTTAGCACTATACAATTATATCAAGACTGTAAGGTCATGACAGTTAGACAGCTCTTTGTGCTCAACACCATCCTGCGCAAGCATGGTTCACTGAATTCTGATATTTCATGATAAATTTCCTGTCGTTACGTGTGGCTACTATTTGATCTTGTATCGCTAGCATAAAACCCTCAGTCTCTGGAAGCAATTCGCCTCGTTTGAGCCATCCGTTCGACAACAATTTATCGACGTGTAGCTGGCTCAGGGAGGCTCGGTGTCTTCCATGAAGGGCTTTTTCAGACCATGCTGCAATTTTTTGTTGTGTACTTGTAATGTGTTCATTTATTTGCGTGTTCCTATTTTGGAGATATAGTGGCGTAAGCGTGGCGTTTTTTATCTATGTCCGATATCTGTTTGTGTAGTAATGAATTTTCTGATTTATAATGGAAGTACACTCTCGAGTAAATTTATCTGTTTATTGTGTAAATTCTGGATGTCCATCAGTCCCCTTCCTCCTTCTTGGCGAGGCAGTGTAAGTCGTTGTATGCACGATTTTGGATGGTGTTTTCTATGCTTGGTAATGAGTATGTGGACAGTACCTACGCTGTAGTTTTTTGATATCAGTCTTTGACCATTTTATAATTCCGAAAGAGTATATTATTATCTTCGGTATAGTGTCGAGTCAATCTAGCTCTTGGGTCGTTTGCTAGATTTGCAGTGGGTTCGGAGATTGACGTGTACAACTGTCCATAAAAAGCCTCGATCTCTCCCAGAAGCTCCGATTTGGCGGATATGACTCTCCATCATCGGTCTTCAGTTTCGTGAGCTGGCTCTGCCCAATCGACAGATCTCGTGCAAATACTTTAGAGCCCTTATTCCGCTCAATCGCAACCTTAATCTTCTAGGTATCAAATCGGCGAAGGTCGTGTTTCATAGACTTTGAGATCCGTTTATTGAGCTGCCAGTATGTGCACGCATCCTCTGAAGACTGCAAAGTTATCTCACGCCTCTTCTTCATAAGCTCGAGAGTTTGATCTGACAGCTTCTTGTTCTTATTTGTACAGTGAGTCTTGAAAAATTTAGACCCGACCGTATGGACAGTGGGAACTGTCCATACGGTCGGGTCTAAATTTTTTCGAACCCATCGTTATATTCGTCCACGGAGCTTTCTAGGCACTCGAAACGATTGTGGAGTTCGAGCTGAAAGCTCTCGGAGTTTTGGATCTGGATCTGTGCTGGGCGGAGCGTAGACTTCACCAGTCGAGACCTTTCAAGCTTCATATTGATATTCAATGTGCCTCTTACCATGCGGTGATCACTTCCAGTTTTCACCGAATTGATCACGGAGACATCATTGAATATTTGCTTCTTCATCGACAGAATAAAGTCAATCTCATTTCTAGTTGCAACGTCGAGACTTTGCCAGGTCCACCGTCTATGCTCACGTTGAAGAACGAGTTTATCATGTAGTGTGTGCCCTCCTTCTCCATAAAACTAGCCAGTAGGTGACCCCGGTGATTCCGACGTCCAAATCCAAATTGCCCCACTCTCAGCTCGTCACCATCTCGTTTGCCCAGTTTCGCGTTGAAGTCCCCCATGACCACGGTGAAGTGAGTCTTAAAACCATGCATGGCTCTGGATACATCTTCATACATAGTTTCTACTTCGTCGTCGGGGTGCGTCGAGGTCGGGGCGTAAACCTGTATGACCTTCAGCGAATATCTTGGCGATACTCTGAGTATAAAGTACACCACCCTGGTCGACACACTCTCGATCTTCAACTAATTGTTCACAAGGGTCTTGTGGACGAAAAACCCGACACCACCCTGGGACTGCTGGTCACCCTCCCGAAAATAGAGCAGGTTACCGGATTTGAGGATTATCGTGTCCTCCCCCTGTCTTCGGACTTCAGATAATCCAATAATACTCCATCGCAACCTGCTCAATTCTTCCTCAAGTTCGGTTATCTTCTCGTCGGTCCTCAGTGTACGCGTGTTATATGTTGGCCTTTCAAAAGCTCTAAAGATTTTTGTGTATTGGGGACGTGGTACTTGTCGCGGATATTATCCTTGCGATTTTAACACTTTTACGCTAAAAACTGTTATTAGAAATACGTCTACGCTCTATACAAATCTCTACTGCACAGCAACTTTTAAGATGGGGTCTTATCACAGACTAGGACAAAGCATGCCTCGCCTGGAAGGTTCGTGTGAACCAATAACGTCCCTCGCCTTTTAATTCCCTTCGTCTTTTGTTGGCCGGATCCGAACAACCGACCGGTCACAATATTAATGAACGCAAGACTGCATGTGATATAGTTTAATTTAGTGACCACTAATACCTAACTAGTTTAGATTTAGTTCATAACTGGTCAGTTAGTTAATTAATAACTTACCAGTTATGAACTAAATCTAAACTAGTTTAGTAAAACTGAAAGTTCATATAACTGAGATGTTGCGATTACTGAAGTATTTCACTGATGGAAAATAACAACTTCGTCGTCGCCGAGTGTCATAAGTAACTATAGTTTATGGTGAAATGAATTTGTTTACACCATATTTTATTTATTTGGCTCACCAACAATTGACTACTCATATACAAAGATATGAGATACATCAAAAGATTCAAAGATTCAAAAGCATTTATTTCAAATAAACCATTTACAGGCACTTTTGAAATGTCCAGAAGTCAGTCAGTCAGAAAAAATGATGCTAATTGCACATTCCAAAGCGTAGATCTCTATGGAGAAGAATGTGCAAGAAACTCCATGGACACTCTTTTCAATCATGTTTTGCAATTACAAATATCTCTGTTACATGTTTCTTGTCGCTATCATGTGAGAACAATGTCAATAATGTAAAAATAAAAACTAAATATAGATATTAAAATAGCAACTGGCAGCTAAAAGATGACCAGTCTCAACTGACAGCGCCCGTTCACGGACCTGACGCGAATATTAGCACCACTCAGCTCAACCATTTTGAAGGGAACCGAATGATCCAACACACGCGCCACCATCAGTGAGAATCATCAAATAAACTTATAGACTAGTATAGCAATTCCTTACAGGTAAGCACAACATGCGTAACGTTATTGTTATTAAATAGTGCCTACTTAAAACTAAGTTACTCGCCGAACATAATTACTACTTATTAAATAACTAAATTATTTGAAACTCAAACTAAGTTATCACACTAATGATTTTAAATTGTTTCATATAAAAATAATTTTAAACCTACTAAGTGAGTCAGATATAAAAATAATTTTAAACCTACCAAGTTAGTCAGAGTGGACATCGATAAGATTATTGCAGCTGTTCAACAATTTACATAGACGCGTGATGGGAGAATCAGCGGCAACGACGGTTCTACGAAGAGAAGGACGTAAAGGGGTTGTAGGAGTTTTTAGTTACGTAGAGTAGTTAGTTACGTGGACTTTTCTTAGGCACACGGATTTGGATGCTGTTCAACAATTGGGGACAATCAATTTTACACCTCAAGTTAGTTGATTAATTTTACAACAATATTTATTTAATCTCTACTGTATGGTGTCGGACGTAAAGAATAGCACCATCCCATTTCTTCCCGTGGGTGTCGTAAGAGGCGACTAAGGGACATTTTTGAGACTGTTAAGCACCTCAGGTCACCGCGTGGCGGCGGGTAAACCACCAGCAACAGCATTCCCAAGGAGGGTTAGTGTCAGGCAGGCGGCCGACTGTAAAACAGTAGCCATATCTTTTGCAACATGTTGAGTATAAACGGAATGCGCGATGGGTTAGGGCGTACCCCACAGGCGACGCGCAGGGGCAGCACCGGGCTCCTGTGGGAAATGGACTAGAGTTGTTGCACCATCCCGGGCGGGGGCAACGTAAGAAGCTAGCTCGGGAAATGAGATTGAGGTATGCAAGTTGGAATGTACGAACAATGACTAGAAGGGCCAGAGAGTTAACGGATGTATTAAAAAGAAGACGAATAAACGTGGCTTGCTTACAAGAAACTTTGGAGGTATGCGGAATGGAGAGTAAGTCCGGCAAACCTCCTTTGAAAAGGGAGGATCCTCCGGCCAGATGGGATGTTATGTCTGATGGGCTACTGCCTGAAAGCTTGAGGAAGTGATGATGACGTCACGAAGTAGTGGCTGCACGAAAGCTGCGCTGACGTTCTTTGTCGAGGGTCACCAATTTGGAGGTATGCGGAACAGAGAGTAAAGTCCCGCAAACCTCCGTTTTAAAGGGAGGATCCTCCGCCCAGACGGGAGTTATGTCTGGCGGGCTACTGCCCGACAGATGATTTCGGGCTGTCGTTTATATTCAAATCGCGCGGAGAACTATGATTGCGTGATGCAAGATTAGTTCTTATGTGACGCCATAGATGTAGCTACATCACTCCCCCCCGGAGATCGGAGATCGATAGTTCTTGATGCTTCATGATGTGTGCCAGGCCAGTGGTAGGTTGGTTCCAGTGGGTCGGAACCGAATACCGCATAGTTCTCGGTGAGTCGGAACTGTCTGCGGTGATGCCCCAGTGAGTCGGGGTGGTGCTGTCCCAGTGAGTCATGATGATGCCCCAGTGAGTCGGGGTGATGATGTCCCAGTGAGTCGGGATGATGCTGCAGGCTCCAGTGAGTCGGAGTAGTGCTGCTGGCTCCAGTGAGTCGGAGCGGTGCTGTGCGACGTAGGGCTTGACTACTGGCGTCGACCAGGAGAGGTTCTTCGTAGCTCTTCGTGTGACTGGCCGAAGGTGCAGTGTGCTTCGCCAAGGTCGCTGATGAGGCTGAGGGTGATGACCAGCCTCCGACCAGACGGGTGTTATGTCTGGTGGACAGCTGCCCGATAGATGGTTTCGGGCTGTCGTATATATTCAAATCGCGCGGAGAACTTTGATTGCGTGATGCAGGATTAGTTCTTATGTGACGCCATAGATGTCGCTACAAAACTAAATGGAGAGGAACAAAAGCGAGAGAATTTGGTGAAGGATATAAGTTTTATTACTGTGGAAGTGATGGTAAAAGAAATGGTGTAGGAATAGTGTTAGACAGCAAATTGAAAGAAAGCGTGATGGAAGTAAAAAGGATTAATGATAGGCTCATAGTTGTGAAGATTATGTTAGAGAATGTAATGTTGAATGTAGTTAGTGTGTATAAACCACAAGTAGGATGCGATGAAACGGTGAAAGAGAGGTTTTGGGAGGATTTTGATAGAGCTTTAATGGCCATCTCTGTACATGAGGAATTGAAAGAAAGAAAGAAAAGAAAGAAAGAAAAACTGTTTATTCGCGCGAAATGACGCAATCTTAAAACTAGCAAACAAACATTGTAAAATGATAGGGAAGATATGCGTCACATCCGCGCAAAACGGCCTAACGCTCAGCATAAAGTTGTGGCCTCACACATTATGCGTTAAGCTCACAGCGCTGGTTTTCAGCGTGGGCCGGTGGCGGCGTCGACATAAAGACGCCCGAACGGTGCAGTGTACAACAAGATTTGGATAGAAAAAGGAAATACATATGAATTATAAATTAAAAAGAAAAGAAAATTAAACTAAATAAAAAAAAATAATAAAAATAAATAAATAACGTGACAAATACATTAATATAAAGTGGCAACACCACGACGCGCCCGAGCAACTCGTTATTATAATCTGTGGCATAGACCACAGACGCTACTACGTGATTGGACGCGCTCGCGATGCTGTTCGACAAAAGGATATGACCGAATGTGACGAAAGCTATGATGATTTAGGAAATTCAAATAATTCTTGTAAAGTACTATGATGGTTCATGTTTGTGCAATGACAATGTTTTAAAGTATTTGTGACGGGACTTGAAATTGGATGAACTCAAGAGAAGCGAACACGGGGACAGGTAAGATTGATCAAATTGTTCACTCACATTCACATTGCTTTGTGGAAAATTCCAGGAACAGATTATTATGAAACATGGGACGAAATGAATAAATATAATTAGTTTGTCTGTAATTAGATTAATAATGGATTACCAAGTCAACAAATAAGAATAGTAGTAAAAATAAAGTTATATACATTGTATTAGATGTGATCTAAATGTAAAAAGTGTAATGAAGATAATTTAAAAACGTATAATTAATATTTATTTTGTTTGTAGGTTCTTAGCATTATATTAAAATAAAAAATAGTATGGCAATGCAAACCGACAGCAGCGAATTGCATTACAGGGAAAAGACATTGAATACCAAGCCACAGCACCGCTGAAGATCCAAACCAAGTAATGCAGGTCATGACCCATAAGGTGACAAAAAGTTCATTGTTGTGAAAGTTGTGCTAGCAAGAGTAACTTTTTATGGTTATATTTAAATGATTGTATTGATTTCAGGCCTCGCATCGGTGGAGGAATATTATTCCAGATCTTCGTACCTGCGTACTTGAAGGAGCCCCTAAATGCCGCGGTTTTGTGTCGCGGCGCTGATAATGGAGCAACCACAGACCGAAGACCATACTTGTAGTGTGTTTGTCGCCAAGTAAGTTTTTCAAATAGATAGCGTGGCTTTTGGGTTGTTACAATGCCAAACAGTAAACTAGCCATTTTCAAGATCCTCAGTTGATTTATGTATGGAGTCACATGACTCCTACGTGGGACATGTACACAAAAGCGAACACATGCGTTCTGGATGCGCTGAATCAGTCTGTCTGTCCTAGCAAGCAAACATGGCCCATAAACAGTGTCACAGTAGTTGAGTTTTGATAAGATTAGGCTGTCAACAAGCAGCTTACGGAGTGGGGTGCTAAGATATTTTCGTATCCCATACAAAACCTTTAGCCTGTAAAAACAGTGTCTTAGTGCACTTTTTATATGGGCCTCAAAGCGCAGCTCTGGCTCCAGAATCAGCCCCAGGTTGCATGTCTTCTCTACACGCTCAATTTTCTCTCCCCCAATCATGACCTCAGGCTTGGCTAACAGTATTGCAGCAACTTGTTTCTTTGTACCCAGCACCATGAATTTCGACTTAAGCGGATTCAGGACCAAAGAGTTCCCCTCAGACCAGGCCACAACCCGAGCCAAGTCCTCATTCACCCTCTGCACAGCCAATGACGTGTCTTCTCCTTTAAAGGATATGTACAGCTGGATATCATCGGCATACATATGATACTTGCAGTTTATGAACGATCCAGTTACATCAGCGCTATAGAGGATGTACAGAAGAGGACCCAAAATCGATCCCTGTGGGACTCCTCTCGTCACAGGAAGCGGGGGGGAAGATATAGTTGATCCATCTTCCCTATGAACTTGCACGAACTGAGACCTATCAGTTAGGTAGCTATTAAACCAATCCACAGCGTCTCCGTTGAAGCCATAGTATGCTAATTTAGACAGCAGCAGATTGGTATTAATTGCGTCGAAAGCCCGTGAGAAATCCAACAGGACCAGGATTGATCCCTCCCCCTGATCACGTGCCTCCAGGATATTGCCCACAACATCAGCCAGAGCTGTTGCAGTACCTCTGCCCTTCCGAAAACCGGACTGGAGGTCTGGAAGAATGTTATTTGTTTCCAGATACTCAATAACTTTTGAGTACACAACACGCTCCAGGATCTTCGAAAGGCAGGGCAGGATGCTAATTGGCCTAAGATCCTTCATGTTGGCTGGGTCATTGGTTTTCGGGATAGGGCGCACCATTGCACGTCTCCACAGTTTAGGGAAGGTACGCGTCTCAATGGATCTGTTAATGATGTCAGTGATGGCTTGCAAGGTAGTTGGCAATGTGAGAGATAATTGATTGTTGGAGGTGACTTTAATGGACATGTGGGAAGAATGAGAGGTGTTTATGAAAGAGTACATGGGGGATGGGGTTTTGGAAGTCCGAACAGTGAAGAAAAGAAAGAAAGGAAGAAAAACATTTTATTTGGCGGAACAAGGCGCAAATTTAAAACTAACAAATTATAAGTACATTATGTTGAAGAAATACGCGCCACATCCAAAGGGAGACGCTGCTGCAATCCGCTACTGCATTTGACCTGGCAGTAGCCAATACTTGGTTCCAGAAAGGAGACGAACACCTGGTCACGTACAAAAGCGATAACCACAAGACGCAAATAGATTACTTCCTGGTTAGGCGTAACCAGCCAAAGCACGTCAAAGACTGCAAAGTGCTGCCAGGAGAAGACCTAGTCTCACAGCACAGGCTCCTGGTTATGGTGTCAGTAGTCAAGACACATAACAAAAAAAGCAAAGAGCGTCCTCCTCCTAAAATAAAATGTCATATGCTAGAGAAGAGTGACTGTGCGAAGAAATTGATCGAGCGAGTGGTGGACAAAATGATAGAAATGGGAGACATGAATGATCGAAGTATAAATAAAAGCTGGAATGAGATTGCTGAGTGTATTAGACATGCAGCGAAAGATATTTTGGGAGAGACGAGTGGAAAGGGTACAATAGATAGGGATACATGTTGGTGGTCGATAGATATACAGAATGTGTTGAAAAAAAAAAGATGAAATTTAAGGAATGGCAGCGTATAGATCCGGAAAACACTAGCTTAAAGTCTGCGAAAAAAAGTGAATATGATGCTTTAAAGAAAAAAGCCAAGAAAGCCGTGGCAATAGCGAGAGCAAAAGCACAGGACAAACTATACGACACACTGGATAGTCCGACAGGCCAGAAATTTCTATACCGGCTTGCTAGAGCAAGAGAGAGAAATGCGAGAGATGTTGGTCAGATAAGATGTATAAGGGATGAAACTGGAATGATTCTATCAGCAGATAATAAAATCAAAGAGAGGTGGAAGGACTATTTTGTAAGACTGATGAATAAGGAAAACAACTGGAATTGGATTTTAGAGAGCAAACCAGTGAATGTGGGTTTAGTGAGAATGATTAGTATGGATGAAGTCAGAATAGCTGTAAATGGAATGAAGAATGGTAAGGCAATTGGTCCAGACGGAATACCAGTTGAAGTGTGGAAGTTGCTGCGAGTGGATGGATGGATGTGGTTAGCTTTGTTCTTCAATAAGTTGTTGCGGGAAGAAGCCATACCTGATGAGTGGTGCAACAGTTCCCTGGTGCCCATCTTTAAAAACAAGGGTGATGTGCTTGAATGCAACAATTATAGAGGAATAAAGCTAATGTCACAAACTATGGAAGCCTGGGAGAAAGTTATTGAAAGGAGGCTAAGATTATTGAGATATATATTTTTATTGTGCTTTTGGGTACAATATCGACTGGTCTACACTTTTCTTACAGAATGTCTATTAATACTGTAAAATGAAAATATTGTAAACACCCACTTTTTAAAAGAGTAACCATGGAGTTTCTTGTCGGTACTTCTCCATAGGAAACGACCAATTTGGAACCGTGCACAAGCTTCTGACGTTTTATAAGTGCCCATGTAGGACTATGTGAAATAAAAAAATAATAAAAAAAAGAGAAGAGAGTGAAATTTCACAGAACCAATTCGGTTTTATACCTGGTCGGGGTACAACGGATGCCATTTTTGCTATACGCCAGCTGGTTGACTTCGAAAAGGCATATGACCGGGTACCTCGTGAGGTTCTGTGGTGGGCCTTTAAGGAGAAAGGTGTGCCTGGGAAGTATGTGCAGTTGATCCGAGCGATGTACAGCCAATGCAGTACCTTATTCCGGTCTACAGTGGGCAACACTGGTAGCTTCAATGTGGCTGACGGCTTACATCAAGAGTCGGCTCTCAGCTCTTACCTCTTCCTGATGATAATGGACGCTCTGACGTATACGTAACGTGACTTAGACGAATATCCAGGAAGAGGCTCCCAGGTGTATGCTGTTTGCCGATGACATTGTGCTGGTGGCCAAGAGTAGCCTAGAGGTCCAGAGTAGATTGGAGGTGTGGTGGCACAGTCTGGAGAGTGTTGGCCTAAAATTGAGTAGAATGAAAACCGAATACTTGTTCTCGATTTCGGAGGTCTCTGATCCTGTACCCTTAGCTCTCGCTGGAACGCCCAAACCGATCTGCTCCGACTTTCGATACCTCGGGTCGCTTATACAAGAAGATGGCGGGGTAGACCGAGACGTAAAACATCGGATCATTCGGATTTAGAATGGATGAAATGGCGACAGGTCACTGGAACAACTTGTGACCCACGGATGCCCCCCAAGTTGAAGGGTAAAATCTACAAGTCCGTGATAAGGACCTGTCATACTGTATGGATCAGAATGTTGGGCTGAAAAAAAGACAGATGAAAAAAGATTGCATGTAGCGGAGATGAGAATGTTGAGATGGATGTGTGGTGTGACGAGAATGGATAAAGTGAGAAATGAGTATATTAGAGGAAGTTTGAAAGTGGCGCCAGTGACTGAAAAGTTGTAAGGGAATCGTTTGTCTTGGTATGGTCATGTAAAGAGGAGAGATGAAACGCATGTTACTAAAAGAGTTATGAGTATACATGTCAAAGAAAAGAAAGTTAGTGATAGCATGACGGTTGACAGGATAGAATGGAAGAAAAAAAAATGTTGTGCCGACCCCAAATAAGATGGGACAAGGGCAGGAAGATGATGATTTATTTAATCTCTACTAATATAATAAAGCGGAAGAACTTTTTTTGTTTGTTTAAACGAACTAATCTCTAGTCGGATTGGAAAAATCATTCTGTATGGGTTGCCTAGATTTATAAAAAATGCTTTTGGCTATGTAACATCACGCACGGCGGCGGAACAAAGACGCGGGAGAAACCGCGGGGGACAGCTAGTGAGATGTACGAGTGTGATCTGAAAAGTTTCCGACGAGTCAATCGAGTTTTCAACGTGAAAAAAGCAGCACTCGTCAAATAAAGCTAGTGCATCTTCTGACAGTTACTCACGAAAGTTTGTCTTTCTGGACGCACAGTTGTTATTTGACAGTCGTTTGAGTAAGTCGATATGAGATGCGTAAAAAGAAAATCCTGTTTCACCAAGACAACGCGCCGTTTCACAGCTCAGCGGCGATACTATGGCGAAAATCCAAGAATTATAGTTTGAACTAGGTACTTGATCATTCGTCATACTTATCAAATCTAGCCCCAAGCGACTCATTTTTGTTCCCTCATTTAAATATAGCGCTCAGAGATTATAGAGATTTTCGTCAAAAGAGAAGACAATCGTCTTCCTTTGAGTTTAGTCATATTTATTTATTTATTAAAACTTTATGCACTAGTAATAAACACTGTACAAAGGCGGACTTAATGCCTTAGGCATTTTCTACCAGTCGACCTTAGGGTGGTGCAGGAACAAAACATGGTAGGTGCAGCTTAATGGTAAAGAAATAGAAAAGAAATACAATAATAAATATATACTTAGATACATACATACAAATTACCAATGTAAATTATGAAAAACGAATCCAACTAATCAACGCTGTGATGATTACACAAACTTCCTGCGAATGTGTTCACGTGCCATCACCTTAAAAGTGAACCGACTGGACGCCATCCTGATGATCAGCGGGAGTGCATTCCAAAGAGAGATCGCCTGGACAAAGAAGGAGGACTGGATAAACCCAGAGCGGTGTGTGGGACATCGTAAAAACGATTATTGGTCGATCGGAGATTTTTATTATGACCAGAGCAAAGAAATTGGATTTGAGAAGTCAAATAAGAAGGAGAAGAAGGTTTATCCAGAAAAGAAAACAAGGTAGTCAAGACTCTTAGCGCTCTACGCTGTCGATTTGATATAATTATGACTAAACTCAAAATTTTATAATTTAATAATATTTAATACAATACTCAACAATTTAGTATAACTTAAAATAGTAATCAATTATTTAATAATACAAGTATAGTAGTCAATAATGAAAAAATATTTAATATAGATATGTAAGTATACACCACTAGTAATACAAATACTTAAAGGGCTTATTAGAAAAGGTCTTGTTATTATTTAAGTAGTCTCAATGAATAATATTCATAAACAGCAATGTTATTAGCGTTTGTTTATATCCCAAAATGTCACTCAATTTATGGAAATATTGTACAGGCTATTGATTATGAATGAAAAACAATGGAAAAACACTGCGCATAGTATTTTCCAGTAGTAATTGTTATGAATAATTCATTCGATTACGAATTTACCAATTATGACAAATTTTCGTGGACAATTTTGGGATTTCGTTTTTTTTACTTTTGACTACATAAATATGATACTATATAGGGTACGGATAGAGCCCAATTTTTTTTGTACTATATAAAAAATACGGGTATATATATATATATTAGAGATGTTACGGAGTTCCGGCTTCGGCTCCGATATACCGAAACTTTCGGTTGATTTCACACCTCCGATTTCGGCTTCGGTTCCAATTGATTTGAAGCGGAGGTTATAAGTACCAGATCACCGGCCGAGATGCGCGCCGCGCGATACGTGCCTAGACAAACAGGTTTGTACTTATCGAGAAAAACCCCAAGCGATTTGCGCGAATTTACATTCATTTGTTGTTGTTTTGGTATCGATAAGGATCAAAGCAGTATGTTGTGGTTTGCCAGAGGAATGTGATTGTGTTTTACAGTGTCACTGGAACGATATTATTAGACAATGAAGCCGAAAGTAAGTTCAATATGGAAATACTTTGTTGATGAATGAGTACCTACGAAGAATTTTAAAAAATTAGAGAACGATAAAAAGAATACCATACAGCCCTCGACGTCGATGCCTATACAAGAGGCCAAAAAACAAATGACTCTCAAGGACTCTTTCTTTTACGTACCTATATAGTTCTTATAATTAAATTGTTTGTGTAAACATTTTTAGAAATGGTTTAAGTTGCTTTTTATTTGTGTGTACTAAGTACTTTCCATTTCTATTAAATCGTAGATAGGTAAAATTAACAATGATACAAAATATTGTCCATTTTAGGTGTGTAATAATTTCAATTGTGCAGTTATATAGGTGTCAGGGTTCATTTGGTGTCAGAGTGCAGGCCATACCTCTCTTGTAATGTTATCAGTATGGTTTGAATTTTCTGACTGTGTATTTTTTCAAATCGATATTAAAGAACAGAATAATTATAACATTGTTTTATTTATTTATCTGACCCGGCCTTAACATAGGTTCTCATTTGTCCCCTACACTCCATCCATGGTTCACCTCCGGTTCCGATTTCGGTTTCGGTTCCGGTTTCGGTTCCGTTAAAATAAATTTCAAATCTCCGGTTTCGACTTCGGTTCCGATAAGACCACCTCCGTAACATCTCTAATATATATATATGCAATTTTTTTAGTTGTCAAAAAAAAACAATCGTTATTTTATTTTTAGACAAAGATGCAATAATTTTGATTATGCAATGGATTTCTGCAAATTAAAATCTGTCATCTAGGTACTCATTAACAGAGTATTATACTTTCCCAGATTCAATATCGCTTTTGTTAAATCAAGTATTTCGTTTATTTCTTATTATGGAATTCCTAGGAACCATATTATAGATTTTAGGTGCCATTCCAAGAAAACTTTTCGAAAATAATGCAGTATTATGTGAAATGGTACATATCTCTTTGTTGCGACGTTTAGATTTCAATGTTTTAAACATATGAAAAATAAATTAGAAAAATTGCAGTTTCAAAAATGTACATACAAGGAAATGTTAAGAGTTTTTTTTAATAAGGTATACAGCTATCTATAGGTTTAAGTTTAAATACAGAGCGCACACATCTCTTTTAACTTTTTGAGTAGCGTAATAAGAGACACAATAGAAAGACAATGGCGCGTTAACGCCGGCGTTATTGCGGGGATCAACAGCTTACACAACCTCAAAAAAAAAGGAGGAGGTTATCAATTAGGTTGTATTTTTTTTTTTTGTCTCTCCGTCGTTTATGGACCGATTTGCAATTTTTTTTCCTCTTAAAGGATATGCTTCCAGATTGGTCCCATTTTTTCCAAATCCAGTTTTGATGATGGGATCCATGAGGAATCGAGGGAACTCCTCAAATATTATAGGCAACCTTATACTGATTTTGGTATTTTCATCGAGAACATAAGTGTTTACAGACAAAAAGTAACATTTGATGAAGTGGAACTGATGAAGAAGACCAGAAATGGCCAACGGAACTTCATACTCACATAGATATCACAATGAAGACAGTTAAGCGACTATGACAATACAAATAAATAAATGATTCTGAATAGTTTGAAAATGAAGATAGGCACCGGAACTCTGTAATTAATCAATGTATCCTAGCCGTGTTTGGGCTTATTAGAATTGTCATGAGATGCACTTTGGCTATAAGGTACTATCGAACTGATCTGATGATGGAGGAAGGTGGAAAGTAGACACAGGAACTTCATAATAAAACAATGTAACCTAGCAGTCTTTAGGTTAATTGGAATTGTCGTGAGAAATAATACTACATAACTTTTAAGTACCTAGATTTAAAATATTCCCTCTTATGCCATATCGATCTAATTTACTCATTTATTTCATGATTTACATGGTCAAACGCTTTGAACATATCCATGAGAACTGATGCAATATGTTTTTTTTTTATCTACATTACTAACAAATTCAGAAAAAAGTTCATATATCGCCTTTTTCTTAAAACCATATTGTTCTTTAGCAAAAATATTATTTAATTCAAGAAAAGAATGTAATGACTTATAAATAACTTTTTCAAAGACTTTAGATATTACTGAGAGCAATTGGACGGTAGTTTGAAACTGTAGCCTTTTTGTGCAAAGGCTTAATTAAAGTAGTTTTTAATGAATTTGGAAAATGGCAATGTTCTATGCATCAATTTATTATAAAACTTTTTAGTTATTTCATCATACCCCGCATTATTCGTGTTCTTTAAAAAATTAATAATTCTGAATATTTCTAAAGGATCTGTAGGTGTCATAAATAGTGACTTGTGATAATAATTTACAGAAGATACAGCACTAGTGCAATTAGTATTAGCAATTTGTAATATTGAACAGAATCTATAAAATAATCTTTAAATGCCGAGGAAATTTCTTGAGGGGTCACTTATTTGCTCATTTCCAACCACTATATTTTTAATGGGTTCAGGGGGAAGTTTCTTTTACATCTATTAATTAATTTCCAAGTTGCTTTAGTATTATTTTCTACATTTTTAACAAGTAACTATTTTGAGATTTTTGTGTCAAGTATCAATTTTTTTAGTATTTGTAAATAGACTTTTAGCGATTGTTTATTTTTTAAATTGAGCTATCTTCTATACTGCCAACAACATTTCTCTCTTTCGTTTACTGCAATTTCTAATACCTTTAGAGATCCAACATGGTAATCTATTGGAAGGATTTTTTTTTTCTTATGATAGGGAAACATAGGGGAACACCCAAATACTCCGAAATATTTTATTCCGAATTTCGGTTCCGATTTTCAAAAGTCCGAATTTCATAATACCTAAGAATTATAATGCCTATTATTAAAAATCACGAAATTTATTTTACCGAAATTCGTAAATGCGATTTGTTAGTTTTCCGATTTCCGTACGTTCGAAGAATCAAATGCTCGAAGGGTTCTCGGTCCGAAAAACGATATTCCGATTTTCAATACTTCGAATAAACTAAAAGTCAACATGTTGTGCTACAAAATTTAATGACAGTAACGAATCGCTGTAAAACCGACTTCACGCAGTCTTGTCTGCCCTACCCCTAGAGTGTAATTTAAAACTGCGTAGGCGCGGAGGGGTGGGGCGGCCTGCGAGCTGAGGAGCAGCCGAAGCTGCGGAGGTGAGCGTTAAAACCATCTGCGACGATAAGCTCGCCTGGGGCCGCCCAAACCCCGCAGCGCCAGAGCCGTGACAGAAACAATGCTTGCTGCATGTTGCATGCCTGCTTTCATGCTGCATGCCTGCTGGCATGTTGCATGCTTGCTTGCATGTTGCATGCTTGCTTGCATGTTGCATGCCTGCTTGCATGTCGCATGCTTGCTTGCATGCTGCATGTCTGCTTGCATGCTGAAATAAATCTCCTGCATGCTGGAAAAGGTATCTGTTATTAGTTTTTTAATTCTACCCCCTCATACTATACATAATATTAAACTTCTCTCTGACGAGCAATTATGTGTTTATTTGTCTTGTTATACAGTTTTACAAGGCGTTTTTATTTCGGAATTGTATAAATCGGTATTATAATAATCGGAATTCGTATTTTTGATGTTTCGAATTATCAATAAGTCGGAGTTTTTGTTATTCGATCTATTGAAACTCGGTATTTTGAGAATAGTAATTATAAACGTTAGGAATATTGAAATTTAGGAATTATAAAAATAGGAGTAATGATAAGTCGGAGTTGTTATATTCGGAATTTTGAACCATTCGGAATTATGAAAATCGGTATTTTGAAATTCGTATTTGTGACTGTCGGAATAAAGTTTTTCATATTTATGTAGTGTACCCGAAACATAGACCATAGAATAGTTTAAATAGATCAAAAAAATTAATAACTATACATTATATAAACTGAAAATAGTAATATGTACAAACGCGTATAAAAATAATTAATTGATTGAGCAACAAAACATGGGTGGTGACAGAATCGTGAAGCCATATACTCCTCCACCACGATAACGCATCCTCACTAAGGTAATAGAAGCCTATTTGAAGGCTTCAAATGATGAACTGATGACGCATCCGCCTTACAGCCCGGACCTCGCACCCTGCGACTTCTATTTGTTTCCAAAAATTAAAGACAATCTTATAGGCACACATTTTTCGAGCCCTGAATCGGCGTTGAATGCGTTCCAGAAAGCTATTGAAGAGGTTCCTAAAGAAGACCGGTCCAACTTCTGTGTACAGTGGTTTCAACGAATACAAAAGTGCATTTATTGCGAGGGAATATACTTTGAAAAACAATAAATGTACCGTAAGTCTTATATCTAGTCTTATTTATCACTTTCAGTATGCTTTAAGTATATTGTCGAAGTTTCTTTGCACAAGTCTGATGCCCTGTTTCCATGGACCTAGAAACAAGCCAACTCGCTATTCACACAGAGTGGTAGGATTCATTCGTACAGGTACCGAATCGACAATTAATAGGAATCGTCCTCGACTGCCGATGGGTCTTCGAGCCGCTCATTCAGCGGCTGGTCTCCAAGTTGATGAGCGCTGCTTACCCTATCTGGAAGAGCTCAACGCCTCCTGCCATGCCTGCTCTATGTGTTAATCATGCGGTTCATGGCCCTCTATAGGACGCCCGTGAAGGCAGACCACCTAACAGCCCGCAACACCGCAATACTGTGAAAACCGCAGATGCGCTGTTAGGGCGACCGGGGGTTATCGCAAGATCTACCAGACGACAACGCTATCAGACGGAACAACGCTCTGAGATCTGAAAGCGAAGGCTCTAGCGTCTCAGTACCGCTGGCAGAAGGAAGAGCTAGGGCATAATCATAGCGCGTTGGTTCTGCGGAAAATAGAGAGGAGTCAGACATAACTCTCTGTTCTTCCCAGACGACGGGTATCTAAGAGGATTTTCCAATATAACACAAGAGATAGGTCATGGTGCCCGAGGTGGTCGACTACTTCACCGAATTGATATTGATATGGAGCACCACTGCACTAGGACCACCCCAGACGCAGGCATGCCTACTATACCTAGCCGGGTAGCCGTAGAGCCTGTAGCTAGGGGCCCGACCCCCATTCACCCACAAAATGTTTGTGGGCACGCTCAGTAGTATTAGTGGACGTATTAATGAGGTTATTCCGTACTAACCAGCATAGCTGGGAGCGATCATCCCAGTTGGAAGAGAAAGAAGGAAGCCCTTCCAGAGGAAGATTGGTTCTGCGGTAACCCCTTTCACAGCACGGGCAAATCACGGCGGTTCGCAATTTAATCAGTGATAGAATTAAAATTCTTGTGGTCAAATGTTGAGTACAGTGGACCGAAGACAGGTACGCCGTCGACAGGCTTACACTAGAATTTTGCGGATGCCGACACCTCCAAAGCGAATGGGTATCGTAGCTTGCTGGCACGCTGAAGATGAACGTTAGAGTGCACCTAATAATTTGATCCAAGTGATGTTGCTGTTTCCGTCAAGGGGAAAAGTGGAGCAAAACAGCTTTATGAAAAGAGGGTAACAGACGTATGTAAAATAATTTTGGAAAGTCAGTCCGAAGAAATATTGTTAAATATTGTTAATTGTTAATGGTTAATTTTGGCGTCTATGAATAAAGCAAAACTGTCTTACAAAATTGGAGAACCTAGGAAGGAGATGCAGTGACCTTTTTTTTTAATTTAGTCTCTGGAGTTATTGCATTGAATTTTTCTAGGGTCGATTATCACTGGTCTACAAATTTTGACTTCAAAAAAGTATTCTTTAAGTAAAGTAGCTTTTTTTATTTATTTTCAAGTACTGAATACAAAAAGAATTAATATAAGTATATTAAAATTAGTTTTCCTTTTTTAAAAAATAAAACACTTTTTGCAAAAATTTACAGAAATGATTTTGTTTTTTCAATCATCACTAGAATTGCGACGTGGTTTCTCTCTTGTATTCTGCTTCCGTAACATCTCGAAAAACAGTCCAGCAATAATGAATTCGTATTCTAACATAGATTGTGAAATGTGATTTCATCTTTGTCAATGTGAGGTCGTTTTGGAATCGGATGAACATCACTGTGTAGCAGAGGGCGACTAGCCGAGGTTAGATTTGGATACACTATGGCATTCTTATTTTTTGAAACACCCTTTGTTGCCTTGTCTTTTCCAAAAACATGATTTTTCAGGCAGAAATAACAATCAGTCGCATGTACTCGGTTCTCGCCACTGCAAACCGAAATAATGTCTTTTTGCCACTCAGCCAATTTCTCAAACCTGTGGCACACGGATTGCAACAGAAATGTGAAACCCAGCTTTTAGCCTGGTGTTTTATGTTTTCGTTAAAATAGTAAGAATAGGCTTTTTTTATTGTAGGCGTTATAGAACACCCTTGCTTACTAAATATTTCTTCACCACAAATGTAAAAAAAAATATCGGAATTATTCAGACATTTTGATACATTTTGCTGAAAAATACTTTTGATAGACTTTTACATAATCAAAAAATTGATTATGATTAATTTAATAAATTTTTTTGATTATGATTTTTAATCATTAATCGTTAATCAGATTAACTTTGGGCCAACAGTGGTTTGAGTTACACTGTTCTGAAACGGAGCTTTTCTTTAAGCACCACTGACCTGATCTCTCCGTAGATTAGGGAGGCCTAATCGATATTCTTCTTTTACATGTGGACATCAATGTAAATTATAGGAATAATAGTGTAGTCGTTATATAATTTCCTTATATCAGAAATCAATTATGAGGGGGTACAAGGAATCCAAATTTAACCGCGAAAACAGATGAAACTAAACTAGAACATCTGAACGATACAGGCTCTAGCCACGCCATTATCTTTTAAATAAAACATAGTTATTAGAATTTCTATCATTCTCATACTTATCGAAAATTAATAAACAGAACCTGATTTATGCGACGGGGAAAAACTTAGAATTCAGCTAAAAGCTACGTCGTATATTGCGTATTACACTTTAGAAAAGGCAAAAAGTAGACTTGAAAATATTAAAACGTGCAGTAAAATAACGGAATCCCTGCAAACTATAAACAAATTAACTGACGGTGATGATTCTTGAACTTTACAGGGTCTTCTTATATTTTTATGAGTTCACAACGGAACTGTATCTATAGCGGTGCTGGGTGACCAAGAATAATAGTGTGACTGAGGTGAGGTAATAGGTCGATCGAGGCTGGTGGAGGGAGTCAAATGAGATGATTAAAGCGTGTGCGCTCTTTTAAAATATAAAGGAGAGGTCAAAAATGGGCTATTATTCCGAAGAAATTTGAACACCAATGTGTTATACCTTATAAGAAAGCTTATTTATTACGCTACTCGATCATGCTTAAATATGAATTTTTCAGTCCTCCGTTTTTGTAAAAAGCTGTAAAATGTTTTAGCAAAAACAAAACGCATATTTTTTTGATTATTTGTTCCTACACAATAGAATTATTTTAAATGTAGCTAAAATTGCCGTATCTATTAAATTCCTTAAGTTTAAATTATGATTTCAACTGCCGTTTTATGAAATAAGAACAAAAAATAAGTATTATCATGATAATGCAATATCAAAACGTGTGGAAAGAAGATCAAATCCGTAAATGATTGACATTTTGTCAACTTGACGTCTGACATTGAAATAAACACACACAGATACACTATACATCATTGAGATACACACACTGATACAAAGTTATACTGTCACGTCAATTATCACAGAGTTGCTATCCCAATAAAATGATTTATAGTGATACAAGTTTATATCTTTTCCACTTAACTTAAAAAAAAACGGTGGACTGAAAAATGTTATTTAAAACTCAAAAAAATCAAGATTACGCTCTTTCAGCCTGTATAAGTCAGAATGCTGTTCAATTTTTTGATTATTTTTAGCCCAAGCTCCATACAATTTTTGAACGTCTCCTTTGGTTTTTAAAGCACTAAACACAACTTGTTCACACAATAAACTTGTTACTTACTATTAAAGTAAGGTTTCAACTGCGCAGGTCCTTCGGGAAGCGGGGACAAAAGTTTCACGGCATACAATGTATGGCGTGAACTTAACATAAACGTAGTTTATGACGTTTCTGTATATGGTAGATGGGGCAGTGAATTGGCAGAGAGAGAGCCTATAAATTTCTTCAACTACTCTCGTATTCTCATTTGGTATCTCAGATACTATTATGAAATTGTTTTAGTCTTCACGAGTTTCAAACATTCTCTGTCATGAAGTTGCTTAAGGACGCGCGAACGTAGAGGCGGCGCGGGTCATTCAAAAACGTAACACAATTAGTAAGTAATCATAGAACCAATCTAAAATTTCTTTACAATATTTGACATAATTAAAGTCCTACAAATATCTACATACACTTCATCTAGATTTAAAGAGCATATGGTATGAATATATAGGTGAAATAAATAATTGTTTCTGCAAAAGTAAACTTTATTGTAGTTAAAAACATAGATTTTCTTCTATCTGCACTTTCTTGTGATCCCACCGACGCCCTGTGTCATGCTTATCCCAAAAATTTAAAAGTTACAAAACAAATTGACAAAAAAAAACACAAAAACCAAACTTTACTAACATCTAAAGTTATAAATTACAAGGTAGTTATTATCGTCAAATAAATGAACTGCAGACACACCGCACTAGTCGATAAAAGCCATCATATTGATTCCAACATAATCATGCAAAGCTTTTTATCCAGTGACTTTAAGGCTGAATGAACTAGTCGCGGGCTCGAACTCGCTGATGGGTGAGGCCAAAAATTGCGATGTCTCATCTGACATTGTGTCCGACAGCGATAATACCAAGTATGAGCAGTTCGACGCTAAATAATATGCACATCGTATGGTTCACACGCACACAAACACCGTTCCGAACTGAAATGAAATTAGACGGTGCGTAAAATCTAAGAGTAGTGCTTTGGAAAATCGAAAACAAATAAATTGTATAGAACTCTTCGATAATAAAAGTTTCGACTTCGTTTTCGAGATTTTATACGATTTTTGTTACTTTTTTACACTTAAAGTTGCGTTAAAATCATCAAAAAACAGAAGCGTTGTTAGCTCATAACTTTGTAACCGAAATTATTTTTGTTTTTTCTGTTTCCATACAGACAAAATTAAGAGTAAGATAAAACCATATCATGTTTTACTTTGGATGTACAATGTCAAACTGTGGAGTAATATCCCCCCCCCCCCCAAAGTTTGTATGGAAAAAGTGTCGACTAGTGTAACCTTAATGATTGAATCTTGAGGGCGCCGCTACAACCGAGTGTCGTACCTCTAAAAAGTTACGTAAAAGATCGTTTCCCTTACGAAAGATTTAATTCTAGGTAGTGGAACCAGACATGGGTCGTGTGAAAAATTAAAAACTCAAAACACAATAAATATTATTAAAATAATTAAATTGAATTTGCGTAAGAATTGTATCGAGAGGTGGCGGCACGAAGGCTCCGTCGTGCTGGAAAGGTGTTGTCTTCTGCAAAATACCGTATTTTGATGCTTTCTTACCGTGTCGGTGTCTGATATCTCATGATACTCGTGCACCTCGTCTGTCTTGGGCACGGCGCCGCTGTCCCCCTTGTGCGACCTGCCGAGCGTCGCGCTGCGTACCTATGAGTAAAATACTTTTACATAAAAATAATACCACGGTAAGTAATCTTATTGGAGTAATAGTAATTGATATTTTATTTAATGGTTTACAAGTGGTTGGTAAATCTATGTATATAAAAGGAGAAACTGACTGACTGACATATCAACGCACAGCCGAAACTACAGGGACTAGGAGCGTGAAATTTTGCACAAGGGTTTCTTTTATGACGTAGGCGAGCACTAAGAAAGGATTTTTCAAAATTCAGCCCTAAGGGGATGAAACGGGGGGTCTAAAGTTTATATGGAGAAACCCATGTCACGCGGGTGAAGCCGCTGGCGGAAGCTAGTCTATATATATATATATAAAAGCGAAATACCACTCACTGATTAATCACGAAATCTCAGAAACTATAACACCTACAAACTTAAAATTTGGCAGGTAGGTTCCTTATAGGGTGTAGACATCCGGTAAGGACGGATTTTACGAAACTCCACCCTTATGGGGGTTAAACAGGGGTTGGAAGTTAGTATGGAGAAACCTGTTTTACGCGGGCGAAGCCGCTGGCAGAAGGTAGTTAAAATATAAGAGTATGTGAGGCACTCGCTTACATTTGTTTTTAATGAATAATCGATAATATAATTAATTTAATATATTTCATAATTAATCCACAGCATAGTCGGCCTTATAGTGTTCCCACTGCTGGGACTCAGGCCTCCTCTCAAGGAGAGGGAATGGGCCGTAATCCACTACGCGGGCCCAGTGCGGGTGTGGATGTCACGTCTTCGAATTTTTGGTTCTAGGACATGCCGGTTTCCTCACGATGTTTTCCTTCACCGTTTTGAGAGCAGTGGTGATGAAATAAATTACAAAAAGTAATGCGCCTGGCTAACCCGCGACCTACAACTCATAAGTCGGGGCCGTTACCACTCGGCAACCACTGCTCGTGGCTCGCTCAATTAATCCATACTAAATGCAAAAGTATAATTTTTGTGAAAATAACAAATGTTTGATGAAAAGTACAACTATTATGTTGACGTATTCGTTTAGTAGACACAATTAAAGACCGAAACGCTTGTGAATAAAAAAGTGATGAATGTAAATTGATGGAGGGAGATGATTGGCAAAAGAAAATGGCTGGATTGTGTGAGGAATTACTTGAAAGAAAGGCGTTTGTTACGTGAAAGCGAATGTGACTGTTGGCTGGGGGAATGCATGAGTTGTGTTGCGCCGACCCAAAGTAACATGGACCAAGGGTAGGAAGACCTTGATATTAACTTCATTTGTTTACCTGGTCCGAGTCTGTATTTATAACATTTGAAAAGTATACACAGGCGCGATATCAGGTACTTATTGTAAGTTGTGCAAACAATAAAATGTATAGATTTTTACTTATTTTTGTATTGTTTTTTTTTTTTCTTTTTTGAATTACGAATATTATGTTAGAACAAAATAAACTTACCCCTACACTCCATCATCCAATATACCACAATGTCTCAAGACGAAAGTCTATGACCAGTGCGTGTTGCCAGTGATGACATATGGTTCGGAAACGTGGTCGCTCACAATGAGCCTCATCAGAAGGCTTACAGTCACCCAAAGGGCAACGGAAAGGGCTATGCTCGGAGTTTGAGTATGCTATGATCGAATCACAGGAAAACCAAGGTTGCCGACATAGCACGAAAAATCGCCAAACTTAAGTGGCAATGTGCTGGGCACATTGCTCGCAGAACAGATGACAGTTGGGGCCGAAAGTTTCTGGAGTGGCGACCGCGTACCGGAAGGCGCAGTGTTGGAAGGCCCCCTACAAGGTGGACCGATAACCTGGTGAAGGTTGCGGGAATCCGATGGATGCAAGACGCACAGGACCGTTCATTGTGGCGACATTTGGGGGAGGCCTATGTCCAGCAGTGGACGTCTATCGGCTGAAATGATGATGATGATGACCTCTACACTACACTGATTCACTTGCTCTCTCTTACTTCCTTCCTATTTTATTATATGTTCACATTTTATCAATAAAAAGAGTACTCGCTGTTTACCTTACTAAGAATACTTTTGCTAGCCGTCGGCTCCGATAATGTCCTGTGGTTATTCCGCCTCAAGCTCCGTGCATGATTGTTGTCACCTTATAACAAAAAGAAAACACAACTACGTCAATTTAAGACTAACTTTATCAGTGCAAATGCAGTTACAGTAAGAACTACTATATTTGTGTCGCGTATTGTTTAAACTAAGCCATGAGTGGGCATAAACTCAGATGTCATAAGTTTTGTGAGTCGAGTTACATCGGCATTCGTCGGCCGGCTGTAATAGAACACGGCTGTAATAGAATCTTCACAAAAGACGTATTATACTTCACACCAATATTGCACCACTGATCTTGTCGGTTGTTGTGAATACTGATTTGAAATAGTTAGTTTGAATTACAGGAAATTGTATCTAGAATTATAACTAGACTTCAACCTCGACACAATGCGGTATAAAGAGTAATTTTGCTAACCTTGCTAAACAAAGACCATGAATTTACCTTCCTTTCTTTCTAATTATTTTCAAGGTTCTGTACCTCAAAAGGAAAAAAACCAGGCAAGTGCGAGTCAGACTCGCGCACTGATGGTTCCATACAAACTTACATTATGAAAACCTTTCGATTCTCAAACTAAGTTAAAAAGAAGAAAGTTTGTTTTTGTGACGTAACTACAAATTTACAGTTTTCAGATATTTTTCCTTGAAGCTGTGAAAACATCAGACTTCTGAGTTCACGAAAAAAAAAAGATACGGCCATTTATGTCAAAAAGAACTTATATTTCGACACTCTCAAGGGAATCAAAATTCATTGGGTACTTCCCGTTGACCTAGAATCCTGAAATTTGTCATGAAGCAAGGTCTCATAAGCACAAGTATAGCAATAAATCTTAAAATAGTAAATTTTTTGTTACGTCACAAAAAAAAATTTGCGATTCTGAAAAATCTTCGAGACTCCATTGGGGATTTGAGTTCAATTCCCGAATGGAGTCTCGAAGATTTTTAGATTTACATAAGTAAGTTTGTTTGGAACCCTCAGTGCGCGAGTCCGACTCGCACTTACCTAGTTTATTGAACTTTTAGCACATGGGTAGATCATGTTCTGGAATAGCACATAGTTTACTTTTTATTTTGGTTAGTAAGGTCCATTGGAACTCACGCGAACGAAACCGCTGGCAGCAGGTACTAAATATTTAAAAAAATATAACGTCACTTTGACCAACCCTGTTGTTCAGAGCCGCGTATTACGCACAAGGACGCTCAAACTAGGTCCTTTATACATACATGATAAAAACAGAACGTCACTTTGTCCAACCCTTTTGTTCAGAGCCGCGTATTACGCTCAAGGACGCTCAAACTAGGTCCTTTATACATACATGATAAAAACAGAACGTCACTTTGTCCAACCCTTTTGTTCAGAGCCGCGTATTACGCTCAAGGACGCTCAAACTAGGTCCTTTATACATACATGACAAAAATAGAACGTCACTTTGTCCAACCCTTTTGTTCAGAGCCGCAAATTACGCACAAGGACGCTCAAACTAGGTCCTTTATACATACATGACAAAAATAGAACGTCACTTTGTCCAACCCTTTTGTTCAGAGCCGCGTATTACGCTCAAGGACGCTCAAACTAGGTCCTTTACACATACATGACAAAAACAGAACGTCACTTTCTCTAACCCTTTTGTTCAGAGCCGCGTATTACGCACAAGGACGCTCAAACTAAGTCTTTTATACATACATGATAAAAACAGAACGTCACTTTGTCCAACCCTTTTGTTCAGAGCCGCGTATTACGCACAAGGACGCTCAAACTAGGTCCTTTATACATACATGACAAAAAAAGAACGTCACTTTCTCTAACCCTTTTGTTCAGAGCCGCGTATTACGCACAAGGACGCTCAAACTAGGTCCTTTATACATACATGATAAAAACAGAATGTCACTTTGTCAAACCCTTTTGTTCAGAGCCGCGTATTACGCACAAGGACGCTAAAACTAGGTCTTTAATACATACATGTTAAAAATAGAACGTCACTTTGTCCAACCCTTTTGTTCAGAGCCGCGTATTACGCACAGGGACGCTCAAACTATGTCCTTTAAACATACATGACAAAAATAGAACGTCATTTTGTCTAACCCTTTTGATTTGTGCGGTCATTGCTGATATTCAGAGCCGCGTATTACGCACAAGGACGCTCAAACCAGGTCCTTTATACATACATGACAAAAATAGAACGTCACTTTCTCTAACCCTTTTGTTCAGAGCCGCGTAATACGCACAAGGACGCTCAAACTAGGTCCTTTATACATACATGACAAAAACAGAACGTCACTTTCTCTAAACCTTTTGTTCAGAGCCGCGTATTACGCACAAAGACGTTAAAACTAGGTCCTATATACTTACATGACAAGTCAACTTCTTCGAAGTCAGGTCTGTTGTTTGGTTTGTTTGAAGCCAGCATGGGGTACGGAGTGGTGCCCGAAGCACCTGTGAGGTGCGATGGCGAGTTCGGGTTGATTAGAGGCACCTGTTCCAGGTCTTCGGAGGGTTTGTACGGCGTCACGATCTGGCGAGGCGGCTGTAGGGAGAATATTAAATTAGGATAGATTTGACTTTACTGTACAGGCTGAAATATAAACAACCAAGGTCTTTGTACTCATAATTATGTACGACTTTCACCAACCTTGGACCAACGCTAAGATCTTGAAAAAAAAACAGGTAATGCAAACATAAATATACGGGGGCAGTTGCTTAACCCATTGTAACAAGTGTTCATAATTATGAGTACAATACCCCCGTTTCAGTTATTGAGTTGTTTCTGTTACATCTTGTATAATAGACGCTGCAAACATATGCACACGCATACGCACGCACACTTCTTATTACCAAGGGGGTAGGCAGAAAGTTCGAAAGGCTACCTACAGTACCTACTACCTACACGTTAATACTTCTGGTCATATTAGACTCCCAATAACTTAATACTTAAATCAAAGCATTTATTTCAAATAAACGATTTACAGGCAGTTGTGAATTTTCAAGTTAGTCAGTCAGTGAGAAACTTAGATCTCTATAGAGAAGGACGTACAAGCAACTTCATGAACACTCCATGAAGTTTGCTTAAAGTACATTGTGTGCTTCTAGCAAGGAGTAGTAACCAAAGACGCGGGTGAAACCGCGGGGGACAGCGAGTAATACATCTTAGGCTGTAGAATATTTTTGTGTATCAAAATTAAGTTAAATATCGCCTATATTTAACTTAATTTTATAATACTTTTGGTTACTCAAACATTTTAATTTTTTTTCCACGTCTAATATTTTCTTCGACTTCAGATAACGGAATGATAGGTGAAGTTGAAGCAAGTAAGAGTATTTCCACTGCATTTTACACAGGTTTTTTTTACGTGCGAAATCATCAAATGATTCTCCCGCTCTGGGTGGAGCAAGAGGGAGCGTCAGACGTTTACTTACCGGATACAAATCTAGGTTCTCTGACACAACCGATGAAACTCTAAACTTTTGATAAAATTTCGATAAAACTTGATATTCAGATAGACCAAGTCCTGAAATATCACTAGTTTTAATTCCGGGAGTAAGTACCCTTGGGATAATTTTCTACAATCAAAAAAATATTTGAAGTCAAAGAAAATATTTGACGTGGACGAAAATGTAAATTTTCAAATAACCAGAAATTAGTCTAAAGTTTACTGATAGCTACAACTTAGGTTTTTAAGTCAAGAGTGAGTAGGTTACTTCTAGGCAAGCGTGTTCCATCGTCGGCCACATCATCACTTACCATCAGGTGAGATCACGGAACAGATGAAAGAGGTTGGAATGGCCTTGTGGGCGGGACAGACGTGGCTCAAAGTATAATCATTCTCATAGTTCAAATTGTAGTTCAACCAAAATTTGATTGACATTGGCCGTTAATCTGTAATTATTGTAACAGTGTACGAAGCTCAGTGAAAAAACAGAGTTATGCCTTCTTGTGCTATTGCAACGTCTCGGAAAATTAGCCAAGTGTGTATTTATTTATTTATTATATACTTTATTGTACACCAATAATGTAGACCAAGAAGGGATTTATTTTTACCGGTAAGTCAAAAAACCTTTAATACAAATCATATTTATAATTATTGCAATAGCATTATTTAATTTGAAACTAAATGCAATATTATACATTGTTTGCAATACATGGGAACCATTTTGTTATATTGAAGGATGTTGTTTTGTTTGACAACATCCTTCAATATCGATAGTGTTGTACCAAGTTGAAACCATTATCGATTTATTGTGTAAAATAATTTTGTTTATAATAGGCAGGTATTATTTTTCATTAATTGTAGGTTATGAATTTAGTTTCCAAGTACACACATACACATACACACATACACAGCAGTAACACACACAGCAGTAGCAGTATACACATATACATATTTTTAGGTTTCCAACAGATTCAAATATGAGAAAAATATGTATACAGTTACAGGTTACTGGTAGAATTGAATGGATACCTAAAAAGTCACAAAATAGATATTTAAAATCAGGAGCTTGTCCACAAAAAACTTTTATAATTACGCCTTTTTCAATAAGTGATGCAAAGTTTTTGGTGTGAGTAGTATTTAAGTTTCATACAATATCAAAATGAACTAGGTATATCTAGTTCGTCATTAGTGAATATTATTGTCTATATTTACTGAATTTTTACATTTCATATTAAATAGAGCTGCAAAATGACATTTGTATCATTACGCCTTTATACTTCTCTAATTACTGGCGAAATTAATTCTAGTGTTTTTTTTTACAGTCATCATTAGCATTTACTAGCGAAACCGTAACTCAAATTGCAACTACCGGCTCCACTTTAACACAAGCTGCGTCTACTACAGATGCAATAATAAAGCAAGCCAACATAATGCAATAGGGTATTTTATTCTATATGAGACAAAATCTAAAAATATGTTATTAAGATAGCTTATGTAAAATGCAGTCGGTAAGTGTTAGTTTTAGTTCATAAAATAACAAAATAAATTTTAAAATTCAATTCAAAATTTTCTATTTTTATTATCTGTTCTTTATCGCCTTGAAATAGTAGCCACCATGTTATTACGTCATTCGGCTGTGTAAAGTTAAGTGACAGCTATCAACTGTCAACTGATCGACCACACTGAGCCCATTTATTTATACAGCCAACTAACGTCACGACCAAAGAGTAAATATGGCGTCCACTGCTTTCTACATTTTCGTCAAACACGCGCGAAATTTGAAATGCATTTTTAGGGTACTTAGCTACTGAATAAAAATTTTGTGTATTTTTTGTGGTTTATTATTACTATAGAATCTAATTGAGACACTTTACAAAAATGAGTGTAATACCCTATTAATTATACCATTATCTAAATTCGCCATAAGAAATAAACTATTGCAATGCAAACAATAGCCTAAGTAAAATAATCACATCACTTTTCTTAATAACAGATGTCTTTATTCAAAATTTCAGCCGATTGTGAACGTAAGTCATTCCATTCATAGATACTTCATCTACACCACAAAGATGTAAGCCCATAGAGAGTCATTTGGATAAAACGTAATGCTAATGTTATAAGGTTGGCACCGTGCAAGTTAAAAATTAAAAAAAGTGTAAATTTTTAAATAGAAGATTTTTATATTGTGTTCTTAATAACTTGTTACTTTTTTATCTTTAAAAATATACCATTTTTCAAATTTTGTAAATGTCACGTGAAATTTATTTTATTAGATTACAACTTGTTTGACATAAAGGAGCATGGCAATAGAGTTTGTTATGCTCACTCAAATGTCTTGCTGGTGGTAGCGCGTGTGATGGATCATTCAATTCCCTTCAAAATGGTTGAGCTGAGTGGGCCTGATGCATGCGTCAAGCTCGTGAACGGACACCATCAGATAAGACTGGCCATCTCTTAACTACCAGTGGCATATTTCTTTTTTTTTTCATTATTTATTTACATTGTGCTCACTTAATAGAAGCCACAAGAGATATGTAAACGAGATTTTTGTAATTTATAACATAATTTAAAAGAGTGTCTATGGAGTTTTTTGCACGTTCTTCTCCATAGAGATCTACGCTTTGGAATGTGTAATTAGCATCACTTTTCTGACTGGCCAATTTTGTGATAATTCAAAATTGCCTTTAAATGGTTTATTTCAAATAAATGTTTTAATTTGATGTTTTGTTTTCATTTTTTTTTTGTTCTTTATCCAACATTTATTTTTCGTTTTTAGAAATCTATCTATAATATAACAGGATGACAATTTATCCATTATTTTGAAATTTCATTGACATGAATTATCGACCTGTTAGTCGCCCTAAATTGCTTTTTTGCATGTGCGACACCACCAATAGCAAACTTGCGATCTGAGTGTGTCGTCTGTTAGTGTGCGTAATGTGCGTGTGCGTAATGTGCGTCTGCATAGGTTTCTTGCCTGTAGTGGAGTTAAAGAGTGGGAGATAAGCGGCGACACTCGTTCTAGTACAAATCAAATCGGGAACTATTTCATTTCCATCCTCTTTCAACCGTTCCTTGGGCGAGATGGTAGTCAAGTGCGAGCCTATCCATAATTTTGTACCAAGAGACAGTAATGGAACAGATTTTTTTTTTCCACAACTATCATACAACGCCGTCTAGTCTCAAGCTAAGCAGAGCTTGTGTTATGAGTACTAGACAACTGATAATTTCTAAATACATACATATTATAGATAAATAAATTACACCCAGACACAGAACAAATGATTGTGCTCATCACACAAACATTTATCCATAATAAAAAAACTTGTCTATATATATATAAATACTTAATTTTGATACACAAAAACATTCTACAGCTTGATATGTATTACTCGCTGTCCCCCACGGTTTCACCTGCGTTTTTCTCCAATTGGTCGTACCGTGATGTTATACAGCTTATATACTTTGGTATTCATATCATTAGCTAACATAATTATTTGCTTTTTGAATTTCAACGAGCAGAGGAAGTCGATAACTTCCTCTGCTGGATGATGGAAGATGGGCTTTATATTTCTATTTCAAGAAACTAAGATTTTTTTACAACATCATAACTTTATAGTTATTAAAAGCAATTATTCCAAATCGAATACATACAATATTTTCATATTTCATAAATTATAAGAAAGTAATTATCAAATAAATCTTCTAATAAAAATAACATCAATACAACATTAAAATTGGTCACTAAGTTAGTTTCCATCCACCAAATTATATATATGAGTAACAAATAAAAAACGAAATATGTTCATGTGTTGAATCTTGATGAAAAGCATATTAATGAATTGTGGAATACAATGATTATAGCGCCTGCGTGGATTGGCAAAACAAGGTTTTAAAATCTTTATTTTATTTTATCAACTGACTATTCTACTCTACCCTATAACCTTCCCTGTATGCTGGTCAACAAAACAAAAAAAAAGAATTATTAAAATTGGTCCAGCCGTTCTTAAGTTATAGCGTGACCAGGACAAATAAGGGTTCATTTATATAACCTACTCTACCCTACTCTACCCTACTCTACCCTACTCTACCCTACTCTACCCTACTCTACCCTACTCTACCCTACTCTACCCTACTCTACTCTACCCAGTGGCGTGCCAGATACCTTTAAAGGGGGCAAGCCAAGGAACCTTGACTTATCTACTACCTACCCAAGTACCCATTTACCTAATATTTCGAATAAAAAAAACTCGCGCTATAATCCGCCGTCACGTATCATCAGTGCAAAATCTCTTGCTGTAATGCTGATTAATTGCTACATTTTCATTTGTTATTAATAAGATAGAAATTAATTATACATCATACCTGTATCATAAATGATTTAAAATATGTAAGAGCCATCTATTGATATTTTTTGGCAACTCTTGCTCGCTCACAACAAAATTCTAGCTGGCTACTTCTGAATAATCCACTAGATGGCGCACAAAGTAGTAATCAATGAAATCAATCATTTGTTTACGATATATATGTAATATAATTAGCATAGCAAATACTCACAATTTAAACAGCCATAGAGTATACAACAGCATAGCCGTTCTTCGTTTCTTTATCACACACTTATAAATTTCATCCCATAACTGTCGAGAACACGGATATCGGTCGAGAAATAGAACCAAGTTTTTGTTCGCGGTTTACCAAAACTACACAATGAAATAACAGCATTTGAGAATTCTGATGTCTTTTCATAGCACCAGCGAAGTTATTTAAGTCATTATAACCTGATGTATTCCAAGCATTCTTATCGTTTGAGAAAAATATGCAACATGAATGAAACTGCCTATTATGTGATTTAGTTTTCTGAGAAATATTCAAATCAGGGGTATGTTTAGGCGAAGTTACGAGATCATATTTATCTCTAAAAGTCAAAGTCTTTACCTGGCCAAGTATTTTTTCCACACATTTTAATCCGTCACAAGGAACAATTGCATGTATTTCCGAATTCATTTCAAAGATAATAAACTTTAATCACTTCAAAACAAAGTAAGTTACAGTAATAACTAATCATAAAACTTTAAATGACAGAAATCAAAAATCTTTGTTAACAAAACACACGTAAAAGTAAACACGATTTAACCGCTCAAAGCAAATTTGAACTAATTTGTTTGCGGAACTTTTAAGCGTCATAGATAGAGGGCGCCTCGGAATTTGTGTAGTAAAAGTGCGCCTTGTAGTAAAATTCATTGATCAAACATTTCAAGCCCGGAATATTTTAAAGAAAAAATGTTCGATTAGTACTTGCACACAGTATCAAATTTTACTCACACAGACTCACATTTTTATGTTTTTATAGGGAAAAGTGAGATGGCAGATCAAGCCTCATAACAAGCCTTTGCGCCAGACAGAGGCAGCAACACACTAGTGTTCATCTCTTTTTTTTGTTAAGTGTTAGAGTGAGATCGGAGAGATGGCGCTCAGAGCGGCAACATTGCTTAATGTGCATACGTCCTAGGTATCGTGCGGCGAGGGGCGGCGAAGAGAGATCGCCCGGACGACTCGGCCTCACCGAGCGCACTGCAGGGGGATCCGAAACGGGTGAGGACCCAGACCGCTCAAGGGGAGCAGAGAACATACGCGCGGGCCACGAAGGATATTCCGGCGCGGTTGGCCGTAGCGATCTGCTTCCCTCCCCCCTCGAGAGACCTGACGAGTGACGAGGCGACTTACGTCAAATCGGAACTAGAAAAACTCCTGATCATGTCAGACCCCACGAAACCACTCCCGGCCTTCCGAGGTTACCCTCGGGTGACGGACGGCACCGTGCAGATGTGGTGTGAGGACGACAATGCCCTGACTTGGTTGACACTGAACACACCGTTGCTGAAACTCCCTAACACCGACCAGACACTGACAGTCATGAGACAGTCCGACGTGCCGACCCGTGTCCGAGCGGCGCTCTTTGTTCCCAGGTTCAATGGGGACATTGCGCTGCTCCAGAGCCTTCTGATCCGTCAGAATGCTTGGTACGACATTGGAAGGTGGTCGCTATACAGGGCAACCAAAGTCGGTGGGGATAACTTTGGGACATATCTGACCCTGGGTATACCCACCGATGAAGTTGACAAGGTCTTGGGTCGGGAGCGACGTATATCGTACCTTCTGGGTTCGATATACGTTCGCTTCTACCCCCAGACCCATCCCAAAACTGAAGACAGCACTGAATTGACCAAGACGGAGACAAATGACACCGACAAGGACATGGACACGCTCGAGGAAGAAATGGCCCGAGCAGCCATGGCTGACGCCGATGCCGATAAGGCACCTGCATCCCCCGGATGGACGGCGCAGCTGTTGGCGTCCTCACCCACTGACGACTGGCGAAGGATGGAGGAGGGAGAAACACTTTCCGATGGCTCCACCTCTTCCTAACTCCATTCCGACGCCGTCGTCGACCACACCAAACCCAATCCCGATCATCCAGACCAACCTTCAGCACAGTCAAACTGCCACAGCTACTTTACGCAGGGTGCTGGAGACCAATCCCCGAACCATAGCAATGATCCAAGAGCCGTGGGTCAGAAATGACAAGATATGCGGACTTGGAAACATTGGAGGTAAACTGATATCAAATACATATAATATAGATAAACCTCGAACTTGCATTTACATACCCCAAGATATACCGATCACACCACTAACCCAATTCTGTTCCAGAGACCTGACAGCAATCAGGCTCCAGATTGGTAATGATACCCCGAATCTAGTACTAGCCTCGTCCTACATGCCTGGCGACGACGAAAGCTGCCCACCAAAAGAACTGACTGATCTGGTTCAACACTGCGAAAACGCCAACCTGGACCTGATCATCTGCACCGACTCAAACGCGCATCACCCACTATGGGGTAGTGAAGTATCAAACACCAGGGGTGAGTCACTATCCACATACTTATTCTCCACTAACCTTAACATCGTGAACCGAGGCACGGAACCCACTTGGGTCACGGTCCGCGGACAAACGATCATAGACCTGACTTTAGCTACAGAAAACGCGACAAACTTAATCTCTAACTGGCGCGTATCAAATGAACCCTCTTGCTCTGACCACAGAAGAATATGTTTCTCTCTGGCAGCCATTACAAAAAACCCAGAACCACGGCGCAATCCTCGCCGTACAAATGTACCTGAATATAAACACCACTTAACTTCCCTACTAGCCAGGGAACAAAGACCCGTAAATCAAATAACTGACTCCGTAGAATTGGATAACGCCGTGACAAAACTCACAGACAACATAATCAAAGCATACCACACAAACTGTCAACTAAGCTCCCCACACATCAAGGGAAAAGGAAACCCCTGGTGGAACGCAGAGCTTGGCAAACTCAGAAATGCATTACGCAAACAATTTAACAGAGCCAAAAACTCAAGACTTCCAGAGGACTGGGAACAATACAAAGAAACTCAATACAGATATAAGAAAGCAGTTAGGACCGCCAGGAACTCCGCCTGGCGCAATTTCTGCGAAAGCATTGAATCCAACACTGAAGCAGCACGGGTCAGGAAAATCCTGTCAATTGACCAGGAACGTACCCTTGGTGCGCTGAAAAAACCAGACAACAGCTACACACTAACAGACCATGAGACCAGTAAGGTCCTACTGGAAACGCATTTCCCGGACTGCAACCTACTTGAGGACAGGACGTGGTCGAGCGCACCGGAACAGACCCCAACGGATCTTGACTGGTCCAGAGCACATAACATAGTGACAGAAGACCGAATTAAATGGGCCATCAGGACCTTCCAACCGTACAAGTCACCAGGACTAGACGGTGTCTTTCCGGCGCTACTGCAGTGGGGAGAACACTCCTTAGTGCAGTGGCTGCTGGTGATATACCGTGCCTGCATAGCACACAGATATGTACCACACACATGGCGTGAGGTGAAAGTTATTTTCATCCCGAAACCCGGCAAAACTGACTATACACAACCCAAGGCGTACAGGCCCATAAGCTTGACATCCTTCCTACTGAAAACCCTGGAAAGGCTTTGCGACAGATATATCCGGGACGGACCTCTCTTGGAGAGACCGCTCCACAAGCAGCAACATGCCTACTCAACAGGTAAATCAACAGAATCTGCACTACATAGCGTGATCTCAAAGATTGAATGCGCTATAAATCACAAAGGCTCTTCGTTAGCAGTCTTCATAGACATCGAAGGAGCTTTCGATAAGACTATGTTCCGAAGCATCAGCACAGCACTCGAAAGTCACGGTGTTGACCCGACCTTGAGTGGCTGGATCACAAATATGCTCAGACTTAGAGCAGTACAAGCAAATATAAATAACACTACAAGGGCCATGGTGTCGAAGGGTTGTCCCCAAGGGGGTGTCCTCTCGCCTTTACTATGGAACTTAGTTGCAGATGATTTAGTTAAAAGACTTAACACCAAAGGTTACTTCGCCGTAGGATATGCCGACGATATAACCATTATAATAAATGGCACTCACGAAAATACACTATGCAACCTTATGCGACAGGCCTTGAAAATAGTAGAGGACTGGTGTAAGGAACACCAACTGACTGTGAACCCCACTAAAACTGAATTAGTACTTTTCACCAAAAAAAGGAAATTGGCAGCACTACAGCTACCACGTTTCTTTGGAACTACCCTTAGCCTGTCAACTGAAGTCAAGTACCTGGGCGTCTACCTGGACAAACAGCTGAATTGGGCAAAACATACTGAGTACATCACCAAAAAAGCCAGTATATCTATGTGGCAGTGTAAGCGCATGTTAGGCCGCAGCTGGGGCATAGCCCCAAGGATCACTCACTGGCTATACACCTCTGTTATTAGACCAATAATCACATATGGCTCCCTAGTTTGGTGGCCCAGGACCGAACTGAGCACAGCACAAAAAGATCTTGAAAAACTGCAACGACTCGCTTGCGTAGCGATCACTAGCAGCATGAGAACCACACCCACGGCTGCCCTGCAAGCGATGCTGGGACTGCCCCCACTGCATCTAATAGTGCAGGAGGAGGCGGCCTCAGCGGCCTTCAGGCTCAGCGCATCGGGCACCCTGAGTAAAGATTCCAGAATCAAACACATACGCATAATGGAAGACGCCATCAAACGACAGCCTATGATGGCAGCACCTACCGACAAAGCTCCAAAGGCGTATCATTTCCAAAAGAATTTCAATATTCAACTAACAGAAGAAGAGCACGACTACTCAGGCCCAGCTGAACTGAGAGTCTACACGGATGGATCAAAGACAGATGCTGGCACGGGAGTTGGAGTCTTCTCCAACGACCTCAATATCAGAATATCCAGAACGCTAGGAGAATTCAACACCGTCTACCAGGCGGAATGTGTTGGTATAATCCTAGCGGCCCACGCCATAGAAACTAGGAATGTAACGAACACACACATTCGGATACTCTCCGATAGTGCTTCAGTCATACAATCCCTAGGCAAAAACTATACCACCTCGAAAATTATACAAGAATGCCACTCAGCACTGGAAAGTGTCACAGTGCCGAAACGCAACACGGTGACACTACAGTGGATTAAAGGACATAGCGGCTCACTGGGCAACGACGCGGCGGACGAACTGGCCAGGAGAGGATCTGGAGCGATGGCCTTCGGGCCCGAACCAATTGTGCCGGTCCCCTTTGGTCGGCTGCGTAGTTGGCTACGTGAACACACGCATATACAAGCAGAACGCTGGTGGTCCTCGACACCGGGATGCAGGCAGGCCAAGGAGGCCCTACCACATCTCAATAAAGCCCTCACCAAAAAACTCATAAGACTGGACAGAGGCGGCCTGCGCCTGGTGACGGGGACCATCACCGGACACTGCACACTGAATAAACACCTTCACACGATAGGCATCACAGACAGTCCCTTGTGCAGAGCATGTTTGGAGGGGGAGGAGACAATTGCACATGTGCTCCTGGACTGCACAGGTGTCACTGAAATACGCACACGAACCTTAGGATCCCCGAACTCCCTTATTGATGCCCTGAAAAACCTAAGAGGCCTTATCTGTTTTTGGAGAGAGGTGGGCTGGTTGGAATAAGCCCACCTAAGGTTGTGGCCGCTATGGCCCACGTACAATGGTCCACACAGGACTAAGTGCGGAAACCGTACATGAATAGATAGATAGGTATCGTGCGTGAATGAACACGAAATGGCAACAGCGCGTAAACACATAAGCGCGCGAAGTTTAAAAATTAGAGTTTTATTTAATTTAATTCATTTGTTGTGTTTTATGATATAGATGACTGTGGTGTGGTGAGGTATTATTTTCACATCAAGCCCGGCTTTTTAACTTGTATTGCTCGCACGTCGCTGACTCTACCCTACTCTACCCTACTCTACCCTACAAGTTTCAATTTGACAGCAAAATCCCCATTTACCAAATGATCCGCCATTTATTGAATTCATTTGTTACAAAAAATGTGATCAATAAAGAACCGCTCGACCGATTTTGTGCAAATTTCACATATACCATCTACTAAGAAGTCTGAACAAAGCCTAAACATTTGGTTTAGATAGGTGAGCCCGTTCTTGAGTTATAAAATTACAACTAAAAGTGACATTGATTTTTATACACATAGAAATATACAACGTGTCCCAGAAATCAACGTCAAGCCGAAAACGGGCAATAGGCCAAGTCGTGACAGTTATTAGAAAAATATAAAAAAAACATCTTAGTCATGTACTTTTCAAATTTTATGGATTAAAAAATAAATCTCAAAAAGTGAGACCCTGTGATGATCTTTCAAGTCCTGTGACTACAAATATTAACTTTTCGACAGTTTTTTTTCTGTGACGTAACCATGAATAACCCTTCTGTAAATTACAGTTAAAAGTTAAAACATAACTACCTCAGTTTTAAATAAAATGTTAGATTTTTGCCCAACATTGAATTCAAAATTATTACATCACCCAACTTTAACCGCGTGTAGTGTAAAAAAAATGTACTACACTATTTTGGCAAGTAACTTTAAAAGATGGCGCGTCTAGTCTGGATTCCAAAATGGTATGCCACTTACTAATTTACTATTACTTAATTGAGGAAAAAAAAAATTTGTTAGTTTTAGGTGCGTTTGAAATAAAATTCAGTTGTTGGATTTCTTTAGTTATACTTTTTATTAAATCAGATTTACCATATTAAATGTTCGAACTGTTTGCCTTCAGCTGAAATGCAAGCTCTACATCTCTTTAAAAATGATCGCATAATAAGACGGGCATATCGTCTCGAGTTGACGTATTCAGCGGATTCTGCAATTCTTTGACGCAGCTCGTCTAAATTTTGTATTGGTTTAGAGTACACGATATCCTTTATTGTAACCCAGTAAAAAAAGTCTATGGGGTTTAAATCGGGTGAACGAGCAGGCCACGAAATTGTTCCACCCCGCCCTATCCACAAATCGAGGTATTCATGATTGAGAAACTCACGTACTGTTCGAGCATAATGCGCTGGGCAGCCATCATGTTGGTACCACATGCTGCCGTAAATGTTCAGTGGCACTTCTTCCAATAACTCTGGTAATTGGTTTTGTAAAAAGTCCAAATACCCCTGGGCATTTAAGTTCTCCGGCAGCTCGATTGGACAAATAACTTTACCATTTAAAATTCCCGTCCACATGTTCACTTTTTTTTACTGGGGTACGTTAAAGGATATCGTGTACTCTAAACCAATACAAAATTTAGACGAGCTGCGTCAAAGAATTGCAGAATCCGCTGAATACGTCAACTCGAGACGATATGCCCGTCTTATTATGCGATCATTTTTAAAGAGATGTAGAGTTTACATTTCAGCTGAAGGCAAACAGTTCGAACATTTAATATGGTAAATCTGATTTAATAAAAATTATAACTAAAGAAATCCAACAACTGAATTTTATTTCAAACTAGGTGCGTTTAACTAACAAAAAAATTTTTTTCCTCAATTAAGAAGTAGTAAATTAGTAAGTGGCATACTATTTTGGAATTCAGACTAAACGCGCCATCTTCTAAAGTTACTTGCCAAAATAGTGTAGTACATTTTTTTTACATTACACGCGGTTAAAGTTGGGTGATGTAATAATTTTGAATTCAATGTTGGGCAAAAATCTAACATTTTATTTAAAACTGAGGTAGTTATGTTTTAACTTTTAACTGTAATTTACAGAAGGGTTATTCATGGTTACGTCACAGAAAAAAAACTGATGAAAAGTTAATATTTGTAGTCACAGGACTTGAAAGATCATCACAGGGTGTCACTTTTTGAGATTTATTTTTGAATCCATAAAATTTGAAAAGGACATGACTAAGATGTTTTTTTATATTTTTCTAATAATTGTCACGACTTGGCCTATTGCCCGTTTTCGGCTTGACGTTGATTTCTGGGACACGTTGTATATATATATATAGAAATATATATATATATAGATATTAGTTGGCCCTACATATCTAAGTAAGTGCACTAGCTTCTGACGTTTTATAAGTGCCCATGTAGGCCTATGTGAAATAAAAAACTTTTGACTTTGACTTTGAATTTTATAATATATACCAATTTGTAGGCGTAACATTATGTTTGTAGTAAAATCAATGTATGTACGACTAATAGGCTGGTTTACAATAGTTGAAGTCTCTGGTTCTTAAGACCGCAGTGGTCGCCATATAACGGCATCAGTGGGCTGCGGGAATGTTTGAAAGAGGGACCGTAGTCCCAGGACTAAAACGAAACTGAGACTAGCAGCTAGAGTGTGTCTAATGAAAGCTCGACCTGAAGTTTTTAAAAAAAATTATAATGGCAATATTATTCAGCCGTCAAAAGCATGTCAAAGTCTGTGATTGCAATTGTCAGTATTTCGTAACAGAGGTTTATTTTTTTACAATAATTGTTTTATCATGTGTAAAATTATAAAAAGTTATGTGCGAAAGCTATGTGGGATACTCAATCCCTTCTATTTTTTAGATGATTTAACCAATGAATTTGGATTTTTATCATAACTCTTCTGTAACTTTAGTCTTAAACACTCGAGTCATTCCAAACTTAGTCCAACGTCTACTTAGAGTGTCATTGAGGTCAATAATTATTATTTTTTTATTTATAGTTTTTTTTTTTTTATTGTTTAAAGGTATATTTTTTATAATAATATTTTCAAAAGATATATAGATAACTAAAAATAGAAGGGATTGAGTATCCCACTCTATCCCTTCTATTTTTAGTTATCTATTAATAAATTTGATTTTTATCTTTTAACTTTAGTCATTAGTCATTAAGTGACTTCATTGGCAGTTTAAGTAGACCTTGTACCAATTTTTTTTATTATATTATATTTTTTTATTTATGATTATTTTATCACTATTCTATGATTATTGCCATAATTTATTTTTAAACATGTCGGTTTTGAAGACAGTCAAAAAAAGCAAAAGGAATTCGTGAAGTATATTAGGCGTTATAAATAAAACATGTAAAGGTCCTGAAGTTTATTAAACAACGAAAGTATTTTGGTTATTGTTAGGTTTCATAGGTGGAACATTGAAGGAAACGCCATTTTAAGGATTTCAATAATAACAGTTTATTACACTTTTTAATCGACTTCAAAAAGGAGGAGTTTATATGTTCGGCTGTATGTATTTTTTTTAATATAAGTTCACCGGTTTATCGGTCAATTGTGGACCGGTTTTTTCTTTAATTGAAAGGTTATACACCCGAAATGGTCTAATAGAAATATTGTTATCAACTCACGATGAACTTCGAACAATAATTCGAACTCGTAATAAAACTCAACGTAAACAAAGGGTACAACTTTTCTGTACGCAAGCGTATTTTCCAGCAAACGGAACGTGGATTCGTCGCAAACGGTTGAATGACCGATCAATCGCCAGCTGAAAATGATGTACCCCGTTTCCCGCGTCCCGCATGCTGACCGCAGAGACCTAAAAATCGACTTCTGCGCATCTAACGACGCTTGCCATGATTCGTGCCGGCGACAGTATCAGAATTCAATGACACTAAGTAGAAGTTGGACCAAATTTGAACCGATTCGAGTGCTTAGAACCATAGTTACGGGGGAGTAGTAATAAAAATATTATTTAATTTGTAATTAAAATTTTTGAACTTATTACAGGGATCGGCGTACATTTATTGCTTCAAGCTGTTGAGCAGTACAATACAGCTCAACATGACCTGACATTGACAATATGGTTCAGGTCCTAGGGACCCACACTAGATCCTCCCTGACTTGTTTAGTTGCTAGCTTCAGTTTCATAGACTAAAACCCACTTCTAAACAGTAAAAATCTGACAGGCCCTCTCGATCACGACCCAAAGCGGGACCACTTCAAAAAAAAAACTGCAACAGTACCTAATGGCACCGGTTGATGACGGAAAAGGACTTTACGCTTACGTCTTGTGATGGCACCGATCTTTGAAAAGATAACCTCTCGCTTAGCTTTTCTAAATCTATATATATAAAAGTTCGTTAGTCTCGCTAAAACTCGAGAATGGCTGGACCGGTTTGGCTAATTTTGGTCTTGAAATATTTGTGATAGTCCAGGGAAGGTTTAAACGGTTAACGGAAAATATGGAAAAACCCACGAAAAAAAAATCGAATACAACGCCATCTCTAATTAAACTGTCATTTTAAAATGAATTATGCTGTTATGGTAATACCAGTAGATGGCGTTATTCTTTGAGTTTGACAATTTAGCTAACACAACAGGCGGTACGAAGTTCGCCGGGTAAGCTAGTTAACTTTAAATTACTTATTTATTTACACTTTATGTACTGTAGTAGTACATAGAATCGACAGTAGTTGACTTAATTGTATACTAATCAACCTTTTGGTTCATAAGACTACCACTGTGGTAGATGTAACAAATAAACAATATTACAATCGAAACTTGTATCGTAAAGATTACCTGTACCAATAAAAAATTAATAATGGATGCTATTACTAAATTCAAATGTCTTATAATCCACGCAGGTTTCACCGCATCATTTCAGTACTTACGCATCCAGCGGGGTCCAAGAAGGAGATATCTCCGAAGTAAGCGCCATCGAGTCCAACATGTCCCGTATGCTTGACGTCTCCCTGCGGGCTCGAGATCATGCTGCGCTGTATCGTCCGCTTGCCGGTGTACGTGTGACGTTTGACATCCGTCCGCGTCAGGGACGAGCGTATCGTCCGCGCGGACTGCCGGATCGGATTCGGAGATAGCGAACCCGACGCGTAACACACATTTCTCTAAATGGGGGTGATGGAAGCATAATGTTGGTTGAATGGGACCAGTGTATCTTTCAGCAGTAATGGCTGATCCCGTGATGTTTTTGTGAGTGAAAGGAGGTGTTTACACACAAAATCACGTTTTCAATGCTAGAAAAGTCGGTTTTATAGTTTTCAGTATTATTTGTATGTAGATAACTTGAACTTGATTTTTTGAAATCCTACATTAATTAAGCTTTACAAAACCACAACTTTCAGTTCTTACTTCAGACACCGAGGGTAGTATATAGGATGATTATTTCAAGAGGCTGGGGGGCGCCTTATCCATGACTATAAGAAATACTGAAAAATACTCAAAGGAATCTTTGTCCCGATTTTGATAAAAATTAAAATAGCATCAAAGGATTTTTGAAAAACCAATTAGATCTAAAAGAAAAAAACATGTAACGCTACACGTTGTAACGTATGAAAAATAAAAGCATTTTGTGACGTTAGAGATGGTGGGACGACATAAGATATCTTCCTTAAGAATTGGCTAGAAGTGGAAAAAAGCCGGGAACTATGGAAAGAATAGAGGGAGGCCTTTACCGAGCCGTGGGACAGTACAGATATAACAATATAATTATAATAATTTTGTAATATAAATTAGCACTTTCCATATTTTTTTAAACATTGCCATAATTAATTGCTTTCCAGAATTATATTTTATTTATTTATTGAAGTTTAATTAGTTATTTAAGATAACGCTATATAGTCTTTTTCTTCATCTTTGATATCACATGATTCGATTCAATTCATATACCTACTTAAATTAATTTTTAACTTTATCATAAACCTAAAAGATGTCAATGCAATCTGTAGCTAGATATATATATGTGGATGCTTGTTTTTTCATTACCTATGTAAAAAAAATATAATTGTTATTAGCCTATAAGTTTTCTTTAAAAATAAATAAATAATATCATAATCAGCGATACTACGGATTGATGATCCAGGGATGTTATGGAACTCCGTAACTACCGGATATTCGAAATAAATTTAAAAAATCAGTAACAGTAACGGAATCCGACATAAAGGTTTCGGAAAAAGGCGGATTCTAAATGACAGATTATGACAGATTTTGGTTTAGGCAAGACTAGACTAGAAATAAAAATTAAATCCTGCTATTTGTATTTGATTTTTATAACTTTAAAATTCTAATATCCGTAACAGAAACTAGCAGATAATCCGAAATATTCGAAACCGTTATAATAATATTAATTAATATATCCGAAGCTAGATCCGAAATTTCATATTCATAACATCCCTGGTGTATATGTATATGCAGTTTTTTCTTTTCAAAATCATTGGCTTCGATTTATAAAAACCCAATGATGCAGTTTTACTTTTCATCAAAATAGATTTTCATGACTCCTCTCGAGTATTGTTCGTGTGATAAACATGAATTTTTCAAGTGGTAAATGCTGGTGGCCAAAACTATGAGGTATTCCTCATAGTTTCGGCCACCAGCATTTACGACCACATCAAATAATGGTATTGTTTTCTAGCAGCGAAAAACGCGTGTAGCACAAACCAAAAAAGGTGAAAAAGAAAGATCAGGTAAGATATTAAAAACAAAAAATATACACACTGAGAAACGGATTAATTAAAGACAGTAAATGATAACACACGAATAATATTATACTAAATAGAACTTACCTCTGGGGTGTACGGCTTCATATGTGTGGGGTCCACCAGGCCACAGGCGCCTCCGGGCAACACGCCGTACCAAAGAGAAGACTTTGTGATGTTTCTGAAATTGCCGATTAGTACTATCACTTACAAGTTGCATGATACACAATTTGTACTTCATTGCTTTAAGGAACTCTAGGCAGCTGCACATTAGTCAAAGGGTAACGGTTGATATAAACATTTATTTTATAGTTTAATAAGCACGTACTAATAAGAAATATATATAATAAGAAATTCACTTCGATGTACCGCGGTAAGTCTGAAACAAACGCGCGCGTTTACCTCACGTTCCGACTGCCACAGTACTATTGCGATCTCAAGTACAATCACAATTTTACGAAGCTATAGCATAGATATCCGTCCCGCTTACGTCTTTTTTCTATATATTATCGGATTCTTTCATCGTTAACCGAAAGAAAAAGAGTGCTTTATCTATCTATATATTATACTTAAACGCGTGAATGCAAAAAATATATGCATATGTCACTCAGTGATAAAACTTTTAACTTTAATATCGGTTCAGAAGTTTTTGAGTTTATTCATTACAAACAAAAGTACAAATCTTTCCTCTTTATACAAATGTATAGATAAAAATCAATCGCCGAATTTATGCGCACTTCATAATGGCAATACCTATTTGACTAATTCTTGCTGCTGCTCACTGCATGCTTTCTGATTTATTCTTTAGTATTTAACAACACTTACTCTTTTCCTAGTACAGTAATGATCTGCCCAGATTTGTACTCTAGAAAACTGTTCCTTCGACCATCCTCTGGCTTTTCGAAGTCCACTGTTGCTTGCACCTAAAAAGAAAAAAAAGCATCTTGGTTATTATTTTGACTGGCCTGTTGGTCTAGTGGTTAGTGACCCTGACTGCTATGCCGGAGGTCGTGGGTTCGATTCCCACCCAGGACAAATGTTTGTGTGATGAGCACGATCATTTGTTCTGTGTCTGGGTGTAATTATCTATATAGTATATATTTAGAAATATATATAAGTATGTTTATCAGTTGTTTAGTACCCATAACACAAGCTCTGCTTATCTTGAGACTAGACGGCGTTGTGTGATAGTTGTGGATTATTATTATTATTATTATTCATACTGGGGTAAAAATTAGACCATTAATATTTAAACAATCTTTTCACTACACACACTGTGTGTGTATTTTCAAATATTTATATTAAGTAAGTAATTATTTATTATAAAATTAAGCTCCTAAGAATTTATGATTACTGATATATGCCTGCACTGAGTGAACCAGTCCACTCAAATATGATTTAGATCTTTAGTCCAAAGCCAATCTCAGACGCTAATCAGCATGGTCATAATATTGTTTGGACTTAAAGGTAAAAGCTACTGGCCCGACCGTGGTGTCGCTAGATAGCGCTGAACTCATCATTTTTATCTTATTTTTTTTTAGAGCCCTATAAAGTAGTTTACTAAAACCGGTCAAACTTTGACTGTCAGAGCGCTATACTCAAGCACTCTACATGAACAATCAGCATTAGGTGGATTTTAAGGCATTTAAACTCTGTTCAATGAAGTGTTTTATCTGATTTTAGGAAATACAATTATACTTTCAGTATAACAGCATACAGCTGAATGATGTTGCTATAGTACAAGGCAATACTATTTAACATTAATCAAGTGGCCATTGTGGTGATTCTTATAGGAAGCGTATGTCCAGCGGTAGACGTCTTTCGACTATGACAGAAGCTGTTCTAAACTATTGAACATTATTTTAAACCTTATTGTTATTATTACATGGCTGCCGCGTTGGCCTACTGGTCGCAACCTCTACGGCAGATCATGACCCTGTGAGATTATTCGAAAGAGTTGCTTCAGCCCTGGTATGCAAGGGGCAGCTGAAGGAACACGGGTGGGTTTCAATCAATAAGTCTGACACTCCTTCTCGGTCTACTCAGAGTGGGAGAACATATTTGTTAATTTCTCGCCTCAAAAATAATGAGATTGCAATACTCTATTCGCGTTAGCATTATACAGAAGTTTATAAAGGTTGTTTTAGGGTACACTTTGTAATAAAAGTACAATATATGTATATGTGCTTTATTACAATTAAGTTAGAATTTATTATAATCAACTTATATACCAACTGTTATACTTAAGAAGGTCCTTTTTCACTCGCCTATCGTCAACATCGAGCATAGTTTAAAAGCTTATTACTTTATCTAACGCAATCCAACGCGATGTTTGACGAAAAGGCAACGCGAAAAAAGAGGTATAACGCCTGAAAATTCTGTTAGCATTCGGTAATTCCGTGATTTACTCGAATATTTTACAAAACTTGTTCTGGGAAATACGTGTTTTATTTTAAAGCATAAGTTTACCATAAGACTAAAGCAATTACTAGCGAAGAGTGGGAGCACAATTCCACCAAAAGTTTAGAATACACAAAATTTTATACATAAAACAACATGATACACACCTGCTCCGGTCTAATGCAGCGTAATTTAGGTCCTAAGTCTTTGAACTTAGGCCTATTATTGAAGTCGTGAGCCCAGCACTCCAGCATTGTGGCATAGTAAGCCTCGGGACAGCATTCCGGCCTTTCTAGTCTCTAATAACGATAGAAAATTTATATTAACACAATGTTATTGTAATTAAACTGTCTTTTTTGAGCTATGTTCCAATAAAAGTGTATAATTGGGTTCTTGAATAATTTGTTTTCATCGTTTTTAAAAAATAATTTTCAAAATCCGTTCAAAATTAAGTTAGAAACCTTTCAAATCTGGTGGAAGGACAACTGCCAAGTAACTGAAAAAGGATGCACAAACTGCAATGTGAAGTCACGGTCATTAGTAACCGCAATATTTGAAATGCTAATTATAATAATTATTTAATTTTGATGCGTATTTCAGATTATTTTAGAGTTACAAAAAATATTTTACAAGAATAAACACAGGCAAGTCAATTGGGTATTTTTTTATATGTACCACACCCACAGCGTGGTGGGAACTTCTCGTTATATCTTTTTACGCGCTCAAACATTGGATTAAACGTTGTCACTGCTAAAGCAATAATAATACAATAATAATAATTTATTAGTCCAGTGTTACAGAATGTATCTTAATCTTAGATTAAATCATATATCAATCTTAATACTAAAGTTACGTTCCCTATGGGTATTCACAGTAACTGGTAAAATTAGCAGTGACATAAAATTTCAATTTGTGCAGTTTTCGGTTTGAAACACCAGATTCTGAATTTTTCAATCCAATGTTTCCAACTTATTTAATTCTGAACGTATTTGAAAAATTCTTTCTTTTTGCGATTTTAGATAAAGTTAATTTTTTATACAAAGAATTTAAAAAAAGATAAGTCTACTACCCAATTAAACAATAAAGGCTGAGATGTTCTAGGGTTCTTCACGGGGACTGCGATAATTAACGTTGTAATTTGTATTGTTCGACAACTAGTAGGCGTTTTTTTTATAGTATCTTAAGCTGCAAAAAGATCCGGTTTCGACAACATCAATTCACAATCTTAGTTCTTCTCCAAAGTTTGGGGATATTCGTATTCTCTAAACACGTATTAAAGAGGGCGAGGAGCCATATGTGGATATGGCTATTATTTATTTAAAGGTACAGAGGCGGACTTAATGCCTTAGGCATTTTCTACCAGTCAACCTTTGGGTGATGCAGAGAAGAATAGTGGTAGGTGCGACAAAAGAAAGAAAAAGAGAGGTTAATATAAAAAAGATATACAAATGAATCATAGATACAACACAAACTAGACGAGGCTATTGGTCTAGATGTTTTAGTTGTTCTAATTTTGAGTCATCAACTCCAGCAGCCTTACCATTTATTAACATCAACCATTGGCAACATATGAAAGGGATCGCTATTATAGAGATCTTCGTACTTTTTTAAAAGATTTGCAGACTTCGGTTCGATGCCAGGTCTATATATGAAGTACGACATCCCCTGCGTATGCTTTGCCGTGATACGGTCTGTACGATATTGACGAATGATTCGTACCTTGAATGTGTAGGTTCTATATCTCACTTAATTTTGCATCAACACCTTCGGAGAACTAATCGCAATCTTTGAGAATCCTTGCCTTTGAGAAATTAAACAGTAGTCTAAAGGGAACTTGTGTAGGTTTGATTGCTGCACGAGCCTCGCACGGTTTATGTTGAGTGTTTGGAATAGGTTGACAAAAAATTTTAGAGCAAAGGGATTTAATATTGCTACTCACAAAAGTCAGGGTTGTAACCACGTCTCCATCGCCGACAGTTAAAAGTGCAGGTTGTTTGGCATTATGTATGAGTGTTTAGTGAGAGATATCAGCCCATTCTTCAACGGAATTGCCGTCAGCTTTTGTCTCGCGATATCCCCATGATAAACTAAGACTATTGAAATCACCAATTACTATACTAAGACACCGGCTATCGAAGTCGGCTGTTTTATGAAACTCGAATGGTTATTGGCACGATTGGGACACAATTTCGAACTTGTCCGCGAAACCGTCGATATTAATGGATTTACCATCGTGGTGAAAGGATTAGTCAGCTAGACTCTGAATTACCGTGTCTTCTCTGCCCAGGGTACGCCGGGCATTTGGTATCGCAAAACGATTTAAGATTAACGCCACTAGGGGAGGCTCCTTTTATGCACCCTAAATTATATTCTACAGGTATCTAAGTTACTATAGAACTTTACACACTATTTAGGTTTAGCTGAAGGGGAGAGCAACTGAAAAGCGTAAAATATAAACTTTTTACAAAAAAAGTACAATCAACAAATCAAATCAAATAAAACATTTAACAATTAGGAAATGCTGCGGATAAAACGTCGAGTTATACGTGACCCTGTACATAAATTAACTTACCTGAAAGTTAGGAGAATCTATAGCCTCCAGTATCTGCTGACCCGAGAACGCAGCCCAAGGTTGGAAGCCATACGTGAACATCTCCCACAGACAGACTCCGAAAGCCCATACATCGCTCGCTGAGGTGAACCGGAGAAACAGTATGCACTCTGGAGCACACCTGTAATGTGGATGTAGTATATTATATACGCTGGTAATATGAGACGATACATTCCCGACAGACATTCTTTGCATGATTATAGATATGTACGAAACACAAATGAAAATATTTTATGTATTAATAAATATCAGTTCACGTTTTATTGGTAATTTTACTTTTTATCGATAAAATGCAAAAACTCTGACAAATCATTAAGTTCTGTTAGATAAACAGAGGTAAGCTGCAGTTGGAACACATAATGAAAATCCACGACCCTTGAGCCAACTCGAGCCCAGATTTTTTCAATTCCAGAAATCCCCACCAGTGGGGATTGTTACTTCTACGTTTTTTTCTAGAAATCCCTACTAGTTACAATACGGCCGACGTATCTTGGCGAGCCCAAACTTTGCGCAGAAGGCTGCGCACGAACGTTTTTTAGGAACAAAATGGTGGCATGAGGCGTCGTGCGCGGGGCGGAGGTCTAGGCTAGAGATTGACTCTATGTAAACACAATCGACCCTTTATTCAATCAAATATTGCAATCGATTTTTATCGATTTGATATTTTTTATTTTTGTTTAAATGAGATATTGAACGAAATAGATTTACAAATATGGTGAATGTTGTCGTTAGTAAACGAGATTTCGACTTTAATGAAAAAAAAAACTAAAAAAAAAATAATTTTTTCTTGGTTGAAAGACAGGTTTTATTTAAATATCAGTTATTTTTAAACAACTACTAGAAAAACGATTGTTTGAGAATATTTTAAACCTCCATAGAAAATTGAATATAAATATATTTTTATAACTTAATTTAAATCGATTTGAAAAAAAAAACGATTAAACAACACCTTCAGACACGCGTATTGGACATCTCTCTTCGGTAACTTCGTAAAGCTTCGTACTTATTCGGCAATGTTCGGTACGCAGTAATATGTCTCACTCACACGTTAGTCTTGGTGTTATTTTCGTTTCGCTGTCTCTGTCTTGAGCACAGGCGGTGACAAAAGTTTTCGTTGGTTGTTATTATTATATTGTTAAGTTTTTTGTGTAAAAGCTCCTTATTCGCGCTTCCTTCATTCGCGTTTTTACTATTCGCGGATTAAAAAATGCGACCCAATTCCTATATTTGCGGCTAAAGATTTCTTTATTCGCGGATCTAATCGGTACATACCATAAATATTAATAAAATAAAAAGGATTCGGTATCCTTTCTAAACGCGTCGTCAATAGAACTAATAAAAAAGTAAAATAGACCATAATGCTTCTAGTAAATTCAAACTTTAACTGCAAACATTGCCGAAATTGCAAATGGACGAGATGGGTTTGAAAAGATAGAATCAAGTGACATTCAGGAGTTGCTTGAATCGCAAGATTAAGGTTTGACTAAAAGAAATGTTAAATTCACAGCCCATTGAAGAAGTAGCTTCAACAAGCGCTAGAAACGTGGCATTTAATTTAAAAATGTTAGTAAAGATTTAAGAATGGCAAACGAACTTTGTGATCTCTTTATGAAAATTATCCGCCTATGGAACTAAGGCTTATTTTTAAGAGACAAATTGCTAATGCTACTGCTGAATATCAGTCTGAATTGAAGGAGCTTTTAAAAGCTGCCAAGCAAGAAAAAAACACAAAATTCTTAAAACCATTGCCCAAGCCTGAAGATAATAGTAAATCAATATGGTCAAAAACTTCAATGAAATTGTTTTTTTTTTTTAATATATATTTTTGTTTTTTATTTTGTCACATAGGAACATATCCCCTATAATCCCATATAAATTACCATTCCATATTCACGGTTTCTGTATTCGCGGCATATTTACAGAACGTACACCCCGCGCATAAAGAGCTTTTAATGTAGTGTAAGGTTTGTTTCTTTAATTCATAAGTAATTTTTGTAGCTTTCTGTCTCAAAGTGTTTTAATATTTATTTTATTTGTAAGTACTTGGTCCGAAGTAATAATTAATAAGTATTAATAAATTTTTATTCGTAATTTGGTTTAAAAAAAATAATGAAATAACAGTTTTTTTGACGAGTGTACATGCGCTAAAGTTCGCAGAGCCTATGTTCAGGCTCGCCAAGTTACGTCGGCCGTATTGTAAACAATATCAGCCTAGTGGGGATTTTTGGAAAAATGCCCACTAGGCTGATATTGTTTAACTAGTGGAAAAACACTGCTATTTTCTAGTTTTCTAGTAACAATTGTTATGAATCATTGTTTCAATTATGAATTTACCAATTATGACAAATTTTCGTGGACTAATTACAAAAAAGTGGTGTATAATATATTATACTTTTAGGTAAAGGCCTCCCCCGATTCTTTCCATTTTTCTTGGTATTGAGCTTAATCCTATCCAAATGGGAATCCAGAATTTCGTTCTGAGGGGTGTAACTGTTTACTTTAGGGGAGAGGGGGGCAAGTTTTTCAAAAACAAAATCAGCTTGACAGTTTAAGGATTCAAAATCATCATGGAGTTTCTTGCCGGTTCTTCTCCATAGGAAACGACCAATTTGGAACCGTGCACTAGCTTCTGACGTTTTATAAGTGTCCATGTAGGCCTATGTGTAATTATTTTATTTTATTTTTTTATTTGATCATTGTGAAAAATCAGCTTGACAATTTAGGACATTTGAACTCCATAACGCTTGTTGTCACACGCGTTTAAAGTTTTTCAACGGTTTGTTTACAAAAAACCGGTTTTATAAGATCTTGTAACTACAAGATCTTAAAATTATTGCATTGGCTTGTGTCCTTTAAAGTTAAAAAGGTCTAATGTGAACAATTTAGCACACTGCTTCGAATCTTGATTATATTTTCTGGTGCCCATACATACATACAACTTTCTTAGCTAATACACTTCTAAAAAAGTATACAAAGTGTACTTGAAGTGAGCTCAATTATTTTTTTATCTTCATCCAAGTTCTATTTTTTAGCACTTCGATGGCAATCTTAACAGTGTTACACCTGAACTTTGTTTCGAGTTCAGCCTTTTCTAGTATAATTTAGTTCTAATAACGTACATATGGGAACTTGGTTACGAGTTCAGCCTTTTCTAGTATCATTTAGTTCCAATAACGTACATATGGGAACTTGGTTACGAGTTCAGCCTTTTCTAGTATCATTTAGTTCCAATAACGTACATATGGGAACTTGGTTACGAGTTCAGCCTTTTCTAGTATCATTTAGTTCCAATAACGTACATATGGGAACTTTGTTACGAGTTCAGCCTTTTCTAGTATCATTTAGTTCCAATAACGTACATATGGGAACTTGGTTACGAGTTCAGCCTTTTCTAGTATCATTTAGTTCCAATAACGTACATATGGGAACTTGGTTACGAGTTCAGCCTTTTCTAGTATCATTTAGTTCCAATAACGTACATATGGGAACTTGGTTACGAGTTCAGCCTTTTCTAGTATCATTTAGTTCCAATAACGTACATATGGGAACTTGGTTACGAGTTCAGCCTTTTCTAGTATCATTTAGTTCCAATAACGTACATATGGGAACTTGGTTACGAGTTCAGCCTTTTCTAGTATCATTTAGTTCCAATAACGTACATATGGGAACTTGGTTACGAGTTCAGCCTTTTCTATTATCATTTAATTCCAATAACGTACATGTGGTGGTATCAAGGCAAGCAGAAATGGTGTCAACTGTCTGATTGTTTGCGAAACCATACCAGAACATGTGTTTAAAAAGTCATTACCATCCATCTTGCATACGCGGTAACAACAGTCTATGCTAGTTAAGAGCGTGGTAATCAATCAGACGTCCGGAAACCTTGAGTGCATTGTAATAATGACATCCCTGGCGGTTACGCCAATGATTTTCCAGCATGCTAACTAGATTTGTACGTATTACCTGTTGTGATTGGTTATGCAATCACGTATTGGTCTTTACGAAACACGTCAACAATCTTCCAAAGCTAATTAACCAATATAAATACAGTGTCCCGAATGCCTATTGGTTAACAAGCTTGAGTTAAAGTTACAGGTCGGAATAACCCGATTTTACTGTACTCTCTTTTAGGCTCAGTGTTGTTAGGTAAGAACGGGGCTGTGAAATAAAATAGCACAAAAGCATTGCTTGGTTTAAAAATTCGCATGATGCTATAAGAAAAAACTATTGGCATTGCAGAGTTGACTAGGACAACATTATTAAACATTAATAAAATATGAAACAAAAACACACCACAGTGTTGTCTCTTATAACCCAAAGGTTGACTGGTAGAGAATGCCTTGTTGCATTAAGTCCGCCTATGTATCACTATTGTACATAAAGTTTAAATAAATAAATAAACAACTGCCGACAAATTGTTTTACAGTTTGGCAGAATTTAAGAATGTAATAATGAAAGCAAATTTTGTTAAACCAAATAAATAAATGATATACAAGTAGCATAATATCACAAATATGACATAAATTTCGTTTGAAATAAGCAGCACCTTTGTACTCTTCCATCTGTATTTGTTCTTTTCGCTTTTAAGTGTTTGTGTGTACATAAACCAACCCGCACTGCGACCGCGTGGTGGATTACGGCCCATTCACTCTCCTAGAGAGGAGGCCTGAGTCCCAGCAGTGGGAACATTAAAAGGCTGATTATGCTATGTGTAGGTACATAAATAAATAAATGTATACCTAAAATTAACTGTTTAGCTGGTAACACTTCAGTGTGGTAAGCAGAAATACGATTTTATCAGTTCTTCAGCGTCTGCCAGTGACAGTAGAAAAGATATGTCTATGTCACTCAGTAATGAAGTAACATTCTACTAATGATTTTTTTCTTTAAATGAGTTTATTAATTACAAACAAAATTGCACGTAGCGGAGATGAGAATGTTAAAATGGATGTGTGGTGTGACGAGAATGGATAAAGTGAGAAATGAGTATATTAGGGGAAGTTTGAAAGTGGCGCCAGTGACTGAAAAGTTGAAAGGGAATCGTTTGTCTTGGTATGGTCATGTGAAGAGGAGGGATGAAACGCATGTTACTAAAAGAGTTATGAGTTTACATGTGGATGGATGGAGAGGGAGACCAAAGAAAAGATGGATGGATTGTGTGAAGAGTGATATGAAAGAAAAGGAAGTTAGTGATAGCATGACGAGTGACAGGGCTGAATGGAAGAAAAACACGTGTTGCGCCGACCTTAAATAACACGGGACAAGGGCAGGAAGATGATGATGAATTGCAAAAAAAAATACAAATCTTTCTTCTTTATAACATTAGTAGAGTTGTTTTTCCTTTACATAAGTCTTATCTAAATCCTGCTCTCTCAACAAAATATTTATAGAGCAAAAGCAGTGTATATGTTTTTTTTTTCAAATAATCCATTTATAGGCGTTTTCTTTTCAGTCCGGTTATAAACTTGCATACATTTAAAACTTATACTCTGACACATGCACACACGCGCGCACCCAAACACACACACAGTTAATCACACGTTAACTAAGCATTCATACTCACACTTACATCCTGGAATTAATATAAAATATAAATTGTCTTTTTTTAATGTATTATTTAAGATTATTTGTTTAAGATTTAGCTTTTTGTCTTTTTTATTTTAACTTAGCTTCCACTTTTGCTCGCTGCGAAATGCTTAATACTCTTTCTAGCATACTAGCCGCGGGGGGGTCCTGGTGACCTGTAATACAGGTTGTTGTGCATACCTTCATCAGGCATCAGTCCCTCACAAAGTTAGCTCTAAATTGTAAGCATTGTTAAAAACTAGCATAAAAAAACTTTGTGAAATAAAAAAAAGTATATGGATTGTAGAAGCTAGCGTTCTGTATTCTCCGTCTACCCCTATGGGATGGCGTAAGTTTATGTTATGTATGAAATCAAAAATGACATTTATTGACTTACCATGCCACTGGAAGCTTTAAGTTCACGTTGTAATTCGTCTGATAGTAGTCCTTTCCTACGCCCAAGGCTCGCGATAGTCCAAAGTCGGAAATTTTGACTCTATCTTTACTGAATACTAATATATTCCTTGCAGCAAGGTCCCTGAAAATGGATAATGTTATAAATACATTTACTATGCTATTGTAACATTTTTCATAAATAAAAGATTGTTTATATATTTATTTCAATATGATCTCAAATCATGTATTCAGTTTGTTGAGGAAAGAACTAACTTTAAAATATCACAGGATTTATTATAGATACCTACTTGACTTAAACACATATTTTATTACTTTATTGTAACAGAGATGAATATAAAATGGAGTTATCTTTTGCATTGTATTTATATCGTCATTTTATTTAAAGATCATTATTTGTTCAGTAAAACGGAAATATTATATGATCGATTCCTTTATTCTACAAACGAAGTAGTGTTTCCTGATGGCTACAACCCGGGAATCTTTAAGTCAAGAGTGAATAGGTTACTTCTAGGTAAGCGCACTCCATCGTCGAGCGCATCGTCGCTTTCCATCAGGTGAGATAGCGGTCAAGCGCGAACCTATCAAGAACAAAAAAAAGAAGTATCTGCCTACATGGTCCCGAATAAATATGTTTTTAACCGAATAACATTATCAGAAATAAATACGTAGTCCGGAAAAAGTATGATTCAGGACGTAGACTTCTCCGATCCAAGTATGGAAACACAATAATTTCTTCCACATTATTGATTTTAACAACTATTACAATCCTTTTCATGCGCTGCATTTTTTTTTTTTTTTTTAATTGAAATAAACCAGCGCTTGACTGCGATCCCACCTGATGGTAAGCAGTGATGCAATCATTGATGGTGAGGCGCACTAGTTTATTAAGAGCCTATTCACTCTAGCCTTGAAGATACCTAAATTATAGTTGGACGGGAAGACCGCAGCAGGCAAATTGATCCAGTCCTTCGATGTACGCGGTATAAACGACGAAGCGAAACGCTTAGTCCGGACCGTTGAAGTTTCAACAACGTAAGGGTGGATACTCGCCGTACGTCAGGTTGTCCGATGGTAGAAAGGAGATGGCGGAATCAAGTCATGCAATTCCCGCGCACACTCTCCAAAATGCAACCTGTAAAATACCGATAGGCTGGCTACCCTGCGCCTGTGCTCAAGACTTTGTAGATTGGAATTAACCAAATCTGGATCCCCAATTAGCCTCTTCGCACGCCTTTCCACTAGGGCTTTCAATACCGGTATTACGGGATCTCGTAATACCGTAATCACGGATATATTTTGGTCTTTTTTCAATACCGGTACTGACGAGCCAATACCGTGATTACGGTATTACAATCATTTTATAATTTTAATTATTGTGGTTTGTTGTAAAGTAGCAGGAAGTTGTATTAAATAATATAAATAACTATGTGATATTATTCTCACACTTCACACTTGTGTATTAAGCGCCAACTCTTATCTCCAGCCCACCCGCCCGCACCTTTCTTAAACCACCGGTTTCTGAGTCGGTCGAGCGAGCCAAACGACGTTATTGTTTTGTTAGTCAGTAGTAACACAAAAGCCGCCCGGGTAACATGTGCAAGTGAAGTTGGTTATTGTGAGTTTTGATAAGTTTGTGATCATAACGAGAAACATGTAAGTACACCTATAATATTAATACTTGTATTTTCTGGGAGTTTGTCTGAATTTTTAACGGATCACGCGATCATATCTTTTTTTTTTTGTAAAAACTGATGACGAGTCACGAATTCACAACAGATTGAAGCATCTAAAATTGCATTTCCACTTTGATTAATGTCATTGTTACTATATCGAATCGAATCACGTTATCCGTTAGATCTTCAATTAAATAGTAAAAATTGAATATTTGAACGGTTTAGATGTGACTTTGTTTTCTAACTTTTACCTAATTAGTACTTATTAACTACGTTCATGTACGAAGACACAATTCAAAATTATACATTTAATTGGTATATTAGTAAGAAAGAACAAGTCTATAAGAAAGACACGAATCATGACGCTTGCTGACTTTTAAGGGCAGTATAGGTAATTAGGTACGTATCGAATGTATCAGCCAGTAAACAATAGGGCGGCAGCGCCATCCTTACTTAAACTTTATTAGAACTGCGTTTTTAGACAATTCTAATACCTATACCACCCTCGGAAGCCAGCGATTAGGACCAGTGGCGGCTGGTGGGTCATAGCAGTGGTGGTGCACTATACTAGCTTACATTCGAATTCACAGACCCAAAAAAAAAAGCAATAAGGATCTGTTTTTTATATTTCTATGATGGATGCACAATATACTACTGTGGTTATGTGGACTGTATTTGCGAAATTAATTAATCAGTTATGTGCGTGAAACTTTTATAAACTTGTTCGTTAAATTTTATTATATTGGTTCTGTAAACAGAATCAAATTGGTTACGAATATCTACGGTGCCCAACACAGACAACTCATTACATTTTGGAGATGTACTTGCGATGCATCATGTTTTTTTATTTTTTCACATAAATGCGTCAAATTACTAGGTAATTCCTGTTTCCGTCCAAATCGACTTACCGCCAAAATAGTACAAGTAAAACAAAAGAGATTATATTGAGCCGCTCACATCCACACAACCATTTCTTTTCACTTATAAAACTCCGCGTACCTAAATGTTTTTCTTTTTTTTTCTCCTCCCATTCCATCGACAGGAGAATAAGGCTTAGCACTCTTGTGCATCCGCCAGCGTCAAGTTGTTTAAAGATTGTTTTTGGATTTATGTACCTATGTACACTCCTGTTTCAAATTAAGAAGTGGCCTGGGTGGTCCCGCCAATTTTAAATCTAATTTATTGTTTGTGTTAATATACCTAGTCAATGTTAAAGCTCATTTTCACCACTTTTTATTAATTACACACAACCACAACACAGTAATACGTAATTCCAAATTGTTATGCTATTAAAAGAGAATAAAGACTGATTTGGAAACAAAAATACGTATTTAAATGGTTTTATTTATGTCCTAATTAAAGTTCTTATGAACATTAGAAGAATCCCTTAGAAGGGATGACAGTCAAGCGCTAGATTAATTTTTTTTTTAAAAAAGCTTGAAAAACTTGAGTTCAATACCGTGATCACGTGATCACGGTATTGAAATTTCTAATACCGGTACTGATACCGGTATTGAAAAAATCCGGTATTTGAAAGCCCTACTTTCCACTGAGTCCAAAGCTGCTAGATGGCATTTTGCAGCACCAGCCCATATGAGACTGCAGTACTCCACACACGATCCTATCTCCTAGTTATCTTTAAATAATATGATAACAAAGTCATTTGCCAGAGGTATTCTCAGTGTTACTAAATTCATAATTTATTATACATTATAATAGTTGCCGATAACCAACCGCATACTAGGGAGTTGCTTCATGTGCGCTGTGTGTTATTCTAGAACATGGTGTAGAGGATTGAGAATATCTTCTTGCCAGCTTACATATATCCGCTTATATTAAGTCCGCCTATGTACCACTACTGTACATGAAGTTTAAATAAATAAATATATAGCTGCCTGGGTTGACTGGGAGAGAATGGCTCAGGCATTAAATCCGTCTTTATTCCAATACCCGCCTTTACTTCACAGGAAGTTAAAACAAATAAGAAACTGTTGTAGACCATCAACTCCATCTGCCACACCTATCTCTTTATTACATTCTACATACCTATGAATCAGTCTTTTGCTTTCTAGATAAGTCATCCCATCACAGATTTGTTCTGCAAACTCGCAGAGATTTGGCACGGGGAAATTGAGCCGGAACGACACCTCCCGCAAGCACTCCAAGAGCGAACGAAGAGGTGCTAGCTCCGTCACCTGGAACATTAATAACATAGAGAACATAGGACACAATTCATGTCATTCAAGGATCATGAGTTCCTTGCTTGTCTTTTGCTGTTAAAAACTGTTTCGGCACGAATTGGTCATTCGCCCATGTACAGTCAGGGATCAAAAGTGCAGTTGCACTCTAACAATGCTAAAGTGTCTAAAATTTCTTTATTGTAGAAGTTCAATAGTCCACAACTAGTTTATTCAATACTTTAGATTCTATGCTACCAATTAAATCAGTCATGGAAAATTGACACTCTTCTACAAAGAAATTTTAGCATTGGTAAGGTTTGAGTTTGAGTTTGAGACATCGACATCGATCCATCTCTAACACAGTGCCAGTGTGGAGCCGCTGTACAGGACATGCGTCATCTGCTATGCTGTCCATCCTGCACAACCAACTGCAGTTTTCAGGATCTATACGAGGCCAACAACAGAGCCGTAGAGGTTGCCAAATACTGGTCAGATAAAATTTAGTTGGAGTACATCGACACGAAAAGAAGAAGAAGATTGGTAAGGTGGAACTGTACTTTTGACCCCTGACTGTACATTTGTCGCAAAATTAGACATTGGACAGGCCAGCACAAGAAAACAGAAAGAGTTGGAGCTCCGGCCGATAGATTTGGCTCAGACTGATCCAGTTAGAAGACATAACGAATGGAGGCCGTTGGGCTGCAGAGGGACACAATAGACTCTAAAATGAATTCAAAGGAGAAACGACGCAGTTTGTTCATAGTTTTGACATATTGTAATAATAAGTTTCACAGCAACATTCATAAATTCCATTGCTTAATAGTTCAGCGGGCGAGCGAACACCATCTGTTCTAAAAATACCTTTTCAAAAACAATGGCACACAAAAAAAAAATCATGAATATAATTTTAGGGTTTTAAAAATAATAATTATTTTTTTGTTATTTGAATTTATTTTAATATTTTGGTGTTCAAGTACTAATCTAAATAAATATATATATATATATAAGGTGACTGGTAATTAGTGTACGATACTTAAACACGTGATTGTGCTCATGATAACCAACAACTTTTACTATGAGAACAAACCTTGCTCCCATAATAAAAATTGTTTGTTATCATGAGCACAATCACGTGTTTAAGTATCGTACACTAATTTCCAGTCACCCTATATACATATAAAAGGAGAAACTGACTGACTGATATATCAACGCACAATTGGGACTAGGTACATAATAATGTTGCACAAGGCTTCCATTTATAATTTTATTAATAAATAAATGGACGGACTGGACGCAAATAGCCCAGGATAGAGATAAATGAAATTCTTTAGAGGATGCCTTCACCCTCGCCTGAGGAGGGGTTCCTGCACATGAATAGGATTCAATTTTGATTTATTCAACAATACTGTAAATAACATTAACCATATCTTTTTTCCTACTTTTGAATAATTTGTAATGCAAGAAATAATAGGCTTTTTTATTCTTTTTATTTTTGTTTTAATAAATAAATAAAATAAATTTATGACATAGCCGCAAGCACTAAAAAGAGGTTTTTGAAAATTCAACCTTCAACCGGGGAGAAAAGGAGGAATTTCGATTGTATGCAAAATCTTATTCCGTGTTATACTTCACAAACAGTAGTAAATAATTAAGCTTGTCATTATTTGTTTTCTGAACTACCTCCATTACAATAATTTGGGAGGTTAAAAAATGAATAATAAAGACTAAAATTCAATTTCAAAACTAGTAGTATTGAAAAATACGTCTTATGGGGTGCTAAAGTTTTATAAAAACACTAGCTTCTGCCAGCAGCTTCACCCGCGTGAAGGTTTCTCCATACAAACTTTGGACCCCCGTTTAATCCCCCGAAGGGGTGAATTTTGGAAAATCCTCTCTTAGTGCTCGCCTACGTCATAAGAGGAAAACTTGTGCAAAAAGCCAATGTCGGAAAAAGGGTTTTTTCTTTTTTTTCGAGCGGCCATCAACCAAACCTTGTTTTTTAAATACAAAACAGTATAATAAACCAAACTTACTATGGCAGGTATATCTCTAAACTCAGTCCGAACTGAGTTACGGGAGCTTGAAGTTGGCTAGTATTTATTAGCTTTATACGTAGGCCATTTTTGTTTTATAAACACAAGCTAAGTGAGAAGTTGCTAAAAAATAGTTTCTTTGTAATTGTGTTTTAACCTATTATGGCGGCCTAAGGGCGTCCTCGCCAACTTCACAATCCTGTGTGAAACGAGTTTGGTACTATTTCTTTTTTGAAGAAAAATAAGTAATAGTAAAATGCAATGCAATGTTGCAATTTCTCACATACCTTGCGCTTAAAAGACAAAATATCCTATAAATCTAATAAATAAAATCAGCCAACTTCTATCTCTTGTAACTCAGTTCGGACTTAGTTTAGAGGTATACATGCCAAAGTAAGTTTGGTTTATTACATTATTCTGTAATTAAAAAACAAGGTTTAATCGATGGCCGCCCGAAAAAAAAACAGACGCCACTTCCCATACTAAATCCGGCATTGTCCTTTCACGCTCCTAGTCGCTGGCAAAGTGCTAGTCTTTGTATAAAGTAAAAGGTAATAATAGAGCTAATCACACTCGTAACATAGCCTCAACTTGAACTTATTTGCAGATACCATAGTTCGGGCACGCCACAATTATGGCGGTAAGTCCCCTCTTTGAGGCGTGGTTGGAAAGACCTCACGGCGTCCTCACCTTCCGCATGACGCAGGTTCTCACCGAACACGGTAAGTTCGGGAAGTTCCTGCACCGGATTCGTGCGGAAGAGACGCCCGGGTGTCGCCACTGTGCGGACCGCCCGGAGGACACGGTGGAGCACACGGTGGAGGTGTGCCCCGCTTGGGCAGAGCAACGCCGTGTCCTCGTGGGGGCGATCGGCGGCGGCGATCTCTCGCGCTGGGCCTTGGTACAGGCCATGGTCCGGAGCGAGGAGGAGTGGCAGGCGGTCGCCTCGTTCTGCGAAGCAGTAATGCTAGCAAAGGAGGCGGCCGATCGCGTGAGGCAACGGTCCTCACGCCCCAACCGCCGCCGGGATCCCGATCCCGATTTCCGGCCACCGTAGGCGAGGGCTTGCGGACGGCGAGCAATGGGTGGCTCGCCGTCCGACCGTCCGGTAACCGTCCGGACCGAGCCCAAGTCGTCGACGGCGCGTATTGTTCCACGCGCGCCTCAGGGAGATGTCAGCAAATCGTAGGGGCCCAACAGGGTCGAAGCCTACTGGGGCCACGGGTAGTGTGAAAGTGAAACCCGGGGCCCTGGGACGAAGGCAAAGAAGGAACAGGAGTGGGTTTTTAGTCAGTAAAAGTCTGACACTATTTTGCGCTCCGCCCAAGAGCGGGATTTGTCATAAAATGATTTTCCCACCTAAAAAAAAAAAAAAAGATACCACCGTTCAAGATAGAAAAAAAACCGGGCAAGTGCGAGTCGGACCCGCGCACTGAGGGTTCCGTACAAGCTTAGCTATAAAAACCGTTCAATTCCCGAATTCAGTTACGAAAAGATTTTTCCGAATGACAAAAAAGTTTTTTGTGACGTAACTATACAAATTTACAGTTTTCAGTTTTTTTCCTATACTTGTACTATAAGACCTTGCTTCATGCCAAATTTCAGGATTTTAGGGTCAACGGGAAGTACCCTATGAAGTTTGATTTTTTCACAGCATCAACGGACCGCAGACCTGAGTATATGGTTTTAATTTTAAATCGATACCTCCACGCGTTCCCGAGGGTCTTGACAGACGGACATCAAAGTGATCCTATGAGGGTTCCGTTTTTTCCTGTTGAGGTACGAAACCCTAAAAATGTTCACCTTGTTCTAAACCAAATTGAATCAAGCATTTTTTCCACATTTTTGAGTTGTAACGAGTACTGACGCATGACACTTTCAACCTTCTTGTATGTTTTTACATTAAAATACTATCCTGCCTATTTTCTTCAAAGGGTTAGAGTACGTCTACGACCCCTTAGAAGAGTAGTCACTCTTCTCCTAAGAAGCCATTCATAAGTATCGTCACACATTAACAGGTGGAGAGTGGGTCGACGAAGTGTGACATTGTGTGACAAGGAGTGGGAGAAGTTATAAGTTTTGTGATGTCACATTTTAAAATCTATACCTAGGTAAATAGCAAAAAGTAAAACTTAAAAATATATCCAACTCTTTCTGTGAAATTGTTAAATATAGTGTAAATTTTTGCAAATGTTTGATATGGTGTTGATTAAAATAAATATTTCACCTTTCGAATACTGTAATAAGAGACGCAGTAGAAAGACAATGAGAGAACGAACGCGTGGCTTGGGGTTTAATGAATTAAAATGAAAATAAAACCGATTTCGGAACAGCTGTTTCCATTTCATTAATTCTAGATATTAAATTGCAAAACATGTGATGTCATACTAGGTAGGGGGACTTTCTCAAATATGACCGGCAATGATAAGAATGAGGAGGCGTCGAAAAATTACGAAATTCGTGTGACGTAATTGATGGATGGATGGTGACGGAGAAATGAATGTTTTGGAACATTTAACTAGCTTACTCTCTTGTGTACTTCCTGAAACTTTAAAAGTGCTTAAAAAGCTTAGAATTAGCATACATACCAACATCAATGAGTCCAGATGAAGTACCACACCGTATAGACGCACAATGTTAGGATGTTCAATACTGTGCATCACGGCTGCCTCCTTTAAGAATTCTGTTGAGTTTGAAGTCATCCGCTCATGTCCCAGACATTTTATAGCTACTTGTAGCTGTAATACAAATTAACATTATACTGTAGTAAAAAAAAACAGTTTCACCAGCTTGAACACCAAAGTTGGTCACCATAATCCTCCCACCGAATATAAATGACTACAGTTAATCTCAAGGAGATTTGTTTTTTTTAAACGTTGCCCTACAATAGGAATTACTTCTGTATAGTGGATGCGTTCACTTATAAATATGTAAATATACATATACACCAGATACCCGGACCCGGAACAACTATATGTAAGCCATTTAAATATTTGTTCCGTACAGGAATAGCATCTGCAACACCCAACACAGCAGTAAATCGCTCAACCACAGCGCTACCCGTGCCGTCAATATTATGCCGCTTATGTCTCTGGATAAACACAGATGCACACCTATGAAAAAAAAGATACAATCATGGTTCCTATGATACAGATATTGTTCCTTTATTGTCCCCGTAGACAATATGCAACACGAGGCAACGCTTATCCATTATCATTCCTTCAATTTGCAACATAATAATCAAGTGCATTATGCCACATACACAAGTATCTAAGCCCTGACCTAAAAACGACCTTAAGGTATATTTGCATTGATAAAATAACAAAAGACGTGAACACAGGATCTCGCGTCTGATTCAAGATTCAAAGCATTTTCTGCGTACATGAATATTACTTCCATGTTTTTCTGTTCGTACATACGCAAATTGAGCACATACTAATACAGCTGCCATGCTCGGGCCTAGGTCAAAATGTAACTGTTAGTGCAGTTTATATTACACACAAAACGCCTGAAAGTATATACGAGTATGTTAAATATTCCGATCTTTTGCAATCCCTTATTGGACATAATGACCCTCAACATTTTTATCTGTTAGACTTGTAGAAGTAACTCTCCTATATGTACTCACTTAGGTCAGTTCATATCCTTCCTCAACGCTTATCAATTTTATATTGCAAGGAATCTCAATGGGAGAATATTGGATTAGGTCATTAGTAATGATGACTGCACCACATTCTCCCACGGATTATTTACTACAGTTATATAACCATCATCCACCGTTTTGTTTGTTAATAACGGTTTCATTACTCAATAATTTAATAGTTCGTTAGACAATGAAATATAAGTACTATATAGCAAATTACGAAAATATTAATCAACATTTAAAAGAAATAAATTGGGACGACACATTCTCAAATGACCAAACGCCTGACGAGTATTTAAGCACGTTCTACTACATTTTTGGTATAGTATGAAAGTTTCCTGTGTGGTCTCTAAATCTCTTTTAACCTTTTGACGTGCGTAATTAGAGACACAATAGTAAGACAATGGCTTGCGGACGCCGGCTACCGCCTGAGCGTTAATGAATTAAACATATATAAAAACAAAGTCCTTTCTCCAGGCCCTTCCAAAGAGTCTGGACCAGATGGTTTGCCAATAATCTTTATTTACAAAAGTGCCCCTAATTCGTATACGCCTTTGCATACCATATTTAATTTATCCATTTCTCAGGGGATAGTTCCACAAGCTTGGAAACTTGCAAATTTAACCCTAGTCTACAAGTCTGGACCCAGGCATGACGTCGAGAACTATCGACCAATATCAATATTGTCGACTTCGTCAAAGGTTTTCAAGAGATTAGAACACGATAAAGAGTACCCACTACTTCACAACCTTTTATTGCCGCAGCAACAGGTTTTGTCAAAAAGAGATCAATCGTGACTAACCTGGTGACTTTTGCAGATTATTTGTTTAACAACTTGGCCCGTGTTCAAATTGATGTCATATATACACTGATTACAAGAAAGCCTTTGATAAAGTCGACCATGAACTGCTTCTGCTGAAGATTGCTTTTAATGGGATACGTGGGAACCTTTTAAGTTGGTTCTATTCTTATATTTGCAATAGAACACAAAGAGTTGTATTAAATAGTTTTTGCTCTGCTACTGTCTACAGTATGTGACTTCCGGAGAACCGCAAGGTTCCATTTTGGGACCTCTTCTATTCATTTTATTCATCAACGATGTCAATAGATGTTTTAAAAATTCAAAATTACTATATATGCTGACGACATTAAAATATTTAGACCCATTAAAAGTCACCGCGATTACTGTCTCTTACAGAAAGTCTTAGATGCCTTCTCGGAGTACTGTACACGCAATAAACTTCAACTTAGTGTATCTAAATGTTGTGTCATTAGTTTTACCAAAAATAAGAACATCATACTAAATACCTACACCTTAAAAAATTAATTAATCTGAAAAGAGAAACCTTGGTCCGGGATCTAGGAATTCTGTTGGATGACAAATTTCACTTAGATTCCCATATCAGCAAAATTGTTAATAATGCCTTCCGTATGTTCGGTTTTATTACGAAAACGGCTACAGTATTACCCAACCTTTTACCTATTTGTAACTATAGAAAACGTTGGTTCGCTCTCAGTTAGAGTAAGGGCCTGCGCACACTTGAGACTAGACTGTCTTAGACAGAATTGTCTGCGACAAGGCTGTTTTGTCTACGTCACAGCGCACACTATCAAGACTAAACCGACCTGTATTGCTTCAGCTGCCCCTTGTATTCCAGAGCCGCGGTAACTCTTTCGAACAATCCGGCAGCTTGAGGAAAGAATTGAGCGGGGAAATTATATAATCTCCTTTATAATGTCCCCACTCAATTCTTTCCTTTTCTGCATATGCTTAGTGAGCTAAGTGAATATGTAAAATGATTCTTACTCTTTGATTCCCTGTTGTCCATGTTCCCTGTTGCACCACACCAAACTGACCCATTCCCAGCTCTTTATTGATAGTTATGTCTTCTATGCAAATTATGTGCTTTGTAGGTACTTTAATGTTGTTCTCAAATACTGGTTGGGTCTCAAAAGCTATAGATGAGTGACCATGAAAATTCTGAAAAAAAAGTAAGCTTTATTTTATTTTTCACTAGCGACCCGCCCCGGCTCCGCATGGGTGAAATGCTGATACCACCCGAACCGCTATGTCCCTGCATTTTAAATCGGTAATATCCTCGAAAATATTCATTTAAATTACATGGTGGCAGACACGGCGCACACGGCGGCGGAGCCGTGCCGTGGCGCCGCCGTGCACGTGTACAAGCTTCCATAGTGATCCATACAACACTGACGACCGTGCCTAGACACGGCGAGTTAACCGTAGGTTTTCACGGCGAAAAACCGTGTGTGTACAAGAGGCCTAAAGGGCCATATTGTGTGACCCGGCTCCTGGGCTTTGAGGGAGATCCCTAGCCGTGCCACAGTAAATTTATAAAGAAATATTATCAGGTAAGGGCGAGTTAAAAATGAAACCAGTACGCTTATATATTACAATTATACCTTAAATACATTGTGCATTTAATATAGATACATAGTACAATATTATATATCTAAGTATATTAAATGCACAATGTATTTAAGGTACTTAATTGGATAAGGATTAATGCTGTATTGCTTAAAATCGCTTCGTAAATAAACCATTATTTCTCGTAAAAAGTAAAGGATTAAAAATGGTTATTTTGGGTTATCCCTAAGAGATAGACATATACCATCGTATACTTTTTTGTAGACCTTTTTAAGGTCCGAAATCGCGAAAAAAAATCAACTGTTCAGTAAGTACTAAATGTACTTACTGAACAGCTGATTTTTTTTCGCGATTTCGGCTTTGCTCCCATACTAAAAATTGTTTGTTATCATGAGCACAATCACGTGTTTAAGTATCGTACACTAATTACCAGTCACCCTATATACTTATGTAATATAAAACCCAACTACGACAAAAAAAACGATGCTGAATAAGTATGAAACAAGATTTTCAGGATGCTGAAATAAACAAGGTTATTGGAGAAACAAGAACAGGGCAAAAGGCAAAGCCGTAGTGACACATTATTAAAGTGTTACGGTTAGTACCTATTTTTAAGACATTACTTTTTGTCTGTGTGTTGAGTTTTGTGACACGTCACGTAGCCTATGTTCAGCGGACAATTAAGACGATTCTAACAATACCCCTTTTGTTGAGTTCCGATAAGTAGTTAAGGAGCTATGAGGAATCACATACATAATACATAGCCCGTCAAAATCATAACCCTCCTTTGGGTTTACCGTAGTCAGGTAAAAATAGCATAAGCATAGCATAATCAGCCTTTTAATGTTCCCACTGCTGGGACTCAGGCCTCCTCTCTCCAGGAGAGGGAATGGGCCGTAATCCACCACGCGGGCCCAGTGCGGGTTGGTGAATGTCACATGTCTTCGAATTTTTGGTTCTAGGACATGCCGGTTTCCTCACGATGTTTTCCTTCACCGTTTTGAGAGCAGTGGTGATGAAATAAATTACACAAAGTAATGCGCCTGGCTGGGTTCGAACCCGCGACCTACAATTCGTAAGTCAAGGCCGTTACCACTCGGCCACCACTGCTCAGGTAAAAATAAAATACCTAAATTACATGGATAACTTCCTCTGTTATATTTTGTACTTACCTGGTCCCTTTTTTTATTTGATTTGAGCATTTTACGTATCTTTAAAATATATGGGTTAGGAAAATATTTTGAGTATATCTTCTTGTAACGTCTCTGCTCAGGTCTAGACAGACCAATTTGAGCTAAGTCTTCCATCAATACAAACTTAAGTTGTGAAACTTTTGTAACTTTTAATATGTCTCTGAAACAATCATACCGAGTTTTATACACAATTATTCTTACTTACTATCATTTCATCATATAGCTAAGCATAAGTAGATACCCTGTGACTTCCACTTAAAACACATGATCCTAAGTCTGAAATTTGTAGGTATATTTGTAGAATGACTTGTACTTTGAACAACAGAAATTTATGATTGAATGTATTGTCTACCTTTTATAGCAGAACTTTTTGTGTCATAATATTATTTTGCAAAGCAACGGATAGCATAAACTTCATTTCACAGAAAATCGTTTCGCATACACTAATTTGTCATTAAAACTCATAATTTTGTTAGTCAGAATCATCTTAGCATAAATTTGATATCCATAATAATTAAAAAACAGAACCATCACACCGCAGAAAATTCACAGTCAGAATCGTCTTTTGGCATATATTTTATATCGATAGTAATTAGTTACGGAAGTAATATAAAAACGGTAACCTAAAGTTAATTACAAAACACTGTTGTTTTACATAGGGTCGACGGAGGCCCCCTGCGGGACCTTCTATTTCTGGGTGGTTATAAAAAAAAAATAACCACGAAATAACTTCTAACCTAACCTGTCCGTGTCGGGGTGCCCTAAAATTTCGAGCTCGCTACACTCGCTTATGACTATGTACATGCAAACAAAAATATACAGAAGCAGGCATGCAAGCAGGCTTGCTAAATGCAGCAGGCATGCAGCATGCAAACAGGCATGCAGTATGCAATCAGGCATGCAGCATGGAAGCAGGCATGCAACATGCAGCAGGCACGCAGTATGCAAGCAGGCATGCATTATGCAAGTAGGCATGCAGCATGGAAGCAGGCATGAAACTTGCAGCAAGCATTGTTTCTGTCACGGCTCCGAGCTTAAATTACACTCTAAGGGTAGGGCAGATGTAAGACTGTGTGAAATCGGTTTTGCAGCGATTCGTTTCTGTCACTAAGGCCCGTATTACAGAACTACAATCAAGACTCAAGCATTACTTAAAACTAGTCTCAGTTGGAGTTTTAATTTTAGAACTCGACTTGAGCAGAGAAACTACAATCAATACTCACCTCAGCAATGTCACTTTGAAATGACTATTTTTACGAATTATAGAACAGTGCTTGAGGCTTGACTGAGCTCCACTCAATGTGTCCTTATTTTAAAATCACAATCCGCTCAGAATCACTGCTTGAGGTGAGATTTGATCTTTGTTTTCGCAAGTGTAGGCGAGACCACGCTTGAGCATAGATTCTCATTAAAAATTCTTATGGATTTGGAGTAAATCGAGTACCTACCTACCTAATCAAAATGGATATATTTGCAGAAGTAGATTATTATAATAATTGGTAAAACTGTACTATACTGGACAGCGAAATAATGGGATTTTTGGGGTCGGGGGGAGGTGGGTATCCCGTCCCCCCAAACCCCCTTTTACGCATACTTTTGGAGATATTCAAGATTGAAATTTTGAGGTTTGGAATCAAAAAATCGTACATTTTATGCATTTTTGGGGCAGATTTGAGGGTTTTAGGGGGGAGGGTCACCCTCAACTCCTTGGACCAACCCTCCACAGTAGCAATTGTATACTATCATGTATCTAAAAATGAAAAAAATAAATTTTGTTGTTGGAGAGCGCTCTACCATTGTATAAAAATATTTGTGCACTGAAATATAGTTTTCAGGGTGGATTAAAAAAAATAAAACTAACCTAACCTCCCACAGTAGCAATTGTACACTTTCATATATTTAAAATGGAAAAAAATAATTTTGTTGTGTCGGGGAGCACTCTACCATTGTATAAAAATATTTGTGCACTGAAATATAGTATTCTGGGTGGTTTAAAAAAAAATAACCCTAACCTAACCCCCCACAGTAACAATTGTATACTATCATTTAATAAAAATGAAAAAAAATAATCTTGTTGTGTCGGGGAGCGCTCTACCATTGTATAAAAATATTTGTGCTCTGAAATATAGTTTTGTATGACTTGGCCGTTGAAGGGTACACAAGGGTGCAAAACCATGAAACCTTTGCACCAATCTGTCGCCAGAACCGCTACCCATTGACGATGGAAAATTGCCACTTGGAAAACGTATTGTTCAAAGGCCAAGTCACACAACATTAACTATAATAGTAAAGAAATCGCAGTAAGGAACCTTAGACTTAACACGACTTTGTCCAGATTTCATTACTTTTTAGAGATAAACAAGCAGCTCCATCGAGACTTGGCTAGTTTTTTACAAAATGTTTTTGGTGGGATTACTTTTTAGACATACCTAAACCTTTTCAATAAAAAATTATGAGCGTAAAACTCGCTGTCCAGTATAGTACAGTTTAACCTAATAATTTATTTAACAATGAGACAAATCTATAAATGAATAAATAAAATTTTGACTTGGTAAATGAGACCTATAAGTCAAGTCTTTATTTTCAATTATATCTTTTTGAGTTTCATTAGAATGCAACACATTCTAATTTTTTTTACAGTATTTGGCAGCTAATGTATCGAGTCAGCCTTCTCGCAAACTTCGCTGAGGAAGTTAATACCAATAAAACTCTCAGCTCCATTTTACCGAGATCGCGCCTGTTTCAATGATTCCACATATTGTCCAGTTGTGCAGACACTTTGGATAAAAACTATAAAAAATAATAATTTTAATAATAAATTCTAATACCAATTTTACTTCACAATATCCACTAGGAATCAATTTGCAAATAATTAAAACAGCCACTGAACTTCACTCGAAATAATCCCACCAAAAACACTCAGTTTCGACAGTTTCACAGTTTTGCTGTCCACAGAACATATGTACCTACTCTGAAGGGTTAAGGGTGGCTGTAAGTGCCAATAACGTCGTGTCGTCCGCCTCGTCATCCGGTTTTGATCCAGTTTAATCGTGTGAAAAAAAAAATATTGCAATAGAAAACCAAGTATTGTTCAGGGTTACCATAATGATTGCTTACTCACATACGCTTGAGTAGATATTTTGATCTCTGATGGATCAAAATATCTACTCAAGCGTAGTTTCGTTTGATTTGAGTTAGAGGATAGTTCTAAAATAAACTGAACGCTTAAGTCGAGATTCTTCGCTCAAGCAGAATGCAGTTGAATGCAGTTTAAGTAGTAAGATTCTGTAATATGGGCCTAAATTTTGTAGCACAACATATTGACTTTTTATGACACTATTTTAATTTAATATTGAAAATGCTAAAAAGTAACTGTCTATATATTTGTGACAAAAATTCCATAAAATTTTGTTTCGGTGTGGTGAAAATATAGCAAATAAATCATTTGGCAAAGGAAAAAGGTTTAGAAGAGGTTTCGGCCAATAGCAAAAAATTATTTTGTAAATCGGCGAAACATAGTTCGGTAAAATACATGACACATGATACTTCGATGATGTAAAAATATGTCAAATAATGCATAAAGCAAAGAAGACATCGATCAATAGTTTTCGAAAAATGAAATTTGAACAAAAAATTCGGGAAAGCTCCCAAATAATCATCTCTCTAAATAAACGTTATGCTAAACAAAATTATGCCTAATATTAATTATGGCAAAGGTAATTAAGCCAAATAAAATTCTGCCATGGTTAAAAGTATGCCATTGTAAATTCAGACACGAAAACATTCTGCCAAACAATAGTTATGCTAAATAATTTTTATGCCTTAAAAATATTCGATTAAAGAAGATTATGACAAGTGTTTTATGCCAAATAAATTTCGGAGTATCAAGATTCTGCCAGATAGAATTAACCCGTTTAAATAATAGTTTTATTAAAATTCGCACTAGCCAAGATTATAGAGCATGTTACATTAGCTTGCTTAGCACTATAACAAAAGAACAAAACTCGCAAATGCAGACTAGCAAATAAAGCTGAACCTTTACTGTTTCTAAGAAGTACAACAACCAAATCAGTAAATGCTGACTAATATTTTATCAACGAAAAGTAAAGGGTTTATAAACAAAACTGAGGCACAACGTTGATATTTACCTAAACAATTCATAATACTGTTGAAGTTCTGCTTCTTCCAAAAAATCATTTAAATTTTCACGGTCTTCGACCACAATTGTGGATTCTGGAACCAAGAAACCCACAAACAAAAATTGTATTTTATGCAAAATTACAAGTATTATAACTTAAACTGATTATTATTTTTACACTATTTACCCATATCGAAGCTGAAGAAACTAAAAGAACGCTTAGTAAACTGCTTGCACTAAAAATAAATTAAAAAAATAAGAAATGTGCAACTGTAATACAACTTCACGAATTCAGCCCAACACAAATAAACTTTTTTATCACGCACGACGCACGTCAGGCAACAAGTCCACTCAAATATTTTTGATTCGATTCCTTATTCAATATAACCAATATGATGCCGTGAAAATCGACTAAGATTTTTTAATCTCGTTTGAACATAAAATTTATCTTCATTGTAATGTAATGGCCAATCTTGCCTGTTTGAATATTTGGTAATTAAATAACCATAGTTGAATCTGTTTAATTTCTTAAATATTATCGGCTTTTATGAAAGCAAATCCACTGGCAAAAACTAGACAAATTAGAAATAGTATATAATTTTCTTCAATAGTTGACTGATCTATGTGTGTCTGGATACTACGTAAGATTTCTGATGAAAGTGGTAAGGAGCGCTTTTAAAATGCAATCATGGGCGTAACCCCCCTGGATTTTGTTTTCGTCCGTACTAACTATCTATAATCTGTCGAAAAAAGTTAAAAAAGCACTTTTTGCTATTTGTAATACAATATACACAGAGGAAGTATCCGATTTTTATGATTTTTAGGGGTCCGTAACTCAAAAAGAAAAACGTAACCCATAAAGGATCACTTTGTTGTATGTCTGTCTGTCTGTCAAGACCATTTATCTCATGAACGCGTGGAGGTATCGAGTTGAAATCAAACCCATTTAAGTACTCAGGTCTGCGGTCCCTTGAACCTGTGAATAAAATAAAACTTCTGTGTTAACGAAAAAAAAGATACGGCCGTTTATATCGCAAAAAACGTGTATTTCCACACTGCCAAGGGAATGAAAATTCATAGGGTACTTCCCGTTGATCTAGAATCCTGAAATTTGGCATGAACAAGGTCTTACAGCACAAGCATAGGAAAAATCTGAAAACTATCAATTTGCAGTTACGTCACAAAAAAAAACCTTTTTTAGTGATTTGGCAAAATCTTCGTAACTCAATTCGGGAATTGAACTGTTTTCAATTCAATTCAATTCAATTTTCAATAATGTTTATTTGTCAGAATATGGTACAATAGATATTACAATTTTGGTTCCAGTTCCATTAATATTTCTCTTATGTAATATTAATTTTGTTCATAGATAAGTTTGTACCGAACCTTTAGTGCGCGAGTCCGACTCGCACTTGCCTGGTTATTTTTATAAAAGGAAGCCGGACTATGGCGCACTTATTGAATAAATAAGCAGCAGCAAGACTTTGAAAGTATTAGAATAACGAAGTAAGACGAAGTTAATACAAGTAGCAGTATCTTTTTACCCAAAGGGGGAGATAGCCCTAGAAATTTTACTAGCAATGCCATATTCCACTGCTACAATCGAACAATCATTTAGCATACAGACGCGTAAAAACATGACTAAGATCACCTAGGTATGACCGAGGATAGATTAACTGGGCTTTGTATGTTGCTCAGTGTACAATTGTACATAGCAAATTTGTTAGCGCTGCGGGCAATTTTTTCACGGAAGACGTCATATTATACCTACCGTTTTGCTCGAAAGTTGATTTTAAAATTGCTATTCTATACCTAATTAAAGATGTTATATAAAAATTTGCTTAATTTAATTTACGTTTATTTATTTGACTAAGAGCTTATAAAAATCTGATTTGCCCCCCCCCCCCCCTGGCCCAGAACTTGCTTACGCCATGCATAGTCGGCATTATAATGTTCCCACTGTTGGGACTCAGGCCTCCTCTCTAGGAGAGGGAAATACGCCCATGAATGCAATATAAATATATGTAAAGAATGTGGAGAAAAACAGAATACAAACTGTTTAATTATTACTAGCAAATAAAAATTAATCATATATTTGCATGCATTTCTTATTAGACCAAAACTTTTACCTTATAATTAATATTATCTTGATGACAATTAACTTTGCCGATTCTCTCTAATCAGTTTAAGTAGTCGAGTTTCAGCGTTTTAGTATGGTTACCTCGCAACTATCTCTGTGACAGCTATTACAATAGGGTGGCTACTATGGAAAAAAGTTTCTAAAAAGGCAGTTTTTAAATGTTTTATAACAATGGGGAAAAATTATATCTTTTTAAAGTTGGAGTTAAATTTATTTTTTATTATTTGCTTAAATCTAATAATAACGTAATTAAAACAAAACGACTGCACCGACAGATAAGCGACTCTTTCCAAATTTAACGCAATAGCCCCGGATATCAAAATTATTGAAAAAAGCTCTCTTCATCTCCTTGGGTCTCCTATTTTCGAGGATTCCTTTCCCAATTTTGTTGAGGAAAAAATTCAAAATTTTAATGAGGTTTCGGAAAGATTGCTCAAAATTAACATGCATTCGGCCATCACCTTAATTCTTTTTTGCTGTTTCGGCCCTAAAATAACATATTTCCTCCGTGCTTCTCATTTGTGGAAACATAGTCACTTTTTGGAAAAAATGGACCAAATTATCCGACATACTCTTTCATCAATTTTAAATGTGGCCATGGACGATCGAGCTGGGGCTCAAGCTACTCTTCCAATCCGTATGGGAGGCCTCGGCGTCCGTAAAATTACCAGCATCAGTTTACCAGCTTTTATATCCTCGGTTCACGGCACTGAAAAATTAATCAGGAATATCCTATCTTCCTCACTGGTTGATTTTGATGTGCCGTGCTTTACCGAGGCTATAGACGCTTGGAGACTCGCTTGCCCGAATTCCAAACAGCCCGACAACCTTTCTTCCCAAAGACGGTGGGATGTAGAATCTGTTGGCAACATCTGTAACTACTGCAGAGCGTGCGCGCCTGCTAGCTGTGGGAGAGTGGGAGTCGGGTGTCTGGCTTCATGCATTGCCGTCGTCGAACATAGGCACCTTGTTCGACGATACTACCTTCCGCCTCGCTGCTTCCCTACGTCTTGGCGCTCCCTGTTGCTCTCCTCATCGCTGCCACTGTGGCGAAGTTGTCAACAGCCTCGGACACCACGGTCTGTCATGCAGCCGAAGTGCGGGTCGCATAGCGCGACACGCTAATATCTACGACATCATCCGACGTGCTCTTGTCACCGTCGGCGTTCCGGCCGTATTGGAACCTCATGGCCTGGCACGCGACGATGGCAAGAGACCGGACGGTATGTCTTTATTTCCATGGAAGATAGGTAGGCCTTTAGTGTGGGACGCTACTTGTGTCGATACTCTTGCGCCATCTCATCTTACTAGCTCGTCGTGCTGTGCCGGTGCTGCCGCAGCGGCTGCAGAGAACCTCAAGCGGCGGAAATATAATAACCTTGTTGGTAGTTATATTTTCGAGCCGTTTGGGGTTGAAACTCTCGGATCGTGGGGTCCGAGTGCTCACAAATTATTTAAAGAACTTTCAAAACGCCTTGTTGACACTTCGCATGACCCAAGGGCTGCCTTTTCGGACAAAGGATAAGCATTGCCATTCAGCGTGGCAATGCCGCCAGTCTTTTGGGTACAATACCAGTCGACAGCGATGTGGAGGAGTTTTTCGACGCCGTAATTTAGATTGCTTTTTTTTAGTACTTTATGGCTTTTATTATTATTTTTTATGTTAGTTTTAAGTTGGAGTTTCGTTACAAAATAATAACAAAAAAAAGGAATCATCATAATGGTTCATTCTCAGTTACACTGTCATTTTATTCGGATACTACTGACACCATAGTGATGAGAGGCTAAAGCTGTAGGTAGGTATACGAAGTACTACTGAACAACAGTGCAGAAAATTAATTTTTGACTTAAATATTTACTTTGTTAAGTATAACATTTTGTAAACTTATTTCCTATTATTATTGTGAATGTGAGGACTATATTGATTTCTTTATTTTCCTCTTTTCTTTTAAGTAATTTTAACATATGTCTGACAATTTGAATATTTTCTGTGGCCTACCCAAATGTCCTTTCCTTAGTATTGTTTGTCAAGTCATTGAACTCCTTTGTAGTCCCGAGTTGAGCTTTGCGAATGCTGATAAATCCTTTCACTGACAGGACAGGTCCACTCAAATCTGTATGGTTCTTTCTTCAGAAGACCATCTCAGAAAAATCTGTATGGTTCTCATGTGATTTAACCATTACATATTTACTGAACCCGCGACCTACAACTCGTAAGGCCCCGACTTACGAACGTTGTAGGTCGCGGGTTCAAACCCAGCCTGTCGCTTTACTTTGTGTAATTTATTTCATCACCACTGCTCTCAAAACGGTGAAGGAAAACATCGTGAGGAAACCGGCATGTCCTAGAACCAAAAATTCGAAGATATGTGACATTCACCAACCCACACTGGGCCCGCGTGGTGGATTACGGCCTCTCCCAGCGGTGGGAACATTAAAAGGCTGATTATGCTATATTTACTGTAGGGACTATAAAAGAGACTTTGACCCCTGAGTTTGTTTCAGAGTTTCTTCTCAGGGTAGTCAGCAAGGAAACACCAGCCTCTAGATGAGGCCAACTTTAACCGACTGTTTAAACTGACAAAAAATAATTAGGTGTAAAAAGGTTTTTTAAACCTTTTTGCAAAATAAATATCATTTATCAATAATGATGTATTAAAAAATATTTTTTACATTATCTCTCCACCATCCTAGGTTAACGCCTTCAATACTCTGCTCTCGAATTCCATTAGAGGGGCACTCCGGTGATGCCAGGTGTCGACCTACCTCCATCGTGTGATCGAGGCCTACCTGACGGACAGGTTCATCATCTACCCTGGTCACGATCTCACGAGAGGTGCACGATCTACTTTTGAAACTTCGGGTACGACTACGTGCTGCGCGGCAACCTTCCCGACTCCCCGCAGGGGGAGTCGCACCAGACACGCGTGGTTGTGAAAATCGTGGAGATGATGTGTTTTCATAGCCCTCGGAACCTGCCACCACCGGGTTCCTAAATAACAGTAAGAGGGTTTCACATTGGCGTTGGGTCGACGTTGAAGTATCTGGGACTCGTCCTCGTCAGCCAGAGAGGATCACTTCTAACGTCTGGTACCCAAACTGGATCGAATTGGGGCTCAAGCGGCTCCTGCCCAACCTAGGGGTCCAGACGCCTCCTGCCGGAGGCTCTACGCGGGGATCGTTTGGTCCAATACCTTCACGGAGCACTGGTTTGGGCATCGTCACTGCGAAAGCGACCAGTCGCCTGGCAGAGGGTCATGACCATCCGGATGGTGCAGAATCGCCCGGGTGTCACTACGTGTGGACCGCCCAGAGAACGTAGTGAAGCATACGGCAGAGGTGTGCCCAACTCTGGCGGAGCACTACCGTGTCCTCGTGGGGGTGATCAGCGACAACAACTTTTCGCGCCAGGCCCTGGTACAGGCCATGTTCCGGAGCGAGGAAAAATGGCAGGCAGTCGCCTCCTTCTGCGAAGCAGTAGTTAGCGAAGAAGACGACGCCTGAGTGAACGGACTTATATACGCCCCAGCCACCGAGACCCTGATCCCGACTTCTAGCCACTGTAGGCATGGACTTGCGGATGACGAGCAATGGATAACTCGCCGTCTGGCCGACCGATAACCATCTGGACTGAGCTCAAGTCGTCGACGGCGCCTAGCATTCCATGCGCATATCAAAGATATGTCAGCAAAACTGTAGGGGCCCGGCAGGACCGTAGACTACTGGGTTCGCGCTCCACCCTAGAGCGAGAGTAGTCATTATATGATTTCTCACCTAAAAAAAACACCCTAGTTTGACTGGTAGAGAGTGCCTAAACCGTTAGGGCGTTAAGTCATCTTTTATATCTTTGGTTGCATGAAGATTAAATAAAATATAAATTATGGATGGCACCCTAAATATTATGTTTAAAAGTTTTGGTCATGACGTGATGTTGGGAATATGAATGAGAGCCAACTAGGAAGGTGGATGTTTTATTAATTTTATAAACTAATGCTTGACTGCGATCCCACCTGATGGTAAGTATGTGATGCAATCGTTGATGGTGAGGCGCACTAGTTTATTATGAGCCTATTCACTCTAGCCTTGAAGACATTGGTGGATATTGGTGGTTTTGTAGTTACTATATATTTAGTTACTATGTATCTAGATTTGCATGAGCGTTGCATGAAAAATATACATAGCACAGTATGACAAAGGCCTATAATGTATCAATTATATGGTGCATTGCTCAAGCACGAACAGCTGCAGTAAGTAGTGGGTCCTCGGAATGATAGATTGTGAATTAATAAAGTACACTATCGAAAAGACAAAGTTTTAACAGTTTCAGTTCTATGTGTTGTTTCACCTTAAGGAAAAGGTGAGATTTTGTGTTCGAATTATAGCATGGTAGTTTTTTTTCTTTGCTGCGGCAACACCTTCACCTACTTTGCAAATATGGCGTAGAGTTGTACAAAATGCAGTGGGAGATATTTGATAAACTTGTCAATTCTGAATTTTAATAAAAAGACATGTATCTAGGATAAGACTTTTTCAATCGAGTATAGTGTGCTAGACGAGTATTAACAGTGAAATGTGAATTTTCGCAATGTAGGTACACTAACTAGATAATATTCTAATTTGAAAATAAGTTAAGAATTTCTCGCCTTATCGCTACGCCGTTATGTCGTTTGTTTTTAGTAAAACGATCTTTTGTTTACGTATTGCAGTTTATCTTTGGTCTCGCGTCCGTTAGCCCATTGTTTGTATAATTTTTGGTACAGTTTTGTCAAGACAGGTTTTTGATTACAGTCTGATAGGAACTATACTAACGTTATTTTATAGCTTTTTTTTGTTAAATGGTTTTAATGTTAGATAACTTTAATAATCATTACATTTTGGTAATTTTTAACGAATTATTTAGCATTTAAACATGTTTGTTATGTAGTTTTAAGTATGTGTTATGGACTGTAAGTTATGAAAATGTTGGAGATGAAAATACGAAGACACCTGGTCGGGTTTACCAAGCAGAAACATGTAAAGGTAAGTGTATTTATATTCCCTTTAATTTTAAGAGTTATAAATTTCAATGGATAAAACAGAAAGCTGCAGGCAATACACCCAATGTGCTGTTGTCATCAAATTGTCTAATTTAATAATATTTTCTTGCACTTGTAAAAACCTAAATTGTTGGATTTATTTAGCTTTTTACAAGTGTTAACTATGTTGTTGAGAACATATAAAAAGTAAAATGTTGACATTATGTATCTATTGAAGCCGTTCACAGCCTAGGCACCTCTTAATCAATCATCTATTAAAACCTTTTAACAAAGTCCAAGATAGATTCTTATTACTTGTTATAAATGTAGTATAATGGAAGTTTCTTCACAGCTACATGTTCAATAGGGCCTCTAATTGAGCTAGTCATTTGTCCCCATGATTGTTATGTAAATACGGCATCAGTTATAAATTGAACAAAAGGCAAGACAATTATCTTTCATTATGAATGTAATCAGGAAGCATTAAGTATTGGACAAAACAATCCAAAGCAAGCAATTCTGCTAGAATTAATGGCAAAATTACTTGAGTTGATTAGGACATACAATAAGTTGCAGCATTAAATTAAACTTTAAAAAATAATTGTTTGTATTAAAGAAAAATACATCAACATCATCATTTCAACCGATAGACGTCCACTGCTGGACATAGGCCTCCCCCGACTATCTCCACGATGAATGGTCCTGTGCGTCACCAGGTCATCGGTCCACCTTGTAGGGGAAGTACGCGGAAGAAAAATACACTGTAATAAATAATAATACATTTTACCATCTACTTGCCAATAATTTTAGGCAACAAATTTTACACAAAATAAAAAAAGCTTTTGGTAATTTTTTTTTTCTGGTATCGGGATCACATTTTAGACAGATCTGTTTTTATTAAAATCTATTTTATTATAATATATATAAAACGAGTAACTGACTGACTGACATATCAACTCACAGGGACTAGGCACATAAAATTTTGCACATGAATTTCTTTTATGACGTAAGCATGCACTAAGAGAGGATTTCCCAAAATGGACCCTTACGGACTTTCAAATTTTGTATGAAGAAACACTGCCAGAAATGCTGCCAGTAGCTATTCATTTTATATAAATAATAAGGTTGACTGAAATATATATATATTTTTTTTATTAATGATAGGCTCGCGTTTGACCATCATCTCACCTGATGGTAAGCGATAATGTGGTCGACGATGGAGAAAGCTTGCCTAGAAGTAGTCTATTCACTCTTGACTTAAAGACCCCTAAGTTGACCCCTTGATATTCATAAGAATTACCAATAAGTTAAATCACAGACAAAAATATTCATAAGAATTATGAATAAGTTATAATACCGCAGACAAAAATATTCTCAGAAATGTAAAAAAGTGCGAAAGTGATAATCAATTTTAAATGTATGTATACTAAATAAAAACACATCAAAAGTACTATATCTGACGCCACAAGACTGAAACGTACCTTGGCGCCGTTTAGTTTTAACAAGAATAAGTGAGAAAAATAACTTAAATCTCCATATCATGTATTTATTTAAAAAATAGCATCCAGTAACTTAGCATTTAAAAAAAGCATTCAGTAACTTAGCATTTAAAAAAAGCACCCAGTAACTTAGCATTTAAAAAAAGCATCCAGGAACTTAGCATTTAAAAAAAGCATCCAGTAACTTAGCATTTAAAAAAAGCATTCAGTAACTTAGCATTTAAAAAAAGCACCCAGTAACTTAGCATTTAAAAAAAGCATTCAGTAACTTAGCATTTAAAAAAAGCATCCAGTAACTGAGCCAGTAACTTAGCATTTATGAAAAAAACCGGCCAAGTGCGAATCGGACTCGCGCTCTAAGGGTTCCATACCATTATCTATAAAAACGGCAAAAAAAATCACGTTTGTTGTATGGAAGACCCCCTTAAAAATTAATTTTATTTTAATTAATTTCTTTTATTTTTAAAGTGAATACTTGGATAACTCAATATTCTGTGAATATTTCAAGCGTCCACCTGTTGCCGTTATCAGTATCGAGCAAAAACGGGCAATAAAAAAAACATGTTAGTTTTATGGAGCCCCCTTAAATATTTATTTTATTTTAATTTAATTAAGTATTTATTTTTAAACCAATACACTTTAAAAATAAATAATTGCGAAACTAAATGTAAAATGTGTACTTAACTAAATATTCTGTGAATTGTCCACCTGTTGCCGTTATCAATATCGAGCAAAACGAGCAAACAAAAAAAAAACATTTGTGAGGGCCCCCTTAAATATTTATTTTATTGTTTTTTTTTTTTGTGGATCTGTTGTTATGCACGGTTCATGACATACAGCCTGATATAGACGGACAGACAGACGGACGGACAGCGGAGTCTTAGTAATAGGGTCCCGTTTTACTCTTTGGGTACGGAACGCTAAAAAGTATGTCGTGTGTTTACGGACTTTTGGTTGACGGTTTTGAGTGATTAGTGATCGGTAGATTAGTGGTGATAAACTGGTTTAAATAGGGTAAACTGGATCTCGTATCATGTCGCAGTTGATACTACGAGCCACCACGCCAAGACTAAGGCCATATACAATTTCGGATCCGATCCGCATCAAAAGCCCGGTATTCGAAATAGCGAAGAAGTATGTGGGATAAGACCTCTCAGAGGTCTACGATCTGGAGGATAGGCAAACGCAAATGAGCGTTGGGGAAACTTGATCAGAAGAGCAGCTTGATCAGAGATGCTACCTTCAACCATCCTGCTTACTCATTATAACACACGGTGCCGAATCGCGGTCACTGACCGACAGCCCGACTAGCCCACACGTCCACTGATTGAAGATCTCTCAGCGCTCTATAGAGCAAGCTATATTTCGATGGCTTAGAGTGCATACCTCGTAACTGTGAAATACGTAACTTTTCAGGAGGGACAAAAAACCAAATTAGACCTTTATTATCATGTAATTATAAAATAGAATGGGCTTTTACGTGTTTTATTCAAAAATTTAAAACTATTGATTTATTTCAAACGCTTATTTTTCTTGTTTTTTAATTTTTTCCGCAAGTTTTGACGTGCCGTCGCGAGGTGATCACACCAAACTGACTCGAGCAAGATATGCATTCAACATCGTAGATGGCGCTACAAGTATCCAATCAAAATTTTACGTGAATACAAGTCTGTGCGTTACGACCTTTTGTTTTCAGAAATATAATAAAATAAAATTATCTAAAATTGCATATCCGAGGTTTTCACTCTAAGCCATCGATTTGGAGTTTTTTTTCTCATTGTGGATAAAAACCGGGATGACATACTCGTACCGAGCAAACTAAGATATGGAATGCGACCCTTCAGCTAAATGGATCGTCGAACTTAAAGGCGGCTCGGGAAGACTGGTTACGGATAGGGGGTGAGTTTTTAGCCTCCAGATCCCTTTGCAACCGTTATTTCCTCGTAGAACGAGAAGACGGCGCTCCACGAGCTTTCGTTTTCGTTCATAGACTGGTTCATGGCCGGTAGATAGAGGTCATACGCTGCACTGGCCGCCATGACGATGCCACGACGCTGCACTGCTCAGGCTAGGCATCCCTCAAGGGTATGCTGCGCTACCAGGCTACCGTACTGTGCGACACATGCAATTTCATAATTTCTGGTCGTCGGAATGTTTTATTTTATTTTATTAATTATAGGCTCTTTAGGATGTTAAGCGATGATGTGGTCGACGATGGAGCACGCTTGCACAATGTAAAGCGAGAACTACACTAGACCGGTGCACACGTGGTCCACGCCTGATTTGTACGTTACGGGGCGTTGCGTGGCGTGGATCTAATGTAGCTCTGCAAGTCTAGTTGCCATATAAAATGTATGGAGAACGACTCGCCCAGATCAGCGTACGTGGCCCACGTGTGCGCTATGTAGTTCTACCTTAATTGTGGCATGCTCCATACTTAATTACCAACCAACCAACACCAACATTAATTGTCAATATTCGCAATTTACTATCAAAAGAACAACGGCGAGGAAATTGTTGATAAAAATATTAAGTGTCTACATTTATCACTATGATATAATATACTTGCAAAATAATTTACTAAATATTATCAAATCTTGCGAATATAGTGGTTACAATGACACATCTGACATCGTAGTGCAATTCGAGTACAGCAACATCACCATCAAAAAAACATTGCATGAATACATTTGAACAATCATCCAGCCAAATGGATTAAAAAAAAAAAATTACGCTACATTATAACATTTCAACTCATCCGGCCTAGTGACATAATTAAATACTGTAGTGGTGGGACGCTGTTGAATTTTTCGTAGACGAGAAACGTAACTCTTTCCTCCGTTTTCGTAGGTGTTTTCAAAAATATTAAATTCGATACTTTGACGACACGAGATTTATGAATGTACTTAATAATTGTAAAGAAAAGTGTCGCTGGAAGAAAGACAAAACCATTTTTATTTTTAAGTAATTATATTATAATCCTAAAGAATCTAAATATCACAACGGAAAGATAACAAACTCTGTTTATCGTTGGTTGGAAAACGAACCGTCGGATGTTGCGCTCATAACTGTAGTATGGTATCTAGGATGGTCCAGATATCAATCAAATATTTCGTCACCTTCAGGTTTTCTGGATGACATTGTGGTTAGAGATAATTGGAACGAAGTTCCTTATCGCGCGTTGCGAAAGGGGGCTAGACGGAAAAAATTAAGACCAAAAGTTGTTACGACACTTTTTGCGAAATTAATTGAAACTAAGATAAAGAAATATATATTAAAATATTTACTATATATTTTTATTTATAATGATGATGATGATGATGATAATAATTTATTTATAATATTTTTTTTTAAATTACATATTATTTAATTATTTTTAATAATAATATAACTTAATTTTTTTTTATTACAATTCCATCACTAATTAAAAGAACTTCGTTCCATCCGGGTGTCCCTTGACACCTCTCAAGTTTTTTTTTATTAATTGTTATAAACTAGTGCTTGACTGCGATCCCACCTGATGGTAAGTAGTGATGCAATCGTGAGGAATGAATGTTAAAAAAAGTTTTTTTTAGCCCATGTATTAAATAACATGTATGATAATTATATGTATAACTTCCGGAAAGTTAAACTATTTTATAATACGAAAATAGTTATTGGGAAAACGCCCATAACGGCGTCGAACCGTTTTTAAAGACCGTTTTATGTTCTGCGACGGAGAGACCTATAGTTATCGGTTATTTTGTTTGCAAAGGAGATTGGGCACTAATAGATTCACTTTTTGACTCGTATGACCATTTGAGTTAATGTATAATTCATATCTGTTATTTTTATTGATTTTTTACTTAAATTCATTGAAATCATTTGTGGGGTTTCTATTTTCATATTAATTAGTATTTAATACAGTAAATACGTTATTTTTGTTCCATTATAGTGAAGCGACTCCTTTCTCAATTATAATCGATCGATTAAACATTAACGTAAATCGTGGAACAACAAAACAATCTACATTCGCAACTAAAAAATGTTAAGAGTTGTCATTATTATTTTTCTTTAATTATGTTACTCTTTCTTTCATTAAAAAGCAGTTTCTGGGTCTGGTCAAGCAGTATCTAAAATAAAACAATTAAGATTATCGATAATATTATAACGCCTTAGTCGATTGATGTGTCACAACACTATTCGATAAAATGTCAAACAAAATTGTTTACCGTGTTAACTGCCGGCAAGCCGAAAATATTGTTTTTAGCTTTTCTCTGCTTACAAATATAAATTCGTGTCGAGTTGAGTTTTAGGATTCTTCCACGTTCCTTTACTCCATCGAGCGATTTGACTCATTTTATGTGTACGCTGTGAAGTGAATTGTTAGAAAGTTTTTACGTCCATGGTGATTTGATCTAGACTTAAAACAATATATCGCACTGTGTAAATGTTCTCTTTTATTAGCACACCCACTGCCTGCCTAGCCGCCAACTTAGAGTGGCAACTGATTCCATGGCCCGAAGGCAGGGTTTCAGAACGAATTAATTTGAGATGTAACATAACCTCAATACTCAACATTTTTTTTTTTCAAAAATCCCACAATATATCATTTTGAATTTAACCCCATTTTAAAGCATGACACTATCCCTTTTTTGTGTCTAGTTTTCACTACTATACCGCGTCAAAAGTTGCGCAACCAAGTGTCATAGTAACTTGCCCAATCTCCTTTTTGTGTTTAAGAGTGAATTTCATACTGTAAATAGTTTTGAAAATCAAAATCATAAATAATTTTATTTCACATAGGCCTACATACTGTACACTTATAAAACGTCGCCGAGAGGTCGCTGCCTCCTATTGCCTTCACGAGGACACGGCGGTGCTCCACCCAAGTGGGCCACACCTCCACTGTATGCTCCACCGTGTGTTCCGTGCGGTCTACACAATGGTGACCTATTTCGGTGGGAAAATTATCTTATGACATCCCCCGCTTCCCCGTCAGACTTTTACTGACTAAAAACCCAGTCCTGTTCCTTCGTTGCCTTTCGTACTGGGGCCGAGTCTTCCTTTCAGAATCAGACCCTTGGCCCCAGTAGGCTTCGACTCTGCTGGGCCCCTACAGTTGCTTACATCTACTTGAGGCGCGCGTGGAACAGTACGCGCTGTCGACGACTTGGGTCGGACAGCGAGCTACCCATTGCTCGCCGTCCACAAGCCCGCGCCTACGGTGGCCATGTTACGGTGGAAATCGGGATCGGAATCCCGGCGGCAGTTGGGGCGTGAGGACTGTTGCCTTACGCGGTCGGGCGCCTCCTTTGCTAACATTACTGCTTCGCAAAAGGAGGCGACTGCCTGCCACTCCTTCACTCTGGACCATGGCCTGTACCAAGGCCCAGCGCGAGAGATCGCCGCCGCCGATCGCCCCCACGAACACAATGGTGACCTCCTGAATCCGATGTAGGTACTTCCCGAACTGACCATGTCCGGTGAGGACTTGCTTCATGCTCACCATCAATGATTGCATCGCTGCTTACCATCAGGTGGGATCGCAGTCAAACACTGGTTTATATGAAATAAATAAAAAATAAAAAAATATTGAAGGTGAGGAAAAAAAAAACAACCGACTTCAATGTAAAAAAAACACTGAAAAGTGCAAAATAAGTCTAATTTCGGAAGTCGGTGTTTCTATAATAGTTTTTTTCGTTATCTAATACCGGCTTCCGAAATTAAAGTAAAGATTGTATAGTATTAGTATTATATTATATATTATAATTAGTTATAATTAGTATTATATAGTAGATTAAATTAATTTATTACAGAGTTCTGGTGCCTAACTTCAGGCTTCATCATCAGATCATTTCGATATATTACCTCTTTCAGTCAGTCATCGACTACACGTATAAATAAAGCAATTGAACTTGTTACGACAATTCTGCTGTGATCCTATGAGGAGTTCTGTTCCATATCTTCGAAGTTCATGATCATATCATAACAATATTTCTATGGGACCAACTTGGAAGCATAACCGTACTTACAATAAAAAAAATATATTTCAAAATCGTTCCACAATTGACCGAGAAATCGGTGAACATACATAAAAAAAAAAAATACATTCAGCCGAACATAGAACCTCCTCCTTTTTGAAGTCGGTTAAAAACACGCAACATTCGAAATGTCAAATCATTACCTCTAAATAAAAAACAGGTTTTAGGTATTATTGACATAATATACGTAATCTCACCAACCTATAAACTGGAATATCTTTATTTATTACTATTAATAGAATCCGCGTGATTCTATTAATAGTAATATTTAGATATTACTATTAATAGAATCACGCGGATTCTATTAAATAATCTATCGACAAAATTGTTTAGAAATTTTATCTACTTATATACTTTTGTAAATTTATGCGCTAAAAAAATATGCCAGCAAAATTTTGTTCGTGACTTTGCCATGATCCTATATTAATTATCTAGATTTTTAAGTCTTTAAATATGTATCGTTTAATGCAAGTAACCAAATGCATTTTTTGGGGTTCCGTACCTCAAAAGGAACAAACGGAACCTTATAGGATCATGGCATGGCTCATAGGATCATAATCACTTTGTTGTCCGTCTATCGTAGGGTACTTCCCGAATCCTGAAATTTGGCATGAAGCAAGGTCTCATAGCACAGGTATAGGAAAAAATCTGAAAACTGTAAATTTATAGATAAGTCCTAAGTCATAAAAAAAAAATTGCGATTCGGTAAAATCTTCGTAACTCAATTCGGGAATTGAATGGTTTTCATAGGTAAGTTTGTACGGAACCCTCAGTGCGCGAGCTCGACTCTTGTTATATGAATAAAGTAATTTCAAACCACAATTGCTTTTTGCCATACCGCCCACCCGATTTATTGGATACGCGTCTACCCGTAAAGTTAAAAGCTTTCGGCTATAATTTTATTTGTCTTCAAAACAATAATCTGGCATCAGAATCAAATGAAGCATTCCTGAAAATTAATTTATAATTACTGTTTCGTGATTAACCTAGCAGAATCGAATCAACAACTATGATATACCTACGCACGCCATTGCTGCGATACCGCTCGCTTTGCTCGCTCGGCACGAGCTTTGTTTGTCACACTTCTAAACATCCATTTAGGCGGGGCGCTCTTTGTTTGGAGACCCTTCTCATTAGTTAGATAATAAAAATACTTGCTGGGAATAGATATTATAGTTTGAGGATACGTTCTACTGGCAAGTGTAAACATAAGTGACTGACAATATTGTTGCCATAGTTTTCATAACCGTAAATAAAAAAAAAACTGGGCTATACTTATATAAATATAAATTTCGAATAGTAAAATGTGCCAAATGTGCAATAGGACTAAACATATTATGCCCTATATTTTATGGGGATTAATGCCTAAAGCAATATTTTCTGCATCAGAGCAGAACCTGCGTCAAAATAGACAAAAAAAATCAAAATCTGACCACAATTGACCGAGAAATCGGGGAAAATACATGAAAAAATATATATTCAGCTGAACATAGAACCTCCTCCTTTTTGAAGTCGGTTAAAAAGGAAACCTTATTAATGCCAGTAAAACAAAACACGTGTTGCGTCTTCTTCTTAATTGGCCACATGGTGCACCCCGACTCGAAAGAACACGGTAGTTTAATTCCTTCCATAACGAGGGACACGATTAACTACCCTTGCTTTTTCAAAATAAGGTCTAAATTCGCTGAACCAGGTACGCAAACATCATAAAAATCCAAACATTTATGTTTCGTGGTTTGATAGAACTATGGAAAGTCATAAATAGGTTTCTAAGAACACAGAATTATTGTTTTTCCCCGTCCTTGTAGTTCATAGTTGGTGGCTGTCACAAACACGTGTGCATTTTTTAATATCACAATGAAACATCTTGTTGTCGACCTGGAAAGACGTATAACATAAGAAGTTAACATAAGAATTAAACAGAATTATGACGATCAAATCAAACAGCTCGCGATTATGAGTGATGGGCGGCAAACTGACGGGCAGGTCCAGAGTAAACAGTTTATTATTGTACCTATTTATGCGTCCGAATGAAATATACATTCATAAAACAAAGGTAATGATGATTTTTCCTTTTTATTTCGTGACCAACTTAATTGTTTTCTAACAGCCAAGCCAGATTATCCCAAAAGTTTAATTTTTTTATATATAACTTCAACTTTAATGTTAAACAAATCTAAAGTCGAAATATTTCTATTGAGAGTACCTAAGCAATGCGACAAAGTACCTACGTCGTATAAACCGTAAAGGTACAGGCTACCAAGTTAGATAAAGTAAAAAACATAATTGAAAAACAAAGGAATTTGCTTTCATCTTTTCTTTTAACCTGTTCCCCTGCGTCGAGATATTATGAAAAAATCGCTTCGATGCTTGCCGCTATTGTTTTTTTCCTGTTTCAATACGCTTGCCTAATGGCTGTATCTTAAGGCTGCACAGTCTGACAACATAATAATACCTCAAATTTTATTTTATTTTTTTACTAATATAGGTATGCAAGTTTTTGAAGTCAGTTGAATATTTTTGTAAAAAAGCTTTTTTCACTTTCTGCCGAAAGAGACCCACTATTGGACATAGGCCTCCCCTAAGTATCGCCATAACGAGCGGTACTGTGCGTCTTGCATCCATCGGATTCCCGCAACCCTCACCAGGTCATCGGTCCACCTTGTGGGAAGCCTTCCAACGCTACGTCTTTCGGTACGCGGTCGCAGCTCCAGAACCTTTCGTCCCCATCGACCATCTGTTCTGCGTGCAATGTGCCCTGCCCATTGCCACTTAAGTTTGGCGTTTCTTCGTGCTATGTCGGCAACCTTGGTTCTCCTGCGGATATCTTCATTTCTGATTCGATCACGCAAGGAAACTTCGAGCATAACCCTTTCTATTGCCCTTTGGGTGACTTTAAGCCTTCTGATGAGGCCCATTGTAAGCGACCACGTTTCGGAGCCATACTGGCAACATGCACTGGCCATAGACTTTTGTCTTGAAAAACTGTGGTATGTTAGACGAGGAAATACCGCGCCGCTTCCCGAACGCTGCCCAGCCGAGTCGGATTCGACGGTTGGCCTCTTTTTCGATGTTAGACCTGGACCGTATGTTTCAGGTAAACGTAATCGTCCACAACTTCGAGTGAATGTAGTGTCGATTTTGATAAAAGTGGGTGCTAAATGGTTGTTGCCCATGACTTTGGTTTTGTCCATGTACATCTTAAGATCCATTCTTTCGGATGCTTTACTGAGGTCATCGAGCATTGTACTGAGCTCCTCCATAGCATATCAACAATACTGCATTCACGTTGAGTGGTAATGACATTTACCAGACTTGTTATTATCCTCCAGCTTTCTACCAAAAGATATCCCATTACATTTATTTATATATTATTATGTTACCTGCAATTTATATAATTCAGGTATTCTATACAATACCTAGGCAATTAATAGAATAGCTGGGGCGTCCAGGAAATGTATGAAATATTATGATTATTACTGTCCATTACATGCTTTATCTAGGTAATGTATACCATTCCTAGGCATTGTATAGAATATCTGTTGGTCCACCGGCAATGTGTAAAACAAATAGATTTTGGTCTATATTTATCAATATTAACCGGCCTACCTATAAAATGACAGGCAAATGAAACATGTTCTATGACTTAAAATCAGTGTGTCTAAAATACGAGAGCAGGGAAGGAATTGACATAATTTTAGGACACCCCGACACCCCTTTTTTAAAATCACCGGGAAATAGGAGCCTTACTTTAAACCCCGCGAACAGAAATAGGACCTGAGTACTTATCTATACTAATATTATAAAGAGAAAAGATTTGTATTTTTGGATTTTAGTTTGTAATGAATAAACACAAAAACTACTAGACCAATTTTAAAAATTCTTTCACCAGCAGAATGCTACTTTATCACTGAGGCTATATTTTATATTAAAAAAAACAGTAGGGTTCCTTACTAAAACTGCAATAAGGTAACCCAAGGTGTAAATCGATTACCTATAAATTTCCTTACATCGCGTGCTTTGCAAAAACTTTTGCTGATAGAACGGAATGATGTACTATAACTTTGTAGAACACATTATTATCTACAAAAAAGGTCGCGACATCATATGTCTAACTTAGTTGCTGTCACAATATCTACTTTTTTCAATTCAAAAACTAAAATATATTCACCGCCTCTAGAAAAGGAACTTTATTGGTATTATTCCTTATCAAAATAAATTACTTTATAATTAAGTCTGGTTTAGTGCCTCTATATTATTTTTTGAATAATTCAGTTTGGACATTCTATTCAAGAGATATCATGATTTAAGAAATGCAATAGAAAATCATTAAAATCGTTAGATGATGTTTGTCATATTGTCAACAATTTATTAATCCTTATCTCAAAATAAGCTGGTTTGTCGGCAAAATTATTAAATATACATATCTGTTTTTGCCTTTTTACTGCATACTGATTGGACAAATGGTTAAATAGATAATACGAAACTCGCAAGCGCATGCATGGGAATTTTTCACCGAAACGCTCAGTTCGAACGACAGTCAACCGATTTCATCAAAGTTTTTTGTCTTTAATCAGAACTAATACTGAAAAACGGTATAAACTTTAATACTCCATGAATTTCGTGTTCTCTATTTAAGTATGTCATCCAAAATCGGTGTCAAATCCAAAAGTAGTGGGTCTTATGTAAGGTTACTAAAAGTAAAGCTTCCTCTTCATCACTAAAATAAAATGCTTTTCACTGGTTATGACCGCTTACGGGGTCACATTGACCGACACGTGGATGTTCACTGAAGATAGTGGTAATATTATGAAGCTCAAGAGTCTATTTGTTTGTTTGAACGCGCTCTATATAAATAAAATAAATGTCAGGAATTGCTGGGTCAAATTAAAAATTATTTTAGTGTTGGTTAGCCTATTTCTCGAGAAAGGCAATATGCTACAACCCACAGGAGCGGAGCAGTAACGAATGTAAGTACATAATAAAATTAAAAATTCTTCTTGCTATAAGTAATATAATGTAATTTGCTTACAAGTACTCGGGTCTTATTTCTGTGTACGGGGTTTCAAGTAAGGCTTCTATTTCCGGGTGGTTATAAAAAAAATTACCACGAAGGCTAAGGGTGGGAGCTCCGCTCCGCTCCCGCTTTAGCCTTCTAACCTAACCTGTCCGTGTCGGGGTGACCTAAAATTACGTTACTTCCTTCCGTCTTTTACACACATTGCCGGCTGCGCATTCGGTATTGTATAGAATACCTAGGCAAAGTATAAAATAAATAATATTTCATACATTACCTACACGTTTCAGGTATTCTTTACATTGCCTAGGTGTTGTATAAAATACTGGATTATACAGATTGCCGGTAACATATATACATATTATATGTATATAATATGTAGGTACAATACAGTGCTACCATTATCATTATTGCTGTAAGCATTTGCGATCAACACGCGTGCATATTACGAAATTACGTCATAATCTCGGTATTAGTTCAACGATCCATTTATCAGTTTGAGCTCCGTAACCCGGGGCAACAAATACGCTACAAGCGCCTTTTCACATTTGCCGATACGCCGAACTACCCGACAACAACAGTCTGAAAACGCGAAAACTCGATCGTCGTACAGGAGGGGCCTTACTCTTTCGACAGCTTTCAAATTGCAAGAATTTGAAAGCTGTCGAATAAAATCTCTTTACGATTTTTTATTGAGCAATGTCTAGTTTTCACATAAAAATAAAACCTTTTTAACAGACTGGCTTTTTGTAACCGCCTGCAAGAAAGGAAGTCTTAAGTATCGTTTTACTTCAGTGACAGAATATTCGTAGAATTCGACCAAAGAAAGTATTTAGCTTATGTAAACCTTAGTCAGAGTGTATGTACAGTCACGAGCAACAAGATATTATGTATTATTCCTTGAATGGCCGGAGTTAAGATATTTAAAAAAATGTGACAATGTACCTACTTATTCGTCGTGACTGTACAATTTGTAAATGTTAGGAAAATGGTACAAAAAGAAAAGCAATTTTATTATAAAACAATACATGAATATTAATCGAGTGTACGGAAAACCTGTCCAAAACATATTCCCACTAACAGTTACCGTTATTTTACAATTTTAAATTAATATGTCAACAGAGTAAACCTTGGTTCGTAACTGAATCGAATGGAAAAATGAAATTAAATGCTGGGCTACTGTTATGGCTGTGTCATGGCCAAACGTGCGGTCGGTCAACGTCTGATTGCATAGAAACAAAAGAGAGGCGCATTTTTTTTTCATGAACTGCTTCTTGCACCTATGCTATGAGGTGAGCGGTGCGATGACACAATTATGATGTATTCATTTTAATTTAACCGACGCTAGTTGGCGGTTGGTAACCGATGATGGCTGGTTATACGAAATTTTTATTTAAGAGGTTTAAATTATGGTTGTGTTGGCCGTTCGTATCTATTGAGATTTTTAACGTTTTCGGAAACAACCAAGTTCTCAAGTTGTAAATATAGTCATGATCAACATTTTATTCGCAACCTCCGTCTTGTTGGCTAGTTCAAAAAGTTAAAAAAAAACCCTGCAAATGTTTGGTTTTTGCGAATGACATCCCTTTAGCGCATATGTAAAACGCGCGCCTGTTAAATCGTTTCTAGTAAATCTGGGAGATTACGAGCATTGAATGCATGGCGTGCTCTGAAAAATGTGTCAGGGATCCACGGTACACAGACTGTGTTTGTTGGTTGTGACTGTATGCTGAGCTGACAACTTTAGTTCAACTAACTAGCATTTTACTGAGTACTGAGAAGTAGGACAAGGGATGTTTTTTTTTTTCCTAGGTTTAATTGGCGAACAGTGTACAGAGATCTTAAATATTTCCATAATTCAAGATCATATCATGTTATGGATCTCGTGAAAAATCCTCTGTGATAGTGCAAAAAGTGATCTTGGATTAGGTTTCGTTTTTCGATGAAAGTCGGTACCCTAAAAAGTTCGAAAACACAGAGGGACCATTATAAATCGACACATGATTTTAAAATACATAGCTATAAATGGCACTTGGAATCCAATATCCGTGCAGTGGCTATGGCTTTATGAATATCTATGTCACCGCCGTACCGTTATTTGTCTTCTGGCTAGCCTGGATTTGGGTGGAAATTAATCCAACTCTATCACAAATTCTAATTGTAACTAAAATCCTACCTTGGATAGAAACTAGCAATAAGCAACACAACTCTAATTCTTAGCAGCTGTCTGTAGTTCTACTGGTTTGATAACTCCACGTGAAACGGATTTCAACGATAGTCGGAATCAAGATAATAAGGGCACTTCGCTCTACTTATACTTGTGCGGCCGTCTATCAAGATAACCCCTTATTATATGATGCTTAGCGGTCGAGGGACGACAGCAATACTCAGAAAAATAAAATGAGCCAACGTTTAGCGTAGTTTTATTACCTCTCTTTCATTTTAAAACGCTACTCAGTTTAAAACTTTACATGAAATATACGCCTCATAAAGATAGTGCTCTATATAACGAAACAAGCATGTAGGTATCTGTTATTGTTTGCAATAATGACTTTCATCATCATCATCATATCATCACCATCATCATTTCAGCCGAAAGACTGCCACTGTTGGATATAGGCCGCCCTAAGTGTCGCCACAATGAACGGTCCCGTGCGTCTCGCATCCATCAGATTCCCGCAACCCTTATACCAGGTCATCGGTCCACCTTTTTTGTTTATTTATTTAGTACACTTTCCAACGCTGCGTCTTCCGGTACGCGGTTGCCACTCCGAACCTTTCGGCCCCAACGGCCATCTGTTCTGCGAGCAATGTGCCCTGCCCATTGCTAATTGAGATTGGTGATTCTTCGGGCTATGTCGGCGACCATGGTTCTCCTTCGAATATCCGCATGAAGATATCTTCATTCCTGATACAATCACGCAAGGAAACTCCGAGCATAGCACTTCCCATTGCCCTTTGGATGACTAAGCCTTCTGATGAGGCCCATTGTCAGCGACCATGTTTCGGAGCCAAATGTCATCACTGGCAACACGCAATGGTCATAGACTTTCGTCTTGAGACACTGGTATGTTGGATGAGAAAATATCGCGCAGCTTCCCGAACGCTGCCCAGCCGAGTCGGATTCAACGGTTGATCTCTTTCTCGAGGACTGTCAGTCCGAGGTAAACGTAATCGTCCACAACTTTGAGTGTATACCCAAGTAGCACAAGTAGCTGTATAAAAACTGTATAAAGGTTTAGGTGTACACTCTAAGCTGCATAGTAAGCTGTATAAAGCCTGTATAAGCGTTTATACAGCTGATGTAACTGCAAAAAGGGCCCCAAATTATACAGCATTAATTGTAAGTGAAGAATAGTTGCTGTTTAATAGCTACATAACAACTGCATAACAGCTGCATATAGGCCCATTTGTAGATATTTCAGAGTCCGTATCCTGGCTGCGCTTTGGTGATCTCTTTAGAGAAAACGAAGGTTTTGTCTTTGGAATTATGCAAGAAGTTATTTTGACGAATAACTACCGGAAATACATTGTGAAGGACGGTACGCTTTACATCTGTCGGACATGCCACCGACCCGGAGAACCAATCCGACACATTATTTCTAGGTGTTCTCATCTAGCTAACGGAGACTATTTGCACCGACATAACCTCGTAGCCAGGATTATTCACCAGCAACTTGCTCTTAAATACAATCTTGTGGAATCAGAAGTACCGTACTATAAGTGCCTATGGGCCCGACCCAGTTCTCGAGAATGGCAGCATCACATTGTATCATCACTGATAGGACTATTGTTGCCAATAAACCTGACATAGTGGTGATAGATCGATTATTAGAGCGTCGCGTCGCACAATGATTGTTTGATATAGCGGTCCCTCATGACGAGAATGTCGTGAAAGCTGAGAAAGATAAGCAAACTAAGTATTGTCGCCACTCTGCGTCAGTAGAACTTCGGTACATCTTCTACTTGAATAAAACTCTTGGGATGCTATCACGTTTTACTTATACTATTCTTCAGGATTCGTTATCAGCTCATTGCGCTACAATGGTTATGTGCGAACTGCCCAAAAACTAGACATTTCTTTGTTCTACTCAATTTTTACACCTATTCTAGATCTGCAAAATCCTTAAAAGTATATTTTACAAGCCAGTTCGTTAGCTATAAAAAACCTAACTCATGCGACCTCCTTTCGATATCACAGTATCTTGACTTGGCTCGCGAGGTTGTCGACATGTGGGAAGTGGACACAGCAGGCATTGTGCCAATAGTCCTGACAGTCAATGGCTTAATAGCTAAGAGTCTCGACCAAAACCTAAGGAGGCTCTCTTTGGGCAGTTCGATCAAGGGCTTGATCCAGAAGGTAGTACTCCTGGACACGGTGCTTATTGTTCGGAGATTCCTCTCTCAGGAGCCCTGACCCCCGGTAGCTTGTATCCTGTTCCCGATGCAGGTGGGCTACTATTTTTTTAATACTTATGCTTTTATAAGAAATATTAATGACATAATAATTTATTTATGTAAGACAACTTTTGGTCCTCATTATAAGTTAGTATCACTTATATCTATGTTAGTTCAAACGTTCAAAGTTAATCAGTAACATATTTTTAAAAATAAAAACCGTTAACACGTAATTTCAACAAGTGGTTCTCAATTGTCGTATTTTGGTCTCGTGGAAAAATTATTCTGCAACATACCTAACTTTTCCGACTGGCTTATTTGTAATGGAATCGGGAGGAAGTAACTGATGGCTAGTTTCTATGTCAGTGCAGCCAAAGCCTTCATCTGATCTTCCTCCTGCCCGTATCTCATGTTATTTGAGGTCGGCGCAACACGTTTTCTTTTTCCATTTTCCCCTGTCCGGGGACATGACGAGTGAATGATGATGATGAGTGAATGTTAGCATGACAGCATGTTACCATTGACTATCTGTTCTTTCATGTCATCACTCAATCCAACCATCAAACATGGCCAGAAGTAATGGACGTCATAGCCAATATTTCAAACTTAATAAAAAATATTGGATGGATAAGCTTGTCGTTGTGCTTTCCAATTAGTTATGAAGCTTCTTTTATGCAAATTTATATTTTCAGCAAGGCTTTAAAATAATTCACATTCAATTCAGCCACGTTTTAATTGATTGAAATCAAAATTATTTATGAAAAGCCCGTTTTAATGCAAACTGATTTCGAATTATGTACCTATACTGGTTTCAAAGACACGAATAATTTGAATTATTAAGGAGGATATAGAGCTAATTAACGCTCATTCATAATATGTTATTGACACCTCTACGGTCGTTTATACCGCGTACATCAAAGGACTGGAACAATTTGACTTCTGCTGCGGTCTTCCCGTCCGATTATAATTTAGTTGTTTTCAAGGCTAGAGTGAATAGGCTCGTAATAAACTAGTGCGCTTCACCATCAACGATTGTATCACTGCTTACCATTAGGTGAAATCACAGTCAAGCACTAGTCTATATCATTAAATATATATGTTGCAGTCAAAACTCTTAACCAGTCAAAAGTACTATTGACTAGCAAAATCAGTCAAAAATACTTTTGACTGAACAGGTTGGTCAAAAGTGGTTATGACTGAAAATTATTGGTTATTAGTACTTTTGACTGCAAATTTGCGGTCAAAAGTACTTTTGACTGACGCTCTTCGTCAAAAGTAGTTTTAACTGCAATAAAGCATCAGTCAAAAGCACTATTAACTCTACTGTTTACTGTACTGTAATGGTGTTTTCTTTTCATCAAATTTCACGTCTTCCACATCCATTGCAAACTTTTCAAATTTTTATTTTATCATCACATTGAAATGACTATCTTTCATATCTTCTATCGCTAAAATTCTTTGCAAAAAGCATTCTTTCTTTTCGTAGTCACTCATTGTTTTTCTAATATCAGCACGTTCTCCACTAATAATGAGTAATATAAAAGTTTTTAAGTGCGTTTGTCGTTTTTTTTTTTATCGACAACCTTAACTTTTTAAGAGTTTTGACTTATACGACCAGTCAAAACCACTTTTGACGGAATCACTTAGTCAAAAGTACTTTTAACCAGCTCCATTGGGCAAAAGTACTTTTAACTGTTATTTTAGTCAAAAATATTATTGACTAAAGCATACGGTCAAAAGTACTTTTGATTGATTTTTCTAGTCAATAGTACTTTTGACTGGTTAAGAGTTTTGACTGCAACATATATATATATATACTTACTAGCGATCCCGGCAGACGTTGTCCTGCCCAAAAGCTAGCAAGTTGTTAAACAAATAAATTAGGGACTTGATTTCAGAGCCACCTAACGGGTCCAATTGTATTATCAAACCATCTAGAGACCCATTCAAATATACAAACACAATTACTTTCAAATCGATCGAGCCGTTAGGGCTTGTACATAACTGCGAATCGGCGCGAAGCGAATTCGCAACGCAGAAAACTGCGGCACGAGTTGCTGCGATGCGATTTCGTGCGGCAAGGCATCTCCCCACGATTCAAGTGACCATTCCTTCGACGACCGTCAACTGTACTGAAAGTATTAATTGTAAACTAGGTCGTGACATGGATCGTAAAAAGAGTGCTCACTTCTGTTATTGCTAAAAAGATACAGGAAAAAGAAACAAAGAAGATTTTGTCATCGCAGAAATGCGCGATGGGAATTAATTCGCAAGTTCTTGCGATGCGTCTCGTGAGCTCGCAGATTTTTACGATGCGACGTCGCATCGCAGTTTTGTGTACAAGCCCTTAAGGAGTAGCTTGAAAAATACACGTACAGAAGAATTATATAAACGGTGGTTTTTTTTGAGGCGGAGAACTTTAAATTGAAATAAAGAACAGAAAAATGTTTATGATATGCATGAAATTGGCTTTATTTGAGAGATGATTTCATGGCATTAATGTTTCAATATACATAATTTCGGGCATTTGGCAGCCGCAGCTCGCGCGTACATGGCGTAATCTGGATGTCCAATTTTCACATACTCCTCTCAGTAAATCGGGCTGTGTTTCAGTAATGACACGTCGAATGTTAACTTCTAAGTGCTCAATAGTTTCTGGTTTTTTTTTTTTTTTCGGGTGGGAAAATCATCTAATGACATCCCCCGCACTTGGGCGGAGCGTGAGATAGTGTCAGACTTTTACTGACTAAAAACCCACTCCTGTTCCTTCGTTGCCATTTTTTTTTTCCAGGGCCCCGGGGGTCACTTTCGCATCACCCATGGCCCAAGTAGGCTTCGACCCTGCTGGGCCCCTACGCTTGCTGACATCTCCTTGAGGCGCGCGTGGAACACTACGCGCCGTCGACGACTTGAGCTCGGTCCGGACGGTTACCGGACGATCGGACGGCGAGCCACCCATTGCTTACCGTCCGCAAGCCCGCGCCTACGGTGGCCGGAAATCGGGATCGGAATCCCGGCGGCGGTTGGGGCGTGAGGACCGTTGCCTCACGCGATCGGCCGCCTCCTTTGCTAGCATTACTGCTTCGCAGAAGGAGGCAACTGCCTGCCACTTCTCCTCGCTCCGGACCATGGCCTGTACCAAGGCCCGGCGCGAGAGATCGCTGCCGCCGATCGCCCCCACGAGGACAAGGCGGTGCTCTGCCCAAGCGGGGCACACCTCTACCGTATGCTCCACCGTGTCCTCCGGGCGGTCCACACAATGTTGGCACCCGGGACGTCTCTTCTGTACGAATCCGATGCAGGAACCTCCCGAACTTACCATGTCCAGTGAGGACCTGCGTCATGCGGTAGGTAAGGACGCCGTGCGGTCTTTCCAGCCACTCCTCAAAAAGGGGACTTATCGCCATAATTATGGCGTGCCCAAATAGTTTCTGGTATGTTGGCGTAAACATGCGACTTTACATATCACCAGAGAAAATAATCTAAAGGCGTCAAATCGTCTGAACAAGGCGGTCAGTTAACAGATCCAAATCGTGAAATTAATCGTTTGTCAAACGTTTCTTTCAGTAAATTAATGGTATCGTGCGCTATGTGGCATGTGGCACCGTCCTGCTGAAAGCACATGTCTTTGTGGCACCGTCCTGCTGAAAGCACATGTCTTCCACATTAATGCCATCCAACTGAGGCACAAAAAAATATTAACATGGCACTGTACCGCTCACCATTGACTGTAACGTTTTGAACATTATCCTTTTTAACCCCTTGCGTGCGGGGCGTATTACAATCATACGCATAATCAGCCTTTTAATGTTCCCACTGCTGGGACTCAGGCCTCCTCTCTCTAGGAGAGGGAATGGGCCGTAATCCACCACGCGGGCCCAGTGCAGGTTGGTAGGTGGTTTTTTCTGGATTTTTCTAGGAAAAACAAAAATATAGAAACCAAAATTTTCGAGCAAATAAATGTGTACAGTACAAAAATTAGGCGTTTTTCAAGGTCATTCAAGTTGTATTGTCCCTATGATTCCTATGTTCTGACCACGTGACTGAGTGTTGAGATGACTTCAGAACAAATGAATCGGAGGCGTGGCGTACTCGAGGCGTTCGACGCAAGAGAAACGAAACGGTCGTAACTTGGCTAGGGGGGGTAGACGTATGGAAAATCGGCGCTCGGGGGACGATAGAGATAATGAAAAAAATTAAATTATATTCAAACTTAAATGTCATAAAATCATATCTTAAGTAAAGCGAATTTCGTGCATAATAAAAACCTTTTTCTGTTTTTGTTATTTCAATTCAAAGTTCTCCGCTTCTAAAAAAAAACACTCTTTATGTAAAGACAAGAATTACATTATTACAATATATTACAAACAACGACCATTAGAAACGAATAAGATTTCTGGACCAGAAGATAATTATGGCTTTGATGGTTTTACAGTCTTCAGCCGCACGTATGGATGCAGTGAGCGTTTATTGTTTGCATATTATAAGAGTCATAAAAATACACTCGTTTTATTCTTTGTTTCAATGTTCCATAAAATGAGGTGGAGAACTTGCATCTCTCCGACTTTAAAACAAAATAAAGTTCTGTAGCTTGATTTATCTGATTTTTGTATTTTCTAGATAGTTTTGATCCGGGCAATATTATACGTTGTCGCGCGATTTCTTTATCTTCAGTGACTTATTACGAAGATAGAGATAAACTAGCGGGCTATTGTTAGAGCATGCAATGGCTGCCAGATGCCTTTCTCCAGAATTCTTCCCAAGTATGTTAAGCCTTCGATAAATAGGTCGCCCGTTTACCCACTACGCCCAGAGATAGAAATTCTACTATGAGAGATATATTTATGTACCTACATGTGTTTAGTCGCTTGAAATTGTAATCGCATTTCTTTTCATACCTACTTGTGGGCAAATATTTACCATTATTACGCAAATCTTTCAGACAGGGAAGAGCTTCTGATGATAACATGGCGCCCGCCCAGGTCTAAAACAGAGCTTTTTATAAACATAAGGTTTCAAAACACCGATTGGAGCTCATTTTTTTGATAGAGTTTAACATTGATTGATAGAAATATCTTATTACGTAAATCAATCGAGTTACATGTGCTGATTCGAGCCAATCGTCATTTTTTCTATTCCTGATATAAACGTCACTAGTTTAAGATAAACAGGCAAACCAGTTTTTTTATAAATATTTCAGGTTAGAACGGCGAAAAAATAGCTTGAAAAAGTGTAAATTGTTTCTGTATTTGCAATTTGTTCGGCGGGTTGGTGCTTGGATTGCTTGTATTTCATTCATCCAATATTTAAATTTGAGGCATCCATCAGGAAATATTTCGATATTCGGGTGAAACTTGTTAAGTAGTTTGTGTCGCTGAATAAAGAACAATGTGATCGATCGACGCTTTACAAAGCAATCGCTTGTATCCCGATTTAGATACTGGGAGAGTTCTCAGCGGAAGAAAAATGTCGATGCAATTTCCTCTTTCTTTACGAACAGAGACCAAGGAATCGACTTGAAATAGGTATTCTAACAGCGTCCCATTCATAGAAACTTATAAGTTGACAGGCTGAGTTTTTAAAATCATTTAAAGAGCAAGAAACACAAATTTTTCGCAGATACGGTAATAAAAAAAATTAGGCTTTACCTATTTATAAACTGTTTACTGTATGGTTAACCCAGCATAGCACCTTGACTGCGTGTATCATATTTACCACGAATAACTCTTGTCACTAATATAAAAGTGACCTAGTTTTATCCTGCCTTATTTATGCACGATATAAACGTAGCGGCAAGAAAAATTGCCCTTTAATATGCACGATATACACGAGGCGGCAAGAAAAGTTGTCCTTTAAATGTAAGGTTAAAGGACCACTATAGTTACCTCCGACAGTAAATGTCATCCTACCTCGCAAATGATATTCTATTAAAGGATCGATGAAATTTTTATGTTTGCATGATGGATGGAAAACAGTTTTATTAAAGTAGAAGGAAATAATACTATCTTGCCTTTATGACAAGTTTTTATAAGCTAGATCCAACTTCTAACCCATACCTACTTGTGCAGATAATACCAAAAGGATACTTTTTAGGGTTCCGTACCCAAAGGGAAAAACGGGGCCCTATTACTAAGACAGATAGACAGACGGACGGACTGTCTGTTCGTCTGTCACCAGGCTGTATCTCATGAACCGTGGTAGTTGGACAGTTGTAATTTTCACAGATGAAGTATTTCTGTTGCCGCTATAACAACAAATACTAAAAATCATAATAGAATAAATATTTATGGGAGCCCCCATACAACGAACGTGATTTTCTTGCAACGGATGGTACGGAACCCTTCATTTGCGAGTCCGACTCGCACTTGGCGATATTTGTCATTGCTGTCGAGGCATGGTTAACGTAATGGAGCCAAGATGCAATGAAAAATACTCACGCGTATGCAATTGCAAACATATTTGTGAAGCAATGATAAATAAAATTTCATAACAAACTATTTTATATAAAACTAGCAGCTGACCCGGCGAACTTCGTACCGCCTAATAGTAAGGATAACGCCATCTACTGGTATTACCAGAACAGCATAATTCATTTTATAATGACATTGTAATTAGAGATGGCGTTATAGTTGGAGTTTTTTTTTTTTTTTACGTGATTTTTTACAATTTTTCTCATCGTTTAAACATTCCCTGGACTATCTCGAATATTTCAAGACCAAAATTGGCAAATTCTTTCCTGCCGTTTTTGAGTTTTAGCGAGACTAACGAACATTTATTAATTTTTATATATATAGATTTGTGAGGAATTCCTTGTCGCTAAAGGATTTTTTTGCGCGTCCCTTTCTTGGTCTTGAATGAGGTTTTGTAAAAAACAATACAACTTGTGAACTGAAAATGCATTGCAATAAAGCCGGTTTTCGAGTAAGTATACAATATTCTGTTTTGTAATTGTGTAATCGAACTATGCGACGCTTGAAAAAAACACGACCATAATTTGCAGTCAAGTGAGGTTTGATAGAGATGCATCCCGACAGCGAGCCTGTTGAATTTTAAAATTTATTTTTCCATAAAAGTATCGGGAAACTCATTGATAAACCGTAATTGCATCTTCTCTTTGGTTACGGTAATTGAGAAATATTCTCTAGACTTCACAAGATTTTATTTTATTTTCTCATACCTATCGGTGCAATTTAGTTATCATTAGTGTTTTTATTCGAAAACATCGTGATCTACCCGTTCATCTCTCCGAACTGTTTGAGATAAACATCCTACTACTATTCTGAACGAAAATCTTTATGCAACAGCAGTTTTGTACATCGCGTTTTTTCACTATATTAATTAAGTATTTTCTCAGGCAGGTGGAGTTAGCGTGTCTATGCCGCATTTAACCTTCGTTGTAATTTCCGTGATAAATGTAACCCCATTTGGATTGGACTCTGCATTTATAAACGCTTTGTTATGTAATACGAAATCTGTTTCGCTATGTGTTAACTGAGTTTTTTATAGCAAGAGATATAATCTGCACTGAATGAGTATACTGGATGACGAATTTCAGTATGCCAGGAATAAGAATGGTGTGGTAGATGAACTGGATGGCAAGTCTCATTATCAAACTAGTCATAAAATATCCACTGCTTTAAGCCAGTCCTAAACAAAGCTTTTTTTTAAAAAAAAAAAATTGTAATAAACCAGTGCTTGACTGCGATCCCGATCCCACCTGATGGTAAGCAGTGATGTAATCATTGATTTGAGGCACACTAGTTAGAGCCTATTCACTCTAGCCTTGAAGACATCTAAATTATAGTTGGACGGGAAGACCGCAGCAGGCAAATTGTTCCAGTCCTTCGATGTACGCGGTAAGTATAAACGACGAAGTGAAACGCTTACTCTCTTAGCTTCTCTGAAAACTTATGAAATATCGTCTTAAAGTTTAGTCATGTTCAATCTTAGTATTGGTTTATATTGGAAATCGAACATTGTTTGATGAATATGAACCCCCTTGCCACAATTAGTTTTGATTGTCGTATGACCTCGGTTACTAACGGATCTCCCCATCGCCTCGTGTCGGTATATGACACGAGGCGATACGTCGCCGTCGGTCGGTTTGTACTGTGTATTAAGATTGCGTATTGTGTTGTGGTCTACAATCGGTCCTCCAGACGTAGACGCGCTGATTGTTTCTCCGTGTTTGTTCGGGCCTGTTATAACAAATCGTCGCGAATTGATGATGATTGCTTTGAAGTGCACTTAATTTTCAGTTACATTGAAATATAAACAGCCCAGCAATGATGGTGTTTTTGTAATAACCTTTCCAGTCCAGCGCTTTTTAACAGACTTCAAAAATGAGGAGGATCTATGTTCGACTGAATGTATGTTTTTTTTTTCATACAAACTTCCCTTGGTTTGCTGGAGCTTTTACACGTATATTGTTGATCTAAGGTTTATACAGTAATTTGTGATCTGATATTTTGTAAGATACCTATTGCTAAGTTTTGTATGCTTGGTAGCATCTGCTGTGCCTGTTGTGCATACTGCCGTTGTTAGAATATTCGCTGATTGATCCCGATGGTTTGTCTTTAGGTTAGCAATTTAAAAAAAGAATTACGACAGAAACTTCTGAGCCTTATCTACTTTAACCTAGTTTACCTAGAGGGGTGCAAAATAGCAAGAGCTAAAACTGCTTTAGTGCTAGACGAAATAAACAATTCATTTTCAGTTTCTTCGTCTTTTAGAACAGCTGCATTGTGTCTCAAAAGGAACTGGGTCATACTTACACAAAAATTTAAAATAAAGTGTTCGATTGTTGTAATTTTTATTTGGTAGAGAATTTACTCATTTGGATTGTTTATTTTTTTTACATTGATTATTATTAATGAGTTGCTTTATGTAAAGATAATGGTGTTTTCGTAACGTTTTTATTTTTATATTTTATTTATCTCAGGACCCTGAGGTCCTGGACCTTTGGGAGGCGTACGAGGAGCCGAAGCCAACTCGCAGAGGCCCTTTAGATAATTATAAAGGAACATGATATCAACCGACGATTATCCCTGTACGCGCTATGCTAGTGCACCCAAGGACAACCCCCCATTTTTATTATTTTTATTATTCGTTGTTTAATTAATTATAAAAGTCCCCTCCTGTAGAATGTTCAGATATTGACTCTGGGCTTTAAATGACAATTAAAAATAATAAACATTTACTTTTTCCATAAATCTTTTTGGTAAAATTTCCTCTGGATTAAATAAAAAAAAATATCAAAATATTCACGGTGTTTATTAGTGAAATAAAATTAATAAACATGTGATCTCAATTTCTTGGTCTCTTCCTGTAGACGCATAAAATAGATCTATCGATCATAGAATAGATCAAAAATCTGCATTTAGGGGAAAGTTTTTTAGTTTTTAGGTTGGTTGCATTGTGTTTTTTGTCAGTCACCGATCAAAAGTTTTACAACGGCCTGTGTCAGTTACAATTACAAAAACATATTTTAAAACAGTAACACAAGTTTTCAACAAACCTCAGTGCGTCTTTCCTTCCTGACATGTTGAAAAATAAAATAAGTACAACGATTAAAAATGTTTGATTATATCAGCGATGTATATTTCGGAGAGTGGTATGCAAATGTTCGTTTGTTAAATTTCTAACCTCAAAAGTTAGCCAGCCATTTGTTATTAACCATGTGTATATCTCTCCTGTACAAATCTTTCCCGTTGATTTACGTGTATAAAGATGACTTTTTATTTTTTATTGTTGATACGTGGGACACTCAGCAAGTTTTGAGAAACTAAAAAACTAACTTCTATGGATATAATATTTTTATCAAATCTTTTCAAAGAACTCACCACCAGCCTCTATTCAAAGTTTTCTGAGCCTAAACCAATTTTCAAAACATTTTTTTTTCCAGTCCGCCGCAGACACCCCTTCCACGGCCTTCTCGAACGCTGCTAGCGCGTCTTCCAGCGATGTAAACTGTATCCCTTTCAGCTGATTTTTTTATTTTAGGGAATAAAAAGAAGTCACACGGTGCCAGATCAGAACTGTAAGGAGGGTGCCCAAGACTCTCACCGGTGTGGTGTCCAGAAAGTCCCTCGTTTTGAGCGTTGAGTGCTGCGGGCGCGTTGTCATGGTGAAACAGTAGCCCGCGGAGCCCGGCGTTCGGTCGCTTGTTGCTCATTGCAGACAAAACTTCTGGCAGGTATTTTGTGGTCTACCATTCGGTGTTGATCCTTCTTTGGTCTCGTAATAGAATTGAAATCAGATACCCTGTCAAAGTGAAGAGACTAGCGATCTTAATTTTCCCTGCGCTTCTCGATCGCTTCACTTTCGTAGGCGTTGGTTCGTTTTGAAACAGCCAAACTGTCGACTGACGCTTTGTATCGGGATCGTATTCATAAATCCAGGATTCGTTACCTGTCACAATGTTGTGAACGCTTCCCAAACCAATCTGCAGTGTATGCTGAATCTCTTCGTATGTAATTCGCTAGTTTTCTTGAATTATTTTTTTTATTACCAGCACACTTTCTTCCGAGACAGCCGTCGTAGGATGACCACTCCTTTGTTCATCCCCCAAAGTAAGGCGACTGCGCTTGAACTCGCTATAACGGCGGTAGATGGTTGCTTTTGAAGGCCCTTCATCCATAAAAGCAATTTGAAGTCGATCAAATGACTCATCAGGTTGGCTACATTTGGAATTATAATAGAATGTTAATGTCAGTTTTAAGATAGGCACATTTGTTTTTGTTTTTTTTTTTATCTACGCTTTCTGGTATGTCGAATTGTTTTAAACTACTATGTTTTCTCTGTAAGTGAATGTCTAATTCTTCTGAGAAAATAAATATCTTAAATCTGTATAAAATCATCGCACGAAAATGTTCTCCATGCAGATCCAATTTTTAAATGAGACACGATAATTTGACTTCGATCTTGAAAAAAGATGGAGGGAAATTCAAAATTCGAACAATGGTATTTTTACTTTTAAATAAACAAAGTCTTCAAAATACATAATTACAAATGGCCAGTGACTTATACATAAAAAAAATCACAAAACTTTCTGAGTGGCCTGGTAGGTTCGCTTTTTAACCACTATCTCACCTAATGGAATGGCGACGATGTGGTCGAGATTCTTCGATTTTGATTCCGATTATGAAGCCATATTTTAATATTTGTTCTACAGAAGGATATGTCTCTTATGTAGTCATTTTTTGATTTTTTTTTATAGCCTGTAAGTGGTTTGTTTTGCTTATATTATGAATAATTATGATTAAGAAAATATTAGGTCTTAGTAACTATGAAATTGCCGTTTTTTAAAACGGGTTGCTTTGAAGTGTTATATCTTTGGATTGACTTGGAATTACAATTTCAAATAAACTTTATATTAAAGATACGTTATTCTTTTAAAAAAAATAGATATTTATTACTTGTAACTATTTTTGTATGAAATATAAGAAAACTCGCACTATTTTGTAATATGAGTTCTACCGTGGAAACAATGTGTCTCAAGCGGTATGCAATATTGATGATGTACATGGACTTAAAACTGCTAATGAATGGGATGTCTATTTTTGTTTCAATCACTTTCACATGGGAAATTTTACCTCACGAATAACTTTTCTCCTCAGTGCGGTAACAAGACAAAATTTCCAAAACGAAAGCTATTAAACCAAGAGCACAAAGTTCTTTTGTTAGAAGAAAGTCGTAGGTATACGCAATTGATATTGCTTGCCCTTTGAAATGCATAGTTTTTACGTTGAAACTCTTAATATGAAAAAAGAAAACGTTTTGTTATTAGCTTTCATGGTTATAAGTTTATAAGAACTGCGATATTACAGAAAATACAAAACACAAAGAAACCAATTAATACCTAATTTTGAAAAAAGAATAACGTAGCAATGTTTATTTGAACTTATAATTCCAAGTCAATCCAAAGATACACTTCAAAGCAACCTGTTAAGCTTAATTTGACATGATTTGTTTTTATAAGATATATAAGAATAAAGGAATATTTTTGATATTTTCTGTAGACTAGGCGATCTCCCCTGAGAACTTAGATTATTAATAATAAAAATACATTCAGCCGAACACAGAACCTCCTTTTTGAAGTCGTTTAAAAATGTGACTTTTATTAAAAATTATGAAAACTGTGTCCTACTTTGATATTTTCGTAAGACTATTAACGATTACTTTTAAATAAAGTAATTTCGAACCGCTAACTGCCTTTTTTTTACTTTTTGAGACTCGCTATTGTGTATGACCCAACTAGGTTGTACGGCAAACTGTTATTTTAGTTTCCTTTATAAGCAAGATAACAATTTATTATAAAACGTGGTCGACTATTCGAAATGTCGATTTCAGGTGAGTTCCCTGTAGCTCGTTTCAATGTCACGTGCACTGAGGGTGCTGCTGCTGATTTATATAATTCAACTAAAAATAGAATATTAAATTCACCCTTCTTTATTCTGCTTTAATACATAGCTCACATTATCTTCAAGGTAGGTATTGACTGAAAGAAATTACTGTTTTCATTGCTAAACGCAGATCACACACGTAAATTGGAGCACCCATAAACAAAATTAAAGTGTTTGTCAGTGGACATACGCTCCGATTTTATTTATGTGTATGACTGGATTACCGCATCACGGAAACGGTTAGAGCAACACTACATATTACACGTCGGGTTGGAGCATCGGTTATCGTAATCCACGATCGATAAAGCCGGTTGAAATTATTACGGGGTTTTGTCAATGCTTTTGGACGAGATAAAACTGTGTAAATTCATCGCCATACCTACTGTTTAGTGAAGTTTATTTTTGGGAAAGTAAAATTAAACCTCTCATGGTAAATAGTTAACAAAATTCATTAGAATTTAAACGACACATTAATTAAAATTAAGTCCTTCGGTCATTACCGAACAATTACGACACTGGGTAATAAAGTAAACTGTAGTACCTGTAATTAATTCCTTAGTAATTGGGACACTAGAGAGAGATGTTTGCCGGGTATTGCACGTGCGTGCGAAATAAATGAAGACAGTCTGAAGAAGTGACGAGTCGAAATAATTATTTTAAGGCTTGAGCGAACACTAAAAATAAATCACCAGTGTGATGTCATGAAAAGTGTTACGTACCTATCCAACACGCATCCGAGTATGACATCAGTTCTCCTCACCACGATCATCTGTTCGCCCGTTGAATTATTATCGCAGTTCCCACCATTTGTGATTCACTGTGTTTTTTATAGAGCTACGATTAAATGAATTTTGCAGAATGTAGGTTGCCTAACGTATTATCGCAGTTGATACCTAATTAGCGGTCGTATCCGGCCCGTTGTTTTGAGATAAAAACCACAAAACGGTAAAGGACAGACAAAATGGTTGTTTCTGCTACGCTTGCTAATTATGTCTGGTATAAAGTCGTCTAACTACAGCTTTTGGCTTCAATTATTTTGGCTTAAATTACGTTTTTTGATCAAGGGATGTTTATAACGGTGTGGCTCTGAGCATGGACATTTTATAATTATTTTCTAGAGGTACAACATTGTTCTTTTAAATTTTAATGTTGCTCTTTAAATGCTAGTCGTAGCTTCACGATGATGTAGTCATTGTGCTACATTATTCATAGACGGTATCGTCTTCATACTGTGGTTTGCATGTTGTTTATTTCTGTTTATGAAACTATTACTATATCTTTACCTAATTTTAGCTACTACTCAAAATATTTATGTTCCAACAACGCCCACACAAACAGCGGATGGCTCGTCAATGCTGTCTTCAACATGGCATTGTTTTCGTTGGATGTTACGTCGCGGAATGCGTCACTCGCAGCTCTAAGTACGTACGTGCATGTAATTCTGCGATACTAGAGCGGCCTGCACTCGCTGGCTGTCCGGCAACATACGCTAGCGCCATGCGGGCTCTGCTACGTACTGACGTTTGAAGGTTAACTGTTCTAGTCAACTAGCGTTCATGTAACACGCGACTCACGATAATCGGGATAATCATAGTCACCAATAGATGCTGGTGTGTGTCTAGGCTGGACTTGGGCCAGCCCACTCAGACACTCAGAACTACTGTGACTCGTTCATGACGCCGCATATTTTTAACGTAACAAACAGCGCAGACACACTCTCGAGTGCCAAATGTAAAGTTCACTAACATAGATTTGGCAAGAGCAGCTATTTACGCGAAGTGTCTATGCTTCTAGCGAATAATCGCGGACCACGTCGACTTCATTCTAGTGATCGGTGTGGGAATGCGAAGGTTCAAGTGGGAAGACCACCTGCATATCGGTTTACGGCTTAACTCTGAAAAAGCCTTTCGTTTTTACAAGATTTTATTTAGTTTCACCTGTCCCGATGTTTGTATGTCTGTAATCAAATCTTGCAAATTAAATTTGATTTACTTCCCGGTTATCGATTGACCTGCAATTTTGCATGCATGCCATGGAGCTGATCTGATGATGGAACCGGAAGGTGACTATATGATTTCGGTAGTTAAACGTCACTACCCCATAGAGTTTGGACTCGTTTGATCCGCCTTGACGTGTACTTTGGTGCTAGATGGTAACCAGGGTCTGATAATGGAGTTGGAAGATGGCCGTAGGAACTCAGTACCTAGTAAGCGCAATAAGATAACGCTATCGTGTTTGAGCTTTTTGGATCAAGACCATTGTCTTGATGAGTATTGATTATATAGGTACGAGTTTAAGCCGCGCTATAAAAGCTTGCTATGAAAAAATGATTTTCATTGAAAACTTATTTAGTAATCGTATTTACCGCAATGCGACTGCTCTTCAGCTTCTACAAACGCGAAGCTGATGAGGAGTCGTTCTAATTACCACATTCGGGCACGTTTAAACTAATAATTACCTAATTGTAAAATAGATGTTATAAATGTGTAAAAGTACCGGCAATGTTTTCGACGATGACATAATTGATCCTGTCTGTGCTTGCCAACAATACTAATTGTAATCCCAGCGAAGATGCGGAAGAGTTTAATTTTTCAGAATGGTGTAATATTTATGCAATCCATCTGGATTCTAAAATTAATAATCCTTAGGAAGCCTCGATCCGTTTCTCTGGCTTTCATAAAAAGGATGAGATTTTATTAATTAACTCGGCGGTTCTAGCCAACTAGTAGTGCACGTACTTGTGCCAGATAACTCTTTTTGCTTCGAGTGTCGCATGCTAATTAAATGTTACTTTATCGTACGCACGGAGTTCCTGCTTTCTATTGTCTTTGGCAATTCGAACGATTTACCTTTTGGTAGTAATGTGTCCGGTTATAAAAGACTTGCCTGCCTAATTTTCTGTCTTTGGAATAACAAATTGCACAAATGTTATCAATATTTATTTATAGCATGTCGTCTGTAGGCGATTGAAGGAGGAACAAAAACATTTTAAACCAATTCTCCGGAACTATCTAACGTCAAACTATTATGAGCTCCCTGACGAAGACATTCCTACCTGTGTACGATCGTGTCGGTTTCTGGCATTGTCTTGTACGTTCCACGAGCAACATTTCATCTAAATTTGTACATCACTCCATGACAATGGATTCATCTTGTGACCTAATGTAGTGGCCATATTTTACTAACAATGACAGTCTCGGAAGTGGCAAGCAGCAATACCAATTGGCATTCTCCGTGATGTTTTGTTGGCAGACGTGCTCGACTGTACGAATCCTTGTTCGATATCTGATAGATTGAATTAACGACATGTACCTGTTAATGATAGATTAATGAGATTACTGTAGGCGCAAATTCTTTTATTGCAAATTTGGATCAAATTGCCTTCAAATCATAAGTTTCTTAATTTAAAAGTTACTTTTTCGATTGAAAAGTTGCATCAAAGAATGAAAATAGATAGATAGATATAATCTTTATTGCACACCAATAATAAAGCTTCGTTCCGAGTTTTAATTAAAGCTCTTCTTTTTATGCAGAATTTCAATAAGCTCAAGTCTAACTAATTTGAAATATCCGTTGCTGTGTCTTGACAATCTTTTAGTTTTAATTCATTTTACTACTAGCTACATAACTTACTGAATATAAGACGGATTTAAAAAAAATGTACGATTACCTCTGACATTTGAAAATATTTTATTTATTGATCTGTTAGCGACAGCTGCATGTACGTTTTCATTGCTTTCCTGTTATTACTAAACGTCTTTTGTTCTATAACGGCCACCTTTCAAATGCTTCTAATTTATGACGGCACCGAATCCCTTGTGCTTTTTCTTATTTTTAAATTGTTCTTAGTTCCGCGGAGTTTATTTCTGGTAACAAAAAACATGCCTATTATAAATACTTATCTGAAGTTTCGGCTGATTTTTTCGAGCATTTCCGGGAAAATGTTACCAAATTCTTATCTTGCCATGCATACCGTGTAAATGTAATAATTTGAAATCTGATTATATAAAAAAGGCTACGTACCTAAATACCGCATGCCTGAGGTCTTGGATCCGACACTTGGCACACTGACCCCATATCATCCCTTTTTTGATTTTATATCCAAGAGTAATTTTAAAGAAAAGAAAGGAAGAAAGAAAAGACTTTTTATTTGCCGGAAAAGGCGCAAACTTAAAACTAAACATTTTGCATGATATTTTGATGAAATATCACGAAATAATAACGTATTTGTTGTGTAATTTCACCCAAGAAAATTTATGAATATGAGACCACCAAACGAAACTTATCTGTAATTATAGTTTCTTATGATATTTGGTGAAATATCGCTTACCATCAGGTGAGATAGTAATCAAACGCCAGCTTATCAATTATAAAAAAGGTAGGTATTATAACCTCGGGATAAAAAGTCCCTGCTCGTGCGCCCAGCTATGCGCTGGCGCCTAATGCCCGCTATGACCTACCGTGACCTATGTTCTACTTAGTGTCGGTGGTGTCCAACTTGTGACTTTTTTTTAAATATTTTTGAGAAAAAATATAACATGGTGTAAAAATTATTGGAATCGATTCAGTTACTGATTCTGAACAAACTATATTCAGGTATCGCATATATTAAAAATAATGTTAGGGTCACGAAATTACACGATTATCTGTCGGTTTAACTACTGAACGGATTTTGATAATATTTGGTACAGAGTAGGCTTGAATCCCAAGGAAGGTCGACTTCATGGCCGCACTAACCAATATTCACGCAGACGAACTCGCGGGAAAAAGTTAGTAGGCTATAAAACAGGTTGCCATTTAAATATTGGGTCAGGGAGAAAGCATCATCCGTATCTGTATCAAAATAATTGCTTGGTCAGAAAAATTATAAAATTGGTTAGTAAATCGAGCTTTTTTTGCGAGAGTATCTGTCGAGTGTTACTTCATAATGGGTTTAAATGGCACTCCGATTAAATCGGTTCGGTTAAGTTAGAACAACGAACAAACGAAAAAAGGTGTATCTACCTGCTTATTGCTGCAACGGTTAAGGGGGTTGGTCATTTTCCAATCTTGCTTTCTTAACTGTGGTATCTGTGAACACGAAATGTCCAGAAATATTTTAATCCTGTACACTGGACTTCCGTATAAGCCTTCATCCCCCCTGTTAAACGTCTAATGTCTATATGATAAGGACTTCCGTACAAGCCTTCATTCCCTATTAAACCTCTTATGCCTAACCCACCTCCTCCTCCAATCTCTAATAATAACTTCTGTACAAACTTTCATCTCCTACTAAAACCTCGAGAGCCTGAATAATAAGGATTTCTGTACAAGCTCTCATCCCCTGTCAAACCTCGTAAAGCCTAAATAATAAAGACCTCCCTACAAGCATTCATCCCGTGTCAAAACTCTAAAGCCTAAATAATAATAACTTCCGTACAAGCTTTCATCCTCTGTTTATCCTTGTAAAGCCTAAATAATAATAACTTCCGTACAAGCTTTCATCCTCTGTTTAACCTTGTAAAGCCTAAATAATAAAGACTTCCGTACAAGCTTTCATCCTCTGTCAAACCTTGTAAAGCCTAAATAATAAAGACTTCCGTACAAGCTTTAAATTCATCCTCTGTCAAACCTTGTAAAGCCTAAATAATAAAGACTTCCGTACAAGCTTTAAATTCATCCTCTGTCAAACCTTGTAAAGCCTAAATAATAAAGACTTCCGTACAAGCTTTCATCCTCTGTCAAACCTTGTAAAGCCTAAATAATAAAGACTTCCCTACAAGCTTTCATCCTCTGTCAAACCTCGTAAAGCCTAAATAATAAAGACTTCCCTACAAGCTTTCATCCTCTGTCAAACCTTTAAAGCCTAAATAATAAAAACTTCCCTACAAGCTTTCATCCTCTGTCAAACCTCGTAAAGCCTAAATAATAAAGACTTCCGTACAAGCTTTCATCCTATGTCAAACCTTGTAAAGCCTAAATAATGAAGACTTCCGTACAAGCTTTCATCCTCTGTCAAACCTCTAAAGCCTAAATAATAAAGACTTCCGTACAAGCTTTAAATTCATCCTCTGTGAAACCTTGTAAAGCCTAAATAATGAAGACTTCCGTACAAGCTTTCATCCTCAGTCAAACCTCTAAAGCCTAAATAATAAAGACTTCCGTACAAGCTTTCATCCTCTGTGAAACCTTGTAAAGCCTAAATAATGAAGACTTCCGTACAAGCTTTCATCCTCTGTCAAACCGCGTAAAGCCTAAATAATAAAGACTTCCCTTTATTATTTAGGCTTACAAGGTTTCACAGAGGATGAAAGCTTGTGCGGAAGTCTTTATTACATTCAGTCAGAAAAGTATCGGGAATGGATGATTTGTTTATGGTTCCAAATTCAAATTTTTGTTTTTTTTTGTTGTTGGTAGATAGGCACAACTATTTTCCATTTTGGCGCGGAGTTTGAGTTGCATCTGTTATTTATATTAAATACAGTGCTGTTTTTAGTTATATTATATCTAGCGTATTGCGAATTTCATAATGGACAAAACATCGCCGTGTCAAACAAACGCCGTACAAAACGGTCGCGTGGCTTCGGCGATAAGTTATTCGTAGAAGCGCGCATTTGTTGTTAACTGACTCGAATTGGTGAATTAGAGATTTGGTTATTCGAGATTCCATGACTGTGGCGTTAGGTTTTTCGTAGCAGCGTGCATTCGTTGTGAAGAGTTTCCTATTAGTAAACATACGGGGACGTGTTATTCGATATTATAGTGTTTCTGAATCATGTAATTCGAGATCGCATGGCTACGGCGTTAAGTTTTTCGTGGTAACGTGCATTCGTTGTTAAGTGTTTCGGATTAGTAAACTTACGGGAACGTGTTATTCGATGTTACACTTTTCGGAATTATGTAACACACTCGTTAAGTTTGTACGGAACCCTCAGTGCGCGAATCCGACTCGCACTTGCCCGGTTTTTTTGTTTTATTTTTCACTAAAACGCTGCGCAGCAAAGTAATGCCTGGCTTCAATATGGCTGTTTGCTTGCCATCAATTTCGCCAAAGACGCGTACCCTATCCCTTCATTCCCCGCGGAGATCTTGGCACTGCGAACTCTTACCCGACGCGTGCTGTTACCACGAATGACTACTCATGCATTTTTTCTTTTTATTTAATGGAAACTGCGACGTGGTGGTACCGAATAGCGAACTTTGTTTATTTACACCAATTTGAATAAACTGTTCCATCTTTTCCGGCATACATTTATTTTTAGCGAGTCTTGTCGCAAATGTGAATGCAGTCGTATATTATTCCCAGATGATTTGTACTGGTTTGCGAGCAGCAATAATTCTAGTCATTCTAGTTTCATTACAAATCGAGATTGGAAGAGATGAATGATGCAAGACGAATTAATGTGCCTAATGAGTGAGTAGATCACGGTAGTTTGCTGTTATAAAATGTGTTCGTATTAGTAGAATAGAATAGAAATACTTTTATTCGGGACAGACACAGCACAACGGTTATAAACACAAAGTAAAAAAGAACAAAAGTACAAAGTGCGCCGAGCGTGCCCGCACCGAAAGGGTGACCACCTCAGCACTTGCTGGGCATAGTAATGTTAGTTGGTAAGTTGCTTTTATTTGCTCCACGGGGAACTCATAGCATAATCAGCCTTTTTAATGATCCCACTGCTGGGACTCAGGACTCTTCTCTAGGAGAGGGAATGGGCCGTAATACACCAGGCGGACCCAGTGCGGTTTGGTGGATGTCACATGTCTTCGCATTTTTGATTCTAGGACATGCCGGTTTCCTCACGATATTTTCCTTCACCGTTTTGCGAGCAGTGGTGATGAAATAGATTACACAAAGTAATGCGCCTGGCTGGGTTTGAACCCGCGACCTACAACACGTAAATCGGAAAACGGGGAACTCGGTATCGATTTATTTACAGGTTTAAATAACACAAGTACAAATTACTAGTTTCAGCGCGCTGTAATCATTACAAGAGTACACAACACAGCACAATGCAATTTTATGATTAAACCTGCAGCACGGAAGGAAAAATGAAAGCCGTAGTGTTATGAATTCTCTGATATTTTATTATGCTTTGTTGGAGCCAGGTCGTTCCCCCATCATCTGCCTAAAGAGAAGCACGCTTGGATTTTTCGACATGCCTCTGCTTCGTAACAATTAAATTGCGGGTGAAAAAGTTTTGTTGCGTTTTTTTGTTAATCTGATTTAGAATTTCAAATCTTTCGCAATGATTTCACTTTTATACATATAATACAGAAAAAAAATACATAGATATAATCTACCTTCAAAGTATTCGTATGTTTTTGGTTTCGGTCGAAAATGCGGCTTAAAATGAAGTTTGCTTGCTTTTTTAGCCATGAATAAAAAATAAACAATTTCACTCTCATATCACAGAAACGTCTCTTTATAATAACAGTTGCGGCGATTGTTTTTATTGTTTTCATCCATCGTTTGTGCACCCGTGCTTGCACAAATAAAAGAGTTTTGTTTACCGTAGGTATTCTGTTGAAAATAGTAATAGTAAACATTAACAGGATGTCTAGTTTGTGCAGTTGCCTAGATGAGTTATTATATGATTTAGTTGTGGTCGGAGTTGCAATTGTTGAGAACTAGCAGCTACCTAACTAACTACTAACGAGAATACTAATTATTTCAAATGTAACCATCTAGTGCATTTAATATTTCAACAAAAACTAAATGTTACGATAAAACTCCCATGGGCCAGAGTTGGGTGCTCACCAAACTCTGGCGCTACTTATTGTGCAAAATCATTCAAGTTATGAACTTTTTTCAATGGAAAGAGCAGATTAATTTTCACATCTAAAATACGATTTTCTTTTGAACTTATTTACGAAAAAAAAAAAAACTGATGGATCCTCCAAGCGAAATTAAAGTACCTACCTACGTTTTTACAAATTATGTTTGCAATGTTGCGTGGACTAAAAACAGTAGGGGAGACCGGGGCTGGTAATGAAATTTTAGCTATAAAGTGACATATTTCATTAGTTGTTTGTTATATCTGAGTATAGAATTATTTGGTTGAGTAACTACTCAGTAAACATATTTCAAAATATTTTTTACGTACTAAACGATTAGATTACACATAAATGACCGAATCCTGAGAAAGGAGGCCTGTCACTTTCAACCCCGCACCAGGGTCTGGTTGTTAAAATGTTACAAAAAAAGACAAACTTAATCAAACACTTTTTGAAACAATCATCACAGATAATTGCGTTTCTTTATTAAATAACATATTATTATGTCTACAATGTATGTAGTCTCATTAAAACAAAATTTTGAAAAAAATAAATTTTGAACAAAATTAAAATCTGTAAGTATAATTAAATTTTATAACTATAAAATTAAATATACATTATTTATTATCTGTAACAATAACAAAAACTTAGAACTAATCAACAAAACTCACATTATGTCTCAATAATAAAAATAAAATGAAATTATGCCAGAATTTAAAAAAGTCAGAAGAAAAAGTAGGCAGTTCAGACACTGTAGTCTAAATAGTCACTTTCGCAATTCAAACAAACGTAGTGTGTAATATTTTCTCGAACACATTTTACATGTGACCAATTTTTGCCATATGACACAATCCAAAATCTTTTGTAACGCCACATTTTTTTTTGTTTTGTCTTCCTCCAAAGTAGTCGTTGCTTTTTCGTAAACATCTTTAGATATTTTGCCACGCTTCGTTTGTCTTTTATATATATATCCTCAACCAACAAAAAAAAAACAATAGACTATGTAGTTCACATTATATCAGTTGGAAAGCCATACCAGCAATACCACGGGGTAGATTCACAACCTACCCCGTGCAAATGTCACTTTTAGCCCCAACGCCAAAATTGATCTTTTAATGTTAAATAGCAAATGAATATAACAGTACAAACGTAGTTTTGACGCAAAAAGGAAGCATTACGGTACAAAATGACCCCAGACAGCTTTCTATGATTATTTGGAAAACTGGTTATGGACCAATAACTAAAAATCGAAAATGTTACAAACCTGTGGTTTTATTGGCGAAATGCACGTGCTCCTTTTACAATAATTCTAGTGCCTCTAGCTCTCGCATCGTGTGAGCCGATAGTGGCGGCGTCATTTGTCTCTTTCTAGCGTCACTATAGCGTTCTCTGTTTTGCCGCCGTTGCCACTGTAACTACTTACCCCTGTCACAACCAGCTCCGGTCTCCCCTACCTACTTGCTTATATAAACTTTAATGTCGCATAGTGTTACTGGAATTGGGCAGTACTTAGTTCATTTTCAGTAGGATTCGATATATAATTGATATTTTGGCTCAGTATTTCGTCAAGTGTGACAGAAACAATTATCTGCTTGTTGCCAGCATTTCATCTTACCTACTTCACCCTTATCTACGTAAGTACCTACTTGTCTATTATGTTCTCAATATAATGTGGGAACTTTGGGGTTGGTTCCGATAGTAAATAACCCCGATTTTGCGCACGTCTGGTAGTCTGTTAATCGTTTATGAGTTCTTGAAACATCCTAAATTCGATGAATGAACAGAACTCCGAGCCAAGTTTAAATTGTGATCGATTAAGCTGAAACATCTGATAAATTGAAGCGAAAATAGCCCAACGGTTTAGGCGTCTGGCTAGCGAAGCGAAAGATCTTGACTTTGATTGTAAACCCCCATTTACCCTACCTAACGCTTCGTAGAAAAGTGCAAAATGGTTCTGGCGAAACCACCATAAATCGTAGTACTTTGTCCTAAAAAACTGCATTATTGAAATTAATCACATTTTAGGTCTTCGACTGCGGGTTGGTAAGAGGCATATTTCGCCAAAAACAAAAGTTTCTGTTTCCGACAATTTTTAAACGCATCTGTATTGTTAAAGATATAATTATTTTCTTTTTATTCAGAGACATTTACGTGATAAATAATAGGTATAGTAAGTCTAAGCAATTGTTGCCCAAACAGGTAGTGTTTCACCTTTTTTGTATTTTTTATTATTTTTTTATGTTAGGTCATATACAAGGTGTCTGACATCTACGCGCAACCACGAATATCATGGATCCATTACATGATTCTGGACCCCCAGTGGTGGAAAAAAACCCTTCAGCCAAATTTTAATACCTTATAGCCAGAGTGCATCATGACAATTCTAATAATCCCAAACACGGTTAGATTACATTAATTTATTACAGAGTTCCGGTGCCTAACTTCAGGCTTCATCATCAGATCAGTTCGATATATTCCCCATCTTCTTTCAGTCAGTCATCGTCTACACGTGTAAACAAAGCAATTTTACTTGTTACGACGGTTGTGCTGTAATCCTATGAGAAGTTCTGTTTCATATCTTCGAAGTTCATGATCAGATCATAACAATATTTCTGTGGGACCAACTAGAAAGCATAAACAGTAAATAAAAAAAAAAAAAACAAAATCGGTCCACAATTAACCGAGAAATCGGTGTATATAAAGAAAAAAAAAATACATTCAGCCGAACATAGAACCTCCTCCTGTTTGAAGTCTGTTAAAAATAGTCGGAAACAGAAACTATTATTTTTTGAGTGAGTAATGGGCAAAAAATGCTTCTTATCAACCGTCTTCCTTTAATTGTGGTGGGAATGTTTAATTTCAACTTCGTACTGGGATTGAAATAATTACAAAATTGTAAAAATGTATGCTAAGTAGTCCGCTAGCGTAGCGTTTGAATAGGATACGACGGCGACGCGACGTCCACTTGTGTTTGCTGTTTTCCGGGCTGAACGGATAAGCCTCGAGCTGTTTATTTGTATGAAACACATACACTACCATCCAAAAGTTTGGAAGCACATTTGTTTGCACACAAAAGAAAGCAACGCCGACAATATGCGCTAAAAAAAAACCGATAAGGTTTTACGATTGTATACACAATAAAAAACTTTTCACAAAAAAATACAACCGACTTCAATGTTAAAAAAACACTGAAAAGTGCAAAATAACTTTCGAAAGTCGGTGTTTCTATAGGTAATAGTTTTGTCTCTTCGTTATCAGACTTCTGATATTAAAGTTATTTTGCACTTTCCAGTGTTTTTTTTAAATTGATGTCGGTTGTATTTTTTTTTGTGAAAAGTTTTTTACTTTATTGACAGTTCTGCTGTGATTCTATGAGGAGTTCTGTTCCATATCTTCGAAGATCATGATCAGATCGTTACAATATTTCTATGGGACCAACTCGGAAGCATAACCAGTCAATCAAAAAAAAATATTTCAAAATAGGTCCACAATTGACCGATAAATCGGTGAACATACATAAAAAAAAAAACATACATTCAGCCGAACATAGAACCTCCACTTTTTTGAAGTCGGTTAAAAACAAAAGGATTATTATTAACCAACAATAGTTAGGTAAGTTTTAACAAATACTTTAGGGTGACAAATCGATTACCAGCAAGCTCAGAACATATTTTGTGTCAAGAAAGTATTGAGAAGCGAATGGAACAACATTATTTTAAGAAATTAATTTAAAAATAGAATTCCTAAAAAAAGATAATATACGCACCTATTAAAGCTTAAAAATTCATTTTTCATATTGTGAATTAATTTTTCCTTAATTTAACTTTTAAAATTTTAAGTAAGTATTAAAAAAATACTCGTATAATTATAAAATACGTTTATAATATACTAGCTTTTACCCGCGGCTTCGTTCCCGTCAACTGGCTACCTACCCTACCCTATCAACTTACCAACCTACCACACGCTACCTACATAATTACCCTACCCTGCGCTACCTACCTACCCCACCTATGTATATATATATATTACTTTATTTTTATTCATAATTCTCATCTAAATTCTATTATTTTAATATTACGTTATTATTTTATTTCTTTTATAAGTTAACCAGACTGGCTGGTCATTTCTATTGGCTCTCAGTACAGACGATGATGGTGCAAACAAAAATGATTCGTCTGAAGATGAATTAATAGTGTAGGTAACTGTTGGCAACACTGCACGTACCTTCTCTCTAATAGTCTCGTCAGATCAAAACAGTATTGTCGCAGACAAGTCTGCGGTGTCGTAGACAACAGTTACACTAACTTACCACTAGAGTCGCCTTTTAAAATCACCAGAAAACCACTAACAAAAAATTATCCCACACAAAATCGCAAAATTTTCCACCATAAAATGTGTGTTGTACGAAATAAAATAAGTAGCCATATAGGTTATATACTAATTATTCAATAACAGCTATGTATTCATTCGCGTTATATTAATATATATCGCGTTTATAATATTAGTAGATTTGAAAGAAAATTATATGCTTGGTAAAAGCTGCGCCCCTTTGTGAAAAAATCCAGTATCGAGAATAACATGTCATGTACCTACTTGCCTACTTTTGTAGGTCCACAAAGATTTGCTAACCCGATGAAAAGGTTAAACTTACCCATTTATCTTATTCCCTTACCTAACCTCCGTCTAAGATTTCAGTTGATACTTGATCAAGTTTTTAAAATAGGATCCTAATAGGGAATACCTGCCGGCTTCACTTTTAGGCTTCCATCATGCATGAGCATGACAATGCATATGTAATTTCTTTCACTCAGTCTTTCATTACCTTTCGGAAGCAACATCACTTTCACATGAAAGTGATGCCGAGAATGGAAGGTTGGATTAATTCAGAAGAATTTGCATTTTTTTCTCGTATGACGTTTCATGTGATTAAATCCTATGTTGCAGTGGATGATCCTATCCTGCTTAATATGTAGGATTTTGTGGCATCAGTCATTTTTCCTCTTTTTGAGTTTATTTAAATTTTTGAATTGTAAAAACGTTTCCAATATTTCTGATCTTTTTTTTTTTTTAGTTGAGAAAATCATTATATTACTGAATAAAAACCCACTCCTGTTCCTTCTTTGCTTTCGTCCCAGGGCCCCGGGTTTCACTTTAAAACCCGTGGCCCCAGTAGGCTTCGACGCTGCTGGGCCCCAGGATTTGCTGACATCTCCTTGAGGCGCGCGTAGAACAGTATGCGCCGTCGACGACTTGGGCTCAGTCCGGACGGTTACCGGACGGTCGGACGGCGAGCCACCCATTGCTCGCCGTCCGCAAGCCCGCGCCTACGGTGGCCAGAAATCGGGATCGGAATCCCGGCGGCGGTCAGGGCGTGAGGACCGTTGCCTCACGCGATCGGCCGCCTTCTTTGCTAGCATTACTGCTTCGCAGAAGGAGGTGACCGCCTGCCACTCCTCCTCGCTCCGGACCATGGCTGCGGCGGTGAGTACGTCCGGGTGGATGGGCCTCCGTACCTTGGCCGTGGCGGGGGGGTCGCAGGACCTGCCCCTAGCCCGGTGGTCGGTCGGCTGGCCTGCCGGCGCACATGCGTACCAGTGCGGCGTTGCACGGCAATCGACGGCCTTGTAACCAGCCTGACCGCACTGGTAGCAGCGGTCACTGCGGTCCACCTCCGCGGCGTAATGGGCCCCCACGTGTCAGCGGTAGCACCGCAGAGGTCTGGGTTCCAGCAGTTTTACCTGCGCGGAGACCCAGCCCACCAAGAGCCTTCGGCCTTCTCCCGTGATGACTTTGGCCGCCGACACGGGGCAGCTAACCGTAACGGCTCGCATGCCCGTGCTGTCAGCACGGATGGTGCCCGCCTGCACTTGATCGGCGTGGCAGTGTGGCACCCTCCCGCCCTGACGACGGCGGCCACCACCTCGTCCACCCTAACGGAGTCATCCAGGCCCATGATGCGCATGTCTATGCACTTAGTGGGCCTGGACACTCGGACCTCCTCGACCTCCACGGACGCCTGAATGATGAGAGTGAAAGAGAGCGTGTAACATCACTAGTCAGACAAGGATAGCGATTGCCAGCTGTTCGACACTTTATAGTCGTTGCGCGTGCGTGGAATGCTAGTGTTTTCAACTGAACAGCTGCGACGCGCCAGAGTCTACCGAGGCTGGCAGCCGGAGTCGGTTTCTCGGCGGCTGGGGCGTAAGGATGTTCGTTCCCTCACTCGTGTGGCTTCTTCCTTCGCTTGCATTACTGCTTCGCAGATGGAGGCGACCGCCTGCTACTCCTCCTCGCTCCGGAACATAGCCTGAACCAAGATCTTTAACCTCGCAGCAAACGGAATCAATATGTTATTGAAGAGGTGATAGTCTAGATATTCAGTTTTCTTAGACTATCGCCCCCATAGTCCCAACTATTAGTATCAGGCTATCAGCCTGATACATCGACTCGTTGATCTCGTGGACTGCTGAGTGAGCATGGTGTGCTGGTTTCGATTCCCGGACAGGGCAAAAATTCCAATTGGGTTTTTCCATTAGGAATTACCCTGTAGCAGCCCGGAGTTTGGAAGGTGGTGGTGTGACACCCCCGTGCCTCGAAAAACATGCAAAGCCGTTAGTCCTGCGCTTGATCTCTCCCCGGTCGTGCCGGATTGCCATCCTATCGGACTATGAGAATAAAGGAACAGAGAGTGCGTACTTGTGCTTGTACACACACTTTTGTACTATAATATCTCCTGTGTGTTCTTGGCTAATCTCTGTTGTGATTGCCTACCGTGATTGCAATTCGGTCGGGAGGATTATAATACCAATTGCCGCAAATATGCGGTTTTCGTGTCGTAACTTTTTCGTCGAAAGATCCGCGGTATTGTTATTTTTGACCGACTTTAAAAATAAGGAGGTTCTATTTTCGGCTGAATGTTTTTTTTTTTAATTTATGTTCACCGATTTCTCCGTCAATTGTGGACTAATTTTTTTTTTTTTTTTTTAGTTGATCGATAGTTTATGCTTCCGATTTAGTCCCATAGAAATGTTTGTTATGATCTGATCATGAACTTCGAAGATATGGAACAGAATTCCTCATAGGATCACAGCAAAACTGTCGTAACAAGTAAAATTGCTTTGTTTATGCGTGTAGTCGATGACTGACTGAAAGAGGAGGGGGAATATATCGAACTGATCTGATGATGAAACCTGAAGTTAGGCACCTGAACTCTGTAATAAATTAATGCAATCTAGAAAAAGAAAAAGTGTTTTGGGATTACCTATTAGAATTGTCATGATGCACTCTGGCTATAAGATATTTAAGTTTGGCTGTGGGGTACTTTTTAATGGTGGTACCATAACTAAAAAGTGTAAAAAAAAAACACTGAAAAGTGCAAAATAACTTTAATTTCGGAAGTCGGTGTTAAATAACAAAGAGGCAAAACTATTATAGAAACTCCTGAAGTCAGTTGTATTTTTTTTATTTACTCTTCATCCTAAAGGCTGCGGCTGATTCAAAAAATTGTCTTACAGGTCGATTCCAAAAACAATCAGTAATCAACAGCAGCGAAATCTCATGTTTGCTTTTTTTGTACATACGCGGTATTTAACAATATTACCCGACCCCAGATAATGGGAGCAGGGACGGACGAAGAAGAAGACGCGGTATTTAACAATGTTATTTACGCGGTATTGGACTATAACCGATGATATACATATTATCACATGTAAGATGCATTACCGGTCGTACTGATATTATAAATGTTAAACTCTGTATGAATGTTATTGAATCACGCAGCCTTAACAGCTGCACGGGTTTGGATAGGTTTTCCTCCATATTTGTTCATGGGTTGGTTTCGAGGCATATTATTTTTTATTCCATTACAAGTAGGTACCTATTGGGATAAAGCTATCACTGAGGCACTCTCCCATAAGATCATTTTCGACTTCTTTGGAGGATTTGATGAGTGCTACCGATGCTGCTATTAATGTAGCCACCTATTGGGCCTAAACAGTTTGACGAGTTTACCATCGAATCGAAAAGAAGAAGAAGAAGATTTTCGACTGTCACGTGGGCAACACCAATTAAAAAAAATATGTGTGTGAATAGGTCACTTAGCCAAGCGTGCTCCATCATCGGCCATATCATCGCTTACCATCAGGCGAGTTAAACGTGTGCCTATCAATAATAAAAAAGTAGTTGTTTCATATTGGCACTTCCGTTTTGTAATAATGACCACGATTAGCTGCCTTTTAAATCTTAGGAACCTATCTCTAACCCTGTTAAGTCTAACTTTAGTACCTAATGGCAGATGGGAGGTGCTGCCGTGGTGTATCCATATACGCTGTCTAGTTTCAAGGTAATTTAAAATCCAACCTAAAAATGTCAAGTTGGTATAAGTTTTTAATAATATTCATGATTACTCATCTTAATGCTATGTGTTGTTATTATTTTAAGATATATTTATACTATCTATGATCTCGTGATCTGTGAATCACAGTCATCTCTAAAAGTAATACTTAGTCAAAATAATAGATGCATACGTAGCGGTAACACAATGGGTGTTGTTTGGGTATTTAATAAATTTGGTGGAAAGTAGAAATGACACGGGCTACGCGCCAGCTAATCGATACATTATACTTTTATTTTGTTACAAACGCAAGGTCGATTAGAAGTTGGGACCGCATTTAAACTGAATGCCTACTAATAAATAATTGCGACCGCAGTTATTACGCAGTCTCGTTCCTGGACGACGTATTTCATTGGCCATGTTTGATTTTCCTAATTATTTATTGAGAAATAAACAAATATGAATGTTTGTACTATTGTATGCTAACGAACAACTATTGATAAAAATATACACGAGTAGTTTGATGTGGAAATTGAATATTGCACCCTCTAGGGGCGGTTGTGCGACCTAAGTCCTCCCTTAGTTTGTCGAGCTTGTACTAGTTCAGTGTCCTGCTGTTACTGAAAACCTTACAGCGCGCCATCTGTGTACGCCGCATTGAACTTCGTACTCGAGTTTAGTTTCGTAAAATCGGGACAGATGGCGCTAATAGTATCAATCTGTTAGAATCGTGGATATTATTATTCAAGGGAAAGCTCTCGTCTCGCTTCGCAATCAATGTGTTAATTTGATTCAAATCCGTATTCAAATTGAATATTGAAGGGTAGTTATTTCATTCGTACATCAGAACACACGAATAACGAAGCTTTGTTTCTTTGTCTTTAATTGGTCTTGAATATCACGAACATTTATTTTGCTGTGTAATCCGTTTATCAGCAGTGACAAAGAAAATTTTAGGTGTGATGAAACAATTTGGACACCCACATAATAACATGAATTTGATATCCTAGATAGGACTGTTGATAACATTATGTGGCAAACAAACTTTGTTACCTTATGTACCTATGTAGCTAACATTTGATTAGATTAGATTGTGCACATGGGTGGAATATTATGGAAGCAAAGTGCTGGTCGAAGATGGCTTGGAAGCAACTTTGAAATTAAACGTGCACACTATACGTAAATAAACTTACCTACATGCATATGTCACAAAATGAACTTCTAACGATGTTCTGGTCTAGTCTGAGTAATTAAACTAGCTTCAAATGTATTCAACGACAACAATTTGGAATTCGACAACAATTTGAAATTAGAAAGTCTCAAAGAGTCTGAAAATTTCACTTTGATTAATATTGCGCCTCTTGTTTTATTCTGGTTAATAGGTGCCACGTCATCGCATAATGACATTGTATTGTCAACACCGATGACCTTCTGGAGGGCTGGTTTGTGAGAAAGGGTTAGTGCTATCCATCCAGTAAAGCTCCTTCTCTCTCCGACACCAGAATTATAATGATTTTAAGACGTCATCACCATGAGCTGTGGCGGCTCTATGGTAATGGTCTCGACTTTCAAGTTTTACGTCATCTGTTCAAACCCAGCCATGTATGCCAGCTTTATTTTGTGTAATTTATTTCATCACCACATCTCTCAAAACGTTGAAGGAAAACATCATGAGGAAACCGGCATCTTCTTGGACTAAAAATTAGAAGAAATGTGGCAACTATTAAGTCCAACTTGGCCAGCAGCAGATGTTGCATTACGGCCCCATACCCTCTACTAGAGAGGAGGCTTGAGTACTAGCAGTTGGAATATATGGCTGATAATGCTATAAGACGTCAGGGTAGGAATTGAGAATGAGTAACTTTTCTTTAGGCGTTTCTTTTTAAAACGTCACCGTTGTCAGGTAAAATCTGCATAGCGTGTATGAAATCATTTTGGATGTCTATATTTTTACAAGCTTGGCAAAGCCTGGATGTCTACATCACTTACAGGCTTGGCAAAGCCTCCACCATTCATCATCATTTCCCTAAACTTTTCCCAACTGTCGGGGACGGTTTTCAATCTAACTGGATCCCTCTGAATACCAGTATTTTAAACGACTGCATCACAGTATAGATATATGGAACAGTACGGAAACTACCAACAAATGTTCGAAACGGCTCACTCACACAAACATACGCATCGACTAGACTCCTAAGCGGCACTCGATACTGACAGGACCGCGAGAAACGCTTAGGAGTCTCGTCGATGCGTATGTTTGTGTGAGTGTGCCGTTTCGAATATTTGTATGTAGTTTCCGTACTGTTCCATATATCTATACTGTGACTGCAGACCTCCACAACCCAGTTACTGGGCAACACGATACTCCTTGGATAGAGTGATGCAAAGCCGATTGATTTATATAGGGTGACTGGTAATTAGTGTACGATACCTAAACACGTGATTGTGCTCATGATAACCAACAACTTTTACTATGGTAACAAACCTGAAATCGCGAAAAAAAATCAGCTGTTCAGTACATTTATGTTTGCCTAATGTACTGAACAGCTGATATTTTTTTCGCGATTTCGGCTTTGCTCCCATAATTAAAATTGTTATCATGAGCACAATAAAAATCAATTTGATCAATTTGTTTAAGTATCGTACACTAATTGCCAGTCACCCTATATATCAATTTGATGACGCCAGTCCTTTCTGGTATATTCTATTTTCTAATCTATATATTTCAAGTTGACTTAATTATCTGCTTAAATAGGTAGGTACGTTTAGACGTTATATTATGTGTTGTCGTCATGTCTAGAAACGGTTGGATTGAAGTTCTGAGAATAAAGCAAAACAGAAGTTGATCAATTATGAATTGGGGTTCCCGTCCCCCACAAAATTCAATCGAATGTCCCAATGTTTCCCGAATAAGGGACTTACGGTAGCACAGTTAAAACCTGTTGTCTAAACAAAAAATACTGACAAAGATAAAGAGAGAACGAAGATTAAGGTTCTCGTAGGGGACCAAGCGACTTTAGTTTGTATTTGAAATATGAACATATTAAGGGTTCCGTACCCAAAGGTTAAAAAAAAATAATAATATTAAAATTTCTTTAATTCAGACCCAATAGTCCATAAATTGTTAGTGTGTTAATAACAGAAAGTGCTTAAAAACTATATTTGTGTTATTAGTATCTAACTATAGCTAATTCCACCCAGTGTCTCTGGATGGGGCAATCCGGCCTGTCAGCAATCATTTAAAACGGGAGCCTATTACTAAGACTCCGCTGTCCGTCCGTATGTCACTCAGGCTGTATCTCATGAACCGTGATAGACAGTTGAAATTTGCACAGATGATGAGATGATGACAGTATTTTTGTTGTCGCTATAACAACAAATACTAAAAAAAACTGGGCAAGTGAGTGTCGGACTCTCGTACTGAGGGTTCCGTACAGACTTACCTATGTATAGCATAGCATAGTCGGCCTTATAATGTTCCCACTGTTGGGACTCAGGCCTCCTCTCTAGGAGAGGGAATGGGCTGTAATCCACCACGCGGGCCCAGTGCGGGTTGGTGGATGTCACATGTCTTCGAATTTTTGGTTCGCGGACATGCCGGTTTCCTCACGATGTTTTCCTTGACCGTTTTGAGAGCAGTGGTAATGAAATAAATTACACAAAGTAATGCGCCTGGCTTGGTTTGAACCCGCGACTTACAACTCGTAAGTCGGGGCCGTTACCACTGGGCCACCACTGCTCTACCTATGTAAATAGTTCAATTCCCAAAAGGAGGCTCGAAGATTTTTCGGAATCGCAAAAGAGGTTTTTTTACGTAACAACAAATTTACTGTTTTCAGATTTGTTCCTATACGTGTGCTTCCTTGTTGTGTGTGTGACTTTGCTTTATGCCGAATTGCAGGATTCTGAGTCTACGGGAAGCACCCTATGAATTTTGATTTTCTTAAGAGTGTTGAAATATACATTATATCTTATTTTTGGGGATTTGGGGAAGGGCCTTCTATTCAACAAACGTTTTTTTTTTTTTCTTTTTGCCGTTTTTTACTACGGACGGCACGCGGAACTCTTCATGCGCGAGTCCGACTCGCACTTGGCCGATGTTTTATACTTCTTAATTTATTCTTTCCTTCGACTTCTGAAATTAGGTCGAGAGGTAGTCGAGTAGAAAAAAACGTTTTCATTTCAATAAGTTTCCGTATTTCAAGATACTGAATAGGTAGCTGCGAACTACGGTGCAGTTTTATAGGCAGGGTCTAATATGAACTTTATCAAGAACATTCAGTAATACCTAGATATTTAAATAATCCATTTCCGGCTTCAAAATCTTAGCTTCCGCGTTTGATTTATATATATAAAAGGAGAAACTGACTGACTGACATATCAACGCACAGCCGAAACTACTGGGACTAGGAGCGTAAAATTTTGGATAAGGTTGTGTAGTAGCTAGCTGTGTAGTGCTAACTAAGAAAGGGTTTCCCAAAATTCGCTCCCTAAGGTCAGTGCCTCACTGGGACGCCACGGTGGTGCTGCTGGTTTGTGTAGCCAGGAAAATACATGAAGCTCTATGGTGTGTACCTCACCTGGCCACTGTTGCGTACGCAGTCAATCATACATTTTTGATCTGGCTAGGCCGCCATGGCGTCCCAATGAGGCACTGCTCTTAGGGTTTGAAACGGGCGTCCAAAGTTTGTTGTATCAGTTTATCATTTATGAAAAAAAATCAGCTGTTCAGTACATTTATGTTTGCCTAATGTACTGAACAGCTGATATTTTTTTCGCGATTTCGGCTTTGCTCCCTTAATTAAAATTGTTATCATGAGCACAATCACATCTTTAAGTATCGTACACTAATTGCCAGTCACCCTATATATTATGGCAATAATAAAAAAAAAAACGAAAACTGCAAGGTACAACAAGTCACTTGTTGGCATCGAATCTGATAGTACACTAAAATATCAACATGGCTTATGGCTGGTTCTAAATTGCTCTAGTAAATCTTTGTTATCCTCTAATATTGAGAATAATTGTGGAAGATTAATGTGCCCACAACTATCAGCTTATTAGTGGCTGTACCTGAACGGGCCAGTATCTAATCTTTATGCGAGTATTCCTGAACGAGAACATGACATGTGGATAGTCTGCTTCGATATGCAATAAATGAAGCGTTTACCTACTGGTGATTTATAATAAACTAGCTTTGGTTTAGCGTAGGTTTCTCCATACAAATGTACCCCCGTTTCATACCTTTTAGGGGCAAATTTTGAAAAATCCTCTCTGGAGCTCACCTACGTCATAAAATAAAACCAACCCGGGAATCTTGCAAGTCAAGATTGAATAGGTTACTTCTAGGTAAGCGCGCTCCATCGACGACCGCATCGTCGCTTTCCATCAGGTGAGATAGTAGTTAAGCGCGAATCTATCAAGAATAAAAAAAACCTGCAAAATTTTACGCTCCTAATCCCAGTAGGTATAGTTTTGGCTGTGCGTTGATATGCCAGTCAGTCAGCTTCTCCTTTTATAAATATAACTTCTGAAGGAAATATAGAGTTTATCTAATAAAACAAAGGATACTTAACCTAACTGCAGTTGGTTTAAAATTAGCTTGAATAGGTTCAATGATTGCATGTTATGCACGTAAAATTAATTTACATACAAATTACGTTAATATGAGCCTCGTTGCGTTTACGTCGCCATGCCGTGCACTGAACAAAGACTCGCTGCTAACTGTATATCTAATAATGTAAACTCTAGACTTACAAAAATCTTTCATGTTCAGCAACCCAATTTTATCCATTCTTTCACTAAATATGTAGAACGCAAGTACTGTTTTTCAGTTTGTCTGACCATTACTACCTACATCTGTAGTTGTAGGAAACTCATTCATCAGAATAGGACCCCATTAACCATTGACGTAAATCCCTAACACAGAACTAAGTTTTACAAACATTACGAGATAACATAGCTTTCGCAAGCGCAGATTAACCGAACAGTTTTTAATAAACTGATTCTCTCTCGCTCTCTCTCTGGAGTTAGGCACGTCAGGTTTTGTTTCTGATCTCTAAAGCACCCCTAACCTTCCCCATAGATTCGTACCAAACGAGAATTTTAATGCAGTTGGAATGAAATGAGGGTGAGCCAAATTTGGCTGAGGCGCAAAACGTCTGTTTCTACTGGTCGTAAAATGTCTCTTTCTAATAATGTCGTTTTCGCAGAATGATTTATTTCCCAAAAGGTCACTTCTTCACAATGCCTCTTTCGCAGAATTTATCTTTCGCAAAAGGTTGCTTTAGTAACTTATAATAAAATTTAATAATTGTTTACATGTATAAACTTTGTAAACGTTTAACTTTTTTATACCTGGCAAAATTTTATTGAAAGTTGAGAAAAATACCTATATTTTATAAACCAGTAGACATTTTGAGAAAGAGACATTTTGCACCTAAACTCCGAATTTGTGGGAATGCAACCCGATATGCAAAGACACGTGCGAACCTTAACATAATAATATGAAAAGATGATACCTTGAATTTTTTTTTTGCGATGACCTACTTCCCTTTCGATAAAGCTATTTTTCTGTAGGTATATTAAGGTTATCTGAATCGAACACGTCTAATAAAACTGTCAATATTTAATTAACTGGCCCTATAACGTGTAAAGTATTTTTGCCGTTTCTTAAAATATTATTGGAGTTGGCCCGTAGGACCCATTAAATATTTAATAGGTATGACTGGCAAAGAACAGTATCAAAAACTGGCTTATGGTTAAGATAATGATTAGATATAACTGGAGGGATAGTCTAAACCTCTTTGATCATTTGATTAATAATATTGAATCTATTTATGTACAGACATAAAATAAACGATAAAGAACAAGGAAACAGAAAAATAGGTACAGAGGTGATGCTTATTTCTAAAGAAATCTCTTCCAGCATACCTGCGAAAGAAAAGTTAAAAAAAATAGAGTAGGAATGAAAATCGGTGGAGTGGGAAGGGGATTTAAGGTGATTCTTTAGATGCGACCTGCAAGCCACCTAGCTTGCATGTGAAGAACGTGAGTAAGAAAGTGTTCCCGCAAATAGGAGGGCGTTTTAGCTATGTACCCTTGGGAAAATTTTCTGCTAAGTGTCACGCGGGCGAAGCCGCTGGCAGCAGATGGTGGTGATATAAAACTGATATATATATTCCCAGAATAAAACTGATATATTCCCAGAATAAAATTCCCCCATTCAAATTATTGCAATCAATTTCGGCGCTCTCCGGCCGCTAACATGCCCTTGGTCTTGTTCGCAAGTTGTTGGTCACAGTTCCAACCTAACCCGTTTGACCTGGGTATCTTCAATTTCGTTATTGCTACCAATTTCAATGTAGCGCACACCAGCCGCTGCAGCATCACCGGTTTCTTTGCTCGCTCGGTTCGCGCGATTTATCACATTTTTAGTCTATCGGGGCCCGTTTGGTCGGAATATCTAGATAGCCTTATCTCTTGACCTGGGTATCTTCAATTTCGTTATTGCTACCAATTTCAATGTAGCGCACACCAGCCGCTGCAGCATCACCGGTTTCTTTGCTCGCTCGGTTCGCGCGATTTATCACATTTTTAGTCTATCGGGGCCCGTTTGGTCGGAATATCTAGATAGCCTTATCTCTTTATCGTCATTTCAAAAGAGTAACCAAAATTATTTTCGACAAAATTACCGCGGGCTTCCAATATTGGAAACTGGCTAGAACAAACAAACTCTTTAACTTGTATATTATAATGGAAAACGAAAGAGTATAGGTAATAGTTATATGATGTCTTGTAATTAAAAAATACCTTTATGAGGTATTGGTTTATCTTGCGTTCATGAACGTTCAGTATTGAAAAGAAAATATATCGGTACCTACCTATCAAATATTTCATGACCTCGCATTTTTTATATTGAATGGGTTATGTTTAAAGCAGTGTTTTTTTTACACGGTACATTAAAGTGGGTATCTACTTCCACTTGACGATAACTTGGGTAAATATACCTACAGGTTAAAGGCACATGAATAAAAAAGTAGTGACACCAGCTTTTCTTAAAAAAAAAAAAACTGATTAAGCACAAAATCAAACTGCTATTATCTAAGTACGCGAGGAAGGGGATCGTTTATTTGCATTTGGATGCAAGCGAGAGCTGACTTGGAGTGGTTCTGTTTTTTAACGATGCGTATGAAAAAAGAACAGGATGTTTGAGCTAGATTTAATGTTCAACCTTTACAAGAACAACAGGTTGTAGGTATTGCACGTTGTTAGTCTAAAATATTTTACATATCTAGAAAACATTAAAACTTTGTGGCTTTTAATAATCGTCCGTTTTTTTTAGTTGGGAAATCATCCAATGATATTTCTCGCCCTTAGGCGGAGCAGGGGGGCGTGTCAGAATTTTACTGACTAAAACCCACTCCTGTTACTTCTTTGCCTTCGTTCCAAGGCCCCGGAATTCTCTTTCGCACAACCCATGGCCCCAGTAGGCTTCGACCCTGCTGGGCCCCTACGGTTTTGCTGACGTCTCCTTGAGGCGCGCGTGGAACACTACGCGCCGTCGACGACTTGGGCTCGGTCCGGACGGTTACCGGACGGTTGGACGGCGAGCTACCCATTGCTCGCCGTCCGCAAGCCCGCGCCTACGGTAGCTGGAAATCGGAATCGGGATCCTGGCAGCTGGGGCGTGACGGCCATTCCCTCGCGCGTGCGGCCGCCTCCTTAACTAGCATTACTGCTTCGCAGAAGGAAGCCACTGTCTGCCACTCCTCCTCGCTCCGGACCATGGCCTATCCCAAGGCAAGGCGCGAGAGATCGTTGCCGCCGATCGCCTCCACGAGGACACGGCGGTGCTCTGCCCAAGCGCGGCACACCTCTACCGTATGCTCCACCGTGTCCTCCGAGCGGTCCACATATTGGTGACACCCGGGCGTTTCTTCCGCACGAATCCGATGCAAGAACCTCCCGAACTTACCATGTCCGGTGAGAACCTGCGTCATGCAGAAGGTGAGGACGCCGTGTGGTCTTTCCAGCCACTCATTGAGGAGACTTACCGCCATAATTATGGCGGGCCCTAATAATCGTCCGTTGTGGATTGATAAAGAAAGTATTTCAATTAGATCGAATTAAATACTAGTTAAACAACACTATTGATAAATCTTGTAGCTTAAACCATTTTAAAGAAAAAAATACGCAATGAAGTTTACCTCTCTATAAAATATCTAATGTCGCCGATGATATGACGTCACAATATTATAGAAGATAATAATCATTGCCAACAAAAGTAGGTAAGCACTAATGCCATACACTAAACCGCAACCATTTCGGGGAATAAAGGAAGTTGACCATAATAATTATATTGTTTCAAAATATGTTTGTAGTGTAACAACCGTATCACGTAAGTGCTTTTAAAGTATTAGCATCAGCTACTTCGGCCATTATGAAACTCTAATAGTCGCCAACGTGAAATGTTCGATTACACACCTATATTGTATAACTAGGGTAGTTAAAGTGAAAGCCTGAGGGAGAGGACATCCTCACACCCCAACTGCCGCAGGAGACGCTCTGGGTGTCTGAGGTCGCAGTGTCGACCGATGACGACCTGGCCCTGGTAGATTGCGTGTCGTGTTCCACGTGCGCCTCGAAGAGATATCAGCAAAATGAACGGTGCTCAGTAGGCGGAAGCCTGATAGGGCTGGGGGGTTGTTAGTAAGAGTTATATTAACCCTGGAATACAAAGGGCAACTAAAGGAAGCCAGTTGGGTTTTAATTCGTAATTCTGACGCTCTTCGCTTCATTAGTGCGGGGATAGTCACTTGGTGATTTCCCATTGAAAAGGTCACGGTAAGAAACCCTCAGTGCGCGACTGAGGGTTTCTTACAAACTTACATGTGAAAATAGTTCAATTCCCGAATTGAGTTACGAAGATTTTTCCGAATCGCAAAAAAAGTTCTTGTGATGTCACTACAAAACAGTTTGCAATTTTTTCCTATACTTGTGCTATGAAACCTTGCTTCATGCCAAATTTCAAGATTCTAGGTCAACGGGAAGTACTCTATAAATTTTGATTCCCTTGAGAGTGTCGAAATTTACGCTTTTTGCAACATAAACGACCGTATCTTTTTTTTCCTTAACTCAGAAGTCTGATTTTATCACAGTTTCAAGGGGCCGCAGACTTGAGTATATGGTTTTAATTTCAACTTAATACCTCTGCGTGTTCCCTAGATAAAGGGTTTTGACAGACAGACGGACAGACTGCGTACGCGGACTGCAAAGTGATCCTATAAGGGTTCCGTTTTTTCCTTTTGAGGTACGGAACCCTAAAAAAGATACATAAAGTGATAAAATTACATATAGGTACGTAGGTAGGTATATATTTATAAAGTAATTTTATCACTTTACTCCCGCGTTTAAATATACCTTCAATAAATTAATATCCACAGTCGTAAATAACGACAAGGTGAAAAGAAACAGAAGACGAGGACGCTAAGATTTATGTGTTGGACTTCGGTACGAGTCCGGCAGGCGTTAATGTCGTCCCTGGATGTCTATCGCCTCCCTGTAAACCTAACAGTTCTATTAAAACACCGAGGGAGATGATAAATATTTTATTCATGGTCTAATTTCACCTCCACTTATTCACTCGGAAAAGCTGTTTGGCCTTCAGACGGTGGTGGCTGATAATATTTTGCCGTGTAAGTATCTCTTGTGCCCTCTCAAGCGTGTAAGTAAAATAGGCTAACAAGTATATGGCCGTAGCGCAGATTTAAGTGAACTTCTTATAAGGTGCTGTTTACATTTTCGCTTTACTGAAAATTCCCCGAAAAACACATGTCAGTTTATCGAATGCAATTTTCCAATAACAATTTACCAAACGAACAGTTTCTTCGGTATTATACCGAATGAATAGTTTCCGGTATGGACGTTTTCCACAATGCATCTGTTCAATTTTGAGTCGTCGGAACTCCGTTTCGCTGGGTTCCTATTTCTGAGGATGTAGATGGCGGGGTTTCTCACTGTAATTGTCAAGCTGTCCATTCGAGCTGTTATCTTCGAAACATTCTCTGTTCGACAAATTGCTTTCTAATTATTTTTTTCAATAAGTATATTAGACATCGTTATTAGCGACTTAATATTAGGCAAATTTCCTGAAAGTTTAAAAATCGAGAACACATTATTATTTGCTAATGTGCTATTGTAGACGTGCGCATTATACCGATGTTTTTGTTTGTATAAAAAACTTGTGCTGTGCTAAGCTTGATTAACTATCAAGTTATCCATGACACACAATATGACGAATAATTTTCTTCATCTGGTTTTTTTTATACACAGCACACCAATTAAATTACTAAGAACAAAAGATCAATTTAAATTTGAAACATTCTGCCCTGGGTCAATTGAAATTGCCCTTGTTTGCTAATTATTTACTGAAACCAGATAAAGACACTTCAAGTTTGCATTAGTTTGTTTTGGTTTATTTATATTTCAGCAACATTCAGTTTTCCAAGTGCCCAAATCAAGTTGTTCGCAAAAAAATTGAAAATAAGAAACAGTCACAATAAAGACTGCGTGAAATAAATTGATACTTAAGTGTTACTGCTCTGTGAGGTAGGTATATAGGTACTGTCAAGAATAGTGTTTTTTCGCCACAGAACTGCGCCGGATGAAGCCTCTTTACGAGTCTTTATTGATCTGTTCGCAATCCACTTTTGCTCTGCTATACTCGCTTTAGAAATATTGTACTTAGTCTCGAGGCGGTTCCAGCCAGCAGGGCATTCGACAGACGTTCTATTACTGAAATTACAATCAGGCTAGCTACTTCAAAAGCTCTGAACATGGATAGATTAAATAAATAACTAGATTTATTGACATTGTTGACAATAGTATTAATCAAGGAATGTTCAATGGAGAAATAAAGTTAATGTGTTTACTTGGCGGCGGCATATCGGAAAAATATGTTACGGCGATTTTCCGTAATAAGGACGTACAAAGATACTGCCTGCGACTCTTGGAAATATCAGGGACTTAATGTAACGTCATTACTGTTAGCCGACCTGCTCTGGTTAGTAAAATCAGATTGGTTATGATTGTGACTCCGTCTTCATAATACCTACCCACTTTAGACTAAATTATATTTATTTAGCCAATTGGTCGCATAAAATCTTTTTAAAGATAGAGTAGGTTGTTCTTCCCTTTCCTGTCTCTGTGAAGAAATACCGAAACGAACTGAAAAGTTAAAGGCCTATTTAAATATCCTGGGGGTATTTATTTATTTTATTTGACTTGATTCTTCAACAACACTATTAAAGTACCTACAGTCAAAATATGTTGAACACTCCTAAGTTAGACGTTCCGAACTACGCGCATACATACTCGAAAAATTACGCAATATGCATTCTTTTTTTTTTTTTTTATTGATTTAAACCAGTGCTTGACTGCGATCCCACCTGATGGTAAGCAGTGATGCAATCATTGATGGTGAGACGCACTAGTTTATTAAGTTTATTAATTATTCGCCATATGATTCTTAAAAGAATTACTGCGCAGGCAATTGTTCGAGGTTCGGAATGGTCAAGACATTTCGGCAATATTGTACAATATACGAGCAGGGATAGTTAGGTAGTGTGCGGTTGACAGGATAGAATGGAAGAAAAAAACATGTTGCGCCGACCCCAAATAAGATGGGACAAGGGCAGGAAGATGATGATGATACGAGCAGGGATAGTGACTAGGATTATGAGACCAGAGGGATAAAGCAGTGTTTTTAAGTCGCGGGCAGCATGTTGAATTCCGAACTAAAAGAAGGTTGCTAAGTTCGTTGATAAGTTTCAATTCAAGAAATTACAATGTGGTTACATTGTATAAACAATTTTTTTTAGAGAATTGGAACCGTCAAACCAATCGTCAAACCGTGCTCTGTGTTTGAGCTTCTGACGTTTTATATGTGGCCATATAAGTCTATGTAAAATTAAGTATTTTGCATTGAATTAAAAAAAAAAATGTATCTTTGAAAGTGGAGCCTTCCATTCCGTAAATGGTTCCTTGAAGAAAGAGTGCTTACATGTTTTAAGTAGTGCACTTGCTCTGCCAGTTAGTTGCCTTACTGTTAGTACACGGATACATGAGTTTTCGTTGAGCTCAACTCTCAAATGAGTCAGCTCAACGACCCGCAGAAGGAATACTTGGGTTAAGTAGACACTTGAACTGACATAATAACAGACTTTTACATAATTTCGTTATGTCGTCATTAGATATTATGTAGGTACCCACGTACCAACCTACTTATTTTAATACGAGCGTCAAAGTTAATACAGTTGAATTATGTTATGCCAGAAGATTACAAAAATATTAAAAAATGCTCTGTTATTTTAACCTTTGTGTACCAAGAAAGTACATGATTTATACTTACGTAATTCGCGTTTTATTTTTCTCTGTTTAAGTTAATCTTGCTTCGTTGATAAATGGTAATTTATGCTTCATAAACATTTCCATGTTCATAGCTGATTCAGTCGCAATAAATGCTAGTTCCTAAATATAAAAAAATCTGAATTTCACACTGAATTATTAACTCTGGGCATTGGCCGCGCCGATTCGATAAAGAATTCATAACAGGTGCCGTTTTGGAAGCTTTTATATATATGAATGGATTTGTCATTAAGATTTGTAAATATTTGACACGATTGTATCTGAATAAAACATGGCCTTGAAACGCATTTGCTTGAAATCGGTTTGTTTAATCCAAATATTTGGTGGTTACAGAATATTCTGTCCACCGAATATTTGGATTACCACCAGAGCTATATGCATAAATATAGCTCTGGTGAGGTTTTTATGCAAAACCACAGAATAAGAAATACAAAACCAGAGACGAACCCTCTAGTGTGACAAATGCAGTTTTTAACCGACTTCAAAAAGGAGGAGGTTCTATGTTCGGGTGAATGTTTTTTTTTTATGTATGTTCACCGATTTCTCGGTCAATTGCGGACCGATTTTGAAAAAAAAAAGTTTATGCTTCCGAGTTGGTCCCATAGAAATATTGTTATCATTTATCATAAACTTCGAAGATATGGAACAGAACTCCTCATAGGATCACAGCAGAACCGTCGTAACAAGTAAAATTGCTTTGTTTATAAGTACGTGTCGTCGATGACTGACTGAAAAAATCGGTCCACAATTGACCGAGAAATCGGTGAACATACAAAAGAGGGGAATATATCGAACTGATCTGATGATGAAGCCTGAAGTTAGGCACCGGAACTCTGTAATAAAGTAATGTAATCTAACCGTGTTTGGGATTACTAGAATTGTCATGAAATGCACTCGGCTATAAGGTATTTAAGTTTGGCTGAGGGGTACTTTTACAACTGCTGTCATATCTATGTACCTCTAGTGTGAATTACCTGTTTCATTACGGAACGCTACGGAATGTCGCATCGAAGGCATTGAATATTCGATTTTCGATAAGATAACTTGACTACTGACTCTAAAGTACCGGCGCTCACTTACTCAGCTATAGAGTTAGGTCGCTAAGTAATTACGTCAATTTACGTTAGTTTCGGTGCCGCTGGATCAAAGTACCCACACCGGCCTCTTTATGCCCCATCCCACCCATCTTATAATTACTATCAGCTGTATCAGCCTAGTTGATCATATCAAAAATTTAACTTTTAAGTACTCATAAAACTTGGGTGTAATAATAATAATAAAACATATATTTCGGACGAGGTCCATAGTATAGTAGTAACAATTATCTTAAAAACTAATATTAGTAAGCAAATACACAAATTGCACAACTATACTTTGACATGAAGCCGCACCCATCTTTGCAGCATGGGGGACTCCCACCTATCTGCAAAAACACTCAGTATAGTATTGGTGCTGCCACCAAACAAATAATATCGACCCTTTTTAGGAAGAATGGCGTAAGCGACAGTCTGAGAGATTTTTTCCTGAAGGAGTTTTCTTATCCATAATTAAAAAGTAATTGTGATCATATAATTATCATTCTTAAAAATATATGATATAACTTTTTATTCGTTTATGTACTGATCTGATAAAATAGTTGCTGTTAACATATTATTACAAATACTTTTTAATTAATTATGGAAGAGAGAACCATTCCTGCAAAAAACGCAATGTCGCTTACGATATTCTTCCTGAAAAGGCTTGATATTTTCATAATTAAAAGTCTTCTAATGGTGCGACCATAATTGAAAAAAGCATCTGGAACACCCTTTCAAAACTTTTCTGCGTAAATGTCCGGTTTGAAAGTGTAAAATATTAAATTGAGCCATTATTTTAATTAATAATTAAAGCAATGTCCACATTTCTTTGGTATTGGAAAAGGTAAATAAATGTATCTGTTGGTAAAGTCAAATAAAAATCTTCAATTAAAAGAAATCAAATGTGGTCAAAGATAGGTAAAAAAAAAAAATAGATTAAAAATAAAACTTATTTTGTAATCTGTGTTTTTGCTTTTTCTAGCACGTCAAACAATATACATAGGTCGGTACCATAAAATAGATAGGCACAAAAGTTAATCTAAATACAAAGCGCGCTCGCATAGACACCGCTCACGGACACGATTCAGCTCGAATTCAGCTCAATGCGAGCTCGAGTGCTATCCGTTTGAGACGCGGCTGTGAACTTTTTTGTGGAAAAATGGAACAACAAAAATAACCTTATTCTAACTGTTCAGTGGACGGTTGTTTAAATTCAACATTAAACAGTGAATTGACGTTTTTTAGGCTACCAATTGTTTCGGAGAGGTAAGTAGATATTTGCTTGTATTTTGATGGTTTGTTTTAACGTAACACAGAACAGGCCCCACGCCGACTAAAGAGAAGATGATTTGGTGGCCATGGAATATTTTTACAATTCAGATTAGGTAGGCATTTATCACCGCGCCCGGTCGCACTGGGACAGTTCGGCGCCAAGCGCTGGCCCTAGCGCGATCGCCGAGCGTAGGTATGAAAAGTGAAGTACATATATACATGAGATTCACTTCTGTACCTGTCTATTTTGTGTCGGTACCCTCATGACTTGTTAACGTCAACCCATCTAAAGTAAATATTTCTGAAGCACAGGAAATATTTTATACAGATACTTATATATTTATGCGTTAGAACTGCACCTAGTTCAGGTTTAGCAAGTAGGTAGTTGCGCATTTGCGCCATCATCGACTTTCAGATCAGTGAAAATGGAATATCATTTCGCCGGGCCAATATTTAACCATCAATTTGTTATTGCCTATTGTCGTAAGTAGGTCCCTAGTAGGTATGTACTTGTTTCATACGCCGTACAGCTCCAAGGTATTTATTCATTATATTTGTGTTAGGAATTGCTTTTTCTCAGCGCATATATGATTACTTGTTTACTTTACACTGTTTGTTTTACCTCAAACTTTTCGATTCCGGGAACTACCACAGATTTAAAAAGTTTCAGGTTGGATTGTAAGTGCTGAGTATGACTTCGTATTAATGTTTTAATATTCAAACTGACGCAAAAGCATTACATAATATTATTATATTTAGATTACCCTTCTATACCAACTATAATATTATTATTTTTAGTAGTTGAATCGGTTGTAATTAGGTACTATAATTTCGGGGATAAATTGCATGCGGTTTTATTTAGGAATATTTTTAACTGTGCATCAAAAATCTCATTCTTGACTTAAAATAGCAATGGTACTCTAAATATTATTGGACTTTTTACAATTTTTAAGACTCTGACAGATTAGATTAAAGGGGGTTATTTTTCCCTTTCGTGGTTATTTTTTTTAACCACCCTGAAGCTTTGTGCTTCCGCTGCACATTTAGTATAGAGCACAATGGGTGTTTTTGATGGAACAAAGGCATATTTTATTTATTAACAACAAATTATGCAACTATAAACCAATGCATGTTTTGGCATTTAAATCGCTATGAAGAGCATGCTTGATAGAGGAAAAAAAAGTTACTTAAAATGATGGTATGCACTTTAAGAATACGACACAATCATGATTTATTACGTCTTGCTGTCCAAAATAAAACAGTTATCGAACCAATGTTGGTAAGTATTCGATTGAATGCACGCGGCTTAGTAGTGACTAAGTTCAGAAAAGTCAAACAAATTATTGTAGGACGAATTCTGTCTGTAATTTGTGTTAGTGTGTACAGCGGGGAACGTTAAGAAGAAGAAAGGCTATTCTAGTGGGGGCGCGTAAATTAATCTTGGAGAGAAGTCGCGGGAAGTCGATGTAACTATGCTAACTTAACGAGGAAAGATATATATCTGATATACTCCTTCTCTCACTAAGTGGTAGTAAATGGTACCTTTTGCATCTCGATTCGTAATTATGATCGCGGGTTTTACACTTATACTGCAGGTATCGCGTAAAGTTTCGCTGGACAGATTCCAATCTTGAGATATAGATGGCATAAATGGGATTCTAAACCTGCGAACAGTATTCAAGTGAGCTACGGACGAAGGAACAATACAATATTTTTATTATTTTGAAATCTGTAAACTGGGAACAAGATCTTTTTAAGAACCCCATCCATGGTTTTGTTAGCTTTATTTACTGTGACAGCTTTATTTAGTTTATACAAAATGATTTGATTTCAATAGAAACCTAAAAAATATCTACAGATAATCTGTGTTTCCAAAATATCTAGAGAAAGATTTGTAATAACGTCATAATCACGTAAGTAAGGGCGGTTGTATGGAAATGTATCTCGGGTTGACCGCTCTTAAGCCAAGCGATCGACACATTCTATCAGACTATTGACGAACCGACCTGCGTCTCCCTTTTGCAGAAGCTTCTCTATTCACCTACTACCTCTTCTTGTCAATAATACTCGTCGGAAGTGTGCATTGATTGAAAGGGACAGTATGACATTAATTTCCAGATTATTCAACTGACAATAGTTTTTTAGTCTTTCGAGATCTTGTTGCAAAGAGTCGCAGTCTCCGACATTATTTTTGCGTTTGAAAATCTTCATATCATCTGAAGTAGGAATAATGAATTTTGAAAGCATGTGTGAATGTCGTTTATAAAAATATTAAATAATAAGGGCCCAAGAAGCGATCCCTGGGGAACTCCTGAAGGGACTATATACCGTTGACTACGATAGTCTGGGAACGATTCTTTATGTAAGATGTTATCTACCGGTATAAGTTTCCATGAATACCTGCATAAAAAATCTTCTGTAAGAGTATATTGTGGTCAAAACGGTCAAAACATTTGCTGTAGTCTGTAAAAATACAGTCCACCTGACCTCCGTCGTCCATACAGGATGTAGCGGAGCAGACAAAAGACAGTAAGTTGGTAGTGGCCGATTGGTTTTTAAGAAAGTAGTGCTATTGGGGAATAAAAATCGAAGAAAAAGTGCTGTAAACTTGCGTATAGATGATGCGTTCAAGTATTTTACCAAACAAGCATAATTTGGAAATGGATCTTTAGTTATTAATATCACTCTTATTCCCACTTTTAGTTACCGGTGTTATGTACGCGTACTTCCATATACTAGGAACAATTCCTTCCTTAACAGAACGCGTGAAAATAATCGTTAGTGGCTTAACTAGTCCTTTGGCACACTTGACAATAAATAGTGGCGGTATGTTGTCAGGACCCGCGCCTTTAGTGAGATCTAGAGATTCTAAAAGCCTAAGCAGGTGATTCGAACTTATTTCAATCTCACTTCTGTTTAGTGCAGAGTCGGTAGGAGCATTTATTGGACTGGGGGTACTTGAATTTCGGTCTGAAGTAGAAAGGAAATTCGACTGGAAGTAAGCTACGAAAGCATTACTAATTTCATCACTTGTGTTGTAGTATTGACCTTCAAATAACATACTGGACGGGAGATTGTTAGTACCCCCCTATTTATTCGCTTTTATGAAAAACCAGAACATTTTTGAACTTTTATTTATATAACGAGAAATTCTCAACCAATAATTTCTAATTGCCGCGTTTCTTTGTGCCGTTAAATTGTGAAGGCAAGGTGCAATCAAAATCTTTGCGTGTCGACGGGCCATTTATCCCAAAGGCAATTTATATGAATTAGGCAACTATCCCATATATGAGATAAGTGTCCAAAATGCACACGTCAGCGCAATCAGCAATTGTAAAACTTGTCTTCATCTTCCCTTAGTTGATTCTTGACAAGTGTATGAAATGCGCCATATTCCTCCCTTTTTTCTAAAATCGGATGTATCCAAAACCGTCTTTCCCTTTTTTTACTTTTTAATAAGCAACGATAATCTTCTTTTCCGTATGAAAATTCATGACGCACGTCCTGCACAGCTCCGGATAAAACGCTACTGAGCCGTACTCGGCCGATGTCTCGCCAGGTGGTTTTGCCGTGTCATGTACAAGCTCTCACGTTTTTCAACTGTACGGTTGAACAACCTTGACGTGGACAAGAGGCCTTATTGTAAGCTCTAACTAAAGCAACAGATAAGTGCAGGTGTTCTTGTGACATAAGTCCAGTTCTGTGTGCGAATGATTTAAATGCGAAAATTTAATAATATTTTATTTGTTGTGTTTATTTCTTATTTGTTAATATCGAATATTAACGACGTCGATTGGAAAATGTAACCAGCTAAAATGTTAGTTGCACAGCCTCAATGAGTAATATATATGTCAATGCACAGCCTTCTTTACCTACTTTACATTTAAAGGCCTAAGCTAGAACTTCACTAGACCGACCCACACGTGTAACACGCCTGATTTGTTCGTAGAACGAAGTCGCGTGGCGTCGCGTCGCGTGGATCAAGTGTAGGTCCACAAGTCTAGTGTCCATATAAAATGTATGGATACCGACTCTCCCAGATGGGCGTGTGTGGCACGCGTGTGTGCAGCGTACTTCTAGCATTAAGCTAGAACTACATTAGACCGAAGCATACGTGTAACACGCCTGATTTGTACGTAGAACGACGTCGCGTGGCGTGGATCAAGTGTAGCTCTACAAGTCTAGTTTCCATATAAAATGTATGGATACCGACGCGCCCAGATCGGCATGTGTGGCACACGTGTGCGCAGTGTAGTTCTAGCATTATACTTGGAACGCCGGTAGAGAGGATGCCGGCGGCGGTTAGGTATAAGATAAATGTAAGTACCTATATTTGCCCATCTAATAAAACTCGTATGTTACCTACACGCTATAGTTCTTATGTCCCGTTTACATGTAGGCCCAGCCTCGGCCAATCGCCTTCCATATCCGTTGTGTTAATGGGGAAACCCCGTTTAAACAATGACGATTAGCCGAGGCTGGGCCCACATGTAAACGGGGCATTAAATATGCAGGTAGGTAGATACGTAAGCATTTATATATTATAATATATCTTTGGGTTCCTCATTAATTCTTGGTTTTATGTCCTGGAATACCCTCGGGAGAGCTAAGAAAACTTTTCCTGAACAAACATTTTCAGAAAGCGACTATCGCCCCCGATATACTTCGGCACTAGATAATTACCTATATTTATAATCTGTTTTCAAAATCCTCGTCCTTTTTTAGAATAAGTACTATTCTCTCAGAATAGTATTCTTTAAAGAACAGTGTACTGGTGTTGAACAATTAAATCTCTACTTGAAAATTCATTTACCATCTATGAACAGTTAGAGAAATGAAAAGCTCTTAAATTTTTATTCCTCAATACGCTCTCTAGCTATATACTTATAATACCACTCAATGAACTCCAATAAAGCTTTTATGTCTGAGAGATCTTGAGGAAGATTTCTTGAATTAATTTAACTTACCGTTTCTCGTCGTGCGATTCGATCTTTCTTTTAGTTTAGTACTTATATTTACTTAGTGATTGTACGCGTGAAGGCAGGTGCAGCGCAATTACTCCCACACTTTAGAACGCACTGTGAGACAAATTGCCACACATTCGTGATATGCATAACACAAAAGCCATTTGGACTTCGACTTAAGGTCGGTAACTAAATCTAAACACGAAAAGTAACTGATACCAATGGCAGCGTTTATTTTGTTTGATTCCTTCGAATCTTTGTCTGTAAACAGGTACCTACTACTGAAGGATTACAGAAGCCATTGCTCGCCGACCGCGAGCCCGCGTTTACGGTGGTCGGAAATCGGGATCGGAATGCCAGCTGGGGTACGAGGGCCATTCCCTCGCGCGTGCACGTGCACCTCCTCCTGTACCAAGGCCAGGCGCGAGAGATTGCCGCCGCCGATCGCCACGAGGACACGGCGGTGCTCTGCCCAGACGGGGCACACCTCCACCGTATGCTCCACCGTGTCCTCCGTGCGGTCCACACAATGGTGACACCCGGGCGTTTCTTCCGCACGAATCCGGTGTAGGAACCTCTCGAACTTACCATGTTCTGTGAGGAACTGCGTTATGCGGAAGGTAAAGACGCCATGTTGCCTTTCCAATAACTCCTCAAAGAGGGGTAAGCCCCCTCTTTGAGAGGACTCACTCCTCAAAGAGGGGACTTAACGCCATTATTATGGCGTGCCCATAAATAACTAGGTAAGTACTTAAATATACCCATTTGGATACCAGCGGAAAATCGTGTTAGTTTTAACTTATACTAACAATGATCGGCTAGTTATTGTCATCTCCATCAATCTTGTCCCAACCATGTTATCTGTCACACTCTGCGTTATCTATTCCGATCAAAGCACTCGAGTGATAATTACTGGTTATGTATTATACGTCGTTATCACAAGGTTAGACCACACTTATGCCAGTGTTCGCGCATACTGCACCAGCTAATAAAGAATCATTTATCAATGTTCATGATAATGTATCTATAGAAGTATGGACCTAACATTATTGACGATCAGAATTAGCAATTGCAAAATGAAAAGGAAAAAATATTCCGACTGAAGTCAACTTATAACAATGCACCCAAGATTAAGAATAGATTATGACAGCGATGTAGTTTATTCAAGTTGGATGGAGGTGGAAATGATGTCAAAAGCAATAGGTAGTCACTAAAGTGTAGGATATAAAAAAAAGTTGACAGTAAGTATCAGAAAACCCAAAGCGAAAAACGACTAGACATTTTGAAACAAGTCACTTTAAGCAGTCGGGTGCAGTTAGTGGAATTTATTTTTTAATAGTTAAACCATAGATTTCACGTCCTTCTGGCGCAGTCGAAAATAAACTAAAATAAGTAGATTTTTAACAGACCACATTAGGTGTTGAAAGCCTAAGTTTGATATTCCCGCATTAAGTTTGATATGGCGGCACTCATTTGTAAAATTATAAACCGAAAGAACTGCCATTTTACTTATTTTAAACCTATTTAAGGAAACGGGTTGTTGAGACAAATCTAACGATACCTTAACTGGCGAAATTAACCCAGCGGTCTGCTTGTAACGGGGTAATAAAGAAATGTACAAAGTTGCATACGAGATTCGCGTAAAAAACATAACCCACCTTGGCAGTCGGGTAAAAATGAGATTTAAAAATGACTGAAAATCAAGTAACGATTGCTACTTATCAGTAGGTAGGTATGAGGTGTGAAGTAGGTAGATATCATAATTACATAGTTAATTCTGAGACATCGACCAAGGTCGTCGACGGCGCGTAGTGTTCCACGCGCGCCTCAAGGAGATGTCAGCAAACCGTAGGGGCCCAGCAGGTTTGAAGCCTACTAGGGCCAAGGGTCTAATTCTGAAAGGAAGACTCGGCCCTGGTATGAAAGAATAGGAGTAGGTTTTTAGTCAGTAAAAGTCTGACACGCCCTCTCGTTCCGCCCAAGATCGGATCGGATGATTTTCCAACCTACAAAAAAAAAAACGACTAAGGTATTTTTAAAGGGTCAAAAGAATCTCGAAATTCTACTTCTTGTATACTTCGGTAGATATTATTATTGATAGGCTCGCGTTTATATTACATAAAATCCACAAATACTGTGCTAAAATGGGACTAATTTTATGTTCAGAAGTCCAAAGCTTTAGTCAAATATCTACTGCATTTAGCGAGACTTTAAGAGTTAAGATTCAGCAACAACTTTGTATACAGCGGATTTAAATCTTATTCTGAAATATAACCAATTCAAATTTTAAAAATAAATATACATTATTTCTTATTCGATGACCTCTTTCCTATAGTACCTAGTTGATGTAATCTGTAAAAAACGTTTTTTTTTGCGTATAAATTTCTTTTTCCGATCGGTGATGGTAGTATTTATTCCTGTATTTAGGTATTTAATGGGTACTACTTAGTTTCGGTGGCTTTTCCCATGTAAAAGTAGTAAATTATCCCAAGGGAACGTACTTCCTTGGCAAAAATCTTATGTCCTGTCCCAAGATATGCCCGTTCATTATTCGTTTGCCCCATTTCATCCAAATTCAGCCGTTGGTGCCTGAATGAATGACAAACATATATATACACGTGCAAACAAATTTTCGTCTTTATAGGTATAGACATTAAAAACCCAGAAAATTGTGTCCAATTTCAATCGCTAAAAATCGATTTGAGAGTACTAGTTGAGTTTCCATAAGATAGGTCATGTCTCTACTAATGGTCTTGCACAATTATTTTTCTAAATATAAGTGATTTGACTATAAAAGCAACTTTTATGCACTCTCAGTAGGAACACGGTCCTCCTTTGCTTTGACAAAATATTATTGCAATGCGGCTACACGAACATCTCAATGAGAGCAGTGGTGGCCGAGTGGTAATGGTCCCGACTTACGGAGTTGTAGGTCGTGGGTTCAAACCCAACCAGGCGCATTACTTTGTGTAATTTATGTCATCACCACTGCTCTCAAAACGGTGAAGGAAAACATCGTGAGGAAACCGGCATGTCCTAGAACCAAAAATTCGAAGACATGTGACATCCACCAACCCGCACCGGGCCCGCGTGGTGGATTACGGCCCATTCCCTCTCCTAGAGAGGAGGCCTGAGTCCCAACAGTGGGAACATTATAAGGCCGACTATCTATCTATCGAACATCTCAAAACAACTCCAATAAACAATTTTATGTTAAGAGCGACTCCCCATTAAGCTATTTTGTTAAGGATCCTAGCTATTGGCTTGAATTTTTTGTTTTATTAATTCTATTAGTATCTACTTTAAAAGTTGTCAAGATTCGAAATTAAAATAAAAAGTAATATAAAAAAAATTCTATTTACACATGTCAATATAGTTCACAAGCGATATCCGTGTTCACAAGCGTGCTATTAATTTAAATAAAATCCTGTCTAACTATTTAGACAAGAACATTTCCTAATGTTATTGGTAAATCACATGTTACAATAAATCATTAATGGATATAGGTATACGGTTTGAAAATCATGGTTTTTGGGTCAAATAGCGCGTAATTTGGAGTTAACACTCTACATCAATTAACACTATATTTTCGCCGTTCATCATTTCAGCCGAAATACGTCCACTGTTGGACATAGGCCTCCCCCAAATGTTCGCCACAATGACCGGTCCTGTGCGTCTCGCATCCACCGGATTTCGCCGTTCGGACAGTGTCAATACGGAATTAAAATAGTGGCAAAAGCGAGTGCAGAAATTCGATTTTCTCTTCTAGTCCAGTGCCTAGGGCGTTAAAATCGTCAAAACCTAGGACTTTTTAAAAAAAATTCTTAAATTGTGTTGTTAATCTCAATGATTATATTATCTCAGGTACTTGCCGGACCTACTTACGAAGTTTTCTTATGTACGAGTACGTGCCTGTCAACACCAAAGTATCATATTATACTAACAGTGTAGGCACTGGCGCTTAGAGTTCTCATACCAGTCATGCAGGAGCAATAATAGGCTTCGATGGCTTCTCTGCCCTGGACACTTTGACCAAAATATATGTGTAATATATTTTATTCGATACGTGCCTCGCTAATATGTGGCCTTTAACTAATGATCAGTGTGATATACTAGGACTACGGTCAGAAGACAATATTATATAGGTAATCATACCATCTCCACCTCGCAAATGCTCGGCAACATATGATCTAGCGAGCTTTAAGTGGTACTTATGTTCCAAAGTTGAATAGAATTACATCTTCTTTTGCCAATTGTGGAATTGGTATTGATGTAGCTACTTCACTTAACTATAGTTTCGTTTTTTAACTCATTGACTGCCCGGTGCGCGGATCCACGCGAGACACAATCGCTTTTTAATTGAGTCTCTAATTACATACGAAAGGTTAAATCGTCTTCAAACCAATTGACGGTGAACGTTTTCTGCAAACTGCAACAACCTCACTCAACGATAGGTATTTTGGTCTTCAAACCAGTTGCGACGACTACCGTTTCCTGCACCTGTTTTCGTCGTAGGAAGAACGGTTATGCTTCGTCCTTCAAAAATTCGACAACGACCCACTACTAGTACTAATAACTATTAGGAACTAAAGGTCGAGGAGGCGCGGCGTCACCGCGTTTCACTCGCACTTATCTGTACGTCGCGTCGGCTCTGCTGTACTACTCATTCACCGATTGTGGCTATACGGTTGTATACTGAATGACAATTACGACACACTGATGCTAGCGCATAATAGTTCGAAGTACCTAACGGATAAAATCGCAAAAATGTCGAATGCGTGGGTCGCATTTACTAAAGATTTTCGCCATTTGCAACATCAAATATCTTTTTTCCACGCAAGCTACAAAGTTGCCTTCTAAACAACAAATGAAAATATTTTCAAAGACCTTTCTAGTGGTACCAATTTCAATTTGTTTCATGGGTGGGTACTTTTTTCAATGTTCTTTCGTTCACAGTAAAAAAAGTCCGAGGTAAAAACCCCTAGGCCCCGTACTATTCGAAATTCTATTTACTGTTATGAAATGCCAATTGATGAGTTCTAATTGCTTGTAATTTTTGAACATTACTAACCAATTGATCGTTTAGAGAATTCTCTTTAAAGTATATCTGAGCCGACAGATAAATTATACCAGTGCTTGAAAAAATCTTTGGCAACGGGAACAATAAAATATTTTATGATATTTTTTTTACCAAAGTAGCATCTGACTTGACCTACATCTAAATATCTTTTGAAATAAATTAATAATACGGACCTTTCACGACCATATTTTATTAAGGACCCTTTTGTTTTTCTAATTGTTCGAAACAGTCAATGCATATCTACCGTATGCATGATTGTGTATATCCATAATATGTAGTTCCTTAAAAACGCAATAAATAGAAGTAATTTGAACTTTAGAAGCAACACATCTTTAAGTTAAATTACATCCTTACAAGCTAGTACCTATTAACCCTATAAGCAAGACAGAAGTATTTCAATCAATAAAGATCATCGCACATGACTACCGCTGTAGGTGGAGCGAAAGGGAGCGTCAGTTAATCCACCAGTGTTCCTTCAGTTGCCTTTTCTGATCCAGTGCCACGGTAACTCTTCTAATCCTGCAGCCCTGGTACCTTTCCTAACGGTACCTAGTAATGTGTCCCTTGGAGATAAATTACAAGTGAGCAAGGAGCGCTTTGTGACACATAATATGATAATACGACACATGGTGGACATCCCACCCATACGTACAAAGCGTTTTGGGTACACTTTCATTATGCGTACAGGTAAGGAGTGGAATTCCCTGCCGGGGTCTGTGTTTCCTGATAGCTACTACCTAGGGGTCTTTAAGTCAAGAGTGAATAGGTTACTTCTAGGCAAGCGTGCTCCATCGTCGGCCATATGATCGCTTACCATCAGGTGAGATAGCAGTAAAACGCGAGCCAATCAACAATAAAAAAATAAATAAAATAATAATATGTTTATTTTCTATTGAGCCTTAAGGAAGTCTCACAACAAATTATGGTTTTAAATGTTCAAATGTAAGTTTAATATTTAATTCATTTTAACCATAAGATTCGAAATTAACAATATAATTATTTTATTACAAACTCTATTAAAAGTATCCAATTAAATCCATGAATCACATTGTAATTAAATAAAAATTATTCAATTCACTCTGACATTATTTTTATTATCTAGGGATTCCACATTTTATTCTTTGTAACATTATGTTCAAATCTAGTTCTTATCTAACCTTTCCAGTTTTACTTGTACCAATCCATGAATAACAATTTGTTAGATACCAGTTTTTCCCTGCCCTGGACAAACTGTTATTGAATATCTAAAAAGTAGGTACTCAAAATGGCAGCATTTGTTATTAAAGTGAATGGAAAAATATCACAGCTAATTAAACTTTTTGATAACGAGTTATTTTATTTTAGTTTTAGTTATTGATTGAATAATAATGGTTCGGTTTGTAAACTTCAATGACTTCAATTATCTGTGTAAAAATAACTTTTTATTTTTTACTTTTATGGTGAAAATGCTACAGGTTAATCCGCGAAATATTCTATAGGGTTAGCTGAACTAACTAATTAAGATAGTTTAGCTCCCATTATATATAACAAGTTACCTAAAAGTTGGAGAGAACCTAATAATGTACAATAGAAGAAACAAATTCATTCTTAACAGACAAAGCTTACTATAATATTAATGAATATCTGACAGAACCATTTACAGTGAACTAGATTTAGTAATGATTTTAATAATTACTTTTGACAAGACTGTCTATACTTTGACATCTAATATTATCTGCTTAATTCACAGACATAAATTATATTAAGAATATTATTTATTTTTATTGTTGACATCTAGAAGTTTTTGTCATTTTTTGTCGTGCTAATTTCATAGACAGATATTTTTGAGTTTTCTTTTTGACATGTTTAATTTTGAAATTGATTATTTCTGTTTAATTCACTTCAACATGTATAGTAATAATATTTTCAGTAATCAAAACATTTGCACACCATATGTGGCGAAGATATCTGAACCATTTCTTTTCAATGTTTACATGCACTTTTTTATTATTGTATGTATACACATGTTTGAAGAAATAAATATATTTTGTGCAAAATGCCAAACAAAATGCAAAACTTGAATTTCGAGGTCAACTCAACTTGACTTGTGGTTGGCAAACCCTAAACTGCGCATGGTCCAAAACGTACTGTATACTTAGTTATTTTGTTGTACATTTGCCTAAAATGAGTACGGGTGATGCCGTGGGCCAAAGTCTACAGCTACCTACTCCAAACAGTAAATGTTGTTTTAGTGTAGGTGATAGCGTTGCAACGAAATGGACTGTAGAACTAATGTAATGGTATGAAATGTTGATAAATACACGTAGAGCCATTTAAAATGTACAATATTAATAATTTAAAGAAAACAAATAAAAAACCAACCAAATGAACGATGACAACTAACTATTGACACAGTCAAATCAACTTAGACATTTTTTTAAATTAATAAAGTATAAAGAAAAGAGTTCGCACTGCCAGCCAGTCGCCAACTGTAGGTAGCTACGTATGAAAAAGAGATTTACCCTCGGTTTCTGATTTAAGCATTCGAAGTTGAGAATTACTCAAACTCTACTTTGGCCCTGAAAACCTGTCAAAATTTGGCAGTTAAGAATGGTTTGAGACGTTCTTAAGTCAAAATACCCAATTCAGAAATCCGCCCTATATGAAAAAACTATTCGACGTGTAGCCTCAAAATGTAACCCACTTTAGATACGTGGAAATATATTCGTTACCTGTTTAGTAATCGCCGTTTCTATGTAACATAAAAAATTAAATATAGGGAACAATATATTTTTCTAGAAATATGGTGCTCTTATGACCTGAGAATTCAAGCTAAGCATTGAACATCTTTCACAGTATTACTCAAGTGCTTTCTATTACGACTGCTTCACACTTATGTTGAAGATTACTTAACTTGAAGCTAAGTTGAATTAAGTATTCAGCCCCATGCGCATAACATTCGACATAATTAACCAACAAGGCAATTTCGAAACAAGCGTACCATTTTGATGGAGGATAAAAGAAACAATTAAAAACAAGGTAAAAAAAAATATTTTTAATCATCTTCCTACTTACGATTTAGTCCTTGCAAATAATTCTCGAGGTTACCGACATAGCCCGAAGAATCGCCAAACATAAGGCCTTGGGCAGAGCACTTTACTCAGAACAGATGGTAGATGGGGCCGGAAGGTTCTGGAGTTACGACTGGAAGACTGTCCACAAGGTGAACCGGAGACACCTGGTAAAGATCACGGGAATCCCATGAACATCCGATGAAGGATCAGGAACAGTTGTGGCCACACCTGAAGGCCTATATCCAGTAGTAGACCTATTTCGGTTAAAATGATGAAGGTCATGGCACCTTTGGCGCAGTGGTTGAGCGATTGACTTCTGCGCTGCGGGTCGCAGGTTCGATTCCCGCACGGAACAAATATTTGTTTGGCCTACAAATAGGCGTTCCGGGTCTGGGTGTGTTGTGTTTGTGAGTTTGCATGAATGTGCACAACCACTATACAAGAGTAATGTATAGCGCGGGGCGAAGATTAAAAAAAAACCTGCTCAATCAATGTTCAAGGAGTAATTTTAAATGAATGAAGATTACTTTTAACGCAGCTTTCACTAAGAAAGAACACCATTAAATAAAGAACATTTTACACTTTGTCATCAGATAATAACTCTCCTTGAAAATAGGTACGTAGGTGCTGTCCAATGTTCATAGTGTTCAATGTCAGTATTATCTAATGTCATTTGATGAGAAATAGCCTTTGTCTAGTCTAGTCTAAGCTTGATCATAAATTAATCTTCGCATTAACCTTCTGTCTCCCAGACAACCTCAGGTGTCCGGTATAGCAATCAATATTGACAACCATTGTTATGGTTTCTGTTTACCACACTACCCACATATATTTATGAACAAAATAAAGGTAGGTACGAAAAAATCACAGTCTGCATAACTTTGTTGTAAAAACCCTATTGTGACGAACTGTTAAGTTGAGAGTAGCCGAACTTTAAGAACTCTTTTGTTAAGTTATTTCTACAGTTTTACGAAACAATATTTTTTATTGTGAAATTTTCCAAAGTTTACAGAACTTTCGAGATTTTTTGCTTAAAGAAATGGTTTTTGTTTACACCTACCCACATATATTTATGAAAAGAATAAAGGTAGGTACGAAAAAATTACAGTTTGCATAACTTTGTTCTGGAAACCTTATTGTGACGAACTTTTAAGTTGCGAATAGCCGAACTTTAAGAAGTCTTTTGTTAAGTTATTCGTACAGTTTTACGAAACAATATTTTTAATTGTGAAATTTTCCACTGTTTACCATGCTTCAAGAAACTCGTCAAGCGCTTGTTGTGAAGCAGCTTTTAAAATGTCGCTTTACAAATTATTTTCTAGCAGTTTTTCAAGTTCAAGTTGGTTGCTATGGTTATACTTATCTAGCAAGGTAGGTAGAAAAATAAGGGTCGTATTGTGGGATGAGTATGATTGTGGTTTTGGTTTGGGAAGTATAAAAACGGTTGCTTATTGGTCATCTTACCCATAGTGGTTCCCAACATGTGGTCTGTAAGAACTAAAATATGGTCCACGAAAGATCTAAATTTCATACTTTCCAACTGCAAAGTAAAATTTCCGCGAACGGGTTTTAAGTTTCTGTCAGAAATGTGATTTCTACTAATGCTTGTTTTGTTCTACTCGTTACTTTTGATTTTAAAGGCCAGGTGTGATACAGCTTTTATTACTTTATAAAACAGCCTATTCTAAGTGCAATAAATAAAAATATATAATTTACTCCTAACCCTATCCTCCCCTCCTCCTCCTATCCTCTCCTCCTTCCTATTGAGTAGCGTAATTAGAGACACAATAGAAAGACAATGACGTTCGAACGCCGGCGTTCGCTCGGGGTTTAATGAATATTAACATAGGTAGTTAAGTTTTCTTCTGGTCCTTACTAGCAGCAAAGAAGCCAGTGTGGTCCCCAGTCATAAAAAGGTTGGCTACCACTGGTCTACCAGAAAGCGGATGCTGGACTGAGCCTACCCGGAGTGCAACTACGTACCTAGATGAAGTGTGTGTATGTTCCTTTATATTATTTAGTAAGTATGCTCCTTAAGAATTGTGTCTCATGTTATAGCTTACGTTGCGCTATGCATTGTATGTATATTTTAGATTCATTATACTACTCTTATGGGAACCGAGCAGTAGCCTTTTATTTTACACCCGAACCTTGTACATCTCATGGCGACCCTGCCACGGGCTATGTTATTCGGTACCTAACTTTAAAAGAAAATATATATATATAAACGCGACTACCAAAGAAAAATGTGTCGGTCAACGGTACAAAAAGACGAAGTCTTCATCACCCAGAACACGGCTGGGAACAACGAAGCAACATTGAAGGGTGTCGGTGAACACGTGGAGCGAATGAGCATCGTCGTATACGTAATGCTGGCTGTGTTTATCGCGGCAGTCTGCTATTTTTTGGTACGTATCTACAAACGGTGCCATCAGCGGTGGATCCAGGACGAAATAGGTCTACAGGCTATCCAACGTATTCGCGCATCTCTACGGGGACGACAGACTGCAGAAGCTGCGGCATAATGCTCAGTGCCATCCATCTAAACAGTGAGTTACCATCAATATACTTAAGTGAAAAATAAAAAAGTGAAATAATCGATAAAATGCATCAGTGAGTTTAAAATATCGCGAGTGAACGTTTAAAAAAAAAATAATATACGGCTATAAGTACGAACTTTTAAGTTAATTTAAATACCAAGTTCTAAAAATAGAATCAAAATGTGCGATTAATGTTATTACGTCCTACAGTTAATTGTCTAGAATCGTGCACAAACACTCATGCAATTTGATACTGTGCTGCAAATATGGAAACGTATGACATTCTTTCGCCGGTGCATGTAATTTTACACTTTTGTTTTTACTTATTTAATATAATAATGTAATTGGTTTAATTAACGAAATATATTTTTAGATTATGATTGAGACATTGGTAGAAAATTGTAACAAATTGACGGAAATAAGAAAATATTTAGTTAAAAAGGGAAAATCTAGGTATATAGGAAAAGCTATAGAAATTAAGTTAGGTGAAGCGAAAATTATTTTTGATAAATGCAGCGAATTGTTTTTGCTTTTGAAATCAAAACAGGATACCAAGATTATAGCATCAGCATCAGATATTTTCAAAAATATTAGACAACTTTACGAGGAGATTAATAATTTGTGTACGTATCCAAATATTAAAATAGAAAAAATGGAATTCGACTTAAAAACGGCTTGTAGTTTGTTGCCAGTTATGGACGGAACGGAGAGTGTAACGAAACGATTGATTGATGGAATTGAGATGTATTCAGAAATGATTAACGCGACGGATAACGATTTATTAATAAAATTCGTTTTGAAAAATAGGATCACAGAAAATGCAAAATTACGAATGGCTGCGACTTATACATCTATTTCAGAACTTGTCAAGGACATGCGAACTCATCTTATTACAAAAAAATCGTTCACGGCAATTCAGTCACGACTTCAAAATATTTCACAAGGATATAGAACAATTGACGAATATGGGACTGAACTTGAACAACTATTTACGGACTTGACAATTTCTCAAGCAGATGGTGAGTCAACTAAGTATGACATTTTAAAGCCAATTAATGAAAAATTTGCAATTAGAAAGTTTGCAGACGGATTAAAAAATTCTAGGTTAAGCACTATAGTTGCAGCTCGCAATTATAGCTCGTTAAAGGATGCTATACAGGCTGCAAAGGATGAAGAGTGTATAATTTCATCAAATTCAGGTGATGTCATGCATTTTACTAATAAGTCAAATAACAGAGGACAACGAGGTAACTATTCCAATCATTCGAGATACCAGCAAGGATATGGAGGAAGAGGTGCTCAAGGACGAGGACAACCATCAAATAGGTATGTACGAGGACAATATTATTCTAAACACCATAATTTTCGCGGTAACCCTAATTCAGGGGGAAATCATACTCCCAGGGGATCACAACAATCTTATAGAGGCAGAAATTTTCGAAATAATAACTATAGAGGTAATACACGCAGAATTTATTCGGCACAAGTAACTGAGAAAACGAAAAATACTGGTCAAGAAACAGAACACAAGGACCAATCAAAATTTTTTCGTGAATAAAAGTGAAATTTTTGCTTTTAATGGATTAACGAAATTAATTTCATTTAAATTAGGAAATAATGCATATTACTGGTTATTAGATACGGGAGCTTCTTTGTCAATTATACGAAAAGAAAGTTTGCCGCAAAATATAGATATATATAAAAATGATGTTTTAGTCAATGGCATAGGCGGACAAATTCACTCACAAGGCCATGTTTATCTTACATTGTCATCAGATAATGGTGAATCATTTCAACACAAGTTCCATATATTTAATAACTTACCTCTTAAGGCCGATGGTATTATCGGGTTAGACTTTTTAAGTACTTACCTAGCGAAAATAAATTTAGAAACGAGGGTTTTGACATTAAAAATAAATAGAAAAGAAATAACAACGCAAATATTTGATAATTCTGAAAAAACTCATAATTGCGAATTTTTAACTATTCCGGCGCGATGCGAATCTATCCATTTCATAAGAATAGAATCATGCCCAAAAGAAGACAGTATTGTTTGCGCAGAAGATTTAGGGAATAATTTATTTTTAGCTAGTGCTATTGTGCAAGCAAATAAAGATAAAATACCAATTAAAATTTTAAATGTCACTGAAAATGATATACGAATACCAATATTTAAACCAAACTTACAACCATTATCTTTATACGAGTGCTATAAGTGTGATAAAAATAAAGCAAATGCTACTAGAGCAGAAACATTAAAAACATTATTAAAATTACAACATCTTAATTCTGAGGAAAAAACGTCTATCGAGGACATTTGTCAAAAGTATTCAGATGTTTTTCATTTGCCAAACGATAAATTAACAACAACTAATATTTATGAACAAACAATAACATTAAAACCAAACACAAATCCTGTATACACAAAACCATACAGATTACCACAAAGCTTAAAGAAAGAACTAAATGAAAAAATACAAAATATGATAAAAGATGATATTATTGAGGAAACACAAAGTGAATGGTCTAGTCCAATATTACTAGTGCCAAAGAAAAATAATGAAAATAATGATAAGAGGTGGCGTTTGGTAGTAGACTATCGTAAACTTAACGAGAAAATTCAAGATGACAAGTTCCCATTACCAAATATAACTGAAATTTTAGATTCTCTCTCAGGAGCTATTTTATTTAGCCATCTTGATTTACATTCAGGGTATTATCAGGTACCTTTAGAACCTTCAAGCAGGAAATGTACAGCATTTAGTACAAATTCAGGACAGTTTCAAATGAAACGTTTACCAATGGGTTTAAAAATTTCTCCAAGTGCTTTTAGTAGAGTAATGACTGTGGCTTTATCTGGTTTAACTTTTGACAAATGTTTTGTATATCTTGACGATTTAATCGTTTTCGGTCGTAATTTAGAATCTCACAATCGTAATCTTATAGACATATTTGAAAGATTGAGAAAAGTTAATTTAAAATTAAATCCTACTAAGTGTCAATTCTTAAAAAAAGAACTATTATATCTTGGTCATGTTGTGTCTGCGCAAGGTGTCTTACCAGACCCAGAAAAAATTAAAGTTTTGCTTGATTATCCGGTACCACAAACTTCTGAAGAAGTAAAACGATATGTTGCTTTCTGCAATTATTATAGAAAATTTATACCATCTTTCGCTGAAATAACAGCACCACTAAACAAATTATGCAGAAAAAATGAACCTTTTATTTGGTCAAAAAGTTGTCAAAAATCATTTGACAGCCTTAAGCAACACATGACTAACCCACCAATTTTGCAATACCCCGATTTTGCAAATGATAGTGAATTTATATTAAAAACAGATGCTTCTGGAATAGCAATTGGATCTGTTCTATGTAACAAAAACATGAAACCAATTGCATATGCAAGTCGACCATTAAACAAGGCTGAAAGAAATTACCCAACAATACAAAAAGAATTGCTAGCCATTGTTTGGTCTGTCAAATATTTTAGGCCATACCTTTACGGAAAACATTTTGTCATTGAAACAGACCATAAGCCATTAATATATCTATTTGGGATGAAAGATCCTTCAAGTCGTTTGTTAAAATTTAGATTAACTTTGGAGGAATACGACTATGAGATAGTGTACATAAAAGGAAAAGACAATGTCGCCGCGGATGCATTGTCAAGAATTGTGATAACATCGGAAGAACTAAAGGATATGCATAATGATGTAGTAGCTGTATTAACAAGAGCTCAAAAGAAAAGAATGACAGATATAGATATTGAAAATGTAGAAAGTTCAGATTTATTTAGTAGGTCCGACGACACGAGGTCTGATCAACCAAGAGTTGCGGAAATATTAAAGAAATCAAACGATTCAGTCGAAATGAGGTTAATGGAAGGAGATGAATTAAATAAGCTAATTAAAAATAATAGGATATCATTCCAAGAAGAATGTTTTGCTTATGCAGAAAATAAAAAGATTTTATACATAAATCTCAATTTTAAGTCACATTTTACGCGAGCCGAATTTGTGTCGAAATTGAGCAAATTTTGTAAGAAATTAAATATCAAAGAGATATGTATAATCAAAGATAAAAATAATGAAAACTTTCTAAAAGAGTTGTGTAAAGAAATCGATTCAATAAAAACATGGTCCGGACCACGACTACAAGTACTAAGAGGTATTACGAGAATAACTAAAGAAGAAGATATTAAGTTTATCTTACACGATTTTCATTTACTGCCGACCAGTGGTCATGCTGGTATGCGCAGAATGATAAACAATATTAAAAGACAATTCTACTGGCCAGGTCTTGAAAAAGACGTTCAAGATTTTGTAAAAACGTGCGATAAATGTCAAAAGATGAAGCATGGTAAATACATTAAGGAACCCATGTGTATAACTACCACTGCTTTGTATGCATTTGAAAAAATATTTTTGGATATTGTAGGTCCACTACCTCAAGATTATGAAGGTAATGTATACATTCTCAGTCTTCAATGTGAGCTCAGTAAGTTCGTAGAGGCATATCCGCTTAAAGCTAAGGACACCGTAACTGTAAGTAAAGCATTAGTAGATAATTTTATTTTAAGATTTGGTTTACCAAAAACATTAGCCACTGATCGAGGTGCTGAATTTATGTCATCAACAATGGAACAGGTTTGTAAGCTTCTAAATATAGAAAAAATATCATCAACGGCATATCACCATCAATCAGTTGGTTCGTTGGAAAATTCACATAAAAGTTTAGGAGCGTTCCTTAGGATTCAGTGTCAAAACAATCCACAGTCATGGTCACACTGGTTATCATATTGGTGTTTTAGTTATAACACAACTGTTCATTCGGCAACTAAATACCAACCGTTCGAGCTTGTTTTTGGCAGACCATGTAATGTTCCTTCTAGATTATGTAATGTAGTTGAACCATTGTATAATCCAGAAAATTATTGTAGTAACCTTAGATATAAACTTCAGATAGCTAGTAAAGACGCTAGAAATAATTTAATTTTAAGTAAATGTAATCGAAAAACTAATTATTATGACAAAAAATTGAACTCAGTTCACTACCATAAAGATGATTTGTTATTGGTAAAGAATGAAGTTGGAGGAAAATTGAGTCCTTTATTTCAAGGTCCGTTCACGGTTTTAGAAGATTTAGGATGCAATGTAAAAATAATAAAAAACAACAGAATTGATATTGTTCATAAAAATAGGACCAAACCATATTATGTTTCGTAACAATTGGATAAGAATGTAAAAAAAAAAAAAAAAAAAAAATAGCGTACGAATTTTTTTTTCTTTTTTCTACATTGCCGGAGGTGAAGTGTGTGTATGTTCCTTTATATTATTTAGTAAGTATGCTCCTTAAGAATTGTGTCTCATGTTATAGCTTACGTTGCGCTATGCATTGTATGTATATTTTAGATTCATTATACTACTCTTATGGGAACCGAGCAGTAGCCTTTTATTTTACACCCGAACCTTGTACATCTCATAGACTTAAACTTGGCGTGAATATACAAGGTTATTTTAATGCACTCCAGTTTGGTTATAACATCAAACAATTACTATCTCGTCGCTATCTTAAACAAACTGGCTTTCTCCCGCGGTTTTACTCGCGTCTGGTTACTACTCGACTCCCATGGGTCGTACCCGTAGTGTGATGTTATATAGCATATAGCCTTCTTACTTAGGTAAATAGCAGCTTGCAGTAATAGATTTTTCAACTCGAACCAGTAGTTCCTGAGATTACCATTAAAAAATAAAACAGGTACCTATTTAATATTAACAGGTTAAAAAAAATATCTTTTCTGGTATTTATAGATATCTATGCAGTTGAGCGGGCCTGCCGCTGCTGCTTGACATGATAGACAGATAGATATACTCTCTAATGTACACCATAAATACAATACCTACCTGATTCCTCGAAACTCTCTCTTTTCTTTTTTTTTTCTGTTAATTACCTGATTTTTCGATTCTATTACATCGAAACTTGATACTAAGGGGTCCATTTGTTTCGTTTTGCTGTCAGTTTTGCCACAGTCAAATATCTTGACTGACGAAAAACCTACCGTGTAATGCGATGACTGACGTTTGCATGACGAAAAATGTATAGCGATAAAATTCCGACAGTCAAGCTTCATTCATGATTGATGGTTTTGATTGACGCTTGCATGACCGTGTAACGGACCCCTATGTAAACGTCGAAATGTAACCTTATATCAACTTATCCATTTCGTTATTTAGGCTGGTTAGCATTGAGCTCCTTTCGCGCAATATTTTGTTTCGTATGATTAGGTGTCTTTGCTACCGTTTTACTGATCCGCTGTCGTGGGTCGTAGCGTAATGTAATATATATAACCACTACTAGCTTTTGCCCGCGGCTTCGCTCCCGTCAACTGACTACTATATCCTACTCTACTCAACTCTATCTAACTCTACCTTACTCTACCCTACTCAAAAAAAAAAGTATCCTATGTCCGTCTTCTGGTTCTAAGCTACCTCCCCCACCAACTTTCAGCCAAATCGGTTCTGCCGTTCTTGAGTTATAAATAGTGTAACTAACACGACTTTCTTTTATATATAGGTATAGATAATATTTCTCGATAAAAGGCCTATACAGCACTAAAATATTTTTTCGTTTCGAATCAGTAGTTCCCGAGATTGGCGCGTTCAAAACAACAAACTCTTCAGCTTTATAACATTGCCAGCGATCCGCCCCAGCTACTTTCTCGACTTTTATCTAATATAATATGCATGTATTATACACCTAAACCTTCCTCATAAACCACTGTATATTGTTAATAATCGCATAAAAGTCAAGAGTGAGTAGGTTACTTCTAGACAAGCGTGCTCCATCGTCGGCCACATCATCGCTTCCCATCAGGTGAGATAGTGGTCAAACGCGAGCTTATCTATAATAAAAAGAACTATCCATTCAGTCGTTTTTGAGTTTATCGCGACAGACAGACGCGGTGGGGGACTCTGTTTTAAAATACGTAGGCAAGGATGTATAGGTTAAAGGATGATGCCGGATTTTGCATGGCCACCATCCCCACCCTCCAATAGACATGGGTTACATGACAATTTATTCATATTCACAAGAGACAAAACAGCTGATTGGGTTGTTAAAATATATGGGGTTTTTATTTGATAAAACAATAACTTGTAAAAAATAATGTGATTGTTTTATCATAGAAAGACATTTACTATTAGTTATCTATTACAATATGATCAAGCATTTGTGCTGGTGCATTAAAATCAACGTGTTTCCGTAAACCCATCTACCATACAATGGATATTATGTGCTCACAACTTAGGTTAGGGTAAAATAAAATAATTTTATGAAACTTAAACCCAATACTTTTGAGGTTGTCGCCATAATAAAAAGAAAACTATTTAACTAGACGCTTCGAATGACACCTGTTTCAAATCTGTTGGTGGGTGGGAACAGTTTTGCGCAATGCCCTTTTTTTCATGAATTTATTAAACGTATTGACAATTGTTAGGAGACCCCCTATGTTTGGAAGAAGTCGGACGCTGGCCATGTTTGTATTCCTACAGAAAGTGCTTCGCTTACCTTAAGGAAAATAATTAATTGCTACTACGGAAAACGCAATGTTGGAAGGCCCCCTACAAGGTGGACCGATGACCTGGTGAAGGTTGCAGGAATCTGATGGATGCGAGACGCACAGGACCGTTCATTGTGGCGATATTTGGAGGCCTATGTCCAGTAGTGGACGTCTATCGGTTGAAATGATGATGATGATGATGACGGAAATAATAGAAAAACACTGTTGTTGCGTAGATAAGATTTCAGTAGTTTTATTTTGCTTGTTTTTAATTACGGAACTCGTTTATGAAGGTAAAGCAGTTAAAACAGGTTCTAATTGAAATCGATGCTGTAAAAACGACGAAGGAAAATGAGAATGAGAATTAATCAAGGTTTTTTTCTTTTCAGTAGGTATAATTGTATATTTTCCCTGAGGACTACAGAAGCTAATCGCGAGTTTTATAATGCGCAAAAATATATTATTTACTGAGAATCAGAAACATGATATTCTTCAGAATAAATGCTAGAAAATGTGTTCAAAACATAATAGGTAGGTACAGTTAATTTAGTACGATAAAAAAAAAACTCGAAGAAGCCTCTTAAAATTACTTTTATTGATTAAAAAGCAGACTAATAGCCTAAGATCCGGCTGCAGAATTAGTGCGCTCATCGAGTATTTGCTTAAAACCGTGTCCTCGTTGGCGCGATCGGTGGCGGCGAACTCTCGCACTGGGCTCTCGTTTATGGTCCGAAGCGAGGGGGAATGCGCGGCGGTCGCCTCCTTCTGCGAAGTATTAAGCGTAACGCGTCAGGGAATGGACATCTTCACGCTCCAGCTACCGGGTCTCCGACCACAACTACTTACCAGCCACCCTAGGCGTGGGCTTTGCGGATGAGGAAAAATGAATAGCTCCGGTAACCGTCCGGACCGAGCCCGAGCCGTTGAAGGTGCGAGGTGTTTCACTAGCGTCTCATAAAGTTTTCAATTAAACCGTAGGGGCCCAGCAGGGCCAAAGCTTACTGGGGCCATTGGTTGACTTTTGAAAGGAAACTCGTCGTCTTAGAACGTAAAGGGCAACTGGAGGAACATATCTCTGGTTCCACCCTAGAGCGAGAAAAGTCATTAGGTGATTTCCAACCACAAATAAAAAGGTCCGGCCAGTCCTATTAAAAGTTACGCGACACTGGCACCTCGCTGATTACATAGATGACATGGTGACCTTTGCCGCTGTTGTTTATCAAACTCTGCAAGATGAAAAATGTTTAGTTTGAGCTCTATCACTTATGTGTAGGAACTTATTCATAATATATTCTATATACGTCATTATCTTCAAATATACAAATGAAGGATGACTAGATGAAAACCTGAACAAAGGGTTTGTTATCCTCGGTAAATCGGATATTCCAGAGCTTTTAACGTGTTCTTGAGAATCCTAATTAGCGAAGTTCTCGTTCTGCATATCAAGTTTCGGTCTTCAACAAAATTGCTTACATTGCATATATCTTATATGCATCGACCTCGTACTGTTCGCAGCGGTTCACCTACTTGCGAAATTACTTAAAACGATCCTCAACTAGTACGTACATACATGGGTAGATCAGTGATGAATTTTCTTAGATTTGAACTTACCACATAAATCACATAGGGTTAAATTTTAATTTACCCTTAATGTGTATTTTGTAACCCAGTGTTGACGGCCCCGACTTACGTCTAATGTAACGTTACGTCGTACGCTACGTAGGTCCAAACCCAGCTAGGCGCATTACGTTGTGCACTTTATTTCATCACCACTGCTCTCAAAACGGCGAAGGACAGCATCGTGAGATAACCGTAATTCTCTACATGTGACATCAAATTCAACCAACCTGCACTGTGCCTGCGTAATGAATAGAGACCTAAGCCCAACATGAGGATCATTATAAGGCTAATTATTAAATTATGTGTTTTTTGTTATTGCAGGTACGTACTCAAGTCTACAGCGTAATTGAACATGATGAACGGGAACACAGTAGTAACTTCACGGAAATTGGTAAGTCTATTCTCGCGATAGTTTTTTTATGTCGGCGGAATATCTACAATTACTCTTTGTTACGGTTCCTCCCGCCAGATAAAACAAACTTCCTTTTTCAACTCAATTCATACAAACGCAAGTTCTATACTTGCGTTTGTATGAATTGAGTTAAAAGAATTCATGTCGAAATTTTTCACGTGCGGTTTATTTCATCACGCGATCAATCGATCCCGAATGGTACACGCTAAAGTACAGCCAATAGATATTATAATCATCTAGAAAAAATTAACAGCAATACAAAAGCCAATGCAAACTATTGGCATGATTTACTTTTCGCCAGAAATGAAAACTAAGTTATATGCAGGAGGACAATACGAGGAATCAGTAGCAAAAGGAACCAGATTATTAAACTGTAACCGTACGAAGATACCTCTAGAAGCATTGCTAGTATATTTTTGTCAGGCGTTTCATATTTTCCTTATATTATAATGAAATGGAAATATAATACATAATATTTTGAGGTTTCTATTGATAAAATAGATTAAATCGGTTATTTTCAGACCTGCAGTTTTTCATCACTAAAACTAGTAAAAAAAAAAAGATAAACGAATCGAAAAGATACGCGTTAGTGTTGCGATAGTGATTGTCACTATTTAATGCGTACCTACCATAAACACCGAAAACAAAACTATATTTAACAATGGGAAACTTAAAATATCAGACAGAGTATTTTTATTTAAGAAAAATAACGTCTGATAAAAAAAAAAAACTATAGCTTTCTACTAAATAGTCTGTAACTTCGTTTTGTTACGGTTGGTAGACATAATTCATTTTCCCATTGATATTTCATACAGTTCTTTAAGATGTGGCCTAGGTTTCACTTTTGGCGAAAAGACAAAAAATTATATGCCAGCAATGTATGGCAAAAGTTTCATTCCCCTTTATTTTTCCCCTTTATTTTATAATTACAGTCAGTGCTTATATGTCATTATAAAGTCAATCACAGATATTCACGATTAGAAACTGAAATTCAAACTCAATTACGAAAACATTAATAATAATAATACACAATAATAACTGATACATAATAATATTGGCCGGCCGCCCGTAGTGAACACTGACAAGGAACAGAGCTCCCACCTCTCTTTTGCCTTTATTGGCTGACTTGAGTCAGTTGTGCTTTATTCGCAAGAGCAAACGTGTTCGGGAAAAGGATGTATAATCCAGTAAGGTGCTGGTAGGGATCTTGACCGTACTTCCGGGATGGTCCTGAGTCCTGATAGCCGTGGTTTATCTTTCCACTCCTCAAGCACCTCAGGATATGTGGCCCTCTTGTTGCTACGTCACGTCGTACTAGCGACCGTTTTTGTGAGCACATTTATTGAGTGCGCAAGTTACCCCCTTCCTTTTTGTCGATGGAAATTAGTAACATTGTTCAGGCAGGAACCATAGCCTTATATCTTAAGTTTTCCATATTTCGCTATAATTTTCCACCAACCGGGGGTTGTCCTTGGATACACTAGCATAGCGCGTACAGGGATAATCACCGGTTGGTACCAAGTTCCCTTAAAAGCCTTTAAAAGGGCCTCTGCGAGTTGATTTTGGCTCTTCGTACGTCTTCCTAAGGTCCAGGATTTCAAGGTCGTGAGATAAATAAATGTATAATTACGAAAACATTGATCGATAGCAAAACAAAATGTGTGGAGCAAGTATTACGTACCTTATGTATGTATGTAGGTTGAACACAATAGATAACACAAATCCAGAATTATTGGAATTCGGTTTGTGTGTGTTGAATGATGCTCCATTGTAGTTTTGGTCTTTCATATGGTAGCTTTGATGTGGCTCACTCGCTGTCAATATCAAACAAAACAATACATCGCCTTCGCCCGATCTTGAACGGGAATTCGCGTGAAAATATAATGAGCGAGTAATTTTGATTCGCGCTTTTCGTGTTAAATTAAACTCCCCCGGTATTACAATATAGTTTTCAGAATGTTGCCTCTTTTACCTAATTAATTGGTTTCTAGAAAGGTTACCATAAAATATAGTTCTGAGTATTATTGTGAAGTTTTCTTCGATAATCCATCCGTGGTACTCTTTGTAAGAGCCTGGATAATTTGGTTTATATATGACGATACATTGAATTGAAGAAAAAAATATCTTCTGTATTAGGTATATTCCAGATTAACTCAAGTACTTATCTTCTATATTATCATTCTGGTATACACTACTTAGGTATGTTCTTTCAGAGATGAGACAGACTTTCTAAAATGTAAGCTTATTATTCTGGATGATGAGATATGGATACAAATCATGTTCATAACGATAGCCAATTATATTGAAAAAATGTTTGTCTTTTTCTAATTGGATCAAAGTGTTTTTGACTTGCTCGACGTTGTTTTTATAGTAACTATGCTCCGCTGAGGCTCCGCTTTGTTAGTTTTTCCTTCGTAATTTTACCCTAGCTTGTCAAGCTATTAGGTGTCGAGCTGTGACGATCGGCTGCCTTGTTAAGCTACCGCTATTCTCTAATAGCCCATTTACTCCCGCCGATACAAAATGTATCAAATGGCGATAAATGCAAACCGCATTTATTTTCCGTAAAACTATGCAGTAGGGAAGGCCATGCATTAACCTCGCATGCCGGTAACTTATAAAACGCGTGTGTCGCTATTTTAAGTGCCTGCATACTTGTAAATACCAATCGTGGATACAACTATTTTAATAATTGTGTAAAAATAGGGTAATAATGATTAATTAAAGACTACCCTATTTATTTAGTCAAAAACTGTGATATACGCATACTAATTTTGTGTTTTACGGGAGTTATACCAATTAAGTGAGTGGATACTAGATACGGAAATAATTTACAGTTATCTATCTGCATGCTGAAGTATAAAGCTATTGCTACACCGCGAGCCGCCGCGCTGCAGCACCGTGCCTCTTAGGCTACTGCTACGCCATGTAGCGTAAAACTGTTATGATGACACGTGTGATACTACTACGACGCGTAGGATACTGCTACGACACGTAGGGTACTGCTACGATGCGTCGGAAATTGCTACGGCGCGTAGGCTCTTTACCCTAAGTGTTGTAGCAGTTTATGTTGTAGCAACTTACATCGCATAGTAGCGAACTACGCGCAGTGAAGTCTGCTCACCTGAAAGAAAGACAGCGTTTGTAAAACTTGTGTGAATCACCGTGAAATCTTAGATGAATTGGGCTTGACACAACTGAAACTCAAAAAATTTTTTTCATCAAACTGATTTTGAGGTTTCTAATATTTTTTTTTTCTAAACTGAATAATTTGCGCGAGAGACACTTCCAAAGTGGAAAAATGTATCCCCCCCCTGTAACTTCTAAAATAAGAGAATTGGTTTGAACGAGATCTAGTAAGTAGGTTTTTTTTAATACGTCATAAATCGTAAACCGCAATTTACCTTTCAAGTTTGTACGGAACCCTTAGTGCGCGAGTCCAACTCGCATTTGCCCAGTTTTTTCCGCATTCTTGTCGTTCAATTTTGTGTGTGTTAAAATATTGTAACATAAACACCGAGATAAAGGCTCTTGGCAATTGTTGTAACAGACCCTATTAGATAGATACTAGGTAAATCTTTGATGATGTCCGATCCTGTTACTAAAGCCTGCGACGGAACCATCTAGCACGGAAACCTGAAAATCAATATGTTTCTCACACCTAAACAAATGAAACGGATCCCCAAACTCCGTTTACTTTTCACTAAACTTGATTCCAACTGTGCGAGTAGGTATTTGGGTGTTGACACATCAATTTTACAATACATACAGATAGATAGATGTATTTACTTTGCCTTTAATTTCGACGCTTTTGTTTTCGCCGTATTTTGTGAATTTCCGCTTGCACACTGTTTCAAACAAACATTTGTTACGCTTTATGTCACCAATTCTACTAGTTTTAATATCACCCTAGTACCTATAGAACCGTATAGTACGCAATCCTCATGAATAGGTCATGTATATCATATTAAAGTCGGGCTCGGTGCCCCACCGTAATTTGTTGGCAGACCCTAACCAAAATGCATTAATTTAACTTTGTTCGTGAGTTTGTATTAGACTTACTCCTTACCATAGCGATGTTGTTCCGCTGAAAGTTGAAGGTCACTCTAACAATACTGACACATATGAATTTATGAGGGTAGCTGATTTGAAAACTGTATTTTACGGGCGTGGAGAGATCTTTATAAAATAGTTATCATGAAGCTTGCTATGTAGGTTAGAAAGCTACGCGTCTGGGTCTTAAATCTTTCCTCATAAATTATTTAAACGCTTCGTCACAACCACGTTCCTTTAGGATATAACTCGCACTAAAGACACCTGCATGACTCGTTATCATTCTAGCTAAAACATTATCTAGCGGCGCCACCCCAGGTTTAGGCCTTAAATTATTTTATCTACAAATCAGGAAACAGTAACCCATATTTTTACACAAACGAGCTCGCACTGCCTCCAACGTAATATTGTCATAAATAAGCGCCTTAAATACGTATTTACGTTAAGTTTTAAGACACGTTCACCCTTTAGAAATCGCTGACTTATCGACTGGAGATGGCCTTGGGCTTTAATTATAAACTTGGGTCGTTTAAGTTGACTTTGTTATTTATAAAACATCGTCGCGCGTCGTTGGAGCCACTACCTATACGTGCTTAGGGGCTAACGTGGTTGGCGGCGGCAAATGAAATTACCTGATTGCACGTAATAACCCACAAACATTATGAAACTCCCCTTAACTAAGCTTTATCCGACGTTCCGCGTTGTCGACGAACACACTTGCTGCAAATATATACCTGTAGGTATACTGAAACTTGTTTGTGTTTACCGGCAGAATTATTTGTGCGGCATAATACCGTCACATCATCGATCCTCCCATCTCACTCATTTTGAATTGTTGCTGTTTTCTTGTGGGTGTTAATTTTACATAAAGACGTCATAGTCACCCAGGCGTAATAAATAATTCGGTAATTTATCACAGGGTAGTACGTGGGACCGTAGGTATGTGTACCTATGTTTTTTGTACCTTGTTTTTATTTTAATCCCAATGACCTTCTGTTGTGTTGTGCTTTCTACATCCACCGCTGCGAATATAATAATCCATTACTAATTAGCATATTTTTTATTAGAATTTAATTACTGGCTGAGTAATTCTTCTGGCACTAATAGCTTTTACCAGTAGGACTACGAGATTCTGTTACTATTTATTTATTTATTAAATACTCTATGCACGTAAAGGTACAGATGCGGACTTAGTGCCTTAGGCATTTTTTGTCAGTTAACCTTTGGGTGATGCAGAGAAAAATTGTACCTAGGTGCAATAAAAGAGAGAAAAAAAGACGAACACAAAAAAGATATACAAGAAAGTACAAATGAACAGTCGATATAACACAATTATATAATATAAGTGTTACGGCTAATAGCCGAAGTACGGCTACACCTAGTTTTAGCCGGCTACAACTAGGTGCAGCCGGCCACGTGCGGTTAAACTTAGATGTATCCTACTTATCTTCGGTTAGAACTAGGTGTAGCCTTCATCATAGTGGCTAGAACTAGTTACAGCCGCACACCGGTGGTTAAACTTAGGTGTATCCTATTTACCATCGGCTAGAACTAGGTTTTCAGTGCAGTTAAGTATTATAATTTTGTTTTAGAACCTTATCTTGCGTTTTCCGATTGATTCTATTATATTAAAAAAATAAAATACAGGGATGTTGAAGTGACATTTATAATTATATAAGTACTTAATTAATAAAACTGAAAATATCAAAAATCTTCTCTTCAGAAAAATAACTAAACATCTTAAGCCGGGTATTCATGGCAACATTTGTTGATAAACTGTTTACTACTTGTTTATCACCAAGTTTACTGTAAACGCTGTTTCTGAAACCTGGCCGTCTACACTTGTCAATTGCTACCATGCTTTATAGGTACCCGGTTATTCTCAAAGATAAGGTTTTACTACTTAACTATGAAAAAATCAACGAACACTTTGTACCCTAATCTCATATTTTTATGTTAAAACAAATAAGACAACTTTTTTATAGTATATGCAAGAATGTCTATCACTCATTTGAACAAGATAAACTTGAATAAAACTACGTACTGTAGCGTGCATTTAGCTTTTACCACAGACAGACACCATATTAAATTAAATTGCATTAAGAAGGCAATGTCATTTCAGTACATTACATAATTGTTTACCTAATCGTGTTGTCTTTTTAACCCAAAGGTTGACTGGTAGAGAGAGAATGCCTTGTTGCATTAAGTCCGCCTATGTACCACTGCTGTAAATGAAGTTTAAATGAATAATTAAACACAATTATAAGTCTTGTTTTGGCTGACTTGTCTGGGGTAAAATGTCTAGTCTACGAGGGTAAACCCAAGATGGGAGACTAAAAATAAAACTAAAATGTTTAACTGCACTGAAAATCTAGTTCTAGCCGATGATAAATAGATTACACCTAAGTTTAACAAAATAAACCGGTGTGCGGCTGTAACTAGTTCTAGCCGCTATGATGAAGGCTACACCTAGTTCTAACCGAAGGTAAGTAGGATACATCTAAGTTTAACCTCATTTGGCCGGCTATACCTAGTTGTAGTCGGCTAAAACTAGGTGTAGCCGCACTTCCGCTATTAGCCATAACATAAACAGAAATGAATAAACCAGATGCACAAATTGTCCATGTAATGTGAATTACTGGTAATTCGTTACTCCACTTACCTTATTTAAATGCCATATAATACCTAGACATGTACCTACTATCTACCATTAATTGTGTTGGTTTCAGGTACAAACAACATTGCAGTTTATTACTAGAGTCTAATTATTATTGAACAGCTCGTCCTAATTCGTATCCTGGTTTGAAATTCGCTAGAGAATTACGACGGTAAATTCTGTGAAGCCACAAATGAACGCAAGTTTTAAGTGTAACTAAAGACTAGTTAAGTGGCAGCTACTGTCGAATACCTTAAACTTTATATGGCTTAAGTCCACTTAGTGAATCAAATTAAAAACTGAGTAAAGAGAGAGGAAGGCAACTAAACGCAGTCGTAATCCAATGAAGATAAAAAAAAATTAAAAAAGAGATTCTCGACTGCAAGCAGGGTCTGGTTTAAGATGTGTGCAAACTTGCATCACAGTGGATACCTATAGATGAAAACGATACTCGCACCGAGATCACTTTATATATTTACTAGCACCCACACAGCACACTTCCCCTGCTCTCAATGTTATTACGTATTTACATGAATAAGAATCCTAAAACTTTATGCTTGACGAGAAAATGTTCGTTAATATATACTCTCACATTAACTGGCTCGCTGGCTCAAGCAACCATCTGCATCGGCAAGAATAAATTTCTGAAATATTTTCAGTATTATTTACTAGAAAACATTTTAGTCATCCTAACTCTTAACATCAATCTACTGTTTAATACCAGAGACAAAGACATACCTATCAATAATAGAATACATTAATTTTACATTTGCTTTGTAAGGATTCGTAGTTAGGTACCTATGTAATTGCAGTCGCTCGTACATGCATTACAAAAGGCACGTATCAGTTCAATTGTCTGATCGTCGTTTTTAAGGATATGTGTGGCTTAATGAGCGCTCATGCACGTCACATTGTCTGAACAACGGACGTCAAGAGCAAGCACAATAAAATTTAAATTACAGAAACTCGAATTTGATACTAATCTCATCACTTTCCAACCTCACAAGCCAGCAGTTATAGTAAACAAAGACAACAGTCCAAAAAGCCCATTTACTTGCTTCATTAAAGGGGGAACGTAGACTAACCTCGTTAACTGTGTAAATGAAATAGTTGAACCGGAATCCAAAGGATCACAATGGTTGTTGATTTATAGTGAGCTTTTTTAACCAAAATGTCCATTAAAACCATGTCCACGCCTTTTAAAATGAGTGTCACTTTCGTTCTTCCATTGATAGTGCGACTAAAATAGTTTTGAGAATGACACAAAACTGAAACGGACATTAAGCACTAAAGTTTGGCACTATAAATGTTAATGATTAACACGAAATACTCGTGTGCTGCGTCAAACACACGAGAAAACGCTTTCTGGTCCTGAATTTTAGCGCCAAATTAATTTAAGCGAGAGAAAAATGCGGGGCTACCCAATTTTTAAAAGTATCACACTTTTAAAAATTTGGTGGTTCCGCACAGTTTCATCAAATTTCATCAGACGTAAAAGTAAAATAAAAATGTGTTTTGGAAAGTGCAAGGTCTCATCAGCATAGTCATTAGTAATAAGTTCGTGTCTAATAGAAAAGAATTTGCGTAACTGAAAATTTTAATCCTTTTTTTTAATGGGTTATATGACTTCTGCTCTGGGTGGAGCGAGACGGAGTGACAGACTTTCATTGACTAAACCCACCCTTTCGAATTATTCATAGCTCTGGCAGGCGCAATTTTAATAACATGGAACATTTGTGTAAAAATAGTTACTAAGTCCGGTCCATAACAAAGCCGATGAAATACAGAGAATAGCTATATTAATAGCTAACTAATCTATGTTTGATATTCAAGGAAAATGAAGGTAAAGAAATTCCTAAGACCAAAGCCTGCACTGCACGGCAATTTAGTTATTAAAGCCTTGTCACAAATATATTTTAGAATTTTATAAATTTATGTTACTCCTCTACTACTTAAGAGATAGAGAGCAGATTGGAGAGCAGTGGTGGCCGAGTGGTAACGGCCCTGACTTACGGAGTTGTAGGTCGCGGGATCAAACCCAGCCAGGCGCATTACTTTGTGTAATTTATTTTATCACCACTGCTCTCATAACGGTGAAGGAAAACATCGTGAGAAAACCGGCATGTCCTAAAACCAAAAATTCGATGACATGTAACATCCACCAACCCGCACTGGGTCCGCGTGGTGGATTACGGCCCATTCTCTCTCCTAGAGAGGAGGCCTGAGTCCCAACAGTGGTGGGAACATTATAAGGCTGACTATGCTATGCTTCTACTTAAAAGAGGGATTTTTGAAAGAAAATGGCTGTTTTGTATGAACTCAAAAATTGGTCACTCACTGGTGACACAGTAGAATATTATACTAATAAAAGTTACATGTTAGAAACTTTCTTCGCCGGTGTTAGTCAAATGTGTTTGTCGTATTCCTCTCTGACGTTAACATCGCATGTTCTTCGAAATACTATATTTCTGCACCTCAGCGAGAGAAAGTAGTTTTCCATTTCCGAGAGTTTTCACGTGACTTTTACTTTGAATGATCTTTCTCAATTTTCCGAACATTACCGCATAAAATAACTCGTTAACGTTAAAGGATAACATGTCTTGAACTGGCAGCTCCGACGCAAATAAATATAATTGTTACTTCTTTGTGGTGCTGTCAGTTGAGACTGGTCATCTCTTAGTTGCCAGTTGCTATTTTAATATCTATATTTAGTTTTTATTTTTACTTTATTTACATTATTCTCACATGATAGCGACAAGAAACATGTAACAGAGATATTTGTAATTACATAACATGATTGAAAAGAGTGTCCATGGAGTTTCTTGCACATTCTTTTCCATAGAGATCTACGCTTTGGAATGTGCAATTAGCATCATTTTTTCTGACTGACTTCTTGACATTTCAAAAGTGCCTGTGAATGGTTTATTTGAAATAAAATGCTTTGAATCTTTATCAATTTGCTGTCTTGCGACGTCTATTAGCATCATTTATTATCTGCCAAGGAATTGTTTTAGCTCCAGCTTTTAGAAAAACTAGAGCTAAAACAATTCCTTCCTTCCTTCTTTATTATTTTTAACGATAAGATTTTTTGCATGACTTGGCATTGGATTCGCTTAGGTATAAACATGAAAAGTTTAATGGGGTCCTAAATAAAATGTTTAGAGCACAGCAGAACGTTGACCTTTAAATTAACGGACCACGTCTTTATGCCGTCATAAAGTAGACGAGCAAACACCGAGGAGGCACTGTGACTATCCCTCCCGCCTTTGAGGAGATCATCCGCTATGAGCTGCCAAAGGGCTCACTATACCTACAGGATCTCTTGCTCTTGCCACTTTACTGAAACATTCTTTTACCATTACCTGTTACGTAATTGTTAAGTAGAAGAAAAGAAGATTAACGTTGTAAATATATTATGCTAAGCTTACCTTACATTTCAAAATTTACTATGTAATGTCGTAAGAAAATTCCCTGTGAGGAGCGTGGGCGAACGAATCGCAGACGAAAATCGATATCTCGTGAAACTTAGGACGATACCCTATTCAAAGCTTCGCAGAGTTTATGGCTGTTATAATACCTATTATCTATTTCAAGCCTTTGTGCACGCCTGTCCTATGTCACCCAGATCCTGAACAGTGGTCGACATGATACTATCTTTTACATGATATTGTTCCAATAGGGTTGTAAAATATCTGCTTAAAAATTAATGCAATGCATTCAATAAACCTCGAAATTTTGGTTTTGACAGTTTTGATATTCGACTGTTTCATAATTAACCATTATTTAATTAAGGTTGCGGTAATTATGATAAAGGCGTTCAATTAATCAATTTATAAAATGACAAGAGAACAAATAATGTAGTTTTTAGTGGTTTTCGAAATACCGACTGAAATTTCAAATTAATATTACAATTATAGTAAAGTGTGGTCTAATATAATCTTTTTTTTTAAATCTGTGATCAAGGCAAAGCGTAAGCCTAGCGAGCGGAGTGTTCGGTTTAGTGTTTAAACGTCACTAATTTTACTTGTGTCATTTACAAAGGTGTTTGAAAAGGGTTTTTTTTTACTAAATTAATGTGTAAAAACATTAAACATTTGTGACGCGTACACACAGAACTGAATAATGCTTCGTATCTTTGTGCAGTATTGTATTGTAAAACATTATATAGGGTATCAGTTGATACGTCGCAACGTCGCGGCGCCTCCTCTGGGGGAAATAGGTTGTGGAAATAGGCTATGAGTTAGAAATCTATGACGACTTCGGACTTGTGCACTATTGCGATCTTCGAAGTTCGAGATAAGTTTTGGCTTTCCTAGCTTTGCTCAGATAAAAATTTTTCTTTATAAAACATATTGTTTTTTTTTTGCATTGAAGTCGTTACAATTTTCTTTTGTTTTTACACTTTTTAGTTGTGGTACCACAATTAAAAAGTACCGCTCAGCAAAACTTAAATAGTGAGCAAGTTCTATAGAATTTAATCATTAAAACATTGCATGACAATTCCCTTAAGTCAAGCCACGGCTCGGATACATTGTTTTATTACAGAGTTTTCGTGCCTACCTTTCATCATCAGATTAGCTCGATGGTACCTTACAGCCAGAGTGCATCTCATGACAATTCTAATAATCCCAAACACGGTTAGGTTACATTGTTTTATTACAGAGTTCCGGTGCCTACCTCCGGCTTCATCATCAGATCAGTTCGATATTTCCCTTCCCCTCTTCTTTCAGTCAGTCATCGACTGCACTTATAAACGAAGCAATTTTACTTGTTACGACATTTCTGCTGTGATCTTATGAGGTTGATCTTCCTGATAATGATCTTTCGTAGTTCATTATCAGGTCATAACAATATTTATGGAATCAACTTGGAAGCATAACCTTTCTATCAAAAAAGTCATTTTCAAAATCGGTCCAAAAAAAAAATACCTACAGCCGAACATAAAACTTCCTTCTTTTTGAAGTCGGTTAAATATAGAGCACAAATGCGTAAAATGCTATAGGTAGCTACTGGGTGCTTTTCGTCATATTTATTCGAGTTATTAGGGAACCTGGTACGGCCGACATATTAATTACTCAGGCTCTAAACAAATGAACAAATTCAAGTTTTACAATCAAAACAACACTTGAACAAACAAAACGTCGGTGAACCGATAAATAAAGATTTTTTTTCCAAATCTCACATTTTAGTCACGCGATCGAAGAACTTCGGCTTTACAATTGGTCAAATATTCATGCAATACAAAGCTCATGTTAGCGTGTTCACGGGTGCAACATAATATTTTCATGTGCTTTCCGCGCCATGTAAACATGCAGGCACTCGATCAAGTGTTCGTCGACCACCGACGCGGTGAAAGCCTGACGTTCGATTTATCTACTAAGCACCGGATATATATGACCAACGTGACGGATGCTTCAGTATATCGCCGTGTGAATTTTTAAAATAGGAATGCAAATAGTTTTTATGCGCTTGCACTAATAGTTTTAATCAATTAATCTGTACTTAAACGAATAAAATAGTAACGAAACGTTTTTGCGGTATGTATATTTGAGTTTAACGTCAAAACGACTTGCCAGATTTTGACAAACTGCGGTACATGTAGGCTACTAACTATGCAGCTATAATAAAGTAATATTGTATTCTTTTATGCGCGTGTATACGCAGGTATCATTTATTTGAATGATCATAGATAAACGAGACTTAAAATTCATCAAATCATTCTATATTTTAATCTGTTTAGAACTACGCAAGAAATATTAGAGATATAGAAATTATATCTGATAGTTACTTTTTAGCCCCAAAACTAAAAGAAATAAGCACTAGATACCCATATTAAATTTGTTTTTTTTTTTATAGAATTCGATTAATAATGAGTATTTCAATTTGGCTAGTTACTCCAAAATATTACTATTGTGACGCATCGCGATTAATATACTGTCGTATTGGGTAGAGTCAAAGAAGACCTGCGTGGGTCTGCTATTTTTGTCTGTGGTGTTTAAATTAACCTTCACGTAGGGTAACCGGGGGATTTGTTCGCTCGCATTGCTCGGTCACTTTAGCCCCTGTTATTCCCATCTTACCTAACCTGTTCGTGTAAGGTGCTTTAAAATTCCGTGCTCGCTTTACCCACTCTTGGTATACTTCATGTAAAAACCATCAATTATAAAAAAAAGAGAATCAAATATTAGGTCTTCACCTATGAAATTGCCGTCTTTCATGAATTTTTATTTTTTATTATTTATATATTTTTTTAATCAAAGTAATACCCCATGCAATCAATGCATTTTTACCAACGTAGTCGTAGCTTATTGATGCCCTTTTTGAAAAAGTCTGCTGGACGGGAGGCAACAAATTCTTCAGTGGATGACGGAGAACTTCCAACCCCAGCTCTTGTAACTTGGAGACCGTTTGCTGTGCAATATGAGGTCGGGCGTTGTCATGCAGTATCAGCGGAGCCGAACTATTGACCAAAGCTGGTAAGAGATGTGCGAGCTTCTCCAACATTGTGTCCAGTTCTTCACACAGTACACTTCTGCAGTAATGCTCATCCCGTTTGGTAAGAAGCTGTGATGAATGACATCGGCGTTTGACCACCAAACAGTGACCATCACTTTTTTAGGGGTCAACTTTCGTTTGGGGCATTGTTTAGATGCTGAACCAAGATTTAATCAACTTGCAGAGCGCTTGCTATTGTCGAACAGAATCCATTTTTCGTCGCAAGTAACAATGCGATTCAATTCGTTTGTGTGCCTGTTGAACAGTGCAAGGCTCGACTCGACGCGTGCTTCGCCCTGGCTATCATTCAATTCGTGGGGCACACATTTGTCAAGCTTTTTTACCTTGCCAATTCGACGCGAATGGACCAATATTGTTTTGATGCTAACATCGAACCAATATTGGTCATCGCTGCTGCTAATTCAGCTGTAGATAGAGAATCATCAGTTAACACAATCGCTTTTAATTCGTCATTATCAACTGAAGTTTTCAGTCGACCACGGTTCATTTCTTAGGTCGAAATTTTTAGAACGGAAGCGGGCAATCCAATAACGGGTGGTGAGATCGTAGTAGTGTTCGCTCCATATACGTCGTTGATGTTGCGTGCCGCTTCTGCCGCTTTGCTGCCACGACGGTACTCATACTCCATAATCACTTGAATTTTTAACGTACCCATGATGACGAAAAACGTACAAATGCGACGAAAACAGAACGCTAACCATTAAACAAATGAATGATTTAAAAAAAGAATTCTTTATTTAAAAAAAATAATAATTTGAACTTAGAATTCTTAGCGAAAAAAGAAAAAATGGACTTGTAATAGCCAGTTCGGCAGAACGACAAATCTCATAGGTAAAGACCTATTATTATTTTTGTATACTAAACAATAATTGAGTATGTTTGAACATAATAAGTAAACATTGTTTCATTTGTTTTGTGGGATATTTATTATTTTAGTGGTAATGTATATGTATTTTCTTTTTATTCTTCAATGTGTTATTATGATTTTTTACCACTGTACAACACTTTGGATTTCCTCCGTAACGTTGTACAAGTGCTTATAAATAAATAAATAATTATTACTTTACCTTGAATGCAGTTCATTATCCGTAGACAGAATAATAAATATAAACAGTATACTTAAAAAAAATCATTAAGTTTAAAAAGCGCCCAATAACAATTTTATATCAATTGGATTTTAGAGGATGAAATAATACTTTCCTTTTTTAAATATTGCAGGCAAACCTTGCAATCATCAAATTTGTAATTTTACAACGTAGGTTTTAAACGTATTCAATGTGGCTGTTGTTTCATGTTAATTATTTTTAAAAGACTCTTTTTATTCAGAATTTTTGGCTATGCAATCGTAAATGAGAACGCCTCCACATGTGTTCAGTTGACTCTGACGTTTCCTTTTCAACTGCCTAAAGGTTGACCTCACCTAAAAAGCGCAAAATCAAACTCAAATGCCGAGCTTTTATATAAAGAGGTGACCAGACGGTTGCAAACCAACGTCCCAACCAAGGTGACCTTGCTAATTTTATTCCGTGTAGACAGCAGTTGTAATCCATGACCTTCAACACCCTTGATTGGGAGGCGCATTTTCTCAATCACTGAACGTGTTCGCGCGTGGTTTACATCCATGAAGTCGCAACACAAACCAAACACATAAACCAAGGTGACCTTGGTTGGAACGCTAGTTTGCAACCGTCTGGTCACCCCTTAAGGGTTGACCTGAATCTATGTTTATTCCGTGCATACCTACATTTTCTATTCCATCATTTCCAACTTGACGTTATTAATTTTAACATCAACAACTTTATTAATTCTACATGATCGTACTTTCCAAATAACATTCATCTGGCAGTTTAGAGTTAGTTTCAACGTCAAAATAATCACAAACTATAATAGTCGCTGAAAATTGTTTGCATACGTTTTTGTTTACGCTCCTCGTGTTTCATTTTCGTGGAACAGGAAAACCAGAATTCTCATGCAATACGCGAAATATCCAATTTTGATCTGTTCGATGCATACGATATATTAATTGGAATCGAACACAATTTATGTGGTCTATCTGTTAGGCACATAAATTATTCCAAAATTCCAAATGGTGATTTTTAAATTACATTTTAATTAAAAATAATAATGACTCTTATCTATAAATGAGTCATATACAAAACACGAAATACTTGTGGACTTTTTTTTTTCGGGTGGGAAAATCATCTAATGACATCCCCCGCTCTTGGGCGGAGCGGGAGATAGTGTCAGACTTTTACTGACTAAAAACCCACTCCTGTTCCTTCTTTGCCATTTTTTATTTTTCCAGGGCCCCGGGGATCTCTTTCGCATCACCCATGGCCCCAGTAGGCTTCGACCCTGCTGGGCCCCTACGGTTGCTGACATCTCCTTGAGGCGCGCGTGGAACTCTACGCGCCGTCGACGACTTGGGCTCGGTCCGGACGGTTACCGGACGATCGGACGGCGAGCCACCCATTGCTCACCGTCCGCAAGCCCGCGCCTACGGTGGCCGGAAATCGGGATCGGAATCCCGGCGGCGGTTGGGTCGTGAGGACCGTTGCCTCACGCGATCGGCCGCCTCCTTTGCTAGCATTACTGCTTCGCAGAAGGAGGCAACTGCCTGCCACTCCTCCTCGCTCCGGACCATGGCCTGTACCAAGGCCCGGCGCGAGAGATCGCTGCCACCGATCGCCCCCACGAGGACACGGCGTTGCTCTGCCCAAGCGGGGCACACCTCTACCGTATGCTCCACAGTGTCCTCCGGGCGGTCCACACAATGATACTTGTGGACTTGCGATTCGAAAATATTCGACATATCTATATATATAAAAGGGGAAACTGACTGACTGACATATCAACGCACAGCCGAAACTACTGGGATTAGGAGCGTGAAATTTTGCACAAGATTTCCTTTTATGACGTAGGCGAGCACTAAGAAAGGATTTTCCAAAATTCTCTCGCTAAGGGGATGAAGTGAGGGTTCAAAGTTTGTATGGAGAAACCTGCATTCACGCGAGCGAAGCCGCGGGCAGAAGCTAGTTTTTTATATAAAATATTTCTTTTTCCCTTTATCCCGAAAAATAAAGGAAAAGCGTTTCTTAGGGATGTCTGAATTGATTTGGAAAACCTAAAATGCTAGATAGATTTAGTCATTAAACTAGCTTTTGCCCGCGGCTTCGCTCCCGTCAACTGACTACTATATCCTACTCTACCCAACTCTATCCTACTCTACCTTACTCTACCCTACTCAAAAAAAAAAGTATCCTATGTCCGTCTCCTGGTTCTAAGCTACCTCCCCACCAACTTTCATTCAAATCGGTTCAGCCGTTCTTGAGTTATAAATAGTGTAACTAACACGACTTTCTTTTATAATATATAGATAGCAGAGCGCCCCCTCGAGCCCCAACCTTCCACTACGGACAGGACACATACTGTATAACTGATGGTCCGGTGTTGTACAGTTGGCCTTATGTATAACGGCTATTACTGAATGATTCGGTAGTGTCAAAGTGGAATTGCAGTGTTCGTGTTCAATCGAACCATGCCCTATTTGACAAAGCGCCTGCCTTTGGTGCATCTCGCTTCATGCGACATGGTTCAATTCATTGTCCCTCAACTCAACCCAATATGTCTCTCTAACATAGGACTGCCTGGTTATTGACTTCAATGTTTGTTAAATTTACGTGGAAGTGAGGAGTAATTTAGATTCTAATGTTACCGTGTGAAAAGGTCGTGTAGCTTGTCAATGTTGTGCTAGTTGGTTCTGATGTTTATCAAAAATTCTACTGTGAATTTTAGAGTCCTACGAACTCCACTGGTTTGATACTAAAGTAATGGTACTGATAATATAAGTCGGCACAACAGCTGTAGTTTTCTTAATTTATTATTCATCTTTTAAATATTAAATAACTCGTGGTATCAATAACACTAATGTCATTAAAAGTTAAGAATTGCTTAGGTTACACTAGTCGATATTTATTCCATATTTTCGAGGGGGGTATTACTCCACAGTTTGACATTGTACATTCAAATTATTCAAAATTAAACATGATATCGTTTTATCTTATTATTTAATTTGTCTGTACGCAAACAAAAAAAAAACTAAAAAACGTTCCCAAAGTTATGAACCAACATAACATCGTTTTTCTTGACAATTTTAACACAACTTTGACAGTTAAAAAGTAACAAAAATCGTGTAAAATCTCAAAAACGAAGTCGGTAAGTACCGACAAAGCTCAAATACCGATGAGTTCTATAAAAAATATTTTTAATTGATTTATGCAGTGGTTTTTACATAAAACTCTATCGTAACTTTTTACGCATCGTCTAATATCGTTTTGATCCGTTCAGATCGGTGTTTGTGTGCGTGCAAAATAAGATGTTATGATTATAGACTAGCGTCTAACTGCTTATACTATCGCTGTCGGACACGATGTCAGATGAGTTAGCGCGATTTTGAGCCTCTCCCATCAGTGACTTCAAGCCCTCGACTAGTTCAGCCTTAAAAAATACGCCACTATGCTGTAGAAATGTTTTATTTTTTAAGTAAAAATTTGATACAGGAGTGTAAATACATAAAGAACGTTAATTTTTGTCAACAGTCGCTTGTCCCCTAAAAAAATTACGTATATCGTAGGCCATTTCATGAAGTGGCCGGCCATCATGCGTAATGGTCGACTACATCATAAAATGGGAAATTCTACGACATGGCTACGATTACGATTCATACTATTAATCAAGGTTTTTAAATTTAATAATACTATTTTTACTTTTTTGCTGCGTTTGAAAGTAGACGAATTACGCCACTGATATTTTTTTTGTACTGACAGATAGTTGATAGAAAAGAAGACTATTATGTATTTTAAAAACAGATAATTTTACGTTAAATTTAAAACGCATAAAAAGTGTAGCCACTCTCGCAACTCGGCAGACGCAAGGATTGAAAAGCAATCGGGACTTTACTGCCTACAATTTTTATACCCCTCAATGTTTCTATAATTTCCGTGAGACGACACTGTGGTTTTTATTTCTCTATTGTCTCATCAGATTCCATCTCGGAAGCAGTAATAAAATGAATAAAGAATCCGTAAAGCCTTTATTAATTTATTCTAGGTTTTATGGGGCTACAGTTTTTAATATTTCCATTGAGTCTTCATGAGTATCTACTTCAACGGATACCGTTATCGATTTTATTTAATTTTTTTTTTTCATAAAATACTTTATCTCAGTGTAAGAATTACTCCTGTATATAATAATAATAATAAAGCCATTTATTCTATAACCCTTAAATTTTATACTTCAAATGTTGTTAGTATTTTTTTTTTCTTATAAATTAACTTAAAATCTAGTGTTATTATAATTATGAATCTGCTTCGTCTAGAGTTATGGATCCCATTTTGGGTATAGGCCTCCCCCAACCATTTCCACCTTTTCCTGTCCTTGGCCTGGTCTATCCAGTCTCTCCCCACCGCCTTACTCCTGTATAATGGGTACAAACCTATAAACTCACATATGTACACAAGAAGACACAATGAAACTTATTTGTTCTGGTTATGATTTTAATCTTTTAACAAGGCGGTGTTGGTAGTACGGTCGAGTTTTCTCTTTAGATTAGAAGTAGAGTAGAGTAGAGTAGAGTAGAGATACTCTCATTTGTTAAAATACTTTTATTTACTTATAGTTGCAGCTGATATTTGTTCAGTGAGCTCAAAGCAGCTACATCGCTTTTAATATTTGCCGTGGACAAGCATAATATCGTGTTGTTGGTTATAACTTGATCTGCGAACTCCATGTTCTGCATGTAGACCGGTTGGGTATCAACCTACTGTGCATGTTAACATAAATATATGTAGGTATTTAAGTCGTAGATTTTAGAATAGGTAAGCTTTGACTAGAAATGCAAATACTATACAACGGTGTTTGCTGAAAACCGGCGTTGATTGCTGGATTTGACCAGCGTTACGGTATAGGCATGCTTGGATGCGACGCACATCTTAGATTTATATATTGTTTATGTTAAAATTATATTTTGCTTCTGTTTATAATTATTGTTGATTTTGTTATGGTGTCACTGCCAGTCGGTGTCGGAACGGAAGTGCAATAGACAACCTAGACAACTGTGTTCTGTTTTGTCTATGGTGTAACAGGAGTCACATTATTGCCCGGTCCACACATGGCCCGATAGTGAAACTGGTTATTTGTTTGTTTAGTTAAAGATAAGTGATCTTTTGTAATTTATTATGCGTCTATTCCGGCAGAATAAACATGTTTTCTTTCTTTTCTTTCTATAAGTTAGTATTTTTTTTAGCGAAATGCTTGTCAATAAATTAAAAAAAAATGACTTATGGTGAAACCTACGGGTCCGAGCGTGGCCAAGTTCTCGCTAGATAGCGCTGAATTCAAAATCCACATTAATACCATAAAGTGTTTTTTTTATGTGGGAAAATCATCTAATGACAAATCCCGCTCTTGGGCGGAGCGTGAGATAGTATCAGACTTTTACTGACTAAAAACCCACTCCTGTTCCTTCTTTGCCTGCGTTCCAGGGTCCCGGGTTTCATTTTCACACTACCCGTGGCTCCAGTAGGCTTCACCTTGCTGGGCCCCTACAATTGGCTGACATCTCCCTGAGGCGCGCGTGGAACAGTGCGCGGTCGACGACTTGGGCTCGGTCCGGACGGTTACCGGACGGTCGGACGGCGAGCCACCCATTGCTCGCCGTCCGCAAGCCCGCGCCTACGGTGGCCAGGAATCGGTTTCGGAATCCCGGGGCCGGTTGGGGCGTGAGGACCGTTGCCTCACGCGATCGGCCGCCTCCTATGCTAGCATTACTGCTTCGCAGAAGGAGGCGGCCGCCGGCCACTCCTCGCTCCGGACCATGGCCTGTACCAAGGCCCGGCGCGAGAGATCGCCGCGGCCGATCGCCCCCACGAGGACAATGGTTGTAAATAGGTAGGTATTAGATACCTACTGCTATAAACCAGACAATCCGCAGGCTTTTAGGAAATACTTAAACATTTTCTCAACACGTAAGTACCTACTAGCGGAATCGAAATGTAAAATTAATCGATTCGTCCGCAATTCCACTAGACTTTCGGATCAAAGACAGAGCTACGTAGTTTAAATTCCATAACACGTTTTATCCTGGAAGTTCATCTTGTGTCGTAATTGAATGGCAATTCGAACGAAATTAATGTTCATTTAGTCTTGTCCTTGTTGTGACTTTGTCCGACAGGTAAATGTGTGAGGGCGTTTGACGGAAAATTCTTCAGTCAATTAGTCCTGTTTAGCTTACGAATTATTTTTGTCATTTTGTTTTGAAGTTTATATTTGTTTTTAGGGGTCAGCACCTCAAAAGGAAAAAACGGAACTCTTATAGGGTCACTTTGTTGTCCGTCTGTCTGTCTGTCTGTCAAGACCCTTTATCTCGGGAATGCGTGGAGGTATCGAGTTGAAATTAAAACCATATACTCAAATCTGCGTTCCCTTGAAGCTGTGAAAAAATCAAACTTCTAAGTTAACACAAAAAAAAAAGATACGGCCGTTTATGTCGCAAAAAACGTGTATTTCGACACTGTCAAAGGAATCAAAATTCATAGGGTATTTTATGTTGATATAGAATCCTGAAATTTGGCATGAAGCAAATCTGTAAACTGTATATTTGTAGTTAGATACGTCACAAAAAAAAACTATTTTTTTTGCGATTCGGAAAAATCTTTGTAACTTTATTCGGGAATTGAACTGTTTTCATAGATAAGTTTGTACGGGACCCTCAGTGCGCCAGTCCGACTCGCACTTGCCCGGTTTTTTTTAAATGGAAATTTCTATAAGCTGAGCACTTTATTTTGTATTTAATGGAACTGAGTCGTCACTCTCGGCTCTGTAATGCTCGTTCGGGTAAGATCGGCCGACTCGAGCCGAACTTACACGATTTTTTTTCTCTTTTCTTACTTCGCCTTGATGAAGTTTTCACTTCTGTCGTTTCGTCTGGTCTTAAGCACGGTGTAATCTCGGTATGTTAAAATGGTCACCCATCGACAGCCCGAGTTTGGCAAGTATTGTTTAATTTTGTGGATAGATTTATTCTGTTTATTTATTTAAAAAATACAAGTTTTTTGTATTAGACCAAAAACGAATACCACTGGTATTTTTTTGAAATCATATTTATTTTCAATTCCGAACGAATACCAACAACTTGAATTTGGTACAAGTAAGCTCATTCAAATCTAATCAAAATAAATTGTAAATATGAGTCCAAACAAATGCCAGTGCTATTAGTTTTGTTTATTTCAATAGAATTTATGGTAATTTACCTTTTGTATTTGGAAACAGCATTGTATAATGTAGAAGCACTTTTTTTTTTCAATTTTTGTGAATGTGAAGTACCATGCATGGAACATTTTTATTAAGTTACAACTTATTTGACATTACGAGCATGGCAGTTGAGAGTTTGTCATGCTCACTCAAATGTCTCACTGATGGTGGCACGTGTTATTGGGTCATTCAGTTCCCTTCAAAATGGTTGAGCTGAGTGGGGCTGATGCACGCGTTATGCTCGTGAACGGGTACCGTCAGTTGAGACTGGTCATCTCTTAGCTGCCAGTGACTTAATTCAATTACAGTTTTTTTAATTAGTTTTTTTTTAAATTATTATTACTTATCTACATTGTGCTCACATATTAGAAGCGACAAGAAATATGTAACCAAGATTTATGTAACACAAAATATGATTTGAAAGAGTGTCCATGGAGTTTCTTGCACGTTCTTCTCCATAGAAAAAATATGCTTTGGAACGTGCAATTTAGCTTCACTTTTTTTGACTGACCGACATTTTGACAATTCAAAAGTGCCTCTAATTGGTCTATTTGAAATAAACGTTTCTGATTTCTGAATAAATCTGTGGATCGATCCTTGTGGCTGTAATTATTTTCTAACTAAGCTGAGGACAAATGTATATACTATAATAATATTATAAAACTGAAGAGTTTGTTTGATGAAACGCACTAATCACAGAAACTACTGTAACATTACGCTACGACCAATAGAAGCGGAGTAGTAACCAAAAAGCAGCTGAAACCGCAAAAAGGGGACAGCTTGTAGAAGTGTAAAAAAGAAAGGTTGGCTCGATCTCGAAACAATTTATTGCGATAAAGGCAGGAGATCTATAGGCCTTTGCCTCATTTGACGATAAGCATCGTCTAGAAGTTACCAACTACTCGGGAATGTACTTTTAAGGTACAGTTTTTGGTCGTGAATATGTCTTTACAATTGTTTTCATATAAAAAGAATGATAACAAAATCTAGGGATACAGTTTTGTATTGCAGCTACATAGCTATCATCTACATCGAAAATTTTATTACACCACTATATACATAAACTAGCTTCTGTCAGCGGCTTCACCCGCGTGAAAGGTTTCTTATACAAACTTTAGACCCCCGTTTCATCCCCTTAGAGGCTGAATATCGAAAAATATCAGCTGTTCAGTACATTAGGCAAACATAAATGTACTGAACAGCAGATTTTTTTTTTCGCGATTTCGGGTTTGTTCCCATAGTAAAAGTTTTTGGTTATCATGAGCACAATCACGTGTTTAAGTATCGTTCACTAATTACCAGTCACCAGTATATAGATGATCAAAGAATTCGGTACGCTAAGTGAGGATCGTAATGCGATAGCACGTGGTGGAGGGGAAGCGCCGTCATTTTGAGGTCATTTTGCTGCGTTTCGTGATTTCGATTTTGTATAACTTTTAATTCTAAGAAGCTACGACGTTCGGCTAAGTATCAAACGTCTGCTCTGTCAGTGAAATCCCAATATAGAGATGGTAAACTGTTAGAAAGGACTTCTCAAGAGCAATTGAATAATAAATACCAATTACACACCATAACATAATATGACAGTGAAGCAGTGCCAGGTACGTAAAATAAATGAATGTGTCAATGACACAGCCGTACCCCATTTTTTTATCTTATTTTATTCCTCGCGTTTTACCACTATATCACCTGATTGTAAACGATGATGTGTTGCTTGCATAGAATAAACCTATTCCCATTTCACTGGAATCAGATTAGCTACACAGGTATTAAAAAACTGACCAATTTCGTATAAAAATAACATATTTAACGATACGTTCAGATTTTATATTCCCCGCCGAGGTGCAAAGAAAGGCGAGTGACGTCGGTATCGCGGTGTCATCATTCGATCGGTCACTTAGTCATAGCGGTATGTCGTAGGTCGATGGGTATCACTAGTCTAGTCACTATTATTAAAAAAAAAAGTAAAAAAACTAAAACCCGACTACGACAAAAAAAAACGACGAAACTAAAAGTATGAAACAAGATTTCCAGGATGCTGAAATAAACAAGGTAAAAAGAAAAGCCGCAGTCACACGTTATAGGTAACAACCGAAACACTTTAATAACGTGTGACTACGGCTTTTCTTTTTACCTTGTTTATTTCAGCATCCTGGAAATCTTGTTTCATACTTTTAGTTTCGTCGTTTTTTTTGTCGAAGTCGGGTTTTAGTTTTTTTACTTTTTTTTTATTTAAATTATTTTGGTGTTAAATCACTGTGCTTCTATACCATTTGCAAAAGCTAAATTTAAAATTTCTAATTAATAATGGTAAATTAATTTTTGTCCACCAGAGGGCGCCACATTGAATTTTGATGATATATTTTGATAAGTACCAGTGAAGCCCTTTCAAATGATATCAAACACGGTGTATTTATCTTAACATTTTTTTTAACACATGACTTCTTGTCCGCTAGAGGGCGTCACTTTAAATTTGAACAATATTTTGGAAATGTACAAGTAAAGCCCTTTCAAATGATACCAAACACGGCGTATTTATCTCCATTTTTATTTTTTACACGTTACTTTTTGTCCGCTAGAGGGCGCCATATCAAGTTTTGTGACACGTCACGTAACCTATGTTCAGCGGACAATTAAGACGGTTCTAACGATACCTCATACGTCGAGTTCCGATAAGTAGATTAGGAGCTATGTGGGAACAGATAAACAAACTCACATACATACATAGCCTGTCAAAATCATAACCCTCCGTAGTCGGGTAAAAATAGTTTAATACTCGCCTTATAGTGTAACATTGACAATCGCAATTGACGGTGTCAAGTCCTCGTAAGAACTCGTTGGTCGAGTTAGAAAATAGACCTATTCGACAACGATTTAACTTTTTTTGGTTGGGAATCATGAGATGACTGCTCCCGCTCTGGGTGGAGCGACAGGGAGTGTAAGATTTTTACTGACTAAAACCCACCTTTGTTCCTTTAGTTACACTTTGGTGTACCGTGTACTTCAGGTACCGTGGCGCCCTGGACAACCAGGCCAAGGTAACTCTTTCGAGCAATCCCTTAAGGGCCCCGACTATCTTGCTGACACATAGTCTTATTATTTTCTATTCATTCCATCAGTTTTCCTATTATCGTTGTAGTATTTGATGAATATTTTACTTGCACTTGTCTTGCTGTTTTCTGTAAAATAATTCTTATTTTTAGGGTTCCGTACCTCAAAAGGAAAAAACCGGAACCCTTATAGGATCACTTTGTTGTCTGTCTGTCTATCTGTCAAGACCATCTCGGGAATGCGTGGAGTTATCGAGTTGAAATTAAAACCATATACTCAGGTCTGCGGTCCCTTGAAGCTGCGAAAAAATCAAACTTCTGAGTTTACGAGAAAAAAAAGATACAGCCGTTTATGTCGAAAAAAATAACGTATATTTCGACACTCTCAAGGGAATCGAAATTCATAGGGTACTTCCCGTTGACCTAGAATCCTGAAATTTGGTGTGAAGCAAGGTATCATAACACAAATATAGGAAAAATCTGTAAACTAAATTTGTAATTACGTCACATAAAAATTTATTTTGCTATTCGGAAATATCTTCGTAACTCAATTCGGGAATTGAAACTGTTCTCATAGGTAAGTTTATACGGAACCATCAGAGCACTTGCACTCGCCCTATTTTTTTACTTTAGAAAATGGCTTACAAATATATACCTACCTAATGTTCATTGTTGAATAATATGGCGATGTTACTTTCTTATTGATAACAACTGGTTTAACTTGATCACTTTTCTGCTGCTATCTATTTATTACCGAGCATTTATCCTATTTATTTACTCTAGAAAAATACGGTGGTCACTATGTGTGCGACTTGGTAATCAACGTTTTAATCACCTGTATTGATTATCACAATTTAGTAATCTTCAGATTATCTATTGTAAGACACCAGCCTCCTTCCAGCATAGCATAGGAAATAAAAATAATATAGGTACGTTTTATAATAAGTTTCGTTCTACGTACACACAAAGAACTATTCAATTCGATAATACTTCTTTGTCAAAACTAGTTTGATGATTTTTCAATAAAAGGGTGTGTATAATGTGTCGTAAAAACCTGTCTTCAGTTTTAATTCTTTTTTTTTTTAATGATTTAAGTAAACTAATGCTTGTCTGCGTTTCTAGTGATGCAATCGTTGACGGTGAATCGCGCTAGTTTATTAACAGCCTATTCACTCTGGAAGACACCTAAATTATAATATAATCGGACGGGAAGACCGCTGTAGGTAATAATTGATAATAATAATAATTATACTTAAATCAAATCCATTCTGTTATTTAACCCTGTATGAGTAACAATATTAATATTAGTAGTGTGATTGTGATACACCTAAAAGTACCTTTTCAATTATTCGCGCATAATAATGATACATCATATATACGAATATGTATTGACATTGAAATCTGTCCGAGGTTATTGGCTCCAACCCGTCTTATTATGTAGATATGGCGGCACGTGCGACCCTGCAAAATCAGAAATTGAATGAAATGTGAAATTGTATAGTACATATTTCGTATTTGTATACCCGCCGTCGTATGCTAATCAATAGATAAAATATCTATGTTGTTTGGTGCATTAATTGATCTCTCCCGGCTCGGGGCCGCATTGTGTACCCTTCATGTTAATTCTCGCAGACTAGATTGATCACTGGCTGTTTATGAGTCTCCCCTCCGGTTTTCTACTCACAATTACCTGATCTGGAGCCGCGATTTATTTTTGGTGCGCGACACAATATAATAATAATAATTGGGCAGTTTTATATTTGATTGTATTATCTTATCCCGCTGCTGGGCAAAAGTCTGTTCCTTTTTTCCCGCTGTATTGCCTTCTCCAACCAATCCGTTGTAAACGCTATAAGCAGTTATAATCAATTATGAAGTTATATCTCCCGTTCCTATATTTTTTTTAAATTGTAAAGACTTTACCGCTTTTTCCGCGAAGCCCTCGGAACTACTGAGGGTAGTTTCAACATTTTTAAAACTTTAAAGTTGGACGTAGAGTTTTAGAACTTTAGAAGTGAATGGTAGGTAGTGTACCTAGTCGTCGTAAAGGTTTCGCCAAGATTTTTTGGTGATTGGAGTCGTGTAAGGAGCAGCGTAAATCGATATGCAAAGTAGGTTGGTTAGCAATGTGGTGTGGAGGTCGCAGGCTATGCGTGCCTATGATCGATGGTGTTGCGTGCGCTGAGCGGCGTGAGGTCGCGGGCCCGCGGCTCGGCGGCTCGATCCGCGCTCCGTGCGACCCTCATCCAGCACCGCGGCAGCGGTAGAGCGCCGTGACGTGACTTCTCTTTGTTCCACGCCGCCCGTCGCCGCCACCATTGCCTCCACCGCCTCCGTCGCTTCGTATCGCGACGCCGCGCCTACCTCTCATTGCGCATGCTCAGCGCGGTTCTCCTGCGTCCCCACTACGTCATGATTTAAAATGATATGCGGTGCAAAGTAGCGTACATTCTATCCGTACGTCGTCACAGTTGGGATTGTGGCCGATACGAGCGTTCCAATAGTTATCGCATCGCAGCGCCCGCCGTGCCGTCGTCGTGCTGTAGCCGCTCTGGTCCCATCGTGGTTAGTTGGGAGCTGGGAAGGGAGCGCGCGGCAGACCCGGTATCGATCTGAGAGTTTCGTGTGCCCGCTCGTGCACGACGCGACGTTCTCTCGGGATATTCGCCCAGTGGTCGCCGTCGGCGCCGGCCTTGCTGCACTGTTTACGCGCACTGTATATTTATTTCATCCGCGCGATCATGCTCACCGGAGCTAATTGATAACGCGACACACGCATCCGTGAGCGTATCTCCGAGCCGCAGCGGCCTCCATTGACGTACTTGATCAAACCCCGAACTGAGAAACTTTCGGTAAGTCGACTTTTAAGCGTTCAACGTGCCCGAACTTTATTATTTATTGCATTTTATTTTTTAGCGGTCGGAGCGAATGTTTGTATTTTTTTTAACAATAGACGTTCAGTTCGTTAGGCTTTTTTGCTCTTTTATTCAATTTTATAATTTTGTGGTTCTGTTCCATCGTTCTACGGCATATAATCTGTGTTCAAATATTTCTATTGAGTGTTTTAGCCGGCCATCTGGTTTATATTCTAAAGTTAGATTGTAAAATCGTAAACCACAGGGAATCATCGGTACATAGGTATTTAACAGAGTGAGCAGTTTGTTGAACGCTCTCTCAAATCATGCTGAACAAATTCGATCCGGTTTTTGTACAAATAATCCTATTTGTATTAAGGCATTTGCCATGCTGTATATTTTGAGAAATGTTGCGTAAAAAATACACTCAGAAAATTTTGAAAGGGCTTTATACACGTGAGGTATTTCTTATTCATACTGCGCATGTCTTTCAAGTTTATTTGTCATACATCTGTACAATAGAATTTCTAAAATCGGTAATAGGATGTGGTTTTCTCGGAGCAACTATCTATAGAAAGTATACTTTCAATCTGAATTCAAGCAGAATCTTCTTGAAATCGAACCGTACGTGTTGAATGGCTCACCAGTGAAATGTAATGCCTTCTTATACTGGAGTCCCTTAAGAGTACACGGAACCCCTTTACCCGCAGAGGTTGTTTAGCGACATTGTTACAGCGAGAGGGCGAGAAAAGGAGGAAATACTATGTTTACTTTGGTTAAATGGTACCTAAATCCTGCGAACAAATATTGTTGAAACCTTTACAGCAATCTTGACGTTATACTGGGTTTAACCGTCCCTAGGTCACGTTGTCATGTCATTATTATTGTTGGTACCTACATAGTATAACTATGTTCCTATTCAAAGTTCAAAGTCTGTCCGTGATGTTTCAATTATCACTTTTCCACTCGTACCTTTCAGTACCTATTTGCAAATTACAAATCTTTTACTAATCCTGTAGTCACCATCACAATCTCTTCAACGCTGCGCATGCGTCATTATCGCTATAAAAACGGCGACAAAAACTCTCACTACTGCATATTGACAGTGTTTTCTATACTGAAATGTTCTTAGAAAATTGCGTGGACTACATTTCTATGGAAATTAAGCCGTTGGGATGTGTAATAATATCTTTTAACGAAAGGTGGAGGATCGGGTTCGGAACCCGCACTGTAATGGAATGTTACAGTATTTTTAGATAGCTTTCAATGTAAGGTACAGTAAATAAACTTATTATCATACTTTTATGCATAGTTTTGATTGAATATAGAACTTTGTCGAGTATTCGAAAACGACACTTTTAAGACGTTTTAAACGTTTTTCTGTAGCGATCTACAATACAGAAGGAAGAAAATAGCATTCGTAAATCGACAGCATCATGGTTTATGACCAGTCTATTATTTTCCAATAAAAACAAAGTCTGAGATATCAGCAACTATCAAAAATAAACAATGGCGACAAAATTAAACGGTTATACATAAAGGTTTGACATTAAGTTGAAAAAAAATAGTGGAAATAATCATAATATTTTGACTTTTGGCATTCTTGCATGCAATCTACATACCATCTTACCGTGAACAGTTCAGAACATCCGGCCGTGAACAGTTTCGGAGAAATGACGTCTCCTCGCTTCAGGAGGATAGGTTTCGAGGTCTGGTCCTGAAGTCTGATTGACTTATTGGCGTTTTCGTACAAACACTTCAGCACTTCGATGTACCGATAGTCAATTTGGCACCGTTGGAGAGACTACAGCACAGCCCAAATCTCGATCAAATCAAAGGCTTTCTCGTAGTCCACAAACGCTTGGCAGAGAGGCAGATTATACTCCTCGGTCTTCTGTATAACCTACCGTAGCGTCTTTATGTGGTCTACGGTGCTGAAGCCTTTTCGGAATCCTGCTTGTTTGGGAGGCTGGAAGTCGTCGAACCTGCGCGCGAGACGATTCATGATGACTCTGGAAAACAGCTTGTAGTGTCATGGCTCAGAAGTGAGATACGCCTGTCATTCTTTAGCAGGCTATTGTCGTCCCTCTTAAAAAGAATACCACCACACCTCTGCTGTACTGCACCATGCCTGTGGTGTTTTTCCCTCGAATATGACGGAATCAAACAGCTTCTGAAGGGCCTTAAGGATCGGTTTCCCACACGCCTTAAGGAGTTCGGCCATAATTCCATCATCACCCGGCGCCTTGTTGTTATTGTGTTGCGTCAGAGCCATCCTAATCTCGTACATTCGCAGTGGGTTTGGTAATTGACGTGTACAATCTCTCCCAGAAGCTCTGATTTGGCGGATATGACTCTTCAGTTTCGTGTGCTGGCTCTGCCCAATAGACAGATCTCTTGCAAATACCTTGGAGCTCTTATTTCGCTCAATCGCATTTTTCATCTTTCCGGTATTAAAGCGACGGAGATCGCGTTTCAAGGACTTAGAGATCCGTCGAAAAATTCGGTTTAAATTTTCTTCGATGCCGACCTTTATAGTTTTAGACTAGTTTGATCTAGTTGTCATGAATGGTCCCAGCTAGGCATTCAGTACAATATTTTATTTCTGGTAAACTGGATTAGTTTTAATCTGGCACATATCACGGTCAACTCCATCTGAGAATCTTACAAATTCATAGTATCTAAACAGAAATTGTGAGATCTTCTTGCAGCGACATAATATTGGGTACACATAAGTACATACCAACAAACAAGAAATGGTGTAAATAGATCATTGCATATTTGCTAGTAGGTAACATGTACCATACTCAGTACTGTTGTGCAACTGCTGTTTCCCATGAGCATAAGGAAAACATGTTTCTGCAACAATTGCGCAACTGTCGTATTCTTTATCCTCCTTGAAGTTTCAACTAATTAACTAATATTTTTATCATAAAATTACAAGTTTACTACTAAAACTGATAAAATTACGCCTAATAGTGTATTCATGACCACATGTCAATCTATCCAAGGGGTATCATGTTGCCAAATAAATAGGTTGTGGAGATTGATAGGCAGTCGCTCCATGTAAAACGGGTATTAAACCGCATCCAGTTAGACTGGAAGCCGACCCTAAGCTGGTTTGGAAATGGCTGGAGTGTTCATTGTACGACTAACATTCGTTAATGAGAAGAGTTCCAGCTTTTCTGATTACATCTTCCGCAGCATGACTTTCAGCATTTAGCTTGAAACAGGCTATCGGTTGTTCAAACCGATGTGGAGTGACGAAAATGGATAAAGAGAGAAATGAGTATATGAGAGGAGGTTTGAAAGTGGCACCAGTGACTAAAAAGTTCATAGGAAATAGTTGTCTTGGTACGGTTATGTTAAATGGAGGGATGAAACTCATATTACTATAAGAGCTTAGCCTGCATGTGTATAGATGGAGAGGGAGAGAGAGGTCAAAGAAAAGATGGTTAGATTATGTGATAAGTGATATGAAAGAAAAGAGAGTCAGTGATAGCGTGATAGGGCAGAATGGAAGAAAATAAGACGCTGGTGCGCCGACCCGTAACAAAGGAAATGGGCAGGAAGTTGATGATACGTAGAAGAGTAGGTATGTTTAAAAAGTGGCACTGCTAGTAACTGACAAGTTGTTTGGAAATCGTTGGTCAAGATATGAGCATGGGACGTGAAGGAATGAGTAAAATATGATTCAGATAGCTTTATGAATGGTTATAAGTAAAGGGAAGATTTATAAACAACTGTTGTAACTATTGAGTATTAACTTGACGACCAATAGAGAAGTTTGGAATAAGAAAAGATGTTGCACCGATCAAAAGTAAGTTGAGATAAAAGAGAATGATAAATGTTATTAGTAGATGTGTCTTTGACTTAATGCGCCCTGGCAGTTGGGAGTGTCATGCTCACTCTAACGTCGCGCTGATGGCGGCGCATGAGCTTGATCATTCGGTTCCCTGCAAAATGGTAGCGCTGAAATGTGCTAGTGCATGAGTCATGTTCGTGAACAGAATAGTTTTTTTTTTACAGTGTATGCTTTTCACGTATACATGTTTGTTCATCGTTTTCACATATGTGTATAGCCCGTACGACTTAACTGTGCACCTGTGCAAAATGTTAAAATATTTTTAACGGTTTTTTTCTGCTTAGGTAAGGTTTATAGTAATAATAAATATAATTAATAAAAAAGGCAAATTTTATTATGTTTAATCATAATCACTAAGTGGGGTTGTATAATTTCAACATTAACGATGTAACCATAATTTTGTAATTATTTACTGATTTAAAAGATCCCATGGAGTTTCTTGCACGTTCTTCTCCATAGAGATCAACGCTTTGGAACGTAAAAATAGCTTCGCCTTTTTTGTGACTGACCGACCTTGGCAATTCAAAAGTGGCTGTAAATAGTTTATTCGAAATAAATGCTTTGAGTTTTTTGGTTTGTTAACTTGACACATTGCCTTTCCAAATACCCGCAAATTTATTAAAAAGAGTAATTTTGTCGAATCTATAGTTAGACGTCTAAGTATTCAGAAACCACGCATTACTTAGTAATACAAAGGTTTGCCTACCTGAGGGTATCGAGCTGTTCAGTATATTCGCTGTTCATTAGCACAATTAATAATGCAATGTATTTGTATTACGCTTGACGTAGCCAAGGTACTTGCTAATGCCACGCTGATGTATGTATCAGTAATTAACTTTGTGATAGCCTGACGTTCAGGGCGTTTGTTAAATTTCTTTAATTAAAGGTTATACGGCACTACCGCAAAGTAAAATAAGAAAAACGTTTGACCTTTTAGAAAAATAATAAAGTAACTTCATTTACAAGTTAAATGTTACTTATTCATGTCAACATCAAGTTTTTGTGATATAATATTAGTTTTTGCACTGTTCCTGAGGGTTATTTAGGTAAATACGAAGTCCCTAAGCAGTTTCATGTTTTCAGAAGATAAAGATACAGACCAACTACCATTGAAAAAGGATAAACAAAACCGTTTCCAATTTGGGCTTAAAATGTCGTATGTGAAATTGTTGTAGATTAAGCTTGTACTCACGGCTTCGTCTGCGTAAATGTCGGTTATAGCAGAGCGAAGTAGACAAAAATGAGCCTGTGTCCTTTCTTGGGGTTCAAGCTTACTTCGTACAAAATTTTATCTAAATCGGTTCAGTAGTTTAACCGTGAAAGCGTAAGAGAGAGACCAGAGTTACTTTCCCATTTATTATATTAGTATGGATTCTAGCAGCTTCTATCCGCGACTGTAACAGATAAGGGTCGTGATCTTGAAGAGTTTTCCATCAGAGGGATTCAACTCCAGCACTGGGCTGCAATTGGCTGATGGTGATTCTAAGATCGTTCTTGTTTCATACAAAATCTGTTTTATCTTATCTCTGCTGTGAACAATATAGATAACAACAGTTAGAGAATATCAGAATAATTAGCAGTAGTTTTACAGAAAATCGTGCCAACCTGTTAATATACACGTTTACAGTTTTTAATAAAGAACAGATATTATAAATACATAGTTTAGTTTGCACTTGCTTATTTTGGGACTAATTGTTGATATCATCCTCTAGTGATAAAAATGGAACATTTCCTTTCATAATGGCATAGTAGGTACGTACGTTATTTTTTTAATTTTTTTTTTTTTAAGAAAATGTAACACTAGGTTTTAACCATCCGTTTTTTATCACTCAACGTGTTTCCTAACGGGAAAATTCAATTTAGTCGCCTTTGCTGATGCTATTATATATATAAAAAATAGTTTTTACTTAAATTGTGTAAATCATCTATTATAAGATGATGAAAAAGAAAACAAACATACGAGACTATATTGAGGATTCTCTCCTTTGTTCTCAACCAGAATTGGAATTTTTCTTTATTTCTTTTATGATTCCTCCATCGACACAGGATTCATAAATACCAATAGATATGATGAGCATACCTATTGGTATTTATGAATTGTGTTGTTATTACGATATAGCAAATACACATATCCGTACCACATACTTATAGATAGCAACGTTATCTCAATAGGTAATGTTTTCCGTTCACATTTGCAATGAAGGTTTGCAACTCAATATTGAGTAATATTATGACAGAAATCCAATATCCCACTTGTTGTTGAATCTAGCATAAGATCTCAAAGCCAATAAGGGTTCAGTTCAAGAATGAGTAAGGACGCTATGTCAAAGTAGAAAATTGGAAGCCATTATTGCCACTGAGATCTCTTTGCGCCATTGCAACGAGGCCGTCTCTGATATTTATTTAACCTTGTGCCGTCCCACTGTTAAGCAAGACGCTCCCCCAAATCCGTTTAGATATTCTTTCCTCCTCTCGTTTTCCACCTCGATTTTCTCAACTCGTCGTTTGTTATTAATACAAACTGTTTATTTTTTTATATTATTATATAATAGGGAGAGTTTATTCGCCTATTTTTACTTCAGGAATCCCAAATCTTTCAAAACGTAAAACGGGTCCCGTTTTTACTAAGACTGCTGTCCGTCCGTCTGTCACCAGATCTATATCATGAACCGTGATAGTTAGACAGTTGAATTTTTCCCAGATGATATATTTCTGTTTCTGCTATAACAACAAATACTAAAAAACAGAATAAAATAAATATTTCCCTCAAAGCTCCCATATAACAAATGTGTTTTTTTTTTGCCATTTTTAACTACGGACGCTACGGAACCCTTCGTGCACGACTCGGACCCGCACTTGACCCGTTTCATTTAGCGTAGTACTAGCACACACCGGGTATCCGCTCGTAATTAGTAAATACTATATTTTTATCAATAAAATAAAATCACCGCATTTAACGACCAATGACGCACTTGCAAAACTCGTTGAATATTAATTACAATAATTACAGACGACGTCACGTAATGGTGTACCATGACGTTATATAACTATAACTGCCGTCACCAGTTATCAATACACTGGTAACAATATCTGGCATTGGCATATTATTTACCGAGACGATACAGAAATATGCAAGACATATACAGCTTACTTTGGCAAACATTGTTTCTTTATCCGTTACTTAGAAACAAGTATAAATAACTTATGAACTAGCACGCGTCAGGCGGTCAAAGTCGCGATAACTATGAAGTATGAACTTTGTTGACGTCTTATACTGTACACCTAAACATGCATTAGCATTATCAGCCTTTTTTTTTTTTTTTTTTTTTTTTAATTGACATAAACCAGCGCTTGACTGCGATCCCACCTGATGGTAAGCAGTGATGCAATCATTGATGGTGAGGCGCACTAGTTTATCAAGAGCCTATTCACTCTAGCCTTTTTAATGGTCCCACTGCTGGGACTCAGGCCTCCTCTCTAGGAGAGGGAAAGGGCCGTAATCCACCACGCGGGCCCGGTGCGGGTTGGTGAATGTCACATGTCTTCGAATTTTTGGTTCTAGGACATGCCGGTTTCCTCACGATGTTTTCCTTCACCGTTTTGAGAGCAGTGGTGATGAAATAAATTACACAAAGTAATGTGCCTGGCTGGGTTTGAACCCGCGACCTACAACTCGTAAGTCGGGGCCGTTACCACTCGGCCACCACTGCTCACTCACCTAAACATGGCAATGTATGAAGTAGTCGTACCTAGGTAAAGCTTTGAAATTCTTCGCCAGCACAAGACTATATATTTCCTGTAATAAAAGTGCGCGTGATGAACCAGGGGGCTGCGGCTGAGTTCGTTCGAATGAGTTACCGTTTCATCGGCCCTGCTGGGCCCTCTACTTTTTGCTGACATCTCTTTGAGACGCGTGTGGAACACTACGCGCCGTCGACGGCTGGAGTTCGGTGCTTACCAATCGGCCAGACGGCAAGCTAACCATTGCTCATCATCTACAAGCCTACGGTAGCCGGTAGTCGTCCAGACTCTTCAGTCGCCCTGGAACGCAAAGGTTTTTATCACTAAAAGTCTGACACTCTTTCTCGCTCCGAACAGAGCGGCAGAAGTTATTAGATGATAACGCACCTCAAAAAAAGGTGTTGCACTAGATAATCTCGCCTAGTAACTTACAGAACACTAAAGAAAAACCTGTATAGTGTTTTTTTAAGGTGGTACAATGCACGTGCGTATATGTGTGTACGTTAGTTCGAAGTGTTCCTTGAAATTCCACCGACTTTAATGCTGATGTAAACCCCTCCTACCGTTATTTGGGAACCCGGTGATAGTGCGTTCCGAGGGCCATGAAAACACATGACCTCGGACTAGTGCAGTGCCACCTCAAGTTCCAACTGCCGGATTCTCGCAACAACCGTGGTTGCAACCATCTGTAACGTTTATCGCGATTTGCCTGATTTAAAATAAAGTGACCGGCTGTCACATCTGCATTATAAATTGGATTCTAATATTTTCAACAGAAAATACGTTGCGGCGAGATAAGTTCCGATAAAGACGTCAATAAGCGTTCTGTAAACAGAACCTGCGTTTGTGAACGACAGTAGTCATAGAGCAAATATTTTTTTTTCTCTTATTATTATTCGCAAATTGTCTCCTGGCAATATGTGGAATTTTAGAAACAGGCGCGTTATCGGTGAAATGGAGCTAGTATTTTATTGTAGTCTTGACTACCTTAGCAAAGATTGCCAAGAAGACTGACTCTATACATTTGCTACCAAACACTACAAAAACAGAATGTGTTGCGTTCTTATTGGATTAATTATTAACTGTATTCAACGTAGACATGGTTTAAAGGACTAGCCAAAAGCATTAAATAGAAAAATAATATTTAGGTATATCTATAGGGTGTGACTGGCAATTAGTGTAGGTACGATACTTAAAGACGTGATTGTGCTCATGATAACAAACAATTTTTATTATGGGAGCAAAGCCGAAATCGCGAAAAAAATATCAGCTGTTCAGTACATTAGGCAAACATAAAATGTACTGAACAGCTGATTTTTTTTCGCGATTTCAGGTTTGTTTCCATAGTAAAAGTTGTTGGTTATCATGAGCACAATCACATGTTTAAGTATCGGATACTAATTAGCAGTCACCCTATATAGCGTACGGCCACACAACATCACTGCAAACTTTGATTGGAGGTTTTTATTGCCCAGGACCTTTTTTCTGAACCTACAAGACTGTTTGAAGTTGAATGATATCTAAAAGGAAAAAAAGTCAGACGACCCCATATTCAAATTCATAAACAATAATTATAACAATCAGGCAATTATGTAAGAGCCTTGGAATTCAATGAGTTTTTAAATTTACATTGGAAAACTCATTGCGAAACCTTGTTTTAATAACTTAACAAAAACGTTGCACCTCCATGGTACTGGTAATCTCTATGGAAAATAATATGTTTCTCCTTTTAAAATAAAAACGTGCAATTATTGGTCAAAAGGACGGTAAAGGGAACTAGGATAATCCATCCAATAACTCAGTTTTTTTATGAAACGAACAGCTTTAACTCGATTATTAATCTAATGAAAATGCATTTACTTTACTGCAAAAATAATAGAGTTATAAGTTTTTTTAAGTGTTCACCGGAAAATCGAATAGAGTGCAGCGTGCCCCGCAGCGAACGTAAGAGGAGGTTTTTCTGTTTTTTTTTTGGGGTTCCGTGACTCAAAAAGAGAAAACGGAACCCTTATAGAATCACTTTGTTGTCCGTCTGTCTGTCTGTCTGTCAAGACCATTTATCTCAGGAACGCGTGGACGTATCGAGTTGAAATTAAAACTATATAATAAGGTCTGTACACACACACTTCAAAAGATACGGCCGTTCATGTCGCAAAAAACGTACATTTCGACACTCAAGGGAATTCATATCTACGACTTAAGGTGAGCTGAACCAGTATCTGTCTTGCTGTCAGAGACGCTACGTTTGAGACGTAGTGTTAGGTATGACAGACCAATCAATAAATATCCCTAGCCTTTATCCTAACTACGTTTGGTGTCGGCTTCAGTCACACAGAATGCAGCTGGACACCAGTTTTTAATCCCTGCTTATCTGACCTTTACAACCCGGGTTATGTGTGTGTTTATTACTGGTAATAGGGTAATACGATATCGTTTGACAAGATTGGTGTCAGATCGTGGCTTCATATTATTCGTAACGTTTGTCATAAGTCTACAATGACAGCCGGGATTAACGGTTTTGCGTGCTATCCGAGTAAAGTAGGAGTTTCGGTATGTTAAGATGGTCACCCATCCACATGCCGAATTTCCGAACACATGCGACCTCGACAAGTGTTACTTAACCTTGTTTTTATTATTATTATATGAACTACTTAGTGTTTGACAGCGATGCCACCTGACTGGTAAGCAGTGTTTGACCCTTTCAGGTGACATAGCGACGAGTTTCTACGACTGACGAAATACCTACGATAAAAAAAAAACAGCCAACAGATACACCGAGGAAAACCGTTAAACATTTGTGCGCTACTTTATTGTAAATCGATAGAACCGCCGGCGAAATGAGACTGATACATGCATGGACCAGTTCCCATTTTGTACCAAATCAAATATTCCTAGGTTTATCGCCACTGATTTAGAACACAAATCTATTTCAATTCTGAAGAAATAAGATATCTTTTTTATTATTTAAATTTCTTATTTTATTATAATTATTATGGAAAGAATAAAGCGATACCTTAACCATGCAATGGGAAAAAACAGGATAAAAGATAATAATTTCAAATGTGATGTGTTCATCTTGTGACAATAAGCACACATTCCTTTTTACACGTGTCATTATATAAGAGATCTCGAACAAGGGTGGTCCACCCAACCCATCCGCTTTTATCTCTCATCTGTTGACATTGGCCTTACACAAAATCGTTTTCACTGCCATATCAGGGTCCGACATCTCTATCAGAAAATCTCTACAATCAAGTTTATAGCAGACTGTCACTAGCATTTTGCTGACGAAAAAAAGACAAAACATGTGAAAGTAAACCCGATGAATTTCGAGGATTTGTATTGTAGTGTAGTATATTGCTGTACTCGCGGAACGTTCCTCTAGACGACACTAAAATGTAGTGTCTTTTCAAGTTAAGATCTTTCCTCTGCGCGGCTTACAACTCTAGAAAAATGTTATGGGTTCACACGATATTACACCCTAGGGCCGTAATGACTCCAAAAGCTTCTTTTATTATGAGTGTTATGTTTTCTCTGGTAGAAAACCACAATTTTCAATGAGTCTCGAAAACGCAATGTCTCTGGAGCAGCTTTATATTTGTCATATTTTATTCGTGTAACGTATTCCTTATTTCCGTTGGTTCACTTTGTGTCTATTGTGTTTGTGATAGTCGAAGAAAATGGGGTACGAGGGTAGCCATAAAATGGGTATTTTCTTAACTAGAAAACGAAGGAAGTGTTGGTTAACTGGCACTCGATTTGCCCCACGCTTTGTACTAGATATATAGTATGGCAGTTTAAAAAAGTTTTGCGTGTTATGGCGCCATCTGGGAAATATAGTGTATATAGTATTTTGAGTTTAGTGCAACTGCTCGTTAAACCATTTTGAAAGTAATTGCATCGAAAAATATATGTGTACCATGTATAAAATGTTATAGGCAAACGGATGACCTATTATGTCTACCAAGACAAGACAGATTATTTACCTGAAAAATGTTTACATCGACCTATAAATTCTTAATGAACCTAACGCGATCTAGGTGGTCTCTTGTATATTTTGTGCCCTACATCCAATGTTTTGGTGAACTTGTCTATAGCCAGACCTTAACCATGTAATAGGACAAAACAGGCTTAAGAGAGAATAAGCAGCAGCAAGCTAGTGATAAATAAAAAAAAGTTTTTAAATGTTGTAGAGGTTCAAAGGGCATTCGCACTTAATATTAAAAAATTGGGTCGAGGGTTTTGTAAAACGTTGTATTCACAAAATTTTCAGAGGCTTGTTACAAAGTTATTCTTCTTGTAATAATAGAATACAAATCTGAATGTTAAATCTAAATTCAAAAGTTTTTATTTCACAGAGGCATACATGGGCACTTATAAAACGTCAGAAGCTAGAGCACGGTTCCAAATTGGTCGTTCCCTATGGAGAAGAACCGGCAAGAAACTCCATGGATACTCTTTAAAAAAAATTTTTTGTTCTTACAATATTCCATAGTACAGTATTAGTAGATATTATGTAAGTTATGAGTTTACATGTGGATGGATGGAGGGGGAGACCAAAGAAAAGATGGATGGATTGTGTGAGAAGTGATATGAAAGAAAAGGGAGTTAGTGATAGCGAGTGACAGAACAGAATGGAAGAAAAAAACGGGTTGCGCCGACCCTAAATAAAACGGGACAATGGCAGGAAGATGATGAGAAAATATTATGTAGGGACAGTGTAGACCAGTCAATAAATGAAACGTTAACAAAATAAATTACTAACGAATTTATTGTTGTTGGGGTCAAATAATATAAAAAAAATATTGCAAAAGCAATGTGTTAGAAAAAAAAAGTATATATTATAACAAATGTGGAGAAGTTGTTGAATGCGATTGCTGTATTCACACATTTGTGTCAGTCATTAGCATTATGCTAAACTGTGTTAAGCTAAGCTGTAGGTTTTCCGTCTCAGCCCATCTACCCTTGACTCCGGTAGCGGTCAAAGCATTAGCGTGGCAAGGGGTGCTAAGAATCACCGGATGAGATTCGGCTACCCCTTAAAATAAAAACGACTGGACCTGGCAACATATAACACGCGTACACTGAGGGCTGACGAGAAGATCACCGAACTTGAGGAGGAACTGAGCTGGTTACGATGAAGTATTGTAGGATTATCTGAAGTCCGAAGACAGAGGGAGGACACTATGATTCTCAAATCCGGTAACCTGCTTTATTTTCGGGAGGGTGACCAGCAGTCCCAGGGTGGTGTCGGGTTTTTCTTTCACAAGTTCTTTGTGAACAATTTGTTACTGATAATATGCTCGCATTTGACTACTATTTCACTTGATGGGAAGCGATGGTGATGATTATGTGGTTTTGGTTGATGTTGGAACACGCTTGCCTAGAAATAACGTAATCTACCGAAACATAATGCGTGCAGCAGCAGTTGGTTAAGGTTCACAATCTTTCGATAGTTTACAATTTCTCGAGATAGATTGTAATGTACGGGATTTACAATTTTACGGTAACGTAGGTATCCCTTAGTCGCCTCTTATGACACCCACGGGAAGAGATGGGATAGTGTCATTCTTTAGGTCCGAACACCACACGGAACACTTACTTGCAACATGTAACTGGAAAAATATCTAATATAAACCCCAATTAAAAAAATAAGTTCGCTAGTGACGCAATCAAGATTTATCAAAGGTAACATTTTTATCTTGATATTTTAGGATAAAATATTGCGTAGGTTAAAAAAACTGAAATCGATTTAGTGGTCGATTCGATGTTATAATAAGTACATGTAGTTATAATAAGCTGTGGTTATACCAAACTCTTTCAAGGTACAAATTCTCGATATCTATTTCCTCATTTCTTTTTGTCTTGCAAATTAAATGTCTGTATTATTGATTGAGCATAGTCCGTGCCAAACAAATTCTTGGCCGGTCTGACACATAACTTTCAGTCAATACACACTCGACCACACACAACCGGCTTTGTTACTTACTGTGTGCCATTGTGCACAAATATGATTAGTAGGTACGCTGTGGATTGTTCGAAGGACCGCTGCCCTCGCTATAAAGGGTAAGTGAAGGAACACAGGGTTTTAGCACAAAGTAGATAGGTACAGAAGTCGATCTACATACAAAGCGCGCTCGAGCAACGCACACATAAACACCCCTCACGGACACGATATCTCGGCTCAATTCAGCTCAATGCGAGCTCGAGTGCTATCCGTTTGAGACAAGCGTCTGTGAACTATTTTGTGAAAAAATGGACCAACAAAAAAAAACCTTATTCTAACTTTTCAATTCACTGTTTAAATTCAACATTAAACAGTGAATTGACGTTTTTTAGGCTACCAGTTGTTTCAGAGAGATAAGTAATTATTTGCTTGTATTTTGATGGTTTGTTTTAACGTAACACAGTAGGTACAGGCCCCGAACCGAGAAAGAGAAGATGATTTTGTGGCCATGTAATATTTTTACAATTCAGATTAGGTAGGCATCTATCACCGCGCCCGGTCGCATTCGGACAGTTCGGCGCCACGCGCTGACACTAGCGCGATCGCCGAACGTAGGTATGAAGTACATACATGAGATTGACTTCTGTACCTATCTATTTTGTGGTTTTAGACAGTAAAAGTTTAACATCCAGAGCGGGAGAAGTTTTTTGATGATTTCTTGCGTAAAAAAGGTGTAATAATTTCCCATTCGATGTGAGCTTGAACTCACAGCTAAAAGCCACTCGCTTTTCCACCGCGCCAGCTAGGTCGAGGCTCTCCTAAACCAATTTTATCTTTTATTACATGATTTAAAATTGTGAATAGAAGATTTTAAAATAATGCTAGTCTAATGGTTCTTCTTTTCATTCAGCAAATTGAGTATTAACTTTGGTATATCATTGAGTGAGTCATTCTTCGTCGTATGAAATGGCTATACGTAACACGGAACGTAAATGTCAATCGACACAGAAAGATGTTCCTTGACGCCCCATGGTTTTTGTTTTCTTTTATTTTTTTATCTGACTTAGCAAAAATATTAACCCAATTAAACATTTTCAAGTTTAGAAAGTATTTAGTTTTTGATACAAGATACAGTTAAGTATTTTGTTTTCTATTAGAATGCGGATGTAACACATTCTAATGCTTGTGCAGTATCTGGCAGCATCTGTATAGAGTCGACCTTCTCGGCAAGTTTCGTTGAAGTAGCCAATACTACAATATAAATATCGGCTCCATTTTACCGAGATCGCGCCTGTTTCGATGAGTCCACATATCCAGTCGTGCAGACACTTGAGATACAAAACTACATCAATTTTACATCACAATATCTACTAGGAATCGATTTGCGAATTGAAACAGCTACTGAACTACATTCGAAAAAAATCCGTTTAAAACTCTCATATTTATTATTTTAGCTTAGTAAGAATACATGCCTTAATATTGCGGTGTCGGTTACTTAATTGAGGTCCTTTGTGGTTGTATAGCTGCCAACGAGATTAAAAGAGACGTAACCTCTAAAATTGTTGGCACGTATCACTATTTGGACGTCAATCAGGTGATAAAGTTTGATTGCAAGGAAATTCCAGTTTTACGACGCAATGGTTTTCTGTTATAAAAATATACCGTAAATAGGTTTTATATACATATACTGGGTTATCTTCTATACTAAAATTTGGACAATGACATCTTCACAAATCGAAAACAATTACATTTAAATGCCCAGTTTGCAGAGAGCAGTAGTGGCCGAGTGGTAACAGCCCCGACTTACGAGTTGTAGGTCGCGGGTTCAAACCCAGCCAGGCGCATTATTTTGTGTAATTTATTTCATCACCACTGCTCTCAAAATGGTGAAGGAAAACATCGTGAAGAAACCGGCATGTCCTAGAACCAAAAATTCGAAGACATGTGACATTCACCAACCCGCACCGGGCCCGCGTGGTGGATTACGGCCCATTCCCTCTCCTAGAGAGGAGGCCTGAGTCCCAACAGTGGGAACATTTAAAGGCTGATTATGCTATGCTTATGCTCAGTTTGCTGGTATATAAAGAGCAGGTAGGAATGTAGAAAGCAAATCCGGAATATGTTTGCTAGTACTAGAAATTCAGTTTTCAATAAACCATTCATGAACTTTGCTTCAAACACTTGATTTGGTCGTACCATTCGGCCATGCACCGGTGAAGTCCTATTGAAATGCTTCGCCTTACTTCGATATAACCTTTGCGTCGTCGCTCAATACTGAAGTTATATTATATTCCTGTTTCGCTTCGGATTTTAGATTTTATTTCTACAAAAATCAAATCTTATTACAACTAACAACCGTCCTCGTAAATGCAATTTGTTCTGACTGACTTCTTAACATTTCAAAAAAGCCTGTAAATGGTTTGTTTGAAATAAAATATTTTGTATCTTTGCCGGTTATTGCGGAAATGAAGTCGAAGTCGTAACCAGATAAAAAGTAGACTAGTCCTTTCTTGCTTTTTACCGCAACCGTAACAGACAGACAGAGTTACTTTGACATTTATAATATTAGTATGGATTTAGATAATGTGTAAGTACATGTATACTGGTGCGTGCTCATGGGTGGCTTTGGGTGTGCATGGAGTTGCAAATATGTGACAATAATGGCTGCGTTAGTTTTTCAGTTTATTTTTAAATATTTGATAGATAACTTTTAAATCAATTGATAAACTTTTAGGTACTTAAGTCTTGATGCTCGCTTAATCGATAATTCGTCGGTTTTGCCTGTCCGAGACACGCAAGCCCAACCTATAGGCGAACATCGATCGCTCCACATTTTTGGCGACTTATCTCTTCTCGTACCTATTCGGGGAACGAAAATTTCATCTCTTTATACTGCCGCCCCTCGGCCTCATTTCGTTTAAACTGCTCGTGAATTCTCTAAATTCTATCAATGAATCACACGTGACTCCACTGAAAATACTGAATTGAATTTAACATTTTATCACACAGTATTGTAATTCAGTTGAAAACTAGTAAAAACAGTACAAAGGCACCGGCTGCTTCCGCCGCCTCCGGTCTCCGTGGGCAACAGCTGCCACCACTGACGGCTTCGAATTAATTCCGCAAAAAAAGTTAATTTTAAAATTTTCTGATATAGCTAATATTTATATAAAAAATGCACCTGCACGTAAAAAATCATGACAGTACTACAGACCGTAGGTATATCTTGAAAACAAAATTCATCAAATTTAAACGAGTTTTACCTGAATTTGTTTCATAAATTCAATGGCGTTTAAGCGATAAAATACTCTCAAAGCGTGGGAATCCAAGGAGTGTTGCGGTTAATAGCTTAACCGAACCATGGCCCTTGGCGTTGATGGCACACTGATGGAATTATAACACGCGTCGGGCGCTGCGGGTAAAAAGACCACAATAATGTCGATTAACGATTATTGCTCCCATACTTTTGTGCGAGAATTTACGAAACTGTGCAATAGGCAAGCGTGCTCCATCGTCGACCACAGCTTTGCTTTCCATCAAGTGAGATAGTGATAAAGCGCAAACCTATCGATGTATATCAATAATAAAAAATTAAAGATTTTTATTACAATTTGGGATGCAAGCCTTGACTTTAGTCCAGGGACCACTTAAATTGTGTTTATCTTTTAATTACAATTTGGGGTGCAAGTCTTGAGCTTAGTACAGGGACCACTTAAATTGTGTTTATCTTTTTCTCCAATAAATCTTTAAAAGCAATAAACATATCTACATACAGCAATTGTAAATAAAAACTTCTACTAATCTGTAGTTATTTTAAAACTCACGTTCCTGCGTCTAGTTACAGCTAAGTAGCGCATTAGTTAGTACAGTGTCAGGCTGTAGTCTTATTAGTGCGAACTGATGGAAAACGTACGCCACAGTTGAGCAAATGAGGTTTTACTCGCTCCTATTAGGAACGTACAATATAGCTAACATGTTATTACCACAATCATGTAATGTTACCACAACAGACTATTTACCGAGCGGCGAAAATAATTGTCTTCAATAGTTTGCCGAATTATTGTTAGCGAAGCAATTTCTGTATTGTTTGCCGTGAACTACACGAACAAAATGTCATTTAGATATCGATTACCTTTTACCAGTGGCTTCACCCACGTGAAAGTTGGCTTCTCCATAACTTTGAACCCCCGTTTCATTCCCTTAGGAGGTGACTTTTGGGAAATCCTCTCTTAGTGCTTGCCGACGTCATAAAAGGAATCTAGGTGCAAAATTTCACGCTCCTAGGTTTCGGCTCTGCGTTGATGTTTCAGTCAGTATATTTTTCCTTATTTATATATAGATTTGGGCGTCTGCATTGTCTACTTTTAGATTCGGAAGCGATCTAAAGTAACCAATCAAAACCTCTTTTGTGAATACTTGAATGTTTCCGGAATTTCCGTATTAAATTCAAAAAATAGATTCGTACTATCAAGCTTTTAACGAAGCGCATGTTATTAAAAGAGTTATGAGTATACATGTGATGATGGGTGGAGAGGGAGAGGGAGGCCAAAGAAAAGATGAAGGAAAACACAGAAGGAAAAGGAAGTTAGTGATGGCATGACGGGTGACAGGATAAAATGGAAGAAAAAAAACGTGTTGCGCCGACCCCAAATAAGACGGGACAAGGGTAGGAAGAAGATGAAACTTTTATTCAAAGCTCCTTTTTACCTTTATGCTTTTATGATAGTCAAACGTTTGACTCTTCATTTTGTGAGTAAAAAAGGCATACAAAACTGTCAGAGGAGCGGATAAAAATCTCAATACTTGAAAGCTCTGTTGTTCGAAGCCCGCGGAGTCTCTTGTGCACTTGCTAATTGGCGGGCCGGCAGACAAAGCTCCCCTTTGGAAATCAATCAAGTTTGGAATAAATGAAAACGGACTACTCTAATACTACTTGTGTTTGATTCGTAGGCGGATATTAGCAATTCATAACTTACCCTTCGCGTGTACGAACAACGGCGTTGGTTCTTTCTGAAAGTAGGCTTTGAATATTTCGGTATCTAAGTAGTAGATACTTTTCAAGGTTATGCGTAATTACTTACTTCTTTGAGTCGTGTCGTGATTGATCGTACGTTTAAAGCATTCGTATGATACAAGGCTTAGGACTTTGGTCTGGGTTACACGAGGATAATATTTCAAATTAGGGTTGTGCAAGAATCACCTTGGTTTAGTGTTTATAAAACCAGCCACATTTTTGGAAGTGTAGTGTTTATAAAGCAAGCCAACATATTAGTTGCTACCCTAACTTCATAAACCGCCCCTGTAGAACAGTCATCGGTAAATATTTATTATAACTTCCGCAGAACTTAATTTGACTACATAAACTGCAACATTTATTTCACTTCATAAAAGCAATTTTCATTTACTAGGAATTACGCCTTAGACATTGTCAGTTTTCGTCTTAGCGTTATCAACGGAAAATAATAATAATAAAACAATATTTATAATTTTGTAGCTCTTTGTTTGGTGTTAAAAGGCATATTTATTAAGAAATTGTTGATAGGCGACGCTGTAGGCTAAGAAGGCGTAGATAGCGTGCTGAGTTGGAGTCCTACATAAAGAATTGGCTATGTAGCTAAGGATTGAGAAAAGTGAAAGGAGGAGAGGTCTTTGCCCTCCAGTGGGACACAACTAGTGATGCAACGGAAGTGTCTTAAGAAGCGGAAGCGTAAACGGAAACAGATGTCAAAAGTAAATCTTTGCGGATGCGGAAACGGAAGCGGAAGTGTTAATACTATAAAGAAAAAGCACAATTTTATTTTTTTAAAACAACAGAAGGATTACGTCGTAATCACGTCACGAGGCGCGGTGATGCGCAGAATGAACAAAAAATATAATAATAAAGATACTCGTTCCAACACGTTAGTGTATTTGTGTGGACACATTTTTAACGTATATTATATTAACCCACACAAAGATGAGGAGGAGCGTCTCACAATAGGATTACAACACCATAAATGGCCAAGCACAACCTGTTACTTATCATCATTTATGATTCGCTTATATTTGCTGCTTAATATTTTTATAGCCCTTTTGTTTCGGCTAGACTGTGTTTAGTTTTAGTGATACATGCATTATTATTATCATCGTATTACTTACTATTTTAAAATTCTGAAACAAAAATAATTTTCTTCCTAAGACTGGAAGGTGCATCAAAACGATGAAACGCGAACAGACACGTACAACAAAGCATGGAGCTTAAATACCAATTCAATTGTAAAACTAATAATATATTGTGCACTAGATACGACTGTTACTAAAAAATTAATCTTCTTCGGGACACATTTATTGTGCGTACGGCTAAGAAGTGGAGTCCCCTGCCAGAGTCTGTTGCCTAATAGTTACAACTTAGGAGTCTTTAAGTCAAGAGTGAATAGATTACTTCTAGACAAGCGTGCTCCATCGTCGATCACATCATCGCTGACTATCAGGTGAGTTAGCGGTCAAGCGCGAACCTATCAAGAATAAAAAAAAAAAAGTGAGATTGTGGTGTGGTCAAGCGCAAATTTATTGTTACGAACGTAAGTAATTAAATGCCGGTTTACTAGCAGAGAATTTATTCACCACCAATTAATCTACAATAATCCAAATCACAATGAACACGTTCCGTTAAGTATCGCTCAGGTCTTTAAGTAAGATCACTTCACACACTTCATATACTTATTGCACTCGTTTCGTAGTCGAAAACAAACTAACTCACTTCCGGTCGGGAGCTCGTATTTATATGCGAAGCCAGGAACATTCTAGATACCGACGTTTCGAGGCCATTCCAGAAAATTGTCGTCGAATCGCGGGGTTTAAATTATTTTTATTACAAACATGTACCTCCCTACTTTCACGCGAATTTCGACTCTATTATTAATAGCGGAAGATACCAAAATAATAATAGTGGTAGGTACTTTATGTTGGACTTTTCTAGAACTTGCCAGGCCTGGGTACGTACTTCCATTCTAGAAGTTTCGTTACAGCAATGCGTTTTAATTATTTGACGCTACTCTTAATTTCATCGAGGATATCGCGTGTTCAAGTTTCACGGCGTAACATTATTAATAATATCAAAAAAATACGTCATTGTCCAAGAACAAAAAAGCCGCTTTATATTTCGTTAAAACCTATTTTGTTGTAGATTTTTTTTAACTTAATGCTATCTCAATAACTTTGTATCCGCTTTGTTTCTCTAAAACTTTTCTTCAAAATTGTTACACTTACCTATTGTTAAATAATCGGAAAGCAAGTCTTAAGCTGCACTTAAAATATTTGCATAACTTCCTGATTCTGTAGAATTATATTGTGTTTTATAACGAACTCACTTAGATTCATCTTGCACTAGCAACTGAAAGTAGTAAGACCAGCTTTGTGCGCTTGTACTTGTCATTATATCTGAATATTTATTATCTAGAAAGTTGTTTCGAATTCATTTGTTTCCATATGAATGCTGAGCTTGTAAGAAACAATAACTTTATAAGAGCTGCGCTGGCGCCTCGCCCACTTACTCAAGCGTAACGATTGAGAATGTATGTCTGGCTGGCTAATACTTTAGCATTGTTTTAGTGAGTCTTCAAACAACCACTTAGTATAACGATCGCTGTGGATTTGTGTTAACACGGATCACGTAGTATCGAGCACGTATGTCATCAATCCTCTTGTATTTGTACTACATTCCCTACACTACTACACATTTGCGTACATAGTATTTACACCGACGATACGCCCTGCCTCGCTAATCACAGTGATCATTACGCCATTGTACGCTGATTTCATTATTCAATTAATATAGTTTGATATAGATTTAGCTGGTAGTTTCAAACTCTTGCACGTAGCTGGTTCAAACTTTGGGACTTAACTGTCGGAGCTAAGTTAGCGTAACGTGTTAAAATCATAATACTAAAAGTAATATACATATATCTATTACATTTATTGTAGTGTTGCTAGAAAAATAATATATTTGTTAGATATCTGTTAAAATATTAGGTCTTTAACTATGGCATTGCCGTTTTTTTAAACAGGTTGTTTTGAAGTATTATATCTTTGGCTTGACTTGGAATTATAAGCTCAAATAAACTTTATATTAAAGGTGCGTTATTTCTTTTTCGAAATTAGTTATTTATTGGATTCTTTGTGTTTTGTATTTTCTTTGATGTTGTTGTTTGTCAAAACAATTTCCCACTAATGGTCCCAGCACTCCCAGCATATTCACACATATGTTTCGGAATTCATAACAATAGCTCCTTATGCGACGTCTCCTTGAACATTCGTCGTGTGTATAGTATTAGAAATACAAGGAATTTAATAGTAGGTGTAGGGTAGTAAGGCGCTTATGATCTAACATGTCTACTAAAATGTATGAAATGAGAATTAAACTCAGAATTTCATATTCATTCTAGGTACCTACATTGAGCAGTGATGGCCGAGTAGTAACGGCTCCGACTTATGAGTTGTAGATCGCGGGTTCAAACCCAGCCAGGCGCATTACTTTGTGTAATTTATTTCATCACCACCGCTCTCAAAACGGTGAAGGAAAACATCGTGAGGAAACCGGCATGTCCTAGAACCAAAAATTCAAAGATATGCGACATTAACCAACCCGCACTGGGCACGCGTGGTGGATGGAGTCCCAGCAGTGAGAACATTGAAAGGTTGATTATGCTATGCTATATTAGGACATTTATACTCCATCAGAACTCAAATTAAATATTTTACACAGAAAGCGGGTCGTCTCGGTAAATTTTTAAACCTTTATAAGAAATATTAAAATTGCGGTCGCTTCGTCGAGTTCTTGAATAAATCTTTCAGTAAGATTTAGCTTATATTTCCTAGTCGGAGACTTCTATTGAATTCTATAGAAATGAAATAAAACGTATTAATTTAGAGAGTGCAACCGTCAGGAAAGCGCAGCGTTGGAAGGCCTCCCACAAGGTGGACTGATGACCTGGTAAGGGTCGCGGGATTCCGATGGATGCGAGACGCACAGGATCGGTCGTTATGGTGGGTCGTGGGGCTCTTTAGATCAGGATCGTGGTCCCAACTTTCACCTAGAAAAATATATTTTTTAGTATTATTTTAGGACCATAAGGAAAAAGGCGTTAAAGTCATCATCATCATCATTTCAGCCAAAAGAAATCCATTGTTGGACACAGGCCTTTCCTAAGCGTCGCCACAACGGCCGGTCCTGTGCGTCTCGCATCCACCGGATTTCCGCAACCCTTACCAGGTCATCGATCCACCTTGTGGGAAGCCTTCCAACGCTGCGTCTTCCGGTACGTGGTCGCGACTCCAGGATCTTTAGTCCCCATCGAGCATCTGTTCTGCGTCCAATGTGACCTGCCCATTGCCACTTGAGAGCAGTGGTGGCCGAGTGGTAACGGCCCCGAGTTACGAGTTGTAGGTCGCGGTTTCAAACCCAGCCAGGCGCATTACTTTGTGTAATTTATTTCATCACCACTGCTCTCAAAAAGGTAAAGCAAAACATCGTGAGGAAACTGGCATGTTCCGCGTGGTGGATTACGGCCCATTCCCTCTCCTAGAGAGGAGGCCTGTGTCCCAACAGTGGGAACATTATAAGGCCGACTATGCTAAGCTATGCATTGCCACTTAAGTTTGGCGATTCTTCGAGTTACGTCGGTAACCTTGGTTTTCCTGCGGATATCTTCATTTCTGATTGATTGATTGATTTGATTGATTTCTGAAACACCGAGCCTCCGTTTCCATTGCCCTTTGGGTGACTTTAAGTCTTCTTTTGAGGCCCATTGTAAGCGACCACGTTTTGGAGCCATATGTCATCACTGGCAACTCGCACTGGTAATAGACTTTGGTCTTTTAGACACTGTGGGCACACATTAAAGTATATTTGCCAAAAAATAACTGTATTTATTTTATTTGTGTGTCTCTCCGCAGGGTAAAATATAAGTGTCCATTTTTATTGGTGGAAGTTGGGACCGCGATTCCAGTCCAAAGGACCCCACGACCCGTTATGTTGTCACTTGGGGGAAGTCTATGGCCAACAGTGGACGTCTTGCGGCTTAAATGATGATGACGACGATGAGTGCAATCGTCCGTGGTCATCTTTACTGGATTTACACTTCCTCTCATGCATTTTATTGGTTTATTAGCGACCCGCCCCAGCTACAGGAGTTAGAAACCTTTGATACTCTCGTCTTTTCTTTATAATAATATATGTTTATACACCTAATCCTTCCTCATGAATCACTCTATCTGTAGGTGAAAACCGCATGAAAATTCGTTTAGTAGTTTTTAAGTTTATCGCTTACATATAGACAGACAGGTGCGGTAAGGGAATTTGTTTATATGTGAGGACTTTGTTTTCATTTTGATGTAAATAAGTGTTTCCTATTCAAAAATACGCTTTCCCCCCACTAAAATGGAAAACTTGACACAGACTTTTTTTCGTTTTAGAACCTAATCTACTCAATCCAATAGGTCCTCATGACGCTTTAGTAACTGCAAATTTAGCTTCTCGGGCTCCCCTACTAATACATTGTTTGTCTTGTAACTCTAGTAAGACATTAATATACTTAGTCCTATTGTCATTATCCGCGTTTTCATGGAAAAATAATGATATCACATTATTTTTCCATGAAAACGTTTAAAAAAAGTATTACAAAAATGCTGTGCCTCAAGGACAGTCCTCTTAGCTGTCTCATCATCGACAAACAATCATATATTTATCATGAATTACATGATTAAACAATCTAGATAAAACAAACCTAGATAATGTTAATTGCAATTAGATTAAGAATAAACAGAAACCGTCCTTTCTCCCGGGACATAATTTTTGCGTATTGTCGGAGCAATTAGGTTATCTACCATCGATAATTGTGTGCAATATGTATTACTGTAGGTAGTAGTATTAATTGTATATTGTAATTTCAAACCGGATAGCTACACGCCGGAAACCACCACACCCCTGCTTGAGACAATTGAACTGGAATCGAACTAATATTAAACCAGGAATTAATCGGGATCAGTATCCCTATTGTGAATAGGGCGGCTATTGTTGGAATGTTATTCCTAAACCAGTGGTTTCCAACCTGTGGTCCGCAAGAGCACTGACCCTCTGACTGACTTTCTAAATTGCAAAGTAAAATTAATCCGAACTGATTTTAAGTATTTCATTTTAAAAGAATATGTGTGCTAATAAGTAAGTAGGTTATTAAGTTATGACATAAATATTTTTCTTTTTATAGAAGCTTTAGTAAAGTACGGCCGAAATATCTTGACCGCTCCGAACTTAGATCAATCGGTTAACATTTGACTAATATATCGCTGAGCATTATCCAGCGATAAAGATAAAAATAAAAACAATTAAACGACTTGAGAAACTCCTCTTTTTTTCTAAATCGGCTAGTTTCAGAAAGTACCTAACTGTGATATAGACTAATTTGTAAATAATAAAAACACGTATTTTAATGGTTTTATTAATTTTGTAATTGAACTCACTAATACCGGTATTGATAACCGGTTTTAAAAGCCCTACCTGCTACCAACAAAGATACCAATGTGGTCTCCGGTCAAAAAAGATTAAGAACCACTGTCCTAAATTAATATATCTGACGTGTCTTTGATCATCAATCGGTAAACGTACACATTCAGCTGCAATCAGAGAAACTCCCCAGACAGATTTATGCATGCCACTTAAAAGAATGTGATCCGCGCTGGCTACATGATGTTGGCTTGCATAGTTCGTAATACGTAGCTCTTAACGTTTATATTGGACTGTTTAACATGGAAATAGACTCGGGCTTCTGGCCCACCTGAAATTATAATGAATGGCAAATATTTATTACTTTGCTATATTGGTCTAGGGTTCAGCAGCTGTGACTTTTACATTTAGGCTTGCGATCGAATCTGCACCGATGAAAATTATCACTGTTTTAAAATAGATAGCTACGGACTTTATACCACTATAATTTGCTAGAGGATTATCTGCGAACGAGAGATGAATGTGCAAAACATCTGCTATGAAACTTTAGGCCTTCAATAAGAGCGTTTTCTGAACGGGTTTGGTTTATTCTCATTATTTGACATAACTATCCTTATTTTAAAGGAAAGTCAATTATTATATTATTTGAAGTGCAGTCACGAACATATATATTATACATTGTCATATTTTCTGTCTATCTTAACTTCTACCATTCAAGAAATATGTGTACGACTCATCATCTCATCATCATCTTCCTGCCCTTGTCCCATGTTATTTGAGGTCGGCGCAACACGTTTTTTTCTTCCATTCTGCCCTGTCATTCGTTATGCTATCACTAACTTCCTTTTCTTTCATATCACTCTTCACACAATCCATCCATCTTTCGACTATTGATCTATTTATTTTTTTTCGACTATTGATTCTAAATTACGTATTTGATGGTTAGGTTATTAAGAACCATTTGTCGTAGGTACACTTATTTCTTGAATACCAGAAGTTAAGATACATATTATATTGAAAATGTGACAATGTAATAGGGGTTAAAGTATGAAATTTCCGTTTTTAAAACGGGTCGCTTTGAAGAGATATATCTTTGGATTGACTTGGAATTATAAGTTCCAATAAATTTTATATTAAAGGTACATTATTCTTTTATATTTTCTGTAATATTGCAGTATTTGTAATTATACATAACAACCCGTTTTAAAAAACAGCAATTTCATACTTTAACCCCTAATATTTACCTATATTTTATTACTCGTGACTGTAGGTATGCCCTAATTATCAGGGTGATGTAATATATTTCCCAGTAACCCGTAGCCTTTACTCGTAACAGTGCCGTACAGTGCCTGTACTTATATATTTCTATCGCCTTGACTACAGAAACTTAGCGGATTACTTGTCGTCATCCATCACTCAGTTTCTAGTTATCGCAATTGAAAGGGTCGGTGATAGAAGCATTGTTACTTTGTCGTCTAAAAACTTGCTAAAACTACGACGCTATTTTGCTGTAGGTATTGTATACTAAAAATGTCGTAGTGGTTATGGCACCCTCCTCATGCATGAGGTTGCGGGTTCGAAACCGGGCAAGTACTACCAATATTTAATTCATATGTACTATTCTATCCTCCCATCCCTCCCCTTTACCCCTCCCCTCTCCTCCTTCTCTTCTTCTCCTCTTTTCCATCTTCGTCCTATTCTGAATCCTACCCTTTATTGTGACCTCTCTCTATCATTCAATGGTTTGCTGGAAGAAAACTCAACATTGAGTTAAGCTCGCCTATGTACATGAACTTTGTTATCTACTTATTTTATAAGTTGTTAGTGTACAATAAAGAATTATAAGCTTATCTAGGGCATTATTGACGTCCCGGCCTCTGATAGCACGTAAACCCGTTAGTTCCGATTGTCATCCATAGATCTTTGACAGTCGTTACAGGTAGTCAGAGGCCAGAAAGTCTAACCATCAGTCTATTCAAGTATTGTGTTGCTCAGTAACTAGGTTGTGGAAGTTTGATATGCATTCGCTCCATGTAAAACACAGGTATTCAGCCGCACCTGGTTAGACTGGTAGTCGTCACCCTGCTAGTTGAAAAAAGGCTAGAAAGATGATGATAGCACTAGAAATATTTTTAATTTATATAGGCGAATAAAGCTTCAGTAAATAATATAGACTCTTATCTCTAAATACGAATCTCTCCGACGTTAGTACAGTGCCCAAATAACAACATAAAAATCACTCCCCTCACGTAAAATTAATGATCCTCTTATGTCTATATCATATCTCTAACCATAATACTAGGTATATATATATATACACTGGATAGGACCCAATATCAAACGGTCTGCCGGTCGAACATTTTGTTTTGTTTGGACTCGAAAAACACGGAGGGCGTGACCCGCTTTTAGGTACAAATTGACTAGTGAGCCTAATGAATACTTGACACTTTAGTGTCAAGTGCCGCTAAAATAATTTTGGAACCATTACAGAAAAAGTGAAGAAGAAAAATTAAGTTAATCAAATATACAATAAGCGGATGTGAAGTGTAAATCTAGTAATTTAAGCATCATCAGCCTTATAATGTTACCACTGCTGGGACTCGAGGAGGGAATGGGCCGTAAATCCGCTACATGGCCCAATGCGGTTTGGTGGATGTCACATGCCTTTAAATTTTTGGTTCAAAAACATGTCAGCTTACTCACGATGTTTCCCTTCACCGTTTTGACACCTACACGACGCGACGATATATTTTTCTTAACACAATTTTATAGCTTACGAAAATCTTAATTAATATAAATTATCAATAATAGCGATTGAAGTCATAGTGTGTAATTAAAATATGGGTTATTAGGCACTGACGCAGACAGCCCCCACTAAATTGCATTCTATTTGACGGTCTTGCCTGTACGCTCACGTTACCATTAGCCCAAAATATTGTAATACTTGTTTGATGTGGCACTTAGCGTCGAATATTAACGTCTTTCCCACATATAGGTATTATAACTATTTCATCTTAGATTATGTCCGATAGTAAAAATCGGTGTGGTTAATATACTTACCTAAACTTATCCGGATCTCAAGTCTTGTCTACTAGATATTTAATACTTGATGAAATAGCTAATAATTTTTTATTGTGTTTCTGTTGAACTATTGAAACAAACAAAATTTCATTTGCGATATTGATTAACCTTCCCTTTTTGCTTCAGTAGGTATTATTCAGATACAAAATAATTGTTGATTTTATTTATTTTGGACTAGAACAAGGGTAAAGTTTGTAGACAGGTACTGGGTAGTTAGGTACAGGGTTTTGTTTATTGTTACCAACAAGTACTGATTTCACCACACCCACACCAACTTTCGAGTTCAATTAGACTTGCAAAACACAAACAGTTCACCGATTCACGTAAATGTGCTTAATGTGAAGCAGACTATTTATTAATTACTAGCTATGTCCTGCAGTTTCACCCGCGGCTCTGGTTACTAATCCACTCTCATGGGTCATAGCGTGATGTTATATAGCCTACTACATTCCTATAGGCTCACCCCCCGATATATGGGCTATCCAACCCATTTAAGTTTTTTTCAATTCGGACCAGTATTTCCTACGATGCGCGTTCAAACATACTCTTCAGTTTTATAATATTAGTAGGTAACTATTTAAATAGATAACTATTTAAATTAGACTATTCATTCATAGATAGTTAATCAAAAAATACCATTCCATATAAAATAGGACTATAGGATTATTTATGCATATTGTGAGAAAATATTTGCGACAGGTTATAGTAATAATAGGGGTGAATGTATGAATAAGTATGAAAATGCCGTTTTTTATATATAACCATGAAAGCTAATAAAAAAAAGTTTTTTCATATTAAGAGTTCCAACGTAGAAACTATGCATTTCAAAGGGCAAACAATATCAATGACGTATACCTATGACTTTCTTCTAACAAAAGAACTCTGTGTTCTTGGTTTAATAGCTTTCGTTTTGGAAATTTTGTCTTGTAGCCGCTGTGAGAATAAAAGTTATTCGTGAGATAAAATTTCCCACGGGAAAGTGATTGAAACAAAAATAGACATCCCTTTCATTAACAACTGTTAAAACTTAAAAGTCTTAAAACTTTAAGTCCGTATATATCATCAATATTGCATACCGCTTGAGATACGTTGTTTCCACGGTAGAACACATATTACAAAATAATGCGAGTTTTCTTAGATTTCAAACAAAAATGGTTATAAATACAGCGATATTATAGAAAATACAAACCACAAAGAAACCAATAAATACTTTACTTTAATATAAAGTTTATTTGAACTTATAATTCCAAGTCAATCCAAAGATATAACGCTTCAAAGCAACCCGTTTTAAAAAACGGCAATTTCATAGATAAGACCTAATATTCATTTCTCTTTACTAAATTAACTTAATGGAAAGGTTTAAACCAATAAGTTCCCATGTTTGTAGTTTATTCAGTATTAAATTTGAGTTCTATTAGACTCTGTTATTGCAACTTTGGCAGAAAGCTTATCAAGAACCTTCATTTAATTGTTCAACCTAAATGCTAGTAGATTAAATTTCTCGAACGTAGAAAGTAATTAATAAAATATCCAGTGTGTACAATACCAAATAAATAAATAAAAAATAAACGAAGCACTGCTGCTTGTGATGCTTGTCTGAACAAACAAAGCTTGATTTATTTTTGTATTCCATGGTACTCATATCATCGGTACAGCGGATACCGGAACCAATTTTACGTAGCCAGTCTGTTTGTATTCTGACGGTTAGCACATAAAGGTAGATAGACAAAGCGCGCTCGACCAACGCACACTAGACACCGCTCACGGACAGGATATTATCTCAAATCGTTTGAAACCAATGCTAAAACGAGTGCCATCTGCTTGAGACACGCATCTGAACTGTTTTGTCCAATAAAGGAGTAACAAGAAACAAGTTAATATAACTTTGTTGAAAATCAACATATACAAATAGTGAATGATCGTTTTTTAAGCTACCAGAGAGGTAAGTAGGCATTTGCTTGTATGTCGATGGTAAGCGAAGCCCCGGCTGGGCGGCCCCCGGCCCCGCATTTAGAAACCAAAAATGGCTTTATGTTCATGTAGTATTTTTACAATTTATATTAGGTATTTATTGTAGTATAGTCTGTGTAAGCCTTGTGTTGAATAATCTAATAATAAAGAGTTAAGATAGGAACTGGAGTTGCAGCCATTACCGCAACCGCGCCGCCGCACCCGCGCGCGTGCGGGAGGCCGGGTGCGGCGGAGCCTATTTTGTGGCTGTAGAGTGTGTTAGATCGAGCTCGGATTGGGATCGAGTGACTCCACAGATTACTAATTACCTAGGTGCCGAAGTCTGATCGAATGCAGTCTACAATCTGGCTGAAGGCAGGCTGCTACTGAGCAACTTGCGCTAATGTAGTGTAGGTCTCCATATTCTCCACACATTTTCGGATTCTGTCCAGTACAATCGAAGTATTGTAGCCAAAAACACGAAATCGAATAAACAAATTCCCAAATTGACCTGACAAATCCTATGAGTAATCCGATAGAAATTAGTCATGATTGTCGATTGTTAGATGCGATTTAGTTTTATGAAACGTCTTGGAAAATACGGGATAACCGCTTAGATCACCATTTGTCTATATCGGCTTTATGATTTGGTGGTTCGTAAACCTTATCATTAAGAACTCACATCAAAAAATTCAGAAACGCGGAGATAATATTTAAAATTGAGCATTAAATGCTAAATTTTAGAAACGTTTTACTTTCGAGTAAAAATTTTTCAAATTAATGTCCGCAATATTATTGCAGACTGGCACTTGGAAGTGTTTCAGCAGTCGAGATTGCCTAATGAGGTGAGTAGGCATTATCGAATTTGAAGCCTTTCAAATGTTGAGCACAGTCTGTTATCGGCATTAATGAACAGGGTATTAGTAATATTTCTTTGGGATTGTTACAATATAGTGGTAGTAATCCTATTTAGACAACTAACTACGTGCCGTTTGAAGTCCGTATTTAACACGACAATACGGAGTGTGTTGTCACAGTTAGCGGTTGTTTACGCCTATAAAATATCTCAGGTTCCATTCCAACGAACGACGGATGTATGCGCCAGTTTTGTAGAAAGCTTTAGATAGGGAACGCAACGCCAACGGTGGCGCAGCTTTATAACAGTGATTGGAGTTCTTTTGTTTGCCTACAGCTATCGCCGGCTCCGATTCACACTACATTTCAAGCACTTAAGACTTTTAGTACTTGATTCTATGCACAAAGATTCTATACGATTTTTTAACCGACTTCAAAAAGGAGAAGGTTCTATGTTCGGCTGAATGTATTTTTTTTTAATGTTTGTTCACCGATTTCTCGGTCAATTGTGGAAAGATTTTGATTTTTTTTTTTTATTGAATGGTTATACTTCCCGAGTTGGTCCCATAGAAATATTGTTATGATCTGATCATGAACCTCGAAGATATGTAACAGAACTCCTCATAGGATCACAGCAGAACCGTCGTAAGAAGTAAAATTGCTTTGTTTATACGTGTAGTCGATGACTGACTGAAAGAAGAGGGGAAATATATCGAACAGATCTGATGATGAAGCCTGAAATTAGGCACCGGAACTCTGTAATGTAACCGTGTTTGGGATTATTAGAATTGTCATGAGATGCACTCTGGCTATAAAGTATTTAAGTTTGACTGAGGGGTACTTTTTAGTAGTGGTACCATAACTAAAAAGTGTAAAATAAAAACTTTTTACTAAAAAAAAAGAAATACAACCGACTTCAAAGCAAAAAAAAACACTGAAAAGTGCAAAATAACTTTAATGTCGGAAGTCGGTGTTAAATAACGAAGAGACAATACTATTATAGAAACACCGACTTCCGAAATTAAAGTTATTTTGCACTTTTCAGTGTTTTTTTTTTACTTTGAAGTCGGTTGTATTTTTTTTTAGTAAAAAGTTATTTTTTATATGATTTTTGTGACGAAATTAAATAAAAGCTGTAAACCAATGTTAGTTGTGGAATAGTGTATCTAAAGTAGGTATTTTGTGGTTTTTAAACGTACCAATCAACTCGTTGCAATCAACAAACTATTGGACGGAGTAAACTTTCTAACGATTTATTCCCTCATCGAATTTGTACTAGACTACGATCTACCTGTATCCATATCTATATATATGTTAATACTTAATGAAATCAAAACTACCGCTACGTTAAGAGAAACAAAATAATGATTAACGAAAAATAGATTACTACTATAGGTACTGTAGTTATACGAAATCTTTAACGGTAGGTACTTTGTTACTTATAAACATTATCTAAATGTTCTGAAAAAGATTCGTTAACCTGCTTGCATTGAATAATATTCTTGATAAGTTTACTTCAGTTTCGATTTTAATTAAATATTTTGCTCCTCAAATTTGCGAGTGTACAACGCGACGTGGTTTTATGAATCGTACTTCGACTAATTAATCACCGTTTTAAGATCTGATTTGAAAGGATCGTAAAAGAAAATACGAAAATAGAGCTTCATCATTCGATTAAAAAAAAAAACAAGTTTAATTTCAGGTTAAGTAATGACTAAAGTTAGCAATAAAACGAACTTTTTGAAAACGGAAAGTTTTGAACGAGAGACAAGTCATATTTGCTAATTAAATAAGCTACACAGAACGTCAAAGGAGCAAAGTAACATAAGTGCAAATGCTACAAGTAAAGGGGTACTAGCTCGAGTTTTTAATTAATATTAGAGTTTAGTAGCTTTGAGAGTGGCACATGTAATTATTGAGAATGCAATCTCGCTATCGTAGCCGCTCGCTATCGTACGATTCGTAGGCACGCTTTTAATATATGTAACGCTCAATATTTAGCCAGTAATTAGTAACACTAATTACATACCGTCCCAGCATAATTAAATGAAGGTTCACAATGTTGCATTGGATTGCATATGCTACAGTGGTTTTTGTAACTTAGAGGCGGGCTTGCAGGCCTGGGAGTGGGAGAGGGCGCGGGAGCGGTCCGCGGTAGAGTAGCTAAAGCGATGCGCACGCAGCCCCCTGGCCCAGCTAGGCGCCTCCTCTCCACTGGGACGCTACAAGTGTCTAACAGACCAACATTGCAGCCAAGAGCCAAGCACATTCCGCGTTTCGCTGCTATTACACGTGTCGCTTGTAGTGCGCCGCTTCTGCCGCTGCCGCTCCCGATACTTCTAAACTATCGTGTAAATCGTCCATTGGCGGCACCTAACTTCATCATAAGTTTGCACCGCGACACATTTGTTTATTTGTGAATTCAGCGCCGGAGCTCTAGTATGTACTCAATAGTTATTAATTGTGCAATAGTTGTTCATTTTTTTTTCATAGCTTTTTTTTTGTTTGTATTTTGATTTTTTTTTTTGTTTGTATATAATATTTTATTTCACAGAATTTATTATATCGTTTCTGTTTGTTTGAATCCTTTTGAATTTCCCAATATTTTATTGTTTCTGGTAATTTTGCTTCACTATAGTTAAAATGTTTTCGATTTTTTACTCGTACCTACTTATTTTGATTCACCGGGGATAGCTGCGCCTACAGGTGATTAAAAACCCGCATCATTGTTTGAACTGCAGATTTTTTCATTGAACAATGTCCCGCTGGAACTTTGAATTAAAACAGTTTAAAGTTTTAAACAACGATTTAATACTTTTTTGTCTTCAAACTATGTGTTATTCCGATTAGCTTTATTGTTTTATGACACCAGAAAATTTATACATTAAAGGAAATCTCAAAAATGTAGGTATTTCAATTAGAAGTTTAGATAGAACCTTGTGGTATTTTTGTTCTTTGTGGAGGAATTAAATTAATAAAATAATTGGTTACTGTCTCTTCAGCGCGTTGAAAAATTATAAATTTATTTAAAATATTACCTTTACAAACTTATTGCTTGTTATACAAAGTCAAAGAGTACGTAAACAAACGATTTTATCCTTATGAAAGGTTTTAACGCAGACAAGAGAAAATAAATTTTAACATTTTCAGCAATATTTTTGCGCCCTTGGGAAATCTAAGCAAAACTATTCGAATGGCTAAAGTTTATGTTGAATAGGCTAAAGGAAATAAATTTTTAGATTGAGTTAGGTAGGTATTGAAAGAACAAAGCGTTTCGGATATTCATATCGATATATAAGAATCGGCCAGGCATCGGCATTTTTGCGGCAATGTGATAAAGGATTATTTTTTTTGCGGCTAGACGATGAAGGATTTTTTGCGGCAAGACGATGAAGGATTTTTTTGCCGCAAGATGATGAAGGATTTTTTAAGAGGCTTTTTGATAGCTAGCCTCTTGTTTAGCTCGATTTGCTAAATATAACAGGTCTTTACCTATGTAATTGCTATTTTTTAAAACGGGTTGCTTTGAAGTGTTATAGCCTTTGGATTGACTTGGAATTGTAAGTTCAAATAAACTTTAATTAAAGGTAACTGTTATTCTTTTTTCGAAATTAGGTATTTATTGGTTTCTTTGTGTTTTGTTCTTTATTTTACACTTTTTAGTTATGGTACCACCACTAAAAAGTACCCTTCAGCCAAACTTAAATACCTTAAAGCCAGAGTGCATCTCATGACAATTCTAATAATCTCAAACACGGTTAGGTTACATAAATTTATTACAGAGTTCCGGTACCTACCTTTCCGATCTTCAATCATCATATCGGTTCGATATATCCCCTCCCCCTTTTCTTTCAGTCAGTCATCGACTACACGATAAACAAAATTTTACTTGTTACGACAGTTCTGCTGTGATCCTATGAGGTGTTCCGTTCCATATCTTGGAAGTTCATGATCAGATCATAACAATATTTCTATGGGACCAACTTAGAAGCATCAAAATCGGTCCACAATTTACCGAGAAATCGGTGAACATAAATAAAAAAAAAAAAAACAACCGAACATAGAACCTCTTTCGTTTTGAAGTGGATTAAAAATGGTAATACACAAAGAAACCAATAAATACCATATCACGAAAAAAGAATAATGTATCTTTAATATAAAGTTTATTTGAACTTATAATTCCAAATCCATCCAAAGACATAACAGTTCAAAGTAACCTGTTTTATTCAGTAAATGACACTCAAAAATGGAGGGGAATAATCGAATTATAATCAGATAGACGTTGCCTTTTGAAATATGGCATCAATTATAATTGCAAATCAATCAATATTATTTTTTTAAGTCACTAGCGACCCGCACCAGCTTTGCACGGGCTTCAGGAACCATGAAATTTTCAGCTATTCTCTACTATAATCCGCACATTCACTTAAACCTCATAAATCACTATGTCGATTAGTGAAAACTGCATGATAATCCGTTTAGTAGTTTATGAGTTTCGCGGTGAGGGACTTTGTTTTATAATATGTAAGGACTAGCTGGCTCGGGAAACGTTGTTCTGCCATATAAATTATAAAAAAAAGGGTTAGGAAGAGGATTACAAACACTGACACGAGATTTTTATATATTAGAAGGATCACTTGTTTCCGGTTAGCAAATAAATCTTTGGTAATGTAGACACCCTCATAATAATCATACCGAAGTTTACTGCATGCCCTGTTACTTAAAATTAATTCGTAACAAAGTGCATTTCTTAATTAATAAACAGAAAGTCTATCTATCATGGCAGCTAGTGTCTACCGCTTACAGTTTCATCAAAAAGTTGGGTGTCAGTGTAAAACAGATTAACACTACATTTAACTTAGGAAGTGAGGGCTTGCCACCCTCACTCGCGTGCTACCTGCTTACTATCGTTGATTAACTATCACATTCTGTGAATCTCAATTTGAAGGACTGCCTTTATGTTTAAGCTTTGAAGGTATCCAAGCGAAGCGTTGAAGTTTACCCTTTGATTAGATTTGTGCTCATATTTGTGATGAGCTTTCACTTCTCAGACTGTAATTAAAAGTCAAAAGCTGAAAACTGTTTGTTTAATCGTTGAACGGTTTTTTCAGTTATTTATTCGCGTAAAAATCACCACAATCGGCAAGCAGTGAAACATTCGTTTCGTCAATACTGTATTTATTTTACAGCATAAATGCTTCGTTAGATTTGATACGCTTTTGGTAAGTCGTACCAGCGGGAAAAAAACGGCCTTTGAGTGTTTCAAAGCGCGGCGGTTTAAAGCAAACTGAAAAATGCTGCAAATATTTGGTTGTACAGTTAACAACATGGCTCGGATCTGTCTCTCCTTCCGCCCTATTAAATCATGATCAAAATGCATTATTATTTATTTATTTATGTACACACAAACACTTAAAATCGAAAAGAACAAATACAGATAAAAGAGTACAAAGGTCCTGCTTATTTCTAACGAAATTTCTTCCAGCAGACCTGCGACAGGAGAGTTGGATGAGAGATGTAGACGCAGTGTGTATAAATAATATATTATACATTATATTTATTCTGTCGTTTTCCGTTATCTGATATTTTTTTAATGAGCTGAGAAATTATCGAATACCGTTGAGGTATCTCAAGTCTGCTTAGAGCGGGCGAAGTTATTTGATGATTGGACTAACTAAATCCCACTTTTGTTCCTTCAGTTGCCCTTTGCTTTCCACGGTAACTGTCAGCAGGTTCAATGTCTGCCTTTGATTCCTATGATCGTGTCATCGCCGTCGGCTATCGATACATCAAACAATTTACATTTAGATTGGGTTACGTTAGAATTAGCTCATTGATCTACTCTAATGGATATACCTTAAACACTGTCCAAATATAATTGCTCAAAAACTAGCTAATATTCTAATAACTTCGCAAACTTGGAACCAGTGCAGGGTAGCATCAATTATGAAAACGTTGAATGTCAGTGCTCATTACTGCCGGCTCTTTCATCTATGTTTTTACACTCGGTCTTTGTAAGTCTCCGAGTCACACTTTGACTTATGTTCAGTGAGTGCGGAAAATGCTGACTGTTGCTACGATGACCATAACTTTCAGCGTCAATTAAGCAAACCGACTGGACACTAGTTTTCATAGAGATATAAAATTGCCTTTTTTATATACCGTCGTGTTAGTTTCACACGCGGCACTCCATTATGCCGCCGTGAAAAGCCCTCCACATTTCCGCGCCGCAGTACGTCTGACAACTATTGTATCGATGTTAGCTTTGACTACTCTACCGGTAGTCCCTCCTTTTTCTTTTGTTTCACCATTAACCGAATGTCACCTCCTTCGCTTCCTGGGACTGTGTACTATTTCTTACAGAAATCATGTTTAAAGTTTTTAAAACAGAATACGGAACACTATTGGACTAGGAATTGCTGGTAGAAACCCACCATTAAAATCGACAAACGTCTTTCAACGACGAACAAAAACGATGTTGGATCGGGCTGAAGTTGTGTTAGTTTAAAAGCGAGCTGTAGGTTCACCAAGGCTTTACACGACAAATAGATGTAGCTACTAATAAGGTCGGAAAGCACCGTATCTAGCTAATTTGATAACTTCTTTTGCCGTGTATACTCTCGTTAGCCACAGAATGTTCACATGCTTGTAAATTAATTATTTTGCGACGCGTGGCTTGCTTTGCCTGATTATATTTTAAATCCGAGTTTCGGTGCACTGTTCTGTGCAATAGGGAGCGACACTTACAAACCTACATATCTACGAATTTTTTTTTTTAAATCTCCAGTATTAAATAAACTGAAATTACGGAAGAATTATGCCAATTTTTTATTAAACTGATAGGTACTTCTAAGAAACTTTTGATAGTTTTTGAGAATCTTTTAATTTCTTTTGCTTTTACTGAGTTAGTTCTTTCCAATTTGGAGCTCATGAGAACAAGGTTTTAGTTGCAGAAAATATTCTAACATCCAAAAAGTTCTAGCTTGTAGCTTCGACGGGCAGCGGTGGCGCCAGGTGGCGTTGTTACGTCGAGTTTTGTATTATTTCAGTATTTCTGAAATTCATCATACCCCAACTTCCACTTCTGCTTTTGTACCGAAACTAAATATTTCGTGTCCAATTTTTAAGCTCTTTACACACCACTACTTTATTAATTAGAACAAATACTTAAAGGGTTTATTAGAAAACGTCTTGTTATTATTAAGTAAAGTCTTAATAAAGAATATACATTAACAACAAAGTTATCAGCGTTTGTTTATATCCAAAAATGCCACTCAATTTATGGAAATATTGTACGGGCTAGGAATAACATGGATAAGCCATTTTCCGGAAAGTAATTCCGGTACTTCCGGATTCAATTAATTATTGTTAATGTTGGTAGTGATATTATTACTACTCAATGCAAAATTTAAAGGAAGGTATCAAAACTAAATTAATTTATTATTTATATGTTGAACAATAAAAACAATCGAATTCCGATTGAAGCTTAAATAATTTATTTTTTTAGCCTTTTTATGGCCACAACTTTTTATAAATTGTTGCACTTAAATTTCAATATAACCGGTTAGTGCACCACCCATGATCCTTTGTTCTGATTGGTCGTTGGGTTATGTCAAATCGTGCCTGTGTACCGTTAAAAAAAATTATGAAGAATATAATATTGCTCATTTTAATACAATTCCTACCTAATTTCCGGTTTTTTTTTTAATAATTAACCAATTCCGGAGGAGTGTCCATATTAATATATCTATACGTTTCGGATCAATGACCCCAATTCAATCTACCTACTCCAATCATTGCTAATGAGTGTTAAAGTACATTTTCTTCATTTCCATCTCGACTTCTTTAAAAAAATTAGGAGATGTAAGAGCAAAGTGTACGATTTCAGGGAAAATGGAGTGTCTCAATGATGACAGACTACTATTAGACGCTTCAGAGAGACCTCCCACATGCCACCTACAAGCGAAAATGTTCCGAAAGAAGTCACACTGTGAAAAAAAATGCGTTTAGTACTTACTAATAAATGTATTTTAGAAAATAAGTTTTGTTACGCAATTACAAATGAAAAAAAAATGTTTTCTTTTATGTTTTATTTTAAGATGATAAATTGTTTAAAATAGATACTTACCTATATTGTCAGAAAACCTGACGTTCTTTAACAAAATAAAAATACATTCAGTCGAACATAGAACCTCCTCCTTTTTGAAGACGGTTAATGAAGTCATTTTCGGATTCACCACACCCAAAAATATAAGAATCACGCATAAAAACCAAACATGCAGACTTGTCTTTTTTAACCGACTTCAAAAAGGAGGTTCTATGTTCGGCTAATTTTGTTTTTTTTGCAGAATTCATTCGAATTATCAAAATGGAAAAACAACTGCGCGTAGTATTTTCTAGTAGCAATTGTTATGAATGATTGATTCAATTCGTTTTTCTGTTATCTTAAGTTACAACATATTTTTTCTACACTGTTTTTTTTTCTACACTTTTCTTTCTTTCAATTTTACCAATTATGACAAATTTTCGTGGACAATTTTGGGATTTCGTTTTTTTTATTACTTTTGACTACACAAATATGATCAGTAACGGGTACGGATAGAGCCCCATTTTTTTTACTAAGTAATTAAAAAAAATAGTGGTATATAATGTTATTTTTTCTCACACAAAGCTCCTCGCATGAAAGTATTTCATAGGATTAAGTATACTGTGCAATCTGAGCGGTAGATACTGAAAGGATAGAGCTTGAGTGAGCTCCACAACAACCAAAGGACGAACAGAATAACAATAAGTCTGTGTCCCTGTCGGCGAGCGCGACTTGAATGTGTTATATAATTTGGGCAGCATTGTGACTGAAGGCCAAAACAGCCAAGAGGATTCGTTGCGAAGTGCACTTTCTCTTTACACCTGTGACTTTACACGAAACCACCTTTATTGGGCGCTGCTGCGAACCAAACGCATCTTAAACTCGCTCTAACGAGATAGAATAGATATTCTCCAGCATGAGCAGCGCAGACCTGCACACACAAAGGGGACTCTTTCGCTCTGTGACCTACTACAGCGATAGTATCTTTGCTCTCCCAAGACACTCCATCACGTTAAATATAAAAGTGCGGTTAGTCTCCGCAGGACGGCCTCATCCGCGGCTTTCTTCAACTTCGTCTAGCGATTCCAAGACCTTGGAGTAACTCGAATAGCGGAATGTTTTTTATTTTTATAATTTATGACTTCAGTGCCATGGTAAACCTTCAGCCGCTGTCGGACTTTATATTGCCTTCATTATCCCCGTACCCTTGGCACTCGACATGTAAGGAATGGTATAGACTATAAAGTGTAAAGCGATGTTTTCTGAGATGTTTTGATATTTTTTAACTGCCAGTTTTATTATAATACAGTGTCTTCGTGAGCTAGTAATGGTCACTTAATTGCGGTAATAATGTCAGGCGGCAGGCGGGCATTCATGAAATTGTGAAACGGCACACGGCCGCCGCGCCGGCGCGCCTACGTGACCGGCATGCCTGTCGTTTGCATTAAGCATCTTTCCAATAGCAGACGCCACGACTGCAACCTTTCCTTAACACACGCACGGTTTGCTAACTACACTATTGTTAAACACACGTAATAAAGAGTGGCGAACCTATTAGAACCTAATACGTCTTCATTCGTCATGACGTAAGTAGCCTGGGTGTAGCTAATTCGGAAATTAATATCAATCTTAGTCACATTCGTGAACATTTTTGAATACCCCGTTTGTTTGAACGCGCTGATCTCTATGTTGGCTAGTCCATTTATCGAAGGTTTAGAATAGAACATCAAACTACAACCAAAAGGAGCCAGAACCAGTAACCAAAGACGCGCCGGTGAAGCTGCGGGGGACATATTACTATACTAAATAGTAATATTTATGTAAAACGTGGGTTAATTACCATAGAATTAATCAAAATACAGCTATTTGTTTCTTTGTTATAATTATTGCAAGTATAAACAAATGAAATTGCCGGCGTTTCTCAGCAATGATAAATGAAGACATGTGTTTAGATAATACTCCTAAATAACAGCATATTACGAGAAGAGCGGGCGCGCGGCGTGGTTTCGCCACAACAGATCTAACGTGTTTTTCTCGCTGAAGCTCGAGCGTTTGCTTTGACCGTGATAAATTAACAGTTCCCAGCGTCCTTCCATCTAGTGTTTCAAGTTATCGACGCCGCTAAAGAGGCTTCCGTTCTGATGATTTGTTGAAGCTCACTGCATATTTCTTTATGAGGAAAATGTCAACATTTCTTCATAGTAATAGAAGCCATTGCATACAAATTGCAGCTATTCCCTTTTTACAGACCAGTGAATTAAAATGCTACCATCTGCAAAAACATTCTACGCTAGATCATTTACGTACATGAATACATTAATTTTACGTCATGCTTTATAATTAGAAATACTCACATAGGTACAAGATATTTAGTAGCGACCGTAGATCTTAGACTTGTATAATGAGAACATTAATCAGTCAAATATGAACTTCACTTGTAGATAATATAGTAAGAACATGTACGTAAAATTGAGCATTGATGCAAGGCTCTGTATTGCGTTATCGCCATCACTGGCTAGTGAAATATAACCATAAACTCAGCTCCAATTTATGAACGAATGATTCCAATAACTCTTTGTCGAAGTATGATGCGATAATAGCCTGATGCATCGATATGTATCGGCTACAATAACTCGTCATGAATGATCGGGAGTTTATATCTGTTACTACGGAGACAACATTTATGAAGGAATCAGAAGGGAATTCTGGAGTTTCGTCCTGATCAAATTAAAGTCATGTGCAAGCGCTATTACTAATCTATAACAAACTGAATTATTTTATTTAGTTAACTAATTTACTTTTATGTCATTTCTTTCTCTATGCCTATATTAACATATTTACAGACTTATAAAAGAGTTATCGAGCGACATTCTGCGTGTAATGATTGCAAAATGTGAGTAAGCCAAAGAAGTCAACGGGACACGAGGTGACACGACACATTCGTGATCGCGCTTCATTTCAATGTCTATAAAACGTGTCGCCCTCATATCGATACTAGAAATATGAAATAACGTAAGGGACATTTACCTAAAATGTACCTTACGATGATTGATGTAAGGGTATTTTACGCAAAACTTAAAAATGTCCCTTATGTTAATTCATACGCCCCGTATGCCGAAATATCTGATATCGTATGCATGGACACGTCCAATTGCTTAGTCAAAACGACATTGAATGAAACAAGTGATCTTGCTTTTAGATTATCGTAAAACTATTTTCGTGTATCGACTGTAGAGTGCGCGTAAATCACTTAGGCTATTTTTTCCATAGCGTTTAGAAACATCTCAAAATAGCAATTCACGTAGGTATGGCTTTTAATGACGTAATTCCACCGTGTGCCACCGGCAGACGTGAAACGGAATTGCATGGTACACTCTGTAATATCTGGTTTGGATCTAAGAGTGATGACCAGGAGGCAGTCTCATAAATCGATTGTTCTGACCTGCCAGCGGTTTTTGGGTTAGTTGTCACCGTACTGTTCCAATTTGTCGCTGGTTCCGACGCTAGTAAAACTTTCGTCGTTACACACATACTTAGTTATGTCGAGCTAAGCGCCCGTGCGAGTGACAGCTTTCAGCTACCTACAGCTGAAACATTGTTTTATATCCTCGTTTTTATTTCCCTTTAAAATGGTTGATCTGAGTGGGGCTGATGCATGCGTCATGCTCGTGAACGGGTGCCGTCAGTTGAGACTGGTCATCTCTTAGCTGCCAGTGGCTTAATTCAATTCCCATTTTTTAATTAGTTTTTTTATTATTATTACTTATCTACATTATGCTTACATAATAGAAGCGACAAGAAATATATAACTAAGATTTATTTAACTCATAATATATACACAGATTTAAATGTGTGTCCATGGAGTTTCTTGCACGTTCTTCTCCATAGAGATTTACGCTTTGGAACGTGCAATTTAGCTTCACTTTTTTTTTGACAAACTGACATTTTGACAATTGTAATTGGTCTATTTGAAATAAACGTTTCTGATTTCTAACGTAAAATAGTACTCTGATATAGGTTCGCCACAGACCTGTTGCAGGCCAGCACAAAATTTATTTGCGCTTCATGAAAGTTAGAAATATATTGCGTTTAAAACTATGTCCGTAGTAGGCAGAAAATTTGTATCGGCACAAGGTCTCGACACAAGTTCAGAACTCAAGTTCTGAACTTGTGTCGAGACCTTGTGCCGCCACTGCGCTCAATACTTTTCCTGGTACCATTAGCACATACAGCTGTATGTGCCGATCTATGAATCAAGCAGAAGCTATGGAAAATAATGACTGTTTTCCTTTCCAGTTAGTATTAGCACTGTCGCCACGTTGGAGTGATTTTGTCAAAGCAACAATGTTCAAAATACAAAAGTTCAAAACAAAATGCGCCACTTTTCAATCCATGTAAACACAAGTTGCATATTTAAGGTGTTTAAAAAACATTCTAGCAGATTCAAGGCTTCGAAGATTCTTCTCAAAATACAACTCCAGGGTAAATTCGCATTTCCGATACCAAAATTTTCGCTAAAGTTCGGCTTAGTACGGTAATACAGTAATCAGAAATCGATGAGTATAATTAGAAATTATCCAATCAAGGCGAGCGCTTACCCGGAGTCTCGCTTGCAGCTTTATTGGGGGCAGAATACTCCATGACAGGTGATTGCCGATGTCTAAATAACCCGTATGATGGATTTGCGCAGTGACGCTGCAGTTTTTGTGCCTTTATACTATCAAATTTCCCGTCAGTGGCGACTGAAAGCAACCTCCATTAAATTAACGCCGATCGCGATGCCTGCGGAGTAGATTTTTATTAGATTTTTTTCATATACATTTTTTTTTTCTATATTTAACTAACAGCTAATTTCAAGGAACTTTTCCCATAATTTAAAGGTGCGTAAATCAGTGTAATAAATGTTGTTTGCATTTTAAACGAGAAGCAGGTTGGAAATTATTTCTGTTACTCTAATGAAACTTTGGGCCTCTCTTAACAGTTTGTAAGAAGACTCTCATGTCTCGTGTAGATGTCCTGGCTAGTTGTTTAGCGGTTGCTTTAACTGCTGCAAATTAAGGCCCCTCTTTGTCAGAATCTAATTTATAACTGAAGCAACCTGGAGCTTTCCGCCTTCTACTCATTTCAGCGCTGACTGATTTACGTCCGAGCGTTTCAAAACAACTTAAGACGTCTAGTCCCTTGAACATCTGGCCGGAGTTGAATGCACACATACTCGTACTGCTTGCCGCCTGCGCCCGCATGGAGCCCCGCTGATCTTTAAAATTATTTTCTTTGCGAAATATTGATTGATTTACATATGCTATGTACAATCTGATTTTTTTTTGTGTGTAGGGAAAATAAGCGAAAATATATAATGTAGTTAATTTTTTTTTGCCAAAAGTATTAGTCATACGAAAAAATCATATAATTATGTTGGTAATGTTGTACATGAATCTATAGTCAACATATATTTTTTCAAACCCATTGACCTAGCCGTTACCGAGGAGTAAGGCTTCAGAAAGTCACTGTTTTATAGCATTGCTCGAGAGCTAGGGCCTTAACCGCTTTCTTAAACACTAAGTAAAAACCACAGTACAAACAATTCAAATCATCTAGCGCAAAGTATATTAAGAATTCAAAACAAAACCCTTATAATAATTGAGAATAATAAAAAAGCTCCTAAATAATGAAATAATGTGGCAGCTATTATTTTTTTCCGACATAGCCGCCAGCACAAAACTGTAACTCAGCTAATAGGCTAACCAGTTAAATGTAATAAAAATAATATTTTCCTTCGCGTTTCTAGTGATTCTGACGGCCTCAATTAATATATGTACTACATTACGGCGGTGTTATTAATTAAGTCACTTTTAGCTGTAGAAAAATAATTTCACATGACAAATAGAAGAGATAGTCTACAAAGACGAGTGCGGGTAGCGGGAATCCGATAGATGCGAGACGCATAGGAGCGTTCGTTGTGGCTACACTTGAGGACATATGTGTCCAACAGTGGTCGTCTTTCGGCTGAAATGATGATGATGAAGTTTTATATCAAAATCGATTTAGCTATTTACAAGTTATGAGGGGGGGGGGGGGATTATTCACTCTAGCCTTAAAGGCACCTGAATTATATTGGGGTGGAAAGACCGCAGCAGGCAAATTGATCCAGTCCTTCGATGTAAGCGGTTTAAACGATGAGGCGTAACGCTTAGTCCGGACCGCAGAGGTGTCAACAATGTTAGGGTGGACACACACTGTACGTCGGTTTGTCCGATAGTTGAAAGGCTGCCCTGGTGCTTTTACCTCAAAGTTATTTTTGGCACTTATTGCGGAATATACGACCAGACAAGTTACGCTCGAGAACTTTGAGCTTCATTTCCGTATTGCGTAAAGAGTTTTACAATAGTTTTCGCTTGCATAGCAATTATGAATTTAATACCGACTATAGATTTGTTCGGGAGTTCTATTCGCGCAGTTTTTATTTTCTTCTAGCTTCTACCATCAGCTAAGCCCCCGTAAAAGTAGATAATTACCCCGAGGTAACATACTATCATATGTGCTATCCCAGTATATGGTTTATCAATGTGCCAAACATCCAAATCCGTTCAGCCGTTTGAGCATAAAGATGTAACAATCATAATTCATAATCATTTATTTGCTAATATAGGGTGACTGGTAATTAGTGTACGATACTTAACCACGTGATTGTGCTCATGATAACCAACAACTTTTACTATGGGAACAAACCTGAAATCTCGAAAAAAAATCAGCCGTTCAGTACATTTATGTTTGCCTTACGTTACGTTTTTATGTTGTACTAAACAGCTGATATTTTTTTCGCGATTTCGGCTTTGCTCCCATAATAAAAATTGTTTGTTATCATGAGCACAATCGCGTGTTTAAGTATCATACACTAATTGCCAGTCACCCTATATAAGATAATCAAAGTCAATTACACGAAACATTTTTATTTAATTAAAATTACAAGTGCATGTTTCAATAATTAATTAATTAATAGAATTCATATATATTATCAACTATAATCAATTGTAATTTATTGCTAATTGGAATGTATTATTATTAAGGGAATGAATTTAAAAAATAAAATAAATAAATTAGTTATTTAATTTATTTTTTAATCATTTATTTCGCTTTATTAGTATAATCATACACATACACACACACATTTCCTGTTTTATATACCTATTAGTGGTCCCGGGAGACGTTGTCCTGTCATGAGACATGTCGTTTGTTCATTCTTATCCACAAAAGACAAAACATCTGAGTTAAAATATATGAGGTTTTGTTTTTTTTTTTTAATTGTAGAAAATAATGTGTTTATTTTTCCATACAAAGATTACTATTACTCATCTATTATAATATAAACAAGCATTTGTGCTGATGCATTGAAATCAATCCCATCTACCTGCATGTACCATGTAATGGATATTATAATATGTGCGCACAAATTAAGTTAGATTAGGTGAAAATAAAAATATTTCATAAAACCTAAACCCCATACTTTTGAAGTATGTCACCATAGTAAAAAAAAAACACTATTCAACTAGACGCTTTAAATGATACCTGTTTCAAATCTGTCAGTGGGTGGGGACAGTTTTACGCAATGTCCTTTCGTTAAACCGTCCTGTCGCTGGATCAATATTGATCAGATTACAAATTCAGCCTACTGAATATTCAGTAACTCTTTATTGGATAAAACTGGTCCTGCCATGTAGTGCGCGGACTTGGCTGTAGGCACGTTTGGTTGTAGCTTTTAGGACAAACATTAACAAACCAAACATTGTCAGTTTGCACACGCACCGGTGCGAGGTGGTAGGTGCGTTTTATCTTTATCGCTGTGTCCGGGAAATTTACACGTCCTTTTTTTTTCGGTTGGAAAATCATCCAATGACATGGGACCGCTCTTGGGCGGAACGCGAGATAGTGTCAGACTTATACTGACTAAAAACCCACTCCTGTTCCTTCGTTGCCTTTCATACCAGGGCCGAGTCTTACTTTCAGAATCAGACCCTTGGCTTCGACCCGGCTGGGCCCCTACGGTTGCTGACATCTCCTTGAGGCGCGCGTGGAAAACTATGCGCTGTCGACGTACGTGTGGCCTCCTCCTTTGCTAGCATTTTAGCCGATTTTGAAAATTCTTTCTCCAAGAGAATGCTACTTTATCACTAAGTAAGAGAGTATTTTCTACCTTGACGCGGGCGAAGCCTCTGGCATAAACCAGTCTGTATATATAAAAGGCAATATCCTGACTCACAACGTCCAGTCCAAACCCTTGGAACTAGAACGCTGAAATTTGTCACAGAAGTTTCTTTTATGATGTACTCGTATATAAAGAATAAGAAAGAGTTTCCTAAAATTCACCTCTAAGGGGACATAACGGTGATCAGCAAAGTTGAAGAAGAAGAAGAAGTCGCTGGAATAAGTTAGTCTATGTATATCTCGTGGCCAGATCATAGAAATTGATCACTTCATGATATGGCCAACTAAATCTGGTCAGATCATTTAAACGTTAACATTTGATGATATGGCGATCCTCGTTTGGTTATTATTGCTGTAGGATTTCTATGATAGTAAAAAGTCTAAAGAAATTACTTAGGTCAAACGAGGATTGAAATATCGTCAAACTTTAACGTTTAAAATGAGATCTTGGTCAGAGCTTTAGTTGGCCATTTCATGAAATGATCAATTTCTATGATCTGGCCACGACGTATATAAAAGGAGAAACTGACTGACAATATATTGACTGGCCTGTTGGTCTAGTGGTTAGTGGCCCTCACTGCTATGCCGGAGGTCGTGGGTTCGATGCCCACCCAGGACAAATGTTAGTGTGATGAGTACGATCATTTGTTCTGTGTCTGGGTGTAATTTATCTATATATGTATGTATTTAGAAATATATAAGTACTTATGTTTATCAGTTGTCTAGTACCCATAACACAAGCTCTGCTTAGCTTGGGACTAGACGGCGTTGTGGAATATTATTATTATTATATTGCACGCACAGCCGAAGCAACTGGGTCTAGGAGCGTGAAATTTGCAAGGCAAGCACTAAGAGAGGATTTTCCAAAATTCACCCCTTTAGGGGATGAAACTGAGTTCCAAAGTCTGTATGGAGAAACCTACTTTAATGCGGAGCCGCTGGCAGAAGCTAGTGAATCTATAGATCGATTCGTAATCTTCGTCTAACTTTACAAAATTAGCCAGTAACATGACAACTGGCTTGTTGCCACAAGTTTTGTCGTGTGTCTAATGCCTTGCATTAATCGAATGCAGGTGTTGGAAAACGAGACTTTCTCATCCTTAAGTAAACGTTTTCAATTAGTATTTTGATTTAAATATGGGAACAAACAGGTGCTTTGCTATTTATTTAACCCCTTTTTATTCGATATAAAACGATAAACGAATTATGTATTATATAATGCATGGATATAGTTTATCACATCGAGACTGCGGATGCTAAATGCAAACAGATGATTTTTATTATTCTTTTTGTTTATGAATTCAGTTTTGCAATAGGTAAGGTTATACGATTATGTGTCACTTGAGTAAATCTAGAACTACATTATACCGACGCACACGTGGACCACGCCTGATTTGTACGTAGAACGACGTCGCGTGGCGTGTATCAAGTGTAGCTCTACAAGTCTAGTTTCCGTATAAAATGTATGGAGACCGACGCGCCCAGATCGGCGTGTGTGGCACACGTGTGCGTAGTGTAGTTTTACCTTAAGTGTTTAGTTATCGCCGATACTTTATTTTAAAATGCAATTTTATCAACAGTAAGTACATTTAGTTTGACCAGTATGATAATATGGCGCGGGCTTGTGTACAGCAAGTAATGGGTAGCTCGCCGTCCGTGGCAGAGACCTGACCCAGGTCGACGTTGCGTCGTTTTCCACTCGCGCCTCAAAGAGATGTCAGCAAAACGGGCAGGGCCTACCAGGGCTGATGCCTGCCAGGGTTGCGGGATTTTTCGAAACAGTTACCGTGGCCCTGTAACGCAAAGGGCACTGGAAAGAACGCAGGTGGGTTTTAGTCAGTAATAGTGTGACACTCCTTTTCGCTCCATCTAGAGCGGGAGCAGTCATCTGATGATAAAAGTACAATGTATATTATTAAGTCTTTGAATTCTATTTCAGGCCACGTACCTAACTATTGCAACCGTTGATATCGTAAAATTAAGCTGTTGATCCCCGCATTAACGCCGGCGTTCACGCGCCATTGTCTTTTTATTGTGTCTCTAATTACACACTCAAATGGTTAAGTGGCATTTCTGAATGGTATACTTAGTTAATAAATTATTTCAAAGTGGCCATTAATACCGTTGATTGTCGCTAAGTATATCACTAATAGCAGGTAGCAGAAAAGCAGGGCTATCATCAATTTCCCTGTCATGTCTCCTTCGAATCAATTTCATAATGCAACGGCTGAATGTATATTGTGTTGTGACACAATTACTTATGCTATCTTACGTGTACTGTCTATGAGGTAATTACCCTATTGGTTGTTTTTTCAACCTTTCGTGTTCAATTATAGCATGTATTAAATATCCATCTTGTATGATACTCTACTGGTATTTTTGATTTATTTTCCCGGACCCGACAGACGTCCCAGAATCCAATTGCAGTGCCATTTTCTAGGTTTAATTGTATTTTCAAATCATACAAGGACCCACTCTTTCATCCCCATAGGGGATGAATTTTGAAAAACATCTTTTAGTGCTCGCCTACGTCATAAAAGGAAAAGTTGAGCAAAATTTCAAACATTTAGTCCCAGTAGTTTCCATTGTGTTCAGTGAGTCAGATTTTCCTTTTCTATAAACAGATATTCAAACTGCACAAAAAAATATCCAAAAGAATCTTATTCATTAATTCTAAGTACAAAACGCCAATTACTCTCGGAAAATATATTATTTATGTAATATGTCCAGATATATGAACGTTAACAAAGCAGTAGGCATACGTAAGAATTGTAGGAACTGGCGTTCTACGAGTAAGTTTCTGTCTCCATGGGAAAATGGGTGATTTTATGTAAGCTTGTAATTTATATTTTGCGAAAACAACTAGTGTGATTTAAAAACTATTTGGTCGTCAAATATTAATACGCATCTAGTTTTTGCAACACTAAATGAAAGTAATTTAATGGAGTTTGGTCGAGAAAATTGGCTACATTAGGTACCAAAGAAATTTTTCTGTACTTGCTTTCAGCACCCAAAATATATAGAGTTAGGACTGAGCTGACCCTGAGGTCGATACGCGCTGTCTTTAGTGTCTGTCTCTGCGACTAATTGGTCATTGTAAAGCATACACTCACAGGAAACTCAAATATAATAGTGACATACGTAGTTTAAACAATTTCACAATGTCAGAACCCGCCGGATTTTTTTTTTTGCCTCAATGATATTTTTCTTCAGAGTTTGAGCTGGGTCCCGATACACATTATTGGGACGCCGACCTTCATCCACGACCTTCGTCCACTTGCCATAAGCGAATTCGAAAACTGTGTCGAGTAATATCTTACTCAACAACAGTACGTATTTTTTAAGGTAGCTTCTACGAATGTTATGCAGGATTTCATATATAGCCTCCACACTTTTCTATTAGACATAATGTATACCGTATGTAACCCTCACAAGCTAAGAGGAATCCCTGAGAACGGGCCCTATTCATTATTTTATGACACCAGTTGACAACAGAAAACATTTTACAAAAAAAAAAACAACTTCAATGTAAAAAAAACACTAAAAAAGTTTTTTTTTACATTGAAGTAACTTTAATTTCGGAAGTCAGTATTTCTATGACTGTTTGGTCTCTTCGTAAAAAATAATTTTCAGAATCGGTCCACAATTGACCGAGAAATCGGTGAACATAAATAAATAAAAAAAAACATACAGCCGAACATGGAACCTTCTTCTTTTTGAAGTCGGTTAAAAAGGCGTTAAGTTGCAAAACGATGGGAATCTTAAAGGGTGCGTGAACAGTTTTGACACCTGGTACTAGTAAAGCAGTCCAGATTGGAAGACAGTAGGTAGCGTCTTCGGCAATAGCAGTTTCACTTTGCCTCCTAAACTCACCAGAGATGCCAGTGTTAATAATTTTTAAATGTTTTTCCTTTTCCACAAGAAGCATCGTTTTGCAGTACAGTGTTAAATATACCTTCGTTCTGAAAGAGATATGGTGATTTAAACATATATCTGTACTTACATTGTGCGCGAATGGTAATTGGTTTCGACAGCTTATTACCGATCCCAATCTTGATGTACCAATAATAGCGGAATCATTAATTCATACTCGACCAGGGGATTACCATTGATGAAAAAACTACGTTTTGAAGTCAACAAAGACGACTGTTAGAAACATGTTCATCATTTTGCTCAATGTCTTTGTGCATGTCGCATTCATTCATAGATTCCCGCGACCAGGTCGTCCGTTAACCTTGTGAGAGGCTTCCAACGCTGCGTCTTCCGGTACGTGGTTGCCACTCCAGAACCTTTCGGCCCCATCGACAATCTGTTCTGCGAACAATGTGCCTACTACTTTATTTAATACTTATATAAAAACCTCTTGTCACAGTGTCTGAGAAAAGGTCGTAGGTTATTTTTACCAGTCTTCCCCCACCCTTAATTTTTTTTCTTTGATCATTTTATATCAGAAAAACGTTTGCTAAGTCAGCAGTATACATCTATCATGTGGAAATAAATGTAAATAATCACGACCTCAATTAAAATTCTTATTACTTTAATAAAATGTAACCACACGTCGATCGTTAAACACGATTCCATATTTTTAAATACAAATTTAGAGTTACATCGCAACGAAAGTTGTTTTAACGTCTGTATGTAGGTACTTAAGTGATAAGTCGACATAGTCATAGTATACCTATGCAGCATAGGTAGGTGCGTCAGTATAGGTTATCGCCGTCGAAGTCTAGACTCGAGCGAGACTACCGGTAAAACTTTCTTATCACGTTATTTGATATCACCATGAGCGTAACGATAGCTGAATACTTTAGTGAACTTAGCCTGCACCGGGCTTTAGAATTAGCGGAATGGACACATATGAGAGCCTGCTATGAAATCGACGCCCTTTTACTTTTTAATACATATTTATAACATTGTAAATGTATTAGTAACTCTGTTACGCTTTCACGGAACTAACTAGATTTTGCTGGAATGATGGTACGGAGTAAACTTTTTTTTTTTAAATCTTTATTAAGGAGCCTTGTCACAATATTGACTATGTCGCTCCATCATAGCCAAATTTTGAATTTTAAGTTATTTTAAATGATTGTAATATATTTTTAATTAAAGACTTCAAAAATGAGGAGGTTCTATGTTTGGCTGAATTTTTTTTTTATGCTTGCTCTCCGATTTCTCTTCTTTAATTCGAACAGAAGCTTTTGCGGCAATAGAAAACGTCGCTCCACATTACTACTTTCATCATCATCATCATCATTTCAGCCGAAAGACGTCCACTGTTGGACATAGGCCTCCCCCAAGCGTCTCCACAACGACCGATCCTGTGCGTCTCGCATCCACCGCATTCCCGCGACTCTCACCAGGTCGTCGGACCACCTTGTGGGAGGCTTTCGAACGCTGCGTTTTCCGGTGCGCGGTTGCCACTCTAGAACATTTCGGCCCCATCGATCATCAGTTCTACGAGCAATGTGCCCTGCCCACTGCCACTTTAGTTTGGAGATTCTTCGTGCTATGTCGGTAACCTTGGTTCTCCTGCGGATATCCTCATTCCTGATTCGATCACGCAAGGAAACTCCGAGCATAGACCTTTACGTAACATTGAGTGCCAGAAATATACAAATAAATGTTTTCTCTTTGTTCCAGAATCTAAGATGGGTTGCTTCGTCAGTAAAGACAAGCTGACCAAGGAGGACATGGATTTTCTAAAGACGCATACCTCCTACGATGAAACCACCATTAAGGAATGGTACAAAGGCTTCAAGGTAAGGCTAAGATATGAAGATGGAGTTCAGTCATCAAGATCAATGCTTGCCATTATAGATACCAACAAGAAACTTAAAACTTGTCGTATATACAGTGTGGAAAAATAAGTCGGGCCCTAGAGGGAAACTACCTTAAATCTATTTTTAAAAAGAAACAAAACTGCATTCAAAGATTTTCTAAAACTCGCTAGCCTCGCGCGGGACTCGAACAAACTAAAATTTAAAAAAAAAAACCAAACACTCGCTATTTTATTATAACGATCGATAGGATTATATTCAGGATAAATTTTCTCTAAGAAACATCTTTGGTCTTACTCTCGTCTGTCGTACAAGATATCCATGAAATAAAGGAACAAATAAAATGTTATTAGGGGCATACACCGCAACACTTTGCTGAAGGGTACAAGAAATGAATTTCAACGTGTAGCCGGAACGAGGGGGCTCATTTCAAACAATTTATCAGTTAAATAATTTAAGTGTAAAAAATTTATGATAAAATAGAGTTAATAATCGATTTTACGATAATTTTTATTTTTGAGACCAAATGGTTGTTAGAGAAATTTTATCCTGAACAATAATCCTATCTATTAGTATAATAAAATAGCGAGTGTTTATTTAAAAAAAAAAAATTAGTTGGTTCGTCGAGACCCGGGCGAGGCAAGCGAGTTTTAGAAAATCTTTGAATGCAGTTTTGTTTCTTTTTAAATATAAAAGAATGTCTCCTTTAAGTAAAATGAGCCAACATAAGGATTTAAGGTAGTTTTGCTCCTTATTTTTCCACACTGTATAATTCAAAAACGCATTCATCTGCATTATCCACGAGATTAAATGAAAAATGGAACGTTGGAATTTATATTCTTACGTTCCATTTCCGTTTGATTAATTTATCTGGACTTCATAGTCCAGATAAATGAATTAGGACTCGGACTTGACATAAATAGGTACACAGAAATGCATTTAAAACGAATGCGGAGCATCGACTAGAATTTAGAAATCCAGATGAGAGAATCGGAACTTACTCGTAGGTGGTGTAACAAGCCATTGTTCCTGAAACTGAATTTGTAACAGATAATTATCGATTTTCCAATATCTTTCTTCGCTTTGTTAACATTATTCCCAGATGAGTAGATGTAAGTAGAGAAACTTATTGAATTGAGAAACTAGTACGATTTAACATTTTATATCGTGCACCATAATAAATTATTGCTAAAAAGTCCGGGAGGAGAACTGGATGTTTGTGTTCTATTAAATAATATTTGAATGATATCATGTAATAGGTTTTTTTTTATTGGGTGGGAAAATCATCTTATGACAAATCCCGCTATTGGGCGGAGGAGAGATAGTGTCAGACTTTTACTGACTAAAAACCCACTCCTGTTCTTTCTTTGCCTGCGTCCCAGGGCCCCGGGTTTCACTTTCACACTACCCGTGGCCCCAGTAGGCTTCGACCCTGCTGGGCATTTCCTGACATCTCCTTGAGGCGCGCGTGGAACAGTATGCGCCGTTGACGACTTGGACTCGGTCCGGATGGTTACCGGACGGTCGGACGGCGAGCCACCCATTGCTCGCCGTCCGCAAGCCCGCGCCTACGGTGGCCGGAAATCGGGATCGGAATCCCAGCGGCGGTTGGGGCGTGAGGACCGTTGCCTCACGCGATCGGCCGCCTCCTTTGCTAGCATTACTGCTTCGCAGAAGGAGGCGACCGCCTGCCACTCCTCCTTCCTCCGGACCATGGCGACCTGTACCAAGTCCCGGCGCTAGAGATCGCCGCCACCGATCACCCCCACGAGGACACGGCGTTGCTCTTTCAAAGCGGGGCACACCTCCACCGTATCCTCCGGACGGTCCACACAGTGGCGACACCCGGGAGTCGCTTCCGCACGAATCCGGTGCAGGAACTTCCCGAACTTACCATGTTCGGTGAGAACCTGCGTCATGCGGAAGGTGAAAACACTGAGGTCTTTCCAACCACGCCTCAAAGAGGGGACTTACCGCCATAATTGTGGCGTGCCCAATCATGTAATAGGTGCTGTTTTGTATTGTCTACTAGCTTTTGCGGCTTCGCTCCCGTCAATTGACTACCCTATTTTACTCTACGCAACTCTACCCTACCCTACCCTACTCTACTTTATCCGAGCCTACCCTACTCTACTTTATCCTAGCCTACCCTACTCTACCCCACTCTACCCTACTCTACCTTACATAGTTACCTACCCTATCCTACTTACCCTACGCCACTTACTTATCCGCCCTACCTACCTACTGAAATACCTACGTACCTTACCTACCTGCCCTACCCTAATTACGACCTTCCCTGTATGCTGGTGATCAAAACAAAAAAAGAGAATGATTAAAATTGGTCCAGCCGTTCTTAAGTTATAGCGTGACCAGGAGAAATAGGGGTCCATTTTTATATGTACATACATATAAATATATATAAAAGAAACTGACTGACTGACTGAAACTAATGTGGCTAGAAACATGAAATTTTATTTAAATATAAAGGTTGAATTTTATTTGTACGCAAAATCTTGTTTTGTGTTCCAATATACTTGAAAGTTAGCACAACTATTAAATTGTCATTATTATATAAACCTAAGTAAATTGTCATTATTTGTTTAGAACTACTTCCAATAAGACAATTCAAGTCGTTTTAAAGATTGTATGGAGGATTATTATTTCTTGGGTTAATAAACTTGAAACTTGGCACAAATTCTAATCAAAATGAATAATAAAAACTGTTATTATTAGTTTTTCAAAACTACCCTCAAAATATGGTTTAAGAACATCCCGTTCAAGTCTTTATGAAAACATTCTCGGGAACGAAGTCGCTGTTAAATGCTAGTCTTTATATAGTATGTGGGAGTTTAATCAGCCGGAAGTGAGTGAAAACCGTTTCTTTATATATTATGTGGAAGTTCAATCAGCCGGAAGTGAGTGAAAACCGTTTCTTGGCTCCGTTAGCTTGTAAATATTATTTATTCTGTTTATTGAAACAGTAAAATTGAATTCGATTTTTGAGATTCTTGCAATTGATTAGGAAATACTTGAATAGTTCGTTTTACTGCGTCAAGATATGTGAGCGACAGTTTCCATACAACGTAGCGTAGGTAAATGCAACCTAAAGTATTGAACCCCGATTTTCATTCACTACTGAAGTGTCGTTGCATTATTTCGTCTAGATCCAAGACATATCATAATCGAACTTTCCATAAAACATTTATTTTCAAACAAAAAAAAAATAAATAATAAATATTATGATATTAATTTCAGTTTTTAATCTTTCTTCTTTTGCTTTCTTCACAAATCCATTTATATTGTTTTCTTGTCTCGACAAAACAAAGCGCTTACAATAATACCTAACTTATTAAACCAAGATATAAAGTGCAGGCAGCTATATTTTTATTACACGATAAATAAAAGTTATATTTTCATTTGACACGGCCAAGCTATGGTCGCCTTTTAATGATGTAATTTTTCTAATAAACTGCAGCTTAAATGCAACTGTGATTATTTTTTCATAAACGGTGCTGATGTAGATACTCGTAAATATCCTTGGCTCGAATCCGAGTTCACTCGATTTAATGGCTACTAAAGTTTTTGATTACCTTTTTTTTAATTACTAAGGTATAATAAGTTCATTGTTTGGTCTCACTCTCAGACCACTTTTTATTGGTCTGAAGGTTTGATCTGAAATATATTTTGATATTTTCAGCTTGTTATTGACCAATTATGTTCAGACTCAATATAATAATTGAGTCTGAACATAATTACTATAACTAGTCAGCCTTTTACTTATGAGCAAATCACGAAAAAATATCGCGATCTATCAGGAAATAACTCATTAAAGTATACGACGTGAAAAAGTCTTGCCGAATTAGAAGACATGATGTTAATCACTCAGTACAGCCTTCCCTTTACATAAACAAACACGCAAACTTCAGTTAATTGACAAATTTGCATTGGCACGAAGTTACACGGTTGAACCAACTGCGTTCGGCCCACATGCAACGTTTACTTGAGGCCAGCGGTTCACCGTGCACATTCGCATACACCCAACATACGTGAACCATATGCCACATTTACACTTTCACTAACTACCTATCAAAACAAAACACAAAGTTAAAAACTTTGTCTTCATGTTAAGAGATTTTTGTCTGTCTTCTTGCAGCAAGATTGCCCCAACGGCAGACTGACTCCTGCCAAGTTCGTGGACATGTATAAGATGTTCTTCCCATCCGGCAACGCCGTCGAGTTCTGCGACCATGTGTTCCGCACATTCGACATGGACAAGAACGGATACATTGACTTCAAGGTAACATTTTTGGTATAGTTTTAAGAGCAATGCGATAATTTGTGTCAACTAGGCTAGCTAACTCATCACCATCATTATTATTGACTAAATAACAAGTTTTCATTTGTTGCAAAGCAGCAATGCGAATGGCTTGCTCAAGTCCAATTTTAAACTTATATAGCGAATGATTGGTTAAATTTCTTACAAGCTTGCGCTCATAATTCATAATTTCTTACTGTCAGCAGTAAACTATATAAAAAAACCCTCGAACAAGAGACTACCGAGCTCTTGTTTATATTGGCCCCGACTCGCGTGGTGTACCAAGAACTACTTTGTTGTAGGAGTTTCTGCAGGCCATCCACGTCACCTCAAGTGGGACGCCGGAAGAGAAGCTGAAGTGGGCGTTCCGCATGTATGATGTCGATGGCAACGGTGTCATTGATATACAAGAGATGACAAAAATCGTGCAGGTTTGTTACATACTAAGCTCTCTGCAGATCAATACGGAGCAATGCCCTTCTATCCCCGAGTCTGCAGGTTTATCATACCCGAATCCATTTGAGAGATGCATGTCCCTATTTGTAGACCCGGGGATGATAATTAAGCCCGCAGATTCAGAAGCACATTGCTATGAGATCTAACAAAAACGTGTGCAGCCATTGAATGTTCCCGGAGCATAATGTCTTATAGATGAGTCATGATAGCAATTTTTACTTTTTACAGCATCTATATTTTTAATCTGAGAAGCAGCTTTGTTTAGTCTCATGTGAACGTATTTTATAGTAATTGTTTAACTAGTTTTACGAACATAAAGCTTTAACAGATGAGCAGCTCCAAATCAGGTAGGCAGGGTAAAACGTTCGATCAGTTTGGCTAGTGTTCTAAACCAGCTTTTAAAACAATAATCCGACTGTATATTAAAATGAAACAATATAACTTGGTTTGTTATTTGAAATATTTCTAAAATCTACACTTATTAATTACAGAGACATGATATGCGACGTCCGTATAAAATCACAGCGTCCAACATCCTGCTAATTGCAAAATTTGACGTTACATTTGCTGAACTCGACAGTACTAGACTCATATATCTTTAAAAGCTTTTCAACTTCCAAGGATTCAAGCTAAATCATTTACCGTCGCTGGATAATGCAGTACCACGGCGCTTGGAGTAACTGGCAACAACAAATCAGATAACATGAACAGTAGAATTTCTAAGCGTAAATTGATGGATTTAAGCGCCACCGTCCTATTAAAGATACGCTTATGATTTTAATTGGTATTTCACGTTAATACCATTTAATTTTCATTGAAAGAGCCGTTTTAATTGATGTGTTTATTAACTTGATGAATATGTGCCGCTAAATTTGAAAGAGACCGTAATTATAGGATTAAGACTGATCGTAGATCAACATGTAATAGTAAAATGTTCAAAATATTTTCGTAAATAGTCCTTTTCCCTAGACTGGTACCGGTTAGTTCAGTCGTTGCTTTTCGCGCTGCTTGCACGGGAGATTCAGACGGAAACAATTTGAACACCGACGGGGATCTAGCACTACGAGAGCGCTTCGAGATAAATATGTTATCGGAATCACATTCGGGACGGCAACATCTGTAACTCAGTTATTCGCTTTAGGTGTGTGTGATATCCTAGCTGGACACATAACACATTAGGCGTGGGCAAAGTGTGTCATCTTTGCGATTGGAACATTTGCATTTGAATCAATGAAATGTTCCGAAACAGTGATATATATCATTTGGAACATTTGGTACATCAGCTCAAAAGATACAAACGGAACATTTTAAACATCTGCTCACAAGACACAAATGGAACATTTGGAACATCGGCTCAAAAAATACAAACGGAACATTTTAAACATCTGCTCACAAGATAAAATGGAACATTTGGAACATCGGCTCAAAAGATACAAATGGAACATTTGAAACATCGACTCACAAGATACAAACGGAACATTTGGAACAACTGCTCAAAAGATACAAACACAGACACTGACTGGTATGAATCGTGATCTGTTACGTTGCACCGTAAAGGGACACCAACAGTTTTATTTAATTGAATTTTGACTTGAGAATAATTTAAAGCACATGTTTTTAGTTTAGTTCATTAAAATTTATACCATTTACGTTTTAATTTGAATTTTAAAGACTGGTCACTTAAAGTAAAGATTGTTTTAGTGTTTCAATTGTTCCAAATGATGCATTTAAAACATTACTGCTGTTCCAATCTTTTGGAATAAAGTAATACTAAAATGTTTCGGAACAGGGAATCGGTTCAATAAAGAGTTACACACGCCAATAACAAATTTAACTGTTAATGTATTGAAGTAGCTAATACCCTGACGGCAGAGATAGTCTCGCTTTGCCTCGCTCTTAGATATCGAGACTAATCACGCATTTACTACTTTTAAAAATCGCAAGCAAATGCAGCGCCCTACATTAAATAAAAAATAGCCTTTTTATTCTACTACCACATCTAACAATATGTAAACACATTTTAAATTAATTAATTATACATCATATTATGAAAATTAAAAACTAGTTAAATCACAACATTGGAATTATCCGATCATTAATTATATTTATCTATTTATTACATATTTTGCTTCTACTTATAAATAATTGAAATATAATTGTAATATAATTCAAATCATTTCTTAATTCATTTTAGATAGTAGAATGCCAATTGATTACATTAGATACTAATCCTATATGTCGTACAAAACAAATTATAAAATAATCCTTACATACGCCAGGCCTACGCCAAAGAGCCCTATATTGCAATACTGTAAATAATGTCTGCGTGCTGCCCACGCGATGGCCACTCGCGTGGTTATTACGACCCCCCGTACATTATATTCAGTCCTATTATCGGAAGCTTCTGTCAATCACTTATTTATAGAAGGAACGGTTTTTTAATGTTTTTGACCCCTCTTTGCCTTAACCATTGGTAAGTGAGGCATTATGAATTGCATGCATTCTAGCTGTCTTATAATAAGCATAGGCTAGTGCCCTCAGTCGTCCTTAGTAATTGTACCGTCATCGAACGTCGATACGTAATTAGTATGTTTACGGCAGTTCATGACAGGCATGTTGCGCTTAATGTCTCATTGTATTCTATATGTGATCATGTGATTTTATTAGACTTAACAAGCAATTCTTAAACACATAATAATTATAGCTCTATCAAAATGTTATTGCTTCATCGGTTTTAATTATCGGCGTTAGCAACATAGTTAGGTACATATATTTTCTTGTAACTGTTGTGACCGGTGAAGTGTCTCTAAATCGTTTGGCAGACGTGTCAGTTTTTATTCTGCCAGTCCGATTCCGAAGTGATCGCCCACGCTATTTTAAGCCGAACGAAAATAAAAAGAACCCGGCCTTAAAAATACATCGGCGTCTCTTCAGTTGCATCGACTTTTCACGAACTGTTAGGTACTTATTGAGCCTTGTATTACTGGATCATAGCTCGGCTTTGGCGGTATTATTGACCAGGCCATTTTAAAGCTTCATTTAACTTCAATAAAGTTTATTTTCAAAGAATTCTTGGTCCGATAATGTTTATGCTTTGAGCGCATTTACTTACCTATAAAACTTTGAAAACAGCAACAAGAAGAGTGCAAGTTTAAAACATGACGTTATTATGGAATATGCATATTCCTTACCTATCTAACCAGTTTATCAATAAATATACAAAAATAGAATATTTATTGTAAAAACAATATCAAAATTGGTAGAAAAGCATAGGTACGAGATAATATTACAAAATTTAAACAAATATAACGACTTCAGACTATATCGGACTTGTCTTTCTTATCTAACTGCTGTGAAGCTTTATAAATTCGTCGTTGATGAAAACATTCTCATTATATTTAGGGTTTCGTACCTCAAAAGGAAAAAACGGAACCCTTATACGATTACTTTGTTGTCTGACTATCTGTCTGTCTGTCAAGATCCTTTATCTCGAGAACACGAGGAGGTATCGAGTTGAAATTAAAAGCATATACTCAGGTTTGCGGTCCCTTGAAGCTGTGAAAAAATCAAACTACACTCTCAAGGGAATAAAAAATCATAGGGTAGTTCCCGTTGACCTAGAATCCTGAAATTTGGCATGAAGCCACGTCTTATAGCACAAGTATAGGAAAAAATCTGAAAACTGTTTATTTTTATAGTTACGGTCCAAAAAAAATTTTTTGCGATTCTGAAAAATCTTCGTAACTCAATTCGGGAATTGAACTGTTTTCATAGGTAAGTTTGTACGGAACCCTCAGTGCGTGAGTCCGACTCGCACTTGCCCGGTTTTTTTTTCATATTTCTTTACCAAAGTTAAAAAGTAAATTTAGCAAATAGGGAATTTTCTATTATACCAAAGCAGCTCGTCGCTGGTAAGATCGGTCGCATTACTGTCGAGGTTCCGAGAGGGAGGCGAAACAAATGAAAAACGTACGTGCATACGGGAGCCGCACGTGTGCGCACGTACGACACGTCACGACACCGACAGTCTAAATTAGTGGTGATAAATCGACCTCCGGGTTAAATTGACCGGGCAAGAACCGTAACCGGAGATAAACGTAGTAGCCTAATTACCTAGCAAGGAATTAGAACGCAAAGCATGAACAGTTAAACACTGAGCTACTGATGTGGGTCATGCTAGGCACAAACAACGACATAAAGAGTTTGCACTGGCTGAAATTCAAACCCAAAGGTAAAATATTACACAAAAATTTCATTAATATATATATTTTAATGATATAAACCAGTGCTTGACTGCGATATAATTTCGTCCAGCAGTTTCAGAGAAGTTTGATAAGAAACACTGACACGAGATTTTTGAGATAGAGTGATACAATCATTTCATCTCAAATTCGCTTAGAATCCTTTTGATATTACATAATTTAAGCCGAACGTCACATTTAATTGTATGTATTTATTTCTGATTCTGCTCTGGGAACAACAACCTTTTGGCTTTTCACTCATTGGCTTCTTAAGATTGTACAAATTGTGTTTTTCTGCACTTTCCAGGCCATCTATGACATGCTTGGTGCTTGCTCAAGCAACCGACCAGCTGATTCCGCCGAAGAGCGCGCTAAGAACATCTTCGCTAAGATGGACGAAAATAATGACGGTCAGCTGACGCAGGACGAGTTTCTCAAAGGTTGCCTGCAAGACGAGGAGCTCTCGAAAATGCTGGCGCCTTAAACTGGCGAGCAGCTTCTTCTATCCCTGCGATCCGTTCTCACTCACCCACCCCCATTGTATGCCTCACGATAACCCGACGGCGTCGTCTTGTCCACACGGCAGCATTATAAGAATGAATCGTTTTCTCAAATAAATTAATAATAATATATACTTTCAATCAACCATTCAAACATAACATTAACGTACATTCTCACTGTAAATATATTTTCGAAAATTATAACTCACACGCGCATTTCAGTAGTTCCTACTCTGTACAAAATTTTTGTAAATCAAGAGTTTTTATTTGTAACTTTTGGAGAAATTTAAATCGTTGCGGTGTAAGTGGAGGTAGTAAACCAAGTCAGCTTTTATCATCGAGACGGATCTAACACGGTAAACGGTGCGGTTGTGGTGTTGCTGTCGTGTCGACATGGCATGAGTACGTAGCGTGTGTCCGAGTAACTCACATTGTGCTTGCGCATCCCGCGCGCCGCCGCCGCCGCCTCGAGTGCAGCCCTAACATCTGCTCCAAGCTAAATATGAATCAGAAGCCGAGCTAAATGTCGTTATACCCCGCCGAGTAAACACAGAATCTATTGATTGCATCCGCGTGTGATCTGTACTCTTCGCTCCACAACGCTGCTAAAAACAGACGCAAACTAACAATATAACCTAGCAGTTGTTACTCGGCCTGAGGTATTTTGAGCCTGACACGTTACGGCGCGGATGTGCGCTACACAATTTGCTTTCCCACGACACATGTGATTTTTGTCGATTGTAAAAAAAAAAGTATTGTAAAATTTAAGCTATTATTGATGTAACGAAATTGACGTCAATAAATCCTCGAGTTAAAAATTGTCCATTCCTAATGATAATGTATGAATGATAATATAATGTATGTGCAGAATGTCGCTGTCGGATTGTCCACTTCGCTAATAGTATAAGATTGTGTCCGAACCATCCACTTCGTAGTGTCTATGACTATTCCTATGTGACTCTCGGTCTATCTGGTTCAACGCTATATTCAATCCGATGTCGGATTATTATACTATTGCACAGTATAAATCTTACATTCTAATATTAAGGCAGAATTAGTGTAGCTATGTATGTACAGAATCGGTCAGATTGGATGAACAACCTCGGCAGGTTGCACGCAATAGGTAGGTACAGGACGCTAACGAGAGCGTAGCGCGCAGCACGATGCGGTATTACTATCACAAACAACACTAACAATCTGATCACTTCTGTCGGCGTTAAGTTCGATTTATGTAAGTTAAAATAACCGTAATATTCTACATGAGTAAACTTTATATTATTACGTTTCTAGTATCGGTGTCGTTTATTATTGATGTATTCGTAACTTTGTCAGGATAGTCTCCGCCCGGCTCATCCGGGCACGACACACGCTTCTTTGTCCCCAGATTGTGTAACGCTTTGGTATACTCTCTATTCGTGATACTATTTATCAGTTACTTCGCGTTGTAATAAATTACCTACCTACTATCTAATTAATTGGAGTATTAATATGTATATCCCAGTTGATTTCCCACTACTGTGTGTGCCTTCTAGTTCCCTGTTGTAAATAGTTTACCAATTCAGCATTATTTATTTCACCTACCATCTAAGTTTATTTTATCGGTTATCTCCGTCAATTTTGCCAAAGGTGGCCAAAACCTTGGATCTTTAACTTAAACCAAATTTTAGTGTGCCCTAGTCCCATTTCGTGTTATAGTTAATTTTAGCATTCTTATTGTATTACGTCGCAATCTTCACCAATAGCCACTGGCCGCACACAACAGTCGAAAGGGTCGCGATATTATTAATTAATTTAAATTATATTAATGTTTAAGCTGTGTTGTTTTGTCTCTTGGTTTCAGTGCATATATGTAAGATTATTTATTGTATTTTTAAGTAAAGTAGACATCGCGGAATTAACGCACAATTTTGCAGTCGAGTCAAACGCATTCAGTTGCCGTTGGCTTGAATCAAGCGCACAGAACATTATAATGTACAATTTTTTTTTAGTGGTAACGATATGAGCCACCTTAGAGCTCTTGAGCTACTCCCAAGCAATTATTTAAACCACAAAACTACTAAGTGCTTGCACGAGCCAAGTAACAACAGCACGGTCTATTGAAGCACGACCACGCTTATTTCAACCACCCCCGTGGCTAAATAAGTCATCTACGCACCAAGCGCTCGCACGAGTCGCCTACCTAACAGTCTTTTGTGTCACGCAGTTGCGTGTACCCCGCGATCTTTCACGCTTATAATATAATATTCCGAGAGAGGTGGGGGAAAATACATACTTATGAGTGTGAGTTAAAAGTGATTATTTGAAAGCAAGGCCGTTAAAATATCCAAAATCAAGTGCACTGTAAGCTAAATCCTTGCATTAATTTGTTGTTATAACATTCCATATGATAACGCATTGCAGTATAGTAATTTAAGTGTTTACTTAATTTTTAATGTATGATTATTTCACTTGTAAACATCACATTTATTGTATCGATGCTTTATATGAGTTTGTTGTAAATGAAAGTTAATTAATATTGTTATTCAATGTCTACAATATCTGTTAACATAGTTCGGTTGAATTGTATACATTTAGTTAATACCCGTCCGGTGACAATCATCGGGCGAATAAATTGTAATATTATTATAATGCAATTCTCCTGGTTGCCACGACTAAGTACCTACGTCACATTAGTAGAACAGTGTCAACACGATCATAAATCGACTGAATTTTATACAAACATAGAAGAGGGATCAATAACTCATCTTGGACCTGAAGGTAGCTTCGCAGACAGGGTGTTGTGTGACATATCAGAAAAAGGATTTTCGATTGGAAAAATATTAAAATTTAAAATAAAATACCAATTTCGTAGAAAAATTCGCCCTAGGCGTAACGTACTTTGTCTTATTAACAAGCAATTACTTAGCTATGGCTTCAACAATGCCCATGTACATATCTCATACGAAACAATCACAAATTACAATTTCATAACATTTAGTCAATTATAATATTTATGATACATTTTTGATTGAGAAAGTTTATTGTTACGCGACCCAGGCCTACGACTCAGTTGCTACTGATCTTTATAATATGGTTAGTTAGGCACTGCCGCTTCCTTGGCAGTCTTTACTACCTTTTTGTCCAACCTTAACTTCAATCTAACTACTTGACTCGATCACTTCACTTCGAAAGAAAGCTATAAGTATGCACGTTTACCGCACGTATAGTGAATTTTATCATAGATTTTAAAATCTCAAATATAGAGTCGTAAAATCAATGTGGATTAAAATTATGTTCGCTTGTGGTTTCAGTTTTAAATTATGTGCTATGTATTTCTCGTAACATTTAAAATCTAGGGCGAAAATTGGCAAGTAAAGGCAACACCCGCGAGAGGGCGCCACTGGCGGCTTGCTGTTCGTTTTAAATCTCTGTGTACATTCATTCTCTTTGCACATAATCGCCAATTTTTATACTTAAATATTGGTTAGGACATAAGTGAATACTTTCTTCTTGGTCTCAAAAATGAAATCTCAAACTGTGAAACTAAGGAACTACTCTGTTCTAAGAAGGCGTGGCATTTTACATAGTTAACTTGTAATTAACTTGTGATTTTTATATTTAGCTGAAATTACAATGAATGAATGTTAATTTTATAAATGAATGAATAAGGTAATTAAAAATAAAAATGTTATAAACATTTGTGTTTCATGTAATGAGTTATAATTTAAGAGTATCATTGTTCTGGGAAATGTCTTGCCCTTCCAAATCTGGCGTCTAGTTTGCTGCACCGTGTTTCTCCTTAACAGCTATTACAAATGGCATCTCCTATTTCTTTTATTTGTGCATTAACGAACAGAGTAGTTACTTTGATTTAATCAATGTATAATTTGTAAACGTACTCTTAATAGTAAGCTTCAAACACTTTGTTGGCTCACGCCATTTTATTTTTTTACAAAACTTGTATTAGTATAGTATATAATTTAAGATATTACTGTAACTATCTGCGATAGTCGCACAAATCAGAATATTTTACGATAATACAGATTCATAATATTAAACATATTTTATTGCATTTAGTTTGTATACTATCTGAAAATTTGAGCAATTCAAAATCTATATTGTATATTGTCTTGACAAAACTGTACCTAAGCGGTGGCTACACGCGGTGGATAGTATCGCTATAATTAAGTGTTTAACATCGAACTGACACGTACTTGTGAGAGGTCTGTCACGCGTAGTTTGTTCATTTCACATTCAGATGAGCCAAGTACTTTCCAGATACCTACTGTGTGGACCCCGCTATACTTCTTGAAGTCTGAGTAAAGTATTTACAACCCATAGTGTAATCTTCATTTATATTCAAACTTGAGCTTCGTGATTATTTTATTGTGTAAAGTCGTTTTAGGCGAAATTTTAAACATCCATTCGATAAAAGTATTAGATATAAAAGTATCCACAATGTGTCCCATTTCAATTTGTTGTATTTCTAAGAATACTTAGTTTTTATGAATTCACATTTTGCCTATTCATATTATGTATAAATTAAAATACAAGATAAAACAAATAGTTCATAATTATTTGTCTCATTATTGTAGTGTGCACGACAGCATAGTTTTAATAAACAAGTAATTAGTGTCTAAATCATGTGCTGGTCAGACAGCCCTATATTATTGTCGAGGTATTTGTGAGAACCCAGCCAGGCGCATTACTTTGTGTAATTTATTTCATCACCACTGCTCTCAAAACGGTGAAGGAAAACATCGTGAGGAAACCGGCATGTCCTAGAACCAAAAAAATCAAAGATATGTGACATCCACCAACCCGCACCGGGCCCGCGTGGTGGATTACGGCCCATTCCCTCTCCTAGAGGAGGCCTGAGTCCCAGCAGTGGGAACATTATATGCTTATGCTTATTATTTGTGAGAACAGATATTCATCCTAATAAAACTGTAAAAAAAATCTTACTTAATTTAATCACCCTATTTTTATTTCACTTTTCTTTTTTGTTTTAATGGACGGTTCGAATTGTCTGGGCCTGATTATTGCAATTTTCTTGACTTAGTATCAGCTTTTGCCTCTAAAAAAAAAGGCTTGAATGCATAATCTAAAACCATAGTCCGACTAACATAACCATTAGCAGACTCAGTTCAAATTACTAGCACCATCCATATTGCACGTTTTTGCTTCCTAGATGATGAAAAATTCAATCTCAAAGTATCGGATACGTATTGAGCTGATCAATACACCTCAACACTCGGTCTCTTGTGTACTGCACATGTCTCTGCTGCACTTCTTACTTCCTACTATGGGCAATCCTTATAATTTCATAAAAATGGCACTATAATATCCTGACACTCGTTTAAAATGTGTCATCATCATCATCATTTCAGCCGAAAGACGTCCCCCAAATGTCACCACAATGACCGGGCCTGTGCGTCTCGCATCCATCGGATTCCCGCGACCCTCACCAGGTCATCAGTCCACCTTGTGGGAGGCCTTCCAAAGCCGGATCCCATCCGGTGATTCTTAGCACCCCTTGCCTCGCCGTGGCCTTGACCGCTACCGGAGTCAAGGGTAGACGGGCTGCCGGGCACTAAGGGCCATTTCTTTATTTTGCTTATCATTTTTGGGGGGGTTTGCCGTAATCGCCACGCTTGGCAGGCGGGTTGGCGATCGCAGTGTGGTTATTATAATGTACAGAGAATGCTGCTGCCCATTCTCTGGTGTGCCCCTTAGTCGCCTCTTACGACACCCACGGGAAGAGATGGGATGGTGTCATTCTTTACGTCCAAACACCACACGGACGACCAAATACCATACGGACGACTGTGTCATAAAACAAAGAAACAAAAAAACACAATGCACTACACCAACACATTTAATTAAAAATCGCGTACGCACCTTAGACTAATATTGTTGATTAATTCCTGGAATTGGCACATGTGCAATACTGTCAGGCCCTCCTACCTCCCTCCCCTCTTCCCTCTACATGAAAATGTCTCAGATTTTGCGTCTGTTTGCTCTTATTCTCTATATTTTATATCCAGGTAACTGTGGTTGTAAGTCTTCAAAAAATCAATATCTGATTTATTTTTAAACTGACGCAGGCGCATTGCAAATGGCCCCCTTTCCTGCGGCTCGTTTCCTGAAAATGAAACTGTTATGTCTATGTGCGTTAAAAATAAACGTAAAATATACACTACTCCATCAATATTAACAAAAGCTTTGCAACCATACCTTTGATAATTTACTGGATTTTTTTCATCCCCCGACGCTCCCATTTCCACTTTTATGTAGGCACATACGAAGGGGGGGGGGAGGGGGTGATGACGTACACATGTATGAGTTTAACAAAAGCAACACAACACCCACTACACCTATGAAAATTAAGTTACTGTGGCAACCTTTGATAAGTATATTTAATTCGCGGAATTGACGCAAGCGCAGTGCCGACCCACCCACTGTCACAAGTGAATACAGACATTTAGTACGCTCCCTTACCACTCTGGTTTCATATTTCGCCCCCCCTCCCTCCCCCTCTGGTCGCTTGGTTCCCACGCACACATACTGAGCTGGTACATAATGCATGTGTTCGTGTAATAAAAGCAGTTTACTCTTTCGTTTTGCTTGTAACTTTGTAGCTTTTCCCAGAAAAGTTAATGATTTTCAGGAACATAGACCGCGTTTTTCTCGCTATTGTCGGCTCTTTAAATAAGGCTGGTACATGATTCTGACTAAATAAGTAAACTATAGCGTCGTGCACATTCGCCATGATTTATTTTCTTTATAGTTTTTATTTTTGCTTTTGAAATCACTGCTCGAAAGTATAATAGCGTTATTGCGAAGGCTATATAAGGTCAGATTTTTCTCTTTAACTTTTATAGACTTTATTTACAAATATTATTTGACTTGTTAATCAGTTCGTTCAATATTTGAATGAAGCTAATTGTAATTTATTTTTATTAGAGAGAGATATAATGTTTGTAAATAAAGATATGATAGTTTGTAGATCGTACAATTTGGTTTTTCATCATTTTATTTTATTTGTAAGAAAACTGCAGCCACTTACTGATTTTGATGTAATAATAGTAAATATTATTTATATTTTCATCAAGGAACCCCCGTGAGCTAAACGTCTTCAATCAATATAAATACAGACCTATATGTACTCGTAAATCGATACAAATAGTGTGTTACCACATGCGGGCATTAATATACTTTTTTTATTAATCATACAAGGCCAAACAATCTTAGGATGAATGAATTTATTATTGAACACAATTCAAATCACACAATTAAACAACACATCAACATTTAACACCCCTTTTTTTTAATTAGTACAAAAAGAAATTTGGCTCTATCTGTACCCTTTACTGATCATAATTATGTAGTCAAAAGTTTAAAAAAATTAAATCCCAAAATTGTCCACGAAAATGTGTCATAATTGATAAATTCATAATTTAATCAATTATTCATAACAATTGCTACAAGAAAATACTACGCGCAGTGTTTATCCATTGTTTTTCATTCATAATCAAAATCCTGTACAATAGGTATTTCCATAAATTGAGTGACATTTTGGGATATAAACAAACGCTAATAACTTTGCTGTTTATGAATATTATTTATTGAGACTTTACTTAAATATTAACAAGACCTTTTCTAATAAGCCCTTTAAGTATTTGTACTAATTAAAAACTATTGGTGTAGAATGATGGCATTACCGACATTATATAATAATCAAAGGGCATTACCGTTGTTATTTAATTTTTTTTTCATCCCCTGAACAATAACGACATTGAAGCTTATCGGTTTAGCGCGGACAATATTTTCAACATTAATAATAAAAACATACCTACCATTTCCGACTCTATTACGTTAGACAGCACTTTTTTCTTCAATACGTCATATCTAACTTGAATCAGCTATCGAAGTTTAAAAAGTCCTTGTTTTCATGATCTTCTGAAAGTATGAAGATATCCCTTCATAGTTTCCATGGGGTCTACTGGATTGTAATTAGAATTAATCAGTATTTATTTGGCAGTGCACTGTCTTAAGCTGAGTGGATTGTTTTTTTTTTCTGTTTACCCCTTAGGGAAGGCTATAGTCGTTCGACCATATCGCCTAGTCTTTCGTACATATTTTCTTGCGTTATAAGTCTTCCGTTGTTTCTTTTTGTTTTACATTAGAATGCTGGTGGCACATTCTAATGTTGTTGAAGTATTTGGCAGCAAATGTATCGATTCAGCCTTCTCAGCAAACTTCGCTGAGGAAGCTTTTTTTTTTTTTTTTAGGTGGGAAAATCATCTTATGACAAATCCCGCTCTTGGGCGGAGCGAAAAATAGTGTCAGACTTTTACTGACTAAAAACCCACTCCTGTTCCTTCTTTGCCTTCGTCCCAGGGCCCCGGGTTTCACTTTCACACTACCCTTAAAACTATAATAAAATTCTCAGCTCCATTTTACCGAGACCGCGCCTATTTCAATGATTCCACATATTATTCCAGTTGCGCAGACACTTGAGATACAAAACTACACCAATTTTACATCACAATATCCACTAGGAATTAATTTGCGAATAATTAAAACGTTAAAGTCATCGAGATATAAGTACTAACGTACTAGAGAAGACACCGTAAATTCCTACTTTGTCTCGTTCAACTGCGGCGATCGCGCCGCACTTTGTCGAAAAAAACGCGTAAGTGCCGTGATTTACATGGCGCTTATGACCTTTTTGCCGAGAATAAATACACTTCCGCAGCAAATCTAGCGCTGTGGTAAATTAGTTATGGTTTAGACGAATTGTTATTATTTTAGCGCTGCAGTGAACTAAAGATTCAAATTACGAAAATAGGACGATTCAGTTATTTGACGTAGCTTCTCTAGTACGTTAGTACTTATATCTCGCTGGTTAAAGTTCAGTGGCTAACTTCACTCGAAGAAATCCCGCCAATAACTCCCTGAGTTGATCGATTCACCTGATCACAGACAAGGGATCTCTAGTTTTCACAAATACGTGCTCGATGGTAACACACTGTACCTAAACAAAATCATTTGAATAGTAACATTAAGGTACAATTTTTCAATAAACAGTTAACTTTTATCTAAGAAATAAAAATTACAGTTTGACAGTTTTGTTATAGGGTATACGTCTAACGGTCATATTTATTCTTCAGTTACGTTATTAAGACATTGGGTAATCAGCTCTAATTTAAATGAAAGTTCATCATAACAAAGACTTATTTTTATTTTTGGCAGTTTTCTTGCATCATAATAATTATAAATTTAATTTTTCAGCTGCACTATATACCTATTATGTTTTAGGGCACAAGATTTGACTTCTAACTAAAAGCAAGCAGGTTGTGTAATATTTAAACGTCCTTTTCAAAACATAAACAGACGGTTAAAATGGGCAAACAAAATAGTAAATTAAAACCAGAGGTTCTGGAGGATCTGAAGCAGAATACTGAGTTCTCAGGTACAAAAAAAATATTATTATTTTTGACTTTTAATTGCTGAAATTGGTTTATTAATTTCAAGTACATACATTTTACTATTACAGTGAAACCTGGTTAAGTGGGCCCTAGTTATAATGAGAAACCACTACTACCATAATTGGCATTAAATATAAAACTTAAATATAAAAATATACTCGGGCGTAGAATAACTCCTCCACATCACTGTCGATCCACTGATAGTTACAATGAACCCAGATATTATGCATTAAAATGCCTTATAGTTATAACTGATTTTTTTTTTCTATTTTACTCTACCTGTGTTCACCTCTATATCTGGATCGATAAAAATGGAATTGACCGGTAATATACACAACAATATCGCGTATAGACGAATACGATGTTTTTGATCGCGATACGAATTTTCACGCGATACACCATTAATGTAACAGCGTTACGTTTAAACTGGCTGTTTGAAAAACTTGATAAATGAAAAACTTATAAGTCCTTTGAGTTCCAAGTTTTCCTGGTTTCACTGTATTATCATTTGTAAGATACATTGGTCTGACAATAAAAAGTTGTAAACTTTGACACTTGGACGCCTTAGGGCGGAATTCACTAATAAAACTAATCGCGTTTTAACGTTTGGCTCGCATAATCGCGTTTAGCCACTGTCACTAGTGTCACTTGTCTGTATTTTTCTTTTGTTGTATTTTTACAAGTGACACTAGTGACAGCCGCTAAACGCGATTATGCGAGCCAAACGTTAAAACGCGATTAGTTTTATTGGTGAATTCCGCCCTTACACTTTTATTGACGCCGAAGCAAATATAACGGATCGTCTTGAAAATATGGTTTATTGGATAAGGAACAGGCTTAAATGGTTTATTATTTTAAAACAAAACAATGGAAAACGCCTGAAAATACCTATCATATTAATTTTATACAGATTTTTCAACTGGTTGGTATGCTTGAGTTAAATAATTAAGTTGTACCTTACACTTATTAGATTAATTACATTTTAAATTCCAGATGCGGAGATACAAGAATGGTACAAAGGTTTTCTAAAAGATTGCCCCAGTGGACATTTGTCCGTAGAAGAATTTAAGAAAATATACGGAAACTTTTTTCCGTATGGCGACGCTAGTAAGGTAAGAGAATTAGTAATAATAAATAATTATTCTAATTTTTTCTCACTATTTATTGTAATGTCATATTTCCTTTGACATTATAAACGTTCATTTTATTTCCAAATATCAAGTGTTCTAATAGGTTTCTAGAAATAAATTATGTATGCGTCAAAAATTATACGCAATAGATGCGATTGTCCTTATTTTGATTTGTGAAAATTAGTTTAAAAAATCAAAATAAGTTTTGGTATTATTTTATAGGCCCAATTAATACGTTTATTAGTAGACTGTAGACTCCATCTATTTTTATTATTATTTAAAATCGTTTTAACCCCTCTTTTTATTTAAGGAATCGATCAAATAATAAAAAAAAGGTTGCATGTTCCAAAGAGTATAATTATGTATTTTTAAAGAGAAGAACGTGCAAGTAGTTACACGGATACTGTTTTAAATTGATAAAAAGCTTAAACCTCTCGGTAGCATAGAAAATAGTTGACGCATACAGAAACAATGTCTACTTGAGTCTACACAATATCCAATACCAACCTCCTATTATGGAATAGAACTACACAAATCCTTTGGGTGTCACTATTCTAAGGCTGCTATCCCACTGGCGTTTTACGAGCTTTGGCGCTTTACCACTAGAAACTCGCGACGTTAACGTCGTGTCAGCGCAACGTTGGCGCGGCGCAGACGTTGAAGAAGCGCCAACGCTTGTTAAAAGACAGTGTGATAGCAGCCTTACACTACAAAATAGTATTTTCTTCAATCTCATAGTCATATAATTTTACATATACTTTCTAGTTTGCGGAGCACGTGTTTCGGACATTCGACGCGAACGGCGACGGTACGATAGATTTCCGGGAGTTCCTGTGCGCGCTCAGCGTGACGTCCCGCGGCAAACTGGAGCAGAAGCTCAAGTGGGCGTTCTCCATGTATGACCTGGATGGCAACGGATACATCTCGCGGCAGGAGATGCTCGAAATTGTCACTGTGAGTAACATTTTCTAACCTTTTGTATGATTGGCCGAAATATCTTGACCGCTCTGAACTTCGAACAATTGCTTGAGCAGTAATTCTTTTTAAGAATCATATGGCTAATTCGTGCCGTCCGGTAACCTTCCGAACCGAGCCTGAGCCTTCGACGGTGCGTAGTGCTCCACGCGCGCCTCAAGGAGATGTCAGCAAAACCGTAGGGGCCCGGCAGAGTCGAAGCCAACTGAAGTTGTGCTAAAGAGATTCCCGGGGCCCTGGAACGAAGGCAAAGAAGGAACATAAAAGTGGGTTTAGTCAGTAAAAGTCTGACACGCCCTCTCGCTCTACCCTAGAGCTGATGAAGTTATTGGATGATTTCCCACCTAAAATTAAAAATATGGTGAATGCGTATTGCGTTTTTTTTTCGGAACGCCAACTTCAAAGCAGCCAAAATATTTTGACCGTACTGTACTATTGCATTGAAATCAGGAGTCCTCGTTCAGCATATTTTAATAGTTTCATCTAGTACTAGATGGCGCTAGTAACATCGAGAGTTGTTTTACGAATTACGCTTTGAAATTATGAACACTACGATGCATGATTGGTATGATTAATTAAAATGAGTTCAAGCCTTTTTCCCTTTCACTAGTTTTGTAGTTTAGTTTGCAAACAGTTTTCTAGATGTGAACAACAATAACGCCTCCAAGAGTTTCTTATACGTCCATAGTCAAATTCAGGCATTTATGATGCGTCTTAGTAATTGTAGTGTTTTAACAATTCCAGGCTATTTACAAAATGGTCGGGTCCGTGATGAAGATGCCCGAGGACGAGTCGACGCCAGAGAAGCGAACCGACAAAATATTCCGACAAATGGACAGAAACAAAGACGGGAAGCTGTCCCTCGAGGAGTTCATAGAGGGCGCCAAGAGCGACCCGTCCATCGTGCGCCTGTTGCAGTGCGACCCGCAGTCACAGTGATACCTTACTTATTAAATCTTAGTACTCCATGAGTACCACCCAGTTTATCCACACTTATATAAAACTGTTGTAAAATATCACCCTTATTACAATGCTTGTAAGAGCTAGTGCGCGTCGTAAAGCGTTGGTTACACATTAAATCAGTTTGTTGTCCTGTTGCTTGGCTGTTTACTACATTATCGCCGATTCTATGAATTTCCATAAATATGATAAAACTATTAGTATTTGTAATATTTAATATATTTATACTCTGTAATTCTTGTTCACATACGACACAATACGGCAACGATAATGATATTGAGAGTTCCTCAAAAACACTGCATGGTTGTGACAAGAAATTTACAGAAAATAATACAACTCATAAAAAATGACATGTGAATATTTACAAAATAAATCACAGTAGAAAATTAGTACAAACATTAGTTAACATAGGGTTCAAATAAATTGTATATTATTTATATGGCATCTGCTGAAAAAGAGAAAGGATGCAAGTAAAAATATTACATAGTGACGGAAACGTAGCAATAATTCCAAAGATAGTAGCATATTTACGGTAAGATAGGTCTATGAAGAAAACAAGAATATTTTGATATGAGATGTAGTAGGGTAACGAACTCTTGTCTACTATTTGTAATCTGTGACTTCTGAAAGAGGCAAGGAAACTATGCAGCAACAGACAAGCAATACTTAGAAACAAATACAATGGCAACACAGTTCGTTGACCTTGATCGATTTCAATTTCTGTAAAAAATACCAAACTCACAGTAACAACCAAACAGCAGGACAAATTATGTGCGACTGTAATGTGTATAGTGTTCAAAGATTTTTCCCATTATTACTAGTTAGGTTAATACACATTCTCTACCCACAAACGTTTTGCGGCTTTCCGTATAAGCGGGCTCGCGAGTGACCCGCACGGTCGCGAGTGGTCGTCGCCTCATCAGCACACCTAACGTACTGAGCTGTCGGCTCGGAATAGCTGATTGCTGGGATAGTGGTCCGTTTCTTATATATATTTGCAATAGAGTAATTAATGTACCACCTATTTATATCCCTGCTGTCCCTTATAAGATTTCATCAAGCAACCTTGTACCCCGTATGAATGGTTACACGGTGTCTATATTTAAATAGTAGAACATGTCTATACTGTCGTCATCCATAGTAATATCATATTGCAAGAAGCGCGTACCTACATCTCACTTGCCCGCTTATATCGCATCTAAATTTTTATCCAACTATCTCCCTATATTATCGAAAATAATTTATTATATCTACAAATATTGAATGTTTTAACAATCACTGCGTGGATGTAATATGAGATTTTCGGAGTTTGTAGATATTAATGATTCAATTTAACTTTTAATGCAGTCATTGACTTTATATTTGAAATTATAAGTGTGTCTTCAAATACATCTGATCTGATAAACGATATTCTAAAGTCTTATTTGACAGAAAATTTATCTATAACCGTATATAGTTGAAATATGATGTAGATAACAGGTATTTGTTTAAAATAATTTAAAGATTTTAAGTCAAGCCTTGAGAAAAAGATGGAGAGTAATTGCTTACGCGCGGTGCCTCTATGGACAATCAATGATTAATGAACGATCCATTTCGAATATTAGTTAGAACTGTTGTTTTTGCCCAGTGATTGAGTTTAAAGCATGACACCGCTTCGGTGACATCCATTAGATGGATCTTGTTTGTATGAATAGCGCGTAGTTGTCGCTGCACGCTATGGAGCGGTGCGGAGACGCGGGCACCGCGCGTGGCTCATTGCGTCGTATATGGTTCGGCAATAAGGTTGTACGGCTGTCTTCTCACTGCTAGCGCCTATGATGATGCTGATCATGGCCCGTGTTAATTGTGTGGTACATTGGTAAAGTCAGCTGCTGATCTGAGAACATATACTAAGATTATGAACAGATTTCTTCTATGATAACAGATCATAGCTGCTGCGAGCTGTACCCTTAAGTATATTTTCTCATGTTTGCGCCTGTTTGTGCGGTTACATCGCATGCCTTAATATTATATTCTAAATCTAAACATTTCCTTTTGTAGTGTGCAACCGTGCTAGCATTGAAAAGACAGCGTTTTATAGCACAATTTAGGAAGACATTTACGCAACAAACGAAACAGACAAATATGATAATATACAGTTATTATTAGTTTATATTATAATGAATATTCATGCTGATTTATTCGCGTAGCTGATATTATTAAGGTTTAGTTTTAATGAATGATAAAAAAATGTAAGTAAATTCATTATTATTGTCCTGAGTCAGCCTAAGTATTATTATTCAAATAATTTGTTGCAAAATGATTTAAAAAATATGGATAGTATAAAAGTAACAATCTATTGACAGTAGCGGAATGTTGAGTTTTGCGGTGACTTAGTGTAGAATCGTTTCAATCCGCATATTCGGCTTTAGGGCAGCCGCAGGGGGACCACCCATTCGATTTCGTTGAATGAAATTGATAATGATGCGTAAATATGACTTTGGAAGTTTGTAACTATCACAATATGTTAACATTATAATATATAGTATTGGTGTGTTCTGCACAAGAAGTTCTATTGATGAAGGTATTGTGGCAAGACTGCTATTAATTGTTATGATGTATAATAGATATATACTTAGAGATCCCGCCCCTCGTAGCTGTGGTCTTTCTACGAAAGCCCTGAACCAGACGCTCGGTGACGCTTCGACTGAAAAAACTAATTGGTTTGCGCATGCAGAACATCGCCAGACAAACGCCGCGCCGCTGCGATACCGCCTTTATGTTAAATGTTGTATAAATGTAGAAGTAAAAGTGAATATTGAGTATAGACTTGTTTAAAGCAATATATCAGACTGAATTTATAAATGGATATTTTTCCGCGCACTTTAGTCATTCGTTTCATGCTTAAAGCAACCCATTGTGATAACATGCGCCGCTGTAGCACTAGCCGCAGCGTGTAGATAATATCTTACTGAATGTGTAACCCCGTCTTCCAGACAGATTATCGCTATCTTATGTAGTCGCGTATCTAATCGCAGCGGTGGAGCCCGTTCGTCTGAAAGATGCACTAAATGAAAGCATTCTTGGTATACACTTTGTTGGTAGATTTTGACTCTGTAATATTATAATAAGTTATATATTCGACTACATTTTAATATTTATTTAAAGTATTTATCAAACATAACGATTGTTTATAATAGGTATTTACCTATGAAATTGCAGATTTTTAAAACGGGTTGCTTTGAAGTGTTATATCATTGGATTGACTTGGAATCATAAGTTCAAATAAATTTTATATTAAAGGTATGTTATTCTTCTTTTGAAATTAGGTATTTATTGGTTTCTTTGTGTTTTGTATTTTCTGTAATATCGCAGTACTTATAACCATGAAAGCTAATAAAAAAACGTTTTTTCATATTAAGAGTTTCAACGTAGATACTATGCATTGCAAAGGGCAAACAATATCAATGTCGCATACCTACGACTTTCTTCTAACAAAAATACTCTGTGTTCTTGGTTTAATAGATTTCGTTTTGGAAATTTTGTTTTGTAGCCGCCCTAAGAAATAAAGTTATTCCTGAGATAAAATTTCTCACATGAAAGTGATTGAAACCAAAATAGACATCTCATTCATTAGCAGTTTTAAGTCCGTATACATCATCAATATTACATATCACTTGAGTCCCATTGTTTCCACGGTAGAACTCATATTACAAAATAATGCGAGTTTTCTTAGATTTCATACAAAAATGGTTATAAGTACTGCTATATTACAGAAAATATAAAACACAAAGAAACCAATAAATACCTAATTTCAAAAGAATAATAACATACCTTTAATATAAAATTTATTTGAACTTATGATTCCAAGTCAATCCAATGATATAACACTTCAAAGCAACCCGTTTTAAAAATCTCCAATTTCATAGGTAAAGACCTATTATTTATATCTACAGTTAAAATATTTAATATATTAGCGCTTGTTCTCTGCCCTTGTATCACATTAGTTGAAAAGATCTTTATGATTAAATGATTTTTTTTTATAATTAGTTAGGTGAGATGATGATGATGATGTAGTTATTATAACATTTCAAAATAAACATTTGAATGCCGAAGGGGTCGAGAAATCAATGACCCTAATCTCAATGCGAATATCATTCTGTATTACAGTAAGTACCTATATCTCATTTTGTTTGCTATAATAACTACTTATAGTAAGTTAGTTAAACAATACACAATGTATAGTATTTTTTATTTTATAATAATCTGATTTTGCAATGTATCGCCATTTTATTATACTAACGCAATTGTTGTGGCTGTATTATTTCTGTTTTCACATAACTTTTAACTAACATGTTTTAAGCACGCTTTATTTTATTTATTTATTAGCTTTACATAGATGTATTATGGTTAAATTCTCATTATATATATATTATTATACAATGCGAATTTTGATTGTCGATATTTTATTTCGCTTTTCTAGCTAGTTCATTGAACAGAATATTGAATCAAATGCACAATTATTTTGTTTTTCGCACAACAACAGAATAATGTACCTACGTATCAATATTTTATTAACAACATGTATTTATTGTGGAATTGATGGTATGCTGAATCATATTGAAGTTCGAGTAGCCGTACCTCTTCACATTATGTATTGGCATTACACCAATCCGCCATTGCTTATGATATACACATAAAGTATGTTTTATATATGTATTATAAACATGTGTCTTTCAGCAATAATCAAAGTGCTATGTTTTATTACAAGAAATATTGATCGGAATGTTGCGACACCACCAAACAGAGAATCATATTATATCCATAAGTCTTCTAATATTATATTCAATAGCGTCTGAAACTTTACAAAATATTATGATGTCGTATACATTTATATTCTCAGTAAGTTTACATATCTGTTATTTAAAGTTGATGTTCAATTAAGTGTCGTAGAATAAAATCCGTAAAATATATCGAACCTGGACAAATAAAAAAAATAAGAAGAATATTTTTAATATATAATTTTTCGATTGTGTACAGATTATTAGGTGTTCGGTCGAATTTTATATCTGTGTCATTTTTGGTAATAAGATAAATTAAATTCTAAACATGAACGGTATGTACATCATCCTGAATGAAGCCTTTTATTCTAAGTGTTTAAAATGGAATTAACGTTGTATTTTGAATTAGATTTAGCAAATAGATGTTTATAAGAGTTATTTATAATATTCCTTACTTCTCTATGCAGACACCAGACGTTTCAATGCATTTTTCTCGTTTTCTATATATTTCCTGACAGTGCAGTTGATTCTATAATCAGTTTCATATATTCGGTCTGAAATTGCTTTAACATAGACGTTGAGGTGATTTGCTTTACATAGACATAAACACGAAAGTTTGAAGCGTGCAAAATGACAGCTTTAGAATTTGTTCCCTTTTAAAAACATTGTATGGCATGTTGCACAGTGCGGCAACAACGCGTGCCATCCAACTGTTCTAAGCGGCAACATCGCCGTCCGCTCTCCCTTTGTGCTTCCAGGATTTACACTAGTTATTTGTCAAGCAGTTTTTATATTGTGTTTAGAGTATTAACAATACAATTTACTTTGAGCACAGAATAGTGCTATGTTTGCAACGAACGTGCATTATGTGAGCGAATCACCTATAGAATAACCTTAGATAGATAGGTTAGGGGCCATTCAAGTATTACCTAAGTAGTACTATACGAGGGCGGGGGTCTTTGCTTATTTTTCATGACTTGTGCGATGGGAGAGTTTGGATGGTAATTTTAACAGCAGTATTATTTTTTTTACTTATCTTATGCTTGAAAATCCTTCAATCTTTCAAGGTTTCTAGACTTATAACGGTTGCTTATGAACCAATAAAGAAATCAGAATACAATGAAAAATACATGCACCAATGTAAGCATGAGAGGAGGGGGTATAACATTTGCTTACTTTTACTGACGAGGGGGTTTAATGATTGCAAAAATTTGCTTACCTAATACTGGAATGGCCTCTTATATACCCAATATTAGATAGGGTTCCGTTTAAAGCGCTATATGCCCCGCATCCTAGTCATTATAGCTGATTTTTCTGAATACCGCAGACGATTATTTTACTGTCTTCCAGTATTTTAAGCAGTAGATGACTGAACGTATTAACGTACGTAGTTAAAACTTCAATTTAATTAAAAACTGAATGGTTTAGTTCAGGTTTTATTCCTGATAGTAAACAAACCTACTTAGATGACTTAGCACCGCTCTAGTTTATTGCTAGCATTAAATGGGTGCTAATTTTTACATACATTATGATATAGAATGCTTTGGAACATTATTTAGTTTGTTTTAGCGGCGCTATAGCGGTTTTTAAGTACTATAATGTAACAATTTCTTCCTATCATCTAATTAGATACGTTTTGCTCTTCCTCAAATATGCTTATTGCCTTTTTGAGTTCTTCATTCTATGCTATAATATCACATGTAATCTATGGTGCATACAATGTCCTCTGAGATTAAAGGATTGTTATGATATGTGTGGCGATAGTTTAAGTGTGAGATGTTCTCTAATAAAACTAAAGATACTGGTATTTTAATAAATATATTCAAGATAAGTGAATGAAAAAAAAAAGGTTTTCGCACGACCAAACAGTCTGTACTACATTTGATAAAAATTTGTATAATCATGGCCAAAAATGTTCTCCACTTATTCTATGCATTGCACTGACGATCATGCAATGGAAAAATAAGGATTTGAATTGAGACCAGTCACGAATATTGGTATAGTCAGATGAGAGATATAAAGTTTAAAATAGCATTTCAAAATCTTGCACTAAACTAAAGCAACAAATCTAAATATTTTACTTCTTTTTTGTCAGGATCAAACTAATACCTACAGTGTACATGAACTTATTATTTAATACGTAAAAATGTATTGTAACTTAGAGATTATAATTATTATCTAAACTCAGGGTGCTATAGTATTGATTCGAGATGAGTGTTGGGCGTCGGCGATGGATTGTTACTAGTTAAATTGTAACCACTTCTTGCAAGTTTCAAGGTAAAAATACTGTAATATTTTGAGCCCCAAGCGCAGTGGCTCTCGATACCGCCGAGCTCAGCCCGCTGACAACCCCCGCGTGGCCTTTTGTGCTGACAGCTTTCGAAACGCTTCAAGGACCAATATATGTACCTACAAGAGTGGTAGTACCTAAGACGTCGATCTAATCGTTGTGCATTACATTACATATCAATCGCATGAAAGAGCATGTTCTCAGTGATGGGTTCACCCACTTTGAGTACCTACACATGTCGGCTTCTTGAACAGTTCTACTGTGATCCGCATTTAAAATAAACACATCTATGTTTGATTCACTAGTAGCACCCTGCTCTTTGACGATTATACCGTAAGTCGACATAAGGTTGAGTATGACGCACACAAGCGAAAATTACAATATTCTTGGTTAAAATTAAAAAAATAAAAGTTCTTTAACATGAAAAATAATATCTGGCATACAAAGACAATATTCTTAACTACTAAAAACAATAGAAAAGATCCATTACCCGATGCATAAACCGGTTTGAGGTAATCTGAACTTGAGTGATTGAGTGACACTCATATTCTTGCGCTAAAAACCTAATATTTTGAAGTTTCGTAACTTGACTGTGTTGAATCGCACTTGTTTCTTCTTTTGTATATTCCTGGCGGTAAGTACGTCCTAGTTTATGTTGCAATATAGGTATATTACTTATATAATTATTGTTTTAGCATCGTTTTACAAAAAAGAGAAATAATTTCATTATGTTCGAATTCAAATAGTCATTCGACGGTATACAAAGTAAAAAAATATGTTATTGTGTAAGAGAATATTATAGGCTAACAATTAATACATGAATTGTATCTGTATCCGACTTCTACCGACTTTCTAACAAATTTTACCTTTAACCTACTGCAGGTAAAGTAATCTAAAATATGTAATAGACTCAGTGTAACTCAAGCAGTTATTTTATGTTTTGATTTAAATATTTAAGCACTTAAAAGCATACATAATAACGACTTCATGAAATTGCTAGATTGTTTGGTTTATTTAAATAATTATAAACTTAAAATAACTGTGGTGTTAAGATGATAATATAATGCGTTTGTCTTTTCTAAACACGTATCAGTCGAGTTACTCTTTTTGGTTATTACAAGGAATACAAATACATGCATACCACTATCAATAAGTTCAAATTACAAGATAGCTTCCATGGGGTTCTAGCAACTTCTGACCCTTTTATAACAGGAATAAGAAACTACTAAGAAAAGTATATTCTTTGCCATTACCACAAGCGGAGTTAATGTTGATTAAACCACTAAATATTTGTAAATATGGTGTTTTCATTTTATTGATACACTAGCAGCTGCCCCTTGCAGTTTCTTTGATTACAGCTCCAGTCCCGTGGGTCACATAACGTGATTTTATATAGCATTATAGCCTTCCTCTCTTTCTATAAATGGGCTATCCAACATTGAAATTCCAAAAGAATTTCTCAATTTGAACCAGTAGTTCCCGAGATTAGCGCGTTTAAACAAACAAACGACTCTTAAGTTTTATAATATTAGTATAGATTTTCTATGTCATTCATATTATTTACAAGTCAAATTTAAAGCAGTTGCGGAAATAAAATGTGAACAAAGTCGCTAATTTTAATATTGGCCTGGAATTTGCAATATTTCGCCTGTGTGTGACGTCGAGTTTAACTATTAATATTTGCCTCTAACGTAAACGTTGCTTATATACTTAAACGAATACATTTTGTCTTGACAATCATTGTTCTGTGTAGTCAATTTGTGATTCCTAACATCATTTTCTTTACAATTGACCTTCTAGCTCTGATACTCTGTTTTAGATTAAAATTATTATATCTATTTATTAAATCTTTCTCCTCTCAAATGACGTTTTATTTTCCAACCTTATAATAATCGTATCCTTGCTGTCTTAAAATATTATAAATGTATTATAAAATTTATTGTAATCTTGTTTGGTGTTCAAATAAACTAATTATGTAAAATTGACTTAATTTTCTTGATAATCCATATTCTTTGACTAACCCATAAAACAATATATAGGAATGTTCTATTCAGTTTTCAATCTAACTTCTTTTATCTACTTACTTTCTTGCTCAATTGTATCCTTAACTCAATGCACTCTTCTCTACTAATATCAACATTTATTAGAAGCAATCATGCATCATTCATATGCCGGTCCCCAAGATACAGGCGCCGCCTAGTTTGGGGACCACCGTATACTACATAACTGAAGCTCGCAATTACAACGCGTTCCAAATAAGAATAGGATCGATTGCCATGTTGTGACGTCACGTCATACTGTCAAATCGAAGAATTATTATGGTGAAAAAAACTAGAAATTTTTAAAATTTAATTTATTTACGAACTGTGAACGAAAAAACTTAAATCAGAATCCAGTTCATCAATTTTGCTCATCTCTAAGTTCTTCAATATTGCCCAATTTCTTGCGATTTGACAGTATGACGTGACGTCACAACATGGCAATCGATCCTATTCTTATTTGGAACGCATTGTAGTAACAACGTATAATACATTAAGATTATTTAATTTAAGGTACTATTTGTAACAATGGTTCAATAAATTTATTATTATTATATGGGTTATTATGTCTCAGAACCCTGGGGTCCTGGAACTTTGGGACAACGCAGAGGCCCCTTAGACGCTTTTAATAGAACATGGTATCAACCGGCGCTTATCCCTGTACGCGCTGTGCTAGTGCATCCAATGACAATCCCAGGTTGGTGGGAAACTTGCAACATAAGGAAAACAAAAACAATAGGGCTACGGTTTTAAGATTCTTAAATGGACCAGTCCATTTAAGAATCTTATTAAGATTTATCTTTATCTTTAGAAATTACAAGGAACTATGTTAAGACTTTGGCCCCTACCTGAACAATATTTTTAATTTGCATCAATAAAAAGGAAGGGGGTGACTTGCACACTCAACAAATAGGCCCCAAAAACGGTCGCTGGCACGAAGTGACGTAGCGACAAGAGGACGACATATCCTGAAGTGCTTGAGGAGTAGACAATCCTGGAAGTACTGTCAAGATCCCTACCAGCACCTTACTGGATTATACATTCTTCGCCCGAGCACGTTTGCTCTTGCGAATCTCCACTCAAGTCAGCCAATAAAGGCAAGAGAGAGGTGGGAGCTCTGTTCCTCGTCAGTGTTCACTACGGCCGGCCAATAAAGGCAAGCCGGAGATGAAGAACAAGAATTCTCCCGGGAGATCGGGTCCGTGGGGTCGCTAATGCCCAACAGTTTGCAACAAAAATACCTTGCGGATTGTACCTCTCTTAGTAGTCTGGCCCCTCATCCTAGGCATGTTAAGGCAAAGCTTACGCTACCACAGCCCTAGGGTTTTTTTTTTTTACGACGTCAACGTAGAGGTACGGCGATGGGGTTATTATTATTATTATGGTTTTTTAGGCAATTTTTCTCAGGCTAGTACCTGGTGTTCTTTTAGAATCTCGCGGGTGTGAACCAAGGTGAGATCATAATTATTGGTTTAAGATGGCAAAAGACTTTGTACTGAATTTAAATTATTGTCTAAGTCCAGTTGTAAAAATTTTCTAACTACTTATACGACAAGTGTTACATATGTGTATTTTGATAGATTGAGAACATTAAAACTATTGAATATTGGTTTTGGAATAACACCTGTTGCTGATATTACTATTGGGACTATTGTGACACTCTATTCATTTTCCAAACTCTGGTGATTTCCTCTTGTAATTCTGTGTACTTCCTCATTTTTTTCCGTGATCGGTGATAGTTTTTTGTAGGTATTTTATTAGTGTTTGGGACTGCTATATCAATTATGTATGCATGTTTGTTTTCTTTATTGAATCAACAAGTTTTATGTCGGGTCTGTTGTTATATACAGGGTGTTTGGTGCATCGTGTGCCAAATTGAAATGGTGGACGGGAGGGGTCATCTGCTATCCTTTCAGACCCCTAAACACTTCTCATGCCCTGTGGATTTTTTTTCATCGACTTTTTATTGTTTTATAAAATTAAGACTCAAATTTTTCATTTAAATATAAATTAAAAAATATATTTATGGCGTAGACTGAATTTTAATTTTATTTAGATGGGTATTGTATTAGAGTAATTACAGTACTTTTAAATTTAAAAATAGTGACATTTGCTATCTAGTTCTTTTTTAATTTACTCGCAAAGTTTTGGACTTAAATTAAAGTTGTCCACGTTACAGCTATTTACATAACTATAAAAAAAAAAAATAACCAAAAGCGACCGGAATCTTCCAACTTCCTCAAAAATTCTCTAGTTTATCCTCTTGCTAGTGATGTGCCACATGCCATATAAATCTTTTTATAACTTTGTGAATTCGCTAGAATTGTGAATCGAGTCACATAAGACTAATATTCAAAATTATGATTTAAAAAAATATTTTTGCTTAAATCATACCTGCAAAGTCTATTAAAAATGTTATCTCACTCTTATAAGGTAAAGTCTGTCTCGTATCTCTTTTCGTGGGTTTTACTAGATAAAAAAAAAATGAAATTGCATTTTTAACAATTAAGTATTTCATATTTTTTACAAATCCTTCTCAAATAGTTGGCCTCTGTCGACATCTGTTTCGTATTTAAACAGTTGTTGTACGAAGTCGTATTTCCTCCTTAATTGTATTGAAAGCCGTTTCAATGCGTTGAACTAGTACCTCACTAGTTTCCAACTATCATCACTGCACAACAACTGCTACAAATTTGTAAATTCGCTACAATTGTGAATTAATCACATAAGACTAAATTGCAAACAACTCATTGAAACGGTTTTCAATACAATTAAGGAGGAAATACGACTTCGTACTACCAAGGCTAAGCTAAAAAGTGCCCAATATGTTGTGGAACACCTGCTCACTAGCTATCAAAGTCAAAATATTTATTAGTGTGCTTTTTGGTGATACAACAGGTCTTACAGTTCATTTATGGTTACTCAAAAAGCTATGCTATGCCTGCCACTTGAGGATAAAATCTCAATGACCAAGACGTTGACGTTGGTAGTGACTTGAACTGACTCAACAAGCTATATGCTCTTGAATTCTATAATTTAATAAGCAGTCCTGACAGACGTCCTGCCCGAAAGCTTTTCGTCAGAAAATATAATTGAGAACCCGACTGCAGCGCCACCTACCGGGACACACTTCCAGGGAAAAACACAAATTTTCATTTAAATTGGTCTAGCCGTTTAGGAAGAGTTAGGTGACAAACGTACGTACAGAAGAATTATACATACATATACTATAAATATATAAGTATATATAGTAAATTGGGATGATAAATCAATGACATTCACATTTGAGTTACGATATGTCCCGGAGTCGACAGTCTTATTGCCAGTGATGACGTGCTCCGAAACGTGGTCGCTTTTAATGGGCCTCATCAGAAGACATTCAAGTCACCCAAAGGGCAATGGAAAGAGCTATGCTCGGAGTTTTCTTGCGTGATCGAATCAGGAATGAGGATATCCACAGGAGAACCAAGGTTACCGATATAGCACGAAGAATCGCCAAACTAAAGTGGCAATGGGCAGGGCACATTGCTCACAGAACGGATGGCCGTTGGGGTCGAAAGGTTCTGGAACGGCGACCACGTACCGGGAGACGTAGCGTTGGAAGGCCTCCTACAAGGTGGACCGATGACCTGGTAAGAGTTCGGGAATCCGATGGATGTGAGACGCACATGACCGTTCATTGTGGCAACACTTGGGGGAGGCCTATGTCCAACAGTGGACGTCTATCGGCAGAAATGATGAAATGATGATGCCCCCGAGGTGTACCCTTTGACAAAGGCAACTGTAACATCCTTTGCAACTCTTCCCCAGTTTGGACTTGCTGTGCGCTTAAGTTCGTCCTCCCATCTTTTGCGTTGTCAACCTCTAATTCGTTTACCGTTTCTACGGTACAGTCTAACGGGGTGAACAGAAACAAAACTGTGACGGGTTTTTTTTTTTACGGTTTTTACGAAATTGTTTACTGCAATTATTTCTTGCATTGTAATGCAAAAATAATGGAAGCTTTGCTAGAAACCTATTTTAGAAGAATTTAGCGAAAGTCCTAATCTAAGTTTTGTTTCTATTCACCCCGTTTGACGGTACGGTACCATTCTGTCAGGACTTCCCACCATTTGTGCTGGGGACTCCATAGCATACCTATAGCCCGCCCATCTCTATATCATTTGGTCTGTCTTAGTGAGGATGTCTGTCACTCCTGTCCTAATTCTTATGCATGAGTTCCTTTCTCTGTCGTTACTTGTGACGTAGGTAATTAGGTATGGCCATTGCTAAATTGATGCAACGTGTATTGTTTAACCAAAGATTTGGGGGCCGATGAAGCTTTGATATTATTTGAGTTAGTGCAAATCTCTTTTAATAAAATCCTGCCGCCGAGATATCGCCGGAAATTACAATTTTGTCGGTGAACGTCATCTATCGCCAGGTGGGTGCATTTTGTGAAAGAAAGGTTGACTGCTTTATGTTGGGTTAAAGGTCAAGCTCGGGGTTGAGAAAATCCTGCAAACTCAGAAATATTTTTTTATAAGTTCCTGAAAAACACGAAGGTTGAAAGAAGCTTGTACTTAATCTTCTTACGTACAAACTTTTTGAATAACTTCCAACCTAGTGAAAGAAATCACATCGAACAATGATTTTTTTTTCGTAAATGTTTTAAAAATAAGTGTTTGTAACAAAATTCCTTCGGCTTGACCGATTCTTATGTACTTTATTAGTATTTATATATGTAACTTATAGCGGACTCGGCAAATGTTCTTCTGTGATATAAATTGTTAAAGAAATAAATGGGGGCTGGGGGTGGGAGGGTCGCCCTATTCTCAAACTTACTGAATACACACAAAAATTCTTAAGAATCAGTAAAGACGTTTCGGATGAGTTTTGTTACAAACACTGTGACACGAGAGTTTTAAATAGTATTAGAACATTTATACCTATTATCCCTTGTGAACTCATAAATACATAATTGTAACAGCACCTATATACCACCATCATGACTTTTCAGTTTTTTCAAGTCAATGGTTAAGCTAGTAGGGGGTGGGGGGTACACAACTTCACTAACAAAAATGTACACTTTAGTTTTCAAAATTACCCTATAACTTTTGAAAACCTTTAAAGTGTAAATCGGCTGTGTGCGCATCGGCGGACATGCCTGACGCACTACAATAAGGTGGAAGTCTCAACAGCACCCTGAAGGTAGGAATTGTTATACTGTATGCGGAGGGAATTGTTTGCTTTTTGGGTATGATTAGCTCAAAGGCTGCTGGTGTAAAATATTTAGCAGAAAGCCGAAAAAGTGTGATTTTGACAGTACTGAGCAACCAGCAAACCCTCATACCCCATACTTCCTCGCACAGCCAATGCCCTGCGTTCCCTTTTCATATCTTGGTCATCTTTTAGGTCCTAAAACCATATAGGTTAGGAGAGGTGGCCTTTAAAAATAAACCCTAATTTTTTTTACCCTGACTTGCTTTAACGAGTTTATAAGCTGTCTTGATCAGAATATAAAACAAAGAGGGTAAGTTGGTCAGGTTTCACCTAGGTAGAAGCCTTTGCCTAGCATGTTGATGAAAAGCACCCCATGTTACCTGACCAGGATATTGAAAGTAGGTATTTGTCAGTAATCGTGTAATTCAACTCAGAACTTTAAGGCGCTCAATGATCCGCGTATAATACCAAAGTAAGGCTGCATAAAGTTCTCAAACAAACAGACAATCATGAAGTTTACCCGTACTACAACGAACTTCATTGTCCTCACATTCACAATACCAAAGTTGTAAAGAGCATGTAGATTAGTGTCTGGTATGATGTTTCATTAAGAAACCGCTGCGACAAATCTAAGACGCTTCTACGATACGCTACGACGTAGCAACGAAAACGCCCCAGCCCCCCTAAGTTACGATCGTTTCGTTTGCGTCGAACGCCTCGAGCAGGCCACGCCTCCGATTTCTTTGTTCTGAAGTCATCTCAACGCTCAGTCACGTGGTCAGAACAAAGGAATCGGAGGCGTGGCCTACTCGAGGCGTTCGACGCAAACGAAACTTGGCTAGGGGGGCAGTAACACTACGGCAGTGCTACGGTAACGCCACAGCAATGCTACGGATACACTACGATAATGCTACGACAGCGCTATGACGAGGATTTGTTGCTTTGTTTATTTATATGTAGAATGATTTTTTTTTTCGACTAAAGATTTCTAGGTCAAATATTATTTCTGGAACTTTGTTTTTGTGGACCACCACAAAAGACAGTACAAGAAATAATAATAATTTCCGAGTTATAGGTACCAAGCAATAATACAAAAATAATACTAGTTCAAAATATTATTATTATTTTATTACTAGGTACTGGCCCGCGTATTGCCCCACTGTTGGGCAAAAGCTCCATTCCTTCCAAAGATCACGCTTTTAGGCTTCTTTTTCCAAATTTTAAGGAAGACATCCAGGTCGTCCTGCCATCTCCTTCGTGGTCTACCGCGGTCCCGTGTAATCCTGTGTTTTGTGCGCCCTAAAATCGTCAAGCATGCGACAAACATGTCCTGCCCAGTCCCTTTTTAACTGACTTCAAAAAAAGGAGGAGGTTATCAATTCGGTTGTATTTTTTTTTTGTCATCAATATTTTTTTTATGTTTGTTACCACAGAACTCCGTCGTTTATGGACCGATTTGCAATTTTTTTTTTCCTAGAAGGACATGCTTCCAGATTGGTCCCATTTTTCTTCAAAATCCAGTTCTGATGATGGGATCCATGAGGAATCGAGGGAACTCCTCAAATATTATAGGCAACCATATAGTGATTTTAGTATTTTCATCGAGAACATAAGCATTTACAGTCAAAAAGTAACATTTGATGAAGTGGAACTGATGACGAAGACCAGAAATGGTCAACGGAAATTCATACTCACATACCTAGATATCACAATGAAGATAGTTAAGCGACTATGACAATACAAATAAATGAATAGTTCTAAATAATTACGTTGAAAATGGTATCATCGAAGTGATCTGATGATGATGATGGAGCCGGAAGGTAGGCACTGGAACTCCGTAATTAATCAATGTAACCTAGCGGTGTTTGGACTTATTAGAATTATCATGAGATGCACTTTGGCTCTATGGTACTATCGAACTGATCTGATGATGGAGCCGGAAGGTAGGCACAGGAACTCTGTAATTAATCAATGTATCCTAGCCGTGTTTGAGCTTATTAGAATTGTCATGAGATGCATTTTGGCTATAAGGAACTATCGAACTGATCTGATGATGGAGCCGGAAGGTGGAAGGTAGACACAAGAGCTTCATAATAAAACAATGTAACCTAGCAGTGTTTGGGTTAATTGGAATTATCATGAGAAATAGGCACTCTGTTTATAAGTGTATCACAACTAAAAAGTGTGAAATAAAAAAAAAAATAACCGACTTTACTAAAAAACAACACTAAAAGGATCAAAATAACTTTAATTTTGGAAGTAAGAAACAAACAATACTGAGAAACACCGACTTCCGAAATTAAAGTTACATATTTTGATCCTTTTAGTGTTTTTTTTAGTCAAGTCGGTTATTTTTTTTTTTGTATAAAGTTTTTTATAAGTAAGGCAGCTTTTTGAACCGGTTCAAAATAACTTTTTGAAAATTAGTTAGGTACCACTTTCTGATCAATTGCTTGCAGAACGATTGACTGCTGAAACCGGAAAGATCCGGAATAGCACTTACTTTGACGCAGCTTCGTTGCATGTAGCCACGTAAACGACGCGTAGCCGTCTCGAATATGCAAACATTGATTTATTTCTCATGCTGGTAACATTTGAATCGATTGTTTGTGACGCATGTTGTCACTTTTGATGTCTGTGGACATCAATGTGACAACTAAAAAAGTTACCGGCCATATTTTTGAATTGAGTGATTTACTGGATATTCAGCGGTCAAAACTGTACGCATTAAATGCAATTATTTCAACGTAATCTGAATTTTATTCGAGTGAACCTGCACTGATCCTTCAATATTGTGTAGGGCTGGTCAAGAATCGCCAAATTTAAGTGGCAGTGGGCAGAGAATATTGCTCGCAGAATAGATGACCGATTGGACCGAAAGATTCTGAAATGGCTAACACCGAAAGAAGCAGTGTTGGGAAGCCAGGAATCCGCTGGATTCGACATTTCGGGCGGCCTATGTCCAGAAGTCAGTCTTTAACAAGGCGGCCGCGGACATAGGCATCCCGCATAGATTTTTCGATGCTGTAGTCAAGTTTTGATTGTGAAAAGCCAACAAGCTATCAAAATGATTCTTAAATGTATCCTTTATGATTCAAATTCGCAAATTGACGTACGAATAAGTACCCTGTATCCGTACCTACGTATGTGGCACTGACAGCCATTTGAATCTTGACGAACCGGTGAACAGGTGTTTTTCGATCACTGTGGAAGCTTTTTTTCGATTATGGTGAACCAAAAAATGTCATGCAAGTTTTTGATATGTTGTAGGTAGATTTGAGTTTTTTGAATAAGATAACACTATTTCTAGTTGATTTCTTGTCTAAATTGTCTGAAATATAGCTAATAATAATGTGGGAAACACGAGATGCCTGTTGAGTCGAACTTGTGGGGGCTATATAGGTATCCTTTGCTTCTTCAAATTACTTCTTTTTTACACTAGCAAAAGTAATTTTTTACTGGAATATAAGCATTATTAAGATTATTTTGCACAAATTTCATAATAACAATAATAGCAAATAATTCATAGTTTAATTTTTATTTTTATTTAACCTGTAGCTAAATTGAAAAAATAAACTAATTTTACTAAAAACTATAATAAAATTATAGGTAAATATATAAAATACAAAAAACTGGGCAAGTGCGAGTCGGACTCGCGCACTGAGGGTTCAAACCGTATAAACTTACCTATTCAAACAGTTCAATTCCCGAATCGAGTAACGAAGATTTTTCCGAATCGCAAAAAAAGTTTTTTTTTGTGACGTAACTACAAATTTACGGTTTTCAGATTTTTCCCTGTACTTGTGTTATGAGACTTTGCTTCATGCTAAATTTCAGGATTCTAGGTCAATAGGAAGTACCCTATGAATTTTGATTCCCTTGAAAGTGTCAAAATACACGTTTTTTACGTTAACTCAGATATTTGATTTTTTCACAGCTTCAAGAAACCGCAGACCTGAGTATATGGTTTTAATTTCAACTCGATACATCCACGCGTTCTCGAGATAAAGGGTCTTGACAGACAGACAGTTTTTTTCCATTTGAGGTACGGAACCCTAAAAATATGAAAAAACATGTGCAATTAAATTATATTAGTTATCCATTACAGGGTAGTCTACTCAGGCGGACATTCCATTTTTTTTTCAGGAGTTTTTGATAAGGAATCATTTAGGGCGTCATTCGAGGATTAAATCGATATATAACACTTTAGTATATCGTGCAGCAAGTCTTCAGGGCCTGTTTAAGGGTTAATGGACTGGCCTGTTGGTCTAGTGATTAGTGGCCCTGACTGCTATGCTGGAGGTCATGGGTTCGATTCCCACCCAGGACAAATGTTTGTGTGATGAGCACGATCATTTCTTCTGTGTCTGGGTGTAATTTATCAATAATATGTATGTATTTAGAAATATATCAGTATGTTTATCAGTTGTCTAGTACTCATAACACAAGCTCTGCTTAGCTTGAGACTAGACGGCGTTGTGAGAAAGTAGTATTAAAAAAAAAAAGTCTATCGGTTTAAGTGATGATTCTTTTCAATCTAGGTTTAAATAATCTTTATTTCTCATAAGATCATATTTTAAACGTTCACTTAAATGAGTTTAAGAATTTTAGTTCAACAGTTTTCGTCTAATGACGAAGCATGCAATACACCATACAGTACAATTAAAATAAAATACACAATAGACTTACAAAACCACATAATACTACGATACAGTATAACAGGGCTACATGATCAACACAAAGCTTGTCAAAGAATTTATTTTAATTAAACCATTTACTGGCACGTATGAATTATTGTTGGTGACAACTGACATTTTTATATCACCCCAGAATGAAAGTTTGTGCCTGTAAAGTGGTTTCAGGAAGGTCAAACTGCGAGAGTATAGGAATCATGTGGTTTTACTCTCTTAGTTAGGTATTAGGTATCACTGACGATGTTCGGGAAATGCTCAAGCACTTGAAAGGACATGGGATGTTTATAGCTGTGTCCCTCAAGCAGAGCGGTGTTTTGTGTTTCTCTCTTACTTTTTTTTTTTTTTTTATTATTGATAGGCTCGCGTTTGACCACCATCTCACCTGATGGTAAGCGATGATGTGGCCGACGATGGAGCACGCTTGCCTAGAAGTAACCTATTCACTCTTGACTTAAAGACCCCTAGGTTGTAGCTATCAGGGAACACAGACTCCGGCAGGGAATTCCACTCCTTAGCTGTACGCATTATGAATGTGTTCCCAAAACGCTTTGTACGTATGGGTGGGATGTCCACCATGTACCGATGGCGCAACGCCGTACGTACTCCAAAGATTCAGTACTGTAGGACGAACTGCCGCTATAATCGCTACCTGTGTATGAATAGGTGGAGCAGGAGCCATCCCAGCATGGCTTTGAGCGCTGCAGTTGGAGAGTCCACATGCAGACGGTAGTCGCCATGCAGGCTAACCTGTGCATGCGTTGAAGTCTGTTTACGGTTTTCTTTTTTCGGGTGGGGAAATCATCTAATGACAACCCCCACTCTTGGATGGGGCGGGAGATAGTGTCAGACTTTTACTGACTAAAAACCCACTCCTGTTCCTTCTTTGCCACTGCTATGCAAAGAACTCCCCTAAATCCTTCCCGGCATCCTTTTCTTGAGCCACCTCGAACCATCGAGAGGCGTCTAGGTCGTCTTGCACCCGCTTTGTGGAGATTCTTGCCCAGTGGACATCGTGAATGCGGCTGACGATTTTTCTATGGTTGGGTAATGGATATTTTCCTGCCGTGCCTTAAGGACCAAGCCCGAGTTGAAGTGCATTGTTTCACTCGCGCTTCGAATATTTTTATTTATTTATTTTCCAACTTACAACTATCTTTACAGAGAAACCTAATGCGATAGAGTATTTTTTGTTTTTTTTCTGCTTATTTATATAACATACATACATTTATACATATACTTATTATTCAAACCAGTTTATAACTTATAATAATAATGTAGTTTATAACTTGTAATAGATATCAGCAAAACTAAAGGAGTTCATGCCTACTAGGGCTGCGGGAATGTTAGAAAGAATTACTGTAGCCCTGGAATGTAAAAGTTAGCTGAAGGAACTCAGGTGGGCTTTTAGTTGACAAAAATTTTATAAAAAAAAAACCACTACTATCACACTACGCTATCTAGTCCCAAACTAAGAAGAGCTTGTGCTATGAGTACTAGACAACTGATAAAAATAATTATACATATATTTCTAAAAACATACAAAAGTATAGATAAATTACATCCAGACACAGAACAAATTATCGCGCTCATCACACAAACATTTGTCCTGCGTGGAATCGAACCCTCAACCTCCGGCGTAGCAGTCAGGGCCACTAACCATTAGACCAACAGACCTGTCAACCTGCCTGGCCTGCCTGTCGCCTGTGAATTGAACCTGCTTTTACAGTTCTAAAGGCAAAATATAACTAGGTACAGATTTAGGTGCTGAAAGTATAACACTTTTTGTATTAAAAAAATAAACGTATTTCTTCAATGATAAAAATCGCTGCATCCTGTGACTTTTACGCATTTCTGTAGAAAGAACAGGGGGTGGATTTTTTCGCATCGAACCATGGAATTGACCCGAACTCCTCAACTTTTTAATGTGTAGGTTCTAAGCAGCTACATGAAGGTTAAAATCGTAGGTCATAATTGTATTTTGTTCTTTAAAGATATTTTATCAGAAAAAAAAAGGAAAGAAAAATATTTTTTTTTATATGCGTAAAATGACGCAATCTTAGGACTAGCTTACAAATAATAAAATATATATATATATAATTATTATTATCAGCGATAACTGTCGTCAAAGTCTCAAAGTGTTACGGAGTGACTACCTTTCTTGCCATCTAAGCTCAGCCCATCCCAGTCCACTGCTAGACACGGGCTCCACTACGCCACTACTTTCGGTTCGCCTTCGTTATCCCGTCTGTCCCATCTACCTTTTTAAGGTTGTCGGACCATCTAGCCGGAAAGTAATCCACGCTACGTCATACGCAGTCTTCGCTTTTATAAATATATGTATATGTATAGCGAAGACTGCTTATGGCGTATTTGCTCGGTTACGCTCATTTGCTTCATCGGCCATCGGTAATTGTAATAGATACCTATATAATTTTATTATTGTCGGATTTCGATGCGAACAGGAGCAGACGCGAAGAGAATGAGATTTTTTTGAGACTTTATTTACGGTATAACCTCCAACTTGCAGTTTTGTCCATTCCATGCATCTCCAGAGACACCATACTAGGTATTCGTACAAATTAAATAACTCTAAAGTTTAAGACATCAATATTCACAGAATCATCTAGCCAAAACAAAATGGCTAAAATCACAACTACGCAAGAAGCAGTCGTTGGAGAAAGGAAGGGCGACTCACGCTTGACCCCTATTTCATCCCCTCCTCACATTACGTGAGCGCGTAGAATTCTGTTTTTTAATCAAACTTTATATTTCGAAATTGTAGTGGAGTAATACGCAGGAACCCGTTTGCGTCGTAGTTGAACAGTGTTCCATAAATAAATAGAAAAGACGAAGCAATAACAAAGTTTTATGATAAAATAATAATAAATGGTCTAGATTGCTGAGAGGGTATTTTGTTAAACTAATACATAGCTCCTAGGGACCTACGTAGTTACCTAGTGTTAGCAAGTACATTGTAACCAAATGAAACAACTACTAACTCAACAGCCAACGTCCGTTCAAATTAAATCAGCTTAAACCAAATAAAATTACACGCCAAATTGATTTAAAGCTCAGTAGGCAGACATCTGAATGTAGTATGTATAGGTGGGCTCCAAATTGCGTATTTAAATAAGTACCTATCTATACAGGAACACGTATGAACGAGTTTATAGAGGTTGGCAGCAGACTTAGTTCGCTCTCTGTATGGTGTGTACTATGCGTGAGGGGGGCCAGGGTGGCCGGGCGGGGGGTGGAGGGGGCGACGGGTGGCGCTCAGGACGCGCCTAAGGGGCCTCGTCCAGAGAAAGTAAAATATCCTGGTATGGGGGAGGCTAGTATTGTCAAGCCAATGTATAACTATAGCTTTAAACTATATATTGGGGGTCCATACTATAGCCTGTGGAGTACTTATTTACATACGTATATAAGTTTATCTATTATGCAGACATAGGAAATGGAACAGGTTGGGAAAGGGACGTTGCGAAATTTGCTTACATCTATTGAACGTAAAATCGTTCTAGTTTGTAATATTGATTTGAATTCTCATCGAATGATGGTCACGTTTTTGTGTATGGTGGCTGCCAGTGTTGTTTGCAAGGTGGCGTATTTAATATAAATATACACTGACGATAGATTTCTTTATTTTTCAGCTTTGTGAAGTAAGACATTCTATTACACACACGCATTTATTAATTTTACCACCGTTACAATAATAAGTGATTTAACATTTATTTAAACTTTGATATATCAGATTAATATGGAATCAGCTGTGTATGACAGTAGGTACTCACTGAAAGCATACTGCAGCAATTTTCACTGCCTTGTTGACCTAATAACAACCCCATAGTCGCAGGTTTGAATTCATTGCTCTCGACATAAGTTTGTTTCACTTCTTTTGTTACCGTAAATCTTGCGACAAACACTCATTTGAGTATATAATAGACATTAATATATTATGTCGTGTAGGCTACTGTGTGACGGTCTTTGTGGCTGCATTCCTCAGAAACGTCTTGACCGATTTTTATGAAATTTTTGTTGAATTAGGTGGGTCTGAGAATTAGGTCGTAGCCTATTTCTTACCCTCTTACCCCCCAACCCCCATTTTTTCTTTGATAATTTATATGGCAGAACATCGTTTGCCGAGATAACTAATTAACTAGTCTGATGTCGTGCGTGTCACGGTGTATGTGGTCGCACTCCTCTGAAACGGCTCGACCGTAGGTCGTCAAGTATTTTTCACCCTCCTGCCCCCATCCCTCATTTTTTATCGCAATTTTCGTATTTTCGTTTCGAAGTATGGGTAAGTTCGATTTCTTTCATAATTTACATTACGTTTGCCGGGTCAGCTGGTATAAAAAAAAACCGAATCGCAAAAAAAGTTTTTTTTGTGACGTATAACTACAAATTTACAGTTTTCATATTTTTTCCTATTCTTGTGCTATGAGATCTTGCTTCGTGCCAAATTTCAGGATTAAAAGTCAACGGGAAGTACCATAAGAATTTTGATTTCCTTGAGAGTGTCAAAATATACGTTTTATCTTTTTTTTTTTTCGTTAACTCGGAAGTTTGATTTTTTCACAGCTTCAAGGGATCGCAGACTTAAGTATATATGGTTTTAATTTCAACTTGATACCTTCACGCGTTCCCGAGATAAAGGGTCTTGACAGACAAACAGACGGAAGGACAACAAAGTGATCCTATAAGGGTTCGCGTTTTTTCCTTTTGAGGTACGGAACCCTAAAAATTGTGACGAAACAACTAATTCATAGTTTTCAGATTTATTCCTTTACTTGTGCTATAAGACCTTGCTTTAAGCCAAATTTCAGGATTCTGGGTCAACGGGAAGTATCCTATGAATTTTGATTTCCTCGAGAGTGTCGAAATGTAAGTTTTTTGCCACATAAACCGAAGTATCTTTTTTTCTCGTTAACTTACAAGTTTGATTTTTTTACAGCATCAAGGGTCCGCAGACTTGAGTATATGGTTTTAATTTCAACTCGATACCTTCACGCGTTCCCGAGATAAAAGGTCTTGACAGACAGACAGTAGACAGACAGACATATAGACAGACAGACAGACAGACGGACAACAAAGTGATCCTATAAGGGTTCCGGTTTTTTCTTTTAAGGTAAGGAACCCTAAAAATAACCCATAAAATATTAATCTTGTTTTTTTAAAGTGTTGCTCAGTCAAGTATAGTGTCATACAAACTACCATGATCTTTGACTAAGGGTAAGTGAAAAGGAGTTTTCTCTGAAAACTTTGCCATAGGAATAGCCAAATCTTTAAACTTCCGACCTAATGCGATGGCGAGTAAAAATGCTCATAAAATACAAACGGTAAGGGATCGACGGAAATTTTACGTAGCATCTTATGTCTTAGACTTAAGGTGAATTTTTGTTTGACACTGTTGTTGGTCGCTGAAGGGGTTATGTGCAAAATAAAGATGACGCATGGCGGTGGCTTTGAATGTTTTGGTATGCAATAGGTGCGCTTATTTGTAATTATGATTTGTTGTAGTTCGTTGTCAATGACCGGTCAAGATAACACGCTATTGCGTTTGGAACTTTCAGTTTTTTTCATTTTCTTCGAATGTTACGCGCTGCCTTTTCCGTTTAGTGACTTGCTCTGAACTTTTAAACTTCCGCGTCTGAAAATTATTTAGACTAACAAGCATTTTACTTCCGAACCTTATATATATATACATATTTAGCCTTTTAATGTTCCCACTGCTGGGACTCAGGCCTCCTCTCTCTAGGAGAGGGAATGGACCGTAATCCACCACGCGGGCCCACTGCGGGTTGGTGGATGTCACATGTCTTCGAATTTTTGGTTCTAGGACATGCCGGTTTCCTCACGATGTTTTCCTTCACCGTTTTGAGAGCAGTGGTGATGAAATAAATTACACAAAGTAATGCGCCTGGCTGGGTTTGAACCCACGACCAACAATTCGTAAGTCGGGGCCGTTACCACTCGGCCACCACTGCTTCCGAACCTTAGTAGAAGGTTTTCTGCATGGAACTGTTGTTGTTGGATTCTGATTCTGAATATCGAATTTCAAATCACACAGCGGCTACAATGACAAAAAATAAAATTTTACTTATAAGTAGATACTAACTATCTCACGCGGTTTCGCCCTCATGAAATTAGTACTTCCCTCCTTTAAGAGGTGAATCTCATACGAAATTCCCAATTTTGTGTTTAGAATAGAATAGAATAGAATAAACATTATTGCACACCAAAATAGTAACAAAACTTTTATACTAGGCAACTTAAATCTATGGGTATGGGTATGGGTGGGTGTTTATCAATTCTTTAACTTTTTTATGAGTTCTTTCTAATTTTTTTTAACTTTTAAACCGCGATCAAAACAAAACGACAAATATTCAAATCAGTCAAGCCGTTTTTGAGTTTTAGCGAGACTAATGAACAGTACTTAATTGATTTTTATTTAATATTAGCTGGTCCAGCAAATAAAGAAAATATAATCATATAATATTTAACGAAGAAAAAAATTGGGAGGGAGAAAAACCCAGACCTACCAAATATATTGTGGCGACTATGGAGGCCACGCTAAAGCTAGAACTACACAGCGCACACGTGTGCCACACACGCCGATCTGGGCGCGTCGGTCTCCATACATTTTATATGGAAACTAGACTTGTAGAGCTACACTTGATCCACGCCACGCGACGCCATACGATGTCTTTCTACGTACAAATCAAGCGTGTTACACGTGTGCGTCGGTCTAATTAGTTCTGGCTTATTACTACTAACTTGCAAACTTAAGGTTTATGGTAAAAAAAAGCATAGTGATAGATATTCGAAACATAGATTGATTAGTGATTTTTAAACAAGAAAAGATTACGCAAATGATATATATATATTATAAATAATGTAACAAAGAGTGCTTCTAACAATAGAATAATAGTAAATTGAAACATAGAAGCTTTTCATTTGCGTCTATGCTTTTCTTTTCCCTATCACACGTCTCCCTACAACATTATTTATAAAAGTCGGTCTGGAGGAGTTCGATAGCAAATACAGACAAATGCTAATTTCATCATGATAATGATGATGATATAAAAATTTCAGCCATAAGACGTCCACTTTTAGGCATAAGCCTTCCCCAAGTATCGCCACCATGAACGGTTCTGAGCGTCTCGCATCCATCGGATTCCCGCAACTCTCACCAAGTCATCGGTCCACCTTTCGGGAGGCCTTCCAACACTGCGTCTTCCGGTGCGCGGTCGCCACTCCAGAACCTTTCGGCCCCATCGACTATCTGTTCTGCGAGCAAAGTGCCCTGATATATTTATAATACAAATTAGTTCTAAATAATACTTTTACATGTATCTAACATTTTTAGGCAGTTTGAATTATTAACTATTATTATCTTAAATATCATAACTTATTAGATATTTAAACAAACTGAAAATAATAATATGTACAAACGGGTAGAAAAAGAACTCATCAACTCAAAAAATTCGTCCACATCGATGTCAATGGGAAAAGTGCCCAGAACGCTGGCAACATTGCCACGCTGGATGGCAATGCTGATTCGTTGACCGAAGAAAAGTCCAGCCCTCTGGTCACAGTTTGAATTTAAACCAGATAACGATTAACTTATGAGTTGTCATTACACAAGTTTACGATAAATTAATCAACGTCAACACGAACAACAACAGTTTATCGTGTACTTGAACGGCAATCTATATATAAGTAACTTATATAAAAGCGAAATACCACTCACTGATTAATGATGAAATCTCAGAAACTATAACAACACCTACAAACTTAAAATTTGGCAGGTAGGTTCCTTATAGGGTGTAGACATCCGCTAAGAACCGATTTTACGAAACTCCACCCCTAAAGGGGTAGAACGGGTTTCTTTTTTAGGTGGGAATATCATCTTATGACAAATTTCGCTCTTGGGCGAATGTCAGACTTTTACTGACTAAAAACCCACCCCTGTTCCTTCGTTGCCTTCGTCCCAGGGCCCCGGGTTTCGTTTTCACACTACCCATGGCCCCAGTAAGCTTCGACCCTGCTGGGCCCCTGGGTAAAACGGGGGTTGGAAGTTTGTATAGAGAAACCAATTTTTAGGCGGGCGAAGTCGCAGGCAGTAGCCAGTTCTATTATATAGATACGAAAACTTCAGTGAAGCGAATATAAAGGGAGCAGTCAATCCGTACAATCAAGGTGAAATCAGATTCATAGAAACAGTTTCACAGTCCAAAACAGTAAACAAACGAGCATCTGTCGCCTCGTATACCTACTAAACTGGAAACAATGACCAACAAAAATAAATATGCGTAATTCGGGAATTATTTACAAATTTCTAACAAACGTACAGGGTGTTTGACCCAAACAAGGTTGAACGAGGTGATTGTGTATCTGATTGTGAACCCAAAACAATAAAAAGGGGACCTTAACGAATACTGTTGTCCTTGACCGATAGACTCGTCAAGTGCGGGCGCGGCTAAGTGCTGTCTATACTCATAAACAATTACATATTTTCGAATTGTTTATGTTTGGCAGTAAATCAACGTTGACCAGCGTCATGGCTATATTGCACACTGCTCAGCGTTTGCTGATCACACTTCTCCTTTTGACATACAGGAATCAGGTGCATGATAATAATTTATTTATTTATTATCTCTTCATTTGTTTTTTATTACACTTACTCTATTAATCTGCTCTTATCCCACCACTTTTAGGCACGCAAATTGACTGTTTTTCGCACTCGTGCGGAAAACTGCGCGAGCTCACCATCACAATTGATTGTATTGATCGTATCAGGCTAGGCGCTAAGCGACCCTCACGAGTCGCTGATTCACCCCCGTTTATTTATTTCTTCATAATTGTATTGAAAAACACCGTTTGATACACATGGAAATTTGTCACTGCAACACTCGGCTCCGTAACACCCTCGCCCGCGTATCGGGCGAATCCCGTCTCTGTCGCAATGACCAACTTTCTCCACTTGTATCAAAATATACTCTATAAAATTTTAAATATCTAGAAAATATATCTTAGATAAAAAAAAAAAAAACAGTACAGGGTCCAAGCTACTGGTGGTCAGGGCTCCAGTGAAAGGAACCTCCTTACAATACGAGTCGAGTTCAGTAGTACTAATTTCTGAATCATGCCCTTGATCCAGCTGCCTAACGAGAGTCTGCTGAGGTGTTGGTCGAGGCTCGTGGCTATTAAGCCATTGACTGACGCGTCTATCGGTACAATGATTTCCGAGACCACATACCAGGACAACCTCGCGAGTCAAGTCAAGATACTGGATCTGCTTAGCTTTCTCGGCCTTTGCGAGGTTTTCGTCATGCGAGACGGTTATCTAATTTAAAAAGTGCGAGTTGAACTCGCGGAGGTTTCTGTACCATTATCTATAAAAACGGCAAAAAAAAAACACCTTTGTTGTATGGGAGCCCATAAATATTTATTTTATTCCATTTTTTTGTATTTGTTGTTATAGTGGCAACAGAAATATATCATCAGAGAAAATGTCAAGTGTCTAACTATCACGGTTCATGAGATCAGCCTGGTGACAGACGGACAGACAGCTGAGGCTTAGTAATAACTCTCCCTTTGGGTACAGAACCTTAAAAACAATGTTTGTTATCGAACTCCTTCGAATCGGCTTGACCGATTTTATGAGTTATATATTTACTAGCTGACCCGGCAAACGTTGTTTTGCCACATAAATAAAAAAAAAAAAAAAGATGTTGGCCGATTCTCAGACCTACTCAATATGCTCACAAAATTTCATGAGAATCGGTCGAGCCGTTTCGGAGGAGTTCAAGTTCGAACACCGTGACACGAGAATTTTATATATAAGACTAGCTGAGCCGGCAAACGTTGTTCTGCCATATAAATAAAAAAAAAAAAAAATAGATGTTGGCCGATTCTCAGACCTACTCAATATGCTCACAAAATTTCATGAGAATCGGTCGAGCCGTTTCGGAGGAGTTCAAGTTCGAACACCGTGACACGAGAATTTTATATATTAGATTAAGTTGATTTATTTATTGGTTCACCAACAATTGTTTACACTGGTATTATGCTAAAGGTAACATGCAATAAAATAGAGTACAATAGTGTAACAATCACTTATAGGTAAACTCCGCATGCTTTAAGGATAAGTTGCATAATGAGAGAGAGAAAAAAAAGCAGACTTAACTTAACTAATGTAATCTAAAATTATTACCGAAAACACCCGACCGCATAAATGTCTAATCCAGATCGAGATGATATTTATAAATATTGGTTTTTAATTGGCTTAAAGAGTTAAAATGCAGATCAATTATGTCGCTACAACCATTAACCACCTTGCAAAATCTCGCGTAAGGAGAACTGGAGCCTAAAACCGTTCTTCTTTGCGGTGGACGCAGTGGTGTTATCTGGCTGCGAGGAATTCTTGAAGGTGCAAGGTGAAGTCAATCTTGTGAGCCATAACTTTGCACACAAACGTCGCGTTATTTAGAGATCGGCGCTTGTCTAGGGAAATCATTTTGAAATGTCTCAATCTATTGTTATAAGAACGTATCTTCTTAACTAAGCCCCTAGAAAACGCCAGATGCCACAGAAAGCGCTTTTGAACACGTTCTAGATGCAACGAATGTGCAGCATAGTGCGGTCGCCAAACCACGCTACAATATTCCAACATTTCCAACACGCTACGAACCATGCAATTATAGAGTATGATTTTTGTCTTACTACTTCTAAACTGTTTCGTATTTCTTCGTGTGGAATAAAAGTTAGTTTCCTGTCAAATGTAACGCCAAGGTCCCTTATTGTGATCAGTTCACCAAATTTATCACCTTTAATATAATAGCTATGTTCTACTAAAGTAAGCTTTCTAGAGAATTTTACATGATAGTATTTTCGTGCATTAAGGTGCATATTTGTTTGCCGAGTCAGTTAGCTTATTATCATTGTTTTCAGTAACAAATTTATTGAATTAACGTTTACAAAAGGTTTCCTATACAATTACAGTGCCTAAAAATATACTAAAACTGTTAGGTGCAATTAATCGTGGTTCGGAATAATGTTTGATAGTGGATCGCCCGATCTAGGTTAATTTTTAAACCTGTGTTTCAGGCCATCACTTTACAGTCCAGTTTCATTGGGACAGTAAAATTTAAAATTACAGTAAAACTATTGTAAAAAAAAAATCGGTTGTCTGTAAAGTCGGTTTACTAACGATAGTTGAACGTGACAACGTGTTACATTTATTTGTACGCATACATACAAATTAACAATTAACACGACATTCACTTTTCACTGCACATGTAAATGTATTATTCTATAGCAGTTGTCACGACGCAGACGCTTCGCTCACTCAAGTAGGAGAGAGACAGATGTCGAACACTGCCGAACGCGGAGGCCGAACGCGCTCTCGCTTACACTTCAAGCATTAAATGGAACGCCTCAGAGCGAGGTAACACCGCATGCGTTATACTTTTTCGTGCGTGCAGCCGGCTCCATCGAATTATAAGACGTTGTCACGTCAAAAATTATATTCTATTATAATAAATAATTACAAAAATAAGCTTATAGTACATTAATACCTATAACTATGTCTATAAAATTATACAAAAATAAACACAAACGAAGAGATCAGATAACAATATGCCAAAATTTCTAGAAGTTGTTCTGTGTCTGTGTCATTAATTTCACTAAATATTCTGACAAAATCTTACTACATTTTTTATACCTTACACTATAGAAACTTAGTACTTTGTTAAGCCTATTATATAGAAATAGTCCTAAGAACACGTAAAAACGCTTAGTAATGGCTTGTCTGGTTTGAGGCTTTATGCAAACCAAGTCCTTCCTTCTCTTGTCAGAAGGTAGAGGGTCAAAATGAAGTCGGCTTGACCGATTTTATGAAATACACTTCTGGACACATCTATTGGCCCACCTTGTATTTTCAGTTTCGTTTGGTCCTAGCTAAAATTTTATATTAGATCGAGCAAAAAGTTTTTATGCAGTTTTGAACCTGGCACATTCACAATTTCATTCAATAGTCTTTTTTTGAAATTCGAACACAGAATTTAAAGAAACAAAAGACAATTTGGAGCCTGTTTGTTGATATCAAACAATCGAATACTAAGAAAACTTGGTTTTATTGGTTTACTTGGATTTAATTCTTGAAAAAGTGATTGATATCTTTGGTTTTGCAACAAACATTACTTATTCTTAACATTAAGGTGAGGTTCTATCAATAATCTATGGATACTTCACCTGAAGTCGCCGCCCAAGCTGTGGCACTTATTCAGGCCGGACACAGCCAAAGAAACGTGAGTGCTCAACTTAATTTAAGTCGATCTGCGGTCCGAAATGTTTATCGGAGGTACCTAGAGACTGGCGGCTTTGTTCGTCGCCAAGGAAGGCCACGATCTCGGGTCACAACTGAAAGGCAGGATCGATTCATCGTGACGACCAGCTTGAGAAATCGTCACCTTACCTCCATTGAGATACAAAACCAACTTCGCGACTTCCACGGAGTATCTGTGAGCGCTCGAACTGTTCGGAGAAGGTTAAAAGAACGCGAAAGGGTACCACACAAGCCAGCTAATGGGCCCAAACTAACGCGAGCCCACCGAACAGCGCGCCTTCATTTCGCACGCAGTCATTTAAATTGGACACAGCAAGATTGGAGCCGTGTACTCTTTTCTGATGAGTCTAAAATTGTGTTACATGGCAATGATGGAAGGAAGAAGGTCTACCGACGTAAGGGAGAGCGTTTCGCACAATGCTGCTTTGAAGAGAGGGTTGCTTATGGCGGTGGCTCATGGACTGTCTGGGGCGGTATATCCGCGAGCGGCAAAACTCAACTTGAGGTTGTTACAGGACCACGGCTGCCAACATTAAATGCTGTAAGGTACATTCGTGAGTGCTTAGAACCTCACGTGATACCATACGCGGACTATGTGGGCCCAAATTTCCTTTTTATGCATGATAATGCAAGAGCCCATGCGGCCGGCATCGTCAGGGAATATCTTCGGGATGTGAACATCACAGTTATGGACTGGCCAGCCAGAAGCCCAGACATGAACCCCATTAAGCACATGTGGGACTAGCTAAAAAGACGTGTTAGGGCTCGTCAGCCAGTTGCCCAGACGATGCAGGAGTTGAAAACTGCCATAGAAGAGGAATGGGAGATGATCCTTCAAAATTTCATAGAGCGGTTGATAAACTCTATGCCTAATCGTATGAGAGCTGTGGTAGATGCCCATGGAGGCAACACGCGTTACTAAATTAAACCTTTATTTGATAAAACATGTTTTTTATTCAAAAATCAATTGCCTTTAACAAGGCGCATATCCGACTTGTTAGGCGTAGCTCCATGTCGTATGGTATTCTGAATTCAAATTTAAAACAATACGATCGAAAAAGATGGTAAAATGTATCAGGTTTAAAACTGCATCAACAGTTTTTGTTCAATCTAGCAATCATATTTCGGTAGGGGCCATCGAAACCTAAACTCTAAGGTGGGCCAATAGATGTGTCCAGAAGTGTATATGTTTACTGAGTCAGTTAGCTTATTAATAATTATGATTGTTTTCAGTATAGGATAAAAGCTGATTGATGTTTAGTATCGACTTCTAATATTTTGACACAGAGTTTGGCACTGAAGTGTGTTATTGATTTCTGCGTTGCATATCACCGTGCACCGGTTTGATTTCTGCAAGGTGTAAATTTTATCCTATGATATATATAATTTATATAAATGCGAATGTGAGTTTGTTCGTCACGCTTTCACGCCTTTACGGCATTGAATAGGGCAGGGTACCTAGTTAGGGTTCCGTAGCCAAATGACAAAAAACGGAACCCTTATGGTTTCGTCATGTCTGTCTGTCTGTCTGTCCGTCCGTATGTCACAGCCACTTTTTTCCGAAACTAAAAGAACTATACTGTTGAAACTTGGTAAGTATATGTATTCTGTGAACCGCATTAAGATTTTCACACAAAAATAGAAAAAAAAAACAATAAATTTTGGGGGTTCCCCATACTTAGAACTGAAACTCAAAAATTTTTTTCATCAAACCCATACGTACGGGGTATCTATGGATAGGTCTTCAAAAATGATGAATGTTTCTAATATAATTTTTTTCTAAACTGAATAGTTTGCGCGAGAGACACTTCCAAAGTGGTAAAATGTGTGTCCCCCTCTGCAACTTCTAAAATAAGATAATGATAAAACTAAAAAAAATATATGATGTACATTACCATGAAAACTTCCACCGAAAATTGGTTTGAATGAGATCTAGTAAGTAGTTTTTTTTAATACGTTATAAATCGTAAACCGCAATTTACCTTTCAAGTTTGCACGGAACCCTCAGTGCGCGAATCCGACTCGCACTTGCCCAGTTTTTATTATTAATTTAACGTGTAAGAAGTTGTTTCAGATTTGGCGGTTTAACGAGTAAGCTTTGAGTTTGTAAATGCCTCAGGACACGATGACCTTTTCAAGAGAGGTTATACAATATATAGATAATATATCGATGCAGATAGTCGGAAACTTGAATTATAGTAGTTTCGTATCTGTTAAAGTTTTTTTTAGTTTTGCTGCAATGAATTAATCTACTGTTATTTCCACGTCTTCATTGACAATTTTCGTAATTTTGACTATAGACAAAGTTGACCTATATGTACATCTTTTTTTACGTAAGAAATTATATAACTTTTGGGAGGTAGAGTCAGACTTTTACCTGGCTACCCATAGTGTTTCACCAATAACCCCTCGAACAATCAGCAGCCTTGGGGCCTATACCTACATGTACTGGATTTAAAATCGGTCTTGTAAATCCCAGTCCAAAAGCACTAAGAATAAAAGCTGTGGTCGATGTCTGACAGATATGTTCCTAGAAATGCAAACAACTTCTTTATATTTTATAAATTCTTTAAATAGTCTACAAGTGGGTGGTGTTGTTAACGTAAGCAACAAGAATATAAATACACCTTCACAATCTCATACAAACAGCTTTATCTAAGACTCATTACGAAGCCAAAGCCCCTCTGTCCAATCATCATACAAGGATCTTAAACAAAGCCCTAAGTCTAATGAGAAGTGATGGAAAATTTAATTAAGTTCGATCGAGATGTTGATATGCGAGCAAGCACTCATCTGGAGCGAGGGGGGCGTCCGAGCAGCGCATGTAAATGCGAGCGACGCACCGGCCATGGCACAAGCCACCGGCCGGAACCTACGGCCGCAGTAGCCGACATCGGGAGGAATGGAAAATATATATCAAGCCGAGCGAAAAGTCCACTACACACCCCGAGGGTGGCGGGGCCCGGACGTGCGTTCGATTCAAACGAGCCGTGGCCGCCCCCGCTCTGCCAAACTCGCTGTATTGTGACGTGCGCTAGCTTGCCTCACGTGCTACGCCGCATGCTAAACACGCACTTGATGCCATGCACGCACCGCACGCTGGTACCCAACCTACCCACCGACCAACCAGCAGTGACCACCTCACTCCTCACGTACCCTCTGCAGAGAACATTTCTCAGATGTAATTTCAGATTTTCTCTTTAGCCTCGAGAAAGTCCGGAGGAAAAATAAATATGCTTAAACCCGACCCTGAGCCGGGAAAAGAGGAAAAAATATTAAAAATTAAGAAAATATTTGTTTTACAGTTATGTAAACATCTCTAATTACGACCTGTTCAAATTATTATTTTTTCTTTGCAGCGTGCGCGGGCCGGCGCTCTAATTAACATCTATTACAGGTATTTCGGGAACAGAGGAGTATCATTTGGCGAGGGCGCTGAGTACACTCAATTAAACGAGGCCGCCCCCGCCTCGCGCCTCTCGCCTCGCGGCCGAGTGGAGCACGCTGTAGCTAGCCGTGCTAATACTGCACTGCTCTGCACATCGTCCACAACGTGTAGCGTCTTGCGGCTGCTGGCGCCAGGGGTTCCGTTGACTCATAAGGATGAGTATGATGTGGACGGTAAACTGGCGGATCTCGCGTTATCAGCGTCTAGACCAGTTGTCTGGACCTGTTGCATAGGTGGCTTGCGTGGTGCGTGCAGGCTGCGTGCGGGCTGCGTGCCGCTAGGTGGCGCTGTCCGGCGCAGGCCTCCCCGTGGTCACCCGCTCGGAACGCTCCCCCGCCCCCCCGGCCACCCTCTTTAAAAGCCAGTGGCGAGCTTCAAGAGAAAGTGCCGCGTGTGTACACTCACATGCGTACAACCATCTTTGGCGAGCGCCGGCGGGCGCAGGCCGGCGCGCGACGGGGTGAGCTCGGATTATGTGGAGGCGCCACCCCCGTATGCGTAAGTGCGTTCACACAAAGCCTTCCCACATACATTTGCATAGTGACATTGTTCGGTAATAATGTATGTGACCACTCGGCTCGCCGCCCCACGGCGACATCTTTCAATAGATCGCCTCGCCGCTTGTTCTGTGCCTCCCGGTGCCTCCCCCCTCGCGCCCCGCAGCATCTCCCGAGCCGCTTTCTAATTAAAATACATCTACTATAATACATTATTTGATTTTCTATACGTGCTCGTGTTAGCAACTATGAGATAACCTACGTATCTTCTTAGATATTTTAAGATATAGATTTTCAGGAACTTGAAAGATGTATTAGAAACAACACTAAAAGTACCGGCAGAGTAAGTTTTAAGACAAGTGTGAAACTTCAATAATAGTTGGCTAGCTACTAGCTATAGTATTTACATAAATGTGTGCCGGCCGATCAATTGGATCAGAAGAAATTGAATGTGTAATTTTGATTTACATATGTGACTAGGTACACATGTGCGTATAAGAGGATTTCTTGAAGTTTCGTCGATATAACGGGGGTGGCAGGGAGGCTCGGACGCTCACACGCCGCCCCGTGCGTGGTGCGTCGGTGTGCGTATGTCTCGGACATGCACGCTACGCAGATTTCTCTAACGATTTTCCCGGAGTGTGAAATGTAAAATAAGGGGTTAGACGAGGCTGAGCTCGCCTCGTCCCGCGCGCCCCCCACCTGCCCCTCTACTCGCCAAATTGATGACCAGCCACCCACAGGGCGATCTGTTCAAATTTTACACATATCGTATTTAGAAGTAAAACGGTTCGGAACCTTATCTTCCCTCATTAATATTCCCTTGCAAATTGTTAGCATATTTCGTAGCAATTTTATTTTTAATTTTCTTCGAGTACTTGTAAGACCCGCATTCTAATAATTTCCTAAGTCAGATATATTTTGGGTAAATTAAATAATTGCTGATCTAACTTTGCAGATTACTCTTTTTGCAAAACACGAAGGAGGTAGCGTCGTTTGCATGTCTTCGTCCTTGTTCTATGAAGGTTATGAATCGCAGCCAAAAGTTGCTTATTCTTACTAATCAAATAATTGGTGCAGGAGGAACCTAAAAATCAAGATATTTTATATTGAGAGATTATGCTACTAGAAATAATTAACTATTTGAACTTCGTTAACAGTTTATTCGATTCCTAAAAAAGGTATTGATATAGATAATTATAATATGTCATTAATTCCTCTCAGTTCCAAACAAACATCCATTTTTAAGTAGGTAACTCATTAAACACTGTTCTTTACAAGGTAACTTGAAAATAAATGTGTTTTCCACGTCCAACGTTTACATAAATTTTTGATCTTCTTCGCCAGTTGGTAGTTTTACAGATATTGCAAAATAGAAGATAATGTCAACCTTATATTCGACGTAGGTACTCAAAGCTAAGAGTAGTGGTGGCCGAGTGGTAACGGCCCCAACTTACGAATTTGTAGGTCGCGGGTTCAAACCCAGCCAGGCGCATTACCTTGTGTAATTTATTTCATCACCACTGCTCTCAAAACGGTGAAGGAAAACATCGTGAGGAAACCGGCATATCCTAGAACCAAAAATTCGAAGACATATGACATTCACCAACTGGGCCCGCATGGTGGATTACGGCCCATTCCCTCACCTAGAGAGGAAGCCTGAGTCCCAGCACTCAGTAGGAACATCAAAAGGCCTATGCTATACTCAAAGTTACAAGACTTGTCTTGCTACGGAATTTATAGAAAGATAGATAATAATATACTCTTTATCGTACACCATAAATGTTTCAGAAGGTAAGCTTAAAATTATTGCGTTGTAACAATGGTCAAAGATCTTCGAATCATCGTCATCTCTCTAGCTTTTCCCAACTAGCTTGGGATTGGCTTCAGTCTTACCAGATGCCGCTGACTCCACAACCCGGATAATGGGCTCCATGATAGTTTTTGGATAGACTGATGGTCTATCATTTGACACATTTGTGCAGCCTATGAAATCTTGGTACCTCACAGGACAAAAAAAAACGTGTCATATTTTTGAATATTTGTTTTTTTTTTATTACAAGTTTATTTAGTGAACAAATAATACCTACTTATGCCGTTTGTATGAAGTGTCAATAAATCTATATTGTTTTTTAATTTTATTGGTCTATTCTCCAATCGATAGACGACAAATGTTTTTTGAAAACATCAGCAGGCTTTGGATAGTCATTTGTCAAAGTCTACAGAACAGAAAAAAATGGCAATCTGTTTTCTGGGCAAAACGAAACAAGGGCTATAAACTTAATAGCTACGCCAAGTTTGTGTTCGATTTTGGGTACAGACCTACATTATACTAATAAATAAAATACTCCAGAAACTAACCTAATATTCTAAAACTTTTTCGCCCAAATTACGAATCAAAACTTGCCTATCTACTTATTCATGCGCAATTAAAGTGGTGGTGGTTCTCTCCAAACCGGTTTCGCCTCCACCACCCCCGCGTCTAACTGTATTTTAGAGTTTTTTACCACCCCGCTGCATTCCTATGCACCCCTATCATCTCGTACAATGCGTGCACCGCTTCGGAAATCGAAGTATTTTATTAAATCTAGTAGCTATCACCCTTGGTAAAGATAAAGTTTGATCCAGCTGTGTGTCTGTATTTTCAAAGATTATACAATTAAGTTTTCACTCAAATGTCTCTGAATACATTAGATACGGGGAAGCTTGAATATCAATTTATTTCAAAACTAGTCAATATCAGTTTGTTACATAAAAATCGGTACAAAATATTGATTTTCTATCTCTTAATCATAGTCATTTTCGTATTACAATTTCTTTTTGTTACTGTTAAAAAATTTTTAACGCACTAACTCGAAAATTGGCTCTTGTTGTATTGCTTTTAGGCTCACAATTCAGCGTATTTCACACACAGTGCATTTCTTTTCGCATTACACTCTCGGTTCTATAACCCTCGATCCTATATCAGCTGTAAGAACAAACTTCAAACTTTTGCTATCAAAATGTATCCGATCCAATATTTTTATATCTTTTTCTAAGAATTGATAGTAGCGTTATCTTTGTGTTTGTACTTTCAAACATCATTAGTTTCACTATGCAGACCTACCACAACGTTCAGATATTTATTTTTAATACCACGTGCTTAACAAAAATAAAACGAAAACATTCTCAAAGGTTGAAGTATCTAAATCTACCGAACTAAACCAGTATTTAGCCTGTATTAACTACCTAGTATCATAAACAACAAATTGCTAATCTAAAATGTTTTAAGAAGGAAACAATTTGTTGATGCTATTGGCGATGGAACAAAGAGCAATTCTCGTGCGTGTTATCCTCAAAATTGCAAGAGAAATCCAAAGGCCCGATGAGCGTCGCGAGCGCATCATTGTTTTCTCACCGCGCTGTGTGGGTGCGCCTTAGATTTTTTCTGTAACACACAAACGCATTAGGGCCTCTGTGTGCGTGGCATTTCTCAGAAAGCCTCCATGTGTATGGTGGGCACTGTCATTGTGTAGGTAAAACGTGCGTTTTACACCTGTTCAAGCGTGCTTGTGTGCGTAGTTTTTTCTCTCGTGGGGGTAAATGCGATGTTGCTAGATGCATTTTTTGGGTGCACTGATGTAAATTTGACAACGTCGCGTAATTTAGATACACCACCGCTTACCGGGCGGGGGTTGTTTGTGCTTTCTGTCCAAGTTTATATAAACTATTAGGTATGACTTCGTATCAAATTGTAGCTACCTTTGAGGATAATATTTTGTTTAGTTATTTGTTGATTCCGTATTCTATATTCCTATAGGTGTAGGCCACAGTATTTTACTTTATTTTCCTGCAGATACTTTGGTTAGGTACCTATCATTGGTACCAACAAACTTTTTAGATTGATACTTAGTAAACTTTTTCAAGGCTATGTAACAATTAAATAACTTGGTTATTATTCTGAAGTTATAATAATAATTCAGACTACTATTATAATATGTTAAACAAAGGTCTTTACGTAAATGTTCAAGCTAAGCATATCTACTGTTTTGTCAATTCTTCAATACACGTATTAAAAAAAAAATCGAACTTAAAGTTGACACCTAAGGGCCTGTCCACATCATCGAGGCGCGGCGTCTTTAACGTGAAATGGGCGGCGCGGCGCCTGACTCGCCACGTTGCCACTTCGTGCAGATATACGCTGCCGAGCCGTGTTGAGCGGATGCACGGTACAATACGGTCAAACGGTGTTGGCCGCTCTGAAGTTGGCGTTCCGAACTATTGCACGTATACTTGAAAAATTACACAACACGCTATGTGATTCTTTAAAAAGAATTACTGTGCAAGCAATTGTTCAAAGTTCAGAGCGGTTGAGTTGTTACGGCCGTATTGTACGGTGCTGCGTTGTACTACCATCATGTCGTATACCTAGGCGCTACGTCGTGACAAATCTCGCGGTGAGCCTTCAACCAAAGTGTTTTGCTGCATTATGTCATACTAGCGGGTGGCCGCGGCGTCGCTTGCGTGGAAGTAGGTTTCTCCATACAAACTTTGGACCCCCGTTTTATCCCTTTAAGGGGTGAATTTTGGAAAACCCTCTCTTAGTGCTCGCCTACATTATAAAAGGAATCCTTGTGGAAAATTTCACGTTCCTAGTCCCAGTAGTTTTGGCTGTGCGTTGATATGTCAGTCAGTCAGTTTCTCCTTTTATATATATAGACTAGCTTCTGCCAGCGGCTTCGCCCGCGTGAAAGTAGGTTTCTCCATACAAACTTTGGATCCCCGTTTTATCCCTTTAAGGGGTGAATTTTGGAAAACCCTCTCTTAGTGCTTGCCTACGTCATAAGGGGAAGCCTTGTGCAAAATTACAGGTTTCTAGTCCCAGTAGTTTTGGCTGTGCGTTGATATGTCAGTCAGTCAGTTTCTCCTTTTATATATATAGACTAGCTTCTGCCAGCGGCTTCGCCCGCGTGAAAGTAGGTTTCTCCATACAAACTTTGGATCCCCGTTTTATCCCTTTAAGGGGTGAATTTTGGAAAACCCTCCCTTAGTGATTGCCTACGTCATAAGAGGAAGCCTTGTGGAAAATTTCACGTTCCTAGTCCCAGTAGTTTTGACTGTGCGTTGATATGTCAGTCAGTCAGTTTCTTCTTTTATATATATAGATATATACTCAACACGGCTCAGCACCGTATATTTCTGTGACGCGGCGATATGCCACAGTGAGTCAGCGCGCCATTTTACGTCAACGAGGCGACTGTGGAAATGTGGCCAGACCCTAAAAGAAAATCTAGCGTAACCTGGATAGACCTAGACAGACCTCCTTGTCCGTTCTTTGCCTTAGCTGATTGATTAATATTTTTACCGAGGGTTAATCAGTGCGAACTAGGGTTACCAACTTTTTTTTTAGAAAATTTAAATATATTTGAGTAAATCTGATTTTAGAAACGTTTAATGTTCTTTATTGTTTTACTTTCTGTGAAATAAAATATCGTTATTTTTAGAACAATTGTACGGTTACGAAACCGTTCCAATAAAGTTATAGTTTTCTTTTAATTTACAATATTGTGACCCAAAAGACAAAAATTCTTTCAGTGAAATACTGAATTGGCACGATTATATTCAATGTAGGTTTTTTTTTCAGGTGGGAAAATCATCTAATGATAAATCCCGCTCTTGGGCGGAGCGCGAGATAGTGTCAGACTTTTACTGACTAAAAACCCACTCCTGTAACTTCGTTGCCTTCGTTCCAGGGCCCCGGGTTTCGTTTTCACACTACTCATGGTCCCAGTAGGCTTCGACCCTGATGGGCCCCTACGATTTGCTGACATCTCCCTGAGGCGCGCGTGGAACAATACGCACCGTCGACGACTTGGGCTCGGTCCGGACGGTCGGACGGTGCGAACTTGTTAAGCAGTGGTGGCCGAGTGGTAACGGCCCCGACTAACGAGTTGTAGGTTGCGGGTTCAAACCCAGCCAGGCGCATTATTTTGTGTAATTTATTTCATCACCACTGCTCTCAAAACGGTGAAGGAAAACATCGTGAGGAAACCAGCATGTCCTAGAACCAAAAATTCGAAGACATGTGACATCCACCAACCCGCACTGGGCCTGCGTGGTGGATTACGGCCCATTCCCTCTACTGGAGAGGAGGCCTGAGTCCCAACAGTGGGAACATTATAAGGCCGACTATGCTATACTATGCTAGGTGTGACTCCGATAAATATAGTACAATCTATGTACATTACATACACTCCTTTTATGTACATAAAAGGAGTGACTGACTGACTGACATTTCAACGCACAGTCGATACTACTGGGACTAGAAATGTGAAATTTTGCACAAGGCTTCCTATTGTAACGTAGGCAAGCTCTAAGAAGGGATTTTAGGAAATTCCCTATTTAATAGGTAAAAAGAAGGAAATCGGTTTGTATGCAAAATCTTCAAAAAATGGGTCAATATTCTTGAAACTTAGCACGAATATTAAAGTAAATAAATAAAAAAGATTTTCATTAATTCTTTTTCAAAACAAACTCCTTAAGACTTTTTAGGGTGTGTTAAAGATTGTATGGAGGATAGGTAGTTATTTCTGGGGTTTGTGTACTTGAAACTTGGTAAAATTTTAAAAATAAATCTATACATATAAAAGAAAGTCGTGTTAGTTACACTATTTATAACTCAAGAACGGCTGAACCAATTTAGCTGAAAGTTGGTGGGGAGGTAGCTTAGAACCAGGAGACGGACATAGGATAGGACGGACTTTTTTTTTGAGTAGGGTAGAGTACGGTTGAGTAGGGTAGAGTAGGGTAGAGTAGGGTAGAGTAGGGCAGAGTAGGGTAGAGTAGGGTAGAGTAGGGTAGGGTAGGGTAGGGTAGGGTAGAGTAGGGTAGAGTAAGGTAGAGTAGAATAGAGTTGGGTAGAGTAGGGTAGAGTAGGATAGAGTTGGGTAGAGTAGGATATAGTAGTCAGAGTGTCCAGGGAAGGTTTAAACGGTGAGAAAAAATGGAAAAAATCACGAAAAAAATCCGTAGGCATACAACGCCATCTCTAATTAAAATGTCATTAAAAAATAATTATGCTGTTCTGGTAATGCCAGTAGATGGCGTTATCCGTAGCTAGTGAATAATAAAGACTATCATTATTAGTTTTTCAAAATCACCCTCAAATTACGGTTTAGGGGGTGTTATGCAAACATTGTCGCGAACGAAGTCGCGGGTAAAGTGCTAGTACTCTATATTTATTAGAGTATGTTTGACCATCCTATTACCTACGAGCTGCATGCCCATATGTTATGGGCATCGACAATGTGGCTACATTACACATATGCTTTACAACGAATTAGATGAGCAATTCATGCGGCTACACTGTAAAAGGTAAAAAACAGCGATTTCGCTGCGAATTCGCATTATTTCTAATCGTGACAGCGGCTACATAGAAGCGGTACAGAGGCGAAGTACACGACGCGGCGCGCGTGGGAGGAGCTCGCTTGGTTCAGTAATCGCCTAGTCTCCAAGCATTGTGAAGAAGTATATTATTTGAATAGCTTTGCCAAAACCAAACCTAGCGTTTTTGCTAGAAAATGTACCAAGTATTTTTGAAAAAGAGATTGTGTTGGATTCATGAACTAAATACTTAAAGACCTGCGTCAATTTCCAGAAACATTCTTTGAATAATTCAAGAACGCATTTGTACTTTGGATACAAACAATTTAATGTCTTATGTCTATTATTGTAGACTAATGTTCTTTCGACGAGCGATCACAACAAACTGTTTGGAACGCGTCGCCGCGACGTGAGCGATCGCCATCTTTAGCGTGTTAATGTAGCCACTACACAGCGAACCCTCTAAAATTGTTATTTTGAACTTTACGCAAAATAAATTACTCCTTGATTTAAATTCGTTCAAGTAGTGTAGTCACATGATATTACTTACGAGCGTATCCATCAGCGATCAATTGTCTGACGATACGCGTAATGTAGCCACAGACATATTATGTAGCACTGTTGAACTTGTCGCGTAAGTAAGAAATGATCTAATACATTCGCTTAAATTTCGCTTTCGCTTTGTTTATGATTACAGTACTGTCCAATCGCTTAAAAAATTCAATTAACGCTAGTAAAGTTTGGCGATCAGTGTAGCCATAAACGTGAATTTCAATTATTTGTTTTCATCGCTCATGTATCGCCGGTCGCATCGGGGTCTAGTGTAGCCTCAGCCTAACGGTCCGCCCGAGCCCGAGTCGTCAAAGGTATGTAGTGTTCCACGCATGTCTCAAGAGATGTCAGCAAAACCTTAGGGGCCTCACAGGGCTGAAACCTACCAAGCCAAGCGCCGAAGTGCGCCCCGAAAGGAAACCCGGGGTCCTGCAACGCTAAGCAAAGAAGGAACATAAGTGTGGCTTTAGTCGGTAAAAGTTTCACATGCCCTGCGTAAAAAATAACTTTAAATAAAAACTGAAAAGAAAAAACAAGTTCAGTCCAGTAGCGTAGAAACCAATTTAATTGGATTAAATTAAACACATAAAATAAAACAAATAATAAATTCTAATACGGAACATACAGACTGCAACATTCGGGACTCATATTAGATGGATTATTTTAGTCTAGATTATTTTAATATGTGTTGTCTCTTTTAACCCAAAGGTTGACTGGTAGAGAATGCCTTGTTGCATTAAGTCCGCCTATGTACCACTACTGTACATGAAGTTTAAATAAATAAATAAATAATATTATTTTTTTGCTAATGTTATTATGAGTAACTTTATCTACTTTTTTATATTTCCGCGGGACGGGACTTAATTCTCGAGGGCGGGGGTATCTTAATTCTTGAGGGAGGGAGTTTATCTTAATATTTTAGTTTATAGTAATTATTTTAGTTTATAATAATTAATTCCCGGGGATAGGGGACATTTCCGAAACGGCTGGATTGACTTTGAAGAACTTTCACTGACTGATAGCTGTTTAGGCTTCTTTTTATTTTCCCTCGGGAATGGGATTTCAAAATATGGGATACGTCTGCGAAACGGTTAAACAAAAGTCGACGGGAATTTCATTGGGAAATAGTTAATATTATAATGAGTACCTTAAGCTACTTTCTAAATTATCGCGAAAACGGGATTTAATCCATCCTGATTCCCGGGGAGAGGTTTGTGACGGGACTTTCACTAACGTAATTTTTTTTATTTATGTTGGTAATCATTTAATGACTTCTCCCGCTATCGGGCGGAGAGGAAGAGCATGCCAGACTTTTACTGACTAAAACCACACCTAGGTTCCTTCAGTTGCTCTTTGCGTTCTAGGACCACGGGTTACCTTTCAGAAGTCCTTCCATGACCCTAGTAGGCATCGGCCCTGCTGGGCCATGACATCGCGTCGACTGTCGACTATTTGGGCTCGGTCCTTATCGTCCGGGCGGTCCGCACAATGGCGACACCCCCGAACGTTTCTTTCATGTGAATCTGGTGCAGGAACTTCCCGAACTTAACAAGTCCGGTGAGGACCTGCATCATACGGAAGGTGAGGACGCCGTGACGCCTCTTCAGCTACTCCTCAAAGAGGTGACATACCACAATAATTATGGCGTGCCCAACTGATGGATAGTTGATGTTACAAGGAGTAACTTTGGCTACTTTTCATTTTCCCGCGGGAACGGGACTTAGTTCCCAAGGGAGAATATATCTCTGAACTGGATAACATTTTTTTAAACGATAGCCTCAAAAAAGGGGAATAACAAAGTCGCGAGTAACAGTTAGTAGATAATAAATAACATATTTCCTATTGTATTTTTTTTTAATATGGTCATGGTATACCATTTTGAAATCCTCATGATGAGCCCTTTAGAGCCATATTGCAGTATACAAAAAAAAAACTCTTAATTATGGCGTCTCACAGTCGTTATTTTGTTTTTTTTTTTAACGTCACCTACCTAAGAACACTTGGGTTATCAAGACAAATCTAACGATATCTTAATTATGTAAATCTTGCTCAGCGGTTTGGAAGATATGAGGGAATAAAGAATATTACATACGACATACACTCATACATACAACATACGCATGAAAACCAAAACCCTTCATGCAATCGGGTAAAAAAGGCATAGTGCTATGATTGTTATGATAATGAGGTCATGGTAATGAGCTCCATAACCTTGGACATCTTCTGGGCTTCGTAGACGGCCCCTTCAATCATATCTATCAGGTGATTGAGATCGAGGCGTCGGAGGTGAGTAGATAAATAAAAATAGTTCAGTCAATCAATTAATCAAAGCAATTATTTCAAATGAATCATTTTTAAATTGTCAAGAAGTCAGTCAGTCAGAAAAATTACACTGATTGCACGTTCCAAAGTGTAGATCTCTATGGAGAAGAATGTGTAAGAAACTCCATAGACACTTTTAAATCAAGTCATTCATTACTAATATCTCGGTTACATATTTCAAAAATGTAAATAAAGTAAAAAAGAGCCAATCAACGATGCGATTAAAGGTTTTTAAAACCACGCTGATTCATAAGGTTCATCATCAGTAGATACCGCTAGATGAAAAATAGTTAAGAACTAAAACAAAAACATGGGTTAGTTAAACCGTAATGAATGCTCAACAAAAAGCCGGGTCGAATCGTGTTGCAGTCTGCAGTATAACGGACCTTCATGCTTCCAAACTTTTTAACAGCTTATGCGGGTCAGTTTCTAGTGTTCTGACATCTCAGACATAAAAATGAAGTTTAGTAATCGCTATATAATAACACGTCTGGCGAACGCTAACTAAAAACGGGAGCGTTCGTAGAATCAACTCGAATGTGACCTTAGCTAAAGTCAAATCGGTGAAGTGACTAAGAGTAATAATTAATTTTTATATACGTACGTACGAATATGCATATGTGCATTAGTTTTTGTGTGATCGTATGGCCTTCGCTGTCGGTAAGTGTTCATCAAGCGGTCGTCTTTGTGCAGCGAGAGACTTGCCAAATGATACTTATGATATGATGCCGTCTGTCTGTTGACCGCGGATACGTCAACGGTTAGGATTCTCCGCCTGCCTATCAAGTTTAATCATAATTAGTTGCAACTCCAAAATAGGTTTCAATATCTTTGGTGCTTTTATTTGCTACTAGCTGTTACCCGCGACTTCTAAAACTGCACAAACGTAGATAATTTTCTGTAGCATAAATAGCATAATCAGCCTTTTAATGTTCCCACTGCTGGGACTCAGGCCTCCTCTCTAAGAGAAGGAATGGGCCATAATCCACCACGCGGGCCCAGTGCGGGTTGGTGAATGTCACATGTCTTCGAATTTTTGGTTCTAGGACATGCCGGTTTCCTCACGATGTTTTCCTTCACCGTTTTGAGAGCAGTGGTGATGAAATAAATTACACAAAGTAATGCGCCTGGTTGGGTTTGAACCGGCGTCCTACAACTCGTAAGTCGGGGCCGTTACCACTCGGCCACCACTGCTCTATTTATTTTTCTCTATTAATTTTCTGTGCTTGTGATTAATTTCGTGATGAAGTCCCGAAAAATATTGATCAACTGTTTCGAACACGTTTCCTGTAGTTTGAATTTCCGTTCCCACGGGAAAATAAGAAGTAGCCTAAATTACTTGTTGCAGAGTCTGTCTAAAAAGTCAAACGACTTGGGTAATTATTAGGGTACAATGAAATCTGATGTAGTCAACACTGGTTGAATAATCAAGGCTGATTAAGAGGTGTTGATCATTGTTTGCTAATAGAACCTTAAAAAACGTATCGAATAATATTCGATACGTTTTCTATAGTTCTATTACTTATAAGTTTTTTTTTAAATGATTTAATATTATTATGGGACTTTTTAATAATAAAAAAATGAAAAAGATTTTTGTTTAGAATATATTTCAGTCTCTTTAATGATATTCTTTATTACAAAAGTAGGATACATTTGCAAAGATATAATAGTATCTTAGGTAAGTATAAAGTATTAACATAAATTTGGAATTGTAAGAAAAATCTGATTCTAAATATTCTACTCCGCTTATTGATTCATCATCTCTAGCCATATCCAGGGCTGGGCAAAATACATGCTTTGCTCTAATTGAAATACAAATTACAAAATACAGTATCGCAAGTAATTAAAATACAAAATATCTTTAAGTAAGGTATTTGAAATACAGTATTTTAGCTATTTTTAATTGAAATACAAAATACAAATTACATATTACAAAATAAGTAATCTAGACCAGCATGGGCTGAAAAGTAGAGGAAAACAAGATTAATTAATCAGTAAAACCAGAGTTTCCTTTCATGAACACTAGATTTTTAAATGTACTGTCAGACAAACAGTCTCTTGTTGGAGAGTGAATAAAACCTGCTAAAGAAAACAATCTTTCTTGAAGGTTAAATGTATTTTAATGTTAAAATGTATTTCGAAGCCTCAAGTATTTGAAATACTAATTACAAAATACTTCGCCGTCAGATATTTGAAATGCGAATTACAAATTACATTTTAAGAAAGTAATTCAAATACAAATACCAAATAGGTACGTATTTGTATTTCAATTACGTATTTTAATTACAAGTAATTCAAATACTGCCCAACCCTGGCCATATCACATCGGACCACCAGGCGTACGGCGAGGCGCCACCGATACATGGTTGACATCCCACCTATACGCACAAAACGTTTTGGGAACACATTCATTGTGCGTACAGCTAAGGAGTGGAATTCTTTGCCGGAATCTGTGTTTCCTGATGGCTACAACCCGGGAGTCTTTAAGTCAAGAGTGAATAGGTTACTTCTAGGTAAGCGCGCTCCATCGTCGACCGCATCGTCGCTTTCCATCAGGTGAGATAGCGGTCAAGCGCGAACCTATCAACAATAAAAAATAAATAAAAAATAATACCCACTCATTTGGTTCTATACCTCTATTCGTTACATCTAATTGATCATTATTGACATCATCGTTACCTACATACGGAAATATCAAAGCTGATGCAGCCTTTCCAAGATGATAGATACTAATTGAGTATGCTGTGTACGGCATAGTTGGATATGATATCTGGGAACTCTTAAGGCCCTGGCTCCCATTTAGTGCCATAAAACAGTGAATTTCTGAAGCTTACTCGGTAACGGCTGGGTTATTAGATTTGAAAAAAGTACCTATATATTTATTATAGACTGATATGTAACATTATCAACATACGATTTTTTCGTATGACTAAATATCCTGTTGCTAAAAAAAATTTTAACAATATGATATTTTTTCGCTTGTTTTCCCTTCTCCTTTCAAACAGCTTTTAGTCCGGTCAATTTGTACTTCCAAGGTTACAATAATTCGCACCCAGCTGAAAATTAGTAGTATTGTTCAAAACACCATCATAAATTATACTTAAAAAGTCCTCATAGATCCGATACCTGGAAAAAAAAACTGTAGGTCAAAGGTCACAAAAACGAGTTTTTCACGATTTTCAGCAAAACGGTAAGTTTTATCATAAAATTAGCTCAGAAAAAATTTTAGATCAGATAATTATCTACAAAAATGTCTCAATACTTTTTTTTCCTAAGAGCCACCGTTTTTGAGATATTCAAAAAGTTGAAAGAGGTCGTCGTCATAATAATATACATTTTTGTGACCTTTGACACCGAGTATTTTTTTTTTAATGTGTCGGATCGATGAGGACTTTTTAGATTTCATTTATGATGGTGTTTTGAACAATCCTACCAATTTTCAGCTGGTTGCCACTTATTGTAACCTTACCCCTATTTTTTGGCTGACTGGACTATTTGATCTTTAGAAATATGTTTACACCAAAAAAAAATGCTGGTTAAGTGTTCTTTAGAGTACATAGTATATGCACAGCATAGCATAGCATAGCTAATATTTATTTATTTATTTCACAAATATTTATTTATTTCACAAACAAAGTACTTATTGTATTTTAACAAATAAATGCTCTAAACAGCAATATACATGTACACAAAAGTTTTAGCAGCTGGAGCCGAACTAGAACTAGTCTGTATTTCGGCTTACAGCGCCAACCCCTCCGCGTTACATTTCATACTAAATCTTAAATGCTCGCATTATACAATACATGAAAATAAGGTGCACTCTGATATAGTTCTACTCTGTTCCTCTCTTTGTGTGTTATGCTAGGTGAATGAGTGAGTGTGAGAGGGTGTGTATATAGTTGAGTATGGGTGTGTATGGTATGTGGGAGTTAATGAGAGGACATGCTATAGCTATCAATATTTCGCAAAGAAAATGGTCATAAAGGTCAGCGGAGCTCTATGCGAGCGCAGGTGGTACTACGAGTATGTGTGCTCTTTACTCTGGCCAGATCTTCAAGGGACTATAAACCTTAAGAAGGAAATCGCATCGTAACACGGGCATTAGGTATAATAAAGCTCTGGAATTGATTCAATTGCTTGACATTAGTACCTTTACTTGTAGCTAAACTTCACTAGTTTTGCCGAACTACCTTAAAAATTATCGCTACATAGGTACCGACGCTGTTTGTTTGAAGTAATTTTAATGTATATGCATAGCATAATCGGTCTTTTAATGTTCCCACAGCTGGGACTCAGGCCTCCTCTCTCTAGGAGAGGGAATGGGCCGTAATCCACCACGCGGGCCCAGTGCGGATTGGTGAATGTCACATGTTTTTGAATTTTTGGTTCTAGGACATGCCGGTTTCCTCACGATGTTTTCCTTCACCGTTTTGAGAGCAGTGGTGATGAAATAAATTACACAAAGTAATGCGCCTAGCTGGGTTTGAACCCGCGACCTACAACTTGTAAGTCGGGGCCGTTACCACTCGGCCACCACTGCTCTTTAATGTATGCACTTATATTAATTAATAAAATATAATAAACATAATATAAATTATATTATTTTCTATCTAGGTACTTCTATGCATACTAATATTATATTATTTAATAAACAAAAATCTCGTGTCACCGAACTCCTCCGAAAAAGCTTGACCGATTTTAATGAAGTTTTTTGTGTATATTTGGTAGGTCTGAGACCTTCCAAATGAATGAGTAGTATCATAGGCTTTATTTTTTTCTTATTCTTGATAGTTTCGCACTTAACCGCTATCTCACCTGATGGAAAGCGACGATGCGGTCGACGATGGAGTGCGCTTACCTAGAAGTAACCTATTCACTCTTGACTTAAAGACTACCGGGTTGCAGCCATCAGGAAACACAGATTCCGGCAAGGAATAGGCTATTTTTTACCCTCCTACCCTCACCCCCAATTCTTTCTTTGATAATTTTTATGCAAGAACACCGTTGGCCGGGACAAGTAGTTTATATTAAAAAGGAAACATTTTATTATTTTATTTATAAAAAAAAAACTTAAAAAAATAATGAGGTACAGTCTAACAGGCATCGAATTTAATTCGCCAGGAGAATGCTACCACTCAGTGACGCAGGCATACCTACATTTTCTACCACTGGCAGAAGCTTGTTCACTATTTATGAATATAACATAATATAATCAACCTTTTAATGATCCCTCTGCTAGGATTCAGGCCTCTTCTCTGAATGGAAAATGAATGAAAGAAATGGAATGGGCTGTAATCACCACGTGGGTCCAGTGCGGGTTAGTTCACGCGAAGCCTTGCGAGATATTGGTTTTATTTGTTTATACGTTTGGAAGTAGTTACCGGTCTCATTATGAACATTTCTCATTTTAAAAAAGCTACAGTTGTTCCGTCTCACCAAGGTGGGTTGGTCTTGGGAAATCTGTGTAAATACACGTGTACATTTTTTCAGTGTGCGCAAGGTATCAACGCTTGATATAAATATATGTAATAGAGACACATAATGAACATAAAAAATAAAAAGATTCCGACAGATTGAGAACCTCCTCCTTTTTTAACCGACTTCAAAAAAAGGAGGAGGTTATCAATACGGTTGTATTTTTTATTTTTTATGTGTGTTACCTCAGAACGTTTATGGACCAATTTGCAAAAAAAAAAATCCTCTTAAAGAATATGCTTCCAGTTCTGATGATGGGATCCATGAGGAATCGAGGGAACTCCTCAAATATTATAGGCAACCATATAGTGATTTTGGTATTTTCATTAAGAACTTAAGCATTTACAGTCAAAAAGTAACATTTGATGAAGTGGAACTGATGAAGAAGACCAGAAATGGCCAACTGAACTTCATACTCACATAGATATCACAATGAAGATAGTTAAGCGACTATGACAATACAAATAAATAAATGATTCTGAATAGTTATGTTGAAAATGGTATCATCGAAGTGACCTGATGATGATGATGGAGCGGGAAGATAGGCACCAGAACATTGTAATTAATCAATGTATCCTAGCCATGTTTGGCTTATTAGAATTGTCGTGTCAAAGTATTAGTCATATGAATAAATCATATTATGTTGATAATTTTGTACATGAATCTATAATAAACACTTTTTTTTCATATCTATTAATCCAGCCGTTTAGTTTTAGTTACCGAGAAGTAGGCTTCAGAAAGTCACTATTTTATGGCACTGCTCGGGAGCTGAAGCCTTAAATTTCGCGGGCCATACTGGCACTTTCACCTTATGTTAAAAATGTTCCTTATGTGTAACAAACGATAGCTCCGAAGAATGTTATAAGATTTGCTACGTTTTTTATTTCAAAACTCTAACTTGAGTAGTTCATAACAAATTGCAATTTTAAAAGTGTTGTCCTAAGTTTTGAAGGCCAGTGTAGTTGCTATGAGCATCTTTTTCAATGACTAAAACGAAATTTCAAATGTATAAGTATGAAATATGTCACAGTGAAATTGCAAACTTCGTATGATTGTAATAAACCTTTATTAGATTATAATTTCTCGATATATCTATTATGAAAAAATCGTTGTGTAGGTATACGATAAATCACCTCCAAATTCACGTTTCCAAAATAACGGTGCCTTATTTAAAAAAATAGTTATTTTTTTACAATTTCACAATCTTACGCTGTTTGTAATTTTCCGTTGACAAATACCTAGGTACAACCGCATCGTGATGTTAATAAATCCTTGTTAAAAATATTATTATATAGCCCGCGCGTTTGTCCTTTGTAAGCTAAATGTAGCCCCGAGGCACTAGCCACCTCAGCTGACTTTGCCATTAGCAAGAATTCCTAATACATATTCTTAATAGTTTTATGATCTTTACTGAGAATAGACCAATATATCGATACTTATTTGTTCTTTTTTGTGTTAAACAAACTTGAAATTAAAAATAGATTCATTTGTGAGTAGGTATAACCATACTAGCATATCAAGTGATTTCCTTTGATTTCCCCCATAGAAGCCGTCTATGGTTCTAGGATAGCAACAAGCTTGACCTGATGATACTCAACGATAATGTGTACAATTTTTTTCACGAAGGCGGTCTGGCCTAATTTGTGTGTGTAGATTAATGTGCAAATTATTTCTGTGTGCGTGAATTACTTTCAAACTAACTTGAAGAGCAATTTTTTACAAAAAAAAAAAACCTACTTCACTAAAAAAAAAACAACACTAAAAGGATCAAAATAACTTTCGGAAGTCGGTTTTAATTATGAAACAAACAATACCGAACAACACCGACTTCCGAAATCAAAGTTATTTTGATTATTTTAGTGTTTTTTTTTAGTTACCGTTATTTTGGCAACGTGAATTTGTAGGTGATTTATCGTATACACAACGATTTTTTCATAATAGATATATCGAGAAATTATAATCTAATAAAGGTTTATTACAATCATACGAAGTTTGCAATTTCACTGTGACATATTTCACACTTATACATTTGAAATTTCGTTTCATTCATTGAAAAATTATGCTCATAGCAACTACACTGGCCTTCAAAACTTAGTACGACACTTTTAAAATTGCAATTTGTTATGAACTAATCAAGTTAGAGTTTTGAAATAAAAAACGTAGCAAATCTTATCAACATTCTTCGGAGCTATCGTTTGTTACACATAAGGAACAATTTTAACATGAGGTGAAAGTGCCAGTATGGCCCGCGAAATTTAAGGCTTTAGCTCCCGAGCAGTGTGATAAAATAGTTTTTTTTTTTTATTAGTGATAGGCTCGCGTTTGACCACCATCTCACCTGTTGGTAAGCGATGATGTGGTCAACGATGGAGCACTGCCTAGAAGTAGCCTATTCATTCTTGACTTAAAGACCCCTAAGTTGTAGCTATCAGGAAACTCAGACTCCGGCAAGGAATTCCACTCCTTGGCTGTACGCACAATAAATGTGTTCTCAAAACGTTTTGTGCGTATGGGTGGGATGTCCACCATGTACCGGTGGCGCAACGCCGTACGTCTAGTGGTCCGATGATGGAACGGACTTGGCGAAATTAGATTGTGCAATTCCAGTGCACACTCCCCGAAATGTAAACGATAGAAAACCGACAGGCCAGCAACTCCGCGGCGATGTCCAAGGCTTTGGAGCTTCGACTCAACAAGTGCATCATTGCCAATGATCCTCTTGGCTCGCCTCTCAATCGACTCTAGCGCATCAAGCTGGTATTTGGCAGACCCGTCCCAAAGATGAGAGCAGTACTCCATACACGATCGAACTTGAGCTTGATAAAGTTTTAGCAGCTGTTCCGGCGTGAAGTACCGTCTGAACTTCGCGAGGATTCCCAGCTTTTTTGCTGCCAGTTGAGCCTTTGCTTAGTGACTTTCTGAAGCCTACTCCTCGAAAAGCTCGGAGCTCGGTAACTAAAACTAAACGGCTGGGTTAATAGTATTGAAAAAAAAAATTGCTTATTATAGATTCGTGTACAACATTATCAACATATGATTTATTCACGTGAGTGCCAAAAAAAAAAAATTTACCACATCATATTTCTTCGCTAGTTTTCCCTACTCCTTTCAAACTGCTTTGACCTTTAGAAATATGATTACACAAAAAAATTTGCTGGTTAAGTGTTCTTCAGAATGTATACATAGCATATGAAAATAAATCAATAATTCGCTAAGAAAATTATTTTAAAGGTCAGCGGGGATTTATGCGGGCGCAGGCGAGGCGCGGGCGGGAAGGAGGCGAGGGTATTTGTACGAGTTTGTGTGCATTTAACTCCGGCCAAATATTTAAGGGACTATACACCTTAAATTAACTTAAGTATTTCGCATATTGCAGGTCATTGTCAAGTTGTATGTTCATTAAATATGATTGGCGGCTGTAATACGTATTTATTTACGAAATTAGAATAATTATAATTAAAATCATCAACATAATACTCTCAATTCAGCTAACACTATTCAATGATTTTTTTCTTGAAATAGCAAAAAAAAACCAGGGCAAGTGCGAATCGGACTCGCACACTGAAGGTTCCGTACAAACTTACCTATAAAAACAGTTCCATTCCCGAATTAAGTTAAGAAGATTTTTCCGAATGCCAAAAAAAAAAAATTTTTGTTTCGTAACTAAAAATTTACAGTTTTCAGATTTTTTCCTGTACTTGTGCTATGAGACCTTGCTTCATGCCAAATTTTAGTATTCTAGGTCAACGGGAAGTACCCTATGAATTTTGATTCCCTTGAAAGTGTCGAAATATACGTTTTTTGAGACATAAACGGCCGTATCTTTTTTATTTTTTCACTGGTTCAAGGGACCGCACATTTGAGTATATGGTTTTAATTTCAACTCGATATCTCCATGAGTTCTCGAGATAAAAGGTCTTGACAGACAGACAGACAGACAGACGGACGGACAACAAAGTGATCCTATAAGGGTTCCATTTTTTCCTTTTGAGGTACGGAACCATAAAAATATTATTATAAATACAAGCCAAAGAAATTATTTCTAACCACCATTTTTACATAGGATATTTAAATGAAATTTTACAAGATAGGTTTAATAGTGTGAAATATTATATAAGTGAAAAACCAAAGACATATAATAATATATATGACGGCCGAACCGAAAATAATAGGAAAAAATAATAATATCCTGCTGAAATGGTTAAAATTTGAAGCTTTCTTTTGGTTGATACTTCTGAAACATCCAATTTCTTTCTAAATTATTTTGTGACTTATTAGCTTGCTTAGATCCTATACGATGTCGGGTGCAGAGGGCAACTCTATGACAGTTTAGTTGAATTATGTTTTTATCTATATATATTTAAACAAAACCTGACTGACTGACATATCGACGCACAGCCGAAACCACAGGGACTAGGAGCGTAAAAGGAGGATGCAAATCCTGGGCCCACTTTCCAATTGATATGTGTATTACATCGTTGAATAGGTATTTTTGTGCTGAATAAAAGTGACTATGGCACCAAGTTCTAAATCCTTCCAAGGTTATTCTTTGTTCACCAAACCAATGCTATTTAAATGTAATATACTGCGTGTCTGTTTTATACACGTAGTGTGTAGATACTAACCCATAGTTATAAATTTGTGTTGTTGGTTAGGTTTGGCTGCGTGAAAACATCACATTTTCATTTTCAACGGGTCGCGCGGGTTCATCTTATTCACTCTGTGCAGGTGATGCGCATACGAGGTAGAGGTGACGTGCGAAAAATAAAGCAATTCTTTTTTGTCCTTTTAACCATACAATTACAAATATTCGAATTTAACTGCACTCTCTTTATTTTCTGCCCTTATGAAAACTGAGTGGAAAAACAAGCCATTTAATCACAAAATAATATAATTGTTTTATTTGTAAAAAAGAAGCATTCGAATAACTCTGAACAGACTAAGATTTGAAACTTGGTGCCATTAACTTTTATTCAGCTCAAAATTACCTATCCAACGACATAACACACATAACTATTGGATGATGGGCCCAGATTTTATAAAATCCTAGGTTTCCAGAAATTCACCTCCTAACGGGATGAAACGGAGGTCCAAAGTTTGTGTGGAGAAATCTACATACTTTCATGCAGGCGAAGAAACTAGTGATAACTTAATTAGTGGAATCCAGGGGTGGTGGCCGCGTGGTAACGGCCCCGACTTACAAGTTGTAGGTCACGGGTTCAAACCCAGCCAGGCCCATTACTTTGTGTAGGTAATTTATTTCACCACTACTGCTCTTAAAGCGGTGAAGGATAACATCGTGAGGAAACCGGCGAATCCAAGAATTAAAAGTTCGAAGACATGTGACATCCACCAATTCGTACTGGACCCGCATGGTGGATTCCACGGTCCATTCCCTTTCCTAGAGAGGAGGCCTGAATCCCAGCAGTAGGAACATTACAATGCCGATTATGCTTATGCTAGTAGAATCCCTAAAATCAACGGCGGCATGATAATTTAAACTGAAAGATATTGATACCATTGTCGGACATAGACCAAAGAAAATGGATGCGCGTATACTACTAATATTGGAAGTGGACTGTATTTTGCGGATTAGCGTTTCTCAGATAATGTACTTGACACCTTGCAGTATGGATGGATCTTATTGGAGCCGTTTAGGATTAGGGAGCAGAGAAAAACAGCTCGTATTTTGTTTTTAAAGTATTCAAAATTAAAGTATAATTTTCGGCACTAAAGGTGATTCCAGCACAAACAGCTTTAGCCTTACCGGTTAATTTTTCTACAAGATAATATAATCTCTCGTGATCTGTCAGCGATGTGTTCCTATGTACTATATTTTCGAAACTATCGATAAATAAATTCCAATTTCGAATGTCACCATTAAATTCAGGTATTTGAATTGGCGGCAATCGTGGCTGATCGCGCGGGGGGTTGGATAGACCGCCCGTGCACGGTGGCGTCTCCAAACTCCTAGCGACACGTTTGATTCGACAATACAAATCATCAAAGGACGACAATGCCTGATAACTCACACAGTAATCAGGATTTGACTCCAACTCTAAAGCATTTATGTTATGAATTACGGATTCAAAATCCGCGCGTAAACTATCTAAGATTTCTATAGAACACAAGAAAGCATCTCTGGTCGCCAGATCCGAGGTTTGTAGTGCACTATCACAAGTTGATTATACACGTGAGAACAGCGCGTCCCTTTTAGCGTATAAAAGTTTCAACTGAACTTTAATATCAGTACTAACCTTACTACCTTTAAGAGACATCTTGATTTATTATACGTATTTAATAATACACTACAATAAATACTAATGAGTTGTAAGTAAGCGATAGATAACAGATAGCGATGCGGTAATAATCATAAACAACTTTACACTTAAGTAAATTAATGTCTATGCTAACGACGAACGAACGGAACAACACAAATCGATGAGTGAATATTACACAAAATTACCCAAATATATCATTCACGTCGTTCACTAATGTTTAATCTATGGTTCATTCGTAGGAACGCCCGAACGAACAAACAAGTATCTAGATCAACATTGAACGGGTATTTTTTATTTACGTCTACCTACATATAATTTATAAAGCTTCCGAATGAATTTAATAAAAATGCGAACGTTTTATATCTACGAGTATGTAGGTATTTACGTAGATATATGCGATGTGGTCGACGACGTACCGAAATTAACTATAACTATAAGAACGAAATAACGTATATTCTGTACCTAAATGCCTAGATGCGGTTTTTCTACTATTATAACTAGGTAAATAGGCGCGTTGCGTTTATTCCCTATGGAATAAATACTAAAATGCGAAATTATAAGAAAATGATTTTACGATCCGACTCGTATGGACCAAACAATCATCGTCCGCTTCTGTGTTTCTCGCATCTCGGAGTCTCGCGGCCCTCACCGGGTCCAGGATACAGAGTTGCCGTTTACTATGTAGGCCACTTCAGAAGTTTTTGACCTCATTAGCTTTATCAGCCCATGTAATGATCCCACTCAGGCACGTCAGGTCTTCCCTTGATGAGAAGGAATGGGCTGTAATCCACTACGCGGGCCGGTTGGTAATTGTCACATATTATGTCTTCGAAGTTTTGGTTCTAGGACATGCCGGTTTCCTCACGATGTTTTCCTTCACCGTTTTGAGAGCAGTGGTGATGAAATAAATAATACAAATTAACGCGCCTGGGTTTGAACCTACGACATAATAAAACACCTTTTACTACTAGATATCTTTTGAAGTTATACTTCCTTTGGCGCGATAGAGAAAAATGATGAGAGTGAATTTTTACGATGCGCGCGCACACCGACACCTAAATTCTACATCGTGAAGTTAGTTCTAGGTGGCATGCATGAAAATTGATAACTATGTTCAAGTTGTATATTCTAGTATTTTTATATTTAGAACACGTGTTTCGTAAGAGTACATAAATGATAAATGATAAATGATATTTATTTTGTAAATAGGTTTAAAAAACACTTTTACACGTCAATTTTTTTTTTCGTCATTTTTAAACTAGATGAGGCCGGTACAATTAAACAGTGTGAATAAATAAATATTATTTTGGTGTTTTTATTAAATCAATTTCATATACGACGGTGATACTAATAATTTATTATTTATTAGTATATCTATATATACATATATATTGAATATTAGTGATAAAACTGATTTGAATAAACTGTTTTGAGTGCATTTATAGATTTGAGGTTAATTGTCGGTATGTATAATTTATTTACATCGTTAATTAAAAATTATTACATTATTATCTAAAAAAATTTTTGTTTTTCGTTTTGTTTTATTTCTGGTACTTATATTAACAAATTTTATGTATAAATAAAAAATAAAAAATTCTATACTTGTTTATATTAACCTTAAACGCTGAATGTTTTTTTTCTTTCCATACGCCAAAGAAGTATAACTTCTAACGCGTGTAGGTACATAAGTACACACACTCTTTTTAACTCTTTTTTGATCTACTACTATGTTTCATATAGTAAATCTGATTATTAATAGGTTGTCACTAGGGCTTTCCATACAGGTATTCCGGGATCCCGTAATACCGTGATCACGGATATATATTGGTCCTTTTTAGGGTTCCGCATCTCAAAAGGAAAAAACGGAACCCTTATAAGATCACTTTGTTGTCCGTCTGTCTATCTTTCAAGACCTTTTATCTCGGGAGTGCGTAGAGGTATCGAGTTGAAATTAAAACCATATACTTACTCAAGTCTGCGGTTCCTTAAAGCTGTGAAAAAATAAAACTTCTGAGTTAAAGAAAAAAAAAAAGATACGGCCGTTTCTGACGCAAAGAACGTGTATTTCGACACTCTTAAGAGAAGAGAATCAAAATTCATAGGTTACTTCCCGTTGACCTAGAATCCTAAAATCAAACCAACAAAAAAAACTTTTTTGCGAATCAGAAAAATCTTCATAACTCAATTCGGGAATTGAACCGTTTTCATAGGTAAGTTTGTACGGAACCCTCAGTGCGCGAGTCAGGTTTTTTAATCACGTTATTGACGAGACAATACCGTGATTACGGTATTACAAACATTAATATATATTATTGCGGTTTGTTGAAATAAGTAGTAAAATATCGTATTATCTTTAAACACATTCAATGGTATATAGCTAATGTTATAATGAGTAACATAGATAGGCTACATTTTATTTTCTCGCGGGTACGGGACTTAAGTTAATGCCCAGGTAAGGGACATCTGCCATATTGATGAACAGATTTTGATGGGGATGTTAGGTTATGAGAACTAATAATTTAGGCGTTACTTTATTATATTCTATACAATACATATAACAAGCTACTCTTTTTTTTTAATTGATATAAACCAATGCTTGACTGTGATCCTATCCGATGGTAAGTAGTGATGCAATCATTGATGGTGAGAGGCATTAGCTTATTAAGAGTCTATTCACTCTAGCCTTGAAGACACCTAAATTATAGTTGGACGGGAAGACCGCAGCAGGTTAATTGTTCCAGTCCTTCGATGTACGCGGTATAACCGACGAAGCGAAACGTTTAGTCCGGACCGTTGAAGTTTCAACAACGTAAGGGTGGATACCCGCCGTACGTAGGGTTGTCCGATGGTAGAAAGTAGATACCGGAATCAGCTGGATACCGTGATCACGTGATCACGGTATTGTTACCGGTACCTATTGAAAAAATCCGCTATTTGAAAGCACTAGTTGGTACAGTTGTATAATCTTTTTTTTTATGTAACCTCACAGCTGAAAACTGTCTTAACCAGTGTATACCAAAGTATGTTTCTTTGTGACAATAAACTTTATTACTCGTATTATTAGCATAAGCAAAATCAGCCTTTTAATGTTCCCACTGCTGGGACTCAGGCCTCCTCTCTAGGAGAGGGAATGGGTCGTAATCCACCACGCGGACCCACTGCGGTTGGTGAATGTCACATTAGAATTTTTGGTTCTAGGACATGCCAGTTTCCTCACGATGTTTTCCTACACCGTTTTGAGAGCAGTGGTGATGAAATAAATTACACAAAGTAATGCGCCTGGCTGGGTTTGAACCCGCGACCTACAATTCGTAAGTCGGGACCACCGCTGCTCCACTTTTATTATTCTCCTCTCTCCTTATTATTAATATTATTAACTATATCCCTCCGTTAGAGACTTTTTTCGATAGTTCATTACTTCTGACCATTGAAAAACTTGAAATCTGGCTATCTATCCAATAAAAGCTGGTTGTTTATCTGAGGATTGGAAAAATCGGCCATTTTTAAACATAAATGTGTAAGTCATAAAAACAAAACGATTCCCACCAAGCTTGTAAACGTAGCAAAATTGACGAACTAGAAACTTCAGTAACAGATAACGCTAACATACCCTTTGTTCCGATGACTGTGGTTTTAAATAGAAATATTTATTACATTCTTCCTGAAAAGATAAGACTTTTACAATACTATTGTGTTAAAATTCTCCGGTAATAATAAGTACCTTTGTTGTACCAAGTGTTAGTTTTAGCAAAGTTGCTTCGCTATGTGAAAGGTAATTAACTAACGACTAGCGAACTATTCTGTTCTTTTGTGTTAAATAATCCTGTTTTATTGTTATTCTTGGAATCGTTAACATAAATCGTTTTTTAAGAAATAGATTATTATTGTACTTTATCTATTCTATTGTTATAAAGAGGAAATATTTTTATATTTTTATTTGTAATGTATCATCGAGTGATATTGTTATAGGCATATTTCAACTTTCCCATGGACTTAGCTGCTGGCAGCAACTAGTGTGGTATATGTAATACATAATAATAATTTTTATTTTTAAGACTACATGGGTCCAATGGTTAGTAAAAAAACTTATCAACTAAAGGGTTAGTTAAAAACTTAAACTAATGCTGCACTAGCAATTGCAACTAGTGCTTGATCACTGGCGCATCATGCTTATCGGCTAAGGTTCGAAGAATGCCATTGGAGTTGTTCCTAGATAGCGTTGCCAGGCGTCCGGATAAAGTCGGACAGGGTCAGGCTTTTTAGTTGCGTGTCCTGCCTAATTAGGCGGAGTCCGGCCTGTCCGGCTTTTGTTAGACTTTATAAATTAGATTTTTTTTTTAGATTTGTCATGTCTTCTACCTTCTACTTTATCTTGTATAGCTAGCGTAAGCGGAGCGGATTAGCAATTATATCAGCCAATTTTATTGTTGTTCCGTTAGAATTAAAATATATACATCTATGTATATTATGGTCAATGATAAAAAAGTAGAGTTTGACTTTAAAAAAAATTGTCGGCTATTTTTCTCAAATGTCCGGCTAAATTGGCTGGTCTGTCCGGCTTTTCGGTTTGAAGACCTGCCAACCAACTTGGCAACCCTAGTCCTAGATCTGCTTAGCAACGAGGCAGCCTTCTTTCTCACTATTGTGTGGAAATCATCCACACGCGCTATAAAGCGAACATACCCGATGCACTGCAGTATCTAGGCAGCCCCAACAGCACCCTGAAACCATTATTATATTGGATCCGCAGGGCATCTAGAGCCTTCCGCGTATAGTTAACCCATAGACCGCCCGTGTAGAACGATTGGCAAAAAGCTTTTAGTAATTTTGACCTCATTACTACAACGAGCGAACCTGTGAGCCTGTGATGTATGTCAGCACAAAAGTTGTGATTATCTAAGTAGAAGTTTTCAATGAAGAACTGAGTTAGTAAATAAATTAAGAAAGTGACCGTGAAAGATATGACTCAGTCCAATGCCGCTAATAAGATTGATAGTGATAACCGTCCGAATAAAGTCCGCGGCTAGACGCTCGCTGGAGGTTGGGCAACGTCGCATCGACAGCGGGACGCGAGCATTCGCGCAGGGTAATGTTGTCGCACGGCCAAGCATGGACTCGCACACGAAGGGTTCCGTACTACTATATTAAAATCGAGCAAATTATGCCGAAAAAATAACGTTTCTTGTATGGGAACAGTACCCTTTAATTTTTAAGTTTATTATTTTTTTGTTGTAGCGGCAATAGACCTAGTAGTCTACTGTTTACAGTTTATGAGATACAGCCCATAATAAAGAATTATTATTATTATTACCTCCTAGTCACAGCAATATTGGGTGCAATTTGATTTTGTAGAATTTAAATAATTACGCTGTCTGCTTTTTTAATGATTGGAATCAAATATTTCGATATAATCTTGTGTTTTAAACAACAAATAAAAATAATAAGTCAACGACTTGAGCGTTTATTTATAAAATGCGTGGTATATCAGTGACTAAGTTAAGAAGTTTGATTGATGTTTTTAATTACATTTATTATCTATTTACAGTAAATTGGTAATTTTTATCATAATGTGATACGATGCTATCCGTATCATACGAGTACTTTCAGAATCAACATTGATAGCATTAAAAAATACAAATATCACGGAAATTTTTTTTTGTATCCTTTTTTAGGGTTCCAAACCCAAACGGTAAAAACCAGACCCTATTGCTATGAACCATGATAGCTAGACCAATTTTCACAGATGATGACGCTCTGTTGACGTTATAATAACAAATACTAAAAATAGAATAAAATAAATTTTAATATTTAAGTGTGGCTCCCATACAAAAAACGTTATTTTTTCGTCGTTTCTTGCTATGGACGGTACGGAACCATTCGTGCGTGAGTCCAACTCGTGCTTGACGTATACCTACGAATTTCAACTAACAAAAGGACTCTGTGTTCTGGGTTTAATAGCTTTCGTTTTGGAAATTTTGTCTTGTAGCCGCCCTGAGAAGCAAAGTTATTCGTGAGATAAAATCTCCCTTTAAAAATAGACATCCCATTCATTAGTAGCTTTAAGTCCGTATACGTCATCAATATAGCATTGTTTCCACGGTCTACCGTAATATGAGTTCTAACTCATATTACAAAATAATGCGAGTTTCCTTAGGTTTCATACAAAAATGGTTATAAATACAGCGATATTACAGAAAATACAAAACACAAAGAAACCAATAAATACCTAATTTCGACAAAAATAATAACGCACCATTAATATAAAGTTTATTTGAACTTATAATTCCAAGTCAATCTAAAGATATAATACTTCAAAGCAACCCGTTTTAAAAAACGGCATTTTCATACCAAAAGAAAAAAAAAGAAAGGTAAAGATCTATTATTTCACAAATTTGTTTCAGGAAAGACGTGGTTTTTGAAAAACCATTAAAGTATTTGCAAATATATATATTATTTTTTATTCAGAATCTCGATTAAATGTGCAAGGTTGCTATAGTTATAAATTCTTTACTTTTTGAATTTATGTGTACATTATGAAGGACCAAAGTTTACACAAAATAGCAGATATTCTTAGGTCTTTACTGGATTAGTTTTGCACAAATTTATGATTCGATTTCAATAGAGACCTATATAATATCGACAAGATATCTGTGTTTCCAAAATGTCTAGAGAAAGAAGAGGCTAATTGGGGATTCAGATTTGGTTGATTCCAATCTACAAAGCCTCGAGCACAGGCGCAGGGTAGCCAGCCAATCGGTATTTTACAGGTTGCATTTTGGCGCGGGAATTGCATGACTTTATTCCGCCATCTAATTTCTACCATCGGACAACCCGACGTACGGCGAGTATCCACCCTTATTTTGTTGAAACTTCAACGGTCCGGACTAAGCGTTTCGCTTCGTCGTTTATACCGCCTTCCCGTCCTACTATAATTTAGGTGTCTTCAAGGCTAGAGTGATTAGGCTCTTAATAAACTAGTGCGCCTCACCATCAAAGATTGCATCTCTGCTTACCATCAGGTGCGATCGCAGTCAAGCACTGGTTAATATGAATAAAAAAAAAATTGTGTAATAACGTCTTATTCACGTAAGAGCGGGCGGTTGTATGGAAAATGTATCTCCGGTTGGAGCTTGGAGCGCCAATCGGAGTGGCGGACGTCATATAAACGTTGTCAAATTCAAACGATGCACTTTGTATTAACATCTCAAAATCGTATACAAGAATCATCTAATTAACTCGCCCGCTGTCACAGCGACCTGAGGCCGCGCAAAGTTGTCGAAGCTGAACTTTGTTTGTCAGGCTGTGTGTTTATTGCCTCCGTCCCTCATAAAATGTTATGAATGATACAGTTCGCGAGGCAGGGATTAACCGTTTAGTAGCTACGTTTCGTAACCATTATACGTTTAGTTCGGCCTTTTCGAGACCTTTTTGTGTTGAATATTTTCAGTTATATTTATATGACGGCTGTCCCGAGCACTTTTTAACAGCAAAACAAAGGTTCACATAAATGTGTTGTTGTGCATTGTTTTAGTACCGCTTTACTGAGATTTTTACTTCAGCGGAATTATGCGTTGTTTGTTTTTGTTTTTAATAACTTTCGACATTAATATTTAGCATCGTTATTTTAGTTTTATTTTAGTCTTTCCTAAGACCTTGATCACTAATTGTTCTAATTTCCCATTATTGTGGTCATTACGATTAATTATATTTTTGTTCCTCTAAGTCGACTCGCTATAAAGTTATGACGCAAGGGTATTTACCCAGTTTGTAAATAAGTTTGCGTACTTTCCGAAACATTGTTCCATTCCGAAGTTTCTTGTTACGTTTTGAATGTTCAAGCTAATTTTATGGTTCTGCATCTGGCATGGCCGGTGTAGTGTGTAACAGTCACGTGGTTTATGTAGATGTTGAATTATGGTACAGTATTCTAGTTTTTAAATATATGTTTTTCATTGAACGTTCTCAGTATAATCTATTATGACTTATGGAGCAACATTCAAAATTTTCTATCAACATAACATAAAAGAAGCCTGCTTCGCACAGAGGTATTCGGGAACAAGGAAGCCTCTTTATGTCAGTGAAGGAAGCTATCGGCACAGTCCGAGAAAATCGATGTCGGCTCCCCTCATAGTTTGCATGGACGGTCCGGCCTCCGCCGAGGCCGCGCGCTTACAAACTCCTTGCGAAACACTGCCAACCTACATCTTTGAATTTTTTATTAAAATATTAATATTATATGTCTGGACGTTAGGGGTAGTGCTTTCGACGTGTTTAGAAAAAAATTAAGGAACTGCCCCCCCTCCCCTTCTCTTGCCCTCCCGCACCCCTCACTCGTCCACGATGCAAAATTTTCAGTGCCCTGCGCACGGCTCGGCCATTCTCATAATACTAGCTTCGACTAAGGATTCGCTTGTTAATTTTCAAGACTTGGTTTTCACATCCATGTAAATAATATTTGGAGATGACACTAAATTAAATTCACCTACTACGAAATCTAAAATAATTTTATAGTTTTCCGCTTCATCGTCAAAAACTCATAATGATTCATACAGAAGAATATCGATGCTGGCACGTATTCATTTAATTATGACTCCTCATATCAACCCACTTAAGCTCACTAATATCGCCAAATCATGACCTCGAACAATTTAATTTTATTCTCTTTATCATAATCTTGCAGATCTATTTCGGTTATTGACTTCGAATAAGGAAATGACATTTGCTTGTCATCTATTACGAGTTAATAATAATGAACAGAGACACACGTATGTGCAACTATTTGTTTTGTTTTCTGATCAACTGGTCGATAAAAAGATTTAAATTATTTCGACCCAAGGTGACCTACATCGTTGTTACACTTGCATCGAATTGTAAACAATGCACTTTACCAAGTTTTAAATTATTGTTAGAATTTGGAGGCTATTATTTTTTTACGTACAACATAATAAAAGGAGATTTAAAATTTAGAGAATTTCGTCGCAGGGCTCTGTCCGCCCGCATTGTAAGGGTGGGTGCTATCGCTGTCCTACTCGGACGCAGCTTCACCGGACATTTCGACCGGGCATTTCAATTTTGAGAAAGAGTAGGACCAGCCCCGTCCCCCGCGCGCCTGCCCACCCCCGCCTCGCCTCTCTCGCTCGCACTAAGGACACACAAAAGGACGAAGGAGCGATAACTTCATCACCGTGAGACGGTCTCGCTCGCACACACGCCACGGTGGGGGACGACGTTGCGAATTGTTATTGAAGTCATGCCCCCGAAGGCGACTTCGGGAAGGCTGTCAGTTGCTAGTAAACGTTCGCAGCGTCCGTACCCGGGTGACCCGCGCCGCCTCACGACGCGCCTAGCACATACAAACTATAACGCAGCGCGCCACCGGGTTTACAAACAAGTGCCAAGTTGTTATCCAATACTTCTTCTGTGATTTTAGTTTATTATAGACATTGTTAATTATTATTAGACTTTTCCGAGTGACAATAAGTTATCGCTTCGTTACGATGAAACTTTTGAGCTTGTGACGCGAGTGTCGGGATCGGACTTAGCGGTGCAGCAGTGTTGTTGATGAGCCGGCGGCCCCGCTCGCAGTGTTTACAAGCGCGCACGTGTTCGCGCCGATCTATCGCGCAAGAAATGCCGCCAAAAACTTTCTTTGGGAACATCGCCGCTGTCTGAGTGTGGTCGACGAGCGCCACGACCTGCGACCATGCCTCGCACCTGTAGCGCCTGAGCAGCACGACTACATGTACCAAGACACGAGAAGTGCCGTTTTTTTATTATTTTTTTTTCGTTGGAGGAGACGGTGCTCTCCTTTGGATTTATGAATTAAATGGCTAACAGCAACGCCGTTTCGTCGACTTTACCGTCGAGAGACTATCATTGCAAGATTTGCGATCTCTTCTTGGACACTGTCGCTTCATTAGAGGTACATTTGCAATATCACAAAGAGAACTTATACGTGAAATGGGGAACACCAAACTCACAGAATGATACCGATAACAATAACGGTGCGAAAGTGAAGATCGAGAGCACGGTGTCGGCGCCGGCCGACTCCAGCGACAACATGATTACCAAGCCCAGCCCGGAGTTCCAGCAGCGCGCCACACCGGAGACATCGGCGCAGTTCCCGCATCCCGCCACCCCGCAGAGCTACCACAGCGCGCCCTCGCCCTACCAAAACCCCGACCAGACCAACTTCTCGCCTGGACCACAATTTGGTAACAACTACTCTCATTCTGGCTTCTCGCAAAATCAGCATTCTGAACAAATCAACTGGGAACAGTCTCAATACAACCAAGAGTACCACAAATCGAACCGGTTCCACCCGTACAATATGCAGGAACGAGTGTCGCAGGTATCGTCGTCGAGCCCGCTGTACGGGCAGCCTCTCAACCAGCCGACGCCATCGCCGTCGCCCAACCAGTGCGATAAGTGCGGCTTCGTGTGCGACTCCGCCGTCCAACTCAACGAGCACTGCAACTCTGCTCACGCGGGCGCCAGCACTGCTCCCACGTCAGCGTCCATGCCATTTCAACAGTATCAGGGAAAGCAATACAATAACTCGGGCTATCAAAATGAAAACGCAAAGATAAAGGAAGAGCATGAAGAATCTTCAGATATTTTAGATCTAGACTCGCAAAAAGTGGTTTACCAAGGAAATGAGGGCGACCAGCCGACTGCGACCTTTGAAGACGCGCCAACTCAAGGCCGCGAAGTTAACACCCGAACAGTGCCCATGATGCCCTGGGAGGCGCAGAAGTTATACAGTAATCCACAGCTGAACGGAGATGTATCTCTTTTTAAAGAACAAAAGATGTTTGCTGAACAAAAGGCATATCAATCGGAAGCAAAAATGTTCCACCCTGATCAAAAGTTTGCCTACACACAAGACAAGTTTCTCGGCGTACATCACGACCAAAAACCTTTCATGCATGTTGAACAAAAAATATACCCAGGTGTTCAAATGCCTCCACTAACTGATTATTCGGGGCCGGTAGCATCTTCAAATCCGGATATGAAACCACCGTACCGACCATACGATTCCTCTGCGGCACCACAGATAACTAGCACACAGCCTACGAATCCTACATCTTCAACCCTCCCAACCATCGGAGGTAAGGGCGCTAATTGGAAGTCAAATGAAGCGCGAAGGCCGAAGACTTACAACTGTACAGCTTGCAATAAATGGTTCACTAGTTCCGGTCATCTAAAAAGGCATTACAACACGACGCTGCACAAGAACGCCGTGAGGTCGTCGGGGCAACCCGACCCGGCCACGATGCCCATCTCCAACCACCACCACCCGAGCCGCGAGATGTCTCGCGCGCAGCAGCAGGCTGCTGACTCCAACACGCAAAGCCCGGCGCCTTCCGAGGACGCGCGCAGCGTGGACGATGCGCTGCAGTCGCCCTACGCCTCACAGAGCTTCGAACGATCGCACCGGGTCGCCGCCATGCAGTCCAAGTCACCGTACTCGCATCTTCAACAGGGTAATTTAGAAAATAATTACAATAATAATCCTTTAGCTAATCACCCTTTACAGCACCAGGTCGGGTCGCATCCGCTCAATATAGGTAGTCAACCGCCGGGAATAGGAAACCCGAATGATAGTAATCATCAGTCATCTAAAGGTGTAGCAATATCAACGGCAGGGAATCCCCCAAACGGGGAAGCAGGTCCCTCTGTTTCTCAAAATCACCATATGAGGGGCCTGCTATCAGTGTCAACCAGCAATATTTCAACTCCAGTTCTAACGCAGAGTACGCCGGCGCTTACGGCGCACACGCTGCCTCCGTTCAGTCATTTGGGTGTCAACCCGTACAGCCCGAGGTCTACGGATCCTTTGGGGCCTTCGGTTCCGGACCCCACGCACACCCCTTTATATTTGGGTCAGAATTTTCAGCAGACTATAGCACCGAGTTACCCAAACGGGATGGCCCCCCACGTTATGGATATGGCTATCAACAATCTGCCTATAGCCAATCCGGCTACTTTTGGTGAATCCACACCGGAAGAAGTCCAAGTTATGGAACACGAAACGTCGAGCGAGCCAGCCGGCGGCCGCCTGCCGAGCTTCTCGCAGCTCCAGACACAGAGCTTCAGCGTTTACGTTTCTAACTATATCACGCAGCCTAACGTGGGGGGTCAAGTTGTTACTGACGAGTCGACCACCGGTTATATTATCGTCGACCCGGTCCACTCAGCGTTACAGTACGGCAATCCCGAGATGCAAAGTATAGAGTACGAATATAACTTTTCACCGAGAAAAGTCAAGGACGTGGACGTGATCGATTACGATCCGGAACAGTCGAAAGTTTATCCGTACGGGTACGCCGTCGAAGGAAAAACTATAAAGCGCGATGTTGGCATGTTACAAACAGATTCGGGTGAACTTCAGATACTGAAGATAGAGGATATTATGGATTATGCGAATAAGGAAAATTACGGGTCGCAGATGAAGTCGCCGGCTAGTCCAGAGAGTGCGAAAGCGGAAAACGAGAACCGCACCTCGCCCACGGTGTCTTCCACCGTGCAAAGTACGCCGCTCGCCGAGAGAAACCAGATGAAGAAGTCGGACGCCACCACCGTGCACAAGTGCTACGAGTGTGACAAGTTGTTTAACAAGGGTTGCTACCTCACGCAGCACAACAAGACTTTCCACTCGGGTGCTAAACCATTCAAGTGCATTCGGTGCGGCAAGCGTTTCTCCGACGATGCGTCTTACGAGTGGCACTGTGTAAAGCACTCTGACAATAAGCCATTCAAATGTAATGAGTGTCCGAAGTCTTTCAATCACAAGTCGGACCTGCGCCGGCATATGTGCCTGCACTCGGACTGCAAGCCGTTCACATGTGATCACTGCGGCAAAGGTTTTATCAGAAAAGACCACATGGTGAAGCACTTCGGCACTCACAAGAAGAAGATGTCGCGCGCCTCGTTGTCACCAACGTCTACATCGTCGATGTCGTCGACGTCGGCGCCAACCATGGGCCCGGGCGCGCTGCACGTCGCCTTCAACTAAACGCACGTGTCGCACACATATCATTTCATACCAGCAGATAGCTTGTAATGACATTTTTTTCCCTACACTCTGTAGTGAATCAAACCCTGATGATCCGCCGGGATATATTTATGTAGAGCGCGCGCGTCACACCGCGGCGGCGGCCGGAGACTCCGGCGCACGCGTTCAGTTCGGAGCTCGTTTTTTGTTGTTCATTCAAGCTAACCTTGCATTCGGCCGGCACAAGGTGACTTTACATGCCTGGGTGTCTGGGCGCTAAACATATAATTACATGACGTTAGAGTAATTCTACGATATCATTTAGATCGAACCATATCATTTTTACATATTGAATACGGAAAGAAACGTAGGAATAATTAGATAAAGTAAAGAACGTCGTTTTATTTGGGAAATATCAGACGCGACGTTCATCACATATCTTATTTTATTGTAAAATATTATAAACTGTAAGGAGTTTCTTTTTGCTTTAGTTAAAATTCTATGTTTTCTTATGATTGTTGAAGTTTACAAACGATTGGTATGTGTATTTTGAAAACAATTTAGAGCATATTTTGTAAATATTGGGACACGATTGCCAGACATTTATTTTAAGTAGGAACTGGAAAATACAAATCGTACGCCGGAGATAAGTGTTATGCTTTAATTATACGATGGGTACAAATTGAAATTTCTAACGGTTTAGTTGAATTGCCAAAATATAGGTTAAATGGCAAACTTTGTATTGATGATAGGTGGAGTAGTGTAGCGCCCCGGCTGCGCCTGCGCTCGAGCGGCCCGCGCGCCGAGCTATGTAGCTATTTAGCGTTTTTGTTCTAGGTGTAAAATCTTCTATTGATTATTATATTATTACACGTATTGATATTTTCCCGGTGCTTCCTATTATTATTTTGTCTGTTAACATTTGTTTTAATATTGTAAGCTAGTTGACTTCTTTGTTTAAAATTCAGATTTTTTTCCTAAAATGATACTAATTTATGACCAATTAAGTTACCAATACGTTATTTGAACGAATTTAGTTATACATTCCTGTTTCGTTAGTGGTAGGAAAGTAGTCTTCCTAAACGTTGCCAAATTGATTCCGCCAACAGTCTGTTGCGAAACGATTTAATTTTTAATAATTTTTAGCCTAATGATAATGAAATTCTCTAGCAATAATTTAACATAATAATGTAAATGATTTTTGTATAGTATTAAAGTAAAATGGTCACGATTTATTGATTTATGTACCGAACAAGTTATAAGGGAATCATTAATTATTTGTATATAGAATTGTGAAAAACGATAAAATCACAAAACGAAGAGCATATCAAGGCCACATGCGCGTGCGCTGACGTGTCAATATACGTGCCCGTGCGTCAATGTCACTACATTTTGTTTAGTTGACCTGGTGTCACTTGCTTGGCTGCTCTCACCTCATGCACTTGGCGCACTGGCGCATCGAGAGATACATTGACGCGCCACGCTGCCGCTAACATATCACTGGACCTTACACAAATGTAATAGGTACCAACTATTCTTTTATCATGAAACAAAAATGTGCAATATAAACATTATATCGACTCAATTTTTGATAATGTTTGTATTTGAATGTTGATTATATTGCAGAAATATTTTTATATACATAGAATTACACTAACAACGTTGATCTACCTCATCAGCGCATAATTATACGTTATATAATGATTGCAATCCGAGAATATAATGTACAGTGCAGCAATGTTGTTTAGCGCAATCCAGTGACCAAAACTGTGAACAGCTCGGACCGATATGGCCTACCTCTTAAGAATTAATTAAATTTTAATGAAATGTGAGACTAGTGTGATCGTCAGCACCACAATCTCAGCTGAAGCCTGATCTCGTTCGTAAACTTGCCAATATACAATATGAAACGACTTCAGGCATATATATCGCACAATATCAATATATACAATACTTCTGATAAATTATATGATCTGTTTGTGAAAAGTAATACATACAAGTGTTATATTGTTGAGAATATTGTATAACAGTTTTTTTCCTATAGCAATAATAATGTGTGAAACAATATACGAAACTTAACTACCTCAAGTAACGAGTAATAGGGTTAGAGTGTTGTGAGGGTGGTGGCGCGGTTGTCGGGCCGGACTTCTATATACCTCATATTGCCTTCCATGTTACGTTATAGAGTGATACGTTATACATCTCCACCGGCGCGACACCCGCGCGCAAACCCTCCCCGAGATATATATATATATATTAGAAGGCATGTATGTCTCCCCTCATACTGTTTAAAGCACACACTAGTAGTATCAATTAGATATTAACTTATGTAAATATATAAGAACGATAAATTTGTTATTTATCATATTCTATTATCGTACTCATCGATAGACTTATTTTTAATAAGTTTAACGTAGTGATTTCAAGTTTATAACATTAGTATTAAGGACGATAAATTGTAAGATTTTTGTGATGAATATTTGTGTATAATGTATTAATTTAACAATCAGTTACCAGAGGATTTCTGTTACATTGAGTTGAGTAAAGTCGGAAGAGTTAAATACGATAAGAGGTTGTTTTCTTTATATCTTGTTCCCTCGTCCAGTCGTGTCTGTATATCTGTAGTGACAGATATTGCATGCATTTCATTTTTATTATTGAAATTTGTTAGCGTAGCGACAAAATTTAACATCAGTAGGCGACATTCGGATGGAAGCCACCACTTGCCATTACAGCAATGTTACCACTGAACATTTGTCATGAGCTGATGCTTTCTACTGGAGTTTCCACTCGAGTGTTGTCTAAATATAGAGATAAGTCTTGATTATAGATATATCTAGTGTAAGGCGACAGATCTGTCACACCGCTACGGCGAAGGCTCTGTGCTCTGCGTGGCCCGCTCACGCTTGACGATACTTTACAGAAGTTATCCTTCGATACGTATCTTCCTACGTCAGATCTCATTTTACGTATTTCTAGATTATACTAGATGGACAAGCGTGATCGAGTCACACAAACTATTTCAATGCGAACTTTTTGTATGTAAACAGCAAAGCGATTTTGTTTTTTTTTATGTATTTGTCATTTCCCAGAATATTGGACGGGAACATAGGTAACTACTGTGTTGTACTGGTGAGGTTTGCAATGTCGCCGAAGTCGCTGTAGCAATAGTATCCGTTTCAGATCTGTGACTTAATATAAATTTAATGTGAAAATATTCTTGTTTCATTTCCCTTGGACCCCCTGCCTTGTGCGATTTTCAATGCTGAGCAATTTTATTTTATTTTTTGTGGTTAATTGAAACATAATCAGGAATTTCTTGGTTCGCATTTTCCTCTCTGCTCTCAAGCCACTGGGCTATAAGGTGGCTTTGAGAACACGTATGACTGTAGTCACAAAAATGGGTCAAGTTGTAAATAAATCGAAATATTGATGAGTTTTCTTTCAGTTATCCAGTCTGTGATTGCTTTCTGTTGACTGGAAATAATTTAAATAAATGATGTGGCCCATTTTGTATGTGACGAGCAATGCAAGTCAATGATACCATGTTCTCACAGTGACATTAGTCATGAACGTATTATCGCAACAATTAAAATAATTGTGACTCATAAAAATTGCTATTACACCCTGAAACCTAATCCTAAACTTACAAGTACACTCTGAAAGCTTCCACCGAAGCCTCACACCAAAGAATTGTTTGATTTTAGACTTTTTCAAATTGACAAAGTATCCTTACATTTGAGGCTAAGGTAAACACAAAGCAAACATTGACACATAAAACCACACTGAAAAACAATTAACAAAAGTCACGGATGCGTAGCTTCATAGACTCTTATTCCTCAGTCGTACGCCTGCTCACAGTTTACATACCAAACTATGAAAATCTATCGACGTTGACGCAGGCGTACACCAAGCGTATAATGACGAATACACGTCTATAAAGCAACGCGTCCGTGGTTAATAAGCCTAATGCTAAAGATAAAATTGACTGGACGGTCAATTTCATCTTTAACATTTGGTAATTACACAAACGGAGCGGAGCTGAGCTGTGCTGCGCTACGTATCTGGACTGCAAAGCTGTGTAGCAAGGAGAAAGAGGACGAACCAGAGGTCTAAGTATAAAATACTAAGAGATTAGTAAATACGTCTGAGAGTAGTAAGTATGTCTACGAAATGAAATGACGAGAACCGTAAGTTTTATCTTGATTGAAATTGAACATTTGGAGATATTATATATAGGGAATCGTGAGTGTAGACTCAGTTAGGTTTGATATTAAGAAAAGTTAATATTTTTTGCTGAGTTCCTCTAAAAGTAGATATTCTAGATTTCAAAAATTCTTTCTCTGATAGAAAACTGACTACTATTAATCAAGCAAAAAACAAGTAAAAGAGAAGATAGTTAATGTAAAAAAAATAATAGAAATCAAGAGCAAATGAAATTCAACTATTATTTGAATACATAAATTAATGATAACAGGAAATATTTTATCTGTTTCGTTACCAAAATGTAATAATAAAGTCATTATTTTACTTTATAGAAACTTTCATATAAATAATATAAATTATTAATGAATAAAACAATGGTTACAACAGAACATTTTCAAATAAAGATAAGGTTGTAGCGCGCTCGTAGCGGTTCGGGCACTCATACAAAAGACTTCAACGGGCCAACCGTCTATAAAATCTTGAAAGTAAATAATAATATACTAAATATTTGAATAAAAAACAATTAATTTCCCTAATAAATATTATTGTTCTTTTTTAATATAAATCATAATTTCTATTTATTTCAGTAAAAAGAAAAAAAAGCTCCTTTGTTGATGTTAACCGATTTACGAAAGAAGAAAAATAAATTTAACTGAAATTAATGTTTTAGGTTAGGAGATTTATCAAGAAGAACAAAGTAATTATCAGTTTGCAATTTTCGCTTGAAGCGGTATTTTCTTTCCTAATAGTACCTATTTATGATAATACGTGCACTAGCTTCTGACGTTTTATAAGTGCCCATGTAGGCCTATGTAAAATAAAAACATTTTTAATTTGAATTTGAATCGTTCTAAAAATATTTAAAAAAATATTCATACGTCTTATCATGACCTTCAGAATAGCCACTAATTGTCATACTTATCATAAATACTTTTTAATTAGGTAAAGAAAAACTCTTACTGCAAAAATTGCGAACTATCGCTTACGAGGTTTTTCTTAAACAGGTTTGATATGATATTCGATACATTCAACTGTGTCTCAAACACTATATTTAAGAACCCCAAAAAAAAAAAATAGAAGCAACTTTTAGTGCTAAAAAGGAAAATCCAATTCAAAGGTCTATAATATCACTGTAGCTATTCAATAATTTACATGACGTGGGGTGGGAGAATCAGCACCAAGGACGGTTCTACGAAGAGGAAGACGTACCTAAGGAGTTCGTGGGCTTTTCGTAAGCACACGGATTTAGATGCTGCTCAACAATAAATTTTACACCTCAAAATACAGTAAGAAAAACCGTTGACTCATAAACAAATTAATTAGCACTCTTTCTTTTATTGATCTCGATAGGATATTAACACGTTTTCAAAATTGATTTGTATTTTTAAAATTGCTTTATATTTTTTACATACTTACTTGTTAGACGTACGGCGTTGCGCCACCGGTACATGGTAGACCCATACGTACGTATGGATCTAAAGCGTTTTGGGAACACATTTATTGTACGCGCAGCTAAGGAGTGGCATTCCCTGCCGGAGTGTGTTTCCTGATAGGTGCAACTTAGGAGTCTTTAAGTCAAGAGTGAATAGGTTACTTCTAGGCAAGCGTGCTCATCGTCGGATACATCATCGCTTACCATAAGGTAGACCAGATAGTGATCAAACGCGAGATTATCCATAATAAAAAAAAGCTTGTAGTAACAAATTACATTTATATATATATACCCAAAAATTAACTAAATAAAATCTAAAATATGTAAACTGCATCGCATCGCTATCGACTGGTAATGTGCTGAAAAGACCAAAGTAAAAACATGTTTTTATTTGCCCAAAGTAAAAACAAGTTCTTGGGTCAAGCTAAGTGTCAACAAAGCTTTTAAATACAATTTGTGGTAAAAATTAATTAAACTTAAAAATAAATAAGCCACACAAAAAAGAAAAAAAAAACAAAACAAAAATAATTAGAAGAATAAAGCCTCATATATACCTATAACAAAATGAACACCAAGAACTTTGCAAACGTAAGCAACTAAAAATATAGAAATAAACCATATATACAATACAATTATACATATTTTTACTCAAATGAATAAACTCAATACACGAATAACTCAAAAAAAACTTTTGAAGTCGGTTATTTTTTTTTTTGTAAAAAGTTTTTTATTTTACACTTTTTTGCTCTGATACACTTATAACCAGAGTGCCTATTTCTCATGACAATTCTGATTAACACAAATACTGCTAGGTTACATTGTTTTATTATGAAGTTCCTGTGTCTACCTTTGACTTTCCGGCTCCGTCATCAGATCAGTTCGATAGTACCTTATAGCCAAAGTGCATCTCATCATTAACTTTTAAAGAATCGAGCTTTTGCCCGAGAATTCATCGGCATAGAAATCGAAAATGTTTCTAATAGGTTTTATTAATGGTTTTGTTTTATTATAATTTTCTTTTGGTTCTTGTCCGCGTCATCGTTCGCGTAGAAGCTAGAAATATTTGTAAAGTCTAAGTACATTAAGAAGATGTTTTGGTACATCACGCAATTATAAGTAAGAGTGGAACTATAGAACTGTAAATGAAAGTAGTGGATTAAATAGCTTATAGCCTTCCTCGATAAATGGGCTAACTAACATTGAAATAATTTTTCAAATCGGACCAGCAGTTCCTGAGATTAGCGCGTTCAACCAAACAAACAAATTCTTCAGCTTTTTTTTTTTAATTGATATAAACCAGTGCTTGACTGCGATCCCACTTGATGGTAAGCAGTGATGCGATCATTGATGGTGAGGCGCACTAGTTTATTAAGAGCCTATTCACTCTAGCATTCAATACACCTAAATTATAGTTGGACGGGAAGACCGCAGCAGGCAAATTGTTCCAGTCCTTCGATGCACGCGGTATAAACGATGAAGCGAAACGCTTAGTCCGGACCGTTGAAGTTTCAACAACGTAAGGGTGGATACTCGCCGTACGTCGGATTGTCCGATGGTAGAAAGGAGATGGCGGAATCAAGTCATGTAATTCCCGCGCACACTCTCCAAAATGCAACCTGTGAAATACCGATAGCCTGGCTACCCTGTGCCTGTACTCGAGGCTTTGTAGATTGGACTTAACCAAATCTGGATCCCCAATTAGCCTCTTCGCACGCCTTTCCACTGAGTCCAAAGCTGCTAGATGGCATTTTGCAGCATCAGCCCATATGCGACTGCAGTACTCCACACATGATCGGACCTGTGCTTTGTATAACATTAGAAGCTGTCCCGGTGTGAAGTACCGTCGGACCTTTGCAAGAACGCCTAGTTTTCTAGCAGTTACCTTGGCTTTGGACTCTATGAACCGCCCAAAATTGAGGTCTGAGGAAATTTCAACTCAAAAGAGCTGAAGGCGGTCGCTTTATAATATTAGTATAGATTCGAAAGTACAGTAATTTTTACAGAAATAATTTTGGTGAATTTTCATATAGAGTGAGTTATAGTGTTAGTGTTATTGACCTATGGAGAGATACAAGCTATTTGAATTAACAGATCGTGGTCTCACAGACGCATGGCGCCTGTCTGCAGAAATCCTTACAGTGACGACTTACCTAATAAAAAACTAAACTAAATGAAGAATTGATGCAATCGTTTCCAAGAGAAATGATTCATCTATCACAGCGTGGAGTCTCATAAGGAAATTGTGAAAATAATGTTGGAGAAGTAGGTAATAACCATACTTCCTTTGTTACCATACTTCCAGCTACTTTCCAAGTTATCTTCAGTGGCCAGTTCATATTACGATTAAGAAATTAATTTTCTTTGAAAATTTTGTAAATGTGAGTATCATGGAGCTGAACGTATGTTTTTAGGTTAGGTACTACTTGACTTGTTTGACATAAATGAGTAGCGCAAGAAAAAATTGTCATGTTCACACAAATGTCTTTCTGATGTTAGCGTGTGTTAGAACATTTAGTTCCCTTCAAAATGGTTGAATTAAAAAAACTTTTTACAAAAAAAGAATAACCGACTTCATTAAAAAAAAACACTAAAGGGATCAAAATAACTTTAATTTCGGAAGTGTTTCTGGTATTGTTTGCTTGTTATTTAACACCGACTTCCGAAATTAAAATTATTTTGATAGTTTTAGTGTTCTGTTTTTTGTAGTGAAGTCGGTTATTTTATTTTTGTAAAAAGTTTTTTATTTTACACTTTTTAGTTGTGATACACTTATAACCAGAGTACCTATTTCTCATGACAATTCAAATTAATCCAAACACTGCTAGGGTTCATTTTATTATGAAGTTCCCATCCACCTCCCGACTCCATCGGTCAGTTCGATAGTAACATATAGCCAAAGTGCATCTCAAGAAAATTCTAATAAGCCCAAACACGGCCAGGATACATTGATTAATTACGGAGTTCCTGTGCCTACCTTCCGGGTCCATCATAAAATCAGTTCGATAGTACCTTATAGTCAAAGTGCATCTCATTATTTTAATAAGCCTAAAAACGGTTAGGTTACATTGATTAATTACGAAGTCCCAGTGCCTACCTTCCGACTCTATCATCATCATCAGATCTCTTCGATGATAGCATTTTCAACATTCAACTATTCAGAACCATTTATTTATTTGTATTGTCATAGTTACTTAACTATCTTCATTGTGATATCTATGTTAGGGTGAAGTTCCGTTGGCCATTTCTGGTCTTCTTCATTAGTCATCAGTTCCACTTCATCAAATGTTACTTTTTGACTGTAAATGCTTAAGTTCTCGATGAAAATACCAAAATCACTATATAGTTGCCTAGAATATTTGAGCATGCCCTCGATTGATCATGGATCCCATCAACAAAACTGGATTTTGAAAAAAAAATGGCTTTCAGAAAGCATGGGAAAATAAAATTTTGCAAATCGGTCTATAAACGACGAAGTTCTGAGGTAACAAACATAAAGAACGGCGTCAAGTTGTCAAGTTGTTAAAGGCGTCAAGTTGTTAAAATAGGAAATACTCACACTAGCTCGGTCCAAACTATTTCATACGGCTGTCCTCAAGGTTCAATAATCAGTCCGTTACTTTTTCTAATATATATAAACAATATTAATAAAATAGGGTTAATAGGACACCTAACACTATACGCAGACGACACCTGTCTCTTTTACTCTGACAAATCAATTCATAACATTATAAAGGAAGCTCAACATGACCTCGATTTGTTAGGCGAGTGGTTAAAGTACAACCTTCTTACAATTAATACGTCAAAAACCTCATTCATGATTTTTACCACTAAAAACAAACGTATACCGGACTTCTCGCCTCTTAAAATAAATAATGAAATAATAAAACGATCCACCAACGAAAAATATCTGGGATTGAGGGTAGATGAGAAACTAACTTGGAAATTACACATTGACCATCTCAGAGGTAAATTAACATCACTGTTGGGAGCGTTACGAAAAGTAGCAAACTGTTTTCCAAGTAAAGTGCGCACTTTGATTTATAAATCGCATTTAGAATATTTGGTCGAGATATGGGGTTCCGCAGCAGTAACTAATTTAAATTCACTTCAAAGAGTTCAAAATAAAATAATTAAAACCTTGTTCCATTATAATTATCTTACTCCAACGAAGACCGTATACGAAAAAACTAAATTATTAAATATTAGACAGCCATACATTTATTACACCTGCATTCTTATCAAAAACATAATTTCAAACTCAATACAAACTAACATACAACTAAGGAAAAAAACAATGTCACCTGAGAAATAGATATAAAAACAAACTTGAAGTCATCAGCGTACGCACTAATTACGGTAGAAAGACCATATTATTTGAAGGAGTACATCTGTTCAATAGATTACCGGACGATATTAAAGAGTGCAACAACGTGAATACATTTAAACAGAAGCTAAAGAAATATGTATGTACGCTATAATCTGCTAATACTCTGGAGGAAATTTGTAATAATTGTATCGAATTATTATGCTTATTACTTTGTATCTCATTTTAAGTGGACTGTATGTTCTTATGAGAAATAAATTTCTTTAAACCGAAGAAAAAATAATTATGATTAAAAAAAAAATACAACCGAATTGAGAATCTCCAACTTTTTTGAAGTCGGTTAAAAATATTTATTTAGTCAGATTACAGAAATCTTATAAAAGCTAACAAAACTAAAAAACATAAAAATCTTTTTACAAAAAAAATACAACCGACTTCAAAGTAAAAAAAAACACTGAAAAGTGCAAAATAACTTTAATTTCGGAAGTCGGTGTTTCTATAATAGTTTTGTCTCTTCGTTATTTAACACCGACTTCCGAAATTAAAGTTATTTTGCACTTTTCAGTGTTTTTTTTTACTTTGAAGTCGGTTGTATTTTTTTTGTAAAAAGATTTTTATTTTACACTTTTTAGTTATGGTACCACCACTAAAAAGTACCCCTCAGCCAAACTTAAATACCTTATAGCCAGAGTGCATCTCATGACAATTCTAATAATCTCAAACACGGTAAGATTACATTAATTTATTACAGAGTTCCGGTGCCTAACTTCAGGCTTCATCATCATATCAGTTCGATATATTCCCCCTCTACTTTCAGTCAGTCATCGACTACACGTATAAACAAAGCAATTTTACTTGTTACGATGGTTCTGCTGTGATCCTATGAGGAGTTCTGTTCCATATCTTCGAAGTTCATTATCAGATCATAACAATATTTCTATGGGACCAACTCGGAAGCATAACCTTTCAATCAAAAAAAAAATTTTCTAAATCAGTCCACAATTGACCGAGAAATCGGTGAACATACATAAAAAAAATAAATAAAAAACATACATTCAACCGAACATATAACCTCCTCCTTTTTGAAGTCGGTTAAAAAGTAAGCAGAGACTTTGTACGCTGTACTTATGAGAGGCCAATTATGTCTATAAGCTATGGCACTCAAATTGCTCTGGTGACTTCCACGCTGACTGATGACTGATGAGTGATACAGTCTTTCTGCGCAGATAGCTGCGAAGCCGCAAATGTGCGCGTCAGCAAACATTAGGACAGTTCAGTTTTATAGTGGATAGGACTGATGACCTAATACGGAAACACTGGACGAGGACGCAAGTGTTGTCCTCAAACCTTACCCAGAAGTGTGTGTTATTTGTGAATGTTCGTTAATTACTATTTCTTTTGTTTTTGAATTTATATTACTAACACTAGTTTGCAAGTAAGGCGTGTATGTTTTAACTAACATTAATGGATTGTATGATCTGACGAATAAATATTTATTATTATATTATCATGGTGCAACTAAATTAAAGCACACGACGTGTTGAACATTCTATATTTGCATATTACGTGTTGAACTTCCTACAAGATACTTCACGAAAATGAGAGTAAACTAGGTCCCCAGACTTGTTAAAGCTAGCCACCCAAGCTCGTTTGATATCGCAGTGCATGTCTGAAAGGGAACGCGTGGCGAGTCGTGCCGGAGTGCCGACCGCGATGCCGGACAGCCGGCTCGATGACCTACACCGGTTTCGCTTTCATTCGAAGGTCACAACTGAATCAGAGCCGAGTAGAGAGGGGAATGCACAGTGAACTGTCGATAAGTTGCAGTTTTACTCGATATATATATATTTTTGTTATTACACTTTTAAAATATGATTTATTGTAAAATTATACATTTTTTGTAAAGTTTATATACAGGTTTTATGTTCAGCCATTATAATTGTCATTATTGTCATTAAATTGGTCAGTACCAATGAGATTTTGCTTAAGGTGAGATACGGGTACCTACTCACTCGTGTGTTAAACAAAGGGTAAGGGGTTGTTTTTTAAATATAAACTAAGAATACTGTGTAATGACATTCTTTAGAACAAAAAAAATCTTTAGTTGATCTAATTTCGTTAGTAACTCTCTAATATTATGCATGATTTCTTTGTTATCTCGCCAGTTTTTATTCTTAAACATGTTAGATAACATACAAAAATAGAATATTAATAATTAAAACTATATAAACATTGGTAGAAAAGCAACCGAGATATAAAAAAATTAAATAAATATTGCCTCTCATCAAAACGCCTTTTTCTACGGCGGCCGTATGGGCGTTATTAACTTTGACTTCGAAGACCACGTCGGGTTTCTCTTTGATATTAGCAGCTTTAAAGCTTTGTAACTTGGTTGTTGATGAAGATATTTAAAAAATTCTTTCATGTTAATAAAGCTAAAATATTAAATTTAGTAAATAAAAAAATTTATGCATATTCCTTACTCACAGACTTTCAGATTTCATTGGCCCGATATTTTTATCGACACTTGCTTTTCGTCGTCACATCACTATCTACCAATAACGTCGAGATTCGTTGTTGTAATAACAACATTATTTAATTGAACACATGCTTGCGACAAACTCAGTACATATTTGTCGAGGCATATTGCGTTCCTTATTTATCTTCGTCTATATATTAGCCGTAACTGGATTAGGTTACGTGATAATCCGGACGTTTTTATATTTATGACACACCGTTTTTCTGATAACTTTATATGTCTTATTGTTTGAATGTGTTTTCTAGAGATTCTGTTGTAGGTACTAATAGGATGATAGGGTAGGTTGGTAGGTAGGTACTGATGATGAGCATTTTTTTTGCTTTTGATTACACACGTCAAGTATTGAAAGTAATAGCTTCTTGCAAGCGGCTTCGCCCGGGTCATTGTAGAAAATATAGGTATATGCATTTAGTCTATCTATCGAGAGTGCGACCTGAGAAACTGAGGTCAAATCAAAAAATATTGAATGCGTATTACTATCATAGCAGGAGAAAAATCATTTTGATACTTGACTATTTTTGTATTTACGACAATTGTGTATTAGTTGTTTACGAACTATATTATTCCTAATTTAAGCTGTTGATCCCCGCATTAACGCCGGCGTTCACGCGCCATTGTCTTACTATTGTGTCTCTAATTACGCACTCAAAAGGTTAAGGAACACAACATCTTTAGAAATTTTAAATATACAATCAATACGCCTTTGACAGCATCACGCACTGCAATATTCAATTTACTTACAAAACAACAAATAGAATCCACCTATATACAGCTACTGCAAAATATATAGGAACACCCTTAGCACAGCTACCATCAATTTGGAGAGATTAGGTTATGTTTGAAATTCTTAAGGGAGTCAAAAAAGGCGACCCGTTGTCCCTAAAGTTCACCAGTACCCTAGAAGAAGTCTTTCAGACATTAGCAGTCAAATGGGAAGAGAAGAGCATTGTCATCGGCGAAGCGAAGTTTACTAATTTACGTTTCTCTGATGATATTGTCCTTTTCCCTCCTACAGCCACGGGACTAGAGCAAATGCTGCAAGATCTTAGCGATGCAAGCCTTGAGGTAGGACTAAAGATGAACATGTCGAAGATCAAACTCATAAGTCAGGACATGTCTGCCGCATGTCTAACGACCTGTAGACCCGTATTGATCAAATGACTCATCAAGTCATCCTTTTAGGAAGTCACATTTAAAATCATAGAAAATCATCGCACGAAAATGTTCTCGATGCAGATCCATTTTTAAATAAGACACGATAATTTGATTTGGCTCTCGAAAAAATGTGGAGGGAAATTCAAAATTCGAACAAAGGTATTTTTACTTTTAAATAACCAAAGTTTTCAAAATAATTACAAGTGCCAGTGCCTTACACATAAAAACTTTTTTCGCAAAACTTTCTGAGTGGTCTGGTATTAGTATAGAAGTTTAAAGGGTATGGGCCACCATTCATACAAAATTTGGCCAACAGTGGACATATATTAAGACAACTTCAATTTATATGTAGTTTATGAAATAATAAACCTGTTACAGCTATTACAGGTTTATCTAAACGTTGGAGGAAATGAGTTAAATCAGTTTTAATTTTTATATTGCTAGAGTCAAAATGGCGGCTGTAGCACAGCAAAATAAACAAAAATTAACATTATTTAAGTGACTTCTAAGTATTAGCATAGTTATTCATCAACAAGCATCATTCAACATCAACATCTGTAGTATTTTATTTACATATTTTTATTTTTGTTAGTTAAGTATTGGTACAAATTAAATACTTCTTACCTGCCGTGGATAAATCCATTCATGTATCACAGATCACGGATTTCAGCAACTTCCAAAGAATGTCGTCTCATTTGAGTAATATTTAAAGCACAATTAATTAATTTATATAAATTAATAATATGGTACATACGAGTCGGTTTCCATCTGTCGGACACTGGAGTTATTCAAAGAAGTAGAGACAGAGTCCGAGATAAAGCGGACCTCGGCCGCTTTGTCACATTGTCATACATTGTATAGCAGATTCAGAATCCATAGGCAGTCTGGGGTCGTGGGGAAAAGCGAGTGCAGAGTTCATTATGAAAGCGAATAGTAATAATAGCAAATAGTAACAAATTGAAGCAAATAGTCGCAATTCAAATGCTACGGGGCAAAATGTAACACTTTTTGCCGCCACTTTTCGTCCCATTTGGGTAGGCCATTTGGGTCTTAAGACCATACAGCCACTGAACTTCACTCAAGAAATCCCGCCAAAAACACCCAAACATTTGCATTTTATCAATGGACCAAATGCATATTATTGATATAATAAATGATGCTAAAAATAAAAACTTTTTACAAAAAAAAAAAAAAAATCAGACCACTAAAAAAAAAACACTAAAAGGATCAAAATAACTTTAATTTCGGAAGTCGGTGTTTCTCGGTATTGTTTGTTTCTTATTTAACACCGACTTCCGAAATTAAAGTTATTTTGATCCTTTTAGTGTTTTTTTTTTTAGTGAAGTCGGTTATTTTTTTTTTTGTAAAATGTTTTTATTTCACACTTTTTAGTTGCGATACACTTATAAACAGAGTGCCTATTTCTCATGACAATTCCAATAAACCCAAATACTGCTAGGTTATATTGTTTTATTATAAAGTTCCTGTATCTACCTTCCTCCTTCCGGCTCCATCATCAGATCAGTTCGATAGTACCTTATAGCCAAAGAGCATCTCACGACAATTCTAATAAGCCCAAACACGGCTAGGATACATTGATTAATTACGGAGTTCCTGTGCCTACCTTCCGGTTCCATCATCAGATCAGTTCGATAGTACCTTATAGCCAAAGTGCATCTCATGACAATTCTAATAAGTCCAAACACGGCTAGGTTACATTGATTAATTATGGAGTTCCAGTGCCTACCTTCCGGCTCCATCATCATCATCAGATCACTTCGATGATACCATTTTTAACGTAACTATTCAGAATCATTCATTTATTTGTATTGTCATAGTCGCTTAACTATATCTTCATTGTGATATCTATTTGAGTATGAAGTTGCGTTGACCATTTCTGATCTTCTTCATCAGTTCTACTTCATCAAATGTTACTTTTTGACTGTAAATGCTTAAGTTCGTGATGAAAATACTAAAATTACCATAGGATTGCCTATAATTTTTGAGGAGTTCCCTCGATTCCTCATGGACTCCATCATCAGAACTGGATTTTGAAAAAAATGAGACCAATCTGGAAGCATATCCTATAAAGGGAAAAATAAAATTGCAGATCGGTCCATAAACGACGCAGTTCTGTGGTAACAAACATAAAAAAAAAAATAACGATGATAAAAAAAAAAAACAACCGAATTGATAACCTCCTCCTTTTTTTTGACGTCGGTTAAAAAGAAGTTCTGGTCGATTATTAAATTGAAAATTCTATGCATTTTTATTTTTATTATTCTGCCTAAAGGACTTTGTATCCATGGTCAAGAAATAATTTAAAAAAAACTTCAAAATGGTTGCAGGAACCAAGGAAACACTGAATTAATGAATATACTTATTGTTTAATATTATTTTTCCGAACTTTAACTGACGTGATATTATTTTAATAATTCTTTCCAGTAATGATTAAGATTTTTAGTATAAATAATAAACTTATCCACGGCATTGAAAACCTCTGGCCGCATCTGGACCACTCCCTTTGCCATTGAGCTGTGTTTAAACCCTTGGCCCCAGTAGGCTTCGACCCTGCTGGGCCCCTACGGTTTGCTGACATCTCCTTGAGGCGCACGTGGAACAGTACGTGCCGTCGACTACTTGGGCTCGGTTCGGACGTACCGTACTGTCGGACGGCGAGCTACCCATTGCTCGCCATACTACCTTGTGCTCTACCGTGTGTCATGGGTAATCTGGAAAACTCTAAATAGTGTATCTAACCAGGTTGGGGGCAGCAAAGACAATCTCCACAGATGGCGGACAGTTCCGATCTTCAGTGTTTGTGCGGCGGTTCTCCGCAGATCATATCCCAACTTCCATCCTGCGTGCCCTGTACTTATTCACATATGGACCTTAATGACAGCGTTAGCAAACGGCATTGCCGTGGCCAAACAAGGAATATAACAGAAAAAAAAACTAGTTTACCCATCGACACGCTAAGAAGAAGAAGAAGTATAGGTTTAGTTTCAGATTGTGGAAGTCCATCCTAATGTTTTTTCAGTATTGGGCAACAAATGTATCGAGTAAGCCTTCTCGATACTTGGTTGAGGTAGTATAATCGCACTCCATCAAGCTTATCCATACCATACCTGCATACTTCAGGGGTTTCCATTTCGGAAATTCCCCGCGGCTCTAGCGGGCATCGGCCCTGCTGGGCCCCTACGGTTTTGCTGATATCTTTTTGAGGTGCATTTGGAACATTTTGCGCTGCTGACTCGGGTTCGGTCCGGACGGTTTACTGACGGCCGGACAACGAGCTACAATGAGTAGCTCGTCGTCTGTCAAGGTGTCCGGGGATCGCCTTTATTTTTTTTTGTGAGATATCACTCAATGACATCTCCCGCCCTTGGAAGGAGTGGGAGATAGTGTCAGACTTTTACTGACTAAAACCCATTCCTGTTCCTTCTTTGCCTTCGTTCCAGGGCCCCGAGGTTCACTTTCGCACAACCCATGGCCGCAGTAGGCTTCGGCCCTGCTGGACCTCTACGGTTTGCTGACAGTCCGGGGATCGCCTTGTGACTCCAAAATTATAATTTCCACAAGGAATCAATTTGCGAATAATTAAAGCAGCCACTGAACTTCATTCCAAAATACCTTGCCATAAAACTTCGACGATGAACCTTCAAATAATAATAGAAGTTTGTTTTGTTTTTAATATAACGTTTAAATTTAGTTGAATTGTGAGAAAACGAGAAAAAGATGGATAGCCCACACTCGTTATTATTGTTTGATTTTTTATCTTAAAACTTTATGAAGTCAGTTTCTTTTTTGTTATTGAATAGGTTCGCATTTGGTCCTCATCTGGTTGTGAGCATGATGTGGTGGAAGACATAGAAGTAACCTTACCGCAGTTGACATTAATACCCGTAGGTTCTAATTAACAGGAAACACGAACTCCGACAGGGAATTCCACTCCTTAGGTATGCGCACAATGATAGTAGGTACTGTCAAGATGGGGGTGCAATGAAAGGCTTTGCTTTTACTTTAGAACTATTATTGATTATTATTAAGCACTTTCAAGTATGTTTTCTATAAAAATACGACCCGACATTTTTATGACGTCTCCCTATCTCTTGTTTGAACATCATTCCAACCTAAACTTTTTATAACATAAACCTTAAAAGTATAACATGCCAGTTTGCAAGTTAATAATAACTGTGACCTCCATAGTCGTCTCAGTACCTATAATATTTAATGCAAAACTCCATTATTAAAAAGTCTTACAGTTTGTTCAATTCTTATTAATAAAATAATTTCCATAAAAAAAAACTCATTAAAATTGCATTAAATCCTTGTTGAAACGTATTTAGTCCCTTGAGGTGAAAGACCTCATCTGTTTACATAAATAATAGCAGTTGTATGAACCGCCAAGGTTACCGACATGGCCCGAAAAATCTCCAAACTTAAGTGACAGTGTGCTAGACACTTTGCTTGTAGAACAGATGGTCGATGAAGCCCAAAGGTTCTCACGTGGAAGGTCTCCCACAAGTGGACCGACGATCTGAAGAGGGTCGCGGGAATCCGATGGATGTGAGACACACAGGACTGGTCGCCAACTTTTTTTTACAAGAAATAAAGTATTTTTTTATCTGAGAAGAATATTAAACAGTATTTTAGAAAAATGAACAGTATTTTATTTGATAAGTTTTAAATACATATTTTTTAGAGCTTTTTGCACAACTTATTAATTTGCAGTCATTTTTAAAAACTTTATATTCCACAATTATAACTAAAATTAAAATGAATGAGGACCTAGTTCGATTCGTTCTGAAACTTTATTATTGTGATTTGTTAAAAATAAGTAGTATGAGCGTCTAAGTGTGAGGATAGTTACGAGCATTTTGATGCTGAAAACAGTATTTTGTATACTTTATTTTTTTCAACAGTAAAAAGTATAATGTAGTCAAAAACAGTATAATACTGTTTTTAACAGTATAGTTGGCAACCCTAGGGAGGCCCACGCGCGCCTCAGGGAGATGTCAGCAAATCGTAGGGGCCCAGCAGGGTCGAAGCCTACTGGGGCCATGGGTAGTGTGAAAACGAAACCCGGGGCCCTGGGACGAAGGCAACGAAGGAACAGGAGTGGGTTTTTTAATATTGATTTTCCCATCTAAAAAAAAAAACCCTAGGGAGGCCTATGTCCAGCAGTGAACGTCTTTTGACTGAATCGATGATGATGATGTTTATAAAATCAAAATAATAGCATTAAACGCGCGGTCGGCAGGTACTAGCTGCTGTAATGCAAGTTCGATTCCTGTGCATGGCTTAGGTACCTATGGGAAGCTGGTTTGATTGTTGTGCAGTTATGTAAGTACAGTCAACTATAACTATAGCAAAGATTCTTCTACGAAAATCGCCTTTACTGCAATAGGGCGTAGTCAATGTCAAATTGCTATGTAAATTTTCAGTTGATTGTGTAAGTCGGATTTAGTTTTGCTTTAAGATATATTAAAATATGTTTTGCAATTCAATTCCAAATTACTGAAAAAAAAATAAGGAAAAAAAACTAAGCAATTATAATCGTGGATTAAGACAAATAAATTGGTGTTTACGATCTGCCGAAGGCGTTTGAGCGTGGCCATTAAAAGTTTTTACAACTCAATGTATGTAAATTAAAGTATGATAAACGTCAACCCTCGGCATAACCCTTGGCATAATTAGTTTTATTCTTATCACGATTTGGGATTTCTTATCTTTGAGATATTTGTAATACCCTGAGTGTAAACATAGGCTGCTTAGACGGTGAAGTTGTAAAACTATTTTGTCTATTTTCAGTTTGTCAGTTCAAATACTACATTATTATTGTAAGTGCAGAAAGTTTGTCATTGCGACCAAGGCGGAATTTGCCCAAGCCGCAGGCGAGGGTGTTATTGAGCCGAGTGCTGCAGTGACAAATTTCTACGTGTATTAAATACGTTTTTCAATACACGTACGAAAAAATAAGTAAACGGGGTTTGACCGGCGACTCGTGGGGGTCGCTCAAAGCGAGCTCACGTTTTTTTCCGCACTAGTGTGAAAACAGTAAATTGCGTGCCTAAAAGCGATAGGGATAAGAACGGGTTTTCGAGTAATTGTATTGAAAATTCATTTACAACACTTTTTTAAACTGAGAAGATTGAGGAAGGTAACACCGATAGTGTTCCTACTGCTATCTTGAATCGGGGTCCATTTACAGAATTAATATATTATTATTATATTATTATTATAATAATTTACCTACTGTAGAGTAAACAGATTTATCTATTACAGCGATCTCTCATTATTAAATGAAGAGGACCTAGACAAAGCGCCTTTCTGTTATTTTTCATTCAGTCGTTTTTGTACTTTCTAAGTACTCGTACTTCCGAAATTCAATTCGTTCATTCGATTCGATTCGACAAACTCGATTACTAGAGTAGAGATGTAGTAATTTATTTGGTATTCAATTAATATCCGGTCTCACGCGCTCAAGTGCGTTGATAACATAAATTATTCGCCGTGGGCGGACGGATACTTTGATGTGGTTATTCTGAATGAGATTTTAAAAATTTTGAACTCGGTTACTCGGTGACTTTGAAACTATTTGAAGTTTTTTCAAAGTTTTTAATGAGGGAAGCTGGTTTTGAAGGCTTGTTTTTAAATATCAATTTTATACTTATTTCCTTACCAATTTTGTTCCATAAAACACACATGCCCGTTTACATCAACGATTGCATCACTGCTTATCATCAGGAAGGATCGCAGCCAAGCACAATTTTATATCAATTAAAAAAAAACATATACCTACTTACTCGTACAATAGAAAATATTTCAATAATAATTTTTTTTTTCGGTGTTTTAAAAAATTTTCGAATCTCCATTCGGGAATTGAACTATTCACATAGGTAAGTTTGTACGGAACCCTCAATGCGCGAGTCCAATTCGCACTTGCCCAGTTTTTTTTTTATTTGAGAAATCACCAAATGACTTGTTCCAAACGTCCCCCTGGCGAAACTTTTACTGACTGAAACCCACCTGTGTTCCTTCATTTATCTTTTGCATTCCAGGGTCGTGGTAACTGTAGCTCTACGGCATCGGTTCTACCGGGCTCGTTCAGGTACAGGGACCCTTTAACTTACACTCGATACTGAAATTGCATTGAAAATCTAACAGTGTGATTTTGTTGGTATCGATGGTTCAAACTAGTCTATGGCCTGCCAATACATAGTACTAATACTACATAATACTATTTTCTCGGGCGGTGTAGGTAGGGTTGGTTAGAAGAAATAGAGTATTTCTGATTTTAAAAGGGGGAAATTAAAAGTGCAATATTAGAAAAAGTGTACCCTTAATTGTTTTACTTTTCACGATACAATCTTTTCGCTTTTGACGTGACAACGTCTTATAAATTGGTTTGCCGGGTGACACTTCAAGAAACTGCGTTACGCTCCGCTCACGTTATGCGCTCACAATGAGAGCGAGTGAGAGGCACGCGTCCCTTCCACTCGGGCATGGTTAGCCCGCCTAAGAGCGAGAGAGACAGACATAAAGTCGTTGTCACGTAAAACTTTCGCCCGTATACCGACTTTCCAGGCAACCAATTTTTTTTTTAAATTACGACTACCAAACAGCTCCGATGATGCCATGATTTTATTTTACAGCCACTTTGCAATTTATGACCGTGAGCACAAAAATATTTAATTTCAGTAAAATTTTATAATAATAATAATAAAAGTTTATTGACATAAAGTTTTACATAGAAATGAATCCCTTGGTCCATAAACTAGTGTAAACTGTATCATAGGGACCAGTGTCTTCGCCAGTTTTCGTAAATACATTATTATGTCAGAAATACTTTAAAATTAAGGTTAAGCTGTTGATCCCCGCATTAACGCCGGCGTTCACGCGCCATTGTCATACTATTGTGTCTCTAATTACGCACTCAAAAGGTTAAATAACAAAATAAATACTTAGGCCTAGATTTAAAATTAAGATTCTGTGGAGTGTGTGTGTGTGTGTGTGTGTGTTTTGAATAGCGTGTAAGTAAAGTTATAAAATAATAAGAATATTTATTTGCCTGAAATTAAGTTTTCAATTTCATCATAATTGTACTCTTTTAGCCAGAGAGTCAATTTGGTTTTAAATTTGCGGACACTATATGTTTTGCAGTCGTTATTTGTTTTGAGGAATATATTATAAATTTTAGGAGCTAGCACATCAATATGTCGTCTTTTGCAAAGGCAGTCCAAGCACGCGGTATAGGACAGCGGTTGATCCTTTTAGTTGTAATAGGCAGTTTAAAATGGTAGGATTTCATTCTAAAGTTTAATTCAAAATCAAAGTCAGAATAAGTAGAGTATTTTAGCTTAATCTATTGCATTTGTAGATTATAAGGTACTCCTCCGTAAAATAGAGTACAATACTCTATTTTAGAGTAAGGTTGTCAACCCTAGGTGTAGGTAGGAATTACCAAAGAAACTTAAAGATGCAACGTAGGTACTTTTTTTGCCTCACCATAGTGTAGCGTTGTAAAACCATAATGCACAACTTCGCTCGTGGCTTTACAGAAATTGAATGGAGGAAGGATCATGAAGGAAAAATTCGGGAAGATAATGTCCTTGAACCCAAAATTCAAAGGTACTTCGTTAGGGTCCATCCTTAGTCTACTCACACAAAGAGAAAACCTGTGTTCTAGCAGTGGGAACATGAAAGGTTCTGTAGAGGTTCTCATTAAATTAGCATTCATACTGTTAAAATATCCATCTGATTTGTTCTGCGAGGAGGAGGCCGCACACGTGAGGCAACGGTCCTCACGCTATTGCCGCCCGCCGGGATTCCGATCCCGATTTACGGCCACCGTAAGCACAGGCTTGCGGACGGCGAGCAATGGGTAGCTCGTCGTCCGGCCGTCCGGTAATCGTCCGGACCGAGCCCAAGAAGTCGATGGCGCGCACTGTTTCACACGCGCCTCAAGGAGTTGCCATCAAACCGAAGGGGCCCAGCAGGGTCAAAGCCTTCTGGGGCCAAGAATCTGTCTCCGATGGAAGGTGCGGCCCCGGTACGAAAGGTAACGAAGGAACAAGAGTGGGTTTTTAGTCAGTAAAAGTCTGACACTATCATTAGATGATTTTTCCACCCGAAAAAAAAATCTGATTTGTTCTAACATATAAAAATCCGTCGTATTGTTTATCATCACAAACTGAATCGTCATTAAACTCAAGGTTGCAATGTCAGTCAATGACTAACTAACGAGTATTATTTTGTTTTTTTACCAGGTGTGTGGTCAATACTCCTTGGTACGTTGGTTGATAGGTTAAACACATATATATTTTTATTGGTGACTAAATAATGTTGAATCAGGTGGCAAGAGTATTTTTTTAATAAGCTATTTTTTTCGTAAATCTACTAATACACTGTTATAACCATCATCGTCGTCATTTCAACCGAAACACATCCACTGCTGGACATAGGCCTCGCCCAAGTGTCGCCACAACGACTGGTCCGGTGCGTCTCGTATCCATCAGATTTCCGCAAACCTCAACAAGTTGGTCCAGCTTATGGGGGGCTTTCCACCTTCTGTATTTCACATATGGTAAATCTGTGCCGTGTGGACGCACCACGACAGACATCGTTTGCCTGCTCGGGAATTATATCTTTTCTTAGTGGTATTAACACCTAGTATTCGCAACTGCTCCTACTAAGCATAAGGTCCAGAGTAGTTCAGAGTTTTACAAAAATGACCACAATTTATTATACCTAATAATAAGCAAACTTAGTATCTTGACTTAGCTCGCGAGGTTGTAAGTTGGGAAGTGGATAGAGCAATCATTGTACCGATAGTCGTAACGGCCAATGGCTTAATAGCCAAGAGCCTCGAACAACATCTGAGGAAGCTCTCGTTAGGCAGCTGGATCAAGTGCCTGATCCAGAAAGCAGTACTCCTGGACACAGCGCGCATTCTTACGAGATTCCTCTCTCAGGAGCCCTGACCGTGGATAGCTTGGACCTTGTTTCCGATGCCGGTGGGCTACTATTTTTAATTAAATGTATATGTATATAAAATAAATAAATGGAATAATAATAATATATTCCACACCTATCACACAACGCCGTCTAGTCCCAAGCTAAGCAGAGCTTGTGTTATGAGTACTAGACAACTGATAAACCTATATATTTCTAAATACATACATATTATAGATAGATTACACCCAGACACAGAAAAAATGATCGTGCTCATCACACAAACATTTTTCCTGGGTGGGAATCGAACCAACGACCTACGGCATAGCAGTCAGGGTCACTAACCACTAGGCCAACAGGCCAGTCAATTTAGGAATCTTACGGCGTCGCGGGTTCAAACGAAGACGCTTACATTGTCTAATTTATTTCATCCCTACTGCTCTCAAAACGCTGAGAGAAAACCTTATTAGAAATTTTTTTTTGTGAACCCGGATATTTTTGTTTTGTCCAATCTATATATAGGGTGACTGGTAATTAGTGTACGATACTTAAACACGTGACTGTGCTCATGATAACCAACAACTTTTACTATGGGAACAAACCTGTAATCGCGAAAAAAAAATCAGCTGTTCAGTACGTTTATGTGTGCCTAATTTAATGAACCGCTGATATTTTTTTCGCGATTTCGGCTTTGCTCCCATACTAAAAATTGTTTGTTATCATGAGCACAATCACGTGTTTAAGTATCGTACACTAATTGCCAGTCACCCTATATATAAAAGCGAAATACCACTCTCTGATTAATTACGAAATCTCAGAAAATATAACACCTACCAACTTAAAATTTGGCAGGTAGGTTCCTTATAGGGTGAAGACATCCGCTAAGAACGGATTTTACGAAACTCCATCCTTAAGGGGGTAAAACGAGGGTCGGAAGTTTGTATGGAGAAATCGACTTTTAAGCCCGCTTAAAAATCGAATCGTAATGTCGCTAGTTACTGTATAGTTGTCTATAATTTTTTTGACTGGCCTGTTGGTCTAGTGGCACTGACTGCTATGCCGGAGGTCGTGGGTTTGATTCCCACCCAAGACAAATGTTTGTGTGATGAGCATGATCATTTGTTCTGTGCCTGGGTGTAATTTATCTATAATATGTATGTATTTAGAAATATATAAGTATGTTTATCAGTTGTCTTGTACTCATAACACAGGCTCTGCTTAGCTTGAGACTAGACGGCGTTGTGTGATAGTTATGGAATAAATTATATTATATTATTATTATAATATTTGTCTAATCGCGGTGGGATCTCATGGCGGCATGGAGACAGTGACTCTCACAACCCAGCACAGGGCACGCATCAATCACTCTGGTGAGTTTCTTCATTGAGAAGTGGTTAGAGAGGTGTCACGGCGTTCTCCAAATCCCTCTGACCGAACATGGTCAGTTCGGGAGGTTCCTTCTTCGAATTCAGACAAAAGACAAAGTGACGTCAGTAAAACCGATAGGGACCAGTAAGGCTAATGACGGCTAGGGCTGCGGAAATGTTTGGAAGTTTTACTATATTTACATCGGCAACCTTGGACCGTATAACTTTACGGTCCAAGGTTGCCGACATAGCACGAGAAATCGCCAAACTTAAGTGGCAATGGGCAGGGCACATTGCTCGCAGAACAGATGGCCGTTGGGGCCGAAAGGTTCTGAAGTGGCGACCGCGTACCGGAAGACGCAGTGTTGGAAGGCCCCCTACAAGGTGGACCGAAGACCTGGTGAAGGTTGCGGGAATCCGATGGATGCGAGACGCAAAGGACCGTTCATTGTGGCGACAGTTGGGGGAGGCCTATGTCCAGCAGTGGACGTCTATCGGCTGAAATGATGATGATAATGATGATAACTTTATGACTGAAAGGAGTTTTATGTTATGTTATAGGTATTTATAAATCGAAATCCAAGTTCCAAGTTGCAAGATGTTTCTTTTGTTATAAAATAGCAAAAAGTAATAACTATCGATAACATTGCTCACTGATGTTTTTTTAACTAAGTTACTTATGTTAAATATTCCAAAAATTATAGTGTAAAATTTTTATATTCAACTTTTACAAACACACTTACGTAAGAAAAACAAATCCAAAATGAACTGGCTATTTTTCCTACAGACCACTATTTCCAATATTTTACCTTGAACTCAAATTGTTTCTATCAACAAACAAAAAAAAAATCGTTAGGTAAAATTAATCTTGTAGTTTTATTCTTTTTGTCGAATGCGTTTCAATATGGTATCACGTTGATGTTAACGACCGTTCGCACTTGAAACGGGTGAGGTCAGTGCCGCGCTGACGACATTGTGTTTGCAATTATAACTTAGATGAGAATGGACGTGATCGCGTCGAGGAACGAAGCGATGCATGGACACGATTTGTGTACACACCGCTCAAGAGATTGGTTTGCACCTCTACGTGCTTTCATTACACGATGGGTGTAAAGAGGACCTTAAGTGCGGTCACTGTCGGACCGCATACAAAAGAAAGATGCGCAAAGACACAATGCTTGCAAATATGAAGCATTTTAGTGATTTATTAAAATCTCTAGTTTTGATTATATCTAAAATTAAAACATTATAATGGTAAATCGTTGCTTGTAATAATCTGACAAACAATCAGAATTATTGCATGTATATTAGTCCAGTTTTTAATCGATATAAAAACTTTTTACAAAAAAAAAATAACCTATTTCACTAAAAAAAACACTAAAAGTATCAAAATAACTTTAATTTCGGAAGTCGGTGTTCCTCGGTATTGTTTGTTTCTTATTTAACACCGACTTCCGAAATTAAAGTTATTTTGATCCATTTAGTGATTTTTTTAGTGAAGTCGGTTAGTTTTTTTTTGTAAAAAGTTTTAATTTTACACTTTTTAGTTGCGAACCACTTATAAACAGAGTGCCTATTTCTCATGACGATTCCAATTAACTTTTGCAAATCGGTTCATAAACGACGAAGTTCTGAGGTAACAAACATAAAAAAAGATAAAAAAAAGAATACAACCGAATTGAATAACCTCCTCTTTTTTTGAAGTCGGTTAAAAAGTAATTTTTTGAGACGTCATTGTGATTTTTTTCTATCATAGGTACTAAATTAGCTGAATTATGGTTTGAACAGATGATTATCTATCTAGTATTAATCCTGAAGAATAACATTTATTTTTCTGATTCCGTTTACTGCAGTGGATCATATACTTTTGCGCATTATAAAACTCGCGATTAGCTCCTGTAGTTTTCTTAATGACACTATAATCCTGTTGCAAAAATCTGATGTTGCTTTTCATGTCATAGATCTTTTTCACACTAGAACAGAGATGCACAGACCGCGGCCCGCGGGCCGCATGCGGCCCCCCGGAAATATGCCAGTGGCCCGCCAGCAAGCTAGCTCTTTTCAGATAACAAATAAATTCGGGCAATTACAATCATTTTCCAAATTACAAGAAAATGGCTGAAAAATTCAATAAAACTGCGGTTAATCTTAGCTCTGTCGAAAAGTTATAAATTTTAATACAATCTTTCGTGAACGATTTTCTGAGTTTCAAAACATTAAACCTTTATTGGACATATTTAGCAATCCTTTCACCATTTCAGCTGAAACTGCACCAGAGTCAATGAAGTTAGAGTTAATCAATTTTCAAAACGACCAAGATTTTCGCAACAAATTCAACTTGTACGTGCGTACTTGCTTTGGTTCTACTTATACGTGTGAACAAACTTTTTCGGTATTGAATAATAACAAAACAAAAAATCGAAACCGCCTTTCAAGTAAATTTTAGCCAAATATAAAAAAGATTGTGTGCACAATGCAGTGCCACGCTATAAATTAACATTTAATATTTTTAATTAAATTTTTGGCTCTTTTTGTTTTTATTTTTTGCTGGTGGACCGCCATTAGTTCATCATTTGCCTAAGCGGTCCATAGTCTCAATAAGTCTGTGCTTCCCTGCACTAGAACCATAACAGCATAAAAACGTCAAGATACACCTGGGTCTGGCATAAACTGATGTGCAATATTAGACAGCTCAAGACTAAGAATTATTTGGGTTATCGGTCAGTGGGCAATAGCTACAGTAGACCATTAAAAGTTACATAATTTTTGTAACAAATTTCACACCCGCCCCCGTTTCGTATTGACAACTTCATATTATTATTGTATGTGTTTTCTATTTATCTGTTAGAGAAACCAGACACCAAAGTTAACGTGGCTGTGTTTATAAACATAACAAAAAAAAAACAAGCCACGCATTCACACCACGTGAATTACAGGTATATAATTTTAATGTTTTCCCGCAAGAATACCAGACTGTATTAACTCTAAAATCGTATTTTTTTAGGAGTAGCGATTATAAATAACTTTTGACTATTGTAGTATTTTCATGAATTAGTCGTTTTTTTTTAATTATTACTGTGGATTAATCTATACTCTATAATTACATTGATCTGTTTATAATTTTAAAGTCGAACTGTATCATTAAGTCAGTTAGTGCCAAATTTTGGTATATTCTTCCGGGTAAACGATATATATAATTGAATTCATATTTCGTAAAATGTATTAGTATTTTTTTTTATTTTTTTTTTTATTTTTTTATTCCACAACTATCACACAACGCCGTCTAGTCCCAAGCTAAGCAGAGCTTGTGTTATGGGTACTAGACAACTGATAAAAATAAACATACCTATATATTTTTCTAAATACATACCATATATAGATAAATTACACCCAGACACAGAACAAATGATCGTGCTCATCACACAAACATTTGTCCTGGGTGGGAATCGAACCCACGACCTCCGGCATAGCAGTCAGGGCCACTAACCACTAGACCAACAGGCCAGTCACTTTACTTACAACAACATAAGGTATATTTTTGTTATACAACATTTAATATTTATCTCGAATTCTTAATTCAATTCATTTGCATTCAGCCCTGCATACTTATCTATTTTGTTGACCGTACGTAGTTCATGGCCCCCGAAGGAATTGATTTCTCTCTTTAACTTATTCGCGATGTTCAAGGACTCCGCTCGTGAAAGTGAGAACGTTAAGAACCGATATGGATCGATAAATTAATTGATACGTATTGATTGATGGCTTTTCAGTATCGATTGTTCATTTTTATGGACTATTTGAAATTGTATGCTGTGAGATTAGGTAAATGTAGAAGAATATCTAGGCTATGCTATTCTAGGACCTGCGCTATCCGTGTGCCTTTCATTAATATTCGTTTAGCAGTTCACCAACCCGAACCCGGTGAGGACCGACCCTAAGTTATAGACGGCGCATAGTGTTTACGCGTCTCAAAGAGGTGTCAGCAAACCGTAAGGCCCAGCAGCCCCCCTAGTCAAGTTACAACCGTTTCGTTTCGATTCTCATTTCGTCGATCGCCTCGAGTAGGCCACGCCTCCGATTCCTTTATTCTGACGTCATATTAACGCTCAGTCACGTGGTTAGAACAAAGGAATAGGAGGCTTGGCCGACTCGAGGCGATCAACGAAAAGAGAATCGAAACGAAACGGTTGTAACTTGGCTAAGGGGGCAGAACCTGTGGTCCTAGACGGCGAAGAGCAACTGAAGGAAGATACGTGGGTTTTAGTTTTCATCTTTGTAAACCCATATTATGCAAATAAAATGATTGATTGATTAGTCAGTAAAAGTTTGGCATGCCCTCTCGCTCCACCCTAGAGCGCCAGAAGCAATAAAAAAATTCCCCACTTCCCAAAAAATAACACCTACATACAAACTTTAGCCTTTATAATATTAGTATTTCGCCTTTAAAATCTATATAAATATAAGCGAAATACCACTCACTGATTAATCACGAAATCTGGCAGGTAGGTTCCTTATATAGACATCCGCTAAGAACGGATTTTACGAAACTCTACCCCTAAGGGGGTAAAACGGGGGTTGGAAGTTTGTATAGAGAAACCAACGGCGGAGCCACTGGCGGAAGCTAGTATTAGTATAATATATAATGTGATAATAGTCTAATTATATGAATTTTATTTCAAAAGTTCGAAATACTATATTTTCAAATCAAGACACTTGTTGAAATAATAACAATGTTAATTAATCAAAATTGACTGCAGGTGCGCTTCAGAAAGTGTTTAATGTACTCTGATGTTTCATTATTATATTATATTCATGTTCGTATAAAGTATGGAGGGTGATGCGGCCTATGTAGGTGGTATTGCATAACATATCATAGCATAAACAGCCTTTTAATGTTCCCACTGCTGGGACTCAGGCCTCCTCTCTCCAGGAGAGGGAATGGGCCGTAATCCACCACGCAAGCCCAGTGCGGGTTGGTGAATGTCACATGTCTTCGAATTTTTGGTTCTAGGACATGCCGGTTTCCTCACGATGTTTTCCTTCACCGTTTTGCGTTTTGTGTTTTGGTGGTAATGCTTTGGACTATATTTATGTAGGTACCTAATGGGAAGAGAGATTCAGAAAAAGGTTTTTTTATAATTTGTTGTCCAAAACTATTTATGTTGAAATCATCTCGTATTATTACATTATATAATATAATAATAATATAATATTCACACATTTATCACACAACGCCGTTTAGTCCCAAGCTAAGCAGAGCTTGTGTTATGAGTACTAGACAACTGATAAACATACTTAAATATTTCTAAATACATACATTTACTATAGATGAATTACACCCAGACACAGAACAAATGATTGTGCTCATCACACAAACATTTGTCCTAGGTGGCAATCGAACCCACGACCTCCAGCATAGCAGTCAGAGCCACTAACCACAAGACCAACAGGCCAGTCAAATTATATTTTACTTATTTATTATGGGAAGAAAAATGTTTCTTATCAAAATGTTCCTGTCGAAGGAATGCTGGGAATAATGAGTTAACAGAAGCAGTAGCTACCTTCATGCTGGTCTTTTTTGGTGACCTGGTAGCTCATTGAAGCGTGTAAAGCACAACTCGCCGGCGATCAGGGCCTGGTCCTTATCGGACGATAAGTTACCCAGAGCTCTCCGTCCGCCTGCCCGCGCCTACGGTGGCCGAGTATTGCTCTGCTATTCCCGGCAACCGAGACGATTCTTGCGACAGCTGGGGCGTTGGGATCACCTCTCTCTCTTGTTTTTCGATGCCTTCCCATGATTTCTCGTTCCGTATCATAGCCTGAGATGTCGTCACCACCGATTGGCTCAAGCGAGGCAGCCCTGCCCCCTAGCCAAGTTACAACCGTTTCGTTTCGATTCTCTTTTCGTTGATCGCCTCGAGTTGACCACGTCTCTTATTCCTTTGTGCTGACCACGTGACTGAGCGTTGAGATGACGTCAGAACAAAGGATTGGCAGCGGCACGGCAGCGTATCTTTTCTCATTCTCTATCAAATCCACCCAACGGTTGTCTGTCAAAAGTAACTTTAAGCAATAAGACCATCCATTGTTACACCATATTAATTCTAAGATCCTGCTGTATTTTGTATGGTGTACAATAAAATAAATACTATATATATATATTGAGAATTATAATAATAAACCAAAAACACTTTACTAGACCAGGGAATCGAACCCAAGACGTAATGTTCAGTTGTGCCGTAGTGCTCTCAATCACTGGACCAATCCGGCTAACGAAATGAATGTTATCATGAAGGTACGTAGGTATGTTAAATATATAAAAAATATGTAAAGAAGATAAACTTGATTCTCTGAGTACAGCTAAAGTTATGATTGACGTCATCCTACAAAACAAACGTCGGTATATATACAGAAGTGAAGGAACTCTAGCATATAGGTGCTATGTAGGCAAGCTATTTGCTTCACAAATGCATTGCCCTTACAAAGGTTACTGAGCAATATGAATTTATTACTATGGCCTTGTATTTTTAGGGTTCCGTACCTCAAAAGGAAAAAATCGGAACCCTTATAGGATTACTTTGTTGTCCGTCCGTCTGTCTGTCTGTCTTTCAAGACCCTTTATCTCGGGAACGTGTGGAGGTATCGAGATGAAATTAAAACCCAAATACTCAAGTTTGCGGTTTCTTGAAGCTGTGAAAAACTCACATTTGTAAGTTAACGAAAAAAAAGATACGGCCGTTTATGTCTCAAAAAACGTATATTTTTACACTCTCGAGAAAATCAAAATTCATAGGGTACTTCCCGTTGATCCAGAATCCTGAAATTTGGCATAAAGTAAGGTTTTATAGCACAGGTATAAATCTGAAAACTGTAAATTTGTTGTTACGTCACAACAAAAAATAATTTTGTGATTCGGAAATATCTTCGAGACTCCATTCGGGAATTGAACTGACACATAGGAAAGTTTGTACAGAACCGTCAGGACTCCGACTCGCACTTGCCCAGTTTTTTAAATTGTTATAAGTTCGTATGATTACGACAATCTTTCGGTTTCCATTCATTTTTAGGATTTCACATCAGTCTTCAGTTTCGTGTGCTGATTCTGCCCGATAGACGGATATTTTGGAAATTTCTTGGAGATTTGGGACGTGGAGAACTTAGGCTCCATGGAGCTCCCCTGCCACTCGAAACGATTCTGATAACTATACGAGGCCAACGACAGAGCTGTCCAGGTGGCTTAATATTTAACCACCTGGACAGCTCTGTTAGACCAAATTTGAGTCAGATCTACACGAGAAGAAGAAAAAGACTGCGTTGACCGCAGAGTCATCGTTAAATATTTAATTCTTCCTCGACCTGACTAAATCATTGCACCATCAGGGTTCTGCCATGTCCACTTCCTGTGTTCACGTTTTCTGGAGAAGGATTTCATCATATACAAGTCCTCCTTCTCCATAAGCTAGCTTGGGCTGCATAGCTTAATTTCGATATTTTATATTTATCATCCTTACGTATCGCGTATTACAAAACAAAATCCGCGTCTGTCTGTTTGTATGAATGCGATAAACTCAAAAACTGCTGAACAAATTTTTATGCAGTTTTCACCAATTTTCACTAAAAAGTGTGATTTATGAGGAAGGTTTGTATGTATAATACATGTATATTATAGTAGAGACAAATTGAGAATTTAAGAGAGACCCGTTCAATGCAGGCACAGGTCTTGGCGATATCTTGGTCAAGTATATTAAAAATATAAATAATTAATAACTTAATTAATAAGTAACTTTTTATTTAATATTTAGTATTTAATTGCAAATATGATTATAAATTAGTCTAGTATTTGAATTTTCCTTATTTCTGCAGATCTGTTTGCCAGTCGGCAGAAGCTTCCTCTAGCATTTTCTATTATTGTCTTTGCTGAGAAACTCTGTTCCACACTACTCCTGCAACTTGTCAGATGTCGTCATCCCACACTTTTTGTAGACCTTTATAGAATGCGTTTTATTATAATATATGTTTCATTTATTATACAATTACAAGCTGTGGCCAGCGCCCTCGCCCGTGTTATAGTAAAAAATTATGCCAAGGAACATGCTCTCGGAATAAAATATATTTATTTTAAACATAGTACTACAACAGCATACTGCACTTCCTTTTGACCCTCTACCTTCTGACAAGAGAAGGAAGGACTTGGTTTGCATAAAGCCTCAAACCAGACATGCCTTTACTAAGCGTTTTTACGTGTTCTTAGGACTATTTCTATATAATAGGCTTAACAAAGTACTAAGTTTCTATAGTGTAAGGTATAAAGAATGTAGTAAGATTTTGTCAGAATATTTAGTGAAACTCAATTACATAGACACAGAAAAACTTCTAGAAATTTTGGCATAATATTATCTGTTCCCCTCGTTAGTGTTTATTTTTGTATAATTTCATAGACATAGTTTTATGTAATGTACTATAAGCTTATTTTCGTATTTTTTTATTATTATGGAACATAATTTTTTATAATAGTTTTACTTTAACTTTAAATATTATCGCAATGAAACTGGACTGTAAAGTGATGGCCTGAAACACAGGTTTAAATTAACCTAAATCGGGCGGTCCACTATCAAACATTGCAATTCCGAACCACGATTAATTGCATCTTTAATAATATTTTAGTTTTAGTATATTTTTAGGCACAGTATGGGAAACCTTGTTGACTTAATGTTAATTGTAAACGTTATTTGAATAAAATTTTATTATTTATAATTATTGTAAGTTTCATTGAAATCCGTTCAGCCGTTCGAGTGTGAAGAAGTAATAATAATAATAATAATGTTTTTATTGACATAAAGAAACTGATACATATTCAATTGAAGCCCTGACTCCTGAGCTAGGTGGTACCTGTGTTACAGGAGTCAGTGTCTTCACTCGTTTGTGGAACATTAACAAATTTATGCAACAAAATTAAAATGTATACAATAAGTAACAAACATATACAGACATGCTCACCAATTATCGCCATTGTAATATTATATTAGTGTGATAGCTAGGATTAATTAATAAATGAGCCGCATAAAGTGACTATTGTTGTATGGGAAAATTGCGAATTGATGACTGCTGCTATGTTTGCACCATGCTCACATGCCAATTAAGGGCTTGCGTGCACTTTGCAATTGTGCTAACAAGTTGACTAAAGCTCAACATTATGCTTAGTGTTAATAAAGTGTCATTTGAAGTTGCTTTGTTTGCGGAAATAAAATTAACTGATATAAGTCTGCTCGCACTCTAAGCAGGGACGACCGTGAAGATATCATTCAGTAAGTTTGCAGTCGTGTCGCATCCTTTCGATTCCTGAGGAACACTTACGTTTAGCCAAACAAACACTTAAAATTCCGACGCAAGAGCGCACCGACTTTGTTTTTATGCGCAAGATTGTCGAAAATGTGCAAAACATTCGATATCAGGCCCTTCCTTATTCAAATCGGTAATATTTAAATTTGTCCTTGTTGATGACCAGATAACCCCGGTCAAGTAATACCTACGTAAATAAAAATGATTTGATTCGGTAAAAAAAGAGAAGTTGGCTTGGCGTGGTGATTGGCCGTGTGGTTTCAAGGAGGCTGCAAGGGGAAGGGGTCCTCGACCTATATTGAGTGTTGAGTCTCATGCAAGCGCATCACACGCACTTATTTACTCTTCCGTTTAACACTGCAGTAATATAGTCTATATATGTCTCCTTGGATAATACTCGTAGACTGACTAAAGAAGATAAAAATACTAAGCAACATATTTATTGTTTTCTTATATGATTAGTAGCGGAAGTATTGTATCGATGTTATGGCCAGATCTTAGAAATTGATCACATCATGATACTCGTATGACGTGATTTTATTATCATTGAAATCCTACATGATATGGCAAAACGAGGATTGACATATCATTAAATGTTAACGTTTAAACGATCTGGCCAAGACATCGATATACCTACTTTTTTTCGTTTGTATAGACACAGTATAGATCTAAGAAACAGTACGGAAACTACTTACAAATATTCGAAACGGCACACTCACACAAACATACGCATAGACGAGACTCCTAAGCGTTTCTCGCGGTCCTGTCAGTAGTGAATGCCGCTTAGGAGTCTCGTCGATGCGTATGTTTGTGTGAGTGAGCCGTTTCGAATATTTGTAGGTAGTTTCCGTACTGTTCCATATATCTATACTGTGGTATAGATGTCGATGCACTGAGTGCCATATGCAAATGTCTACATGTTAAATGTACTTACCTACATTAACATGTATAGCGACTTAATACAGGGTGCACAGTAATTTATCAAATAAACACATACCTTATTCCATTTCTGTAGGTAATGTTTTATTTACGCCTCATTCTACTTGTGTTAATGCATCGATAGGTCTTTCATTCACAGACATTTGTGTAGCATTGCAGTGTGACAAGAACATGTATTTTATCTCGGTAGTCTACAAAAATAATAATAACAAAATGAGTTTTTTTTTTTAATTATATAAACTTGTGTTTGACTGTGATCCCACCTGATGGTAAGCAGTAATGCAATCGTTGATGGTGAATTGCGCTAGTTTATTAAGAGCCATTTCAATCTAGTCTTGTAGACACCTAAATTATAATCGGATGGGAAGACCGTAGCAGGCAAATGGTTCCAGTTATTTGCTGTACAGTTAGGGCCTAAAAGTGCAGTTGCAATCAGCCGATGCTAAAGTGTCTAAAATTTATTTGTAGAAGAGGGTCAATGGTTTATGACTGAGTTAATTTGTAGCATAGAGCCTAAAGTAGTGATTGAACTAGTTGTAGACCATTGATCGTATACTACAAAGAAATTTTAGACACTTTAGCATCGGTAGAGTGCAACTGTACTTTTGACCCCTTACTGTACATGGTATAAACGACGAGGCGAAACACCCATAGACGTGTTAACAATAGTGGACACTGACCGTTCTTCGGGTTGACCGATGGTGGAAAGGTGTTTGCTGAAGCAAGCCATGTAATTCCCGCGCACACTGCATCTTGTAAAATGGCCAAAGAAGCAATGAAGTATTAAGGATAAATGTTTCTTTTTGGTTTGAAAAATCATCCAATGTCTTCTCTCTCTAGGGTGCAGCGGGAGGGCGTGTTAGACTTTTTCTGACTAAAACCACACCTGCGTCCTTCAGTTGTTTTTTGCGTTCTAGGACAGCGGGTTTCCTTCTTAGAAATTCTCCGCAAGAAGCAATGTTAGGAAGTACTTTTTCGCGGCGGGATTAAATAACTTTTCCCTTTCTCTGTGGCGCGGGAGGGAGTTTCAGACTTACACTGACTAAAACAAACCTATTCCTTTACCCTTTGCTTTCCAGGGTCGTGGTAACCCTTTCGAACAATACATTCTATTAATTTTAAGCTCCTACTGAAATTTTTTATAGTGACGAGTATATCTATCTAACTTTTTCAAGATCACAAAGCTTTAAAAACTTTCTTTTGTAAATAATTCCTGTCTTTGTGAAGAGCAGAAGACATTTTGAAAAACGCAACTGTTTTTTGCTTTTTTAATGTTCGGTGCTTTCAGTAGACTGGCCTGTTAGTCTAATGGTTAGTGGCCCTGATTGATATGCCGGAGGTCGTGGTTTCGGTTCCCACCCAGGACATATGTTTGTGTGATGAGCACAATCATTAATTGGTTCTGTGTCTGGGTGTAATTTATCTGTAATATGTATGTATTTACAAATATTTAAGTATGTTTATTTGTTGTCTAGTACTCATATCACAAGCTCAGCTTAGCTTGGGGGACTAGACGGCGTTGTGTGAAAAAAAAAGTAGAGCTTCCGAAATAGTGGGGCTTAAAATGAACATGGACAAAACCAAAGTCATGGTAAACATCCATGTAGCATCCACTCCTATCAAGATTGGGGACTCTACACTCGAAGTTGTGGACGACAAAGTTTACTTATGTGATCGGAAAGAGATTGGGTGCAGGGCCAACAGCTTTGCGTGTTTTTCGAGGCACGGGGGTGTCACACCACACCCTTCCAAACTCAAAAAAAAACCCAACGGCACTTTTTGCCCAACCCGAGAATCGAACCCAGGACCCCACGCTCAGCAGTCACGCTTGCAACCACGAGGCCAATGAGACATTTAAAGCGTTATTGAGTAACAAACATCCAAACATACAGATTAATGTTAGTAGATTATTGAATAATATTATAGCGGTTTTAACACAAAATTGAGTACCACCCCAACTGCAAGTAAGCGTTATCAGTATCTTCCGGAAACGGTGACCAGTCCGTCCTATTATTCAGGATAAATCTTCGGAAACTGCCCCCGTTACCGGGTAGAGGGGTCCTGAACGTCGATGTCTTCCGTTAGGCGTTTCAATTGACTGCTTCTGATAAATGTGGAATTGAATTTAGGTGATAGCTGAATTGTTACGTTGCGGGCTGAGAGAAAGACGTTCTGAGTTCATTATTCGACACATCTATAGCGTAATTAATAGCATAATCCTACTGTTGGCACTCAGGGCTCCTCTCTAGGAGAGGGGATGGGCCGTAAACCACCATCCTAGCCTAGTGCAGGTTGGTGGACGCACTCACATGTCTTCGAATTTTTGATTCTAGAACATATCGGAATGGCGACCACGTACCCGGAAGACGCAACGTTGGAAGGCCTCCCACAAGGTGGACCGATGACCTGGTGAGGGTCGCGGGAATCCGATAGATGCGAGACGCACAGGATACATACTACTACCACATACCGGTTTCGTCACGATGTTTTCCTTCATTGTTTTAGAGCAGTGGTGTTGAAACAGATTACATAAACTGAAGCGCCTACCCAGGTTTGAACCCACGACATTCGTCTTGTAAGACAGGACGGTTACTACTGGACCACTACTGCACATTGCCATTGTCTCACGACGTATTTGCTTGATAGGATTCTTAGCATAGCATAGCATAGTCGGCCTTATAATGTTCCCACTGCTGGGACTCAGGCTTCCTCTCTAAGAGAGGGAATGGGCAGTAATCCACCACGCGGACCCAGTGCCGGTTGGTGGATGTTACATGTCTTCGAATTTTTGGTTCTAGGACATGCCGGTTTTCTCACGATGTTTTCCTTCACCGTTTTGAGAGCGGTGGTGACGAAATAAATTAAACCCGCGACCCACAACTCGTAAGTCGGGGACATTACCACTCGGCCACCACTGCTCTCATTCAGATAGGATTCTTAAAATCGTTCAAATAATGACATATATAGGGTGACTGGTAATTAGTGTACGATACTTAAACACGTGATTGTGCTCATGATAACAAACAATTTTTAGTATGGGAGCAAAACCGAAATCGCGAAAAAAATATCAGCTGTTCAGTACATTAGGCAAACATAAATGTACTGAACAGCTGCTTTTTTTTTTCGCGATTTCAGGTTTGTTCCCATAGTAAAAGTTGTTGGTTATCATGAGCACAATCACGTGTTTAAGTATCGTACACTAATTACCAGTCACCCTATATGCAAGTTTTTATTCCATGGAGTTTCTTGCCGAATTTTTCCAAAGGGAACCGTGCACTAGCTTCTAATGTTTTATAAGTGCACCAAGCAGACAGGCTATGTGAAGTAAATATTTTCGAATTGAGAAGGTGACCTACCTAAGTAGGCTGGCCGGCGGGTGGGGTGGGACGGCCTAAGCCGTATTTTGAGAATTATATCCATGAAGGTGTTAAATGTTGCGGGATTGTTTGAAGCAGTTACCTTGGCCCTAGAGTGCACAGGGCAAATGAAGGAACATAGTTAAGTGGGTTTTAGTCAGTAAAAGTCTGACATTGTCTCTCGCTCCACCCTAGAGCGAGAGAAGTAGATAGCAAATCAGCACACACTTTCTTACGTCTAAACTGTATATATAATACATTTTTTTTTATTCTTGATAGGTTCGCGCTTGACCACTATCTCACCTGATGGAAAGCGACGATGCGGTCGACGATGGAGCGCGCTTACCTAGAAGTAACCTATTCACTCTTGACTTAAAGATTCCCGGGTTGTAGCCATCAGGAAACACAGACTCCGGCAAGGAATTCCACTCCTTACATACACTATAATTATACAATATACATATATTATAATGTACCAGATTTGTATATGTAGAAGCTTATTATTAGTAATATTGTCTGCTTATGTAAAAATAAACACAGTTTTGTTATTAGTCTGCTATAAGCTTTCTGTAAATATAAATAAATAATTATAATTTTCCATCGAGGGAATTGAACCCATGACCCTGAAAGTACATTGCTTTGCTGCGTCAAACTAAGCTAATCAATAAAAAATAAAATACACGTTTTCGTGCATCGACTCCTGCGCAATTTGAGTCATTTATTTTATTGAGAACAAAGTAGAAAAGCTTTGGTGAAGTGGAACTGATGACTACAGATAGCCAATGGAAGTCGTTAATGATGTGTAGTTTCACGAATTCCAATAATATATCCAGATTAACATAATTAAGACGAAGTAAATTTAAATAAATAGTTCGGATGTAAATGGCCCCCTCCTTACATCGTACTCCTCAATGCTGAGGGTCGTGACCTCCCTGCTTCATCACCATCATTCGAACGATATTCCTCGATCCGTTTATGGTTTTATGTAAATGGTACTACGCAGGGGCGCCGGCTTTTAGAAAACCTCATGGGTGCTCATGCTCATTTGATGGACTCGAAAAAGTGGCGAAGTGTGAGAAGAGAAATGCACACTGATCGACCGACAAATAAATAAATGTCCTACTTACATACTGCGTCATAGTCATAGTCATAGTCGGCCTTATAATGTTCCCACTGTTGGGACTCAGGCCTCCGCTCTAGGAGAGGGAATGGGCCGTAATCCACCACGCGGGCCCAGTGCGGGTTGGTGGATGTCACATGTCTTTGAATACATACTGCGTACTTAATTACTAATTGTGTTTGATAAAAATATAAAATGAAACCATATAAAAATGAAACTAGTTTTTATTATCAAGAAATATTATAATTTATACGTAACCTAAAAGGCAATTACTGATCTGTTTCTTGATGTCTATTCTCAGGGGTGCTCGGCACCGACTGTTTATTTCTCATGGGTGCTCGAGTCCCCGAGCACCCACGGAGTCGGCGCCCCTGATACTACGAGAAAAGATCTGATGATGAAGCTAGAAGGTAGATATCGGAACTTCGTACTAAAACAATGCCTATCTTTTTAGCCGTGTTTGGTCTTAATGAAATAGCCATAAGAATCACACTGGCAATCACTCATCTCAAATGTATTTAGTATTTAGGAAGGAAACTGTCTCCTGAGATACAGGTTATCTACCTAGTTTTGTGGCAGAGCTTTATGTAACAATGACACTTGCTTGCAAATATCGAATTATTAATATTTAGGTTTAGCTGTCGGGCTATACTAACAATAAAAAATGTAAAAAACAAAATACACCTTCTCCCAAATAAAAACACAAATAAATATCAAAATAGCTTGGATTTTGAGAATAGGTGTTAAATAAAGAAGGAGCAAAACAAAAAATACCGACTTCCGAAGTTGAAGCTATTTTGACTAGCTTTTGCCCGCAGCTTTGCCCGCGTACATAAAATATAGTCTATGTCACTCAGGAATAATGCAGCTCTCTATCGGTGAAAAAATTTTCGCAATCGGACCAGTACTTTCAGAGATTACATCTTACAAACAAAAAAAAAAAACAAACTTTACCTGTACTTTATATGTATTAGTGTAGATTTTTATATGATTTTTTTTGTAATATTATTTTTTATGAATAAGAAATAACTGGTTGTATCAACAGGCTGGCAAAAAAATGTAAGAAAATAAATAAACTCAATCCTTGTCGTTACAATGAAAATTCCTTTACAAGATAAAGCAAAATCAATGCACCATATTACTCAAGCAGATAGGGTAACGAACGTGACCATACACACATATAGCCTATAATTATATATCACATTATAATAATTATAAAGGTATAGCAATTGTGTGCTATAGCAATTAGCATCGCTGTCCTTGAATCTCCGACGACCTTAGGACACAAGTTATGCATAAAGAATCAAATACTAAATCGGAGCTGAGAACAAAAACTGGTTGGCCAGGTCTTCGAGTGACGTCACGTTCTCGAAACGCGCCCGTTTCCGACCAGAGGACATTATAGAAAACGACAGCAGTCTAACTGTTGATAGCCGCGGTAAATGGGCACAAGGTTGGAGCGTCTGGGATGGCTCCTTTGTTTTCAAACTGGACTTGTTTTGGGCATTATTGCTGTTTGTTCTTTCGAGACTGTCAATTGTTTTGAGCTTCGATTCGCGTTTTTGAATTTGGAACGTTTTAAATAGGTCTGGATTAGAAAACAGTACATTTGGATACAAGTAGGGAAAGTTTCTCATTGTGACTGAGACAGCATTCACCCGAGCCTTAGCAAGGGTGTTATGGAGCCAAGGGCTGCAGTGACACAACGTTGTTCAATATACTTACGATAACATAAATAAACGGGGGTTAACGCGCGCCCAGACTGATACGATAAATATAATAAAATTGTGGCGGGGGACATAATTTGCTGTTTTCCGCACTAGTGCGAAAAACCGTAAATTGCGTGCCTAAAAGCGGTGGGATAATATCGAGATTTAAAAAAAACTGGGCAAGTGCGAGTCGGACTCGCGCACTGAGGGTTCCGTACAAACTTATCAATGAAAACAGTTCAATTCCCGAATGTGTGACGTAACAAATTTACAGTTTTCAGATTTCTTCCTATTTTTGTACTATGAGACCTTGCTTCATGTCAAATTTCAGGATTCTAGGTCAACGGGAAGTACCCTATGAATTTTGATTCCCTTGAGAGTGTCGAAATACACGTTTTTTGCGACATAAACAGCCGTATCTTTTTTTTCGTTAACTTAGAAGTTTGATTTTTTCACAGCTTCAAGGGACCGCAGACTTAAGTATATGATTTTAATTTAAATTCAATACCTCTACGCGTTCCCGAGATAAAGGGTCTTGACAGACAGACAGACAGACGGACGGACAATAAAGTAATCCTATAAGGGTTCCGTTTTTTCCTTTTGAGGTACGGAGCCCTAAAAATTGAATAGACAGCACTGTTAATGTGAATTGGCTTTTTATTGATATAAAAGTAAAAACAATAAAGAAATACTAACTCGGCAAACGTTGGTCTGCCATAAAACATATCAAAGAAAAAAAATGGCGGTGGTGGTAAAAAATCATCATCATCATCATTTCAGCCGAAAGACGTCCATTGTTGGACATAGGCCTCCCCCAAGTTTCGCCATAATGACCGGTCCTGTGCGTCTCGCATCCATCGGATTCTCGCGATCCTCACCAGGTCATCGGCCCACCATCTGGGAGGCGTTCCAACGCTGCGTCTTCCGGTGCGTGTTCGCCACTCCAGAACATTTCGTTCCCATCGACCATCTGTTAAATTTGGCGATTCTATGGGCTATATTGGTAACCTTGGTTCTCCTGATATCTTCATTTCTGATGTGATCACGCATGGAAACTCCGAGCATAGCCCTTAGCATAGCTAAAAAATACGGAGGGTCAAAAGTAACCTACGACCTATTCTCAGACCAAATGTATGAAAAAAAAACAAACACGAAAATTTTAAATATTCATATTAGATTTAAATTAGAGCGTTTTATAATCATTAAAACTGTGCTTCTTCTTTTATTTATAAACATTTAACATTGTCATCCGATATCTCTATATAGATTTTATTTATCGTGCATTAGCACACACGATTTTGCCTAAGATAACATGCTTAACCTATCAAAATTATGTATAAAGCGTCCGGTTTCCGAAAATAGTGCTTTCGGCCATTTTGTAGGCCTTTTAATTATACATACAAGGAGATACTTTATTGGAATATTAGTGATAAGTATTCGATAATTTCCGGCAATGTGTGGTCACCACGAAAGTGCGTTGAGCTGCTTCTCGGTATTGAGACTAGGGTGACTATGAAGGAGGCAGTGTTTGTAATTTAAGAGCGACCAATACGAGATACATTTCTCATGACGTCAGTACACATCTTTCTCAAGGTATTTTGGAAACACAAATATCTTGTAGATCAAGGTTTTTATTGAAATCAAAAAATAAATTTGTATAAAACTAATTCAGTAAAGACCCCTGAAAAGCTGCTATTTCGTGAACTTTGGCCTTTCATAATCTACTCATAAATAAAAAAAGAAAAATTCTCTATATATTTTTACTTTACAATTTCTGAGCAATAACCTTCCAAATTACCAGGCAAAGTTAATGGTATTTCCTCTACTTTGCCTAGGAAAGAATATTGCAGTTATAATGCATTCTTTAATTAATAGATTTGATCCCGTAGCGTATTGGTATAGTATTCATATATAAGCAGGCTATATAGTCTAAAAAGCTTTTTATTTTGGAACGTAGGCAAAGTAGAGCAGCCTTTTTGATTCTTTTCATCCTGTGTGTGCATAAAAATGAACTCAGAAAGTTCATTTTCGTATATAAAGAACCGCAGGATTGCTCTAGTTTGCTATCAAACTAAAAAGTCGCAAAGTAAACCGGCAAAGTTTTGTAAATTATTCATAAAAAGTGATATTAGATTGTTTCGACCAATTTAAACTCGCTTTACCAGTGCAATACATAGAAAGATGGAGGACTATTTTTCATTTATAACGTTTCCTAAAATACGTAAAAACAACTTATCTTATCTCCATATCACTTCGACCCCTCTGGATCTTTTAAAACAACTTACAACACTTACATACTATAGTCAAATTTTGAAGTGCAGAAAAAAGCACCGACCACATCTTGTAAAATTCTGACGTTCACTTACATTTCATAATTTTCTTGTCTAATCCAAAAATGACTGTTGCCACGCGTGAAAAATTGTACTATGAAAAAAAATTAGTTAACTAGAATAGTTTACTAAATAATTTAAAATAACAGTTTAGGCAAAGTAACGATAGGTCGGCCAATGTATAGCATTTGACGGTATTATTTATTTATGTTACATCTACCCCTGGAGTATGGACTTGTGGTATTAATAATATATACCTTCCTCTATTTCTTTTCATAACTGGCATAATGTGGGTGAGAGGTGTATATATGGTAGGTACAGCTCTGCCCAATGGTTTGGAAAATACAAGCGTCATGTTGTGTACATTTCGGTTGAATCTTTCTACGTGTATTATGATCAGTGACTCTCAAAGTTTATTGGTCGCGGACCACTTTGGTTTCTTTGTGTTATCAAGGACTAGAAGTCCAGAAGAAAAATGATAAATTATATTTATCTAGCAAACCAGTTATTTTTTTCGTTAATTTAAACTAGATGAGGTCAGTGTATTCTAGCTGACTATATATTCTGAGAAAAAAAATGGTTTATTGGTACCAGAATAATCATACAAATATTAAAGTCCGTACCTACCACAAATTACATTTACCATGTTAAGAAAAACTCGTAGCATAACTATTCTTTAAAATGAAAAGTAACGAGTTTTGTTATTAAAAAAAAAAAACAATATTTTTGATAGTAAACCAAAATCTGTCGCATCAAATGTAACAATAATGTAAAGTAACTTTGGGAGTTTTTTTTTTTTCGTGGGAAAATCATCTTATGACATCCCCCGCCCTTGAGCGGGGCGGGAGATAGTGTCAGACTTTTACTGACTAAAAACCCACTCCTGTTCCTTCGTTGCCTTTCGTACCAGGGCCGAGTCTTCCTTTCAGAATCAGACCCTTGGCCCAGTAACTTTGGGAGTGGAAGCATCAGATTTTTACTGACTAATACTCACCTGTATTCCTTCAGTTGCCCTTTGCACGGCCGCGGTAACTATTTCAGTTGGAATGTTTGAAATTTTTAGAGCTTTCGTGGACCCTTTTCAGCTATTGTCGACTACCAGTGATCCACAGACCATAGGTTGGGAAACACTGATCTACATAGATAAAAAATCAGAAGCTCACAGTTAAATCATTGGCTGAATATCCTAATGCTACCAGGACTTATCTCAGTGTCCCAAAACCGCATGGAGTTACTTGTTTCGCAGCATTTTTCGCTTTGTTGTAAAAAACGTGTCGGTTACTCATAGGTCATCGGTGCGAGGCCAGTGTATTTCTGTTAGTTTTTTTTAACATAATTTATATGTATTGACAACGAACATAAATCTTTGTTTTATTGGTGTATATTGCGGCTCAATGACAAGAATTATTGAACCCACAATTCAAGTTAATTGTGTTAATAAAATTATAATAGGTCTCAATTTAGAAATGCATTCGGTTTCCTATCTATTTATATATTTTAAGTTAGCATATTTTTACAGGGAGTAGTAATTATTTCGAATTTTGTTTAAATAGTTATTTATTTCGCGTATGTAGGTATGAGTATAGTGTAAGTATATATAATATGCCTTATGATATTTCCTCTACTGGGACTCAGGCTTCCTCTCCAGAAGAAAGAATGGGCCGTAATCTACTACGTGAGCCATGTCTTCGAAATTTTGTTTCTAGGACATGCCGGTTTGATCTTTAGGGTGGGTCGTAGAAGCTGGATGAGAGTGGCTGAGAATCGAGGTGAATGATGTGTGACAAAAGTCTTTGTTCATCCATGTACTGCTGCAGGCTGATTATAAATAATAAATATGATTATTTTTATGTAAGACTGAAGATCTGTCTAAATGGCTTGTTGACACTTCGCGTGACCCAAGGGCTGGCTTTTACCTTGGACAGAGGATAAGCATTGCCAAACAGTATAGCAATGCCGCCAGTCTTTTGGGCACATTACCAGATGCCAGCGATATGGAGGATTGTTTTGACGCTATATTTTAGTTGTTTTTTTTTTGGGTTTACTGTAATGATAGTTAGTTGAGTATTTTTGGTATACATAAACTGGAAAGTAAGTTTAGCGTCTGTCGGCGATCCCATGAAAACGTGTCAATCCTGGAAATATGTAAAGGACATGTCTATCATTTCAGCCGAAAGACGTCCACTGTTGGACATAGGCCTCCCCCAAGTGTCGCCGCAATGAACGGTCCTATGCGTCTTACATCCATCGGATTCCTCTGACCAAATCTGTTCCTCCATTTGAGCGTGAAAGAGTAACAAACAGTCACCTTTATAACATAAGTGTCACATAATTTATTTTTTATTACTAATATTTAAAAAAAAATCGTTGTATATATTTTTAATTTTCACGTGATTGAATGAAGAAGATTCTAACATAAATTATTACACACATTAAACAAGTGCATTGGATAAAAAAGATTTAATTTTGCATCTATACCATGCAAATATTATATTAATATACAATAATACATTTAAAATGCATCATTCAACTTCAAACAATAATTATAATGTACCAAAACTAAGCACATACATAATTATAAGAGATCAATCATATATCACGAATATCGTTTCTAAGGATTAATAAATGCATAATATACATACACAATGCAGTTACAGGATGGTGTTAAAATAATACAATTTTATCTAACTTAATCTTTCTCAATATAAATATAAAAAATAAGTGTACAATAGGCGGTCTTATTGCACAGGGCAATTTCTACCAGACAACCTTTGGATGGACTGTAACGAAAGGAAAAGAGCGAAGAGCGTGTTATTTGGGGTCGGCGTAACACGTTTTTATCTTCCATTCTGTCCTATCACCCGTCACGCCATCATACTTATACTGTTACTTATTCTGTTCTACCACTAACTCCCTTTTCATTCATATCACTCCTCACGCAACCCATTCATCTTTTCTTTGGCCTCCCTCTGACCTCTCCGTCTCCATCCGTCCACATTTAAATTCATAACTCTTTTAGTAACATGCGTTTTATATCCCCTCTTCACATGACCATACCATGACATACGATTCACTTTCAACTTTTCAGTTACTGGAGCCGCTTTCAAACTTCTTCTAATATACTAATTTCTCACTTTGTCCATTCTCGTCACACCACCCATCCATCTCAACATTGTCACCTCCGTTATATGCAATCTTTTTTTATCGGTTTTTTTTTTTTTAAATTTATATATACTAGTGCTTGCAGCTGTTGGAAGCAGTGATGCAATCGTTAATGGTGAGGTACACTAGTCTTTTTCACAGCTCTACATTCTGATCCATCCAGGACGTCAGATGCACAACGATGGGCCACCGGTACAAGGTGAACATCCCACCTATACGTACAAAACGTTTTGGGAACGCATTCATTATACGTGCAGCTTTTTTTTTGAGTTTGGAAATCGTCTAATGACTTCTTTCGCCCTAGGGTGGAGCGCGAGGGCGTTTCAGACTTTTACTGACTAAAACCACACTTCTGTCGCAAAGGGCGTTCTAGAGCCACGGGTTTTCTTTGCCCTTTCGGGTCTCTACGGTTTTGCCAACATCTCTTTGAGGCGCGTGGAACACTACGAGCCGTCGACAACTCGGGTATGGTGCGGAGGTACCGGTCGGCCGAACGGAGAGATACCTATTACTCGTCGTCCACCAGCCCGCACCTACTAGACCGGGGATCGCCCTGTAACTCCCAACGCCCTGGTGTCTTGTCGTGGTGGCTGGGGCGTGAGGATGCCCGTTTCCTCACTCGCGCGTCCGTCTTCATTGCAGTAGAGATAAGGAGTGGAATTCACTGCCGGAGTCTATGTTTTCTGATAGCAACAACCTAGGGGTCTGCAAGTTAAGAGTACATAGGTTACTTCCAGGCAGCATGCTCCATCGTAGCTTTCCATCAGGTGAGATAGTGGTCAAGCACGATCCTATAAATAATAATAAAAAAGAGTTAATGACGAGTACATGTTTATAGACTAATACGCATACGGCCCGTTCACGACCTTCGCCTATGAGCAGTAGCTAAGCGCGGGGCGGCGAGCGGTAAGATCAAAAGTATGAAAAAGTTTGAAGCACCCTATAAGTAAATTCTCATGTCCGCGTATATTTTATTTTATCTAACTGCATTATTAAGAGGTTATACACAGACAGCCCCGGTGGTCTGCGGCATTTTTGATGCATCACCTTCAGACAACTTTAGCCGATCGTCTGTTTTCCGTGCAACTCGATCAAGACAAGACCTGGGTGCGTAATTACAAATATAATTCGTTTAGAGGTCATAATGAGATCAATACAATCATCACTTGTAGGAATTTTAGGTAGGTAACCAAAGTGATTTTTTTTCAAGGTTTTTTTTACTTTTCTCGCTTTGGGTGGAGTGGAAGGGGGTATCAGACTATTACTGACTAGAACCACATCTTGTGTGTTCTTCAGTTGCCCTTTGCGTTTTGAGACCACGGGTTTCTTTTTCAGAAAAGCCCCGCGGCCCTAGCGGGCATCGTTTCTGCTGGGCCCCTACGATTTGCGAGGAAGCATGTGCCACAATACGCGTTGTCGAAGACTTGGGCTCGGTTCGACCGATTGTCGGACGGCAGCGAGCTACCTATTGTTCGCTTTTTTCATAGTACAACAAACATCTCACCAATAGATGTGTCGGCAGAGTTGTTTTATTTGGAAAACCCACTCCGGTAGTTAAAAATCAAGTTCTACTGAGAACTTGATTTTTTATCTTGTTTCTAAGTTAGAGAGTTATGATGATGATTATGGTTTTAATGAGTAAAGTTGTGTAAATACATTCATGTCGTTACCGTAAATATAATTTTTGTTACTATACTATCCGATACTGAGCTGCAAATAGTTTTTTTTTATTTGCATTTTGCGGTATACTCTGAAACATTCACCTTATGATTAAATATTTCCCAAAAGATATTTACGGCGTATAATTTTGATTTAAATGAAAGATTATCATGTGAAAAGCCAGGGAAATTATTTGCTTACCACGTTTGCGTACTGGGGCCATGGGTAGTGTGAAAACGAAACCCGGGGCCCTGGGACGAAGGCAACGAAGGAACAGGAGTGGGTTTTTAGTCAGTAAAAGTCTGACACTATCTCCCGCTCCGCCCAAGACCGCGATTTGTCATAAGATGATTTTCCCACCTAAAAAAAAAAAACCGGTACACGGTTGACATACCACCCATACGCACAAAACGTTGTGAGAACACATTAATTGTGCGTACAGCTAAGTAGTGGAATTCCCTGCCGGAGTCTGTGATTCCTGATAGCTACAACCCGGTGATCTTAACGTCAAGAGTGAATAGGTTGCTTCTAGGCAAGCGCGCTCCATCGTCACTTTCCATCAGGTGACAAGTGGTCGAATTTGAGCTTACCTACAATAAAAACAAAATTACAACTATTCTCAAAGAATTTAAAACTTTACAAGGTTGAAACTATCTAACTGTCACAAAGACAATAAATTAGATCTTATTGTTTTGTGTTGTTCAAACGACATTCGACCTTATGTGTTCAGCAATTATTTACTTCCACTCGATCAATCTGGCATATATACTATAAAAGAAATCAGGGCAATTAGTGTGAGTCGAACTCACGCACTGAGGCCCGTATTAATAAAATAATGTTCCTCAGCCCAAGATCTCGTACTTGATGTCAAGCTAATTGAGATCCTGGCCCCCTAGCCAAGTTACAATCGTATCGTTCGCGCCGAACGCCTCGAGTAGGCCACGCCTCCGATTCCTTTGTTCTGACGTCATCTCAACGCTCAGTCACGTGGTTAGAACAAAGGAATCGGAGGCGTGGCCTACTCGAGGCGATCGGCGCGAACGATACGATTGTAACTTGGCTAGGGGGGCCTGATCGTATTAATAAACGAAATTCACAAGCCCAAGCTCGAGCTCAAGTTTCGGCTTAGGTTTACGTCATCAGCCGAGTGTTGACTGATTAATAAATGAAACTCAACACTTAAGTTTACAACAATCTGTGTACTTGAGATGCCAGATTATGAGTGCAGACCGACCGGGACTTAAGATCGTGATGTAGTGCGAACATGGAGTTTGTAAATATTTTAAGTCAAATTAATTATTACGAAAATGAGAGTACTATGATGCAATTTTATGGCTTTTGCGATATTGTTTATCAAAAATGTATATATTTATATGATGCCTCAAATCTTTTTGAATTGCCAAGTGAAAATTTCAAAAAAAAAAAAATGATTCGGATTCGTTTGAGATTTAGTATTTTTAAACATTAGTCTAATTTTTAGTGAAATACAATAAGTAATACAATAAGTTTCTTTCTTTTCTTCTTTCTTTCAGTAACCTAACGTGACGAATTTTGTTTTAAACTTCAGTCAATGTGACGTAATCGTACACGCAGAGCTTGAGTACAGCGCATTGAGGAGCTGCAGATCTTGGTAACTAAGATTCTGTACACTTGAGGACGGAGTTGTGCACCGTTTATTAATACGGGCCTGAGGGTTCCGCACCAATTTACTTATGAAAACAGTTCGATTCCCAAATTGAGTTACGAAGATTTTTTCGAATTGTAAAAAAAGTTTTTTTTTGTGCCGTAACTACATATTTACAGTTTTCAGATTAATTCCTATAACTATACTATAAGTTTAAAAAATAAACTTTAAGTATAAACTTTAACTATGAATTTTGATTCCTTTGAGAGTGTTGAAATGTACGTTTTTTACGACATAAACGGCTGTATCTTTTTTTTCTGTTAATTTAGAAGTTTGATTTTTTCACAGCTTCAAAGAACCGCAGACCTACCTATACGGTTTTAATTTCAAGTCGATGCCTCCACGCCTTTATGAGATAAACGGTTTTGACAGACAGACAGACAAACGGACGGACAACAAAGTGATCTTAAAAGGGTTCCCTTTTATCCTTTTGAGGTACGAAACCCTAAAAAGCTTAGAAAACTTTTTTTTAACTATTAGTAGGCTTGCACTTGACCATTATTTCTGATGGTAAGCAAAGATGTGGTCGACAATGAAAAATGCTTGCCTAAAGACCTCCACACACAAACAGACTCCGGCAGGGAATTCCACTCCAGCAAATTCAATAAAACTTGAAGTTTTACCTAGTCTCTAAGTTAGAGAGTAAAGACCAGAGGTCGGAATTAGGTAGACTTATTCATGTACTTGCATCGAAATGTTTATATTAATATAGATCTTCCCGGGATTTCTAATGAAAAATCCCGGCCAACCATATTACAAATAAATAATAATAAAAACCTCAGAAAAAGATAAGACAAATAAAACAAAGATAATTAACATACAATTTATATTAGTATTTTTCATTGAAAAAGATCTCTCTACGTCAACTGAGATTTTTTCGAGGAAGAATTTTTTTCTGATATATATCTGATAGAGTCATAAAAAAAATCTGCTCTTTAAAATTAATCTCGGGATTTGAGGCATATCCACTTTATTCTTTCGCTGTATGAAATCGGTATAAGTACTTGGATATGATGATAGATTTCTTATTTGTATAGTTGTGTAAATCCATACATGCCGTTACCGCAAATTATAATTTTTGTTACCATAACTTCAGCTAAATACTAAGTAAGTATTGAAAATGCTTCGACTTCCACGACCCAGTAACTGGGAAACACGATACCCTTTGCAAGACTGAATTCATTCCCCTGACTGTACATAAAATACTTTAAAAGCGATTTAAGTTTTTTATTTTTGTTCTGTTGCACCGACACTGAGTTATGCAAGGACTCGTTTTTGATACATTTGAACCAATTAATTTGAATCAAAGTTGTTATTAGGATAACCACGTGCTTAGCCATAATTGGGATTTCCTGAAATTTTCGTTCCTTTTTTATTTTATTTTGAGTATTGGATTCTGAATGTCCGATGAGTAATGGGGTTATTATAGTGATTCAGACTCAGTGAGAGACCAAATCATCGCTGCAGAAGAAATTAAAACTAAAAAACTTTTTAAAAACAAGCTTTTAATTAAATGCGCTAAAAATAATAAAAAACACATTGGTTACCATAAAGAATCAAAGTACTCGTCAATACGCATCAAACGACCCCAAACTCGATGAGATTGTGTCGTTTTATTGCGGAGTTCCTACGGCCACCTTTCAGCTCTATCATCAGACCAGCTCCATGTCATCATAATATTGCATTGTCACGCACTTTACACACATATACAAAATTTCAGCTCAATCGGTTGAAGATATCTGCTTCAAAATTGAGTTGAACATACATAGTTACATACATTGCAAGTTAATAAAAAGCTTGTAAAAAAATAAAATGCAACGGCGAGTTTAAGACCGAGTTTCTTGCAAAAGTACCAACGCTGCTAAAAAGAATTAAAAATCGGCAGCACCCCATCATAGTAAGCGGATGACACCCGTTGTAATCTCTGATAAGACTCATCCCACGCCAGGCAAGCATCTCCCCGTTGAGTCTAAGCTTCTGTCGTGACCTTGAAAGTGCCCGAACTGTTTACAAACCCAATTAAGAACATGCATACAATTTCAACCTCGTAAAGTGGAGTTACTTCCACGGAACGACAGCTGGGCGTGGATATGGATTTGGTGTTGCAAACTATGTTTCACTTTGTATCCTCTGTGCTCCAAATCACACGAATAAAACTACTTTAACACTCAACGGTTTTTTTTTTTTACGTGGGAAAATCATCTAATGACAAATCCTCTTGGGCGGAGCGGGAGATAGTGTCAGACTTTTACTGACTAAAAACCCACTCCTGTTCTTTCGTTGCCTTCGTCCCAGGGCCCCGGGTTTCGTTTTCACACTACCCATGGCCCCAGTAGGCTTCGACCCTGCTGGGCCCCTACGATTTGCTGACATCTCCCTGAGGCGCGCGTGGAACAATACGCGCCGTCGACGACTTGGGGTCGGTCTGGACGGTTACCGGACGGTCGGACGGCGAGCCACTCATTGCTCGCCGTCCGCAAGCCCGCACCTACGGTGGCCGGAAATCGGGATCGGAATCCCGGCGGCGATTAGGGCGTGAGGACCGTTGCCTCACGCGATTGGCCGCCTCCTTTGCTAGCATTACTTCTTCGCAAAAGGAGGCGACTGCCTGCCACTCCTCTAACACTTTCACCGGTGAAGTTTTAGTGCTGAAGATGTTATGGGTAAAACGTTATAAAGCGAGAACTACACTAGACCGACACACACGTGGACCACGCCTGATTTGTACTTAGCGGCGCGTTGCGTAACGTCACGTGGCGTGGATCTAATGTAGCTCTACAAGTCTAGTTTCCATATAAACCGACGACGAGACAGACGCGCCAAGATCGGCGTACGTGGACCACGTGTGCGCAGTGTAGTTCTACCTTAAGAGTGGCATGTCAGCGAGACGGAGATGAAAAAGAAAACATATTAGTAGCCAGCACAATGGCATACATGATGGTTCATGTACACTTTTCCCCTGTGTGTTCTGAACACAATGCAAGTACATTGACCAATCTTCTGTATACAACAGGCAAAGTCCTGGACCACTCACTGACTCGTTAACGCCCAGCCCAAGCCCGGGGACCTAGAGCGCTGAAATACAGAGATTTCTTTTATAATGCTTACTTTTTTTCCAAAATTCACCGTCTTTTTTAAGGTGGGAAATCATCTAATAAATTTTTTCGCTCTAGGGTGGAGCGTGAGGGCGTGACAGACTGTTACTGACTAAACCCATGTCGAATTTCCTTAATTTTTTATTTTTATTTTTATTTTTATTTATTATTAAGGTAAAACCAACAGCTTCTGTGTACAGCATAACAATTGGCTTAAGTTTATACAGTTGCCATTATTCATTTGACAGTGATGGCCGAGTGGTAACGGCCCCGAATTACGAGTTGTAGGTTGCGGGTTCAAACCCAGCCAGGCGCATTACTTTATGTAATTTATTTCATCACTACAGCTCTCAAAACGGTGAAGGAAAACATCGTGAGGAAACTGGCATGTCCTAGAACCAAAAATTCGAAGACATGTGACATCCACCAACCCGCACTGGGCCCGCGTGGTGGAACACGGCCCATTCCCTTTCCTAGAGGCTACTCAAGCCTTCTCGCCAGAGTCCCAACAGTGGGAACATTATAAGGCCCACTATGCTATTATTCATTTGCTCTTTGCGTTCTAGGAGGATTTCTTTTTTAGAAGTCAACCCGTGGTCCCTGTAGGATTCGGGCCTGCGGGGCCCCTACGGTTTTGCTGACATCTTTTTGTGGCACATGTGGAACACTACGCGCTGTCGACGATTTGGGCCCGGTCCGGACGGTCACCGGAAAAATTTACCCCCGGGGGTCCAAAGTTTGAATGGAGAAACCTAAATTTACGCGGGCTAAGCCAATGGCAGAAGCTGGTCTTCAATAAAGAAAAAAAGAAAGATCATCAAAATATGAAATAATTTAATGTCAATTTAACTTTTCAAATACAAGGTAAGTTTGACAGCAGTGTGACGGATTTTCACGCCGTTTTGATGTGAAATAAGTTGCAAGATAAAGTTCAACGGTTTAAATCTTGCGGCAAACATCTTAAAGTAGGATTATACTGGATAATATTAAGTTAACTTGATCAAATTACTTCGAGTAAAATGATCCAATCATTCTAAATTCTTGTACTGCTTTCAGGTAGTAACTTTCTGTTTGAAGTCCCGTTAATATAGGTTATTAAAAAAAAAATATATATTTTATTTTTATTGTATTACTCATTTTTGTATTATTTCCATTCCTGCGGTACAGAGCGTTTCAGAGCTCGATTGAAAACTATCATTATGACGGTAAGGGGCTTATTAGCCCCGTAAAGATAAATAATAGCATAGCATAGTCGACCTTATAATGTTCCCACTGTTGGGACTAAGGCCTCCTCTCTAGGAGAGGGAATGGGCTATAATCCACCACGCGGGCCCAGTGCGGGTTGGTGGATGTCACATGTCTTCAAATTTTTGGTTCTAGGACATGCCACGATGTTTTCCTTCACCGTTTTGAGAGCAGTGGTGATGAAATAAATTACATAAAGTAATGCGCCTGGCTGGGTTTGAACCTGCAACCTACAACAATCGTAAGTCGGAGCCGTTACCACTCGGCCACCACTGCTCGATAAATAGTAAATGATATTTATTTTGGAAATAGGTTTTTAAAAACACTTTTACACGTCATTTTTTTGTCAAATTAAACTAGATGAAGCCGGTGTTTCCTAGCTGACCCTGAGAGGAAACACCAAAACAAACTAAGGGGTCAAAGTCTTTTTTAAAGTCCATACAGCATACACGTAATGGTCAAATCATATGAGAACCATGCAGATTGGAGTCTGAGATGGTCTTTTGAAGAAAGAACCACTCAGTTGTGAGCGGACCTGTACAGTCAGTCCAAGCATTTGTATGTATTCATGTAGCTCAACTTGGGACTACTAAGGAGCTCAACAATATGCACCAACTATAATGTGACGTCACTACATTTAGGCACAAAGAAAATGGAGCGGGATGTTCCCTATATCTAGCCTACACACTACTGGGCAAAGGTCTCTCTTCATTCTTTCCATTGTTCCCGATTCTGAGCCACTTTTTGCCAATTCTTAAGAAAGACATTTAAGTCATCCCACCATCCCCTTCTTGGTCTGCCGCGACCCGTCGTGTGTTTTTAGGACACCAATTTTCTCGATCGGCATGCGGTAGACATGTCCAGCCCAGCCCCACTTAAGCTGAACAGCCTTCTGAGCCACGTCAACGATCTGTGTTATGGAGCGCAGTATAGTGTTTCAAACGCTATCCGTTAGTTTAAAACCTAGTAGGTATACTGCGCACCTTAGCACGTTGGCAAACTTGAAGTTTAAAGTTAATAACAATATTTTTTATTTTTAAATAAAACAAAAACATAGTATAAAACAGTAAGGCTAAGTAAATTATGAGCTAAAAGACAGACAGCTATCTCTAGGTATATGGTATAGACATCTTGAGAGCCACTAATTTTTCATTTTTACAAGCTTTTTTATTAACTTGCAATGGTAAATATGTATGTTCGGCTCAAATCTTGCAACCCGATTTTGGAGCAGATATCTTCAACCGATTGACCTGAAATTTTGTATACCTATGTAAGTTGCATGACAATGCAATATTATGATGACATGGAGCTGATCTGATGATGGAGCTGGAAGGTGGCCATAGGAACTCGGCAATAAAACTACACAAACCCATCGAGTTTGGGCTCGTTTGATTCGTATTGATGATCCTATATGGTAACCAGGGTCTGATGATGGAGCTGGAAGGTGGCCATAGGAACTCGGTAATAAAACGACACAACCCCTTCGAGTTCGGGCTCGTTTGATTCCTATTGACGAGTACTTTGATCTTATATGGTAACCAGGGTCTGATGATGGAGCTGGAAGGTGGCCATAGGAACTCGGCAATAAAACGACACAACCCCGTCAAGTTTGGGCTCTTTTGATTTGTATTCACGAGTACTTTGGTCGTATATTATGACCACGGTCTGATGATGAAGCTGGAAGGCGGCCATAGGAACTCGGCAATAAAATAACACAACCCCATCAAGTTTGGGCTCTTTTGATTTGTATTCACGAGTACTTTGATCTTATATGGTGACCACGGTCTAATGATGGAGCTGGAAGGTGGCCATAGAAACTCGGCAATAAAACGACACAACCCCATCGAGTTTGGGCTCTTTTGATTTGTATTCACGAGTACTTTGATCCTATATGGTAACCACGGTCTGATGATGGAACTGGAAGGTGGCCATAGGAACTCGGCAATAAAACGACACAACCCCGTCAAGTTTGGGCTCGTTTGATTCGTATTGACAAGTACTTTGATCCTATACGGTAACCACGTTCTGATGTTGGAGTTGGAAGGTGGGCACACATAGGATCTCTGCAATAAAACGACACAACCCCATCAAGTTTGTGCTCGTTTGATTCATGGTGACGAGCATATTGATCCTACATAGTTATCAGGCTCTGATGACGGAGCTGGATGGTGGCCATAGATACTCCGCAATAAAACGACACATCCCAATCGAGTTTACGCTCGTTTGATTTTTATTGACGAGCACTTTGATCCTTTATGGTAACTACGGTCTGATGATGGAACTGGAAGATGGCCATAGGAACTCGGCAATAAAACGACACAACCCCATCGAGTTTGGGCTCGTTGGAATTGTGTTCAAGAGTACTTTGATCCTATATGGTAACCAGGGACTGATGTTGGAGCTGGAAGGTGGGCATAGGAACTCCGCAATAAAACGACAGAACCCAATCGAGTTTGGGCTCGTTTGATTCTTATTCACGAGTACTTTAATCTTCATTAACAACAACTAACAACAACAGCGTCGTGTTCACGTTGCCTGTTGTTAGTTGTGTGTTAAGTTATTACATTTTCGAGCTAGTGGGGTAACTATTAACAAAATAATAGCACAGGATAGTCTAGTAGATTATATTTGAAAAAATGACAACGTAGATTTAAATAATATTATACCATCCGACATAAACGAGACAGGAGGGCTATCTAAAGAGTTGGAAATATTCGATGGGGCCAAGGTGATGTTGCGTTACAATATAGATGTGTACGAACGTCTGGTAAATGGTGCCATTGGGCAGATTACAGAAATTATATGGCCCTACTTCCGGAGAGCACAAATGTATAACACTGGCATACCATGCGTCCGTATAGACTTTGGTAAAGACGGTATTCATCTCATTTTACCCAAGAGTGTGCAATTTCCAGCAAAATATAGTCACGATAATGCAAAACGAAGAATGTTGCCAATTATATTATGTTGGGCTTGCACAGTACACAAAATGCAGGGTAGTACTGTCGACCACGCCGTTGTATACTTGAGCTCGAAGCTCTTTGCTGCTGGTCAAGCATACGTGGCTTTAAGTAGAGTAAAATCATTAGAAGGTCTTCTTATTGAAGAACTAGACTATTCGAAATTAACCGGCAAACGACCTTACAAAAATGATGCGTTGAATGAGATGAACAGACTGAGGAACCTGTTCAGAGATAACTAAAAACTTAAAAATAAATTAAAATAAAAAAAACTTTTTAAAAACAAGCTTTTAATTAAATGCGCTAAAAAGAATAAAATAAACTTTTCCTTTAAAACTTTTACTATAAACTTATAACGACATTACACAATTTATATGATATAAAAGCTTGTCGCGAGATTTACCTGTGAAGATAAGCAAGTCAATTAAATAATATGATCTGATTGATTTTAATCTTTTAAATTTCCGAACTAAGTAAATACGAGTACCTACTTAAATCTCGCGACAAGCTTTTATATCATATAAATTGTGTAATGTCGTTATAAGTTTATAGTAAAAGTTTTAAAGAAAAAGTTTATTTTATTATTTTTAGCGCATTTAATTAAACGCTTGTTTTTAAAAAGTTTTATTTTATTTTAATTTATTGATGTGCTAATTACTAGTGCATTACACGCAAAGTGCTTCCAGTCAAAGTATTTAAGGGGATGCAACTCGACATACATTTTCACTGTTTTTCATACCACCGCTCTTACGCTATTATGACTTTATTACACATTTTTCATTATATATTTTGGAAACACATTATCTTGTGGATATTATCTAGGCTTCTATTGAAATCAATTTATTAATTTGTGTCAAACTAATCCAGTAAAGACCTCTGAAAATCTGCTATTTCGCATGAACTTTGACACTTCATAAAAAAACACTGGCTCAAAAATTAAAAAAGTCAAAAAAGTATAACAATAGAAGCCTTGCAAATTTAATCAAGATTCTAAATGTCGACAATTTTTTTCAAAACTTAAGTGCTTAAAAAAACACGTATTTCATGGAACAAGTTTTGTAAAATATTCGAGTAAATCACGGAATTACCGAATAATAGAGTTTTCAGGCGTTATCTCTCATTTTCGCGTCGCCTTTACTTCAAACATCGCGTTTGATTGCGTTAGATGAAGTAACAAGCTTTTACAACAACTATGCTCGATGTTGACGATAGGCGAGTGAAAATCGACCCTCTTAATTCTTTATGATACACCATAATAACTTATAAGTGGATAACAGAGTTCATGTACTACATAGGCGAGCTTAACTCAAAGTTGAGTTTCTTCCAACAAACCATTGAGTGATAGAGAGAGATCACAATAGAGGGTAGGATCCAGTGTACAATTTCAAAATTACAAATAAAACGAATAAAATAATACACAAATATATACATAAGTACAAACATACTGATCATATCTTTATATATATATATAATAATATTCTGTACGTGTGTTTTTCACCTAACTCCTCCTAAACCGCTAGATCGATTTAGATGAAATTTTGTTTGTATATTTGAGTGGGTACCTGGACGGTTTAAAAATATAAATAAACCCGGTAAGTAGCGCTTCAATGGGGTTTCCCAATTTTTTTTCACGATATGTCAGCTTTTGGGCAAGATAATGACTGCCGGGACAACTAGTATACCATATACATATGTACTATGTCTTTGTGAAAGGAAATGCATTTGAATTTTCCTCTTGAAGGCATCCAAAGAAAGGCTGTCACGTAGGGAGTGTGGAAGAGAGTTCCAGAGAAGCATTGCAGTGACAGAGAAGGAGCTAACTTAATGGCTGGAAGTGTGAAATGAAGTACGAAGAAGGAGAGAATTGGCAGTGCGACAGGGTTTACCTCTTGAGACGAAGTACTCAAAGTGTTCACGAAGGTATTGAGGAGAATTAGAATTGTGCAAGATAGTGTAGAGAAAATATAGGATATGGGTTGCACGCCGACCAAGTCCGGTCTGCAGTGGGCAACACTGGCAGCTTCAGTGTGGCTGTCGGCTTACATCAAGGGTCGGCCCTCAGCCCTTACCTCTTCCTGATGATAATGGACGCTCTGACGTCGGGCATCCAGGAAGAGGCTCCCTGGTGTATGCTGTTTGCCGATGACATTGTGCTGGTTGCCGAGAGTGGCCTAGAGGTCCAGAGCAAATTGGAGGTGTGGTGGCACAGACTGGAGAGTGTTGGCTTAAAATTGAGCAGAACGAAAACCGAGTACTTGTTCTGTGATTTCGGTGGTCTCTCCGGTCCTATGCCCTTAGCTCTCGCTGGAACGCCCATACCAATCTGCTCCGACTTTCGGTACCTCGGGTCGCTTATCCAAGGAGATGGCGAGGTAGACCGAGACGTATCAAATCGGATCAATTCAGGATGGATGAAATGGCGACAGGTCACTGGAACAATTTGTGACCCACGGATGCCCCCCAAGTTGAAGGGTAAAATCTACAAGTCCGTGATAAGACCTGTCATACTGTATGGATCAGAATGTTGGGCTGTGAAAAAGACGGATGAAAAAAGATTGCATGTAGCGGAGATGAGAATGTTGAGATGGATGTGTGGTGTGACGAGAATGGATAAAGTGAGAAATGAGTATATTAGAGGAAGTTTGAAAGTGGCGCCAGTGACTGAAAAGTTGAAAGGGAATCGTTTGTCTTGGTATGGTCATGTAAAGAGGAGAGATGAAACGCATGTTACTAAAAGAGTTATGAGTATACATGTGGATGGGTGGAGAGGGAGAGGGAGGCCAAAGAAAAGATGGATGGATTGTGTGAACAGTGATATGAAAGAAAAGGAAGTTAGTGATAGCATGACGGTTGACAGGATAGAATGGAAGAAAAAAACATGTTGTGCCGACCCCAAATAAGATGGGACAAGGGCAGGAAGATGATGATGGGTTGCACGCCGACGTCAAATGGACAGTTAGGTACTTCAATCTGGTCCGAAACTGTGACACATAATCGTATTTGCGGAGGACAAAGATGAAGCGGATGCACAAGTTCTGCAGTCACTCGGGTTTGTTTAGGAGAATCATCTACAAAATAGACATCCGCATAATCTGTGGCAGAAGAAGAGGCAAGAGTGAAAATAGTATGCTTAATATTGCACCTACCACAATTTGTCCCTGCATCATCCAAAGGTTGACTGGTAGGAAATGCCTTAAGGCATTACGTCCGCCTCTGTACTTTTGTGTGCATAAAGAATTAACAAATATATAAAGTATGGAATGGTAAGAGTTCTGAAAAACTCCATTTTTTTTGTCTCTCGTTTGGCCACTATCTCACCGGATGGTAGATGATGACTTGGCTGACGATGGAGAGCGTTTGCCTAGAAGCAATCTATTCACTCTTAACTTAAAGTCCCCTAGGTTGTAGCTATCAGGAAACAGACTCCGGCAGGGAATTCCACTCCTTAGCTGTACGCATAATCAATGTGTTCCCAAATCATTTTGTACGTATGGGTGGGATGTCCACCATGTACCGATGGTGTAACGAGTGAAGGTGGTTCGATGATGGAACGGAGTTGGTGGAATTAAATTGTGCAATTCCAACGCACACTCCCCGAAATGTAATCGATAAAAATCCGACAGGCCAGCAACTCGGCGTCGATGCTCAAGGCTTTGGAGTTTTGACTGGACAAGTGCATCATCACAGATGATCCTCTTGGCTCGCTTCTTAATCGACTAAAGGGCATCAAGTTGGTATTTGTTAGACCCATCCCAAAGATGAGAGCAGTATTCCATACACGATCGAAATTGCGCTTGATAAAGGTTGAGCAGCTGTTCCGGCGTAAAGTACCGTCTCACCTTAGCTAAGATCCCCAATTTTTTGTCAGCCTGTTGAGCTTTTGCCTCGATGTAAGAGCTGAAATTGAGGGTAGATGACCACGTTACCCCAAGAAATTAGAGTCATTTAAGAAACTACAAAGAGTAGAAGACAAGGTGTACCAAGTTGAAAAAAAAACCGACAACATCTATATATATAAAAGGAGAAACTGACTGACTGACATATCAACTCACAGCCGAAACTACTGGGACTAGGAGTGTGAAATTTTGCACAAGGTTTCCTTTTATGACGTAGGTGAGCACTAAGAGAGGATTTTCCGAAATTCACCCCCTAAAGGGATGAAACGGGGGTCCAAAGTTTGTATGGAGAAACATACTTTCATCGGGCAAAGCCGCTGACAGAAGCTAGTTATCTATATATACAGAAAAAATGCACATCCACAAGCTGTATAAGTGTTCTAATTCGAGCAACGTAAATGAAGTATTCTCTAATCCTTTCCATAATCTGTGTCAGTAAACATCACACCGATGACATATACCTGACGTTCTATTATTAAAACGCGTGCCCGGTACGGGTGTAGGCTGCACGGCTATTAGGCAGGCCTCACAGTTTATAGCGATAGCTCGAGAGATCCAGCTATGATAATGAGTTATACTCTGAATCATTACGTTTACGGGTGCCTTAAAATACGTTTTGCGAGGTAGCAATGTCGTGTACGAAAGAACCCTATAAATAGGCTTTAGTTTTTAGTTTCATTATTGTGGAAATATTACAACTATTATATACTATTATACAACTATTATTCAAACTTGTATAAAAATGGAAATGTTCATAATTAATTAGAACTTTTCTCTGTCACTTCATGAATGAATCAAAATTAAAAATATATTCAACCTAATTTGTTTATTAGGTAGCCTATTATGGTTAACTATAAAAAACCATCACTCATTCATATAAAAACTAGTATAAAAATAAACTCATTGATTTCGCGTTATGAATAGACAACGCTGCGCGTGTATATTTTAGCCCTAAATAGAAATGTTACAAGTATGTGCTCAATAGAGGGCGAAACTATATTAAAATTTGTATAAAAATGGAAAAGTTGATCAATAGGTAATTAATTAGTCGTGCGTAGGTATATAACAAAAAACGCCAATAAAAGACCTTTTCTCTAGTCTGTTACTTTTGAAATTAATCAATATTAAAATTATCATTAACGTTGTTTATTAGCGAGCCTATTAAGGTTAGCTATAAAAACCATCATTTATTGATTCCGGGCTACCAGTTGATTAGATAATGCTGCGCACGTGTATATTTCTAGAGCTATCGCGAGGCATCGCGCTCACTCCTTTGTAGGGACAGCGCTCACCGTGCCAACCACAGCCAAAGGTATGGGGTACACAGGGATTAAGCAGCACATTTTTTTCCAAATAGCTTGATAAATTGTACAAGGTTTATCACCTTGCACATTTTTTTAGTAAGCTGTACACAGTACAGTTCTAGGGTTCCGTAGCAAAAGTCGGAAAAAATGGGACCGTTATAGGATCACTTTGTTGTCCCTTTTTTCTCTGGAACGCGTGGAGGTATGAAGCTGAAGAATGAATATCAAATACTCAGATTTGTTACGCCAAGCAGCAGTGAAAAAATCAAACTCCTAAGTCAACGCAATCTGAAGATATGGAAGTCCGTTTATGCTTCGTTTAAGCGCATATTTGACACTCGCTAAGAAATAAAAACCTATAGGGTAGTTTCTGTTGACCTAGAATCCTGAAATTTTGCTTGAAGCATGGTCTCATATCACAAATATAGAAAAAAAGCTGAAAACTGTAAATTATTATAGTTACGTTTCTAGACCCTTTTAAGTTTCAGCTGTGCAACACCATCTCAGTCAACTTCAATAAATTGATAGAAATAGAACAAATTGTCTTAATGACCCAGTAGTTACGATGTTTTCAGATCAGAGATATGTGAGGTAGTTAGGCAGGTTAAGGGGGTCCTTTTTCACTCGCCTATTGTCAACATCGAGCATGGTTTAAAAGCTTGTTACTTCATCTAACACAATCCAATGCGAAGTTTGACGAAAAGGCAACGCGAAAAAAGAGGGATAAAGAGGGATATTTATGTATATATTATATTAAATTATATATGTATACTTTTGAACCCTTTGTATTTTTATGCACCTGCCACATTTTCTCTTCACCACCCTAGGTTGACTGGTAGAGAATGCCTAAGGCATTAAGTCCGCCTTTGTACTTTTGTGTTGCATGAAGTTTTAATAAATAAATAAATAACGTCTGAAAACTCTGTTAGCATTTAGTAATTCCGTGATTTACTCGAATATTTTACAAAACTTGTTCCAGGAAATTCGTGGTATTTTTTAAACACTTAACAGATTAAAAAAAAATGTCGGAATTTAGAATCTTGATTCAATTTGCAAGGCTTCTATTGTTATACTTTTTTGCTTTTTTAATTTCAGATTTTCAGAGGTCTTTACTGGATTAGTTTTACACAAATTTACAAATTGATTTCAATAGAAGCTTATATAATATCTACAAGATACCTACTGTGTTTCAAAATATCTAATGAAAAATGTGTAATAACGTCATAATCGCGTAAGAGCGGTTGTATGAAGAACAGTGAAAATGTATGTCGAGTTGCATCCCCTTAACCATTAACTTCAAGAAAAAGGTAACAGAGGAAAAGTTTCACCAATAAAAACTCAAAAACTTTAATTTAATTAATTAGTTTTTTTGTTGTTGATGTGTAAATATTTATAGTGACGTGATGGCCTAGTGGTTAAGGCTCCCGCTTCTCATGCATGAGTTTGCCTGACGCTAGTTTTTAACCCTGACCCTTACTGAGAATGTACGGATGCAAATCAGCTTATTTATTTGTTTATTAATGTTAGGTTCGGTTAGCTTAACTAGCTATCAGGCCTAAACTTATGTGGACACGTAACTGACTATCTGTCGAAATAAGATAGTTATTTTTTTTTTTTCGGGTGGGAATATCATCTAATGACACCCCCAGCTCTTGGGCGGAGCGGGAGATAGTGTCCCACTCCTGTTCCTTCTTTGCCATTTTTCCAGGGCCCCGGGGATCAGTTTCGCATCACCCATGGCCCCAGTAGGCCTCGACCCTGCTGGGCCCCTACGGTTGCTAACATCTCCTTGAGGCGCGCGTGGAACACTAGCGGTGTCGGCGACTTGGGCTCGGTCCGGACAGTTACCGGACGTTTGGACGGCGAGCCACCCATTGCTCGCCGTCCGCAAGCCCGCGCCTACGGTGGCCGGAAATCGGGATCGGAATCCCGGCAGCGGTTGGGGCGTGAGGACCGTTGCCTCATGCGATCGGCAGCCTCCTTTGCTAGCATTAATGCTTCGCAGAAGGAGGCAACCGCCTGCCACTCCTTCTCGCTCCGGACCATGGCCTGTACCAAGGCCCGACGCGAGAGATTGCTGCCGCCGATCGCCCCCACGAGGATACGGCGGTGCTCTGCCCAAGCAAGCGGGGCACACCTCTACCGTATGCTCCACCGTGTCCTCTGGGCGGTCCACACAATGGTGGGCCGGGCGTCATAATATATATAAGATAGTTAACAAATTGATATTTTTTGAAGAATTAAAATTCGTTCTGCACTCATTGTATCACCAAGTTAACCCGTTCGTGCTATCCCCGTTATTATTCAGACCGCAAGCTTTTGCTCACTTAGCAACCCCTAGCCATTTTACACGGTACAGAAATAGCCGTAACACAAAGAAAATGCACCGTAAAAATTGCACCTCAACGTTACAAATAGCTAAAGTTTGACGAAACTATTGCAGGAAAAACTAGATTTTGCAGAAATTTAAAATATACTGCGGTACAATGAAGTTTTGTTTGAAACCGTTAATTTTTAAGGCACGGTTGGCTGAAATGTAAAATTTACCAACATTTGCAATGATTTCTTATCTTAAGGTTAAAGTAATGCTAAATTGACCCAGCTAGGCGCATATTTACTTTGTGTAATTTATCATCACTGCTCTCAAAACGGTGAAGGAAAACATCGTGAGGAAACCGGCATGTCCTAGAACCAAAAATTCGAAGACATGTGACATCCACCAACCCGCACTGGGCCTGCGTGGTGGATTATGGCCCATTCCCTCTCCTAGAGAGGAGGCCTGAGTCCCAACAGTGGGAACATTATAAGGCCGACTATGCTATGCTATGCTAATGCTAAATTGAAATGTCAACAACCGTAGGGGCCTAGCAGGGTCGAAGCCTACTGGGGCCATGGGTGATGCGAAAGAGATCCCCGGGGCCCTGGAAAAATGGCAAAGAAGGAACAGGAGTTGGTTTTATTTTCCCACCCGAAAAAAAAATGCTAAATTGAAATTAGTTGCATGTATCATCAAATGGCCAGCGGCTAGATGACTAAAGCAACATGCTTAAACTATCTTGACTTATTTTTAGGGTTCCGTACCTCAAAAGGAAAAAACGGAACCCTTATAGTATCGATATGTTGTCCGTCTGTCTGTCTGTCTGTCAAGACCCTTTATCTCAGAAACGCGTGGAGTTATCGAGTTGAAATTAAAACCATATACTGAGGTCTGCGGTCCCTCGATGCTGTGAAAAAAATCAACCTTCTGAGTTAAAAAAAAAAACAATGATACGGTCGTTTATGTCGCAAAACCACGTATTTGGACACTCTTCAAGGGAATCAACATTCATAGGATTCTCGTATTCCCGGTGACCTAGAATCCGGCACGGACCAAGGGCTCATAGCATAAGTATAGGAAAAATCTGAAAACTGTAAATTTGTAGTTACGTCATAAAAAAAAACAACATTTTTTGCGATTCGAAAAAATGTTCGTAACACAAATCGGCAATTGAACTGTTTTCGTAGGTAAGTTTGTACGAAACCCTTAGTGCGCGATTCCGACTCGCACTTGCCCAGTTTTTTATAAGTCAGGGTAGTTTTAAGCATTTTAGATAGTAAGTTAATGGTGTATTTAAAAAAAAAGTATAAGTATAAAATAAGAAATAAGCTGTTTATTCACAGAGCAGTGGTGGCCGAATGGCAATGGCCCCGGCTTACGAGTTGTAGGTCGCGGGTTCAAACCCAGCCAGGCGCATTCATTTGTGTAATTTATTTCATCACCACTGCTCTCAAACCGGTATGTCCTAGAAATAAAAAATTCGAAGACATGTGACATTCACCAACCCGCACTGGGCCCGCGTGGTGGATTACGGACCATTCCCTCTCCTAGAGAGGGGGCCTGAGTCCCAGCAGTGGGATCATTAAAAGGCTGATTATGCTATTATTATGCTAAGTTGTTTATTCATTGGTTGTTCAATGAATCATCATCTGATGATTTATTTATGTAAATTATCAGATGTGTAAACATCTGTTTACACATCTGATGATCACACACCACACACACACATCACACACCCACACACACACCACACACACACACACCACAGCATCTGCTGTGGGAATGATTTAAAAGAGTTACCGTGGTCTTTGAAAGCAGAGGCAACTGAAGAACACTGGTAGATTTTAGTCAGTGAATGTTTGACACGCACTCTCACTCCACCCTAGACCGAGAGAGCAAAAAACGTCCACTGATACGGCCGCCCCCAAGTGTCGCCACAACGAAGGGTCCTGTAGGTATGTTTTGCATCCATCGCATTCCCGCGACTCACACCAGGTCATCGGTCCACCTTCTGGAAGGCCTTCCAACGCTGCGTCATCCGGTTCGCGGTCGCTACTACAGAACCTTTCGGCGCCATCGACCATTTGTTCTGCGAGCAATCTGCCCTGCTCACTGCCACTTAAGTTTGGCGATTCTTCGAGCTATGTTGGCAACCTTGGTTCTTTTGTGGATATCTTCATTCCTGATGCAGTCACGCATGGCAACTCCGAGTATAGCCCTTTCCATTGCCCTTTGAGTAACTTTAAGCCTTCTGAAAAGTCCCATTGTAAGCAACCATTTTAATTCTCTTAGTGAGGTATTTTTTTCCAAATAAGTAATGGTTATTGACGTTTCAAATTTAAAACTCATTAGGGCCTGCGCACACTTGAGACAAGACTGTCTTAGACAGATTTGTCTACGACCGTCATCACTGGCAACACGCACTGGTCACAGACTTTCGTCTTGAGATACTATGATATGTTGGACGAGAAAATACCGTGCAGCTCAGCCGAGTCGGGTTCGACAATTGATCTCTTTCTCGAAGTTAGAGCCGGTATCTTCATAGAAAAACGGTGTGTATTTAAATAAAAATTTAATCAGTAAAAATCTGTCACTCCTTCTCACTCCACTCAGAGAGGGCGCAACTATTTGAAGACTTATCATCATCATCATCATTTCAGCCGAAAGACGTCCATTGCTGGACATAGGCCTCCCCCAAGTATCGCTACAATGAACGGTCCTGTGCGTCTCGCATCCATCGGACTCCCGCAACCGTTGCCAAGTCATTGGTCCACCTCGTAGGAGGCCTTCCAACGCTACGTCTTCCGGTACGTGGTCGCCATTCCAGAACCTTTTGGCCCCAACGGCCATCCGTTAATCCAAAGACTTAGCACCCAATAAAAATTCAGTTTTGCAGACGTATAGGACAGCTTGAAATGTTTATCAGTTATTAGCTGGGGTCGGGATTAGGTAGAGTTATTCAAGTAGTAGCATCGAAATGTTGATATTATTAGGGATCATCCCGGGATTCCTACTGAGAAATCCTATGTGGCCAACAATATTACAAAAAAAAACCTCAGAGATAGATTTATCTATCTCTGAGGTTTTTTTTTTTTTAACTCTATGTTAATTAGTAATTTTCATAGAAAAAGATCTCTCTACGTCAACTGAGGTAAGGTTAACAAATTTATACCCTTCCTTCCTTCTCGTCATTAATGCAAGAATAACTTTTTTTCCTGCTATATTTCTGATAGTGTCATAAAAAAATTCTGCTCTTTAAAATTAATCTCGGGATTTGAGGCATATCCACTTTATTCTTTCGCTGTATGAAATCGGTGTAAGTACATGTTTAACTCTACCTAATTCCGACCTCTGGTTATTAGGTAGTCACAGTATTTATATCTAATCTAAAGTTAACCTACTTACAGGACCATTTATTGTGGCGACACTTGGGGGAGGCCTATGTCCAGCAGTGGACGTCTTTCGGCTGAAATGATGATGATGATGATGACTTACCGGCAAGTTCTAGAACCAAAATACGAAGCTATGTGATATCCAACCAACTCGAACTGGGCACGCATGGTGTATTATGGACCATTCTCTCTTATGGAGAGGAGTCCAAAGTGGGAATTTTGTAGGGCTGATGATGACCTATTTATATTGATGATGAGCCATTTAAATTTTTTATATCACTAATCAAAATCAACACAAAATATTAGTACAAAGTAGCCGCGAAACGAAATTATCACTACGCAAAGTCGTTTTATAAATCGAAGTAATGTCTAAAAAAAATTAAGAAGGAGACCACCCCAAAACAGCAATGTTAATAATAGACAAACAAATGTTTTTGAAACGACAAAGATAAAGACGGCAATATAGAAAAATAAATAGCTGTGACAGAGATAGAAGATCTGAGCTACAATATGGGTGGTCGAACATTTTTTTCATTGCAATTTATGTTCGTAACAAAGTTTTACAAGACGGTTTATGGTTTCTATCAATTTGAAAGTGGATGCTTAGTTTTATTCAGAACTAGCTTTTGACCGCGGCTTCTTTCGCGTTTATATTGATAATAGGGAACGCGAAGTCGAAGGCGAAGCCAGATATAAAGGACTCTAGTAGATTTGGATTTAAACTTACTCCATATCAAATTTCATCAAAATTGGTTTAACAGTGAAAGTGTAACAGACAGACACAGTTACTTTCACATTTATATTTATATGTATAATACTAGCTTATGCCAGCAGCTTCATCCGCGGTTCGGTCGGTTATTACGGACGCGAAGTCAAAATCAAAGACGGATAAAAACATAAAAGACGAAGGACATAGGCTACCTACGTCCTTCCTTGAAGTTCAACCTTCCGCCATACCAAACTTCATCAAAATCGGTTCAGTAGTATAACCGTGAAAGTGTAACAGGCAGACAGAGTTACATTCACATTAAATTTATAATATGAGCATGGTTAAAACCTATCCCTTTAAAACTGGGTCATTTATATGTGTTATTATTATTTTTATTATTATTGATAGACTCGCGTTTGACCACTATCTCACCTGATGGTAAGCGATGATGTGGCCGACGATGGAGCACGGTTGCCTAGAAGTAACCTGGTCACTCTTGACTTAAAGACCTCTAGGTTGTAGCTATCAGGAAACACAGCCGGGCCTTGGTACAGGCCATGATCCGGAGCGAGGAGGGGTGGTAGGCGGACGCCGCCTCCTGCAAAGCAGTAATGCTAGCAAAGGAGGCGGCCGATCGCGTGAGGCAACGGTCCTCACGCCCCAACCGCCACCGGGTTTTCGATCCCGATTTCCGGCCACCGTAGCCGCAGGCTTGCGGACGGCGAGCAATGGGTCGCTCGCCGTCCGACCGTCCGGTAATCGTCCGGACCGAGCCCAAGTCGTCGGCGGTGCGTACTGTTCCACGCGCGCCTCAAGGAGATGTCAGCAACTGTAGGGGCCCAGCAGGGTCAAAGCCTACTGGGGCCAAGGGTAGGGTGAAAACGAAAATTATCAAAAATCTGTGAGAGGTCAAAACTGGCATCTACCAGGCATAGAGCAACTGAGGGAACACAGGTGGGTCTTCCATCTTAGTCGGTAAAAGGCAGACCCACTCTCTCGCTTCATCCGGAGCATCATCATCATCATCATTTCAGCCGAAAGACGTCCACTGCTGGACATAGGCCTCCCCCAAGCGTCTTCACAACGACCGATCCTGTGCATCTCGCATCCACCGCACTCCCGCGACTCTCACCAGGTCGTCGGTCCACCTTGTGGGAGGCCTTCCGACGCTGCGCCTTCCGGTGCGCGGTCGCCACTCTAGAACCTTTCGGCCCCATCGACCATCCGTTCTACGAGCAATGTGCCCTGCCCACTGCCACTTCAGTTTGGCGATTCTTCGGGCTATGTCGGCGACCTTGGTTCTCCTCCGGAGCGGCAGAAGTTATTTCATGATTTTCCATCTGAATAAAGCATACTTTAGCTGTTTACCCACTGTTTACCAGAAGTAGCGTCGCCATCGATTTGCTGACATTTCTTTGAGGCGTGCGTGGAACACTACGTGACGTCGACGACTCGAGTTCGGTTCGGACGGTTACCAGATGACCGGACGGCGAGCTACCCATTGCTCGTCATCCGCAAGCCCATGTCTCCCGTTTGCTGGAAAACGGGGTCGTGGTCCCGGCGGCTGGGGCGTGAGGACTGATGACGTCCGTTCCCTTACGCTTGTGACCGCCTCTTTAGCTAGCATTACTGTTACATAGAAGGAGGCGACCGCCTGCCAGTCTACCTCAAGCTACCTACTCATAATCATCACTTACCTATCTATTTATAGCAAGCAACCATGTTAGAACCGGTTTGAAATGGACTTAACATAAAACAAACTTAAAAAAAAAATGGACGAATGCTCTAAATTCTGCAAACAAAAGCATCATAGATATAATTATGTAAATGGCTGCAGAGAGCTACGATGGTAAATAAACAGCCAGTTATTCTGCTTTAAAATACCTTTTGAAACACGACAAAACAATAAATGTAAATTGTTCAATAAATTGTTTTATTTCAGGTTATGGAATAAACTTTCGATAGACCGGCTATTTGATTAGTTCCTTTAGAATTTAGCTTGGTAAAGCAAACTTTAGGAATCAATAATGTTCGAGATTTTTATAATTTGTTGTATTGCCATAGTGTTTTTTTTTTGTATTTGCAATATTTAAAATGTATATTTTGAACTAGCAACAAAAAATAAATAAAAAAAATACAAAATTAGATCGAATGATTTTAGTCTAGATTATTTTAATGGGTCCCGACTATTGCAGTCATGTTCCGTATTAGAATTTATTATTTGTTTTATTTTATGTTTTTAAATTAATGCAATTAAATTGGTTTCTACGCCACTGCATTGGACTGAACTTGATTTTTTCTTTTCAGTTTTTATTTAAAGTTATTTTTAACGCAGTCGGGATTTTTGTTTTTTATATTTATTTTGTTATTCTATTTGTTAATCTATTACCACTATTTATTCATTATATTTTAGGCGTCAATTTATCACTTTAAAGTTCACAAACCTAGTCATTCGCCTCGGTTATTTTATATCTTAAATCTAAATAAAAAAAATAAAATTATAAAAATCTGTAGAAGTTTTTGGTTGTGCGCGCATCACGTAAAATGTAAGAAATCAATGTAGATAACTTTTAAACATTAAAATTTCGTGTAACTTGATATATTATTTAGGCTTTGTTTCATCGCAATCGGTTGACTATATTGAAAGATATACTACATTCATTGACTGTTTGGCGGTTCGTAATTCGCCGTGGCAGCTAGTCTTAAATAAAAATGAAGTGTCTGTTTGTAATATATAAAAAAAAAACATTTGTTTACTAAATGTATATCAAAGTATATTCGAGACTTATAACAAAAATGTGAATTTTGTCATTTTTGGTTATCTGTCAAATTGTTCCGGCTAATATCCGTAACGGCTAGACCGATTTTGATGGGGCACTAACTGACGGACAGCAAATGTTACTTAGGCTACTTTTAATTTTCCTGCGGCAACGGGATAATTCTTCGAAACGGTTTAACAAAATTTGACGTAACTTTCAATATGTAGTGTTATAACGAGTACCTTAATTAACTTTTTAGATTAAATGAGATGTAAAATCGTGATATCTTAATTCCCAAGAAGAGTGTATATCTCCGAAACGGTTGGACTGATTTTGACGGGACTTTCACTGCGGATATCTAATATTACAAGGAGTAATTTGGGCTACTTTTCATTTTTCTGCGGGAACTGGGTTTCATAATACCGGATAAGTCTTCGAAACGGTTGTACTTTGACGAGACTGTCAATGGGATATAGCTAATGTTATAATGAGTAACTTAATCTACTTTTTATATTTCCACGGGACGGGACTTAAGGGTCGAGGCCGGGGCATCTTAATTCTAATAAAAAAAACTTCAAAACCTGCTCAAATAGTCGCCTCTGACACGCGAACTTCGCACTTTCAATCTCATACACGACAAGTCATATTTGTACTTTCAGTGAATTTAACAAAGTGGCACTTGAGGTTATATGCTATTGTAATCGGGTAGGTTAAGTAATAAATTATATGTACTCGTATATAATTGTATTGGCTGTACTGTCGCATTAGGTTTTTCTGTAAAGATGGTATAAGATTGATAAAAAATAAAAAATAATTGTTAGTTCTATTGGCGACCGCGTACTGGAAAACACAACGTTGTAAGGCCTCCCACAAGGTAGACCGATGACCTGGTGAGAGTCGCAGCGCCGTTGTGGCGACACCTGGTGGAGGTCTATGTCCAACAGTGGACGTCCTTCTGCTGAAGTGAAAATGATGTTTGTTACAATTCGAGTTCACCGACTCGTTGACTCGCTTAAGTAGAACACCGCGTTACTTGCGCTGACAATATCCATTAGTGCATAACGTGCCGTCTTTTCTGTCTTGAACAACTGAAGAAAATATGAATTAATGACAATGCTAAAACAATAAATTATATGCCGCGCGCCAATTATGAATAGTTATGAAGACGGATCGATATTCAGTAGATACCTGTTACGACTTGGCACTATTGTGTTTTTTACCCCATAAACAAAATAAGAACTCTTATAATAAAGGAATAATACCTCGTATTTCAAAGCGCTGTAATGAAGATTATTTAGCATTTTTTCAATACCTTTTGTGGGTTTTTACCTCAAAAGCGCAATTACAAAAAACTGGGCAAGTGCGAGTAGGACTAGTGCACTGAGGGTTCCGTACAAACTTGAAAGGTAAATTGCGGTTTAAGTTTTATGATGTAATAAAAAAAACTACTAACTAGATCTCGTTCAAACCAATTTTCGGTGGAAGTTTGCATGGTAATGTACATCATATATTTTTTTTAGTTTTATCATTCTCTTATTTTAGAAGTGACATGGGACGACGACACTCATTTTACCACTTTGGAAGTGTCTCTCGCGCAAACTATTCAGTTTAGAAAAAAATGATATTAGGAACCTCAATATCATTTTTGAAGACCTATCTATAGATATCCCACACGTATGGGTTTGATGAAAAAATTTTTTTTTGAGATTCAGTTCTAAGTATGGGGAACCCCAAAAATTTATTGATCTTTTTCTATTTTTGTGTAAAAATCTTAATGCGGTTCTCAGAATACATCTATTTACCAAGTTTCAACAGTTATCGCTCTTACAGTTTCGGAAAAAAGTGGCTGTGACTTACGGACGGACAGACAGACAGACATGACGAATCCATAAATAGAGGTTCCGTTTTTTCCATTTGGCTACGGAACCCTAAAAACGAAGTGTAATTGAGATTGAAGTAGAATTTTGGTTACTCTATGGACTTAAAGTCAGTAGTCAGATTTTATGTTACACATAAACATAAAAGATATGCGTCATAAGAGCCCCACATGATACATAGGCAGTGAATTCAAGCAGTCTAGACAGCTCATGCTAGCATGGACCTAGGACATATAAAGTCGCGTAAACTAGAAGTGGGACACCTTGTATAGGAATTATGAGCATTTGTATACTATAAGGGTTGGTTCATAACGGTGTTTAACCTTTTGTTAGTATCTAGTGATTTCGAGATTTTAAAAAAATAATTTTTTTTTAAGTTCTGATGTCACCTAAAGACATCTGCCGCCCTTGGGTGGGGCGTGAGGGCGTGTCAGATTTTACTGACTAAAACCCATTTCTGTTTCTTCTTTGCCTTCGTTCCAGGGCCCCGGGGTTCTTTTTCGCATCACCCATGGCCCCAGTAGGCTTCGACCCTGCTGGGCCCCTACGGTTTTGCTGACATCTCCTAGAGGCGCGCGTGGAACACTACGTGCCGTCGACAACTTGGGCTCGGTCCGGACGGTTACCGAATGGTCGGAAAGCGAGCTACCCATTGCTCGCCGTGCGCAAGCCAGTGCCTACGGTGGTGATTTCGAGATGAGATTGAACTGCATGTTTTTTTCGTTTGTATACAAGCCATTTGATTTTTGAGTTTGAATTTAATAAATTGTTGCTATTGATAGTATGTTTATTAGTATTGGTTTTTGGTGTCCTTTTCGAAGAAAGTCGCAGGTAAAAGCCAGTCTTACATTTCCGCAGTACAATCAGCAAATTTAATTGTTTATCACCTCAAAAAGGAGAATAACAAGAGACTAAGGATAAATTTACAATTAATCAGCCATAAAGGCTTTTTTTTTTTTTAGGTGGGAAAATCATCTTATGACAAATCTCGCTCTTGGGTGGAGCGGAAAATAGTGTCAGACTTTTACTGACTAAAAACCCACTCCTGTTCCTTCTTTGCCTTCGTCCCAGGGCCCCGGGTTTCACTTTCACACTACCCGTGGCCCCAGTAGGCTTCGACCCTGTTGGGCCCCTACGATTTGCTGACATCTCCCTGAGGCGCGCGTGGAACAATACGCGCCGTCGACGACTTGGGCTCGGTCCGGACGGTTACCGGACGATCGGACGGCGAGCCACCCATTGCTCGCCGTCCGCAAGCCCTCGCCTACGGTCAGCCATAAAGGCTGGAGAAACGTTGAGATGTAAGATATCCTACTAATATTATAAACGTGAAAGTTTGTATGTATGGATGTTTGTTACTCTTTCACGCAAAAACTGCCGAATGAATTTCGATGAAACTTGGTACACGGGAAGACCAAGTCCTAGAAGCACATATATCCCGGGAACCAGTTCCCTTTTTTTTTAGGTGGGAAAATCATCTAATGACAAATCCCGCTCTTGGGTCCGCCCAAGAGCGGGATTTGTCTTGTCGAGAGATAGTGTCAGACTTTTACTGACTAAAAACCCACTTCTGTTCCTTCTTTGCCTTCATCTCGGGGCCCCGGGTTTCGCTTTCATACTACCCGTGGCCCCAGTAGGCTTCGACCCTGCTAGGCCCCTACGATTTGCTGACATCTCCCTGAGGCGCGCGTGGAACAGTACGCGCCGTCGACGACTTGGGCTCGGTCCGGACGGTCGGACGGCGAGCCACCAGTTCCCTTGGGATACTTTTCTATTATAATGTGGGCAAAGTCGCTGACAGCAGCTAGTTATTCATACATTTTGCACTTGCACTTTGTTGGTAATTTTGTCTTTTGGTCTGCGTGGTAAGTAGACGTCAGTTCAGGTGCCCATGTCTGCTATTTTTATAAATTCGTCATTCCAACACGATTCCATTGTCATTTTGCTAAAAGTTCGTAATCTGCTAATTCATAATGGCCGATCATTGATCGATCAGTGGTCTCGTAATAGAATTGTGGTACGAGCTGTCTTGTAACGAATTAAAACCAATGACTGCACAGTGACGTTTTAATGGTAGGTCACTGATCAAAGGAACTGTCAAAATTTTAGCAGATTACCGCATACGTCAGACAATCATTTGTCATTACGTATGAGATTACCATTCTATGCCATTTCTTTCAATGGAGTGTCAGTGGTTGATCATTGGAAATTCATAATGATGCCATTAATTAGTAGATTACCAAACTTGTCAAAAACAACAATTATGCAATCAATGATAGACCATTCTGACACTATTTTAAAAGCAGACTTGAGGCCCAGGGGCCCTAGTCTGCTATTTTTATAAATTTGACATTCCAACACGATTCCATTGTCATTTAGCTAAAAGTTCGTAATCTGTTAATGCATAATTGCCAATCATTGATCGATCAGTGTGTTCGTAATAGAATTGTGGTCTGCTGTCTTGTAACGAATTAAAAGCAATGACTGCACAGTGACTTTTTAATGGTAGGTCACTGATCAAAGGAACTGTCAACATTTTAGCAGATTATCACATACGTCAGAAATTCATTACGTACAAAACCACCATTCTGTGCCATTTCTTTCAATGGAGTGCCAGTGGTTGATCATTGGATAGTCATAATGACGCCATTAATTAGTAGATTACCAAACTTGTCAAAAGAACAATTATGCAATCAATGATAGACCATTCTGACACTATTTTAATAGCAGACTTGAGGCCCAGTTCAGTTACAAATTGCAAGGAAAAACTAGTAAACAAATCGTTCCTTGCTGTACCTTGTTTATGAACGTGCCTTAACAGTTTCAGGGGGTTATTATGATAGGTTGTTCGCGCCGTGTTTCGCGGTAGAAGGCGGCGCGTCGTGGCACACTGAAAACGTACCATCCTTGCGGAAAACCGGTAAAGTTTTATTTATTAACTAATAACTTACGAGCGAATACTTCACATGGTATATTTGCCACTCATTTGTTTTCGACTTGCATGTGCGATTTTCGTTTTTATTATTTATATACTCGTCGTTTATTTGATCCTCATTTGTTTATTTTATACCAAATTCGAGTTGCATGGGCGAGTTTCGTTTAAAGCAGTTTAAAAAATATTGATTTGTTTAAATTATTTTCGTCAATTTACAAGTGCGATATTCGTGATTTCTTTTTCAAATATAGAATGCGATGTGCTAGTTTTATGATAGAGTATTTTTTCTTGTTTTTTTTTTAATGCACTGTTTGGTCACGCGTTGATTGAATTCGTCAGTAATTATGGTGCTCCGAGATGACAGGATAATCGCTTGTCAATTTTGTTTTGCAGCGGTTGTTTTAAAAGGAAACATTGGTAATTATTATTGTTGCTTATTTTAAATTAGTTAGTGAATATAAATTGATTGGTATTTTACTGCGTATATTACATGTATATTTATTTCCGCCTGTAAATTAATAGATTAAAAATTCTTCAATTTTTTAAAGAATATTTCCAAGATATGTTGTTCTTTCTTTGTATACAAATCACGTAGGTAGTCTTTTGCATTTCTATTCCCAAAAATATCTTCTTATTTTTGTTAACTTCGTTCATTTACGGTTTTAGGTCGTATTCTAGTTTTATTTACATACTATATTTTTTAATCGAATTCGTGTTAATGTTCATTAGAACACACATTAGTGCCAGGCTTCTAGTATTGTTTAAATAATAATTTTTATATTTCACATTCTGACATAAAAAATATTGAGTAGTGTAATCAATGTTTTGTTGTTTTACGGCCCTTCCACCTTTTTTGTCTAGTTAATTTTCCTAGCACGCAACTAGAATTCAAGTTAATATTCTAATACGCTAGGCTACTAGTTTTGTTTAAATATTTAATTTTATACTTCACATTCTGACATAAAAAATATTGAGTAGTGTAATTAGAAAAGAAAAGCACAATTCGTTACAAAAATATAAAAAACCAAGTTCCCTGACAGGCCATGGCCCATGTGTGTATCGGGAATAACTGTGTTGCACCATGTGACCATAGACAACACAGTTGTCTAGGTTATCTGTTACATTTTGTTGCCGGCCTCAATAGATACAAACAAAAATAAACATAAAAAATAAACCAAAAATAAAAGAAAATGACATAATTTTAACAATAAAAACTAAAAATCAAAGTTGTGCGTCGCATCTTAGCAAGAATAGGCCGTTGTTCAGCATATTATACCGTGACGCTAGCCACGTGACGTAAATCCAGCCATCTACGGTGCTGGTTTTCAGCAAGCGCCGTTCGAGTGATAATTTTGGCGTCCCCTCCGAGAGTAATCAATGTTATGTTGTTCTACGGCCCTTCCACCTTTTTTTGTCCAGTTAATTTTCCTAGCACGCAACTAGAATTCGAGTTAATGTTCTAATTCGCTAGGCTATTAGTATCGTTGAAATAATTAATTTTATATTCCTCATTCTGGCGCAAAAATGATTAAGAAGTACCTATAATCAATCCTATCTTGTTCTTCGGCTATTCCACCGTTTTTTGTTAGAGAGGGAAATCAAATAACTTTTCCCACTCTGGGTTTAGCGAGTGGGAGTGCCAAACTCTTACTGTCTGAAACCCACTCGTGTTTTTTCAGTTGCCCGTTGCGTTTTAGGGTCGCGTTGACTCTTCCTTGAGGCCCTACTACGAACTATTAACGAGTTCCATTTGTTGAGCTAAACTGAACTGTTAAAGGGATGGACCTATTAAGACCGAGGAGGAGTGGCCGGCGGTCGCCTCCTTCTGCGAAGCAGTAATGCTAGCAAAGGAGGCGGCCGATCGCGTGAGGCAACGGTCCTCACGCCCCAACCACCGCCGGGATTCCGATCCCAATTTCGGCCACCGTAGGCGCGGGCTTGCGGATGGCAAAGTATGGGTGGCTCGCCGTCCGTCCGGATTGAGCCCAAGTCGTCGACGGCGCATACTGTTCCACGCGCGTCTCAGGGAGATGTCAGCAAATCATAGGGGCCCAGCAGGGTCGAAGCCTACTGGGGCCATGGGTAGTGTGAAAACGAAACCGGGGCCCTGGGACGAAGGCAACGAAGGAACAGGAGTGGGTTTTTAGTCAGTAAAAGTCTGACACTATCTCACTATATCATATATCTATATAAAAAAGAAAAGATCCATCCTTCTTTCTCGCTCACACAATTAACATTGTAACACGTTATGGTTAAGACCCTGGTAAGGTCCGAGATCCTATTTGTTATCATCATTGATGATTTGTAATGATCTTGGCCACGGTAATATTATCTATACAGTATTGTAACTCGGCCGTATCTTTGAAATAAATGCCTACAGCCGCGCGGTACGTAAACATGCGATAGGGCTATCCGCACTATGGCTGCCTGCCTCCAGCATTTTAATTACATTTGCCTACTTTGTGTTTCCATTTAGTTTTGTGATTGTAAATATACTTTTTTTATATAAACAAATAAAATACTTTGTGACTTGAAAAGGAAGTCAATATTTGTGACCGAAAAATATTTGCGCCTCGACTGAGACGTACCTAGGAAATGCTTTATTATTAAATTTTAAAGTACAAAAACCCGCATTCTAAAGCTTAATTAAAAATTGTTTTTGGAAACATGGACAAGGTGGAGAAAAAGGAATATCTTTTACTTGGTTATAGATACCTGCAGCTACTTTACAATTTATATGTTTGGTTTTAAATGAAGAATTCATGCAACCAAAAACAGCACAATATATCCTATTCGTCATATTAAATATATAAATATGTACTTGAACTTATTTTTATTGAAAAAATCGCGCGGCACAGACGCGACTGTCTGCATCCCGAGCGCACCCCGAGATCGAGGCGCGTAGGTATAGCTCGCGTTTCGACCGTTTGTATGAAGTTCGAATACTGTATAGATAATATTACCGTGTCTTGGCTGTATCGAAATTCGTCAAGACGTTAGGAACAAAATTTTGTAACTATTTTTCTTTTTTATAATAATTTTCCACAACCATCAATCACACAACGCCCTCTATTCCCAAGCTAAGCAGAGCTTGTGTTATGAGTACTAGACAACTGATAAACATACTTATATATTTCTAAATACATACATAATTATAGATAAATTACACCCAGACTCAGAACAAATGATCGTGCTCATCACACAAACATTTGTCCTGGGTTGGAATCGAACCCACGACCTAAGGCATAGCAGTTGTCAGGGCCACTAACCACTAGACCAACAGGCCAGTCATTAATTAGTTGTTAATTATTAATAAACAAATATATTGTAAAGGTAAGTCAAAAACCCTTTACACTATTTTTAACCGACTTCAAAAAGGAGGTGGTTCTATGTTCGGCCAGGCCCGGCGCACCCTAGGCGCGCGTTTGAATTTATACCTACGTATCGGGGCCTCTTTTATAGGGCTAGTTCAGTTGAGTGTCACACGCGTGTTCGAACTGCCGCATGCCGCTTGACGCGCGCTAACAAAAAATATGTTCGCATTTCTACAGAGGTTTTATTATAAATATGGGCACGCAAAAAGCCAAAAGATACTGCATAGCATATGGGTGCATGGGGGGGGAAGCTAGGGTATGGTCTTGGTGGGAATCGTTGTTAGTGAGGACAACATTACCGATAAAATGCCAAATAACCATCTGCTGTGCTCGTGGCGGAGTACCGTATAAAGCAGAGCCCTAGCCAGTCCGAGTCATCCACGTCCCCGCCGTCCTCCCTGGGACCTGCTGTAACCGCGGCGCCGCGCGTCCGCCACCCTGAGTTGCAGCTAAGCAAACGGATGCAGGGCGAAGGGCGAGTATTCTGCGCCTTAAAACAGAATCGACTCACTAGGGAGGATACCTGAAACAAAACCGGGCACATCCGTAGGCTCTAAAGCGGCAGCCCCGCTAGCGGATTAAGGCATAGTGGGCTAATCACTCGCTTGCCCGACAATCATAGATTCTTGAAACCGAAACAGTAAGAAACCGGACCGATTCTTCACAGACGACTTTTGGCATGAAAACACGGACACGAATTGCTTTTTGGAATGTACGTACGCTTACCGGCGACAGTCGACTAGCCCAAGCTGAAGCAGTGATGATTAATTACAACCTGCAAATTCTCGGTCTAAGCGAAGTGAGGAGAAATAGTTTTGGCGAGATGAGAACGTCCGGGGGCTTGACTTTGCTGTATTCGGGCAAAGAAAGTGAGGAAGATGTGCATGAGTATGGCGTGGGACTCCTCCTTTCTAATGCAGCAAGGAAAAGCCTTGTGGACTGGAAACCAATTTCAGACCGGATCATGTACGCCCGTTTTAGCTCAAGAGCCCGGAGGATTTCTATCGTACAGTGTTACGCCCCAACCAATGCATCATCGGAGGGTACCAAAGATGACTTCTACAATGCCCTTAACGCCACCCTTAGAGGCATAAAAAAGCAAGACATCGTCTTCGTCATGGGGGACCTAAATGCAAAGGTTGGGAAGATAAACACTAACCGCGAGCGGCATATGGGTACGCAGGGACTTGGAGTATGCAACGAGAACGGCGAACGATTTATCGAGTTTTGTCAGAACCACGACTTGACCATCGGAGGTACATTATTTATCCATGGCGACCACCATAAGTACACGTGAAACTCACCCGATGGAGTCACCAAAAATCAAATTGACCACCTTGCCATTAGTTCCAAGTGGCGTTCTTCATTGCTCGATGTCCGTAACCGCAGGGGCGCCGATATTGATAGCGACCACCATCTGGTTGTTGCTGAAGTCCGGCTTAAAATTGCAGTGGCCCGTAAAGTTGGAGGACTGGGTAAAATAGGAAGAAGGTTCGATGTGAGCAAATTGTATGACTCCGACATCCGAAAAGCTTTTTAACTCGAGTTACGCAGTCGTTTTTCGGTACTCGAAGCTGCTACGGACTCACTGGACGAGGAGTGGAACCGTATCAAAGTGGCCTATACAGAGACCAGCGCCGTTGTTTTGGAACACAAATCGAACAATTCTCGCGAAGACTGGATGTCACAGCGTACGTGGAGCCTGATTGAAGACAGACGAAACCTTCATCTGAGACTGCTTGAGACACATAATGATACCGTAAGAACCGACCTTAATATGCAGTACCGCCAAAAGCGCAAGAAAATTTATCTCAGCACCCGCAAAGATAGGAGACAGTGGGCTGATGGTATTGCGGATCGTGCTCAACAAGCTGCGAACTCCGGTAACCTAAGGGAGTTATATAACGCTACCAAAACCTTGACAGGAAACAATAAGTCAAAAAAGAAGCCACTGAAGTCCAAAGATGGTCAGCTCATTGTGACGTCAGAAAAGCAGCTGCTTCGCTGGCGTCAACACTTTGAAGAGGTCTTCCGTTCATCCGCAGCATTGACCCCGGACTCATTGCAGACTGTATCTCCACCAGCCCGGTTGCTCGACATTGATACGGAACCACCATCAGCCTCTGAAGTTGCTAAAGCAGTCCACTCTTTGAAGGCAGGTAAAGCGCCAGGACTTGACCTGATTACGGCGGAAATGCTACAAGCTGACATATCCTCTGCCGTCGATGTTCTGACGCCCTTTATTGAAAAGATCTGGACCGCCGAAGAGCTCCCGGACGAATGGAACAAAAGTCTTTTAATCACTGTACCCAAGAAAGGTGATCTTAGTCAGTGCAATAACTGGAGAGGTTTGGCGTTTAGCGCCGTGTAATTTTAGGGGACTTGCAATAAAAGTCGTATATTGTTCAGTAAAATAATATGTATCTTCAACCGCCAAATATAATGTCTCTTGAGCAGAAGGAACCAGAGAGTCAAATCACTCCATAGAGAGAACTAACTATAGAGTACTAAGCTAAAGCATAAACTAAACCATAGTTCACACACAGTTCAATCATGTTCAGTGTAAATGTTACAACATAAATGTGGGTCGCCACACCACCCCCCTACGGAGAAACAAACGGTATACATAACAACATTTATACAGCTTATAATATCTGTAGAAAAATAAAAGGTAAAGGTAAAAAATAACAAAAGTCTTACAAATCTAACACATCCCTAAATTTTACTCTCCTACCGGTCCTGGTAGTGATAGGAGCTGGAGGTGGTTGAGGAGTTAGGGAAGTTGTAGGTATTGGAGTAGTTGGAGATTGCAGTATACGTGTCTGATCAGAGGAAGGAGATTTAGGAACAGGAACTGAAATAGGAGGAGAGCAAGATAGTTCGGAATCTAGGTAAGCTGGCTTAACACGATCAATGCTGACGGTCATCTCTCTCCCGTTTACCTGTAAGGTGAGGGTCTTGTCACTTCTTTTGAGAATGCGGTAAGGCCCAGTAAATGGAGGTTGAAGTGAGCGCCGGACAGAATCATCACGCAAGAAAACATGTGAGGCGCGATCTAGGTCTCTGAAAATGAAGGTTTTGTTAACAGAGTGGCGCGAAATAGGTGCAGGCCTTAAGCTGGACATCATTGCACGTAAACGTGCAACAAAATCTTCGGAGTTCTCTTGTGTGGCATTGCTAGGTACCAGGAACTCGCCTGGTAGACGTAGCGGCTCGCCATAGACTAGGTCTGCTGCGGTGCAATTGAGGTCTTCCTTCAGAGCGGTCCTGATACCCAGCAACACCAATGGAAGAGCCTTGTGCCAGGTGTTGTTATGACACATCAATGCGCTTTTCAGGTGTCTGTGGAAGCGTTCTACCATACCATTCGCTTGCGGATGGTAGCTGGTAGTTCTTATACGTTTTGTTGCACCAAAGTCTAAGAGTTTGTTGAAGAGAGCCGATTCAAATTGTCGGCCTTGATCTGTCGTGACCCAAAGGGGCACACCGAAACGCGCAATCCAACCGCGGAAGAATTGCTCTGCTGCATCGTCAGCCGTGATGGACGTTAAAGGCCAGACCTCAGGCCACCTGGTGAATCGGTCTATCGCGGTCATACAGTAAGTAAAGCCCTCAGAAGAAGGGAGGGGTCCAATAAAGTCGAGATGGACATGCCTGAACCTTCCAGATGGTGTGGAAAACGATCCCAGCGGCGTCGAGATGTGGCGAGACACCTTACATTTCTGGCATGCTATACAGGCTCGTGCCCAGAAACGGCAGTCTCTATTGATGCCAGGCCATACGTATCGTTGCGATACTAGGCGTGTAGACCCGCGGGGACCAGGGTGGCTCAGCGCGTGCAGCCGCTCAAATGTAGCGCGTCGAACTTGTGGTGGTAGATACGGCCGTGGTTTGCCCGTGGAGACGTCACAAAGGATCGTGGTATCTGTACCTGGAATGAGCGTCGGTACTAATTTCAGTGATGAATTCTCGCGAATGGTCTTCAATTCTGCATCTGACTGCTGCAATGCAGCAAGAGAGACATAGTCATCAGTCAGTGTGATGGATTCGATACGAGATAAGGTGTCTGCGACAACGTTCTCTTCACCTTTGACGTGCTATATATCTGTCGTAAATTGCGAGATATATGTCAGCTGGTTGAGTTGTGCCGGGGGCAGCTTATCTCGTTTCTGTGTAAAAGCGTACAGGAGCGGCTTATGGTCAGTATATATGGTGGCATGTTGTGCCTCCAATATATGCCTGAAATGATGAACCGCAGCATACACAGCATACAGTTCGCGATAATAAGCAGGCCAGGTGCTTTGGGAAGCAGTCAATTTTTTACTAAAAAAGGAAAGTGGTTCCCAACCTTTCTCCGACAACTGCTGGAGAATTGCTCCAACATGTGTGCTAGATGCATCTGTATATAAACTCAGCTGAGCATTTGCCTTTGGATGTACCAGTTGAGTAGCTCCAGTGAGGCTTTCGCGACATTTATAAAATGCTTGTTCTAGCTCAGGTGACCAAGGCATGGGTTTTGAACCTTTCAAACCTGTTGCTGTCAGGAAATCAACCAGTGGGGCCTGTATCTCTGCGGCCCTAGGTAGGAAACTACGGTAGTAGTTAAGCATACCTAGGAACCGTCGTAAACCTTGAGCGGTTTTCGGAAGAGGGAAATCACGGAGAGCAGCGATTTTCTCTGTAGGTGGACGGATGCCATCTTTTGATACTGAGTGGCCGAGGAAAATGACCTCGGAGGCACCCAATACACACTTGGAAGCGTTGATGACTACGCCATGGTCTGCCAGTCTTTGCAGGAGAATGCGAAGGTGTCCTTTGTGCTCATCTGCATTCCTAGAAAAAACAAGGATGTCATCAATATAGGGAAAACAGAAATCTAGTCCCCTTGTGATTTCATCCATGAATCGCTGGAAAGTTTGACCAGCATTGCGCAACCCAAAAGTCATATATGGGAATTCAAACCGGCCAAAAGGTGTAATAATGGCTGTTTTACACACATCAGCAGGATTTACTGGTATTTGCTGGTATGCCTTTACCAGGTCAAAAGTGCTGAAGACAGTTGCTCCAGCAAGGTTGTGGCCAAAGTCTCCGATGTGACGAACGGGATAGCGGTCAGGCACTGTCCGGGCGTTCAAAGCCCTGTAATCTCCACAAGGGCGCCAAGTAGCATCTTTCTTGGGGGCAAGGTGCAAGGGAGATGCCCAGGAACTTTTAGAAGGCCGCGCAGTACCTACCTCAACCATGTTGGCAAATTCTTTCTCTGCTGCACGTAATTTCTCTGGTGCAAGGCGGCGTGGTTTTGCTGCGACGGGAGGTCCGTCGGTGGTAATGATGTGGTGCATGGTGTTGTGTTTCACCTCACGTGGTAGTCCGGGTGGCCGTGTGATGTCTGGAAAATCCAACAGAATTCTTGAGAATGGTGTATCAATAAAATTTGTATTTACAGCTTTGACGCTATCCTGCTCAATCATAGCAATACTGCCACGAGTTGAGAGGCCCGTTTTCCCATCAACTAGGCGTCTGTTAGCACAGTCAGGCAAAAGGTGATAGTGTGCTAAAAAATCTGACCTGATTATAGGGGTACTGACATCAGCTATGACAAATCGCCATCTGAAATCACGGCGTAGCCCAAGATTTAAATTAAGATTAAACAACCCATACGTTCTGATGGTGCTACCATTAGCAGCGGTGAGATGGTAATTGGATTCCTTGCCTTTTTCTTGCAGAAAAGTTTTAGGGTAGCAACAAATGTCTGAACCAGTGTCTACTAAAAATCGACGCTTACTGTAAACATCTGTAACAAATAACCGGCGACTTACTAGGTCTTGTGGTTGCTGGCAGTCAGAAGTCGCCATCACTGACCGCCGGGCGAGTTTCCCGTTGGCTGCGTTTTCCAGCTGCATGGTGTAGTGCAGCGGGTAGCCTTCTCTTTGAATCGACGGTGGTACCAGCAGAGATCTGTCTGTGAAAAACCTCTGGACTTAGAGCGTGTTGATGTTCTCGCAGAACTCCTGTCCCTGTTGCGGCTGCTGCGACCTCCATCCAATGCAGCCACATGTAACGTCAGCTCATCCAGTCTACGAGTAATAGCTTGCAAAACAGAATCAGTTGACGTTGATGGGCTGGTGGAACAAATAGTTTGTGTAGGGGCTACCTCCAAGATACGATCGGCTAGTTCTGCGACCTTGCTGAGTGGCAGGTCAGCCTGTGCAGCAAGGATGGCTTGTACATTCTGAGGCAGTCGTCTCAGCCACAGCTGCCGTAGGATGGTCTCATTCTGCAGGTTAGCGCCAGCAAGTGAGCGCAGGTGTCGCAGGAACTGCGATGGAGACCGGTCACCTAACTCTTCATCGTTGAGCAGTTGGTTCAGACGCTTCTCTTCAGAACAAGAAAGCCTGCGGATTAATTCAGACTTTAAATATTGGTATTTGTTTTCTTTTGGTGGATTTGTGAGTATGTCCTCCATTTCAGCTGCTGTCCGCTCAGGTAAGATACTGAGCACATAACTGTACTTGGTATCCTCTGCTTTAACACCTGAAATGTCAAAACTAGCTTCGGCCTGCGCAAACCAAGCTGCCACATGACTGGGCCAGAACGGAGGAAGCTTGACAGCAATGTGGTTAACAACATGCTCTTGTGCCATTTTGATAGTGTTAAGCCAGAGATGAAAATAAAATAGGGAACACACCAAGAAGGATCAGGACACACACCAGTATTATAAACAATAGCAAGATCTCACACAGAATTTGCAAATGTTATTTTCTAATTAGAACCGAACCATTACCATTAGCCACCTTAGTCAACATGCACAAACACCCTTTATCTGTTAAAATATATATACCTATATAAACTATTGTCCTTAAAAAAAAATAAACTCGAACATACTTCTTTTGTCGAACGTTAAAAGTTTCGTAATTGAGTTTTGAGTAATAAAAATCGGAGACAAAAATGTCTGCTTGACCTTGAATCACTGGGTTGAAAAACAATATTTTTTAAACGTACATGCGTGTTTTTACTTTGTGTTATAGCACGGGAAAAATCACTTCGTTTACACTTAGCTCGGCGTTTTCAATGCGATGTTCATGCTAGGTATGTTTTCGATGGAAGCTGGGTGAACGCGGTCAGCGCACCCGCACGTTCGTGCGCCGTGATGCAGGGCTACGCTTGCTTGAGCGGAGCGCCCTCGAACGACGAAGAATAACGCAGTGTCGACAAAAGGCGCGCGGGCTAGGCCTCCGCACGCTGTCGTCCGGTGCGCCTGATAGTTTTCACTGTTGGGCGGTGCGTGTGATTGTTTTCACTGTCGGGCGGTGCGTGTGATTGTTTTCACGGTCGGGGTCACCAATTTGGCGTTTAGCGCCGTGTAATTTTAGGGGACTTGCAATAAAAGTCGTATATTGTTCAGTAAAATAATATGTATCTTCAACCGCCAAATATAATGTCTCTTGAGCAGAAGGAACCAGAGAGTCAAATCACTCCATAGAGAGAACTAACTATAGAGTACTAAGCTAAAGCATAAACTAAACCATAGTTCACACACAGTTCAATCATGTTCAGTGTAAATGTTACAACATAAATGTGGGTCGCCACAGAGGTATTACGTTGCTCTCAATTCTCTCAAAAGTGTTCTGCAGGATTATCTTGGATAGGTTGTCTAAGGCTGTCGATCCTCTCCTACGCAAGGAGCAGGCTGGTTTCCGCTCTGACCGCTCGTGCACGGACCAGATCAACACTCTTCGTATCATACTTGAGCAGGCAGCAGAATGGCAGAGGGAGATTTATCTGACTTTTGTCGACTTCGAAAAAGCCTTTGATACGCTGAAGTGGTCCAGCATCTGGTCTCGCCTACTGAGCATTGGAGTACCACCGAAAATTATCCGTCTTCTGGAGGCTATATACAGGAAGTATTCTTGCAAGGTTACGCACGACGGCCTCAACTCTGATGACATCGCAGTTCACGCTGGTGTCCGCCAGGGCTGCCTACTCTCGCCGCTTCTCTTTCTTGTGGTTCTTGACGGAATAATGCTTCGCATCTCCAATAACAGGCGCCGCGGGATTGAGTGGGGTTTGTCCGACGTCTTGGAGGACCTAGATTACGCCGATGACCTATGCCTCCTGAGTCATTCTCCATTTTAACGCCAACATGCAAGCAAAGTTGGAAGATTTAAGTCGGGAAGCTGCAGAAACTGGCCTTAAAATAAACATCCGGAAGACACAGGAGATGAGAACGGGTGTGAGGAATCCCGCACCGTTAATGTTGAACTCAAAGGTAGTGGAACGCGTACACAAATTTACCTACCTGAGAAGCGTCGTTTCAGAAACCGGAGGTAGTGAAGAGGACATCACTTCACGGATCGCCAAAGCTCGAGCAACCTTCGCGCAGCTGAGACCTGTTTGGCAGTCGCGGAAATTGACCCGAAGGATAAAACTTAAAATCTTCGGGTCAAATGTCAAATCTGTACTGCTCTACGGGTGCGAAACATGGAAGGTCACAAAGGACATCTCACGCCAAATCCAAGTTTTCGTCAACTGCTGTCTCCGTCGCATCCTCGGAATTTACTGGCCCGAGACGATATCCAACATGGAACTGCTGGAAAAATGCCACGAGAGCCCGATCGACCGCCAGATCAAGCGTCGCAAGTGGAGGTGGATTGGTCACACGCTTCGAAGGAAATCTGTTCACATACCCAAGCAAGCTTTGGACTGGAATCCTCAAGGAAAAAGAAAGCGTGGCCGTCCCCGTCAAACCTGGCGTCGCACCGTATTGGCAGAAGCGGCAAGCAACGGAATGACGTGGAGCGAGGTGAAGCATGAAGCTCAAGACCGTTCGCGATGGAGAATTACTGTGGACGCCCTCTGCCCCATCTAGGGGACATAGGACATTAAGTCAAGTAAGTAAGTCATATGGGTGCATGACTATCAACAAAAATGTGGACTTTTCATTCTTTACTCTTCCAAAGGATCCCGAAAGGTAAGTAATTATAACATTTTTAACACTCTTAAAGTGGCTCTTATTTTATGATAATTATTATGTAGGTATAACAGGTAGGTTATTGTTGCAGTTTATAGACACGAGGACGATTCGTGTTCCTTTTCGTATCATCATTTTTCGCTAATAAGTAGATTCGTAATTTTTTGCTGGCGCGGCGGCCGGTGGTAATGTTTTTTAAATAATCGTGTTCACAATATTACTAATCTTGAATTACCTACCATCTTTTAAAAATTACCTACGAACGCATAGCCGAAACATAAAATAGATACCTACTTAGGTAATTTTGTGGCCGAAATCAACAAAGTTATATTACAATATCCAAGTACCTACCTAGCTACCACTTGACTTTACATTTGTTCCATTTGTTTAGTTAGACAATTAGATACCTAACTAACTAAATGTAAACAATCATAACATGTCTCTCTATAAATACATTTTAAAGTATGGAAATTACTACTTAGGTACATGTAAATCAATTTTATCTACCATGTAATTTTTAAAAAAGCTCTGAATTTATTTTATGCTATAAAACGTAGTGTACCTAAGTACTACTAATTTCGCATTTTACGAAAATATATTTTGTAGGTAGATAATATAGGTAGGTACATACCTACTTTAAAAGGCATTTCTTATCAAGAATGTTTACATTTAGTAAAGTACCTACCTAAACAAATGGACTCCACGACCTTTTTTGGTGGAAAATCATTTCTTCTCTCGCTCTATGGCGATGCGAGAGGCGTGTCAAACTTTTACTAACTAAAACCACACCTATGTTCTTCTAGTTGTCCTTTGCGTTCTAAGACCAAGGGCTTACCCCTGTTGGTCCCAATGTACTAATGACTTTGTGTCTCACAACAACTCACAACCCTACAACACAAGCGGCTTGTTCAAAGGTTCATAACGGGCATAATAAAAGAAACTCTCGTTGCGAGGACTTACGGTGCATTTTGATTCGTTACAAGCGCCACTGGATCTGGTAGGCTAATAAAATCAAGGTCGTGTCCGTGCCGTGCAATGTATTATGAACACTAGCACTGTTGTTATTAGGTTTAAATTCGTATGTTTGCTATCACGCAGTGCAATTTCTGTACTTGTACTATTTCTTATTCTGTGGTTCGGCTGAATGTATTTTTTTTAAATTTATGTTCACCGATTTCTCGGTCAATTGTGGACCGATTTTAAAATATTATATTATTGAAAGGTTATGCTTCCGAGTTGGTCCCATAGAAATATTGTTATGATCTGATCATGAACTTCGAAGGTATGGAACAGAACTCCTCATAGGATCACAGCAGAACCGTCGTAATAAGTAAAATTGCTTTGTTTATGCGTGTAGTCGATGAATGACTGAAAGCAGATGGGGAATATATCGAACTGATCTGATGATGAAGCCTGAAGTTAGGCACCGGAACTCTGTAATAAATTAATGTAAATTAACCGTGTTTGGGATTATTAGAATTGTCATGAGATGCACTCTGGCTATAAGGTATTTAAGTTTGACTGAGGGGTTCTTTTTAGTGGTGGTACCATAACTAAAAAGTATAAAATATAAAGCTTTTTACAAAAAAAAAAAAATACAACCGACTTCAATGTAAAAAAAAAAACACTGATAAGAAGTGTGGTCGGTGTTAAATAACGAAGAGACAAAACTATTATAGAGACACCGACTTCCGAAATTAAAATTATTCTGCACTTTTCAGTGTTTTTTTTACATTGAAGTCGGTTGTGTTTTTTTTTTGTAAAAAGTTGTTTTAAAGTTAAGTTGAAGTAGCACAAACGCCTTCTACAAATAATGTAAGTTCTTACTTCGTTAATACTGAAATTCTTTCCCGTCTTCAATAGTTCAATTTTCCTTGGAAAAATCACATGATACAAGCAGTTACACTAAGAGGGCTAAGTATCGAAATTGAGTACCAATAACTTTTATAAGTCTTCGTCAATAAGACTTACTCACTCACTCATCAAAATGTTAAAACAAAATAAAATCAAAATTTTCACTTGGAAATCTTTTTTAGGGTTCCGTACCTCGAAAGGAAAAAACGGAACCCTTATAGGATCACTTTGTTGTCCGTCCGTCTGCCTGTCTGTCTGTCAAGACCCTTTATCTCGGAAACGCGTGGAGGTATCGAGTTGAAATTAAAACCATACACTAATATCTGCGGTCCCTTGAAGCTGTGAAAAAAATCGAATTTCTAAGTTAATGAAAAAAAGAGGTACGGTCGTTTATGTCGCAAAAACGTATATTTCGACACTCTCAAAGGATTTAAAATTCATAGGGTACTTCCCGTTGACCCAGAATCCAAAAATTTTGCATAAAGCAAGGTCTTATAGCACAGGTATAGGAATAAATCTGAAAATTGTAAATTTGTTGTTACGTCACAACAAAAAAAAAATTGCCATTCGGAAAAATCTTCGAGACTCCATTCAGGAATTGAACTGTTTATATAGGCAAGTTTGTAAGGAACCCTCAGGGCGCGAGTCTGACTCGCACTTGTCCAGTTGTTTTTTATTATGGATAAGCTAGCATTTGAACACTATTTCTCTCTCTATCATCAGATAGAGAGAGAAATAGTGGAGAAGCGATGATGTGGCCGACGATAGAGCACACTTGCCTAGAAGTAACCTATTCACTCTTGACTTAAAGACCCCTAGGTTATCTATCAGGAAACACAGACTCCAGCAGGCTGGGTAAGTACCCACATAATATGTAGACCGGTCAATGTTATATACTAGAGTACTCAATTTAGTATCACCAAATTTAGCCTACAGCATGCAAATAACAGGTCATAAAAGACACAAAACAAAGAATTTTGAACATTACAAACATATTAGAACTGAGCAAAAATAAACACTGTAAATATTCAACATCCTGTACGATTTAAAAAATACAAACTGTGTGTATCTATTAAATACAAAAGAGAGCACAAAATCAAAGTTAAAAGAACCTATAAATAATAATGCTAATAACTCTTGTATACATATTTTATCATTTTCAAGCTATCTAATATTTACATATAAAAAAATTATATAATACATATAGCATAGCATAGCATAGCATAGTCGGTCTTATAATGTTCCCACTGTTGGGACTCAGGCCTCCTCTCTAGGAGAGGGAATGGGCCATAATCCACCACGCGGGCCCAGTGCGGGTTGGTGAATGTCACATGTCTTCAAATTTTTGGTTCTAGGACATGCCGGTTTCCTCACGATGTTTTCCTTCACCGTTTTGAGAGCAGCGGTTATGAAATAATTACACAAAGTAATGCGCCCGGCTGGGTTTGAACCCGCGACCTACAACTCGTAAGTCGGGGCCGTTACCACTCGGCCACCACTGCTCTTATACATATAATGTACGCTAATACATATAATATACGCTAAATAAAAATAAATAAATAATAACTTTACGAAACAAAGTTGACGTACTACATGAACCAAGAATCCAGTCCGCGTGTGTTTGTAATATTAACTTTCCCTAAACTAATCTTCAAGCATCTTTTCCTGACCTCATAAAACGTTTAACACCCCCATGACATCACAAAACATTTGCCGATCAATTTGCGACTAATGTATTTCACATAGAAATCGATTTTAATGCCTCCAAGGTAAACATGCGTATCGACCAGGCCCTTTGATGTCCACAAAAGAGACCGACAAAGGTTCCGAACAGTCTATTGTTAGAATTAACTTTACTGCACCAAGAGGCAGTTAGTTTTATACAAAGTAATTTGTTAATAGTTTAAGTAGTCTTTGCAGTTTCATAGAGATGTAGTTTGAACAAATATAACTATTGTTTGAGTTTAATGTTTAAACAGCCCTCTAATTAAGTACAACCTAAGAGTATTTAATTACGACAAAAAAAAAACAGGGAATGTATTTTTAGATTAATTTTCTCTAATAATGACAGTCAGTAGTAGGTACAATAATATTTTACGTTTCTAGTCTCAGTAATTTCGGTTGTGCATTGATATGTCAGTCAGTTTCTCCTTTTATATATATAGGGTGACTGGAAATTAGTGTACGATACTGAAACACGTGATTATGCTCATGATAACAAACAATTTTTATTATGGAAGCAAAGCCGAAATCGCGAAAAAAATATCAGCTGTTCAGTACATTAGGGAAAGAAGAAAGAAGAAAGAAAGAAAAACAGTTTATTTGCACAAACATGACACATAACTTAAAAAATAATAATAATAACATACATATATAACAAATTAAACAAAATAAATTATGCGACACATTCGTGCAAAACGGCCAGCGCTCAGCAAAATGCTGGGGCTCATGTGCTGGACAGAGCCACAGCGCTGATTGGAAACATAAATGTACTGAACAGCTGATTTTTTTTCGCGATTTCAGGTTTGGTGCCATAGTAAAAGTTGTTGGTTATCACGAGCACAATCACGTGTTTAAGTATCGTACACTAATTACCAGTCACCCTATATAGATTGAGACCAATGTTATTTTACACTTTAAACATTTACCGTCTTATTACAAAAAAAATGCTTAAATACTGCAGTACTTCGTAGGCGCGGGTTTGCGGACGGCGAGCAATGGGTGGCTCGCCGTCCGACCATTCGGTAACCGTCCGGACCGAGCCCAAGTCGTCGACGGTGCGTACTGTTCCACGCGCGCCTCAAGGAGATGTCAGCAAAACCGTAGGGGCCCAGCAGGGTCGAAGCCTACTGGGGCCACGGGTAGTGTGAAAGTGAAACCCGGGGCCCTGGGACGAAGTCAAAGAAGGAACAGGAGTGGGTTTTTAGTCAGTAAAAGTCTGACACTATCTCCCGCTCCACCCAAGACCGAGATTTGTCGACGACTTTTATACGGAATACAGTCTTATAATGTTCCCATTCCTAGGACTTAGGCCTCCTCTTTAGGAGATCCACCATACGGGCTCAGTACAAACTGGTAGATGTCATAGTACGTACAATCCCCTCACGATGTTTTCTTTCATCGTTTTGAGAGTAGTGGTGATGAAATAAAATACGAAAAGTATGCGCCACGTATTAATATAGATACTTAAGGTGTGTAGTCCCTTGAACATCTGCGGCAGTACGAGTATCTGTGCATTTTATTCTGGCCAGCTGCGCCCGGATAGAGCCCCGCTGACCTTTTTAAATCTATTTTTTTTGCGAAATATTCTTTTTATATTTTTTTTATTTATATTTTTTTTTTACACAACTATTACACAACGTCGTCCAGTCCCAAGCTAAGCAGAGCTTGTGTTATGAGTACTAGACAACTGATAAACATCCATACTAATATTATAAATGCGAAAGTAACTCTGTCTGTCTGTCTGTCTGTCTGTCTGTCTGTTACGCTTTCACGCTTATACCGCTGAACCAATTTTGATGAAATTTGGTACAAAGATAGAATAGAGCTTGAGAAAGGACATAGGCTATAAATTATCACGCTATTTGCTATGGGGGGTGAGCAATATTCCAAAATGTCGGTATTGAACGATTTGCCGTGACTTCGAACCCCAGTTATAGTAATAATTTTTGTGAGTATTTTGTCGTCTTTTTTGTATATAATATGCGATGGTACTTCGATTACAATAATAATAGGACTTTTATCATATTTTTAACACATCTTAGAGATTTTTACTCCATATTTTTGTAAAAAGTAATCAAACATGTAATAAAATCTAAGTGGAAAAACGAAAATAATATTTATTTTTTTCATTTAGCTACAAATTTAATATCTGAGATGAAAATCATCACGCTATCATCGACAAAGGGTTAAGCAGACAATGATGACGTTTATATAAGAACACCTATTTTACACAAAAGTCAACGACCACCGTAGTGCAGTCGTGTCTGGATTAGATCGGCACGTAAGGGGGATAGTGGTTCAAAACTCAGTTTCTTTTTTGTGATAGTTTTGTTTTATTTTACTGTAAACAAGAAATTTTTACATATTTTTGCGTTTTTACTATTATTTTTATCGACAGTCTGGTTTCTACATCAGCACTTTCGAAGCAGTTTGGCAGATTATACTGACCTTCACTATACAAGACAGAAATCCAGCGGTTATGCATTCAAACGTCTACAAAGAGATCTAAAGAGATACATTAGAGCGGCTATCAGAAAAAATGTCTTAGAAAAACTGTCATCCTATGCCTCAGTGACGCCATCTGGCTTTGAATAGCAAACACACGAATTAAATTTGTCATAGTATTTATTTAACTATCGCTCGGTAGGTGGCCAGGGGCCTTACCATGATAATGTCAAAATGTCAGACGTACGAGCGAAAAAGAGTGATGGAGCTATACACCCTATATAGCTCCATCCCTTTAACAGTCCGGTTTAGGTCGTAAAATGGATCACATTATGAGCTCGTGGTAGAGCCTCAGTGTGTGATAAAGGTAAGGTTAAGCTTTTCAGCAATAGATGGCGTTATCACGAAATCAGCAAATGTTTCTAGACCTATTTATAAAAATTATTGAATTCTAATTAATTGCTTCGTAAATGCCAAAAATATTTACGAAAATAAACCGCAGTTTGGTCCAGTCATTTTATCATAACAAGATTTGTAATAGCGTAAAGCGCGGTGGGCCTTGGGCGCGGTCGCCTCCTTCTGCGAAGCAGTAATGCTAGCAAAGGAGGCGGCCGCACGCGCGAGACAATAACCCTCGCGACCCAGCCGATCCGAACCGAGGGGTTCCGATCCCGATTTCCGGCCACCGTAGGCGCGGGACGGCGAGCAATGGGTAGCTCACCGTCCGTCCGTCCGGTAACCGTCCGGACCGAGCCCAAGTCGTTGACGGCGCGTAGTGTTCCACGCGCGCCTCAAGGAGGTGTCAGCAACCGTAGGGGCCCAGCAGGGTCGAAGCCTATTGGGGCCATGGGTGATACGAAAGAGATTCCCGGGGCCCTGGAACAATGGCAAAGAAGGAACAGGAGTGGGTTTTATGTATGTTTCTTTCTGGTTTATGTTATGAATGTTATGATAAAACAACGCTGTATGATTTAAATTATTGGTTCATTAGATATACTAAAAGTATATTATACCGTAGAATTATATTTTTTTACAACACTAAATAAATGTTATTTATCGTAGGCTATCAAAAAAAAAGTGGATAAAGTAGTTTTCAGTTGCCAAAACGTATTAAATAGTCTCGAGTCACGGAGTTGATACTGAGGTCGATAGCCACAGTTTTTAGTGTGTGCACCTTTTGCTTTTAGGTAGGAAATCATCAAATACCTTCCCCCGCTCTGGGTAGTACCAGACTTTTACTGACTGAAACCCACCTGTGTTCCTTTAGTTGCCCTTAGCGTTCCAGGGCTATGGTAACTTGCACGCCACAATTGCGGCAGTAAATACCTTCTTTGAGGAAAGTCTAAAAAGGCTCTTTTTCCGCCTGACGCATGTCTTCATCGAACGTAGATGTTTCGGAAGGACCCCCAAAAAACCAGCAAATATAGGTAGGTACTTAATCACAGAAAGATGCTTCTTGAGCAGTTCGTGAAGGTTACCAGTACTTCAAGTAGTCTCTCCCTCGGACTTGACCACAACCTACTGTTTGCTGCCGCGTGCAAGTTACCGTAGCTCTAGAACACTAAGGGCAATTAAAGGAACACAGGTCGGTTTCAGTCTGTAAAAGTCTGACACAAACTCTCGCTTTACCCAGAGCGGGGGAAGGTATTTGATGATTTTCTTCCTAAAAGTAAAACGTGCAGACATTAAAAACTGTGGGTATTGACCTCAGAACAAGATCCGTACAGACTCTTTATACATTTTGGCAACATTTAACATTTTGAAAACTACTTTATCCACTTTTTTTTATAGCCTACGTTAAATAACATTTATTTAGTGTTGTTACAAGAAAACAACGGTTTAATACACTTTTAGTCTATTATAATGAACCAATCATATTAAAATCATACAGCGTTGTTTCATCATAGAATAAACCAAAAACAAACTTAAACTATCACCTTTTCCTTTTAGGGGTAGGCAGAACCACAGTTTATCAACTACTTCAACCTCAACATGTCTGTTTCTGTTTATTGATGATGATAAGTAACTTATTTGATGTATATCATGAACGAGTATTCTATTACTGGTGAGCCAAATAAATAAAATTAATTATATATCTGGACATAAGAAATACATTTTACATAATATATTTACTGAAATTAATTTCCGTTATTTGAATTAGATGTTTTTAGCACAAATCACAAGCACAGAATTATTAATTACGTTTGTGCATTTTTACTAACTTGACGCAGACAAAGTCGCGGGTAACAGCTAGTACTTAAATATTTCTAAATACATACATATTATAGATAAATTATACCCAGAAACAGAACAAATGATTGTGCTCATCACCCAAACATTTGTCCTGGATGGGAATCGAACCCACGACCTCCGGCATAGCAGTCAGGGCCACTAACCACTAGACCAACAGGTCAGTCAAATCAATATTATACATATGCTATGTAAATTCTGAAGAACACTTAACAGAACTTAACTTGAGGCAGGCACGGATAGTTTTGAGGCTATCATGCGCAAAAGAACGGCATCCTTGATGCATAGGATACGTGGAGGCTCCAATAGCATCCTGAAGGTAATTGCTGAGAAACCAGTCCTTTCCTGAGGCACTGGTCCCGCAGGCATGCCTGCGGGCCTGATCCTGAGGGAAAATATATGAATTAGGAGGGGATGATATTTTAATGTTAATCTATTTTGTTTTAATACATTTTGTTACTAACATAGTTGTTTAAGTGTCTCTGTTACTAACACATTATGGATTTTCTATATCTGAATAAAAGTATATTATTTTCCTGGATTTTCTATATCTGAATAAAAGTATATTATTATTATTATTATTATTAACCAGTTATTTTTTTTGTGTAAACATATTTTTAAAGATCAGAGCCGTTTGAAAGGAGTAGGGAAAACAAGCGAAAAAATATCATGATTTTAATTTTTTTTTTGAAGTATTAGTCTTACGAAACAATCATATGTTTATAATGTTTTACATGAACCTATAATAAACATATATTTTTTTCAAACCAATTGACCGAGCCGTTATCGAGGAGTTGGCTTCAGGAAGTCACAGTTTTGTAGCACTGTTCGGGAGCTCGGGGCCTTAAGAAAATAAAAAGTAATTCATTCATTCGCGAATAAACTAAAAATACACCCCTAACTCGACTGAAATGAATAAGCCCTTGGCACCGCAATCACGAAAGGGTGATAGGGGTGTAGTCTGAAACTAACATGTCATCACTGCATATGTTCTGAAGTAGGTTTCGTGTTAGAGAGCCATGAATCACTCGCTTATCGTGAAATAGCATCTGTGATACGCGTATCGACGTATTGAGGAAAATGTTCACTTGGTTTAATAAGCATACCTAGCTATATGAAAAAAGTAAGTAATCATTTATAGCGCAAAAAGATTAGTCTATAACATTAGTGAAGAAACTCTCAAAGACGTCATGATAGCTCAACGGTTAAGGCAGCCTCTCATGCATGAGGCAATGTGAATTTTTCAATTAATTTATACACTTTTCGAAGTTTATCTAGGACATTACTGTCACTGTCGATCCCGGCGGTCATTCGGAAATCTTTGACAGTTGTTACGGGTCAGACGCCAGAAAGTCTGACCATCAGTCTATCCAAGGAGAATCATGATGCCTAGTAACTGGGCTGTGGAGGTCTGATAGGTATTCGCTCCATGTAAAACACGGATATTCAGCCGCATCTGGTTGGAGTGGAAGCCGAACCCAAGCCAGTTGGGAAAAGCTAGGGAAATGATGAAACTCCAAAAATGGAATTGGCTATTTCACATAAATAAGACCAGAGTCCTCCAAACTAGGATTTAATCCAGTATCTTGAAGAACAGAGGGGTGTGACTGTGTCATGGATACAGTTGTGTGTTAAGGGGATGCAACTCGACAAACATTTTCACTGTTTTTCATACAACCGCTCTTACGCGATTATCACGTTATTACACATTTTTTATTAGATATTTTGGAAACATAGTATCTTGTGGATATTATCTAGGCTTCTATTGAAATCAATTTATAAATCTGTGTAAAACTAATCCACTAAAAACCTCTGAAAATCTGCTATTTTGCATGAACTTTGACTTTAAAAAAGTCGAAAAAGTATAACAATAGAAGCCTTGTAAACTTTTTTTTTCAAAAACTTTTAAGGGACCAGAGATCTAGATCTCTGGTCCCGTGGCCCCAAGCGTAAATACTAGAGCATCAGGTCCTGGGATCGACGAAATGTTATGGTATTTTCCATCACAATTTCCTAGTAGTAGCAGTGAATTTATTCCGATTGATTAAAATATACTTGCTTCTCATAACATGAGATTTAGCTTAATTTAGTTAACGTGAAATGACACCGCGCCTGTGTTGTTAAAATGTTACATCGACGTCGTAAAGAATTTCACAATCAATATTCATCCGTAGCGAGCAGTGGTGGCCGAGTGGTAACGGCCCCGACTTATAAGTTGTAGGTCGCGGGTTCAACCCCAGCCAGGCGTATTACTTTGGGTAATTTATTTCATCACCACTGTTCTCAAAACGGTGAAGGAAAACATCGTGAGGAAACCGGCATGTCTTAGAACCAAAAATTCGAAGATATGTGACATCCACCAACCCGCACTGGGCCCGCTTGGTGGATTACAGCCCATTCCCTCTCCTAGAGAGGAGGCCTGAGTCCCAACAGTGGGAACATTATAAGGCCGACTATGCTATGCTATGCTATATTCATCCGTAGGGTTTTGCGACATTGCATTTTCGTGCATTTTTACGCGTCGCGGCAGCGTACATTGCATCCGCTCAACCCGGTTCGGCATTGTATATTTGCACAAAGCAGCAACATGACAATATGGTCCGGCCCTATCATATACCTCAAAATCTTGGTGTACTTAAGATAACTTAACCTGCTTAACCTCTAGAGAATTGCAGACGTGATATTATGTTACAAGTCACTCACTCACGCATCAACGCCCAGCCAAGACGCCCTGACTTAGAACGCTGAAATTTTGCACAGAGGTTCCTTTTATGATGTAAACAAAGAATGATAGTTTTTTTTTTTAATTTCACCCCCTAAAGGGATGAAACGGGGCTCGAAAGTTTGTATGAAGGAAACAACTATCACGCGAGCGCCGCAGACTGACGCTAGTCTATAAAAAGAACATACCGTCAAATGAATGTTTCCGTTAATCCGGTAGCGTGCCTTACGGGCTAGGAACACAATTTTGTTATTATAAATGTTTGTCTAGATGACAAATAACGGGATTAATCATTATTTATTTTGCCTTATCCTAGAAAAGGAAAAATTACTTACAGTGATCAGGGTTTTTCGGTTGTTCTTCTCTAGATTTTGCTAGTTACTTTACCCGTGTGCACGTCGGGATTTATTCCACGGGAACCCATAAGCTCTAGTCTATCTTTGTACAAAATATTATCAAAATCGGTTCAGCAGTTTAAGCGTGAAAGCGTAACAGACAGAGTTACTTTCGCATTTATAATATTTGTGGGTTTACTAAAACTTTATGTAAGAAACCCTGTACAAAGGTGGACTTGATTAATGCCTTAGGCATTTTCTATCAGTCGACGTTATGATGGTCAAAAACATAACATGGTAGATGCAACTTAATGGTAAAGAAATAGAAACATAAACCACAACAAACAGAACAGCAACGCAACCACCACTAATATTAATTTGTACACATAGATATATTAATAGGTAGGTAGGTACTGACAATTATTTACACTAAGACAAGTTTCAAAAGTGATACATCATAAAAGCGAAACACATAAATGATACAGTAATGTATACCTAAAGCCAAGAAGCCAACATTTCCGGGCGATCCGTGGCGTTTTGAGTTAGGCTACGACTTGAATTTAGAACGCATTGAGATCTCGTGTCCCGTAAAATAAGTATTTGGGTCAACCCTAATTAACATGGTCAATTGATTCATAATACTTATGTAAGTGGAATATTTCACGTGGTTTTCGGGTCAGCAAGCTAGATTAAATGTCTTCTATGGAATAAGAATATCTAAATTGATCAATCGTTTTGTCATGATTTTGTCAACCCGTTACTATAGGCCGGTAATCATGTGTCTACAAAGTATAACCTTCTCATTGTAAAAATTGTATTTGAATGATAATATAGTTACATTCTTCTATAATAGTTCTTTGTGTAATATTTCAATGGAAAATGTAATGTAGATTAGTGACGATAAGTGACTGTTTTAATTTCGAAAATTGATTGCTAGTCAGCTAGCACTCCTTCTACCATCGGACAACCCGACGTACGGCGAGTATCCACCCTTACGTTGTTGAAACTTCAACGGTCCGGACTAAGCGTTTCGCTTCGTCGTTTATACCGCGTACATCGAAGGACTGGAACAATTTGCCTGCTGCGGTCTTCCCGTCCAACTATAATTTAGGTGCCTTCAAGGCTAGAGTGAATAGGCTCTTAATAAACTAGTGCACCTCACCATCAATGATTGCATCACTGCTTGCGATGCGATCGCAGTCAAGCACTGGTTTATATAAAAAAAAAATAAAAAAAAATAGCACTATTGTGCTTAAAATACTGACTCGATACAATTGCTGCCAAAATACTACAAAAGCATTAATTTTAAAACGTGTTTAATATAATCGCATTATAACGTGAAACACAGTGACTGTACTCAGTATCAATAAAAAACTTTTTACAAAAAAAAAATACAACCGACTTCACTGTAAAAAAAAAAACAAACACTAAAATTGAACATCGACTTCCGAAATAAAAGTTTTTATGCACTTTTTTTTTTACATTGAAGTCTGTTGTATTTTTTTGTAAAAAGTTCTTTATTTTACATTTTTTATTTGTGGTACCACAACTAAAAAGTATGCCTCAGCTAAATTAAATAATAAATAGTGTGCAAGTTCTCTAATAAGATACCTATAGAATTTAATCATTACATTGCATAGCAATTCCGATAAGCCTAGCCCAGGCCTACCTTCCAGCTTCATCATCAGATCAGTTCGATATATCCCCCCCCCTCTTCTTTCAGTCAGTCACAGATTACACGTTTAAACAATGCAATTTTACTTGTTACGACAGTTCTGCTATGATGAGGAGTTCCGTTCCATATTTTCGAAGTTCATCATCAGATCATAAAAATATTTCTATGGGACCAACATGGAAGCATAACCTTACTTACCTTTTAATCAAAAAAATAGTTTTCAAAATCGGTCCACAATTGACCGAGAAATCGGTGAACATACATAAAAAAAATACATTCAGCCGAACATAGAACCTCCTACTTTTTAAAGTCGGTTAAAAACTAAATACTCTCTAAATTTGACACTCTTTGAATTACTTTATAATGCTTATACCAAGCACTGACCAAAACAAAAATATAAAAAGATAAAAGTAGGTAGGTATCTGAATTGCTATTACATAATTTGCAAAAGACTGATGATAACGCATTAATAACTAGCTTTTGCCCGCGGCTTCGCTTGTATATAAAATATAGCCTATGTCACTCAGGAATAAAGCAGCTTTCCATTGGTGAAAAAAGTTTAGAAATCGGACCAGTACTTACTTTCAGAGATTACTTCCTACAAACAAAACAAACAAACTTTACCTCTTTATAAAAATAGAGTGTAGATAAATCAGTTGTAACCTGCAAAAGCAGCAAGTAAATCAACTACAATTTTATCAAGTTAATAGAAAGCAGTAAAAAAATCTGTATTAAAAATTTGTCTATACACAAGTCGTCCCTCAAGTTATTATTTGTATCAAATACATATGCACCAGTAACGCCATTGAAAGGTCTGTCGCAGACGCATTCAACTCACGGGCTGGATCATGGACGTCTAGTGAACAATTTGTGAAAGAGACAGCGCTAGCCAGTCGAGTAAGACAGCAGTTATAATTCCCACAACGATTACCTTCACCTGAGATTTGATGGGGATGTTATGAAATGTTGGGTAAGCATCGATATCGATATAATCATAACCAAATTTTTATGATTAAATTATATTTTTTGATTTTGTTAGTTTTCTGTGCACAAGTTGGCTTTGCCGTGCTATTTATGCCCAGTTTAGGGTTCTAAGTAGTTTAGTCAAGGATTTTATAATAATTATAATTTAGCAAAATCTCTTAATCTATTTGAACTTTTTTTTTTTATTAAGGGCTCCACCACTATCTCACCATCAAGTGACCATCAGCTAAGCGATGATGTGGCCGACGAAGGAGTACGCTTGCCTAGAAGTAAACTATTAACTTTTGATTTAAAGACTTTTAGGTTGTAACTATCAAGACATATAGATTCCCGCCATGCTTAATAACTGATAACGATATGATCTGATCAACCGGCGTACGCACAAGGGTTATCTACCCGGACGGCTATCGAGTGCAGGATGCTATTAAGACTGCCACGCAACCTGCGAAGTATCAAAGTACATTGGGATCACATTAATTGTGCTTACAGTTAAATAGTGGAATTCCCTGCCGGAGTCTGCGTTTCCTGATAGCTTTAAGTCAAAAGTGAATTGGTTTCTTCTAGGCAAACATGCGTTATCGTCGACCACATCATCGCTTATCATCAGGTGAGATAGTAGTACGTCAAAGTTGTCCGTGCGCTCGTCGGCGAACATTCCCGATGCACTATAAAAGAGTGGTAATCGTAAATCGTAACAGAACCCTGAACGCCTTTATAATTTACTAACTTTTGCCCGCGGCTTCGCCCGCGTGAAAGTCAGCTTCTCCATACAAACTTTGGACCCCCGTTTCATCCCCTTAGGGGGTAAATTTCGCAAAATCCGTTTTTAGCGCATGTCTATACTCTATAAGGAACCTACCTGCCAAATTTTAAGTTTGTAGATCTTACAGTTTCTGAGATTTCGTAAATTAATCAGTTAGTGGTATTTCGCTTTTATATATATAGATTTTATTTGTAACAGTAAATTATATTTTAGCAGTTTTAGGTGAAGGTTTACAAGCAACAATAAGTGCTGAAATATTAGTTCGCTGTAACAATCTCTTGCTGTAGCTTCACGGAAGGTTACTCACTAGTCTGTCGACACTCTGGTCGGTATCGATAATTTTTGTCGTGCTGTTATTTGACTGCCCTAATAAGAATGCACCTTGACAGCACTAAGGGAAATGGTTTTTTTAATCACATCAATCTTCACAATATATCATCCCTTTATTTACTGTGCGTCGCTACATATTCGCGCAGCCGGCTTTGTCTGGTTGCCGATAGATTTTAGGCCAAGGGGTCCCGGTGCCGGTGCATTTTCTATAGAAATAATCACCATTGATGAACGTCTCATGCAACGTCACAATAAATGATCTTAGAGAACAACTAGATCATTATAGAGTATGGGAACTCTTTTGCAATACTTTTTTGCAACGTTGGGTAATTATTGAGGTGGACAAAATGTTAGTGTTTATGTTTATTGGCTAGCAACCGACCCTAGGCGAGAGCAGTGGTGGCCGAGTGATAACGGCCCCGACTTACGAGTTGTAGGTCGCGGGTTCAAACCCAGCCAGGCGCATTACTTTGTGTAATTTATTTCATCACTACTGCTCTCAAAACGGTGAAGGAAAACATCGTGAGGAAACCGGCATGTCCTAGAACCAAAAATTCGAAGACATGTGACATTCACCAATCTGCACTGGGCCCGCGTGGTGGATTACAGCCCATTCCTTCTCCTAGAGAGAGGATCCGAGGCCTGAGTCCCAGCAGTGGGAACATTAAAAAAGCTGATTATGCTATTATGCTTTATGACCGACCGTAGCTTTGCACGCGTGTTACAAATCATTTAAATTCTCGGCTTTTCGCTACTATAATACTTATGCCTGTTTTTACATTTAAACCTTTCTTATGAATTCCTTTGTCTATTATTGAAAACCGCATAAAAATCCATTCAGTAGTTTTTGAGTATATCGCGAACAGACGATCAGATACAGTCTGGGACTTTGTTTTATTATATGTAAGGATTTTTAAGCTAGTCAATTCTGTTTCGCCATCGTCCTAATTTAAATAGTTTGCAGCATTTTGGCTATATTTTGGTACATCTTTCATATACCTATAATCTTATTGTCCGATAGTTAGCTAGGTACTTACCTCCAGGAAAGTATTGTCGTGGCCAAAGGATCAGCTTTCCTTTTTCTCTAAACATCGCGTCATGCTCGTGAACGGGTGCCGTCAGTTGAGACTGGCCATCTCTTAGCTGCCAGTGACTTAATTAATTCAATTTCTATTTTTTTAAATTAGTTTTTTTATTTTTTATTTTAATTATTATTACTTGTCTACATTGTGCTCACATATTACAAGCGACAAGAAATATGTAACCAAGATTTAAGTAACTCATAATATGATTTAAAAGAGTGTCCACGGAGTTTCTTGCACATTCTTCTCCATAGAGATCTACGCTTTGGAACGTGCAATCTATTAGCTTCACTTGTATTTTTTTTTGACTGACCGACATTTTGACAATTCAAAAGTGCCTGTAATTGGTCTATTTGAAATAAACGTTTCTGATTTCATCAAGCCATAATTTTCCACGCTGAACAAAAAAAAATGCATTGCCAAAAACTAGCTAATACAATTCAAGAATGTAGGCGTCACCTTGTTCCTTTTAGACCCCGGGGGGTACGCTATTGTGATGATAATAGAGACAGACTAAAGATTAGGATGCGGTAGTAATCAATACCATTTTTGACCTGCTTTTGTATTGCTGACCCCGTGGCAGGTTGTATTGTGTGGTCAACTGGTGTGGACGGGGGTTCGCAGGTGGAACAAGGTCAGTTTAGATAAACAGGTTTTGAACTTTAGCGGCTTTTAGTGGCAGGGATTCTATAGCGGAGTTCTTGTTTACAAGTTCAAGTGTACGAGCTTTGTAGTGTTATGTGGATTGTGATTGAAATCCTATGTTGAGGGTAATTGTGGAAAGCAAATAAAGTCAGTCTTAATAATTAATTTCGGTTAGACTTTGACCAAAAAATAAGATTCTCCCACAAAACCTTTGGCACACCTTAAATAGTTTAACAGGGGTATTTTTAGCTAGCTTTTTTATTTACTTAGGTTACTATTTATGCTAAGTTTCAAGTATGGTCTAAAGTCCAAGGAATAAAATTTTGAAAAAAACGTATTTACTCTTTTTCACCCTCTTAAAAGTTGAATTTTCAAAAACCGTTTCTTAGTGTTCATCTACATTATAAAGGAGAGCCTTGTGCAAAATTTCACGTTCCTAAACCCAGTAGTTTCGGCTGTGCTGCTGCTGTATGTCAGTCGGTCCATTTCTTCTTTTATTTTATAGATATCTGACCCGGTGAACTTCGTACCGCCTAACAGTCAATTAATGTAGCATATCTTTCGATATAGTCAACCGATTGCGATGAAACAAAGCCTAAGTAATATATGTATAAAGTTACACACAATTTTAATGTATAAATTTTATCTACTCGTACATCGATTTCGTAAATTTTACATGATGCGCGCACAACTAAAAACTTCTACAGATTTATTAATGTATAGTTATTCTGTATTTGTTATAGATATCTAGATCAGGTACACTGTGACTTAATGAAACAGTTCGACTAAAAATAGTGAATTTAGCAATGTTTTTTGGGATACTATTTATTATAGACTAATCCATAGTAATAATAAAAAAAACTATTGTTTATTTTATGAAAATATTTATACATATCAGTATCTATAATCGCGTCTACTGGTAAAGTAAGTTTCTAGAGTAATACAGTACTTTTAGGGCAAGCAAAATGTCTTTAATATTTTTTGGATGGTGGACGGTGATAGTCCTTATGGTGAGGCTTGACTCAGGATTTTTTTGGTAGGAAATCATCAATCTCCACCCGCTCTCAGTGGAGACTGGTGAGTGGGAGTGTCAAACTTTTACTTACTAAATTCTGCATGTGTTCCTTCAGTTTCCCTTTGCGTTCCAGGGCCGCGGTAACTCATCGGAACAATCTTGCAGCCTAGGCCTATGTCCAGGGCTTGCGGACGGCGAGCAATGGGTAGCTCGCCGTCCGACCGTCCGGTAACCGTCCGGACCGAGCCCAAGTCGTATTGTTCCACGCGCGCCTCAAGGAAGTGTCAGAAAATCGTAGGGGCCCAGCAGGGTCGAAGCCTACTGGGGCCACGGGTGGTGTGAAAGTAAAACCCGGGGCCCTGGAATGAAGACAAAGAAGGAACAGGAGTGGGTTTTTAGTCAGTGAAAGTCTGACACGCCCTCTCGCTCCATCCAGGGGCGGGAGATGACATTGGATGATTTTACCAACTACAAAAAAGGCCTATATGATAAAGAAAAAAAAAGAAAGAAAAAGAGTATACGTAGAGTATGATGATGAAACATAAAGTCACCATCATCACACGGCAAAACGAAGTCTTAGGCACCTTTACATTATCTTGTCAGTAATTCTGCTGTTGTAAATCATGAATTGTCTATAATTGCTCCTGACAGCTCCTATATAACATTAACAATTTAACCAAGTACTCATTAAAAAAAACTCTTTGTCTCCAACAGAACATTTTTGTTAAGACAACAATGAATCTTCCTAACAACTAAGCTTTCATTGTTTCTTTAATATTTTTCCTTCAAACAAAACGAGCTTTAGTTTAAATTGTTAAATCAAAACATCTATACAGTTTGGTCAAGTCCATTGTTCAAGTTTTTGAGCTTTTCACAAAAGTTTTGAGCTTCTCCAAAAGTCATCTAACAGTAACACGATTACAAGTAATCGGTTTTACCCAAGAAGATAGGAATTCGGACGTAGTTTCATTTGATATCGTTACTTGATCGCTGGGGTAATTTTATGAAGATCATTATCTCATGACAGAGTTTTAAATGGCAGAACTGGAGGAAAAAATTATCCAGTATCCAAAAGAACATTTAAAAACAATGGTCCACTAAAATAAATGCTAATAAAAGTTTCAACAAATGCCTTTTGTATTTATTTATAAATAAAATGCGCTTCGCACGATCCGGACACATTGCGGGACAAAAATGTGGCCCTGTTTACGTGCCCTGCATTTTAAGATTGTACCCATAAATATTCCGAATGTGCATAATTCCAACATAAAATCGCAGCTTATAACTGATGTGCAGGACAAAGTCACGCGCATGAGTTTGCTCACAAAATTCAACAGAAATCGTATTCGTATCGTAGTCCATGCAACAACGTGCATTTGGCGCCTATGAGATACGTAGCTTTTTTTCAATAATTATGAAACTTAAATTCCTCAATGCATTCCCACACGAAATTCAACTTTATCTTCCTTATTAAACAGAGTAAATTCTCTCTAAAACTTTTGGGTTGTGGATGAAATCTAAGTTAATCGTTTTACAAGTGAGTGCTTTTCTAATCTCACCATTAGTGTGTTGGTTATAGGGGCGATGTTTCAGTGCGTCGCCGTGTCCTTGTGCCAGGATAATAATAATGCATTTTTTTGTTATCCAAGATGTCCGTGTGCGATGCACCGATTTTTGAATGTGTGTGTGTGCGTCTTGTCTAGCAGCTGTGCCTATTATTTTGGCGTTGTGTGCGACACTTGTACAGTGCGACGACTTGGTGAATTTGATACTTCGTAGCGGTGCACTATTGTTTGATTTTATTGCACATCTAGATTTATTCAAATAAATACAAAATTATCAATATGCATATATTATGTTACACTTCTGTAACATTATATACATATTCTCCAGAATTTTGAAAGGTTTGCTTTAGTTAAAATGATTCAATTCGGTATTGTGGTTGATATTTAATAAAGCTGTGCTGTAATTTTATGGCTGGCGTTTCAAGCGGCGTTTCTTACAATACGACGTGAAAAAAATTGAAGGAAAACGCAGAATATCCACAAGCCTGATTATGTTGTACACGCTCGCGTGACAGGTTGACATTCGACTTAAAAAATATAGTTTATGGTAGACGGCAAGTTAGGGCCAAATGTGTTTATATTCTGTTTTGTAATTATGCAAAGCGATGATAATGACTCTGTCAAGTCACGATTAAGCTATATTAGATTTTTTTCAGGAAACTTTTTTCCACATTAATGTTTATGGATGTCGCGAACTTGTTAATTTTTATCGAACTGGGTCAGGGTATCACACCGTATTCATAAATAACTTTGAGTAAAACCCACGCACACTTCAACGGTAGCGTAGGTTTTTTGAATCGCTAGCTGCTACGAGCAGCTTCACCCACGTGATATTAAAATATACAATGTGCTATTTAAAGATATGATCTACCCGTGTATCAAATTTCATCGAAATACGTTCAGCCGTTCGAGCGTGAAAAAGTAACAAACATACACACTTAAAAACTTTTGCCTTCATAATATTAAATTAGTGTAATTTAAAGAATGCACAATGCAGTTCCCAATGATCAAAACTATTTGAATGCACAACAAAAATAGAAAGAAACTTTTTTTTGCATCGTTGGCAAAGCCATTCCCAAGAACATGTGGACCGCTACGTTGCTAGATCAAATACACCATCCTGCCGACAATGTAGTTCCTTTATCAATACTTAAAAAAAAAACGCTGTAAAGCATCTGTCTCTCTTTAATCTGCTGTTTGAAATGCAGAGGTGTGAAAGGGATGGGTATAGAGGAACATCTTCAACATAATTGCTTCCAAAATGAATAGATGTTAGACAATAGTCTTACGAAGAATGACAAAACGTCGAGCGAAGTCTTCTGAGTCTGACTGTACAATTGCCAATTTGAGTTTAACGTTTAATTTATTTTATTTAGTTTTAGACAATACACTTCTTAAAATTGTGAGCATTAGTTTGCATTATTTTTGGTTGTTATTTCATGTACAATAAATAGTTCATCGTTATTGTTTTAGAAGTAGCCCATGTAGCTGTTTTTGGCAAAATCCATTGAATGATGTTTTTGACCAAGTAAAATAAATATTGAAATAATATATTTTTTTAGATAACGAAATACATAATAGGTAGGTATAATAGGTACCTATAAAATTGCTGTTTTTTAAAACGGATTGCTTTGAAGTCTTTGGATTGACTTGGAATTATAAGTTCAAATAAAGTTTATATTAAAGGTATACGTTACTCTTTTTTCGAAATTTATTAACCCGTTATAAAAAACGGCATAGCATAATCAGCCTTATAATGTACCCACAGCTGGGACTCAGGCCTCCTCTCTACGAGAGGGAATGGGCCGTAATCTACCACGCGGGTCACATGTCTTCGAATTTTTGGTTCTAGGACATGCCAGTTTCCTCTCGATGTATTCCTTCATCGTTATGTGAGCATTGGTGATGAAAATAAATTACACAAAGTAATGCGCCTGGCTGGGTTTGAACCCGTGACCTACAACTCATAAGTCGGGGCCGTTACCACTCGGCCACCACTGCTCAATTTCATAGGTAAAGACAAAGACCTATTATGGAACTGACGTAAATATTAGTAACTATGAGTATTTAAAATCTTACACAACATTTATTAAATCTATATGTACTTAAGGGACTTCAATATTAATTAAACAAAGTATTTATACCAAAGCTTACTATGTATGTACATGTAATACAATAAAAAACTTTTTACAAAATAAATACAACCGACTTCAATGTAAAAAAAACACTGAAAAGTGTAAAAAAAACTTTAATTTCGGAAATCGGTGTTTCTATAATAGTTTTGTCTCTTTGTTATTTAACACCGACGACTTCCAAAATTAAAGTTATTTTGCACTTTTCAGTGTTTTTTTTTACATTGAAGTCGGTTGTATTTTTTATTTTATTTTACACCTTTTAGTTATGGTATCACCACTAAAAAGTACCCCTCAGCCATACTTTAATATTTTTTTATCCTTAAAGCCAGAGTGCATCTCATGAAAATTCTGATAATATCAAACACAATTAGATTAAATTAATTTATTACAGAGTTTCGGTGCCTGGCTTCATCATCAGATCAGTTCGATATATTCCCCCTATTCTTACAGTCAGTCATCGACTACACGTATAAATAAAGCAATTTTACTTGTTACGACAGTTCTGCTGTGATCCTATGAGGAGTTCTGTTCCATATCTTCGAAGTTCATGGTCAGATCATAACAATATTTTTATGGGGCCAACTTGCAAGCATAAACTTTCAGACAAAAAATTTTTTTTTGATTCGGTCCACAATTGACCGAGAAATCGGTGAACATACATAAAAAAAAATACATTCAGCCGAACATAGAACCTCCTCCTTTTTGAAGTCGGTTAAAAACACAGAATACACTCAGGCGTCAAAGTACGCCTTCACATAGCTGTCATTCGGAAATGTAGCCAGAAGACTGGCAGCATTGCCACGTTAAGTGGTAATGCTAATTCTTCGGACGAAGAACGGACCAGCCCTCTGGTCATGCAAAGTGTCGATCAGTTGGTGTAAAATATTCTTGAAAAGCAGACGCGCACACGGAACTCATGACCCAAGCGTGATCCCAAATGGCTCAAAACTGTAATATATATATTTAAGTAAAAGCGAAATACTACTCACTGATTAATCACGAAATCTCAGAAACTATAACACCTGCAAACTTAAAATTTGGCAGGTAGGTTCCTTAAAGGGTGTAAACATTCGCTAAGAATTTTGTGAATAAAGATTTTACGAAACTCCACCCCTAAAGGGGAAAACGGGGGTTGGAAGTTTGTATGGAAACACCTACATTCACGCGGGAGAAGCCGTTGGTAAAGCTAGTTACCTATAAGATTATTGGTAATTGTATCTAAATATGTACACAAATACACTAAGGCGATGAAGTACTCCTCCACATACGTCACAACATTCAACCATGTTTAGGACGAAAATCGTAAGCTGCAGATTGCATTTTTTTTTGCAGGAATGGGTTCTCTCTGCCATAATTAAAAATATCATTCTAAAAAACATTATCATCATCTTCCTGCCTTTGTCACGTTTTATTTAGGGTCGGTGCAACACGTTTTTGTTTTTTTTCATTCTGTCCTGTCACCCTTCACGCTATCACTAACTCCCTTTTCTTTCATATCACTTCTCACAAAATCCATCCATTTTTTCTTTAGCCTCCCTCTCCCTCTCCATCCGTCCACATGCAATACTTATAATTAATTTAGTGACATGCGTTTCATTCCTCCTGTTCACGTGACAATACCAAGATAAACGATTCCGTTTCGACTTTTCATTCACTGGCACCACTTTCAAACTTCCTTTAGGCTAGGTAGGTGCTTATTTCTCACTATATCCATTCTCGTCACACCACACATCCATCTCAACATATCATCATTCTGAAAGTGACTTATTATTTATAGTAAGCTAGTGATCCAATTAATTTCAGAAATACTTTTTATTATTGATATGCTCGCGTTTGACCTTTTTATTATTATTGATATGCTCGCGTTTGACACTATCTCACCTGATGGTAAGCGATGATGTGGCCGACGATGGAGCACGCTTGCCTAGAAGCAACCTATTCACTCTTAACTTAAAGACCCCTAGATTGATAGTTTTTAACTATGTACTTATAAACGCGATGTCGGTTACGATGTTTTTCCTGAAAAAGGTTGAATATCAAGCCATACCAAGAAGATCATCGTAAGCGAAAGTTGACCACTTTTGCAGGAAAAGGTTTTTTTTTTCTTAATTAAAAAGTTTTCACGTTAATATGTCCATAATGCCTATTCTAATAGCATTAGCATAATCAGCCTTATAATGTTCCCACTGCTGGGACTTTTCTCTAGGAAAGGGATTGGGCCGTAATCCACCACGCGGGCCCAGTGCGAGTTGGCTTCGAATTTTTGATTCTAGGACATGCCGGTTTCCTCACGATGTTTTCCTTCACCGTTTTGAGAGCAGTGGTGATGAAATAAATTACACAAAGCAATGTGCCTGGTTGGGTTTAAACCCACGACTATAGGTCGTGTGAACTTTTATCAAACGCAAGTTCTAGTAGACATCCCAACCATACGCACTAAACGTGTAGAGAACACATTCATTGTGCGTACAGCTAAGGAGTGTTACTCCCTTCCGGGGTCTGTGTTTCCTTATCCACCTTATACAACCAGACTTCTATCTAACCTTCACAATGCAGTTGCTGGGTAACTCGAGACCCTTTTGAAAGACAGTTGCCAGATTTTACGATTTCTGAATACCCGTAACAACTGTCAAAGATTTTCATATGACAGCCGCGAAGGAATCTTCCTTCAAACGTCAGAAAGCACGTTTAGCCGTTGGTCAACCAAGATACCACACCAAATACCAAGATTGGTATGTTAAAGGGGATGCAACTCGACATACATTTTCACAGTTTTGCTCTTACGCGATTATGACGTTATTACACATTTTTCATTAGATATTTTGGAAACATAGTATCCTGTGGATATTGTCTAGGCTTATACTTGAAATCAATTTATAAATTTGTGTAAAACTAATCTAGTAAACCTCTGAAAATCTGCTATTTTGCTTGAACATTGACACTTCATAATTTACTCAAAAATGTTATTGTTTTGCAAATTTAATCAAGATTCTTAATGACGAAATATTTTTCCAAAAACTTTTTAGGTTTAAAAAAAATCACGTATTTCATGGAACAAGTATTGTAAAAAAAATATTCGGGTAGATCACATCGATCATCTACTCGAATATTTTTTTGCAAACAGAGTTTTCAGGCGTTATCTCTCTTTATTCGCGTTGCCTTTTCGTCAAATATCGCGTTGGATTGCGTTAGATGAAGTAACAAGCTTTTAAACCATGCTCGATGTTGATGATAGGCGAGTGAAAAGGGACCCTCTTAAAGTGACCCATCTACGGTACCCACCTCTTCGGTAAGCATTGTTTAAACTTGAGAATTGGCCCTCGTGGCTGTTGTTAAATAAACGCGGATATCGCGTATATACATATATCGATAATAAATCCTATCCTAACTGTTTTAAATACTTTGTATTCATGGCCATTTCGGGTTAAAATGTTAATACTTTTATGTGTTTGAATATTTTTATATTAAAGGGCCAATTTTTTTTTTTTTTTACTTGTATCTAGCTAGAGGTGAACCTCTTCTATCTGAATATACTGTTAACCCAATTCCGTAAAGTGAAAAACAATACCTAATCAACCTTTCAGTGCTTACATTATTTTATGTACCCACTAGCGTCCCGCCCCGGTTTCGCACAGCAATAAATTATGCATAAAACCTTCCCCGTTTATCGCTCTTTCGATAAGTGAAAACCACGTGAAAATCCGTCCACGCGTGGTTTACAGTCTGGAGCGACAGGGAATGGGATGAGGTCATCTCCTCTGAAGGAGACGGCCGCAACCGTGAGGAAAGAAACATCCTCACGTCCCAGCCACCGCAACAGCAATGGGTAACTCATCGTCCGGCCGTTCGGTATGGACCGAGTCCAATTTGTGGACGGGATGTGTATTTTACGAGCGTGAGAAACAAAGAGATATAAGCGAAACCGTACTGGCCCAGTAGAGCCGATGCCAGTTAGGGCCACGGAACTTTTCTGCAAGGGATACTGTGGTCAACGAACGCAAAGAGCAACTGAAAGTCACAGGTGGGGTTAAGTCAGTAAAAGTCGCTTGCTCCACCCGGAGTGGGAGAACTTATTTGAAGTTTTTCCACCTCAAAAAAACCTGAAAGAGTGCTAGGATTTAATTAATTATGAAATCAAACTACTAAACAAAATAATACTTCAACTATCATGCTCGTATTTCACTTATCTATAAACGAAGCTGGCTTGCACGACATTACACGTAGGACCGAAATAGTGAGCCCAAAATATAATATTGCTTACATACGAATCACTTAGTTACCAAATATGAAGATAATAAACCCCATGGTATACTGCAGGGGCGCTTCGTTCCGTGCCCGTCCTTGAAACATGGGACTTGAGAGCCTTATAAACAATACTAAATATCATAAACACAATAAAATTTCCAACAGTTGATACTTAATCACGAAAGCAGAATTAAGTCAAACTGTTTCATTTGACCTTGGGTTACCTGTGAACTGCACTTAACCCAAGTTTGGAATGTTGAACCTTTCAGTTGTTATCTTTGGAGTTAGTTAATATAAGATTCAATGGGTTATTGTGCAGGTATTCTGAATGTTAACTTGTTACTTAAAAACATGACGAGGTACTGAAAATATTGAATTATAAAGTTGAGGAATTTATAAATCGTGGTATCTACTAAGTTATATTGCTGTAGATAACAATACATCAACCAGTATATACATCATTCAAGAGAATATTATTATATATTCCTTTATTTTTGCACCTTTGTCGTTATGTTAGCTTAATGAATCTCCTAAACCTCGCAACGGAATATATTATAAGATTTAAAATTGAAACGTAATTTAGTTTTGTGTGATTTTAATTTTATTCGATAGTAAACTTACTGTAGTCTAGTTTTTAAAAGGGTGGGGGAAAATTTTCAGTTATGCGGGACTAGTCCAAAAAATCGAAGGTGGAAATGAGTGGGGCTGATACACACGTCGTGCTCGTAAACGAGCGCCGTCAATCGAGACTAGTGATCTAGTCTCGATTCGATTGACGGCGCTCAGTAGCTTATTTCAATGTCTATAAGTATAGGTTTTTCTTATTATTATTTTTTTTGGTTTTTTGATTATTTATATACGTGTTGCTCGTAAGAGATAATAAGTGTGTAACCAGGATTTTTCTAATTCATAACATCATTTATGAGAGTTACCTCGACCCTCACACATCGGGATTCATGGCAATGAAATTGTAGATTCGGTGGCAAAGCGAGCCTTTATTGAAGGTATTCCATCATCTTCCTGCCCTTGTCCCATCCTATTTGGGGTCGGCACAACATGTTTTTTTCTTCCATTCTATCCTGTCAACCGTATTCCATTAAATATATTTCAAAATAAAAAATAGGTACAAAATACATAATAATGATTATGCATTGGTTACTCATCATAGTTTTTTTAGCGATAACAAACTAGTTGCAGAACAATTTGTGAATTTCTTTACTAGTATACAAATGAAAACTACTGTAATTCCTAAATTCGTCACCATTGCAGCTTGCTCGACTGAATTTAACTTTAAGCATATAAATCCCGTAACATTAATAAAAGCTTTAGGTTAAATTGACCGAAAATCTATGGGGTATGTCTATCAAAGTTTGTATCTCAATTATGGAGACTATAGCTCAGTACTTAGCTTTAATTAATAGTTAATTTGTGTATAGATCAAGGAGTCTTTCCGGATCTAATAAAATATAGTAAAATGATATCAATTTTTTAAATCCGGGGACAGTAAATATTCTAATAATTATAGGCCAGTGTGTGTGTTGCCAGTTTTTAACCAGATATTTAAAAAGGCAATGTTAAATCAAATGTTTTTAACACGAATAAAATCTTACACGATAAACAGTATGGTTTCACCAAAGGACGTTGTACAACTGATGCTGGTGTCTCCTTACTAAAACACATTTTTAATGCGTGGGAAGAGGCATAAAATGCAATAGGCATCTTCTGCGACCTATCTAAGTCGTTTGATTGTGTGGTACATGAAACATTACTACTGAAACTTGAGCAAATTTACGGACTAGGCAAAACAGCGTTAAGCTAATTAAAATCGTATTTGAATGACAGACAGCAATTAGTTCTTATTAACAGTGAAAATGTGAAAATGAGGGTACACCAAGGTTCAATTTTAGGTCCTTTTTTATTTTTAGTTTATACTAATGATTTACCCCATTAATTGTTGCAAAACAACGCTTGACTCAAGGCTACAATGGGGTCCTCATTTAACATCTCTTGCGTGACGGCTTAGCTCAGCTCCATAAGCTGTTAGAAAAAAACCGCCAATTTACGGATGTTGATACCGTTACTAGACTAGTCCAGACTAGTCTAGATACCATACTAGACTAGTCTATTTTAGTTATTTTACTAGTATCATATCATACAGTATCTAACTATGAGGATCGCGACGGGCTGCAGACATCGACTCAATGTTACAAGATTTTATTTAGTTTCACCTGTCCCGATGTTTGCCTGTAATCAAATCTTGCAAATTAAATTTGATCCACTTCCCGGTTACCGATTGAGCTGAAATTTCGCATGCATGTGTAAATTAGATGACAATGCAAAATTATTATGACATGGAGCTGATCTGATGATGGAACCGGAAAGTGGCCATAGGAACTCAGATAACACTATCGTGTTTGAGCTTTTTGGAATGGTCTTGATGAGTAGGTATTTTATTATACACATAGTTACCTATATACCGCACTATAAAAGTTTGCTATGAAAAAATGGTTTTCAAGAAAAACTTGTTTATACTATAGAAAAGAGCCATCTGAGCTATTTACAATCTCCGCCGGTGCGATTCTCTAAGGGATCTGTTCAAGGATATTAACATCATGATGGTGTCTTGTCAATATATGTATGAAAACATCATGTAGGTTAGATGAAGATTTTTTCTTCATCTTTTTAGCAAAAGAGGCCATTTGCCTGCTGAGGTCTTCCCATCCGATTATAATCTGGGTGTCTTCAAGGCTAGAATAAATAAGCTCTTAATAAACTAATGCGCCTCACCATCAACGATTGCATCACTGCTTACCATCAGGTGGGATCGCAGCCAAGTACTGGTTTATACCAAATTAAAAAAAAAGGAAGACATAATTAAGTTACAAGAAATGGGGACCAATTAGTTCAACCAGGTTTCAGACTGACTAAATGGGCCTCTTCCTTCATGAGGTACTGTTTGAAATGTTATAATAAAATACCTCCCCAAATATTAGAATTCAATTAAACGAAATTTAAATCTTATATTAAACGCACACTATGCAGGCAAGCAGTAAGTTGGAGGGTTTGGGCTTGCGGACGGCGAGCAATGGGTCTCGCCGTCCGACCGTCCGGTAACCGTCCGGACCGAGCCCAAGTCGTCGACGGCACGTGCTGTTCCACGCGCGCCTCAAGGACATGTCAGCAACTGTAGGGGCCCAGCAGGGTCGAAGCCTACTGGGGCCAAGGGTCTGATTCTAAAAAGAAGACTCGGCCCTGGTACGAAAGGCAACGAAGGAACAGGAGTGGGTTTTTAGTCAGTAAAAGTCTGACACTATCTCCCGCCCCGCCCAAGAGCGGGGGATGTCATAAGATGATTTTCCCACCGGAAAATTAAATTATTCGCGTCATGTTCGTGAACTGAACGGGTGCTGTCAGTTGAGACTAGTTATCACTTAGCTGCCAGTGGCTATTTTAATATTTATATTTAGTTTTTATTTATACTTTATTTACAATGTTCTCACATAATAGTAGCGACAAGAAACATGTACCTAACCGAGATATTTGTGATAGAAAACATGATTAAAAAGAGTATCCATGGAGTTTCTTGCACATTCTTCTCCATAGAGATCTGCGTGATTTCTTGACATTTCAAAAGTCAAATAGTAGTAAAGTAAGTGGTTTATTTGAAAAAAAAAAAACTTTGCTTCAATTCTTTGGCTCTGCAATTAATTTAAAAAGTGTGAAATAAAAATAATATTAAAAATGAACCAAAAAAAACCTACGCAAATAAGAGATAAAAAGTAAAAAATAAGCTAATAGATTACTCTTACAGCCGTTTTAACTTTATAAAAAGAACCTATAAATATTTTAAAGATGAGCGTCACTGAGAAGTTTTAACTTCTTAGTGAAAGAGGCTGAAAGAGTAATTTATTAACTTTTTTATTGTATTTTTTTTAAATCTTTAATTTAATTTTAATTTCACACTTTTTATTTGACTGACCAGTCAAGAGTGCCTATGTGTTTTACTTAAAATAACAGGTTCGAGTTCGAGTGTCAGGAAAGCTTCCGAAGGCTGTCTGCCGTATTAAATTTCTTAATTAACTGAGCAATGCAATAAATAAGATCGAAAATGTTTTTTGTAATTTTTTGGCCTATCCTGTGACTTTGCTTTCACGGATTTATTAATTTATCTATTGGTTTTACTTTAACGAAAACGGTTATCAGCCAATTACATTAGTTAAGGAATATATTAATATGTGCACAAATCCACACACTCATCTCACAGAACTCCAGACATACTGACATGATCGTCTTCCATTCGTCCGCGAACACATCATAGTCAGGGCGCATGTCCAAAAGAGTGTTGAGGGCAAAGAGAGTGCGAGGGACAGGAGACTGGGCTCGCGCAATTGTACATCTCGCAGGCACAACGAATGGTTGATAGAGAGTGAAATGGGATGTTATGTCATGGGTGGGGTTCCCAACCTTACTACGGGGCGTATCCCATCGTTGATTCAAATCTCATAAAATTGATATTAATTAAGAGTTTCCAGACGGTTGCAAGGTCACCGACATAAGCCGAAGAACGATCTTAACCTTTTGAGTGCGTAATTAGAGACACAATAGAAAGGCAATGGCGCGTGAACGCCGGCGTTAATGCGGGGGGATCAACAGCTTAAATGGCAGTGGGCATGGCACATTGCTCGTAGAACGGATGGTCGATGTGGCCGAAAAACGGAAAACGGTGCGTTCTAAGGCCTCCCACAAGGTGGATGGATGACCTGATGAGAGTTGCGGGAATGCAGTCGATGAGAGACGCACAGAACCGTTCGTTGTGGCGACACTTGGGAGGCCTATGTCCAACAGTGGACGTCCTTCGGCTGAAATGATGATGATCATGAGATGGTTGCAAACAAAGTGTGGTATAGCGAAGAAGATGGTAGTATTTCAGGCTAGTTATAATCTCTATAACTATTTCAGCCGAAAAACGTCTATTCTTGGACATAGGCCTCCCCCAAGTGTTGCTACAACGAACGGTCCTGTGCGTCTCGTTACTCTCATCAGGTCATGGGTCCACCTTGTGGAAAGCCTTCCAACTCTGCGTGTTACGGTACGCGGTCACCACTCGTACGGTACGTGAGCAATGTCAGGGCACTGACTAGTGCTGCTTAAGTTCTGTTTAATAATAATATAGTGATAACTTATGTTCTGGAGTAAGATGAGGAACACATATACCTTATACTAGAAAAGCAAGACGGTTCTACGATTAGCGTCAATACTTCCATAAATCCTTCAGTCAATAATGGCCCAGTGTTTAAAACAGCCACTTCTCATGCACGAGGTTGCGGGTTCGAAACCGGGCTAGTACTGATGTGAATTTTTCAGTTCATATGCTATATACTTCACAGGTCAGTATACTTTTATAAAACCAAGGGCATTATTGACACCTCGTGTCTCGGAGAGCACATAAAGCGGTTGCAGGTAGTCAGACACCAAGGATTATCATATTGCCTAGTGATGGGTTTTTTTTTTTTAGGTGGGAAAATCATCTTATGTCAAATCCCGCCCTTGGGCGGAGCGCAACATAGTGTCAGACTTTTACTGACTAAAAACCCACTCCTGTTCCTTCCTTGCCATCGTCCCAGGGCCCCGGGTTTCACTTTCACACTACCTGTGGCCCCAGTAGGCTTCGACCCTGTTGGGCCCCTACGATTTGCTGACATCTCCCTGAGGCGCGCGTGGAACAATACGCGCCGTCGACGACTTGGGCTCGGTCCGGACGGTTACCGGACGATCGGACGGCGAGCCACCCATTGCTCGCCGTCCGCAAGCCTGCGCCTACGGTGGCCGGAAATCGGGATCGGAATCCCGGCGGCGGTTGGGGCGTGAGGACCGTTGCCTCACGCGATCGGCCGCCTCCTTTGCTAGCATTACTGCTTCGCAGAAGGAGGCGACCGCCTGCCACTCCTCCTCGCTCCGGACCATGGCCTGTACCAAGGCCCGGCCTAGTGATGGGTTGTAGAGGTCTAATAGACAGTTAGCATAAGCATAATCAGCCTTTTAATGTTCCCACTGCTGGGACTCAGGCCAATAGACAGTTGCTCCGTGTAAAATACGGGTATTCAAATGCATCCGGTTCGACTGGTAGCCTTAGGGTCGGTTTCCAGTCTAATCAGCCCCCCTAGCCAAGTCACAAACGATAAACGTAAACTCTCAGTAGTCTTTAATAGATTTTCAACTTTATCTTATTGGATATAAAGTTGAAAATCTATTGAAGATTACATAGTGTTTTCGTTCGTTCCGGTCGCTAACGCTCAGTAGTCTTTAATAGATTTTCAACTTTATGCTCTTAGGTATAAAGTTGAAAATCTATTGGAGATTACTAAGCGTTCACGTTTATCGTTTGCAACTTGGCTAGGGGGGCAGATGTTGGCTAGTTGGAAAAAGACTACGGAGATGATGACTTTCATACATTCCTCAACAGCATTTAAGAGCGTCCTTTTTGAGGTACATTTTCATACAACTGCTCTTACGTGATTATGATGTTATTACATATCTTTCTCTAGATATTTTGGATATTATCCACGTTTCTATAAAAATCAAAAAACAATTTGGGTTAAACTAATCTGGTAAAGACCTCTGAAAATCTGCTATTTTACGTGAACTTTGGCTCTCCATAACGTACTCGTATATTAAAAATATTTATAAAAATGCACATCAATGCCTTGCACATTTAATCGAGATTCTGAATGACGACAATTTTTCGTAAAAACTGTTAAGGGTTTAAAAAAAACACGTATTTCCTGGAACATGTTTTGTGAAATATTCGAGTAAATCACGGAATTACCGAATTTCAACACAGTTTTCAGGCGTTATCTCTCTTTTTTGCATAGCTTCTTCATCAAACATCGCGTTGGATTGCGTTAGATGAAGCAACAAGCTTTTAAACCATGCTCGATGTTGACGATAGGCGAGTTGAAAAGGACTCTCTTAAAGCGGGCTATTAGGATCACTGACACGTGTAATAAATTAGCACAGCATAGCAGAGAGGCCATCACAAATCAATCAAATTTTATTCACTTTAGGTGCGACTAACATCTACCAGTGGCTTTACCTGCGCAAAAGTAAAAATAAAATAATATAATATTTAACCTATGTCACTCAGTGATAATGTAGCATTACATGTACAGATGAAAGAATTTTTGAAATAGGTCATGTAGTTTTAGAGATCCTACAACTTACAATGCATTCCAAATAAGAATAGGATCGATTGCCATGTTGTGACGTCACGTCATACTGTCGAATCAAAGAATTATTATGGTGAGGAAAACAAGAAATTTTTAAAATTTAATTTATTTACAAACTGTGAACGAAAATAGTTTAATCAGAATCCAGTTCTTCAATTTTGCCCAATTTCTTGCGATTATCATTATTGCGATTGCGATCAGTAGGCTTCGACCCTGCTGGGCCCCTACGGTTGCTGACATCTCCTTGAGGCGCGCGTGGAACACTAAGCGCCGTCGACGACTTGGGCTTGGTCCGGACGGTTACCGGACGATCGGACGGCGAGCCACCCATTGCTCACCGTCCGATCACCCGCGTGATACTTTGAACCACCGTTTCATCCCCTTAGAGGGTGAATTTTAGAAAATCCTCTCTTAGTGCTCGCTTACGTCATAAAAGGAAACCTTGTGCAAAGTTTTACGTTTCTAGTCCCAGTCGTTTCGGCTGTGTGTTGATATGTCAGTCAGTTTCTCCTTTTTTAGATTTGATTTTCACTACACTACTATGCTCCATTTGTTTAGGTGGTTGACTAGACGTGGACTGTCTTGATGTATTTATATTTAAAAAAAAAAACCTATAAAAGACATACAAAGATTATTTAAATTTAGTTAATTACCAAACATCGGTATAGGTAAATAACAAATTGTAAACGTTTTTAGACAACTTTTAGATGGGGAACATGTCGGGATTGTTTGCGTTTGGTTGATTGACTGAGCGGATGGAGTGGAGTATAAGTACTTATCGTCACCGGAAAGCCAATACTACTTAAACGCCATTTTGACCAAAATGAGTTATATATATCGTTGGATTGGATTTTTTTTGCTGCATCGATTAGTCGGGATTTCGTAATAATCTGAGCATTTTTTTGGCGCTTAAGCACTGCAAAAGTATGGTATTTATCATAATTTTGATATTTTAATAAATACTTACGTAATGCAAGTTATGATTATATTTTAGTCGTTGTCAGTTTAGTATTTTTCTATACTGACATCAGCCACTTTAACTTTGTTCAGCAACTCAAAATATTGTAGTTTGAGTCATTGATGTCGCTTTAGTATTTTTTTGCCGACCGTAAATATGAGTTGATATGTAGCTAAGTAAATTTGCTTTACGTAAGAATTGATGAGCATGGCGCGTTAGTATATTTTGTCTTCGCAGTTTTCTGAGAGGGAACGGTTTTAGTAACTTTGCTTTTCATACCTAAGTATTTGAGTGTCTATTTAGAATGTTTTACATTCAATGAAATCGAATAATTATTATATTAAGCATGGATTATTTTACTCGACAAAATATTAATAGTTTGTTTAGCATTTAAATGTGTGAAACACGTACCTACAAAAAACATTCAGTTAAGTCTTTTGAAATAAAATTTGGTTTTGATTACGATTCGTTGAGTACTTATAATTTATATTTCGCGCGCGAGTTCTAGGCGGTTCAGTCGATGAGTCGACTTTGTTTTTGCTTGTAGTCGGATCCCCGCAGCGACAAAAGAGTGACGCGTGTATGTAGTTCCCACAACAAACAGTTAACAAGTTAAGGGGCTGAGTCACCCGCGTCCGTAGGAGAATACCCATAGCTAGGCCCTACACGTGGTCCCCGGGTGGTGCTAATCAGGTGACATCAACTGGTGGTAGGTTTCCACCGACGGCTTGTGACCACCCACTGGGCATCGTACCGGAACACGGCTAGGCCGTTTGGCGGTACGACTTTGCCAATTTAGAGGAGTTGGGTCGAAGTGGCGGTTCTAATGTATGCAGACCAGCCGGACCCGCGCTGGTATTGACGTATCGGGAAACTAGTCGCGGAGGGTAGCGGGATCCGAGGCACGGTGTACCGCTGGCCGACCGCAGTTAGTTGGGGGCCCAAGTCACACATGAAAGGCTGCCCCGCCAACGGATTTTTCAATCCCGGAATACACCATCGTGCTGGTTGGCGACCAGATGAGAGGGCCCGATGGTCATTTCCGGGGGGGCCTCGGGCGTCCCCGTAGTCTCCAGACTAGTACCCCAATGATGCTGTCCTGCCAGTGCGTGACTGAAGGTTAGCAGCATGGGACTCCATTTCACTTCCTTCTCCTCTCCTACCTCACTCGTAATATGCCAGTGTTGAAAAAGAGAAAAATAAAACAGCGGCTGCACTCCCTCTCACTTAAAGTGCACCTTAGCAATATTAGAGATCTCCACTCCAATCTCGCAGCAGTTCATCATCACCTGGAGACTGAAAAACCTTTTCTCTTTTTTCTTTCGGAGATGCAGATAAGAAGTCCGTCAGACGTGTCGTACCTCACTGGAGCACAGTTTTAAATCACACGCTGGTGTGTGTTTATACGCCAGGGACGACATCTGCTATCGGCGTCTCCGCAACCTTGAAGATTCCAGGTTCTCAACGCTTTGGGCTCTGGTGGACACAGACATGGATAAAATTATCTATGCTTATGTCTACCGTTCGCACAGTGGTGATCAAGAGACGACCAGGCTCACACAGCACCTTAATGAGGCGGCGGATGCAGCTCAGCAGAGGTACCCTTCCGCACAACTAGTGTTACTGCGGAATTTTAATGCCCACCATCAGGAGTGGCTTTTCCCATACCAGTGCACAGATCATGCTGGTCGAGAGACGCGAAAGCTTGCGCTAGCGTTAAATCTCACCCAGCTGGTCCAGGGCGTTACGAGGGTGCCGGATGTTGATTCGCACACGGCCAACTGCTTGGACCTTCTGCTGACAACAGATCCAGACCACTATTCAGTGTCGATATCATCACCGTTAGGTAGTTCCGACCACTGTCTGGTGAAATCTATATCAGTCTACTCTCCGCCCGATCCCTGCACTAGAGGCACCAGGCGGGTTTGGCGATATAGGTCAGCAGATTAGGATGGCATGCGATCTTTCTTCGCATGTTATCCTTGGCAGCCTACTTGCTTTTCTTCGGATGATCCATCGTCGTGCGTAGATGCTGTGACAGATGTATTGCGGCGGGGGATGGAGTACTATATTCCATTCTCTGACGTAACAATGTCTGACCAGGCTCGCCCTTGGTTTGGTGCGGAGTGTGATCGTGCTAACGCACTTAAGCACACCGCATTCCAGGCATGGGCCGACGCTCGTATGCACAAGGCGAGTGACGTGAGTCAGAAGAAGAAAGCCTTCAACAGAGCTGCCAAGTCTTGCAAAAAGGTGATGCGGAGGTCTCGGTTCGACCACATTAGCCGCTTTGGGAACAAACTTGCTTCATACCCTGCTGGTAGTAAGGCGTTTTGGTCCCTGCCTAAGTCGGTTGAATTGAACTTCTGCCGTTCCTCACTACCGCCACTGCTAAAACCCGACGGGTCAACAACTTGCTTGGTTGTCGCTTGGGTATCGCTTCGGGCTGGTGGCCTCTAAACCCTGAAATTCTGACGGGATTTATTGCGATCGCTGAAAGGTGCTCTGGAGTGACGCCACTTGCACGTGGAGTTGCCCAGAAGCAAATAATGTATAATTACCAAACAAGGGCACGGACGTCATGTCCATGGTTTAAATGTAAGGTAGGAGTGTGATTTTAGTCAGTAGGAGTCTGACACTGCCCAGACTGGCTCGTCTGTGAGGCAGCTTGGGCGTCCATGAGGATTTCCCACTCCTACCGAAAAAAAAAAACCCAACGGGTCGCTGGACCATACTGCTGAGGAGAAAGCAAACTAGTTTGCCTCACTCTTCGCGGAATCTTCGCGTCTAGATCCTGGTGACACGCGGCCCCCTGATAATCCTGATGGTTGCGAAACGAGTATGTCGGATATTTGCATCCATCAGAAAGACGTTCGTAGGGTGCTGTGTAACCTTGACGTGAACAAGGCTAGCGGTCCAGACGGGATACCGGCAATTGTTCTGAGAACGTGTGCGCCTGAACTGTCTCCGATCCTGACACGCCTATTTAGGCTTTCATTTGAGGCTGGAAGAGTGCCGATTGCATGGAAGCAAGCTAACGTACAGCCCGTGCCCAAAAAGGGTAGTCGGGCTGATCCAGCTAATTACAGGCCAATCTCAGAAACTTCCATTCTCTGTACGACTATGGAACGTGTACTCAACACTAAGCTCCTGGCATACCTAGAAGCTAATGACATCCTAAGTGACCGACAATACGGCTTTGGCCGAAATCGATCAACTGGTGATCTTCTAGCGTATGCCATCCACATCTGGAGTGAGACCATCGAGAAACACGGGGAAGCGCTTGCCGTCTCTCTCGATATCTCGAAGGCTTTCGATAGGGACTGGCACAAAAGCCTTATTAGTAAACTTTCTTCTTTCGGTTTACCTGCTGGTTTGTGTGCTTGGATTGCAGACTTCCTGAGTGACCGGTCCATCCGAGTGGATGGCTGCTCGTCCGGTCAAATGGCCATCAATGCCGAGGTCCCTCAGGGGTCAGTGCTCTCGGCAATATTGTTCTTGCTGCACATAAATGATCTGCTTAAGCCCGGTACCTTTGGGTATGCAGACGACAGCACTGTTGCTGAGAGTTACATATCCAGCGCGCAAGCTAGTGGGTCACAGATCCAGTCTCTCCGAGAGGCTATGGTCGAGCGCTTGGACTTGTCCTTGGAGGCAGTCTCTGAAAGGGGCGATGCTAATTTGGTTAAGTTCAATGCTGCTAAAACTCAGGCGTGTCTATTTTCCGCTAAAAGGAGCCAATTCAGCTCTGGTCCAACTTTCCGGGGCGTAAGCGTACCGATAACAGACCATCTTGATCTTCTTGGTGTCACGCTGACGTCAACTCTCAACTTTGGGCCATACATCGAAGCAAAGGCTCAACTGGCAGCAAAAAAGCTGGGAATCCTCGCGAAGGTCAGACAGTACTTCACGCCGGAACAGCTGCTAAAACTTTATCAAGCGCAAGTTCGATCGTGTATGGAGTACTGCTCTCATCTTTGGGATGGATCTGCCCGATACCAGCTTGATGCACTTGAGGCAATTGAGAGGCGAGCCAGGAGGATCATTGGCAATGATGCACTCGTTGAGTCGAGGCTTCAAAGTCTTGAGCATCGACGCGATATATGATACACAGGTATTCAAAATCTACTAGACCTAATCAATTTGATCTCTTCGAAAATTGCGCCAAACTGTTACCCAATACATAATATTGTATTTAGATTAATAATAAAACTGTGTTGCGTTTATTATTCGTAGGGTGTTGCGTGACTTTTGCTATAAGCAATTAAGTTTTAAGACTGACAAGAAAACTATCAACAATTTTTTTAAATTTTTTTAAAGTGATTACTAAGCAAGCTGTATTTATTTATATTTTCCTTTTTCAACCAATATAGTAAAAAGATGCAGTCGAATTCAAATTAGGAATTACAATAGTATTCTCATTTATTTTATTCGCCGCTAGTACCATTGTTAGCACTTACTTATTGTTGTCTATGTCCGATAAGAATAATATATTTAAATTTAAATGATATATCTTTTACATAAGTCTTTTTGGCATAACAATGGTATCAACTTTTAATGCTATACACCGTTTTTCTGTACGGTCCTAAGACATTATTATAACGTTTAAGTACTTTTATCCTGAGACTACATCTACCCGTAATGCGTGTTAGTACTTTTTCCTTTCATACATTTCAAAGGACTTGACTTGTCAGTACTTTTCGACAACCGCACTTAAAAATTATTATGAAGATAAGTACTTTCTCCTTAAGAAGAGTACAGAGCATTTGTACTTAAGTGACAGCTATCTCCTGAAATACATTAAATATGCAAAATATCTCGATTCCAGTACGTAGATGATAGTGTCATAATTATTTTTTGCCTTTACTGTATTTCGATTACTAAATTAGAAAAAAAGTTAGACATGGTTTTGTAAAAAAAAAAACTTAAAACGTCTCTATTGTAAAATGGCCTTTTGGCGTTTAAGTAGTATTGGCTTTCCGGTGACGTTATAATGTTTTTACTGTCTTTGTTTTTTGTCTTTCTTTTGTTATTTGTTAGTTAATCAAGAAGACTATCCACGAGAACACTGCCGACAAACTGTACTGCAGTTTGGCAGAAGATAATGTGAAAATATTTATGTAAATTTTCTTGAATAAACCATTAAAAAAGAAAATAGATATAACTAGATAATATTAAAGGCTCAAAATCTATAGTTCTAGAACTTTCACAGTCTGATTAACATGTAAGTACGATCTTTGCCATTTTATTTGTCGGCATCGTGATGAACTAACGACCGAAGGAGCTAGGGGTTTTTGACATTAGTTTAAAATTGTTTTGTGTTTTTGGCATATCGATCCCTTCTGTTCTGAACCTTACAGTACTAAAAAATATCGTTAAATAACAAAGTACTAAAATAACTTTGATTTGACTTGATTTCAGAAATACAAGCAAATGAAATGTGCTCGGCTACATTTACAGCAAAGAGCCAAGAGCAAAACGAAAGGGGAGAACTCCGCTCGAGTCGATAAACCAAGAAGATACTGCCAGAAGAGACTGGTGAACCCTGAGCATGAAGAAGATCCCAGATGGATTGATATTTTTGACAGGTATAGATTTTCTGATTTGATCAACTTGTGTTTACAGTCAAAAAAGGAGATAAGTAACCACGGTCGTTTTTTTTGTTGGGAAAATCATCCAATGACGTCCCCTGCGCTCTTGGGCGGCGTGGGAGACAATGTTAGACTTTTACTGACTAAAAACCCACTTCATTTTTTCACAGCTTCAAGGGACTGCAGACTTAAGTATATGGTTTTAATTTCAACTCTATACTTCCACGCGTTCCCGAGATAAAGGGTCTTGACCGACAGATAGACAGACAGACACCAAAGTGATCCTATAAGGGTACCATTTTTTCCTTTTGAGATACGGAACCCTAAAAAAGTAGTACTAATCAAAGGACTGACCTCTTGTAAGAATTATTTTTATAAATCGCTGTCATAACTTTTTCTTTTGCTAGTACACTGGTTTTTCTTCCAAACCCTCTGTATTTACTATACTCTTTTAAATAATAGATTTTCTTGTCCGGTGGGTCTGCTTACCTCTCCCATACATAGCATAACCAGTCCTATAATGCTCTCATTGCTTCTTTAAGATAGGGAATGGGTCGTAATCCACCACGTGGACCCAGTACGGATTGGCAGCCCATTATACTCATGCATAGCGCATCAGAATCTCATCAGAATAGACTGGGATGATAACTGTTGTTTTATCAGGCTTTGAGTACTTAACTTACTCCTGCTTATCAGGATTGCAATCATCTTGGACCTTTTCAGAACAACCCGAAGTATAGGTCAAGGATAAGACTTGCTAAATAAGTTAAATATGAATATGAAGAAGATGTTTTTTATTATTCTTAGACTTATTTAACTGCGAACTATTGAACTCGTAAACCGGGCCGCTAACACTGGGCAACCACTGCTCTGCGTTTTTAAATGTTAACTGATAAAGTTAAGTTCTGTTTTATACTTTAATAATAGCATAAGCAGCCTTTCAATGTTCCCACTGCTGGGACTCAGGCCTCCTCTCTAGGAGAGGGAATGGGCCGTAATCCACCACGCGGGCCCAGTGCGGGTTGGTGAATGTCACATGTCTTCAAATTTTTGGTTCTAGGACATGCCGGTTTAATCACGATGTTTTCCTTCACTGTTTTGAGAGCAGTGGTGATGAAATAAATTACATTAAGTAATACGCCTAGCTGGATTTGAACCCGTGACCAACAACTCGTAAGTCGGGGCCGCTACCACTCGGCCACCACTGCTCTGCTACTTTTATAATGCTCGTTCATAAATTATAGCTGTGTTACTGCATGTTTATGAATGTCATTTCTTTTCTTAGATTCCATTGCAACGTGAACAATGCTGAATTCACTGCTGATCTCGACAGCGTCCGAGTTCAAGATGTGGAAGACATGGTCCTAACGGTGCAGACCCTCAAATTTCAGGGTGACGTCGACCAAACTAGCCGGCCCAGGACAAGCTTCAAGTATAAGAAAAATACCGATGGAAAGAAACACCGAATGTTCGTCAAACAAGCTGTTAGCGATAATGATTTAAGCGATGATGACAGATCATCACAGTTAACTTACCATTATTTCGACGAATACATAAAATATTTATACAGTTCCGACCGATCAAGACCTGCATCCAGAAATTCTAGCATATTCTTGCGAGGATTTAGCAAAGATAAAGATAAACAAGAGGCGAATAAACCAACGCAAGTTCAAACGAACGCAGACGAAACTAAAAAATCACGGAAAACTGAAACTAAAATTAAGAATAACGCGAAAAAAATACCTGAGAGACAAATCAAAGACGAAATTCGAGACGTCTCTGAAACTATAGAAAATACGAAAATAACTTATCAAAAAACTGGAAAAAGGAAAAGTCTTACAATATCTCGGGCTCAAAGCCCTGAGACTGTCCAAGTAATTAGAGTCGATGTTGTTTGTAATTACACCAACAGCTCATCGTCCGACTATGATGATAATAAAAAAGATAGTCTTGCCGATAAGTCGGAAGCGTTCAAAGAAAATGCTATAATTAAAAAAGATATATTTGCAAGTAGGTACAGTAATCATTTGGCATCGAGATATCTTTTGACGAATTCGATCAAGTCCGTAGATGAGAATTTATCGGGTGGTTCTAAAGTGACGCTGCTCTGTAAGACATTCAAGTTATCTGATCGAAACATAACTGAGAAACCCGACAAAGAAAAGAAATTTAGAACATTGAAGAACAAGAAGACTTATAAATTAAAAAGTAATAAAATCAAGCATCATGAAATAGTCTTCTAGAATTTTTGCTGCATCGACTAAGCATCTCTATTCAGTTAAATTGGTATTATGTTTTAATTCTTATTCAATAGTTGTTTTTTTTTAGTTCACATTTTTGTAAAAGAAAAAAATATTTTCAGTAGAATATAACTTCAATAAACAACTAAACAACAATAAATAACTTGATATATTTACATACTATGTAAATGTACAAACTGATAATAACACGTAGATATAAAAAGAACGTATTTCTCATAGTTAACGTAGATTTAAGCATTATGATAATCTTCCTTGGTTATGTTAGTGTTATAATAAACTAATTATAAAAAAAGTATCTTAATAAATATTTTAAATATCTCGCTATTTCATGCATTCGTCACTCTTTACTAACCTAATGTTTTGGTTCTCTGCATATACTAACGCCATCTGGTTTGTTTTTGCGGAATCATCGGCAGTGCAATTAATGAAGTTTGTTTGTGTAGAACGGCAGGTGGAAGTTAACAAATATTAGTAGGTACTTCTATATGATACGATACAGGTTTCTTTTAAATAGGTTTGCAATTTTAAGGCGTTTTGCTGTAGGTAAATACTCGAACTCGGAACCTAGAGTTTCTTGCACATTCTTCATCATAGAGACCCACGCTTTGGAATGTGCAATTAGCATCATTTTTCTGATTGACTTCGTGACATTTCAAATAAATATTTTGAATATTGAATCTTGAGCCCGCTAAAATACCAAATACCAATTCATGTTTGGTAAGTGTGCGCCCTTCTATCCGATGAACCCGGGTCTTAAAAGTCGGTTGGGACAGGATGTATACGGAAGGCGGAGAACCGGATCACAGACGCTACTACTTAGGATTTGGCCGTGTCTAAGCTGTAGACTTCGAATACATTAATTAGTTACCTTTACTATTATTATTATACCCTTGAGCCATCTCATCTTCCTAGCTCGTCGTGCTGTGCCGATGCTGCTGCAGTGGCTGCAGAGAAACTCAAGCGGCGGAAATATAATAACCTAGTTGGCAGTTATATTTTCGAGCCGTTTGTGGTTAAAACTCATGGGCCGTGGGGTCCGAGTGCTCATATGCTTTTTAAAGAATTATCCAAACGTCTACACTTTGCGTGACCCAAAGGATGACTTTTACCTCGGCAACGTGGCAATGCCACCAGTCTTTTAGGGACAGTTCCAGTTGACAGCGATGCGGAGGAATTTTTTGACGCCATTTTTTAGCTAGGAATTACACAATAAAGGCAAAGTGTATTATATATAGTTTTAATCAGTTTTTAAACGACTTCCCAACCGAAAAGAAGGAGGTTCTGCGTTTTTCTTGTTCTGTACTAGAACAAGAAAAATAAAAACACTTGACTAAGCTTGGTTTGAAATAAAACAAAAAACTATTTACAAAAAAAAAAAATACAACCGACTTCAATGTAAAAAAAAAAACACTAAAAAGTGCAAAATAACTTTCGAAGTCGAAAAAAAAGAAGAAGAAAATAATAATAAAGAAACAACAACCAACCAACCATACAACAACCGACTAACCAACCACCACCATACAACCGACTTCAATGTAAAAAAAAACACAAATAAGTGCAAAATAACTTTAATTTCCGAAGTCGGTGTTTTTATAATAATTTTGTCTTATCGATATTTAACACCGACTTTCGAAATTAAAGTTATTTTGCACTTTTTAGTGTTTTTTTTTTTACATTGAAGTCAGTTGTATTTTTTTTTTGTAAAAAGTTTATTATTTTATTTCAAACCAAGCTTAGTCAAGTGTTTTATTTTTCTTTTTCTAGTACCTATTTCGTAAAAAAATCATACAGGTATGTATAACTCTCGTCCCATTGAATAGCTGGTTCACGAAAAATCGCAAATGCAAAACATTTAAGAAAAAAATTAATTTCGCTGGCTACTTTTGAGCATCCCCCTTATATTACATTAAACTGTTTAGACAATAGACGTACATGTAATAAAGATACTTTTAATGTACCTGCGTCACCGGCGACAGCGTGGTGTCAGTGAATACCTGCTCGCAAATCTGCCGGCATTCTGGCGCCACCCTTACCAAGACCAGCGGCTGTTAAACTTTCTTTATGTATGCTTATTTTTACTCTCAATTTTTTTCGTTTTTTTCTTATGCGCAATGCGTTTCACTCTTACCGAGATAAATAATAAGCACTAGCAGAAAACTGAATAAATGTATGTTACACTGAATACATGTAGTAAAGAGAGAAAAAGGCCTATGTCTTGTAGTGAAAATATAGGTTAGAAATATTCGAATTTCAGTGTCGAGAATATCAGAAATAGGTTTAAGTAGCGTTTTTAAAAAAATAAAGATTCTGGCGCTTCTTTTTCCAATCTCACCTTTGCCCTGCACTTCGAGTATATATTATTTAGTAGCTCTACAAACTTTTTATTTGTGACCTGTTCCAGTAGCGATTCCTAATTGGTATTATAATATAGAGTGTCAAAATCTTTCGTTTTTTAAAAATCTGTCATTTTTCTGGTCTTATTTACAAATATAACATAACACAACACAACATAAGATATACCTATATACATACACAAGTATGTATATAGGTATATCTTATGTTCAATTACAAGTATTTTATTAGTTATTTATTGTATGTAAATAGTAAACCACGGACTATTTGTGTATCTTTTCTGTTTCCCTGCCAAATTCATCGGAGTTGGTTTCGGCTCCTCGTATGCCTTCCAAAGGTCCAGGACCTCAGGGTTCTGTGATATATTGACACCAAATATATTAATAATAATGTGTCAGTCAATGGCTAAATAGCCAAGAGCCTCGACCAACACCTTAGGAGGCTCACGTTAGGCGGCTGGATCAAGGGCTTGATTCAGAAAGTGGTACTCCTGGACACGGCTCGTAATGTTAGGAGGTTCCTTTCTTTGGAGCCCTGACCACCGCACCGGTAGCTTGGACCCTGTTCCCGATACCGGTGAGATATTATTTTTTGTATTTTGAAATTGTTTTTTTTTTAATTTCTATTGTAATATTTAAAAATATAATTTATATGTGAATGTTAATAAATAAACGGAATAATAATATATACTACTCTGTCAAGAAAGTACCGGGAAAATATCAATAATACACAAAATGTTTGTTATTCATCCAAATTTATTTTATCACCTTCAAAGTATGCTCCTTCAGAAACGATACACTTACGCCAACGAATAATCCAATCATCAAAACATTTTTTAAATGCCGTTTCCGGAATTGAGTTCAGATCTCGCCGCGAATTCTCCTTTATGCCTTCTACCGATTGAAAACGGGTGCCACGAAGTGGTAATTTGAGTTTAGGAAAAAGAAAGAAGTCAGCTGGAGCTATATCTGGTGAATATGGTGGTTGCTCGATGGTTTGTTGAGTGTTTGGTGAAAAATTCTTTCACAATGATAACCTTGTGCGAAGACGCATTATCGTGGTGCAAAATCCAAGAATTTTCTTTCCACAAATCTGGCCTTTTTCGTCGAATTTGCTCTCTTAAATGCCGCATAACGCTCAAAAAATATTCTTTATTTACCGTTTGACCTTCTGGCAAGAATTCAGAGTGCACAACACCGCGATAATCAAAGAAAACAGTCAACATGACTTTGACTTTTGATCGACTTTGGCGTGGTTTTTTCGGTTTCGGTTCAGTTGGAAGGCGCCACTCCGAAGCTTGTTGACTAGTTTGCATGTCAAACTCGTAAACCCACGTCTCGCCACCAGTAACAATGCATTTCATGAATGTTGGGTCGGAATTGACTCGTTCTAGCATGTCCTCAGCGACTCTCATGCGATTGAGTTTTTGGTGAAAATTCAGGTCTTTTGGGACTAGCCGAGCGGTAACATGTTTCATACCCAAATAATTGGTTAAAATGGTACGGATCGACTCGTGAGATACAGAAAGTTCGGCGGCTATCTCTCTCAAAGTTGAATGAGGATTTTTAGTCACTATTTCCTTCACTTTTGCGATGTTAACTTCAGTTGAAGACGTTGATGGCCTACCAGAGCGAGGCAAATCTTCCATCACATCTCGACCGCTTTTGAACGCTTTTTACCACTCATAAGCACGTGTTTTTGATAAAGTCGATTCACCGTAAGCCTTCTGTAACATTTTCAGTGACTCCGAACACGAAATTCCATTGGCGATGCAAAATTTAAGACAAACTCTTTGTTCGATGTTTTTGTCCATTATGAAATTTGCAATACACACTAGATATGAAATAGTGGAAAACAGTTGTGCAAATCTACCAATAATAATAAATAAAAATAAAATAAAAATCATTTATTATCAGACAGTAGTCCATAGCCAGTACATAATTTAAAAACACAGAATAAAATAAAATTCATAATAAATAAATAAAATCAAATCATAAATTAAAAGTACAATAAATAAATTAAAAATCAAATCATAAATTAAAATCACAATAAATAAATTAAAATCAAAAATTATTAAAATTAAAAATTAAATGCATGTCAAAAATATTTAAATAAACAAGTTTAGCTGCAGTCCAACTCAGCAGGCCCATCGAGACCCCATAACATGCTGCTCCGTAAACCTGCCCAGCAGTGCAGTATCATACCTGTCTCCTATCATTCTCAGTACACTGTTTCGGCTCCCACGGACACGTTTCATTACCGACGCAACCTTCTTGCGCATTAATGCGTAGAAGTCGTCCACACTGGCATCGGCAAACATCCCAGAGGCACTACAGTATCTAGGGAGCCGGAACAGCGCCCTGAACACATTGTTGTACTGTACGCGCAAGGCACTGTAAGCTTTCTGTGTAAAGCTTGCCCACAGCCCGCTGGTATAAAACGTCTGGCAAAAGGCTTTAAATAATGTAATTTTTATTTCGGTTGTACACCGAGCAAACCTGTGTGCCAGCATATTACCACGTACTGACAGTGCCCTGCGCTCCCTTTCCATATCCTGATCATCACATAATCTCTCAGTCACGATATGCCCAAGATATTTAAACTGTGTCACACGGTCCAGAGTTATATCATTCAGTAATAAGGGTGGTATAAAGTCAGGATCTTTATTACCACATTTAAATAACATAAATACACTTTTCTTTACATTATACTTGAGACCGTGTTCCACTGCATACTGCTCACATACCCTCAACAACTGTCTCAGACCCCCGATCGAGGGGCTCAACAGCACCATATCGTCAGCATAGCTTAAATTATTCACACATATGTTATCAATATGGCATCCTACATGCATGCTGCTGAGCTCCTCAATCAGATGGTTCACAACAAAAATATATCTAACAAAAAAAAAAAAAAACAGAAATTTGAATTTGGAACCATAAACAAATAATCTATTCCCGATACTTTTCTGACTGAATGTATATATCTTAATACTTTCAGATACTGTATTAATTGAATATATGAGTTTTGCGTCATTTTTGCTTAACCCCGGATTTATCATGCAAGTGATATTATTCAAGAAATATGCTACATATATGCAAATGGAGCATATTTCTTGTAGCAATTACGTTTTCAAAAGTATTTGGAGAGACGCTTGAAATTAATATTAACAAGCGTAGAGAGAGAACCTCATGTTAGCACACAACTTTGACAACGACTGTCTCTTACGCAGAAAAAATATCGTAACGTATAGTTTTCACGAGCACCATGATTTAGTGAAACGGTGCGTGATTTAAAAAAAAGTCGTTTAATCTATAACGATGGACCGAATAAAAAAAAACAAAACGTTTTGTAATCAATCTTTTAGTTTTTACAAAAATAGACAGATATTATTATCTAACGAAATGCTGGCAAATTATTGAGAAGGTTAGTTATTTGTAATGACGAAAAAGCATTTAAAAAGCTAAAAAAACCTAATTATACATATTTTTTATTAACTCTTCCGATGATGGTACGTTGTTGGCTAGAAATACAAGATCTCTTTTTAAAAGGTCAAAGTTACAGATCATTGTGATCTTTGCCATCTAGTCCCAAACTAAGAAGAGCTTGTGGTATGAGTACTAGACAACTGATAAACATACTAAATATATTTCTAAATACATTCATATTATACATAAATTAAACCCAGACACAGAACAAATGATCGTGCTCATTACACAAATATTTGTCCTGGGTGCTAATCGAACCCACGACCTTCGGCATAGCAGTCAAGGCCACTGACAGCTAGACCAACAGGCCTGTCAAATGTCTTTGGATATAATCAAGTTCAATATTATACTTTTTCCGCAGGCAGAAATGAATAGGTTATTTTTTGGCTATTTTTTTCAAATTGTGGCGTCTTAACTATAAATAGCTAAACGAATGAAAAGACTTTTGTTCTATTTTTTTATTCTTGATAGGTTCGCACTTGACCGCTATCTCACCTGATGGAAAGCGACGATGTGGTCGACGATGGAGCGCGTTTACCTTGAAGTAATCTATTCACTCTTGACTTAAAGATTCCCGGGTTGTAGCCATCAGGAAACACAGATTCCGGCAAGGAATTCCACTCCTTACTGTTCTTTTTAACTGTACTTGTTAAAATAGATTAATTAAATCCATTGCCACCAACTCAAATCAATTTTAACGTTGTGTATTTTAAGTTGTTTTTTAGCCAATGATTTGTAATAAAAAAGCCATATAAAAATATAGGTTCTATAGTCCGGTTAAATTAGACTAAAAATAGGAGTAAAATCGCACCTGGCTGTAAATTGGTAGGATTGTTCAAAACACAATTAGAAATGAAGTTTAAAAAGTCCTCATCGATCCGATACCTGGAAAAAAATTACTCGGGGTCGAAGGTCACAAAAGCGGGTTTCAAATTAAACAGAATCAATAGTTTCAAATTAAAGAGGATCCCAGCAGATCCGTGGAATAGGCCTACCGGGTAAACCTTATTAAATAAAAACGCGATAAATACACTACCTCAAAGATAGCGTGGAAACGTGTGTATATTATGACGATTAGAACGATTATTCTTTCAACTTTTTGAACGTTGTATTTCAAAAACGGTGGCTAAATAAAAAAATAAAATAAAAAATAAAAATAAAGCTACCAGTTATTTCAGAGAAGTAATTGCTTGTATTTCGATGTTTCTTTTTAACTAATACAGAACAGTTAGGTGGGTTGTTAAGCGCCCGGATGCTTAAAGTATTCATGCACAAACATTTTTTTTTGTTTTTTTATTTTTTTATTGATATAAACTAGTGCTTGACTGCGATCCCACCAGATGGTAAGTAGTAATGCAATCGTTGATGGTGAGGTGCACTAATTTATTGAGAGCCTATTCACTCTAGCCTTGAAGAGACCCAAATTATAATCGGACGGGAAAACCGCAGCAGGCAAATTATTCCAGTCCCTCGATGTACGCGGTATAAACGACGAGGCGGAACGCTTAGTCCAGACCGTTGAAGTTTCAACAACGTAAGGGTGGATACTCGCCGTTCGTCGGCTTGTCCGATGGTAGAAATGAGATAGTGGAATCAAGTCATGCAATTCCTGCGCACACTCTCCAAAATGCATCCTGTAAAACACCGAAAGGCTGGCTACCCTACGCCTGTGCTCAAGGCTTTGTAGATTTGAATTAACCAGATCTGGATCACCAATTAGTCTCTTTGCACGCCTTTTCACCGAGTCCAAGGCTGCCAGGTGGCATTTTGCAGCACCAGCCCATACGTGGCTGCAGTACTCCACACACGAACGGACCTGTGCTTTGTATAACATTAAAAGCTGTCCTGGTGTGAAGTACCGCCGGATTTTTGCAAGTACGCCGAGTTTCCCAGCAGCTACCTTGGTTTTGGACTCAATGAACCGCCCAAAGTTAAGGTCTGAGGAAATTTCAACTCCCAAGAGCTGAAGGCGGTCGGTGTACTCCAGGGATACATTCTGAAAAGCAGGAGCCAAGGTGAACGGGCTCCTTTTAGCGGTGAACAGACACGCTTGTGTTTTGGCGGCGTTGAATCCCACCAGATTGGCTTCACCACACTTGGAGACTGCCTGAAGTGAGACATTCGTAAGCTCTACCATAGCCTCTCTTTCGGACCGGATTAGCTCCTTACTAGCTCGAGCACCTGACAGGTATCTCTCTACAACTGTGCTATCATCTGCATACCCATAGATACCAGGTATCAGCAGATCGTTGATATGCAGCGGGAAGAGAGTTGCAGAGGGGTCTATTATTATATATGTATTTTCAATATTTATCTCAGAACCCTGAGGTCCTGGACCTTTGAAAGGGGTACGAGGAGCCGAAGCCAATTACTCGCAGAGGCCCTTTAGATAATTATAATGGAACATGATACCAACCGACGATTATCCCTGTACGTGCTATGCTAGTGCACCCAAGGACAACCCCCGGTTGTTGAAAAACTATTGCGACATATGGAGAACAAAGATAATAGGGCTATGGTTTTTGGAGTCTTAAGTAGACTGGTAACATGGAACTATGTTAAGACTATGGCCCCTGCCTCCAATCCATCGAAAAAAGGCAGGGGGTGACTTGCACACTCAATAAATGGACCCCCAAAAAACGGCCGCTAGCACGTAGTGACGTAGCAACAAGAGGGCAACATATTCTGAGGTGCTTGAGGAGTGGAGAGGTATACCACGGCTATCAGGACAATCCCGGAAGTACGATCAAGATCCCTACCAGCACCTTACTGGATTATACATCCTTCTCCCGAGCACGTTTGCTCTTACGAATCTCCACTCAAGCCAGCCAATAAAGGCAAGAGAGAGGTGGGAGCTCAGTTCCTCGTCAGTGTTCACTACGGCCGGCCAATAAAGGCAAGCCGGAGATGAAGAACAAGAATTCTCCTGGGAGATCGGGTCGCTAATGCCCAACAGTTCGCCACAAAACTGCACTGCGGATTGTATCTCTCTTAGTCTGGCCCCTCACCCTAGGTATATTATGGCAAAGCAAACTTCACCGATACAGACCTAGGGTATATTGGAGCACGCAAGCCCCACCACGACGTCAACGTAGAGATACGGCGATGGGGTTATTATTATTATTCTCTTTATTATACATTTTTTTTTTTTTTTTAACAAAGTCAATTTAAAAAAAGACATTTAAAAATATAAAAAATAGTAGTCCGCCGGTATCGAGACAGGGTCCAAGCTACCGGTGCCGCGGTGGTTAGGGCTCCAGAGATTATTATTATTATTATTAATTGGGTTACGAAGATTTTTCCGAATGGTAAAAAAAGTTATTTTGTGACGTAGGTAACTACAAATTTACAGTTTTCAGATTTATTCCTATATCTATACTATAAGACTGCTTTATGCCAAATTTCAGGATTCTGGGTCAACGGGAAGTAAACTATGAATTTTGATTCCTTTGAGTGTTGAAATGTACGTTATTTGCGACATAAACGGGAATATCCTTTTTTCCGTTAACTTAGAATTTTGATTTTTTCACAGCTTCAAGGGACTGCAGACTCTCAAGTCTAAAAACCGTGTACAACCGAGTACTCATACACGGTTTTAATTTCAACTCGTTGCCTCCATGCGTTTCTGAGATAAAGGGTCTTGACAGACAGACAGACAGACAGACGGACGGACAACAAAGTGATCCTATAAGGGTTCCTTTTTTTCCTTTAGAGGTACGGAACCCAAAAAAAGAAACCAATGATTAACAAATACGAGAATATTAACTAAACAACAACATAAAACTAACACTAAAATAATATCTACTTAATTCTATTGCAGATCGTTACGTTACTTATGTCCTAGTCTTTTTCCCAACTAAGGTCTTTTTACATAACATGGGTAAGATGACAGCAGGACGAAAATATGCATTCTTAAGATGTGAGAAAAGTATTGGTAGTCACATTGTATGAATCTGACAGCTGTCACCCGCGCCATCTTATAGCAATTGTAGTATAGTAAAGCTTAGGGAGCAGTGGTGGCCGAGTGGTAACGGCTCCGACTTACGAGTTGTAGGTTGCGGGTTCAAACCCAGCCAGGTGCATTACTTTGTGTAATTTATTTCATCACCACTGCTCTCAAAACGGTGAAGGAAAACATCGTGAGGAAACCGGCATGTCCTAGAACCAAAAATTCGAAGACATGTAACATCCACCAACCCGCACTGGGCCCGCGTGGTGGATTACGGCCCATTCTCTCTCCTAGAGAGGAGGCCTGAGTCCCAACAGTGGGAACATTATAAGGCCGACTATGCTATGCTAAAGCTTAGGGTCGGCTTCCAGTTTAACCGAATGCGGTTGAATACCTGTGTTTTACATGGAACGACTGCCTGTTAGACCACAACCCTGTTACTGGGCAACACCATACTCCTTGGATAGCCCGAAGGTCAGACTTTCTGGTGTCTGACTACCTACAACCAGGGTTGGGCAGTATTGGTATTACTTGTAATTAAAATTCTTAATTGAAATACAAATACATATTTGGTTTTTGTATTTCAATTACTTTCTTAGAATGTAATTTGTAATTCGTATTTCAAATACCTGACAGAGAAGTATTTTGTAATTAGTATTGACTGGCCTGTTGGTCTAGTGGTTAGTGGCCCTGACTGCTATGCCGGAGGTCGTGGGTTCGATTCCCACCCAGGACAAATGTTTGTGTGATGAGCACAATCATTTGTTCTGTGTCTGGGTGTAATTTATCTATAATATGTATGTATTTAGAAATATTTAAGTATGTTTATCAGTTGTCTAGTACTTATACCACAAGCTCTGCTTAGCTTGGGACTGGACGGCGTTGTGTGATAGTTGTGTGAATATTATATTATATATATATATTGTACCCCAAAATTGGCCAACCAAACGCAAAAAATGTACGTCGAATTGTCAATGTCAAGCTAAAATGTCAAGTCATAACGGTTTAATACATAGTCTTTAAATGATAGAAGCAAAGGATATCCAAATATAAAAAAATGTGTTCATACAATTTAACACAAGTTTGTGCTCATCAGGACCTGTAGAAAGATTGTTTTCTTTAGCAGGTTTTATTCACTCTCCAACAAGAGGCTGTTTGTCTGACCGTACATTTAAAAATCTATTACTCTTGAAAGGAAACTCTGGTTTTACTGATTAATTAATCTTGTTTTCCTCTACTTTTCAGCCCATGCTGGTCTAGATTACTTATTTTGTAATATGTAATTTGTATTTTGTATTTCAATTAAAAATAGCTAAAATACTGTATTTTGTATTTTATATTTCAAATACCTTACATAAAGATATTCTGTACTTTGTATTTTAATTACTTGCGATACTGTATTTTGTAATTTTGATTCTGATTTCATGTGGATGGGTGGAGAGGGAGAGGGAGGCCAAAGAAAAGATGGATGGATTGTGTGAACAGTGATATGAAAGAAAAGGAAGTTAGTGATAGCATGACCGTTGACAGGATAGAATGGAAGAAAAAAACATGTTGTGCCGACCCTAAATAAGATGGGACAAGGGCAGGAAGATGACTGTATTTTGTAATTTGTATTTCAATTAAAGCAAAGCATGTATTTTGCCCAGCCCTGCCTACAACGACTCTCAAAGATCTACTAATGACTACCAAGACCGGCTTTACGTGTTTTTCGAGGCACGGTGTGACAACAATGTCCTAAATTAAACTAGAAACGTACCTATGAATTGAAAATTTCACTTTGGAAAATTCCCGGTTTCGAACCCGCAGTCTCATGCATGAGAGGCGGGTGCCTTAACCACTGGGCCATCACGACACTCTAGATCGTTATTGCACTAATTCTAGTAATTCAACTATATTTCAATATTCTAGTTGGAATATTTTTGATACTAGACTTAAATACCTGAACTTAATAAGTCACTGATATTGGTCATATTTCATGTACCTACTAAAGAAAGCAAGTGTTTATAAATGAACTCCATAAAGAAAATTATTAACTTATTCACTCAGAATTTAACAAATCGACTCAATATAAAACTTTTTACTACCGACCATATAGTTCCCTATAGCCTCGATAGATGGCGTTATACCGTCGGACGTTTTCCTGAATCGCGCTATGGTTTCGTTACCAGAGTTAATTGTAACTCTACGTAGGTATTCTAAACGGGACTTTTTCTTTTAGATAGCTAAATGGATAGTCATTGGTCTTTAAAATGGCAGTTAAATACTTTAAGACGTTAAAAATGTAAAAAAGAGAAATAAATGTAACGAAAAGATGATACTTAAAGCCTCAGATACACTAGGGGACAAAATATCCGTAACATAATGAATGTTATCAAATTGTTCAACAACATGTCATGCGTCAGGTGAATGCGTCGCAAAATATTGGGGGACAATCTGTCCCCTAGTATATTCAGAACTCCGTAAAGCCCTGAGGCTTTTAAGTGACAGTCACTATCACTAACCTAATATGGATATTGAAATAAATATGATTCTAATTTCTTTTTATCCCTATTTTTGAAATAATCTTCGTACATTCTTTTTATTCTTCAATGTGTTATTATTGTTTTTATTTAGGTAATGTATTTTTTTAGTTTGTAAGTTTCTACTGTACAACGCTTTGGACATCTTCCATAACGTTGTACAAGTGCTTGTAAATAAATAAATAAATTAACCTAGACAATAATTATTTCAAAACTTACTAAGTATATCAGAAGCAAAAAGCAGTATTTTAATAAACCTTTTTTCTTCTTTTAGCTTTGCGTGTTTTGTACATTTAGCCAGAGTTGAGTTTATAAAGTGTGTCGTTAATAATGTTAGAAATTAATTACAGCTTTGTTCAAAACTGACCATAGACACCTTAACTAGTCCTACCTACTAACTAGAGATGTCCCTTAGGACTAATCGATGCAGCAGTCTATAAAATTTAGTTATTTATTATACAGAATGATTTATGAGAGGACTTAAGATATCAACAGAAAATATTTAGATTTTGATGCAGAACACAGTCACGTTGAGTTTTCAATATTTACTGAGTAGATGTACTGCAACTACAGAAGTGGTCCAGTGGACCCACGACTATGTATACGTATTTTATTGTTCCATTTACTTGACATCTTTTTATGTTTTATTTCGATTTGCTATCATGGCAAGTCAGTCAGTCAAGTTTGAAAGGTCTTGCAGTCTTTTTATGTGAGTCATACATGAAAGAAAGACAAAGAAAGAAAAACAAAGATTTCTTACACAACTTCGTCAAAGTATTTTGATTACCCTAGGGTTTCCTAATGCAACACCACAACCTGGAGATCTTTTCCAATTACATATAAATAAGAGAAAAAAGACTAAACTGAATCTATAATTTTATTTGATATAACGATCAGTTAGTAGAATAAACAATTGATATGTAATTTTCAAATAACTAATTTTTATAAGCATAACATACATTGATTATAAAATCTTTATATATACCACTCAAAAGACATAAAACTTATTTAGTTTAATATAAAAGAACGAAAGCTTTTTATAAATCATAATGGCTTTTAACTTAACCTAATCCAAATGATTCACTAACATTAGAAAGGGATCTTGAATGGTCACTGTTCTAACCTAACCACATGACCGCTTCGTTCACTCGCCATCGTGTTCTAATGGTTACTATTCTAACCTGATCTAATCCAGGCGTGATTTTCAACTTAACCTAACCCAAATGATCACTAATTAGAAGGGGATCTGGACCTCGGCGGCCGCTGCCGCGGCACCCATTGTTTACATTCATTCTTCCCTAAACGCAAGCCACTACATACATTCACACATATCAATTTATACACCTTCACCCGGCATTCGAATATTTTTATCACCTACACTTGTCACCGCTCCCCATACCCCCTTCTACACCACTATTTGCCAAATACAATCGTATTACTTATTAACCACGATTACTCGATCACGCTTTACAAATACGGTCACCTTATTTTATGTTAGAATTATTTTTATTTTAAATGACTGGGCTTATCTGTTAACAGTTAACACTTGAACTGGAACTGGATGCTTATCAAGTTTGAAATTCATACTAAATTCCGGTGGGTGAATGCTCGGATAAAATACATGTAACAAAAAGTCTTTTAGCAATATTACACCTTAACACGCGTAGTCTCAATAAGTTTTTTGATAACTTCATTGCTTTTTTACACCTATTCAAAGTAGATTGTGATATAATAATTCTAACGGAATGTTGGCTTATAACTGCCATAATTCCCAGTATGCGCGGCTATAATGTACACTTCACTAAAAACATACAAATCCAGAGTGACGGGGTTGTTACGTTTACAGTCTTCATTGCTTTGTACTGTTTCGGAACCAGGGTTTATGGACTCAAAATGCTTACTGTGCAGAGTTGGCGATAATGTGGCCTGTATGCCTCCCTCCTATGCTTATATCGATAACTTCCTAAGCAGTTTGGATAACTTGTTACTACCATTATCCAATTTTCATCATGTAGCCTTAGTTGGAGATATCGACATTGATATTAAGCCTAATAGCAAAGACAGACACTCAAACGGATACCTCACTTTTGCGGCCTCTCACAGGCTACGAAACACCAGCACACTTATATCCTACAAAAGTAAATAACTGTTTAGACATCTCAAGCATACAGACAGTCATTGAAAACACAGACTTTCCTCAATTCTCCTCACAATTGATGTAAACGAGGCAACTGACATCCTGACGTCCATAATAGTACATAAACACACTCGAGTCTCCAATATTAAAAGCATGAACCGCAACATGAATCCGTGGATCTACTACGTTGCATCCGAAACAGGGACAAAATGCTTCTAGCTCGAAGAACACAAACTGATAATGCCATCATAAAAGTTACCTACACTCGGTATCGTAATTCACTTTTGCGAAAATTAAAAATAAATTATAAGGCTACCTGGGACCTAATAAAAACTATAACGTATGCTAAACCAGCACCATCTTCCTCGAAAGAACTCCTTCGCATTGATACAGATGAACATGAATCAGCAAATAGGGTTAACAACGATTTTGTAAGTCTAGAAAAAACCCCAGCTACAAATAATCAACACAAAAATACAAACACAACAACTCCCACATCAGTCATCTGTTCAGAAGCACCATGTAATTCTATTAGTGTATAAGTGGAGCAGATCATAACTTATATAAAATCTGGAACTGCTGCTGGAATTGATGATATTTCTGCAAATATTTTGAAATTAACATGTGAAGATTGATGAAATGATAAGTGATAGAGCTAGGATAGAATATGGCGGTCCACAAGGAAGCATTTTGGGTCCTACTTTGTTCCTCATCTATATTAACGATCTATGTAAGATCCCTCTAACTAACTGTTCTATTTTTACATATGCTGATAATACAGCTTTGCATGGTAAGGACTGGGGTGAATAAGAAAGGTTTGCTCAAATGGCAATGGATGCAGTTATGGTTTTGCTGTCAAAAAACCTACTTATATTGAACTCGGACAAAATTAAAGAAGTTCTCCCTAACCAATATATCACAGCCCAAAACCGCTCCTACTCTCCGAGTTCACACTCGTCCTGGATTTTCAAATTCCTCTTGTTTCTGTCCTATTATTTCTCTTACACCTAGCATAAAATACTTGGGGGTGCTGATAGATAATCACCTAAGTTGGTATAACAACATAGATAGCCAAATAGTCCGTACACGAAAATTAATTTACATCTGCAAAAAACTTTGAGACTACCGATCAATATACTCTTATGTTAGTGTACTTCTCACTTTGCCAGTTCCTTTTCCTTTATTGCTTGCCGGCCTGGGGTGGAGCTTGTAAAACTCACCTACTGAAATTAGAGATAGTTCAGAGAGCCGTCTCATGGTCTTATTTTACAAGCCTTTCAGGTACCCCACAGTGGAACTTTAAAGGGATTGCAAGGTATTATCTTACCCTATTTAAATTGCGAAAAGTTGCCTCATGTCCCGCCGATATTGCTTCACCTCTGGTAAGACTGTCTTTGCAAAACGTCAATTTACGTATTTTAGCTATTTTTAATACAATAAAATTAATAAAATACTCTAGATACATAAATACTCTAGAATATTTTAGAATAAACACTCTAGATGCAAAATGTTCGACGCTGTGACGTAACTTGGGGTGAGAGGGACGAGTCACAAATTGCTAGATATCGTAATCTGTGCAATGAAGGATTGCGAAACATTGATCTCCCTCAAGAATTTCAAAAGTGTAGTTATGGGTCCTGTAGCATAGTCGAACATAAAAATGTGTTGGATGGTTTGTATGGGAGTATTGTGGATATTTTGAGTGACGCGGCTGTGAGAGTGTGAGAGTAAGATCTAAGCCTAAGGTTGGTAGAATGTTGTGTGGCTGGAATAATCATGTTCGGGACGCTTACCGAGAGGCCAGGCTCAAATTCAGGGCGTGGGTATTACATAACAGACCGACCTCGGGAGTAATATACGAAGAAATGTGTGAGGCTCGAAAAGTTTTTAAAGGCCGTCATAAATGGTGCCAAAAAAATAGGGAACAAATAAAAATGGATTTTTTAGCAAAGCAAAGATCAACAAATAATTTTGCCAAATTCTGGGAAGCTACGGGTAGACTGGATACTAAGCCTGGACTACCGGTAAGCGTCAGTGGAATGAACGATCCAGAGCACCAGAGCATATTGTAAATATGTTCCGGGAGCATTTTATAGTGCGATCACCTCTCGGCTCTTCAAGTACGATGATTGATGCTGAGTCCTCTCGTGAGAGAGTGGAGCCGGTAATGTATTTTTCAACTAAGCAGGTGAGAGAGGTTGTTAAAAATATGAGTAGGGGTAAATCACCCGGACACGATGGACTCAGCATCGAGCATTTTAAGTATGCTGGTGGTCACCTGCCAAGGGTCCTGTCCTTATTTTATTCAATGTGCATTAGTCATTCATACCTACCTTTTTTTTTTTTTTTCGGTGGGAAAATCATCTTATGACATCCCCCGCCCTTGGGCGGGGCGGGAGATAGTGTCAGACTTTTACTGACTAAAAACCCACTCCTGTTCCTTCATTGCCTTTCGTACCAGGGCCGAGTCTTCCTTTCAGAATCAGACCCTTGGCCCCAGTAGGCTTCGACCCTGCTAGGCCCCTACAGTTGCTGACATCTCCTTGAGGCGCGCGTGGAACAGCATGCGCCGTCCACAACTTGGGCTCGGTCCGGACGGTTACCGGACGGTCGGAAGGCGAGCCACCCATTGCTCGCCGTCCGCAAGCCCGCGCCTACGATGGCCGGAAATCGGGATCGGAATCCCGGCGGCGATTGGGGCGTGAGGACCGTTGCCTCACGCGATCGGCCGCCTCCTTTGCTAGCATTACTGCTTCGCAGAAGGAGGCGACCGCCTGCCACTCCTCCTCGCTCCGGACCATGGCCTGTACGGCCCGGCACGAGAGATCGCCGCCACCGATAGCCCCCACGAGGACACGGCGTTGCTCTGCCCAAGCGGGACACACCTCCACCGTGTGCTCCACCGTGTCCTCCGGGTGGTCCACACAATGGTGACACCCGGGCGTTTCTTCCGCACGAATCCGGTGCAGGAACCTCCCGAACTTACCATGTCCGGTGAGGACCTGCGTCATGCGGAAGGTAAGAACGCCGTGTTGCCTTTCCAGCCACTCCTCAAAGAGGGGACTTACCGCCATAATTATGGCGTGCCCAGCACTGGGTTGCGATAGTCGCTGTCGCCATTCCACCATGAGACCCCGCCGGAGCTCTGTCCGCCATGCCGCGACTTGTCGTGGCAACGGAGTTTCGCCCCGACGTTGCATCTCACGCGCAGATCGTGCATGCGTGCAAGGCCTGTTGCCACCAGGTCCCATGGTGGCTGGCCAGCAAGGAGGCTCGCCGCTTTGCGGGAAACCGTGCGGTATCCCCGCACCATCCGTATGGCCATGACCCTCCGGCACGCGTTCAGCTGGGCCGCCGGTCGCTTTCGCAGTGACGGCGCCCACACCGGCGCCTCATAAAGGGCCATGGACTGTACGATGCCAGCGTAGAGCCTCCGGCAGGAGGTGTCTGGACCCCAAGGTTGGGCAGGAGCCGCTTGAGGGCAGCCCCAGTCCGATTCAGTTTGGGAGCCAGATGTCGGAAGTGCTCCTCGAAATTCCACCGGCTGTCGAGGACGAGTCCCAGGTACTTCATCGTCGACCCGACGCCGATGTGAACTCCTCCTACCGTTAATTGGGAGCGCCGAGGCGGCGCGCTCCGAGGGCCGTGAATACACATGGCCTCGGACTTTTGCAGCGCCACCTCGAGTCCCAACTGCTGGATCCTATCAACGACTATCGCAACCCCGCGTGTCGCTAATTCGACCGCCGCCTGGTACGACTCTCCCTGCGCCAGGACCAGCGTATCGTCTGCGTAACAGACCACGCCGACCCCGTCAGGGAGGTCGCCGCGCAGCACGTAGTCGTAGCCGATGTTCCACAAGGGCGGTCCTAGTACCGATCCCTGCGGAACACCGCACGACATCTCTCGCCGTTTCCACTCTCCCTGGTGACCAGGGTAGATGATGTACCTGTCCGACAGGTAGGCCTCGATCACACGACAGAGGTAGTCGGGCACCCGGTGATACCGGAGTGCCCTCTTAATGCTACTCCAGGGCAGGGAATTGAAGCTGTTGGCGATGTCCAATGACACCGCCACGACACACCTGCCCTGGGACACCGCATCCCCCGTCGTGAGAGCTCGCACGCGCATGATGGCGTCCACCGTGGAGCGCCTCCTGCGAAAGCCGAACTGGCCGTCCGCCAGATCTGGCCCCACCCGTGTTAGGTGCGCGACGAGGCGGTCTGCAATTACTCTTTCAAAGAGCTTGCCCACCTCGTCGAGCAGCACAATGGGCCGGTACGCGGACGGAGAGTCCGCAGGGCGCCCTGGCTTCGCGATAAGGACCAGTTTCCCCGTCTTCCAGCGAAGTGGGAACTGGCCCCTCTCCATGCATGCGCTGAAGAGCCCTCTTAATCGAGACCCGAGAGCCTCCATGGCCAGGACTCAGGCTTTACCAGGCAAGCCGTCGGGTCCTGGGGCGTTATTCTTGGCATTCATACCTACCTGCGGAACTAATGAAAACTATTGTCATACCGATAGTTAAAAACAGGACAGGAGATATCTCTGACAAGGATAACTACCGGTCAATCTCTCTTGCAACTACCATTGCTAAAATATTGGACAGTATGCTTGATTCATGCTTGGAAAATCTATCTGTGCTTGCACGACTCACAGTTTGGGTTTCAACCTGGACTATCAACAGAAAGTGCAATCCTTAGTCTCAAGAATACTGTACAATATTATACACATCATAAAACGCCTGTATATGCCTGTTTCCTGGATCTTTCCAGGGCTTTTGATCTCGTGTCTTATGATGTGCTCTGGAAGAAGCTGGGGGACAGGAATGTACCGGCTGAAGTTGTTAAGGTCCTGCAATATTGGTATGCGAACCAATCAAATCAGGTTAAGTGGTCCAACATTCTCTCTGAGGCTTATGGGTTGGAGTGCGGTATGAGACAGGGAGGGTTGACGTCTCCCAGGCTCTTCAGCCTATATGTGAATGACCTCATAGTCGAGCTCAGCAGCATGCGTGTGGGCTGTCGGGTTGGTGGTGTTAATATTAACAGTATCAGCTATGCCGATGACATGGTGCTGCTGGGACCGACTGCGGGATCTATTGGAGAGATGTTGAAGGTTTGTGAGGATTATGCGGCTGCACATGGGCTCGTATACAATGTCAGAAAGTGTGAGTACAGGATCTTAAGGGTCTGATCTTTAAGGCCGCCGGTAAATGCGCAGATTACACACCTAATCTTACCTTAAATGGCATGAACATAGTGAGATCATACCAGTTCAAATATCTTGGGCATATACTTACCGACGACCTTAAGGATAATGCAGATATTGAGAGGGAGCGCAGGGCATTGGCGGTCCGCGGTAATATGTTGACCCGTAGAATCTCCCGCTGTACTGACCAGGTCAAAATAACGCTTTTCAAAGCGTATTGTCAGAGTCTGTACACGGGGGGTCTGTGGATTAACTACACCAAAAGGTCGCTGGATGTCCTGCGCGTCCAATACAATAATATTTTTAGAATGTTGTTGAGGCTGCCCCGATTCTGTAGTGCGTCGGAGATGTTTACACAGAATCGAACTGACGGCTTTCATGCGATCGTTCGGAAGAAGCTAGCATCTTTGGCGGCTAGAACCCGGGCCAGTAGCAACAGCATTCTAAAAACAGTCGCGGAGAGTGTGCTTTCTCCCTTTTTTAGGCATTTTGTGGAGAAGATGAAATTGGAGTCATCTTCTGTGCTGAATGCTTATAATAGTATAAAATATTAGTCTAAGTAGATAATTATAATATAAAACTAACACTAGGTTTAAGGCAATTGTTTACTAACACTATGGATCTTTTGTTGTCTGTGTGAATATTTCTTTTGATACAAACATGTTAAAGCAGAAAAATTACTTCTATCTCAACTTAAAGTAGGTATCACCCAAACACACACTTACACATACCATTACACACCATCACACCTTACACACACACCATTACTTGTACAGACACCCATATGAGGACTATAGTCATAAGTCCCCATCCGAGGACCTCCTAGAAAACTAGGTTAACTACCACTTAAGAAGAAGACAGAAAGAAAGAAAAAACAATATTTGGGGTGATGAGACTATTTGTATAGCGCAATCTCAACATTTTTTAGTATGACTTCCTATGAACGATGCGAGGTCCTGAATACACTCGCAAACCCGCCTGGGTAGTACCATCCGAGGACCTGTGTGTGAGCCAAACGAGGACCTTAACCATATGACAAGAGATGCCTATACGAGGACTTAATTTACACACTTTTTCTTATAACTTGCATGATGCGAGGACCTAGTACTAAACTATTCACTAACCATACGAGGGCGTTTTTCCGGGAAGGGCTTGTACTAAACGACGACCTTTTCTGAATTACCAATAGCAGTATCTTACACACTTATAATTTTACCATAATAATATTTGAGCCAATACAACCAATCATACACATCAATTTCTTGATTTAGGTACTATCAGAGGACTTAGCATGATTTTAACTGACAAACGTTTAAAATGAAAGAAAGGTATTCTAAGCTAGTCGAGACGTAGTGCCTTGAATCATTTTGATGACTCATTTTAGACTTTTAGTCGTATTATAAAACGCAGGTTATTGTAATTTAGTAACAGCAAGTGGAAGATTTATAGTCACATCCTTGGAACCACATTAATAATTGAAGGTAGCAGGTAAGATATGTTGATGGTATTTTACCAGAAAATTATTTGATTCGTTTGCTTACATTCATACGTAGCTATTGCTGATTTAATTTACACGCTATGTGGCTAGCTAGCTTTGTTGAGTTAACATCAGAGTATATACATAATCATGGTGGTGTTATGAAGCTGATGTTAAAATCGTCTTCATGCGATGCAACTCTGCAACGATCACTTTTATCGTTCTTAAACTTCATATGCTGTTCGTTGACGTCGCATTACAATACACAGTTATAGTGGTGTTATAAAGCTACAGCTAAAACCGTCTCCTTGTGAGACAACTCTTCAACAGTTACTTGAATTGTCTTGAAAATTTGTATGCTATTTGTCGACATTGTATAGCAATACAAAGTTGTGTTAGTGTTATGAACCTGCAGTTGAAATTATCTTTATGTAATACAACTCTTTAACGGTTTCGTGTATCGTCTAACATCAAATCCTGTTCATTGACATTACATAGCAATACATTTATAGTGATGCTATAAAGTTGCGGCTGAAACCGTCTCAATGTGAGACAACTATTCAACAGTTATTTGGTCGTCTTGAAAATTTGTATGCTATCGGTTGACATTGACTTCGTTGACTTCGACTTGTGTAACTTAATGTCTTTTACTGCGCAAATTATAATTTTCAAGTAATTTTTATGCCGGCTTAATAAAATATAATACTTGGTTACTAACCATGCGATTAGTCTTAGTTGGGTTGCTCGGTTGGTCTTTGTTGGATTGTTCTGCATACGGCTCTCTTGAGATTTCTGAAGCAATTGACAGAGTTTAGGCACTCTTAGTATATAAGATGTATGTAGTATTATTTAGATTTGTATTCAAACAGCTGTTTTGATTGGTTTCTTTTAACTACAAGAGTTATCTTGATCATTGATAATACTATTGTTATATATTATATATATATTATTTTAAAGATATCTTCATACCAAAGGCCAGTTTTGGTTTTAAGACCGTTATTTTTTTGTCTTTTTAAGCTGTTGATCCCCGCATTAACGCCGGCGTTCACGCGCCATTGTCTTTCTATTGTGTCTCTAATTACGCACTCAAAAGGTTTAACCTTTTGAGTGCGTAATTATAAAAGAAAATATTTTTTTAAAAGATTATGAGTATATTGGGTAAAATTATTTGTTCAAGGCTTATTACCTATGTATAAAAACTAAAATTTGGTCTAATAAACAAAAATTTGAGGGTCCAGTGGGTTTTTATCAAAGCCTTAATTTTTTTTTTGAGGATGCTATTCAAAAAGAAGTATTACACATTATTAAATCTCATACAGTAAATATATATATATATATATAATGCACTCTTATGTACACATTCATCATTTCACTCTCTCAAGACAGAAGTTTCGACTTTTGAACTGTTCAATAATCAATACACATGGAAAGCTTATCCAAATGGGGACCTAAATACACTTGTTCAGAGAAGCTATCCCTGTGGAGACTTATATAAAGTATATAGAAAGGCTCAAAATCGAACGTAAAATACGATTTTTTGGTAAAGGCCATCCGAGGATGTACGAAAAGGTCCTTGGATATGCCTTGTGTATTCATGCGCATGTCCACGCATGGTACTTAAAACAAACACACCATCACACACGCTCTGGGCACGCCATAATTATGGCAGTAAGTCCCCTCTTTGAGGAATGGCTGGAAAGACCTCACGGCGTCCTTACCTTCCGCATGACTCAGGTCCTCACCGGACAGGGTAAGTTTGTGAGGTTTCTGCACCGGATTCGTGCGGAAGAAACGCCCAGGTGCCAACATTGTGTGGACCGCCCGGAGGACACGGTGGAGCATACCATAGAGGTGTGCCCCACCTGGGCAGAGCACCACCGTGTCCTCGTGGGGGCGATCGGCGGCAGCGACCTCTCGCGCTGGGCCTTGGTCCGGAGCGAGGAGGACTGGCAGGCGGTCGCCTCCTTCTGCGAAGTAGTAATGCTAGCAAAGGAGGAGGCCGCACGTGCATGTGCAAGGCAATGGCCCTCGTGCCTCAGCCCCAGCCCCAGCCCCAGCCGCAGACGTGGGCTTGCGGACGGCGAACAATGGGTAGCTCGCCGTCCGATCGTCCGGTAACCGTCCGAACCGAGCGCAACTCGTCAATGGCGCGTAGTGTTCCACGCGCGCCTCAAGGAGATGTCAGCAACTGTAGGGGCCCAGCAGGGTCGAAGCCTACTGGGGCCATGGGTGATGCGAAAGAGATCCCCAGGGCCCTGAAAAAATGGCAAAGAAGGAACAGGAGTGGGTTTTTAATGTGGTGGAATCCCGTGGTGCTAACTTCTAGAACGCATTAGGCAACTGAAGAACTCAGGTGTGGTTTAAGTTAGTAAAAGTCTGACACGCCCTGGCACCCCACGCTAGAGCGGGGAAAGTCATTGGACGAATTTTGAGCAAAAAAATTAAAAATACCTTCGGTTACAATTTCACATTTACCTCTATAAGAATATGATTGAGAATAATATGGTTGCTAGGCCGTGAATATGGGTGAAAGAATATTGAATCATACGGAGATGAGCAAGTTGAAATGAATGTGTGGTATGACGAGAATGGGTATAGAGGAGTTTTGTAGTCGATACAAAAGTATATTCTAGTTAACCAAACATGTTTTTGCAACGTCCAAGTAACAGACTGGAGAAAAGTTTTCGGCCTTTCAATATTTATTCTGGACCAAGTCAATGGGTCAGAGCGTACATTTAACATTTTTTATAATACATTTCAAATCAATTCGTTTTGTCTATGCTGATGGTCGCATGATAAGAGTCCGAGAAAGTTTATATTTCTATTGACACGGTGCCTCAACTGTTGACTGTATGGTGCTCCGTACAGATCTTGCATATTACACACTAGGGGAAAATGAGCATATGTACGGGTCACTGATGAGATGCAATGCTCAATGGTGCACTGGTTGAGTCGAGGCTTCAAAGTCTTGAGCATCGACGCCGAGTTGCTAGCCTGTCGGTTTTCTTCCGGTTGCATTTCGGGGAGTGTGCATCGGAATTGCATAACCTAATTCCACCTAGCCCGTTCCATCATCGGACCACCAGGCGTACGGCAATGCTCCACCGGTACATGGTGGACATCCCACCTATATGCACAAAACGTTTTGGGAACAAATTCATTGTGCGTACAGCTAAGGAGTGGAAATCCTTGCCGGAATCTGTGTTTCCTTATGGCTACAACCCGGAAATCTTTAAGTCAAGAGTGAATAGGCTACTTCTAGGTAAGCGCGCTCCATCGTCGACGGCATCGTCGCTTTCCGTCAGGTGAGATAGCAGTCAAGCGCGAACCTATCAAGAATAAAAAAAAAATATGTAAGTTCAAAAATTAAAAACTTTTGTAGCGAAATCAGATCTCTTAAGGTTACACTTGTCGACGCTTTTTCCATACAAACTTTGGGAGGGTATTACTCCACAGTTTGATATTGTACATCCAAAGTAAAACATGATATGGTTTTATCTTATACTTAATTTTGTCTGTACGAAAACAGAAAAACAAAAATAATTTCCGTTACAAAGTTATGAGCCAACAAAGATTCTGTTTTTTGATGATTTTAACGCAATTTTAAGTGTAAAAAAGTAACAAAAATCGTATAAAATCTCAAAAACTAAGTCAGTACCGACAAACTTTTATTATCGAAGAGTTCTATACAATTTATTTGTATTAGATTTATGCAGTGGTTTTTTCATAAAACCCGATTTTCCAAAGCACTACTCTCAGATTTTACGCACCCTCTAATTTCATTTCAGTTCGGAACGGTGTTTTTGTGCATGCGAACCATACGATGTGCAAATATTTTAGCGTCTAACTGCTCATACTTGATATTATCGCTGTCGGACACAATGTCAGATGAGACATCGCAATTTTTGGCCTCACCCATCAGCGAGTTCGAGCCCGCGACTAGTTCAGCCTTAAGTATCATAAGCAACCAACCAAACAAACAAAAAACTCTTCAGTTTTATAATATATGCATTGGATCACCTATAAGATCTCATTATTAGAATTCACTACAGAGTTGATAAACAAAAAAGATTATTTAAATAACTCTCATCATAGCTAAATCAAAGAGAGTCTAGGATATTATAAAACTGAAGAGTTTTTTGTTTGTTTGGTTGGTTGAACGGGAAGAACTACTTGAGAACTACAAGAACTACTTGAATTGTTTTAATTTTCGATATTTATCGAGGTGGGTTTAGGCTATATAATATCATGCTACGACTGGAGTGGAACAATAACCAAAGACGTAGGTGAGAACGCAGGGCTAGTCCGATATTATCTATACACAAAGGTCTAGTTTATTTTTCATCCCTTTTAATGAATACTTGCGTGGTATTCATTTCCTATAAAGTTGGTAAAAATGACTTAAGCGGTGTTGTTAGCTAAGGGGCTAAATACGTAGTTGTTTTTTTTTTTGTGGTGTAAATCACCAAATGACTTCTCTCGCTCAAGGGTTAAGTGAAAGGGAGTTTATTTATTAAATTGATTTTAATTTTGTTTTTTTTCAATTTTTTGATTTACATATATTAAAATGTTTTTGCGAGGTCTATACCTATCTACAGTAGACTGTAGATAGGTATAAAAACAGCTGTAGCTAGAGCTACAGCTGTTTTTTCTAGCTTAGTTTGAGTCCCACAGTTAGGCAAAAGCTTCCCCATTCTCCTTTCAAACCTCTCCTTTAATTCTTGCGCCTTTTTGATCCAGGGCCACGATAACTTTTTCAAATGTTCTCGTAGCCCTTAGGTACATCTAGTGTTTACGTTACCACACAGAAAGGTTCTCTCATTTGCCTGCACAATTGTATCATCACCATAATTTCAGCCGAAAGTCATCCACTGTTTTACATAGGCCTCCCTCAAGTGTCGCCACAATGAACGGTCCTGTGCGTCTCGTAACCATCGGATTCCCGCAATCCTTACCAGGTCATCGGTCCACCTTGTAGGAGGCCTTCCAACGCTACATCTTCCGAGACGTGGTCGTCTTTCCAGAACCTTTCGTTCCCATCCGTTCTGCGAGAAATGTGCCCCGTCCACTGCCACTTGTCGGTAACCTTGTTTCTCCTGCGGATATCCTCATTCCTGAATCGATCACGCAAGGAAACTCCGAGCATAGCCCTTTCCATTGCCCTTGCAATCGTATAAAGAGGCGAAATCATAATAATCGTGATCATTTACGATTATGCCTCTTTTATTATTGCTCATGCAATGATATCTCCACACAGTGTTTAACCTAAGTTGTTGTTAAGTGGCTTTGGAATTAATTAGGTAATAATCAGTTTCCCTTTAATTTATTTATAAGGCATTCTTTACCAGCCAACCTTTGGGTTAAAAAAGAAAACAGTGTGGTAGGTGTGCACAATAAATAAATAACAGATATTTGAAATAGTATGTAGTATCATTAAATTAAGTTGCATATAATAATAAATACGTATATATACTAATATAGTAAAATCATAAATACTATGATAAATATGAAAACATTTTAATTAAGAGAACTTAAACAATTATGACGAAGATATTTAATATATTAAATAACTTCTTTATTTGATGATTTGCCACCTCCAACAAAATCTTTCTATAATTATAATATGTTTTCTGCATTTAAGAAGTACTTATCCTTACCAGGTCATCGGTCCACCTTGTAGGAGGCTTTCCAACGCTACATCTACCGGTACGTGGTCGCTTTTTCAGAACCTTTCGTTCCCATCCGTTCGGCGAGCAATATACTTTGCACCAAAGGGACGCATGTTGCAAGAGAGTTATAGCGATTCTTTGTTTTCTACGTTTCCTTATAACTTAAGGACTAAATAGTCAGTTAAATATTTACTTTTGTTTATGTCATTGTTAGAGTGCACTATTCATATTTTATAAAACACTTATAAGCTTTGAATATGCAGATAAAGTGGCTTACAGAACATTCTAAGAGTTTTATAATTGTTAAAAAAAACATGAGATGGAAAGCCTTGGGTTTCCAAGTCACTGATTTGTTTAGTATTGTATCGACACCTGATTTAGGGTCAGAAAATAAATTCTACATTTATAACCTACCCTAACCTAAATAACTCTTCTAAAACTTTCGTTACAATCAGTACCCTTCAAGAGAAACAGGTTGAGAAATACGAATGGTATGCTATATTCGTTCCTGTAACTAAGCCTAAAATATACCCTATAGGGCCCCATTGCAGTGAACGATGAAAGTCGTGCTCCAATCTTAGACCAGATATATTTCAGAATGATCCTCAAAAGCAATAATACAAAGCGGTACATAGCCACTACCTAAAGCGAAGGTGTTTTACATAAGCGAGATCACTGCCAGAAACGGCAATGATTAACGATAGGAACGGAAACGTTTGTGAATATTAATTTGTAGTGGAGGTCACCGTAGCTTGCCGAGTGTGACACGCCAAACGAAAGGATTGGTGCGTTATAGACCCCCCCCTTCCCTAGGGGTGAAATGTGTGTGCCGAATTTATAGGTGTGAGAGATGGAACTTCAGGGTAGCTAAAGGGTGAGGTTGGACTTCGGACACCCTCACTTGGGGGGGTTTGTAAACCCCCCAATTTGCCCTAGTCCGGCGCCCCCGCCCGCGGCTCCCGGTCTGTCCAAGCGATAAGAGGGAAGAGGGGAGATCGTCAAATGGACGTTTTACGCATAATTTAGAGAAGTAAATGGATTCGAACAGTATCCACGCAGCATAGGTAGCTACATATATTGGAGAGACTAATGCGTCGATCATGTGAAACATTAAACTCAGAGTTTTGAGTTATGACGTCACATAGTCACGGCTTAGACAATTAAACTTAGAACTTAAAAATTTTCAGTTTTCAAACATCTGAAGTTACATAACACAAGAAACATATATATCTCAAAGCAATGAAGCCGAAACGAAATCTTTCTAAATATAACAAAGTCTATGTAGAGCATTAGATGGCGTTCCTTAGAATTCGCTCAAATAATTTTTAAAAAAAATTCCAATAAAGTTTGCTTAAAAATGGTCTTAAAAAAAAAAAAAAAAGTTTGAATCCTTTGAAACTACTTGGACTTTCTCGCGTGGGATTGGACGCATTTTGTTCTACTATTTCCTTCGCGTCCAAATAAAATCGCTAGATATTTGAGAAATTACGATTGTGTGCCATTTCTTAACAGAAATAAAATCCTTTAAAGTTTTCAAAAAACTAAATAATAAAAAATCTTTGAGTAGCAAGTCAGTGGGCATTTTAAAAAAACACTTTTTAATCACTCTAGCAGACATATAAAACAAAAGTTAAGTCACATGAAATTATAATGTTCTTCAGGGAATACTCGGTCATACTTGGTCCATGGGGACCTTGTTCGTCGGTAATTAGAGCAGCTCTACTAAGGCTGGTCAAGTGGTGTCCGTAAAAAGGGTTGGCGCTGCAAAGAAACGGACGTGCGGCTCTACGTATAAGGTATGTACGTATAGGTATAGTCGTTTTTAATATAGATTCTTCTCTGTTAGGGCAATAAGGAGAAGAAATTGATGGTGATGACAAAAATTCCTATTTAAAGATATTAAAGATAGAGTTGTATATAGTTGGTTGGTGGTTGGTGATTGGTGGTTGGTGGTTAGTTAGTTGGTTGGATGGTTGGTTTAGATAGTTATAGTTTTATTTTTATTCACTTTTTTAATTTAAATTTCTGAATCGTTCTATCTATTGGTGAAAACTGCATGAAAATCCGTTCAGTCGTTTTTGAGTATATCGCCTCCATACTCAGACATACGTGGTGGAGAACTAAGAGTATGTTTCATAATATTTAAGAATATTCTTGACAAGTTTAACGCGTGTTGCATTCATCATCCACGACATCTGTCTTAAATAAAGAGTATGTCCTACAATAGTACATTTTGATACAAGTGTACAAAGTTGGTCATTGCAACAAAATGCAACTGGAAGACACAAGTGGGTTTTAGTCAACAAAATGCAACTGGAAGATACAGGTGGGTTTTAGTCAACAAAATGCAACTGGAAGACACAGGTGGGTTTTAGTCAACCAAAAGCAACTGGAAGACACAGGTGGGTTTTAGTCAACCAAAAGCAACTGGAAGACACAGGTGGATTTTAGTCAACCAAAAGCAACTGGAAGACACAGGTGGGTTTTAGTCAACAAAATGCAACTGGAAGACACAGGTGGGTTTTAGTCAACAAAATGCAACTGGAAGATACAGGTGGGTTTTAGTCAACCAAATGCAACTGGAAGACACAGGTGGGTTTTAGTCAACCAAAAGCAACTGGAAGACACAGGTGGGTTTTAGTCAACCAAAAGCAACTGGAAGCCACAGGTGGATTTTAGTCAACCAAAAGCAACTGGAAGACACAGGTGGGTTTTAGTCAACAAAATGCAACTGGAAGACACAGGTGGGTTTTAGTCAACAAAATGCAACTGGAAGACACAGGTGGGTTTTAGTCAACAAAATGCAACTGGAAGATACAGGTGGGTTTTAGTCAACAAAATGCAACTGGAAGACACAGGTGGGTTTTAGTCAACCAAAAGCAACTGGAAGACACAGGTGGGTTTTAGTCAACCAAAAGCAACTGGAAGACACAGGTGGATTTTAGTCAACCAAAAGCAACTGGAAGACACAGGTGGGTTTTAGTCAACAAAATGCAACTGGAAGACACAGGTGGGTTTTAGTCAACAAAATGCAACTGGAAGACACAGGTGGGTTTTAGTCAACAAAATGCAACTGGAAGTCACAGGTGGGTTTTAGTCAACAAAATGCAACTGGAAAACACAGGTGGGTTTTAGCCAACAAAATGCAACTGGAAGATACAGGTGGGTTTTAGTCAACAAAATGCAACTGGAAGACACAGGTGGGTTTTAGTCAACCAAAAGCAACTGGAAGACACAGGTGGGTTTTAGTCAACCAAAAGCAACTGGAAGACACAGGTGGATTTTAGTCAACCAAAAGCAACTGGAAGACACAGGTGGGTTTTAGTCAACAAAATGCAACTGGAAGACACAGGTGGGTTTTAGTCAACAAAATGCAACTGGAAGACACAGGTGGGTTTTAGTCAACAAAATGCAACTGGAAGACACAGGTGGGTTTTAGTCAACAAAATGCAACTGGAAGACACAGGTGGGTTTTAGTCAACAAAATGCAACTGGAAGTCACAGGTGGGTTTTAGTCAACAAAATGCAACTGGAAGACACAGGTGGGTTTTAGCCAACAAAATGCAACTGGAAGACACAGGTGGGTTTTAGTCAACAAAATGCAACTGGAAGACACAGGTGGGTTTTAGTCAACAAAATGCAACTGGAAGACACAGGTGGGTTATAGTCAGCAAAATGCAACTGGAAGACTCAGGTGGGTTTTAGTCAACAAAATGCAACTGGAAGACACAGGTGGGTTTTAGTCAACCAAAAGCAACTGGTAGACACAGGTGGGTTTTAGTCAACCAAAAGCAACTGGAAGACACAGGTGGATTTTAGTCAACCAAAAGCAACTGGAAGACACAGGTGGGTTTTAGTCAACAAAATGCAACTGGAAGACACAGGTGGGTTTAGTCAACAAAATGCAACTGGAAGACACAGGTGGGTTTTAGCCAACAAAATGCAACTGGAAGACACAGGTGGGTTTTAGTCAACAAAATGCAACTGGAAGACACAGGTGGGTTATAGTCAGCAAAATGCAACTGGAAGACTCAGGTGGGTTTTAGTCAACAAAATGCAACTGGAAGACACAGGTGGGTTTTAGTCAACAAAATGCAACTGGAAGACACAGGTGGGTTTTAGTCAACAAAATGCAACTGGAAGACACAGGTGGGTTTTAGTCAACAAAATGCAACTGGAAGTCACAGGTGGGTTTTAGTCAACCAAATGCAACTGGAAGACACAGGTGGGTTTTAGTTAACAAAATGCAACTGGAAGACAGAGGTGGGTTTTAGCCAACAAAATGCAACTGGAAGACACAGGTGGGTTTTAGTCAACAAAATGCAACTGGAAGACACAGGTGGGTTTTAGTCAACAAAATGCAACTGGAAGACACAGGTGGGTTTTAGTCAACAAAATGCAACTGGAAGTCACAGGTGGGTTTTAGTCAACAAAATGCAACTGGAAGACACAGGTGGGTTTTAGTCAACAAAATGCAACTGGAAGACACAGGTGGGTTATAGTCAGCAAAATGCAACTGGAAGACTCAGGTGGGTTTTAGTCAACAAAATGCAACTGGAAGACACAGGTGGGTTTTAGTCAACAAAATGCAACTGGAAGACACAGGTGGGTTTTAGTCAACAGAATGCAACTGGAAGACACAGGTGGGTTTGCCTGAATAGATTTACATGAAACTAGGCGCACGGGTAGACAATGTCCTGGAATGATATAGGATATTTTATCCCAAGGGATAATATTTGACTTACATGCATACGAACTTGTCAAAATCAGTATAAATACACGTTGTCTTTGACATCGACGCAAATGTAAACTGTGTAAAATCGTTATTCCCAACCCCGATGATATTTTTAGTAAAAAAGGAAAATATATTTTTTTAATACAAAAATAATTAATTAAAAAGTCATCGATGTAGATAACATCGTTATTCTAATCAATCCCGATGACATTATTAGATAATTTTAAAAGTAATTCATTCATTTTTTTCACTAAACTTGTTAGAATAACTATGTATTTTACAAAACGTAGTTTTTTCTAAAAAAAAAAAAATAGGTAAAAACCGACGAAAAATTCCACCACTGGGGGGTCCAGAATCATGTACTGGATTCATGGTATTCGTTTGTGCATCGATATGAAAGACACCCTCTATAATAATAGAGCCGAAAGGTTCTGGAGTGGCGATCACACACCGGAAGATGCAGCGTTGGAAGGCCCCACAAGGTGGACCGATAACCTGGTGAGAGTCGCCGGAACCCGATGGATGCGAGACGCACAGGAAAGTTCGTTGTGGCGGCACTTGGGGGAAGCCTATGTCCGGCAGTGGACGTCTTTCGGCTGAAATTATGATAATGGTGATGATAATAATACCTACTAATTATGCTAGAAAAATCTGAAAATAAAAACGTCATTTAACTATTTCTGCCCGAAAAGTCGCTACATTTTATCATCTTATCATTTCCAATATTGGAAAATCACACCATTTGCCGACATGATAAACGGTTTCTTAAGCGACGACATGCGTTCAGTGTTGCTCGCTTCATTACGAAATGTTCCCGTGTGAAAATGAAATTTACAATAAACTGAAATATATTTTCTTATTTATATATTATAAGAAAGTCGTGTTAGTTACACTATTTATAACTCAAGAACGGCTGAACCGATTTGGCTGAAAGTTGGTGGGGAGGTAGCTTAGAACCAGGAGACGGACATAGGATACTTTTTTTTTTGAGTACTCTACCCTACTCTACCCGAGTAGGGTAGAGTAGGGTAGAGTAGAGTAGAGTAGGGTATAGTAGGGTGGAGTAGGGTAGAGTAGGGTAGAGTAGGGTAGAGTAGGGTAGAGTAGGGTAGAGTAGGGTAGAGTAGGGTAGAGTAGGATAGAGTTGGGTAGAGTAGGATATAGTAGTCAGTTGACGGGAGCGAAGCCGCAGGCAAAAGCTAGTTTGTTATAATTCTGCTTCACGTGCCGTGTTGTGTTTCGTATACCTCTTTAGAGCCCTATAATAATGATTAACAGATATACTAAGTACTTCTTAACCGCAGAAAACATAAAATTTTTAACCGACTTCAAAAAGAAGGAGGTTCTACGTTCGGCTGACTGTATTTTTTTATGTATGTTCACCGATTTCTCGGTCAATTGTGGACCGAATTTGATTTTTTTTTTGTGTTATATATAGGTTATGCTTCCGAGTGGGTTCATAGAAATATTGTTATGATCTGATGAGGCTCTTCGAAGATATGGAACGAAACTCCTCATAGGATCATAGCAGAACTGTCGTGACAAGTAAAATGGCTTTGTTTATACATGTTGTCGATGACTGACTGAAAGAAGGGGGGAGGGATTATTTTGTAGTTATTTAGTGTTTTTTTACATTGAAGTCGTTTGTATTTTTTTTTTGTAAAAAGTTTTTTTATAGAGTGTTTTTAGAGGAGAGAAATCATTAAATAACTCTGCCCGCTTTGTAGGCAGCGAGAGGAAGTGTCTGACTTCTACTCACTAAAATCTACCTGTGTTCTTTCAGTTGTCTTTTGCGCTCTAAGGTCGTGAGAACGGTTTCAACCTTGGCAAGCCCGCAACCCTGATGTGGTCGAGCAATTGGTAGCTCGCCATCCGGCCGACCGGTAACCCTCCGGATCAAACCCAAGTCGTCGCCGGGCCTTGGTACAGGCCATGGTCCGGAGCGAGGAGGAGTGGCAGGCAGTTGCCTCCTTCTGCAAAGCAGTAATGCTAGCAAAGGAGGCGGCCGATCGCGTGAGGCAACGGTCCTCACGCCCCAACCGCCGCCGGGATTCCGATCCCGATTTCCGGCCACCGTAGGCGCGGGCTTGCGGACGGTGAGCAATGGGTGGCTCGCCGTCCGATCGTCCGGTAACCGTCCGGACCGAGCCCAAGTCGTCGACGGCGCGTAGTGTTCCACGCGCGCCTCAAGGAGATGTCAGCAACCGTAGGGGCCCAGCAGGGTCGAAGCCTACTGGGGCCATGGGTGATGCGAAAGTGACCCCCGGGGCCCTGGAAAAAAATGGCAAAGAAGGAACAGGAGTGGGTTTTTAGTCAGTAAAAGTCTGACACTATCTCACGCTCCGCCCAAGAGCGGGGGATGTCATTAGATGATTTTCCCACCCGAAAAAAAAAAAAAAACCCAAGTCGTCGACGTGACGGCGCGTAGTATTCCACGCGCGCCTCAAGGAGATGTCAGCAAACCGTAGGGTCCCAGCAGGGTCGAAGCCTACTGGGGCTATGGGTTCGCTTCAGATAGGAAGACCCGGCCCAAGAATGCAAGGCAACGAAGGAACTGGGATTTTTTTTTTCGGTGGGAAAATCATTCAATGACATCCCCCGCTCTTGAGCGGAGCGAGCGATAATGTCAGACTTTTACTGACTAAAAACCCACTCCTGTTCCTTCGTTGCCTTTCGTACCAGGGCCGAGTCTTCCTTTCAGAAGCAGACCCTTGGCCTAGGTTTTAGTCAGTAAAAGTTTGACTCGCCCTTCCACTCCACCCATACAAGTAAAATGGCTTTGTTATGTAACCTAGGATAGGCACGCCATAATTATGGTGATAAGTCCCCTCTTTGAGGAGTGGCTGAAAAGACGTCAGGGAATCACCTTCCGCATGACGCAGGTCCTCGCCGGACATGGTAAGTTCGTGAGGTTCCTGCACCTGATTCGTGCGGAAGAAACGCCCGGGTGTCATCTTGTGTGGACCGCCAAGAGGACAGGGTGGAGCATACGGTGGAGGTGTGCCCCGCTTGGGCAGAGCACCGCGCCGTATCCTTGTGAAGACGATTGGCGGCAACCACCTCTCTCGCCGAGCCCTAGTACGGGCCATGGTCCGGAGCAAGTGAGAATGGCAGGTGTTCACCTCCTACTGCGAAGTTGTAATGCGTGAGGGAAAGGCCCTCACTCTCCAGCCGATGGGATCCCAACCCCAATTTCCAGCCACCGTAGGCGTGGGCTTACGGACGGTGAGCAATGGGTAGCTCGCCCTCCGGTCGTTTGGTAACCGTCCTGACCGAGATCGAGTCGTCGACGGCATGTGTTCCATGCGCGCCTCAAAGAAATGTTAGCAAACCATAGGGGCCCAGCAGGGTCGAAGCCTACTGGGGCCATGGGTTGTGCGAAAGAGAACCCTGGTGTCCTGGAACGAAGGCAAAGAAGGAACAGGAGTGGGTTTTAGTCAGTGAAAGTCTGACACGCCCTCGCGCTCCGCCCAAGAGCGAGAGAAGTCATTGGATGATGGGAACCTAAAAAAAAGTCAAACTAGGAATTAAACCTGTATTTTGAAAAACAGTTCACTTAACATTGATAAAGCAATGTTAAGTTTTCCTTATATTAAAAACATAGAAAAAAATATTAATAGATAATATAATAATAGTAGAACCACAAAATGTTTTGTAGCTTAGTCCCTTTATGTAATATCAGAACAAAAAACATTTTCTTTAAAAACATCTGTTGGAAACTCAGAACGCGTTGAAAGTCGGCATTTACTTCAAATTTCGCCATTGTTATTCCACGTGGTATCCAGTTCCTGGCCGACTGCCAACAAACGCTGGCATAATATATTTTTATAAATAGTGAAGCAAAACCGCTTCGTTTCAATTTAATTTCCCGGAATAACTTTTACGAAGAAATGGTAAATAATATAATAGGTATCTTCAGACGTGTTTGAGTGCTGTTCACGGTATGCAAATAAAAAGTACATTGTTAGTATGCCGTCCGACTGTTCAGACCGAGCCCAAGTTGTTGACGGCGCGTAGTGTTCCACGCGCGCCTCAAGGAGATGTCAGCAAAACCATAGGGGCCCAGCAGGGTCGAAGCCTACTGGGGCCATGGGTGATGCGACAGAGAACCCCGTGGCCCTGGAACGAAGGCAAAGAAGGAACAGGAGTGGTTTTTTAGTCAGTAAAAGTCTGACACGCTCACGCTCCGCCTAAGTGCGGGGGATGTCATTGGATGATTTCCCAAACGAAAAAAAAACACCTTACCAATGCTAAAATGTCTAAAATTTCTTTGTAGAAGAGGGTCAATGGTTCATGACTGATTTAATTGGTAGCATAGAATCTAAAGTATTGAATAAACTAAATGTGGACTATTGAACTTCTACAACAAAGAAATTTTAGACACTTTGGCATTGGTGGAGTGCAACTGCACTTTTGATCCCTGACTGTAATTATAGTATTGATAGGCTCACGTTTGACCACTATCTCACCTGATGGTAAGCAATGATGTGACGGACGATGGAGCACACTTGCCTAACCTATTCACTCTTGACTTAAAGACCCCTGGTTGTAGTTATCAGGAAACACAGACCCCGGCAGGGAATTTCACTCCTTAGCTGTACGTTTTACTTTGTAAATGCTTGACACTTACTCTCTCTCCACCTAGAGTGTGAGAAGTAATTTGTTTTTCTCCCTCCAAAAAAGTCACCTTATTTTTTTACGACGTATAGAAAAAAAAGGAGTTTAGAATTCTAAAAAACCGGGCAAATGTGAGCGGGACTCGTGCATTGAGGGTTCCGTACAAACTTACCTACCTATGTAAATAATTTAATTTCCGAATCGAGTCTCGACGATTTTTCCGAATGGCAAAAATGGTAAACTATCAAAAAAAATTTTTTTTTGATAGTTAATAACAATATATGTACATAAAAAAATATTCTTATATTAAGTATATTCTTATATTTAGTAGTGTTTATATGATATATTGTACACATCCTGAGACAGCAAAGCCACTCATATTTTTTACTGTTTTATGATGTCATAGAAGTAATTGTATAACGAGCGTTTCTCGCCATCAAACTATAAAGTTTGTCGAGCTAAAAATATGTTAAACGATTGTTAAAAATGTATGAGATAAAAAAAAAATTTTGAGACGTAACTGTGACGTGCTACGAGACCTTACTTTGTACGATTTCAGGATATTAGGTCAACATGAGTACCCTATAGAGTTTTGATTTTCTAGCGGCCTTATATATAAATTTCGTTGACATTGAAGTTTGACTTTTTTTTACTGCTGTTTCGGATAGCAGACCTGAGTATTTGAAATTAATAAAAGCTTAATACCTCCACGTGTTCCTGAGAAAAAGGGTATTGTCAGACGGACAGACAGACTGATGGACAGATGGACAATAAGGGTTCCGTTTTGGCCAATGTTGGTACGGAACCCTAAAACAGGTTTGCTTACCCTTAAATTGGTAAATAAATTAATTAAAAATACTTGCGACTTATTAGCCACAAAACTGAATTTCAAAGCAAAGTTATTCGACTTAAAAGCCTTTTTCAGATATGTTTGTTAGTTAATGATAATAAGTGATGTTTTTTTCGGTCTTTGACATAATATTGACATAATATTACTTGTGGGTATGTTGTTTTTTCGATGTATATAAGTTTTATTGAACGCCTTTGATGATATTTCACAGGTGAATGAATTTTACCCCCAAAGTTATTTGATATTAAGAAAAAATAATAAAAACCATATCTTTTACTTTAGAAAAGGACGAATATTTTTCCACACTTTCGTTCTGGAAAGTTTTGAAAATTCAGTCTGACAGACTGATATACATTGCTCGCAGAACTGATCGTCGAAGGGGCCGAAAGGTTCTGGAGTGGCGGCCGCGTACCGGAAGACGCAGTATTGGAAGGCTTCCCATAAGGATGACCTGGTGAGGGTTGCGGAAATCCCAAGTGTTCCAAGTGGAGGACACTTGGAACACTTGGGATTTCCGCAACCCTCAAGGGTCGCCACAATGAACGGTCATGTTCATCTCGCATCTATCGGATTCCTGCAACCCTTACCAGGTCATCGGTCCACCTTGTAGGAGGCCTTCCAACGCTACGTCTTCCGGTACGTGGTCGCTATTCCAGAACGTTTCGGCCCCAACGGCCATCCGTTCTGCGAGCAATGTGACCTGCCCATTGCCACTTAAGCTTGGCGATTCTTCGTGCTATGTCGGCAACCTTGGTTCTCCTGCGAATATCCGCATTCCTGATTCGATCACGCAAAGAAACTCCGAGCATAGCCCTTTCCATTGCCCTTTGGGCGACTTTAAGTCTTCTGATGAGGCCCATTGTAAGCGACCACGTTTCGGAGTCATATGTCATCACTGGCAACACGCACAATGTCCAACATGCTGTTTTTTTTAAATAAATAAAAAAACTGTTACTAAGTAAATGCTACTACAGCATAAATGAATATTTAAATGACAAATTTATACAGCTTGATTAATAATATAAAATGAAAATAACAGTAATAATAAAGAATATTATATAATTAAATTTTTAGAAGAAGTCGAAGTGGCGGTTCCGTCGCAAGCAGACCGACCAGGTTTATACTGTTGTGGAGGTATCGGGAGACTAATCGCGGAGTGTAGCGGGATCCGAACATGAAAGGCTGCCCCGCCAACTGTCGAAAAATCCCGGGATACGCCATCGTGCTGGTTGGCGACCAGAAGAAAGGGCTCGATGGACATTCCCGGGGGGGCTCGAGCATCCCGCATTCTCCAGACTAGTACCCCAATGATGCCGTCTTATTAGTGCTTGCCTGAAGGTTAGTAGTGTGATATCGAAAGGAGATCGCATGAGTTGTTTTCTTAATAGCTAACGGACTGGCCCTGATAAATATACGTTTAAGGATTTTGCATTTTTAGAATAGGTATGAAACCCCTTCAGTTCCTTCTTCTCTCCTTCTTTACTCGTATCACACAAAATCACAAGGAAAAAGAAAAGTCAAACAGCGGCAGCACTCCTTCTCTCTTAAAGTGCACCTCAGTAATATTAGAGGACTGCACTCCAATCTCGTCACAGTCCACCGCCATCTGGAGACTGTGAAACCAGCTCTTTTTTTCTTTTGGAGACGATCTACGTCTCCAAAAGAAAAAAAAGAGTAGTCCGTCAGATGTCTCGTACTTATCTCACCACGCGCGGGTGTATGTATGTACGCCCGGGACAATATCTGCTAGCAGCGTCTCCGCAACCTTGAAGACACCAGGTACTCCACGTTTTGGGCTCTGGTGGACACGGGCTTAGATCAAATTGTCTACGCTTGTGTCTACCGTTCTCACAACGGAGATCAGGAGACCACCAGGCTCACATAGCACCTTAGTGAGGCGGTAGATGTGGCTCAGCAGCGGTACCCTTCTGCCGAATTGGTGATACTGGGGGATTTCAATGCCCACTATCAGGAGTGGCTCTCGCATATCATTACACAGGCTATGCTGGGCGAGAGATGCGGAAGCTAGGGGGCTACTAGGGTGTCGGATGTTGACTTGCACATGATTTTTCGTGCTACATCGGCAACCTTGGTTCTCCTGCGGATATCTTCATTTCTGATTCGATCACGCAAGGAAACTCCGAGCATAGCCCTTTGAGTGACTTTAAGCATTCTGAAGAGGCCCATTGTGAGCGAACACGTTTCGAAACCATATGTCATCGATGGCAACACGTACTCGTCATAGACTTTCGTCTTGAGACACTGTGGTATGTTTGACGAGAAGATACCGCGCTGCTTCCTGAACGCTGCCCAGCCGCGTTGGATTTGACGGTTGACCACTTTCTCGAAATTAGATCTACCCAACTAGACTGTCTTTCTGAGGTAGACGTAATCGTCCACAACTTCGAGTATAGAGATTACGTCCCAGAAACAAAAAAATCATAAAAAAAAACTTTACCTCTTTATAATATTAGTTTAGATAATGTTGTTTTATAACTAATACAGTCATCATCATCATCATCATCATACTGCAACTTATACTTCGCTTTGACATACATATTCAACTTTACTCATGTATGCCGTGATGGCCCAGTTGTTAAGGTACCCGCTTCTCATGCATGAGGTTGCAGTTCCGAAACCGGGCAAGTACTTACCAATGTGAATTTTTCATATCAATTTACTTTTCTTAGTTTGTCTAGGAATTTACTGACACCGCGTACCTCGGAAAGCCCGTAAAGCCATAGGTCTCGGTTGTCACTAGATCTTTGACAGTCGTTATCGAGATCAAAGTTATTTTGGACTTTTTGGTGTTTTTCTTTTTAGTTGTGGTAGCACAACTAAAAAGTACCCCTCAGCCAAACTGAAATAGTTTGCAAGTTCTAAACTAAGGTACCTATAAAATTTAATCATTAAAACATTGCATAACAATTCTAATAAGCCAAGCCCAGGCCTACCTTCCAGCTTCATCATCAGATCAGTTTGATATATCCCCCCCCGTTCTTTCAGTCAGTCATCGACTAAACGTATAAACAAAGCAATTTTACTGGTTACGTCAGTACTGCTGTGATCCTATGAGGAGTTCCGTTTCATATCTTCGAAGTTCATTATCATATCATAACAATATTTCTATGGGACCAACTTGGAAGCATAATCTTTCAATCAAAAAAATAACTTTCAAAATCGGTCCACAATTGACCGAGAAATCGGTGAACAAACGTAAAAAAGTCCGTTAAAAATACACGACATGTATGCAATTACTAAAAAACCAACACAAACAGCCAACGCCTGGCTTTGATAGAAAAAGAAAATGTTTTTTGTCGGCGAATAAAACCTTTCCAGGGATCCACGTATAAGCAGCCATATAAATGTGTCGCATGTCCAAGCTCTTTCTAATTCAAGTGCCCGTGTGAACGTGTTAGAACGAGAGATGCATTAGACGTTAGTTTTGGTATTCTATTTTAATGTATACGTGTTTTGTTATTGTAATATCCATAGCCTATGGGCCAGGCACGCTACGATTACAGCCGTAAGTCCCCTTTTTGAGGAGTGGCTGGAGAGACATGCTTATGCTTTATGCTGGAGAGACGCCACGGTGTCGTCGCAGGTCCCCACCGGACATGAAAGCACAGTGCTTTAGTGGACGCACATCCTCATGCTTCAGCCGCTGCCACAGGAGATACCCCGGGCACTATAGACACGAGCTTACTGACGAAGAGCAACGGGTAGCTCACCGTCTGATCATCCTTGAGCGTTTCCTGCGGTAGCGGCTAGGGTGTGAAGATGTTCTTTATCTCACAGTTTCAGTGTCCTCTTTTGCAAGTATTACTGCTTCCCAGAAAGAAACGAAAGGTCCTTATAACCCCGTACCATGGCCTGAAATAGGGCTGGACGCGAGATTTCGCCGCCACCGGTCGTCTTCAAAAGGAGACGATGTTGCTCCACCTAAGCGGGGTATCTTCCACTGTATGGTTAACCGTGACCTTCGGGCGATCCGCGCAATGGCGAATCCCTGGCTTTTCTACTCACCAAATCAAATTAGTTACCTCTCGAAACATCCATTTCCAGTGAAGCAGCAAATGAGGACGGTCATGGTGCACTAACCAATCCTCAAAGACGGGACTTACCACCGCGATTGTGAATTGGACTTTAATAGCTTCTGAACTATTATTTTATCGGCATCTGTCGAGCGGTTCCTTTCCACAATCTTATTATTCTCTATATTTAATTTCCGGTATTGTTTAGTTCATAATTCTTTCTTGTGTTTTTAAAAAATATTGTATTTCGAGCATATAGCATAAGATGGATAAAAAATAAGAAAACATTGTTTCATTTGTTTTGTGGGATATTTATTATTTTAGTGGTAATGTATATGTATTTTCTATTTATTCTTCAATGTGTTATTATGGTTTTTATTTAATGTAATTTTTTAGTTTGTAAGTTTCTACTGTACAACACCTTGGACTTCCTCCGTAACGTTGTACAAGTGCTTGTAAATAAATAAATAAATATCTGATTTTTCTTTTTCGTAAATGACCTACCATTACTAATATCAAAACTTAATCGAGTCTTTATTGATAGGAGGAGTAGATTAAGGGCTTGATGGAATAATAGAGGGCTTAATGACTTCCTTTGGAAAATATCTTTATAAACGCTATTTCGTCAAAGCAAATGTTGTTTCAGATTTTATTAAATAAGCTACGAGATAGAAATGATGTTAATGTGTTCAACGCAATCTCCGGTACCTATAGCAACTCTACTGCCTTTGCTGGGCCAGTGCCATATAAGTTTTCACTGTACAGTTCTAGTTTTTAGTGGCGGATAGGCGTGTGTAACTCTTTACTGAACTGACTCACTGTTCCGAAACATTTTAGTGTTCCGAAAGTTTGGAACAGCAGTTATGTTTTAAATGCATCATTTGGATAAATTGGAACACTGAAACACTCATTACTTTAAGTGACCTGCAGACTTTTTAAAATTCAAATTAAAACGTAAATAGTGTAAATATAATTAATGACCTGAACTCAAAACATCTGCTTTAAATTATTCTCAAATCAAAATTCAATTAAATAAAACTGTTAGTGTACTTATATGACGCAACATAACAGATCACAATTCATAACAGTCAGGGTATGTGTTTGTATCTTTTGAGCCGTTGTTCCAAATGTTCCGTTTGTATCTTTTGAGCCGTTGTTCCAAATGTTCCGTTTGTATCTTGTGAGCCGTTGTTCCAAATGTTCCTTTGTATCTTGTGAGCCGATGTTCCAAATGTTCCGTTTGTATCTTTTGAGCCGATGTTTCAAATGTTCCGTTTGTATCTTTTGAGCCGATGTTACAAATGTTCCAAATGATACGTACCACTGTTTCGGAACATTTCAGTGATTCAGATGCAAATGTTCCAATCGCAAAGATGATACATTTTTCCCACGCCTAGTGGCGGATGTCAAACACCTTAAAATTAATTGGTTAGCTTGGTTCTAGATAATTTCAGTTTCCTCACAATGTTTTCATTTACAAAAAAAAGCGCTTACTTGCACCAAATGCTACAAGTGCTAAGTAATCGCTATTTAATTTACAATTTTCGTTACCTAAGAATTTGAAAAGACGAAAGGGATCGGAAAAATTGAAAGTAGGTAAGTTGCATTTCCAGCGAGCTCCTTTATATACAGCTGTACTATCTATTAGTAATAAACATGAGATGGTGCTTAATGTCGTCTGGCGCAAAATCTTTGATTTCAAATGAATGGAACTTATATTGGAAATTGCACCGTGGCAGTTATCTCACATATTTATCGACTCATGCAGTGCAGCAAGGATATTAAATATTTTGCACATTCTCCGTCAAGAAATATATTGACGTCCTCGTTGCCTCGTAAATTTTATTTGACTTTATTTAGTTGTGGATGCAATAAGTTTAAAATATAATAAGCATAACCAGCCTTTTAATGTTCCCACTACTGGGACTCAGGCCTCCTCTCTCTAGGAGAGGGAATGGGCCGTAACCCACCACGCGGGTCCAGTGCGGGTTGGTGAATGTGACATGTCTTCGAATTTTTGGTACTAGGACATGCCAGTTTCCTCACGATGTTTTCTTTCACCGTTTTGAGAGCAGTGGTAATGAAATAAATTAAACAAAGTAATGCGCCTGGCTGGGTTTGAACCCGCGACCTACAATTCGTAAGTCGGGGCCGTTACCACTCGGCTAACACTGCTCATCAAAGTTATAAGTTTGTTTAACTGTATTGGCAGACTGATCGGGTCCTCGTCGAGACGATCGGCAGCGGCGACCTTTGCACCGATCCTTGGTTCAGGCCATGGTCTGGAGCGAGAGGGCAGAGAGAGAGAATGGCATGCGGTTGAGGTTGCCTTCCCGAGTTATAGGGACTTGACAGACAGACAGACGGACAACAAAGGATCCTGTAAGGGTTCCGTTTTTTCTGTATGTATGAGGGTCTGTATGTGTGAGTAATGGGTGAGGGTGACTTTTGCCCAGCAGTGGGACATAATAGGCTAACTACATTGGAAGGGTATTCCTCAACCGTAAGGGCTATATTTCAACGGGACACCATGGAGGCGTGACCAGTTGTGCCGCCATGGTGCACGATCACGACATACATGAATAAAGTTGAATATGTATGTCAAAGCGAAGTATAGTTGCAGAACTGATGATGACGATGATGATGATGACGATGACTGTATTAGTTGTAAAACAACATTATCTATACTAATATTATAAAGAGGTAAAGTTAGTTTTTTTTTGTTTTTTTTTTGTTTCTAGGAAGTAATCTTTACACTCAAAGTTGTGGACGATTACGTCTACCTTGGAAAGACAGTCCAGTTGGGTAGATCTTTTTTTATTTTTATGTTTTTAGGGTTCCGTACCTCAAAAGGAAAAAAACGGAACCCATATAGGATCACTTTGTTGTCCGTCCGTCCGTCTGTTGTCTGTCTAACGTAACTAACAAAGAAGGAACAGGAGTAGGTTTTAGTCAGTTAAAGTCTGACACGCCCTTTCACTCCGTCCAAGAGCGAGAGAAGTCATTAAATGATTTCCAACCTAAAACAAAAAAAAAGTTTCTAAGTAAAATAAATTAGTAATAGTTCTACTCTCAACACGGGCGATGTTATTATCATCCCCGATTCCTATCATTTTACATTATAATAAATGCACAGATTATAGTCTATCATTTTTTTGGGCCTTTGAGCTAGATTTGAGACCACGCGTAATAACAACTTTTATGAAATGGCGTTCTTGCGTCACGTCTATCTGTAGTAGTCTTAGATAAACCGCAATTATACTGATAGTAAAATTGAAAATCGACTCCAATGAATCTGTGTTTCCTGATGGCTACAAACCGGCAATCTTTAAGTCAAGAGTGAATAGGTTACTTCTAAGTAAGCGAGCTCCACTCAAAGGGTAATGGAAAGGGCTGTGCTCGGAGTTTCCTTGCGTGATCGAATCAGGAATGAGGATATCCGCAGGAGAATCAAGGTTACCGACATAGCACGAAGAATCGTAAACTTAAGTGGCAATGGGCAGGGCACATTGCTCGCAGAACGGATGGCCGTTGGGGCCGAAAGGTTCTGGAATGGCGACCACGTACCAATCTTTTGGCGTAACGTTGGAAGGCCTCCTACAAGGTGGACCGATGATCTAGTAAGGGTTGCGGGAATCCGATGGATGCGAGACGCACAGGACCGTTCATTGTGGCGACACTTGGGGAGGCCTATGTCCAACAGTGGACATCTTTCGGCTGAGGTTTGACGTACCCAATACGTAGTCACTGTTTCAATTATCAAAATTAAAAAATTCTAAATTTTATTTCTCATAGGCCCACATAGAATAGAATAGAATAGAAATACTTTTGTTGGGACAGACACAGCACAATGGGCACTTATAAAACGTCAGAACCTAGTGCACGGTTCCAAATTGGTCGTTTCCTATGGAGAAGAACCGGCAAGAAACTTAAGTAAAAGTTAAGTAAACCATGGTTACTCTTTTAAAAAAAGTGGTTGATGTTACAATATTTCCATATTACAGTATTAATAGACATTAGCAGCAGTGTAGGCCAGTCAATATTGTACCCAAAAGCACAATAATATATATATATAATACTAGCTGACCCGGCGAACTTCGTACCACCTAATAATAAATAATAGTATAAAAATAATAGTCAATGAATGATGTGTTAGCTAAACTTAAAGGATATAATGATTCATTTTACAATGACATTTTAATTAGAGATGGCGTTGTATCCAAATTATTTTTTTTCGTAAGTTTTCCATATTTTCTCACCACTTAAACCTTCTCTGAACTATCAGAAACATTTCAAGACCAAAATTAGCCAAATCGGTCCAGCCGTTCTCGAGTTTTAGCGTGACTAACGAACAGCAATTCATCTATATATATATACTAGCTGTGCCCCGCGGTTTCACCCGCGTTTTTCTCGTTTCCGTGGAAATACCGAGATAAATATAGCCTCCCTCAATAAATGGACTATTGAATATTTAAACAGTTTTCATATCAGATCAGTATTCCCGAGATTACCGCGTTCATAACAAACAATCAAACTTTTCAGCTTTATAATATTAAGAAAAATATAAATTAAGTTAAATTGTATAAGTCGCAGGCAATAGCTGTCTATCTGTTCGACATTCAGCCAGACACATAAGAATTACGACTATAGGCGGGAGTGTCCGTCCACTTTAAACCGGGTTAAAATATTATTTTAAAGTACTTCTGAGTAAATTATATTTTTCGTTTTATTTTCTTGTGGCAGAAGAATATATTGATTGTTTCCGCAACCTGATCTTGACAACGCGACATATAGTTGGCCGTGCGAAGAACAGTCTTGCCGTAAATCTAATCCTACATATTTAAATGTTTGCCCCTGTGATTTATTTATCGTTACGGCAAAAGATAATTTAATTGGGAATTGGACTCTTTTAAAATGAAAAGGCAAATCATTTGGAATCATTGGGATCCGAGGTATAAGTACTGTTTGACCAACCGCTGGACCAGTCAAAACTGTTGCAACGATCACGTTATTGCGAAGAAATTTAATCTGAAGTCGAGTCCCGTTACATAAATTTGGTGGCTTAAGATTTCTAAGTAAAATAATTGGGGCACCAATTTTTAACTTGAGGGAATGTGGGGGGAGGCCACTCGGGTTTAAAGAATTAAGAAATTCCTGTGGATAATGGACTGCATCTTCTTGATCATACATACATACATATTCAGCCTTTTAATGTTCCCACTGCTGGGACTCAGGCCTCCTCTCTCTAGGAGAGGGAATGGGCCGTAATCCACCACGCGGGCCCAGTGCGGGTTGGTGGATGTCACATGTCTTCGAATTTTTGGTTCTAGGACATGCCGGTTTCCTCACGATGTTTTCCTTCACCGTTTTGAGAGCAGTGGTGATGAAATAAATTACACAAAGTAATGCGCCTGGCTGGGTTTGAACCCGCGACCAACAATTCGTAAGTCGGGGCCGGGTTCATCTTCTTGATCTCATCAACAAATATATTTCGAAAAAGATTATTACAGGATTTTATGTTGATAAAAAACTCTATGGCCCATAACTCATTAATAGGTACCAACTCTTAACATCTTACACACGTGATAACTTTTAAACGAAATATCCGATTGAGATGAAACAAAAAGTATTTTACTTCTACATAAATACTCTTGATAACATAATGCTTAATTTCGATAAAGATTAATATTACGATACATATTTAACGTAGTTTTTTTTTCTTCAGACGATTTAATAATTATTTTGAACACAAAATCGGTTCTCGCGGACTTTTTTGTAGGTCTTAATGGGATCTATAAACCCGTAGTACATCATTTTGTTCTATTGTCAATAGTTTTTGCAGCGCACGTAAAAATAGGTTTTCGATTTTACACCTTGTGTTACAAAATAGCAATTTCATTACGGATCCCTAATTTTGAAAAAAAACAACATAGCCTATAGCCTTCCTCAATAAATGGACTACCCAACACTGAAAGAAACATTCAAATCGGATCAGTAGTTCCAGAGATTAGCGCGTTCAAACAAACAAACAAACAAACAAACAAACAAACTCTGCAGCTTTATAATATTATAGTATAGATAAGGAGAAACCGACTGACTGACTTATCAAACACACAGCCAAAACTACTGGAACTAGGAGCGTGAAATTTTACATAAGGTTTCCTTTTATGACGTAGGTGAGTACTAAGAAAGGATTTTCCAAAATTCAGCCCCTTACGGGTAATCCCGTAAGGGGCTGAATTTTCGAAAATTCTTTAGAGAATTTTGGAAAACAGGGGTCTAAAGTTTGTATGGAAATCTACATGCACGCAGGCGAAGCCGCTGGGAGAAGCTAGTTTTTGTATATATAGAGAGTAGTTTGATCTTCTTACAGCCTGTATCTGAAGGAATATGTATGTAATCATATTTCTTTGTAGTCTCAGCGTACTTTAGGTACATGTTTGTTTGTAGATTCACACATCGGGCAGCCACGAAGTTGTCACCACTAACGGCCGTGACGGCGGGAGTTAAGCTGCCAACTGAATTTTTAACCATCACGTACCCTTTTCAATTACCCATCGAAAATGGGGTTGCTTCACTGTCCAACCTCGGGTGACAATCCTTTTTGCGTTGTTTAATTATTAAAGGAAATTTCTTAATTTAGACGTGAGCGTTGAAAGCGCTTTTTAAAGCCTTAAGTGCAGATTTGTGATGCATGGATATGGGTAGTCGATTTAAAAATAAATTGCTTTGTCACAGTCGAATATAGTTAGTCGATTAAAGTTTAATTTCCGAGCATAAGCATAAGTATAATCAGCCTTTTAATGTTCCCACTGCTGGGACTCAGGCCTCCTCTAGGAGAGGGAATGGGCCGTAATCCACCACGCGGGCCCAGTGCGGGTTGGTAAATGTCACATGTCTTCGAATATTTTGGTTCTAGGACGGTTTCGTCACTAATTTCCGAGACTTGCGGCAAATGGTTTTTAAGTTGGTTTTAAGTTTACACGTGTAAGGGATTTGTTCAGACGAGACCGTATTAAAATCACTATGATTTATTAATGTTTAATACCCTTAGTCGGGTAGGTGTTATTAAAGATTCCTACTTATGGGAGGGTTAGGATTAAAAAATCAGATTACACTTATATATTATAACTAGCCGCTGTCAGTGGCTTCGCCTGTGTGATAGTAGAAAATTGTCCCATGGGAATAAACTCCTGTAATTAAAGTATCCTATATACTATTCTAGGAAATGATGTACCCGTATAACAAAATCGAAATTCATTCAGTAGTTTTTGCGTGGAAGAGTAACAAATATTCATACATTCACACATACAAACTTTTGCGTTTATAATATTCAAAATATTTTTATTTCACATAGGCCTACATTGGCACTTATAAAACGTCAGTAGCTAGTGCATGGTTTAAAATTGGTCGTTCCCTATGGAGAAGAACAGGCAAGAAACGCCATGGTTACTCTTTCCCCTCGAAGGCCGATTGTACATACGTCTGTACAACTTGAATGACCTTGAAAAACGCTTAATTGTTGTTTTGTACACACGTTTGTACGTTTTTTTTTTTAGTCCAAAATTTTGTTTTCTATATGTTTTGTTTTTCCTAGAAAAATCCAGAAAAAGTTATTTTTTTTATTTTTATTTTTTGGTGATTTACGTAAAAACACGCAATTACGTAATAATAATACCCCCGGGCGCCCAAGGGGTTAAAAAAAGAGATTGATGGTACAATGTTTCCATATTACAGTATTAATAGATATTATGTAAGAACAGTGTAGACCAATCAATATTGTACCCAAATGCACAATAAATATAATCATAATAAAAAAAGTGAGTCGTCGTCATAGGAAGTAATCTAAGAATTCGTGGAGACTACAGTGTTCTCACATTCACATTATAAAAAATAGGCTATATAAAAAGCAAGAAAAATTTGAATAATTACATTTAAATGCGAGGTTAAAAAAATAACTTACTAACGAATTTAAGGTAGTTGAAGTCTAAATAATAAATATTAGTTGGCTATAAGGTTTGAATTAGAATATTGTTAAAATCTTTGCCAGTTTGCAGTTAAGTTACGCAATTGGAGCGCTACGGCGTAGGCACGTCGTAGTCGCGTAGATAGATCGCCTACGAACTAGCTACGAAATAGAGCCGTGTAGCAGCTGCGTAGCATAAGTTTACTACGGTATATTTTATATATGATAAAGTATGACTGTTCCAAGTTAAGTCGAATTTTATGTAAAAATTGTTTTAGTAATTTTTATACACCTACATGTGAGAAGGTGTTGTTTTTTAGTTGGGAAATCATCGAGTGAATTCTCACACTCCAGGACGGAGCGCGAGGGAGTGGACTTTTACTTACTAAAACCAACTCTTATGTTCCTTCTTTTCCTTGCGTTTCAGGACCTCGGGTTTCCTTTTTAGAGGGAGAAGGTGTATGTTTATTTTTCCTGTTTTGAAAATTGTATGCTTCTTTTTCCTGTTGTGAACGAGGCACGTTTTTTTAGAAAAATATATTCTACAAAAAGTTTTCGCACAATATTATTTTGTTCAAAAAAAAAATTATATTTATAAAAAAGTGTCTAGTGTAGTGTTCTGTGAATTAACTTATAAAGTGGTTAAAACTAAACTAGTAGAAAGTATATAATAAATTGGTTCTGAAATGTTTACTTGAAATAGTTTTGATGACGGTATACAAAGTTACTTCCCTAAGGGACTACTACAAAAATACTTCATGCGGATATCTAAACTAAACAACAGACATCTTTTTGGTTGAGCTTACTTGTTCGTGAATAACTTAATTGACAAATGGTTATTGGGTGTTAATTGTTTCACTAGTTTGTGTCAAAATCATTTTAAGGTGTCCACTTAAAATTTTGGTTGGATTTAAAGTAACCACTAATATTTGATTGACAAACCACAATGATTGATGATGATATTCAACCTTCGATTTATTTGTACTTTGAAAACCTCCTCAAGGCCATATTTTCGTGGTGAAATGCTTGCGTCATTCTTTTTTTTTTCTAACTTGCTTGCTTTTTTTTCTCCTTCTCTGTCAAATCCATTGACAGGTTGTCTTTAAAAAATTGCTTTTAGCGATTATCGAAAATTTTTCAACTTTAACAAAAAATCACTTTTTTCATTCATAATACATGTGCTAAAAGACCTTACTTCTGCCAAATTTCAGGATTATAGGTCAACGGGAAGTACCCTATGAATTTTGATTTTCTTGAAAGTGTCGAAATATACTTTTTTTTTGCGACATAAACGACCGTATCTTTTTTTCGTTAACTTAGAAGTTTGATGTATTTGATTTAAATTCAACTCGATACCTCCACGAGTTACCGAGATAAAGGGTCTTGACAGACAGTCAGACAGACAGACAGACGGACAACAAAGTGATCCTATAGGGGATCCGTTTTTTCCTTTTGAGGTACGGAACCCTAAAAAATAAATATATTTTGTTTATTTTTTGGAGAAAAAGATAATTCTATAATATTAATTAAAAAAAATCAAAGAGAAGTTAAAAAAGAATACTAAAAAAAACACTCTGATAGTCTAAAGGTTTTACTATTACTACGGTTGAATGGTTTCAAAATCTTTAAAGGGAGGGTAAAAATATTTTTTGTGTTTCATGTATGCCTTTGATTAATGGCTTTGATGTATAAACTAACACCTTTTTAATTATAGCCGTTGCGTTACCCCAAGTCCTTTTAATATTTTCCTTATTATTATTAAATACTAGTTTTTGATCGCGGCTTCGCCCGCATACATAAAATATAGCCTATGTCACTCAGGAATAAAGCAGCTTTCTATCGATGAAAAAAATTTCGCAATCGGATCAGCACTTTCAGAGATTACCTCTATAAAATATTAGTGTAGACTATTTAAAAAATTGCTTTAATTTAATTTAAGAGCAGTGATGGCCGAGTAGTAACGGCCCCGACATACGAGTCGTAGGTCGCGGGTTCAAACCCAGCCAGGCACATAACTTTGTGTAATTTATTTCATCAGCATTGCTCTCAAAACGGTGAATGAAAACATCGTGAGGAAGCCGGCACGTCCTAGAACCAAAAATTCGAAGACATGTGACATTCACCAACCCACACTGGGCCCGCGTGGTGGATTACGGCCCTTTCCCTCTCCAAGAGAGAAAAATAATCAGCCTTTACGGAAACTGAGCTTTTAAATAACAGTAAGGATAACTATTAAAATAAAGCATAAGCATAATCAGCCTTTTAATGTTCCCACTCCCAGCAGTGGGAAAATAAAGCATAAGCATAATCAGCCTTTTAATGTTCCCAGTTTTGGGAGTTCGGACGCGACCATTGTAAAGTGAAGTCATGATCGTGAAGCAATACAAATATTCAATGAAATAAGTGTTTCATTGCTAGAAGCCCCTACTTGAAGAACCTGGTACTGTCGCATAGAGAGTGCGACATAGTGGCAGTGGGAACATTAAAAGGCTGATTATGCTTATGCTTTATTTTAATAGCTATCCTTACTGTTATTTAAAAGCTATGCCTATTATAAAAAAAATTCAAATCCAGTTTGGGTATTACATACTTATTAAAAAAAAAACCACCAAGTACAAGCTAGACTCTCGCGCAGAGGGTCCTAAATGAATTAATTATATTCCTTTAATATGTTTTGTTGTTGTTTTAAAATCATACTTCTTATAAGTTTTCTCATGTAATCCATATAATATGTTAGTAAAGAACTGTTTACTGTATTTTCTTTAAGATTTAATTTTTAATATTGATAGTTTCGCGTTTGACCATTATCTGACCTGATGGTAAGCGATGGAGTACGCTTGCCTAGAACTAACCTATTCACTCTTGACTTAAAGACCCCAATGTTGTAGCTATCAGGAAACACAGACTCCGGCAGGGAATTCCACTCCTTAGCTGTACGCATTATGAATGTTGTTGAAGATGTTTAAAAGGCACCTATATATAAAAAACTTTATAAAAAAGATATTTTGAAAAAGATGCCCAATGATATAATAAAAAAAAAATGTATTCATGAGATATTTCTATGAACTTGAAAACTTACGATTCGAACTGAAAAACGACTGTTGGGTTTGTTAGTTCAACTAATATTATAAACGCGAAAGTTTCTATGTATGTTTGTTACTCATTCACGATACAACTACTGAATGGATTTCGATGAAACTTGGTGTACCGATAGGCCAAGTCAGGAACATAGGATATTTATTTTTTTATCCTGCGAGTGTGTTCCCTTGGGATAATTTTAAACTATCACGCGGGCGAAGCCGCTGACAATAGCTTGTTAAAAATAAAACAAAACCTTCAATTTTATACTTAACTCAGTTTAACCTGATATATATTCAGTCGTCCCTACTAATTATGAGACTAATGGTTCATTAAAATTAATTCGCAATGTTGAACTGTAAACTTGTCTGTATCTCACAATGTATGCGTAGTTACGTGTTGTATACGTCACGGAGTTTGAACCTACGATAAATCGATATTATGTCCAGTGCCCGAGGTGTCTACAGGGATACGGAATGTAGAATAGGTATGTGAATATAGATACCTAGTTTTAGCAAGGATATCGAAAGTTTTACTGTCTGTGATTCTTTCAAATTAAAAATAATCCGATATTAATTCCATAGGGCGTGAAATTGACGCAATATTTCGATCACAAAATTCACAAAAGAGGAGTGAAAAAACACTATCTTTCTATTTCGTTGCAGTTGCCTATAAGTATGTATTATTGTGATATATATACTACTCATCCTTCATCATCATCATCATCATTTCAGCCTATAGACGTCCACTGCTAGACATAGGCCTCCCTCAAATGTCGCCACAATGAACGGTCCTGTGCGTCTCGCATCCATCGGATTCCCGCAACCTTCACCAGGTCATCGGTCCACCTTCTAGGGGGCCTTCCGACACTGCGTCTTTCGGTACGCCGTCGCCACTTCAGAACCTTTATTATTTATACTACTATGTGTATGTATATACTCGTATTTATAATAGTATTTTATCTGGTATGTTATATTTCTTTTTTCCTATTACTCTATCCCATGATGTCTTCATTTTTTTCAGCTCTTCTTCCTTAGGCATGCTAGAAGAGATCAAATCTCAAATCAAATCAAATCTGAAATCTTTATTGCAATTTATAATGTACATGTAGGTGATAAATCATAAAAAATTGAAACAATTACGGACCCTCTCGAGAGATTACTGTAGAAATAAGCATTTATCTATTTTTCTGTTTCCTTCTTCTTGTTTTTTTTTTTGTAAATGTGTACATGAATTGTTAAATATTTAAATAAAAGTTATACACGAAATATTCCCTTTAAAATCATACAATAATTCGCAGTCTATGACTGCGTCATATTTATAAAAGAAATCTTATTCCAGGACATTAAATTTAGAATTGAGATATTTGCAACAGTAACGTGATTGATTAGTTAATTCAAAAAACATAATACATCAAATACGAACGCTAACAAAACATCAAAGCAAAACCAACACTTTCGGCGCGAGCATCAAAAAATTTAAACAAAGGACATTACCCAACTCTCAAGTCTTCGCTGTATTTTTACCGTGGGGCTATTTAAAACTCCCCTTGCCGGCCACATAATTACGGCGAACATCGGCTGGTAAATCCGCGAGTATAAGAGATACATATTAATACGAAAATTTAAGCCGGCCCGAACGTCGTGGCAAGTACAAACCCCTACCCCCCAATAGCCACCTAAGTCCGAATAGGTACCTTTCTCGAGTCTTGCGTGTGTGTGAGTGGCTATTCGTGTATGTGTGCACAAATTTCATAATAGGTGTGGCGTTGTGCTCGGCTCAAATTTTACATCTCACATCTTATGCGTACAGGGTGATTTGAAATTGGTATTTGATTATTTTTGGTTTGTTACCCATTTGCTAAACATGATTTATCGTGTTTATAAAAAATTGTATAACTATTGGTTTTTCATTGTTACGTAACTTGATTATCATCATTTCAGCCGATAGACGTCCACTGCTGGACATAGGCCTCCCCTAAATGTCGCCACAACGAACGGTCCTGTGCGTCTCGCATCCATCGGATTCCCGCAACCTTCACCAGGTCATCGGTCCACCTTGTAGGGGGCCTTCCAACACTGCGTCTTCCGGTACGCGGTCGCCACTCCAGGACCTTTCAGCCCCAACGGCCATCTGTTCTGCGAGCAATGTGCCCTGCCCATTGCCACTTAAGTTTAGCGATTCTTCGTGTTATGTCGGCAACCTTGGTTCGTAACGTGATGTGTTTTCATAATGTGATAAAAATTCTTACAAAACTATTACTTTGGATATTTAGTTTATGGTTAAAATGCTTAGCATAATAGCATCATCAGCTTTTTAATGTTCCCGCTGCTGGGACTCAGGCCTCCTCTCTCTAGGAGAGGGAATGGGCCGTAATCCACAAAGCGGACCCAGTGCGGATTGGTGAATATCACATGGTTTCGAATTTTTGGTTCTAGGACATGCCGGTTTCCTCACGGTGTCTTCCTTCACCGTTTTGAGAGCAGTGGTGATGAAATAAATTACACAAAGTAATTCGCCTGGCTGGGTTTGAACCCGCGACCTATAACTCGTAAGTCGGGGCCGTTACCACTCGGCCACCACTACTCTCGTGGATTTTATGCTTTATAACTCCATTTTTGTCAGTATCGTAAGTCAGTGTAAAGAATCCAGAAAACGTAGATTATTTATGTTCTCCTCGCTACAATAGCAGCACAGGTAGACATTTCGGTGATTTATAAAACACTAGCTTTTGCCCGCAGCTTCGTCCACGTACATAAAATATAGCCTATGTCACTCAGGAATAAAGCAGCTTTCTATCGATACTTTCAGAGATTACCGCCTACAAACAAAAAACAAACTTCACCTCTTTATAATATTAGTGTAAATTATAATTTGTTCTCTAAACTGAAATTCAGTTAGTTTACACACAACCATATGATATATTCCATATGTCTAGTAAATGAATCTAAAACACGATAAGTAGCGAAACAAAGTACAACGCCCAATACTCTTCCCTAAAAATTGAGACACCCTGTAACACGGTACTCACGGACATGCGTGCTATATCTATGCACACCTAGGTAGCCGCTTTATTAATTTATCTGTAGCGTAGAACTAACCATAGCCTTCGGGCCTCCACCCGCTACCCCTGCCTCACTGTTTAAACATTTCCAAATGAGTATGCAGAAGATTTCGCCGAATACATGGCCATACGCGTGGTGGAACTTACCCTGCCCCTTTAATACATGGCCACACGCGTGGTGGAACGTACCCTGCCCCTTTAAATTACTTGAGCTTTAATTAAAAGCATAGCATTCTGTTCATGACAAGTATTCCAGCCACCTACGCCTACAACTAGTGTATAGCATAATTACTAGATATTTTTGAGTAAACTTGAACTTTGTTTGAAATTACTAATTTGTTTTACGAGTAATGGTCGAAGTACTATTAAAATGGTGTTCTATTTTCTAGCGACCCAATATTTTGCCCTCACTTTCATAGTATGACTTAGTGGCAAAGTTAACGTTATGCTAAATGTTTTAGTTTCAGATTCTCGACCAAACTGTAAAGATAAGTTTTTTTTTTTAATTATGGATAGGCTAGCGTTTGACCATATATCATCTGATGGTAAACAATGATGTGGCCGACGATTGAGCACACTTGCCTAGAAGCAACCTATTCACTCTTGATTTAAAGATCCCTAAGTTATAGCTATCAGGAAACACAGACTCCGGCCGGGAATTCCACTCCTTAGCTGTACGTATAATGAATGTGTTCCCAAAACGCTTTGTACGTATAGGTGCGAGGTCCAAAATGTACTGGTGGCGCAACGCCGTACGTCTTGTGGTCCGATGATGGAACGAACTTGGCGGAATTAAATTGTGCATTTCCAATGCACACTCCCCGAAATGTAAACGATAGAAAACCGACAAGCTAGCAACTTGGCGTCGATGCTCATGACTATGGAGTTTTGACTTGATAAGTGCATCATTGCCGATGATCTTCTTGTCTCGCTTCTCAATCGACTCTAGTGCATCAAGCTGGTATTTGGCGGACCCATCCCAAAGATGAGAGCAGTACTTTATATACGATCAAACTTGCGCTTGATAGAGGTTGAGCAGCTGTTCCAGCGTGAAATACCGTCTTACCGTCCGTATCGTGTAGTCGATATGGCAATAAAATTCATTGAATTAATTGTTATGTTAAAATTTAGGGGCTACGGATTGTTGGGAAGAGTTACCGTCTTGGAAAGCAAAATGCTTCTGGGGAAACCAGAAAAAGAAAGATGGGTTTCAGCCAGCAATATACAGTCTTCGCTTCACCCAGGGCGGCAGAAATTATTTGATAATTGTGCATATAAAAAAGATGCCTAATTGTTAACCTTTTTTCCGACAAACATGTTTTTCTCGTAAAATGTCATATAATTGGTATGTATTAAACTTCTTGCCTGCGACTGGCGACCGCTCCGCTGTTAGCCACGTGACGCCGTTGTACCTACAATAGTGATAGAACAACCGCGCAGCTTGCAAACCCATAGGTGTACGAACCTAATCAGTCAATGTACCTACAAACTAGTGAGTATAGTTCTTTGGGAAAGTTGTTTGTAATCATGAGTACAATCACGTGTTTAAGTATCGGTCACTAATTACCAGTCACCCTATATATACAGCTACTTACAAATGTCGTCAGGGTAGACAGAATTATTCGTAAGCGATTAGATCTCAATTAAGGTAGCAAAGTGTTTGGCTTTTCACCGGCACCGTGGTATGAATAAGTTTAGTTTGCTCTTTCAATTTGACTACTTACTTAGTTTAATTTTAATTGCGAAGTTCGTGTCGTTTTTGGTTTGGCAGGCTGTATTGTTTTTAGTTCACGAAGTTAGTAATATGTTTTTTTATGGTGGTGGAGTGGATTTCTGGATTAAAGAAGCAAGTTTTCAAAAATATGGTTTGGTTGAAAGTATTTTATACTCGTGGGATTTTTTATTGTTTTTGGTCGGAAATCCTCTAATGACAACTCCCACCCTTAGGCGGGGCGGGAGGGAGTGTCAGACTTTACTGACTAAAACCCACTCCTGATCCTTCTTTGTTTTCGTTCCAGGGCCTCGGGGTTCTCTTTCTACAGTTGCTGACATCTCCTTGAGGCGCGCCTGGAACACTACGTGCCGTCGACGACTTGGGTTTGGTCCAAACGGTTACCGGACGGTCGGACGGCGAGCTACCCATTGCTCGCCGTCCGACCGTCACCGTCCGGTGGTCGGAAATCGGGATCGGGATCCCGGCGGCTGGGACGTGAGGTCCGTTGCCTCGCGCGTGTGGCCGTCTCCTTTGCTAGCATTAATGCTTCGCAGAAGGAGGCGACGACCGATTGCCACTCCTCCTCGCTCCGGACCATGGCTTGTACCAAGGCTCAGCGCGAGAGATCGCTGCCGCCGATCGTCTCTACGAGGACACGGCGATGCTCTGCTCAGGCAGGGCACACCTCTAACGTATGCTCCACCGTGTTCTCCGGGCGGTCCACACAATGGTGACACCCAGGCGTTTCTTCCGCACAAATCCGGTGCAGGAATCTCCCGAACTGACCACGTCCGGTGAGGACCTGCTTCATGCGGAAGGTAAAGACGTCGTGTTGTCTTTCCAGCCACTCCTCAAAGAGAGGACTTACTAGGGCCATAATTATGGCGTGCCCAATGTCTTTGGAAACCTTATGTTTTGAACAGGATTCTAAAGACCGCAGACACATCATGTCTCTGTGGTCTTTTTGCTTGACTGATTTTAATATGGGTAAATTTAATAAATATGACGTAAACATACACTGTATAATTTCCAAATAAACTTTCTGTGATACGAACACTTTCTCATAGTGTTGATGTACAAATACCTGCCAAATTAAGTAAATGCGCAGGAACTGATAATATCAATTTACCTTTGTGTGTATTGTAATCTACACTTATATTAGTATTATATTATTATTTATTAAAGAGGTAAAGTTTGTTTTCTTTTCTTTGTTGGAGTTAAACTCTGAAAGTACTGGTCCGATTGCTACAATTTTTTACCGATAGAAGGCTGCTTTATTCGTGAGTGACATAGGCTATATTTAATGTACGCGGGCTTAACCGCGGGCAAAAGTTAGTTGCAGGTTCAGGTTCATTATCTAGCATTTGTACCTAATAAGAGAGAAACACTAATAACTGACTCAAGCTGATCTGGATCATATTTTTGGGAATTCATAACGAACTTAGAATTTATAAAAAAATCATCTTGATTTTTTTTTAACCCCTCGCATGTGTGTATTAATATTATTACGTAATTGTGCGTTTTTTACCACCAAAAAACATAAAAAAACGTATTTCTGGATTTTTCTAGGAAAAAGAAAGATATAGAAACCAACATTTTCGGAAGACGTGATGTGCCAAATAAATTTCGTACAAACGTGTGTACGATAATTAAGCGTTTCTCAAGGTCATTGAAGTTGTACAGACGTATGTACAATCGGCGCTATTACAAAGCAAATGACTAATAATCTCATTTAGGATTATTGGGATAATTAAAATTTATCAAGCATTGTGTTATAATACAAGTATGCCACTTAAAAACACACTTTCTACAATCACATTTCGATTTCTGTACCTGTCTGAAAAAATCTGGGGTCCAATGCGCAACGCAATGGAGAAAGGTTTCGACAGGTCATTTCCAGCATGAAAAACCCGTAAACGAAACTCGGGGCCCTGGGATGAAGGCAACGAAGAAACAGGAGTGGGTTTTTAGTCAGTAAAAGTCTGACACTATCTCTCGCTCCGCCCAAGGGCGGGATTTGTCATTAGATGATTTTCCCAACTAAAAAAAAAACCTTGAACCTTGAATATTAGCAGTTTTTAGTTTGGATACTAGACTAGCCTCAAGCTAAATACTCCAGAAAATCATGACACATGGTTTAAAAAAACATATGTATTAATTTAATTGTAAGTAATCAGTATTTTTCATGAAAAATATAGTGGCTGTCACAAATAAACCATGCCTATCTATAATTATCTATTTTCTAACAAAGGGAGTTAAAACAAAATCATATATGGCAAAAAAGTTTACAAGTTAACTATTACTCGACATGTTTTGAGATTTGAAACAAACAAAATTCACTATTCTAGTTTCAATTTTCTATAACGCAGCTCTTTCATTACTTTTTTTTAGACTCGTCAGTAACCACACTTTATTCTTTTTTTTGTCGTTTGATTTTTGAATAAAATTGTTTGATGCATGTACATTCTAATTCATATATTTTGGTTTTCTGTCAAAACAATGGTTTTAAAGTTCCAAATTCAAATCCCATTATTCCCTAGGGATCCCCCACACTACATTATCTTCCTAGGGATAGAATGACTTGCTTCAAGAGGGTCCTTTTTCACTCGCCTATCGTCCACATCGAGCATGGTTTAAAAGCTTGTTACTTCATCTAACCCAATCCAACGCGATGTTTGACGAAAAAGCAACGCGAAATAAAAACTTTTTATAAAAAAAAAAATAACCGACTTCACTAAAAAAAACACTAAAAGGATCAAAATAACTTTAATTTTGGAAGTCGGTGTTTCTCGGTATTGTTTGTTTCTTATTTAACACCGACTTCCGAAATTAAAGTTATTTTGATCCTTTTAGTGTTTTTTTTAGTGAAGTCGGTTATTTTTTTTTTTATAAAAAGTTTTTATTTCACACTTTTTAGTTGCGATACACTTATAAACAGAGTGCCTATTTCTCATGACAATTCCAATTAACCCAAATACTGCTAGGTTACATAGTTTTATTATGAAGTTCCTGTGTCTACCTTCCTCCTTCCGGCTCCATCATCAGATCAGTTCGATAGTACCTTATAGCCAAAGAGCATCTCACGACAACTCTAATAAGCCCAAACACGGCTAGGATACATTGATTAATTACGGAGTTCCTGTGCCTACCTTCCGGCTCCATCATCAGATCAGTTCGATAGTACCTTATAGCCAAAATGCATCTCATGACAATTCTAATAAGTCCAAACACGGCTAGGTTACATTGATTAATTACGGAGTTCCAGTGCCTACCTTCCGGCTCCATCATCATCATCAGATCACTTCGATGATACCATTTTCAACGTAACTATTCAGAATCATTCATTTATTTGCATTGTCATAGTCGCTTAACTATGTATATCTTCATTGTGATATCTATTTGAGTAAGAAGTTCCGTTGACCATTTCTGGTCTTCTTCATCAGTTCCACTTCATCAAATGTTACTTTTTGACTGTAAATGCTTAAGTTCTTGATGAAAATACTAAAATTACCATAGGGTTGCCTATAATTTTTGAGGAGTTCCCTCGATTCCTCATGGATTCCATCATCAGAACTGGATTTTGAAAAAAATGGGACCAATCTGGAAGCATATCCTGTATAGGGAAAAAAAAATTTTGCAAATCGGTCCATAAACGACGGAGTTCTGAGGTAACAAACATAAAAAAAAAATAATGATAAAAAAAAAAAAAAAAAAAAACAACCGAATTGATAACCTCCTCCTTTTTTTGAAGTCGGTTAAAAAGAGAGATAACGCAATGAAAACTCTGTTAGCATTCGGTAATTCCGTGATTTACTCGAATATTTTACAAAACTTGTTCTAGGAAATATGAGTTTTTTTTTAGAACCTTAAAAGTTTTTGAAAAAAATTGTCTTTATTCAGAATCTTGATTAAATTTGCAATTAAATTATTATACATTAATATTTTTTTTAATTTTTAAGTTAATTACGAAGTGTCAAAGGTCATGCAAAATAGCAGATTTTAGGAGGTCTTTACTGGGTTAGTTTTAGACAAATTTGTAAATTGATTTCAATACAAGACTAGATAATATCCACAAGATAGTAAGTACTATGTTTCCAAAATATTTAATGAAAAATGTGTAATAACGTCGTAATCGCGTAAGAGCGAAAAACAGTGAAAATGTATGTCGAGTTGCATCCCCTTAAGTGATGATTTTATGCCATAATAAAAGAACATTATCGAGCGAATGGTGTAAAAAAAAAACTAAAAAGTACAAAATAACATTAATTTCGGAATTTAGGTGTTTCTGTAATAGTTGTCTCTTCGTTATTTAACACCGACTTCCGAAATTAAAGTTATTTTGCACTTATTAGTGTTTATTTAAACATCCTATTTTTTTTTGTAAATCTTTTTTATTTTACACTTTTTAGTAGTGGTAAAGAAACTAAAAAATACCCCTCATCCAAACTTAAAAAGTGTGCATGTTCTATTGTAAGGTATCTATAAAATTTAATCATTAAAACATTGCATAACAATTCCAATAAGCCAAGCCCAGGCCTACCCCGGTTTCATCATCAAATCAGTTCGAAATATCGAGATAAGAGGGGCGGGGGCTCTTCTTACAGTCAGTCATAGACTAGACGTATAAACAAAGCAATTTTAGTTGTTACGTCAGCTCTGCTGTGATCCTATGAGGAGTTCCGTTCCATATCTTCGAAGTTCATCATCAGATCATAACAATATTTCTATGGGACCAACTTGGTAGCATAATCTTTCAATAAAAAAAATAATTTTCAAAATCGGCCCACAATTAACTGAGAAATCGGTGAACATACTTATAAAATAAAAATACATTCAGCCGGACCTCATTCTTTTTGAAGTCGGCTAAAAAGTATCTATATTTATATCTACATTTGGTCCAAATCCGGTCAGTAACAAACATGTACGAGTATATGTTTGTTAATTCTTCACGCTCAAAATGGCTTCACACAATCACAAACTTTCGCTTTTATAACATTAGTGTGATGCATAATTGAAATAAAACAACCAAACTACGTTAATTAACTCTGAGACTAAATCCGTAAATCTTTCATTGGCAAAGGAAAGAAAACAAAGATTTAATGATCACGAAATAAATCTATTATTGTTTGAAACCGAGTTCCGTTCTTATTATAATTTTATGGACTTCGTCACAAAGTCTGAAACTTATTGAAACTTTGGAGTTAGAATAGTATGGACTTAGGTCTAAAAGTCTAAACGTTTGTTCTGAATCTTGGACGGTATTCCGAATAATTTATCTATGACCCAACGAACATATACTTTCAGTTATAGCTGCTAGAGATGACGTTGAAATCTGTACTATTTAATAAACCAGCTTCGGCCTGCAGCTTCGCCAGCATGTAAATAGGTTTCTCCTACAAATTTTGGAACCCCGTTTTATTAAATAGGGGTAAATTTTGAAAAATCCTCTCTTAGTGCTCACCTACAACATAAAAGGAAACTTTGTACAAACACACTCCTGGTCCCAGAAGTTTCGGCTGTGCGTTGATAGTCAGACAGTTTCTCCTTTTATTTTTATATAGATTAACTATCGCCTGTGGTTCCGCCCGCGTGTTTCGTCATTCAAACTTTCGGGTGAATTTTGGAAAATCCTCTCTAGAGTGCTCGCCAATGTAATGCGTGGAGCATACTGAAAGTGTCTGGATCTGGCCACTTACATTATAAGAATGAAAAAAAAAATTATAGAATTCGAAAATGGAACTCTTTGCGAGCATAATAATAATATTCCCACAACTATCACACAACGCCGTCTAGTCCTAAGCTAATAATAAAATGTCATTATAATATAACGAAAAACGCTTCTATACGTATCTTCGTACGGTTACGGTTTAAAGACCTGCCTCTTTTTGCTATTGATTCCTAGTATTGGCCTCTAACCGATCTAGGTTTGACCTAGGTTTCATTTCGGCGAAAAGATAAAAGTAAAACATGCCAATAGTTTGCATTGGCCTTTATTTGCGTATCAATATAAATATTTTTTACTTAGTTTAACAGAGTCTTAGTTAAATCTAAGTGAAGAAAAAACGTTATTGTTTAATCTAAATTAGCTAAATATATTATTTAAATCATAATGATTAAAAAAAATATATTGTTTGCTCTCTTATTTGAAATGGTGGCAACAAACCGCTTTCTTCCATTAACCACTACTCAGACACTTTACCCGGTGATGCAGAGATGAGCGGAATTGAAAAATTAGATTCTGATTAACTTTTTATCATTCATGATTCGTAAATAAATTTAATTTAAAAAAATATCTCGTCTTGCTCACCTTAAACGATTCGAATTGACAGCAATGACGTCACAACAAGGCGCTATCTCATTCCTATTCTTATTAGAATGACATAGTACTAAAAACTAACTTTTAACCGCACGGTTGGCGCCACGGAACAGATGGCGCAGTGGTTGAGTGATCGGCTGCTGCGCTGCGCGTCGCGATTTCGATTTTGACACAGAAAAAATAATTTTATTGTAGCCTGTTTAGCATCGCGGTATTGAAAGCGTGCATTTTTTTATATAAATTACTAAGTACTTAATTATTTTTTTTTTACTTTGGAATTTGGATTATTATTTTATGTGATTTTTTTTTATCTTTTTATATATAATTGTTTTGTATACTGTAAAATTTATTTTATACCTACTAAGTTATTAATTATTCAATTTTTTATTATACAATAATTATTCACAATATTTTCGTTTATTAGGATTTTGTAGAATGTTGTATGCTTTTTCTTCTTACCATCACTGCAATTGTTTATTTTTTTTATATTTTGTTTTCAACACAATGTTCCATTTTTATGAAATTAAATGACTTATGACTTATTTACTTTTTAGGGTTCCGTACCTCAAAAGGGAAAAACGAAACCCTTATAGGATCACTTTGTTGTCCGTCTGTTTGTCTGTCTGCTAAAACCCTTATCGAGGTATCGAGTTGAAATGAAAACCATATACTCAGGTCTCAGTCTATTGAAGCTGTAAAAAACCAAACGTCGAAGTTAACAAAAAAAAAGATACGGCCGTTTATGTCCCAAAAACGTATCTTTCGACACTCTCAAGGGAATCAAAATTCATTCCCGTTGACCCAAAATCCTGAAATTTGGCATAAAGCAAGGTCTTATACTACATGTATAGGAATAAATCAGAAAACAGTAAACTTGTTACGTCACAAAAAAAAACTTTTCTTTGTGATTCGGAAAAACCTTCGAGACTTCATTCGGGAATTGAACTATTTAAATAGGTAAATTTGTACACAACCAGTTTTTTTATTTTTTTATTTTAGTAATAAATAGTGATAGCTTTTAAAAACAAGGATTGCTTTAGTGGTCAAAAGTGTATGGATTCTAACCTATAATTTTCCCATACTTCTCTCTTGGCGGAGACAAAATGCATGAAAAACTTCCGATCACTCTCAATAAGGTTCAGTTGAAAACCAGCGTCAGGCAACTACCACTGACTACCATGTAGTTGTCTGGCATTTTTGCTGAACTGGACCTATTTGGCGCAGCCGTGAGACACACATTGTGTCAGTGTTTTTTTCTTAGTTGTCTTAAATTTTGTTTTCACAGTATGTGTATCGATGCGTGCCAAATAAAATATTTTTCTTTCTTTCTTTCTTCTTTCTAAAAAATATATTTGAAACATTGTTAAAACAATATTAAAATTGATAGAAATGTAAACGTGGTATAACAATTTTAAACAAATATTTGTCTGTCTTGCCAAGACGCCGTTCTCTATGGCATCCGTCCGGGTGCATACGTACGCCAAAGTTAATGTCGGACTTTTCTTTCTTATTAGCAGTTGATGAAAATGTTTTAAAAATTCTTTCATTTTGGTTTAAAAGAGTTAAAAGTTATTCAATTTAGCAAAAAAACGGACTTATTATTTTTGTGAAATCATCCAATGGATATCACGTTATAATTTAATAACGACGTTACCGATTTCATTCATCTTTTCTATAAGTTTTCTAATACTTTGTAGAAGGTACTGACGAAAAAAAAAATGAAATAAAAAGCGAAGAAAATTGGAAAATTCCAGAAAACTTAAGGACTATTTACCCTTCACACGTTTGATTAAATATCATTATATCATTATACAGACCCCTTACAGACTGCAACAGTCGGGACCCATATCAGATAGGATGATTTTAGTCTAGATTATATTATGGGTCCGGACTGTTGCAGTCAATATCTTCCGTAATAGAATTTATTACATATTTGTTTTATTTTATGTGTTAAAATTAATGCAATTAAATTGGTTTCTACGCTACTGGTCTGAACTTGACTTTTCTTTTGTTTTTATTTAAAGTTATTTTTACGCAGTCGGATTTTTTATTTTTAAAATTTATTTTTTTATTTTACACTTTTTAGTTATTATATTATAATATCACTATTTATTCACTCTATTTAAGGCGTACCTACATTCACAAACCTACCTAGTCATCCGTCTTGCTTATTTTGTATCTTAAATAAAATTGAAGTGTCTGTTTGTAATATCAAAAAAAAAACATTTGTTTACTAAATATGTAAATATCAAAGTGGATTCAATACTTATAACAAAAATGTTAATTTTGAAATTTTTACCGACTAATATCCGAAACGGCTAGACCGATTTTGATGGGGTATTCACTGACGGAAAGCAAATGTTACAAGCAGTTACTTAGGCTACTTTTCATTTCTTCTTAGGCTACTTTGGATTTCTTAATAAATTTGACGTAACTTTCAATATGGGATGTTAGTAGCTAATGAAACAAGTACTTTAATTCACTTTTTACATTACATGAGATGTAAAATCGTTACATTTTAATTCCCAGCGAGTGTGTTCATCTACATCTCAGAAACGGTTGGACCGATTTTGACGGGACTTTCACTGACGGATATCTAACTTTAAAGGGGTGGTTTGGGCTACTTTTTATTTTTCCGCGGGTACGGGGTTTCATAATACGGGATAAGTCTTCAAAACGGTTGAACCTTGACGGGACTTTCATTGGGATATAGCTAATGTTATAATGAGTAACTTAATTTACTTTTTATATTTCCGCGGGACGGGACTTTATTCTCGAGGGCGGGGTATCTTAATTCTCGGGAGAGGGAGTTTATCTTAATATCCGGTGATATACATCTCTGAAATGGCTGGACTGACTTTGAGGGACTTTCACTGACTGATAGCTGATGTTACAAGGATTAACTTAGGCTTCTTTTAATTTTACCGCGGGAATGGGATTACAAAATGCGGGATACGTCTGTAAAACGGTTAAACAAAAGTTGACGGGACTTTAATTGAGAAATAGCTAATATTATAATGAGAACCTGGTACCTTTAGCTACTTTTTATATTCTAGTGGAAACGGGACTTAATTCCGGTGGTGGGCGGGACATCCTGATTCCCGGGGAGTGGACATCTTCAAAACGGCTGGACCGATTGTGACAGGACTTTCACAGACGGAAAGCTTTTTTTCATGTTGGTAATCGTCTAATAACTTCTCCTGCTCTGGGGCGGAGAGGAAGAGCGTGCCAGACTTTTATTGAGTAAAACCACACCTGGTCCGTTCAGTTGCTCTTTACGTTCTAGGACCACGGGTTACCTTTTCAGTCCTCCCATGACTCTAGTAGTCATCGGCCCTGCTGGGCCATGACAACTCTTTGAGGAACGCGTAGTACACAACGCGCTGTCGACGATTTGGGTTCGGTCCGAACAATAGCCGGACGGCCAGACTGCGAAGTACACATGGCACGTCGTCCGAAAGCCCGTGCCTACGATGGTTGGTAGTCGGAGTTACGGCTGTCTCCACCGCTAGGATTACTGCTTCGCAGGAGGAGCTAACCGCCACCAATTTCCCCTCGCTCCGGACCATGGCCTGGACCAAGGCCCGGCGTAAGAGGTTACCGCCGCCGATTGCTCCCACGAGGACCTGCGTCATGTGGAAGGTGAGGACGCCGTGACGCCTCTCCAGCCACTCCTCGAAGAGGAGTCCCCTCTTTGAGGAATGGTTGGCTTACCACCACGATTATGGCGTGCTCAACTGACGAATAGTTTATGTTACATTTTCCCGCGGGAAAAGGACTTAGTTCCCAGGGGAGAATATATCTCTGAAATGGATAATTTTTTTTTACACGATTGCCTCAAAAAAGGGGAGTAACTAAGTCGCGAGTAACAGCTAGTAGATAATAAATAATATATTTCCTAATGTATTTTTTTAATATGGTCATGATATACCATTTTGAAATCCTTATGATGAGCCCTTTAATCTGATACCCATATTGCAGTAAAAAAAAATAATTGTTGCTCTAAATAATGGCATCTCACAGTCGTTGTGTTTTTTATTTTATTTTAACGTCACCTATCTAAGAACACTTGGGTTATCAAGACAAATCTAACGATATCTTAATTATGTAAATCCGTTCAGCGGTGTGGAAAATATGAGGTAATAAATAATATTACATATGTATGTAATATTATTTATTACCTCATATTTTTTTTTTTTTATGTACATTCATTTATACATACATACGTATACAAGATACGCGCGAAAAACATAACCCTTCTTGCAGTCGGGTAACAAGTGGTATCCAGGTGATGAGGCTGGCTAAACAGAGGATGTATCAATGGTGTAGCCTCTTAAATGCCACTGTATTTTTTTTTTATTATTGTTAGTTTGGAGGTATGCGGAACAGAGAGTAAAGTCCCGCAAAACCTCCTTTGAAAAGGGAGGATCCTCCGGCCAGACGGGTGTTATATCTGGTGGGCAGCTGCCCGATAGATGTTTTTCGGGCTCTTCTATATGTTCCAATCGCGCGGAGAACTTTGATTGCGCGATGCAGGACTAGTTCTTTTGTGACGCCATAGATGTCGCTACATCACTCCCCTCCGGAGATCGATGGTTCTTGATTTTTCTTGATGCGTGCCAGGCCAGTGGTAGGTTGGTTCCAGTGGGTCGGAACCGAATGCCGCATAGTTCTCGGTGAGTCGGAACTGTCTGCGGTGATGCCCCAGTGAGTCGGGGTGTTGCTGTCCCAGTGAGTCGGGATGATGCCCCAGTGAGTCGGGGTGATGATGTCCCAGTGAGTCTGGATGATGCCCCAGTGAGTCGGGGTGATGATGTCCCAATGAGTCGGGATGATGCTGCAGGCTCCAGTGAGTCGGAGTGGTGCTGCTGGCTCCAGTGAGTCGAAGCGGTGCTGTGCGACGTAGTGGTTTGACTACTGGAGTCGACCAGGAGAGGTTCTTCGTAGCTCTTCATGTGACTGGCCGAAGGTGCAGTGTGCTTCGCCAAGGTCGCTGATGAGGCTGAGGGTGATGACCAGGTATGACCAGGTCTTAGGCATGCTGGTGGTCAGGATACCCTTTAAAGCCATGGGTGCCGGCTGTATGGCTCGCTGCTCGAAAGCTTGAAGTGATGATGACGTCACGAAGTAGTGGCTGCACGAAGGCTGCGCTGACGTTCTTTGTCGAGGGTCACCAGTTTGGAGGTAGGTGGAACAGAGAGTAAAGTCTCGTAAACCTCCGTTGAATAGGGAGGATCCTCCGGCCAGACGGGTGTTATGTCTGGTGGGCAGCTGCCCGATAGATGTTTTTCGGGCTCTTCTATATGTTCCAATCGCGCGGAGAACTTTGATTACGCAATGCAGGACTAGTTCTTTTGTGACGCCATAGATGTCGCTACAATAGACTCGCGTTTGACCACCATCTCACCTGATGGCAAGCGATGATATGGCCGACGATGACGATGGTATTTGAAACTTATTAGTACTTTTTTTAGTGTATCATAAATACGAACAAACAATCAGACTCACATTTAGAAAGAAAGAAGAAGAAGAAGAATAAAAATTAAAGAAAAACAAATGATTGGCGCGAAATGACTCATTCTATTTATTTATCTTAGTCTTATGACACCTGTCTACAACGGCTTTTGGAGGACATTTCTGCAAACAAGATACTTCTCAACGTAGTTAGTGAACTGGAAACGTACCACAAATTAATTTAATTAATGAGTTGTAGTTTATTCAAAACGAGAAATTCAGAAGGAAACTGTTTTTTTTTCATAACACACTAATATTATAAACGTGAAAGTTTTTGATTGTGTTGGTATATTTGTTACTTTTTCACCCTTGAACGCCTGAATGGAGTTGAATGAAACTGTGCCCCATGTAATGTCCTTCCTATTTGACTTCACAAATTCAATTTCTTTGCTCTGATCACAATAAAAATATCCGGTCTACCAATAATCGCCTACTACGATGTCCCTCCACACATCGCTCTGGGTTTATTCAGTCCTCCTTCTTTGTCCAGGCGATCTCTGACAGTCGGTTCACTTTTAGGATGAAGGCACGTGAATACATTCGCAGGAAGTTGGTGTAATCATCACAACGTTGATTTGTTGGATTCATTTTTCATAATAACATTGTTAATTTGTATGTATGTATTTTTTTTTTCGTTGGGAAAATCATCTTATGACATCCCCCGCTCTTGGGCGGAGCGGGAGATAGTGTCAGACTTTTACTGACTAAAAATCCACTTATGTTCCTTCATTGCCTTTCGTATCTGGGCCGAGTCTTCCTTTCAGAATCAGACCGTTGGCCCCAGTAGGCTGGCCCCCTGGCTGCTGGGCCCCTACAGTTGTTGATGTCTCTTTCGAAGTCGTCGACGACTTAGGCTCGGTCTAAACGGTTACCAGACTGTCGGACGGCGAGCTACCCTTTGCTCGCCGTCTGCAAGCCCGCGCCTACGGTGGCCGGAAATCGGGATCGGAATCCCGGCGGCGGTTGGGGCGTGAGAACCGTTGCCTCGCGCGATCGGCTGCCTCCTTTGCTAACATTACTGCTTCGCAGAAGGAGGCGACCGCCTGCCACTCCTCCTCACTCTGGACCATGGCCTGTACCAAGGCCCGGCGCGTATTTAGTTATGTATCTAAGTATATATATTTATTATTGTATTTCTATTTTCACATGGATGAAACCTTAGGTTTTCAGTAGCATCTCATGAGCTTTGAATACCTGCACACAGGTATGTGGAGCTCCTCCTTGGAGCCCCTGGGCAGGTACCAGGTGAGAAAGGGAACTAAAAATAAAAGTTACTTCACTTAATTTTTTATGACTGATTTTTATAGATGTTTTGTAGAATATTATTCTAAAGTAGTATCCTAAGTGTCAGACACTTTCCAAGGACCAAAACTTCTGTCAGACGCTTTAAAGCTCAACAAAAAATAAATGAACTTTTAACATGTCTGATTTTTAAATATGTTATTAAGGTAACTATTACAAAAATATATTTCAGTAGTCAGACTAATTGTAGTAGTGACCTTTCCCTCTCCATCCATCCAATATATACTCATAATTCTCAAAAGTATTGAAAGTAAAGTGGCTTATATGTATTTCAGTGATTTAACTTAAAGACATTATTACACATCACGACAATTAACCTGTGTGTGGCTTTTACACTTGTGCAAGTCCACTTCTAGTACCCACATAATAACGTTTTATGAGATTTTATTTACAGTGCAATCGTCAAATGCTGCTCACACATATAAACAATCGCGATGATTAATACCATCGTTGATATCCCACATAATCTTCTTCGGGATTACCTACGAACTTCCGCGAACTTTTACAAGCTCAAGTTATAACAAAGAGAAATAAAATGTCACACAATGTTTTCGAAACTGATAATTACTCTTAAGTATAAATGTTAAAACCTTTTTTATTTTCAAAACTAGCTTCTGCCCGCGGCTTCGCTTGCGTAAACGTAGGTTTCTCCATACAAACTTTCGACCCCCACTTCATCCCCTTAGGGAGTGAATTTTGGAAAATCCTTTCTTAGTGCTCGCCTACGTCATAAAAGGAAAACTTGTGCAAAATTTCACGCTCCTAATCCCAGAAGTTTCGGCTGTGCGTTGATATGTCAGTCAGTCAGTTTCCTCTTTTATTATATATATAGATAAAAGAATAATGATAAATGATATTTATTTTGCAAATAGGTTTTTTTTAATACTTAACACTTTTACATGTCAATTTTTTCATAAGTTTAAACTAGATGTGGTCGATGTTTCCTAGCTGACTACCCTGAGAAGAAACACCGAAACAAACTCATGGGTCAAATTACGTTCAACAAGCAGCAAAGCGAAAGAAATGTATGTATGGTAACGCCATCTTTTGGGAGAATTCGAGGAACTGAGTGAATAGAGTGGAACGTAGTGTTTTTGAATATTACAATAAGTGTATTTTTATAACAATAAGAACTTTCGCGTACACGAAGACGCAACAATGGTGACACAAGGTGACTCGATGATATATTATAGCGAGAGCTACAGGAGTCCGGTTGATGTGACGCTTGGGGGAGGTTTTCGAAGCGTCACTGCCTGCTAACTGTACTGATCTTTTGACTAAAATAATAATGTACTTATGGTATCAAAAGTTGTGTGTTAATGTACAGTTAGGGGTCAAAAGTAACTCGTTGTCTCAGAACACAAAGGATAACTGAAGGAACGTAGGTGAGGATTTAGTCAGTAAAAGTCTGACACCACAAGTCATTAGATGATTTCCCACCTGAAAAAAAGGAGTCTAAAGCGCAGTTACTGTCTCCTGCTGCTAAAATATTAAAAATTTTGTTGTAGTAGAGATTCAATGATTTACAACTAGTTTTATTCAATACTTTAAATTTTATGCTTCTATTTACCTAAATCAGTCATGAACCATTGACCCTTTTCTCCAAATAAATTTTAGACACTGCATTGATAGAGTGCAACTGCAATATTAATATTAATAATTTCTTTATTCTTCCAAAAAGTATACAAAACATAATGACTAGATAACATCACATTACACTGGTTAGTTTCAAAAGTGAGTCAATGACTCCCAAACTGAGCACTGCCCGTATCTTGGGCAGTCGGCGGTCCACCGTTTTATTAATGCCTATCGGGGCCAAGGGTCTGATTCTGAAAGGAAGACTCGGCCCTGGTACGAAAGGCAACGAAGGAACAGGAGTGGGTTTTTAGTCAGTAAAAGTCTGACACTATCTCCCGCCCCGCCCAAGGGCAGGGGATGTCATATGATGATTTTCCCAACAAAAAAAAGACCCCAGACCCCATAGGTGCCAAGGACCATTAGATAAAATAAATATCACTTTAACAAAAGATTAATTAAAAAGATAAAACACATTTAACTTTGTCAAATGTGCTAAACTATATATTTTTGCACGTTTTCACGTATTTTAATTCCATAAGCTTTTTTTATAATAATAATAATATAATATTCTACAACTATCAAACAACGCCGTCTAGTCCCAGGCTAGGCAGGCTGTGTTCTGAGTACTAGACAACTGATAAACATACTTATATATTTCTGAGTCTTCAATCATCATCATCATTTCAGCCGAAAGACGTCCACTGTTGGACATAGGCCTCCCCAAGCGTCGCCAAAACGACCGACCCTGTGCGTCTCGCATCCATCGTATTCCCGCGACTCTTACCAGGTCGTTGGTCCACCTTGTGGGAGGGCTTCCAATGCTGCGTTTTCTCTCTAGAACCTTTCGGCCCTATTGAATGTGCCCTACCCACTGCCACTTTAGTTTGGCGATTCTTCGAAGTCTTCAATGATGACAGCAAAAGGTGATTGCCCTCCTAGGCCGCACGATTGTTCGAAAGAGTCACTTTCTCTGGCACGCAAAAGATAACTGTGTCATAGTCAGTAAAAGTCTGACATTTTTTCTCGCTCCACCAAAAGCAGGAAAAGTTATTAGATGATGCCCCACCTTAAATAAGATGTAATAATAGCCTTAGATGTAGTATGCATGGACATTCTGGAGTATTGTCTATACTAATATTATAAAGATATAAAGTATGTTTTTTTGTTTGTAGGAGGATCTCTGGAAATACTGGTCCGATTGCTAAAATTTTTTCACCAATAGAAAACTCCTTTATTCCTGAGTGACAAAGGCACATATATTTTATGTACGCGGGTGAAGCCGCAGGCAAAAGCTAGTAATTTATATGGACTTTGTTAGCTAAAGATTACAACCTTCTAGTTTTAGCAATAATCAATTTTTCCATTTAAAAAAGCGTGCAAAAAAAATGCAACGGAAAATAGAAGTAAAGCAGTTACAGTAAAAAGGACTTTAAATTGTCATCTTTAGATTTGGTTTTCCCGTAGACTCAGAAACAAATACTGGTTTTTTCAATAAGCTACACTTCCACCCTTGCTTATTATAAAACCAATAAGAGGGCTCATCGGAGCAGCTTAGAATCTAGCTCAAGAATTTTTTTCATTTCCCATAAGACTTAATTTTCTGTGACCCAATTGCACCACAAATTACTTTGAAATGCATTTAGTGCCATATTAAACGTTTGTTCTACTTATAATAATTATAATAGTTTAAAGATAACAGAGGCAAAACTATGTCTTAAAACAAGTTCAGCGTTTTAATTTTACAACGCATGAGCTGAGGTGTAGGCCTCACTTAGAAATATCAAAGTAGGTAAGTTAGTGCTTAGACTCTATTTAAGTAACCTACATAGTAAAACTTAAATAATTACATGAAAGTTTATTCAAGTACCTAGAGTATTACTCTTGTGCAAGTACCAGAATATATCGACTTATTTCAGAAACATAAATACTCTTCCTTTTCTGATCACAAGGCGTGATTCTTCATCAGAAATGCGTAGTAAGTTTGTAAACAACCGTAAACATGAAACTAATACAAAACTTATAATATAATACAAAGCCACTATTGGTCAATTTGATGATAAACTAGTTTCTGTATTACAACTTTTCAATTCAGAGTACTGACACAAGTTACAAAATAGAAGGACGAAAATTATCCAAAGAAGTACACAAATACTTAGTTGAGTCGCGGTCGAGTTCACGCGAAAATGAATGAAACCGAAAGTCAACGGCCGCAGCGATTTGTTCCGAACAACAGACTTAATAACTTCGCCCATTCATACCGACCTTCGTCTTGAGACGGAATTAGTCGATTATGTGTGAATGGCGCAACCGTATTTGTCTATATTGTTTATGACGGTGTGCGGCCTGTCACTACTTGCGGGTGGCTAGCGGATTTTTAGATGATCTTCAAGTTTTGTAGGAATAAGATTTCTTTACATAATACAAAGGATTGTTAAAAGTTTGATTGTGAACGTAACTCTTGTAAATAAAAGTGTTCGTAATGCTGAAGATAAAAAAAAAAAAACTAAAAGTTATTTTACAGAAAAATGATTATTGTAGGTACGTAACTAATTTTCTTTTCTATTTGAAACTCTACTTCTGCAGTAATAATCTAAACAACTACTGCTGTTATTTTTATTTGCTATTACAGTTTTGTAGAATTCCAAACAAACCACGCATCAGATGTAAAATGCAAATAACCGGACATCTCACCAACTCCCCTAACCCTATGATTATGCAAGTTCACCGCTGCAGTTCAAATGGGGTAGAATGTGAACTCGGAAACGATCGATTCACTGATTACTGACCCCTTATGCGTTGGGCTATCCTAGTATCTTGTTTTGAGAATCAATATTGTTGCTACCAGAAACAGAGTGATGCATAGTCGAAGATTGTGTAAGTAACAATTTGTTATTTTTGGTCATAATTATGTTTTCTCCACTAAAATCATACTTCGACTTTTCTTTCATTTTTTTTCCGGTACAAATGATCAGAAACACCGGCGAAATACATTTTCGCAAAATTACCTTCACGATATTCAGTTTTTTTTTTTAATGGGATCGCTTAACGTATTTACTATAATGACATCTTATTATATCGCAAAAAATCTTTATCATTAATTTTTCGGACCCTCTTTGATAATTTTCGTAGTAGTCAAGGGACATATAAAAGTAATTCAAATAGTATGATGCAAGACATTAGAAATTAATATTGGCTTTAATCGATTATTCCTTTAAAATATGTTATCAATAACGTTACCAGATGTCTATATTATGAAGTAGGCCTTTTACTCTATAATATTTTCGGGTTCAAGTCTTTGAAGACGAAGGGTAGTCAAGAGTTGACAGAAAGCGAAATAGAATTTAGGTGACATTTTTACCAAACTATAAGTGGATGGTATAGATATACACTCACCACATCTGAGGGCTGCCACTAATGAGAAAACACAAACATGTGTGGACAGCGTTCGACGCGTGGACTAGAAATTGTATAAAATGTGGCTGAGCACATTTCCATCGTCAAGGGAATTTGCACAAGGAGGAACAAGGAAGACGCGGGGGCACCCCTTTCTCTGGGGGGTCCGGGCCGTCCATCCGCCCTACATACGTAGGTACCTACGAGGGTAGCCTGTTTACAACGAACCGGGCACGCACGCCGCTCTCTGTTCTACAGAATCAGGGCTGCGAGCCGGACACCCAGGGCTGACACTCTTTACTTATTTTAAACATTAGTTTTCTTGATCGATTTTTGAAACAAAATTTGTTTTTTTTTTGTACTACCCGCCAGTTCTGTAACAGTGATCAATCAAATAGTCTCACAGTTAAAAGACACAAAACTTGGCTGTGTTTTGTTTATGTAGTTTTATAAATAAAAAGTTGGAAGAAAGTAAGTTGCAAGTAAGGCATGAAAAGGAATCATTATTTCGGTTAGAGTAGATGTTGAAAGTTTCAAGGCTATCAGCTAGACAAAGCTGAAAAGTTTACTCGAATTCTGTGACTTAAAACTATATTAATACCACTTGGTAGTTGGTTTACTAGATCTAAAATTAACATAGTTATTTGGTTATAGGCATATCAGCGTCTTTTTATTCTTCCCGTAACAGTAGCGAAAATCCTAAAATAAGCACGAAAATTCAGAAACTCAGAAGTAAAATTTCTTAAAGTTTGTCTTCTATTCCGCTACAAAAACAAATCCAACTTAATAATAAAACAAATCTTGAAAAAGTTTAAAATCAATATATTTTTTTTAAATATTCAAATAGTCTTGAATAGTTCGAATTAACCCTAGCGGGCTAGTCGCCGTACTAGATGACGCAGGGTGGCCGAAGGGGCCTTTGGGGGGGGCGGCGAGCGATTCGGGTGTCGTGCGGAGGGCGGGAGGGGTTCGCTCCCCCCTCGCCCCTCGCCCCCCGCTGGCCAGAGCGCGGACGGTAACACGAGTGCGCCTATGCGAGGCATGTATCTTGGACGAGCAGATATAACAGAGAAGTAGCCCCCAGTACCAAGCTTCTAATCGAACGCTGGGAGGTATGCTCTACTTTTGAAAATTGAAAGTGATTTTAAAGTATTATTTTGTTTTATGGTGTATGTTGGGTTATGGTGTAACAGTATTTTGGTGGGAAGATACATAGCTTCTGGAGAGTTCATATAAACTTTATATAGTGTTAATTACCGCATTGCCATTAGGATAGTTTGAGAGATTTTCGAGTTTTTGTGTTAAAGTAATACTTATATCAGACTGATTAGACTGATGTGTATCTGTTACTTGCAATCTGTATAATCCAGTATTCTATACAAAACCTAGGCAATGTATAGAATACCGTAAATATGTAGGTAATGTATGAAATATTATGAATATTATTGTCCACTGGCTGACCCGGCGATCTTTGTACCACCTAACAGTTAATTGTGAGTGGTGTGATATTTTACTTCTTGAACACTTTAATTCACATATCTTTCGATATAGTCAACCAATTTGATGAAACAAATTCTAAGTAATATATCAAGTTACACACAATTAATATAAAATATAAAAGTTATCTACATCGATTTTGTAAATTTTACATGATGCGCGCACAACTAAGACTTTTCTACAGATTTATTATATGTATAGATGAATGAACACAATTCCTAGGGATCGTATAGAATATCTGCTGGTCCGTGGTTTCGTCCTGTTGTTCATGGCAGCTAAATTACGATCAATGGACCTAATTTGTTTTCATTCGTCATCTTTTAATGGTGTGTAAATCACGAGAACCAAGCTATGTACCTTTTGCCGTATCCTAGCATTTGTTGGTTGATCGATATAGAAATCTTTTTAGGCAGTCAATTTCGACTTGTCGATCGCAGTAAGTTATGTTATGTGACTACAGTTTGTTATGTCTAGGACAAACCTGAACAAGTTTGTCCTCTTGTGAGGCCCCATAAGATTGCTGAACATTATTTTTACTAAAATTGATATACCTATTTAATTGTAACCTGCTCAGGTTCACTCAAGTAGTGCATTGAAAATAATTATGTAGTGTAATTAAATATTATTTTATGTATTTAATTTCCCAATACATTTTTATATTGTATATTATTTGATTTTAAGTTTTTATTATTTTTATTTTGTATTAATTATTATAATAAGTGTTACGGTTAATTTATTATGAAAATACGTAAGTATATAATAGCACCGCATTGGCATGAGTTGTTAAGGTGTTGTTACTCATACTACGTAACCCAAAACAGTTTACTCGTCTCTCTCATTGACGTTTTTCTAGTAGTTGCCACTATTTATTCTGGTTATCGAGACTTGCAGTAGTTAGATATCTGTATTAGACTTAGCCTAGTATCCTGAAAAGAACGTGTTTTTAAAACTTGTGATTTTAAACTGAAAAAAAAATTAAGAAAGAAAGAAAACCAGTTAATTTGCACCTGGAATCAATATCGAATAAATTAGAAAATATTTATCACATACACGTAAGATAATCAGACCACAGCATAGTGCTGGTATGTGTGACAGAGCAATAGCGTTAGTTTTTTATTGACAGCGGGCTGGACTAATGATAAGGGCATAAAAACCATACCTAGTAATTTACTCACTAACTTACCTCTCAAACTGAAGTGGCAATATGCCGGTCATATTACTTGTAACGGTCAGTAATTTATAATGACCGTTGAGTTAGTCGAGATCTAGAGAGGACACCTATTCAGGATAGATTAATGCTGATATCCTCAGGCTTGTGCAGTAAAAGCCAGATGAGAGTAACTGTTTATTGAGTTGATTGACTTACGATTTTTTAGCATTTAAGGCTTTTGTTGATCAGTGGACTGATAGACGCTGATGAAAAATATTTTTAATAAATTAACTATTCCATCAAATACTTAGTCTGAAATATTCCACCGTCTGCATGATCTTGTTCTTTAGGCTCTCGATAAAGTGATATTCTATCCGTGGTGAAGACTGTAAAAAGAAAAAAATGAACGGATTATCAAGCTCTACTGAAATGTTATGAGGGCAATCTCAATATTTTGATTTTTTGACTTTTAACAATGGTGATAGAATGTCATTTTCTTGACAAACTTTGGCTGCTTAATAAGGCCAAAATCTTATCCATTTTATAAAACTAACGTCTTACTTGATAAAAACTATAACACAAAAAATCAATAAAACTAATTAAACATCAAAGTAGAGTATCTTCCGAGCCAGTCGTAGCTATTTTACATGTGCGCGGCCTATAGCTAGCGTTCTATCGGTAGGTACTGGCAGTCTCAATAGCATCTCAGCGACACAGAACTGAATATATTCCGTGTATTCCGTATATTTCGTATAGTCTGAGATCCGGGTTCTTCGGTTTTGACCTGGTTTTCCCCAATCGCGTTCGATTTTTGAAAGCTTTTTTCTTTTTTTTTCCGAACGCAGGTGATTAAAACGGACGGGTTGTCATTTGGGTGGTTTCGTTTTCACTTGTAAAATGTTCGCTTTGATTTTTGATTCGTGTACTTTGATAGGCTGAGGGTGACGATGATACTCTATGTTTTTAAGAACGTTTCGTAATGGAAGCCGACCCGTGAAAACCATTTAAGTATATGAAAAAATCCTTTCCAGAAAATTGTTCATCGCGTTGAACAAGAATTGTTACATTGTATTTATTTTTATTTACATCAGAAAGAAAGAAGAAATTATCTTTCTTTCTTCTTTCTATTTATTTTTATTTACATCAGCTGCTACCAGCGGTTTTGCTTCGTGAAAGTAGAAAATGATCCTAAGGAAACATAATCCCGGGGTAAAAAGGGCCCTATGTAGGTACTATTCCAGAACATGGATCTATCCGTGTGTTAAATTTCATCCAAAATCTTCTGAACGTGAAGACTAACAAGGATACAAACATACATACTCACAAAATTTCACCTAGATACGTGTATGGGGGCGTGTCGGGAAACTTTTAGAATAAAGTCCGTTTCGTATAGTAAAAAAGGTTTAATTAATGTTCACAAAAGTTCTTAAAAATGATGCAAATTAAATGTAAAATAAAAGTATATAAAACTATACGCGATTAGCACGAGTGTCTGTTCCCACCGATGTAAGGATGGAAAAAGCCCAGGGAATCGTCGTTACGGCGTGGGAAGCGCTATTCGTGGAATTTGATGCTTCGCGCTTGTTTGCAAGTGTGCTGAGCCAGCATCATAGCATCGTAACAACCTTCATAATATTAGCGTGATTTTGTTTGGATTCTTCACTGAAAAACAAGTTTCGACTCATTTTTAACCGATTTCAAAAAGGAGGACGTTCTATGTTCGACTGAATGTATGTTCTTTTTTATGTATGTTCACCGGTTTCTCGGTCAATTGTAAACCGATTTTGAATTTTTTTTTTTGATTGACTGGTTATGCTTCCGAGTTGGTCCCATAGAAATATTGTTATGATCTGAACATGATCTTCGAGATATGGAACAGAACTCCTCGTAGGATCACAGCAGAACCGTGGTAACAAGTAAAATTGCTTTGCTATACGTGTAGTCGATGACTGACTGAAAGAAGAGGGGGAATATATCGAACTGATCTGATAATGAAGCTGGAAGCTAGGCACCGGAACTCTGTAATAAATTAATGTAATCTAACCGTGTTTGGGATTATTAGAATTGCCATGAGATGCACTCTGGTTATAAGGTATTTAAGTTTGGCTGAGGGGTACTTTTTAGTGGTGGTACCTACCATAACTAAAAAGTGAAAAATAAAAAACTTTTCACAAAAAAAAATACAACCGACTTTACTAGTTATTTTGCACTTTTCAGTGTTTTTTTACATTGATAAAAAAAAAACACTGAAAAGTGCAAAATAACTTCGGAAGTCGTGTTAAATAACGAAGAGACAAAACTGTTATACAAACACCGACTTCCGAAATTAAATTTATTTTGTACTTTTCAGTGTTTTTTAGGGTTCCGTAGCCAAATGGCAAAAAACGAAACCCTTACAGATTCGTCATGTCTGTCTGTCCGTCCGTATGTCACACTGTTGAAACTTGGTAAGTAGGTGTATTCTGTGAACCGCATTAAGAAATTTACACAAAAATAGAAAAAAAACAATAAATTTTGGGGGTTCCCCATACTTGTAACTGAAACTCAAAATATGTTTTCTCTTCAAACCCATACGTGTGGGGTATCTGTGGATAGGTCTTCAAAAATGATATTGAGGTTTCTAATATAATTTTTTTCTAAACTGAATAGTTTGCGCGAGAGACACTTCCAAAGTGTTAAAATGTTTGCCCCCCCCCCCTGTAACTTCTAAAATAAGAGAATGATAAAACTAAAAAAAATATATGATGTACATTACCATGCAAACTTCCACCGAAATTTGGTTTGAACGAGATCTAGTAAGTAGTTTTTTTTTAATACGTCATAAATCGTAAACCAAAATTTACCTTTCAAGTTTGTACGGAACCCTCAGTGCGCGAGTCCGACTCGCACTTGTCCAGTTTTTTTAGATTAAAGTCAGTTGTATTTTTTTGTGAAAACTTTTTTATATGTATACAGTTTGAAGATAAAAGTGTTCGAAGAAAAGAATGATAATCACTTAATTTCCTAATCACTCACTTTCATTCAAAACAACAACAATCGAAAAATAAAAACATGAGAATTGAATAAGCAACAACAAAAAGAAAATCGATAAACACCACGCTATTTTCTCCTGCAAAAAAAACGCTCACCTCACACCAAACGAAAATAAGAGGAAACCAAAATCAGTTGGAAAAGTAGACAATTTTAGAAACATGTAGAACGCTCTAAAGGGGTACAATGACGGACCGGATACATCCCTCGGGTATTGAACCGTTCCCCGCTGATTTTTTATAAATATTAATACGTACGGTCATACCGTCCCGTTGTATTGTTTGATAAATAAATGTATTTATTGAATATTTCACTTTCACAGATCTAGAAAAGGTTTTTTGATTTGACAAATTGCTTTTTTTTTAATTTTATAACATAGGTATATTTTTTACAAAAGTTATCATTTTTTTTTTTGTAATTTTATAAAAACTTGGTTTAATAGTTTTGGAACATTGGCATTTAATTTTAGGCAAATGTGTGTGTAATTAAAAATAAAAGGAATGAAATAGAAAGGCTCTCGTTTCTAAAAAGAAATTGTCGTGACTGAAAATGTATGTACTCCATAGGACCTAGTTTCCTATAATTTAGTCAATTCAGCAGAATATTGATACTTAGTTATTAAAATACCAGTGCAGTGAAGGCCTGGTGGTAACGGCCCTAACTTACGAGTCTTACAAGTCGTGGGTACAAATTCAGCGCTCATTTATTTAATCACCACTGCTCTCAAAACTTGATAGAAAACATCTTGAGGAAATCAGCATGTCTTAGAACCAAAAATTCGAACGCATGTGACATTCACCAACCCGCACCAAGCCTGCGTAGTGTCGTTGCCTGAATCCCAGCTGTGGGAACGTTAAAAGGTTGATTATGCATGAACTTCACTAAATTTTTGCTATGGCTTCCTTGGATGAAAGAAAAGTCTGACACTCAGCGATGGAGTCACTATTGTTTACAGTGAAAGAATTTTTGCAATCACGTCAGTATCTCCACGTATGGGTATTCCTTTTTCAAACATAGAATTATACAATGTCATCTCTTTATACAATTACTTTAAACTGACCAGTCAGCGAGATGGCAGCAGGGTGTTCAGGTTCCATACGTATACACATTAAAAACTGCCTCCACTCGTGGCCGCCTCATCTCGTGGATGCACCCGCTTCGTTCTACTGCAATCTATTCAATGAACCTGCACCATTCCCTTTTCCCAACTCCCCCCCGAAAATGGCGGGAGGAACAGCTGTTGAAGGCCACATTCACTGAGGACTTTCCCTTTCACCGCATTCATGCATTTCGTACTATGTGGGTTGCAGGTTATTGACCGTCGAGAACAAGTTTCAGCGTAATGTCGAAGGGACATTTTGTCGTATTGTTTAGAAAAATAGGGAGTAATAAATCAGGAAAATGCGGGTAAGTATGTTGTTTTGTTATAATATGATTTTTTGTAAGGATTCAATTTCTGTTTAATTTTTATGCACATATTAATGCATGTATAATATCTATGGAATTTTAGTCTTGTTCTGTACTTTAGAAGTAAGGCTATCAGTCTAACTTACTTTTCCTTATCTATATTTTATAGATGTAAATCTTCCATATCTTTGAAATATGTAAATAAATACATATAGTACTGCTAAGGCAGAGCTAAAGCTATCAAATAAGGCTAAAGTCTACTCATGGGTTAAAAGAGCTAGGAATCCGGGTTAGAAGAAAAGAGAGAGAAGAACTAAAATGCATTTTATTTTGAGGGTGGGAAAGGGAAAAACTTCTCCTAGTCTGGGTGGAGTAAGTAACAGAATCTTTCAGAGTCTTACTGACTCAAATCCACCCGGATTCCTACCTGTGTGGACCGCCCGGAGGACAGGGTGGAGCACACGGTGGAGGTGTGCCCCGCTTGGGCAGAGCAACAGCTTCGCTTGGGCGTGTCTTCGTGGGGGCGATCTCTCGCGCCGGGCCATGGTCCGGAGCGAGGAGGAGTGGCAGGTGGTCGCCTCCTTCTGCGAAGCAGTAATGCTAGCAAAGGAGGAGGCCGATCGCGTGAGGCAACGGTCCTCACGCCCCAACCGCCGCCGGGATTCCGATCCCGATTTCCGGTCACCGAAGGCGCGGGCTTGCGGACGGCGAGCAATGGGTAGCCCGCCGTCCGACCGTCCGGTAACCGTCTGGACCGAGCCCAAGTCGTCGACGGCGCGTATTGTTCCACGCGCGCCTCAGGGAGTTGTCAGCAAATTGTAGAAGCCCAGCAGGGTCGAAGCCTACTGAGACCACGGATAGTGTGAATCCGAAACCTGGGGCCCTGGGATGAAGGCAACGAAGGAACAGGAGTGGGTTTAAAGTCAGTAAAAGTCTGACACTATCTCCCGCTCCGCCCAAGGGCGGGATTTGTTATAAGATGATTTTCCCACCTAAAAAAAAACCCTGATTCCTATAGTTGCCTTTTGCGTCCCAGGCTGCGGTGGCATCGCCTCTAGCAGGCTCCGATAATTATACAATAACTAGATGTATTGTGCTAAAAATAAAAATAATAAAAAATTATATTTACCCAAAAAGTTGCCTATACCTATCACTTCAAAATTATTATAGCAGTTGATCATAGACTTGCTCTATCCACGCTGTGAAAATCTTATTCAGCAGTTTTCAGTGTGTAAACGAACAATTATTGCTAAGACCAATTTCTTGATACGTACTTAACTCAACCAAAAGTTAAAAATGGTACCGATGATCAAATTTTACTAAAAACGCTTTGTTCAATTAGTTTGACCAATAGTCAAATGAATGACTAATTTATTCATTTGGCCATTACTTAAGAAATAAGATGTTAAGATATATACATATTTTAATACATAACTTAAAGTCATACATAAATCTAAGTTTATCTCGGACATTACTGACACCCTGTGCCTCCAACTCAATCCAGTTGGGTAGGTCTAACTTTGAGAAAGAGGTCAAGCGTTGAATCCGACTCGGATGGGCAGCGTTCGGGAACCTGCGTGATATCTTCTCGTCCAAGTATCTCAAGACAAAAGTCTATGACCAGTGCGTGTTGCCAGTGATGACATACGGCACTGAAATGTGGTCGCTTGCAATTGGTGGTCGTGGTCGCGTCATCAGAAGGCTTACAATCACCAAAGGGTAATGGAAAGGTCTATGCTCGGAGTTTCCTTGCGTGATCGCATCAGGAATGAAGTTATCCACAGGAAAACCAAGATTACCGACCAAGCCTAAAGAATCACCAAACTTAAGTGGCAGTGGGTAGGGCACATTGCTCGCAGAACAGATGATCGATGGAGCCGAAAGGTTCTAGAGTGGCGACCGCACACTGAAAAACGCAGAGTTGGAAGGCTTCCCTCAAGGTGGACGGATGACATGGAGAGAGTCGCGGAAATGCGATGGTTGCGAGACGCACGGGACTGTTCGTTGTGACGACATTTTGGGGACGCCTATGTCCAACAGTGGACGTGCTTCGGCTGAAATGATGATGACGACGATGTGCCTCCGAAAGCACGTAAGGCTGTTGGTCCCGATTGTCATTCGTAGATCTTTGAAAGTCGTTACAAATAGTTAGATAGCAGAAAGTCTGACTATCAGTCTATCATTATCATCATCAGTACTGCAACTATACTTCGCATGTCAAACATACATATTCAACTTTACTCATGTATGTCGTGATGGCCCAGTTGTTAAGGCACGTTAAAATAAAATTTACCAAACCAACACACCATAAAACATTATACTTACGACTTCAATGTTAACTTTACGTAAAGAACAAATTCCCAGTGATTACACTTTTTAACCAACTTTAAAAAAAGGAGGTTCTATGTTCGGCTGTACCTATGTATTTTTTAATGTTTTTTATGTGTGTTTTTTTATATGTGATTTCTCGGTCTATAGAGACCCATTTTGAAAGTTATTTTTTTATTGAAAGATTGTACTTCCGAATTGGTCTCATAGAAATATTGTTATGATCTGATGATGAACTTCAAAGATATGGAACGGAACTCCTCATAAGATCACAGCAGAACTGTCGTAACAAGTAAAATTGCTTTGTTTATACGTATACACGATGACTTTAAGTTTGACTGAAGGGTACTTTTTAGTTGTGGTACCGCGACTAAAAAGTGTAAAATAAATAACTTTTTACAAAGAATATACAATCGAATTCAATGTAAAAAAACACTAAAAAGTGCAAAATAACTTTAATTTCGGAAGTTGGTGTTTTTATGTGTTTTTGTTTTACATCGAAGTCGGTTGTATTTTTTTGGTAAAAATATTTTTATAATAATAATGACACAAACAAAAAAGTAATGTAATCACAAAAAAATAAGGATGGCGCTAATAAACTCTCCCTATATTAAACTGACGGAATACTTAAGTAATAAAATTCAATGCACATAAGCGTGTGGATCCCAAAATGTAAAGGAAAAAAGAATCATCAATTTAGCCAAAAGACGTCCACTGATGGACACTGTTGGCCTCAGCCAAGCGTCGCCACAACGACCGCTCCTGTGCGTCTCGCATCCATCCGATTCTCGCGAATTTCACCAGGTCATCCTTGTGGGAGACCTTCCAACGCTGCGTCTTCCAGTACGCGGTCCTCACTCCAGAACCTTACGGCTCCATCGACCATCTGTTCTGCGAGCAATGTGCCCTGCCCACTGCCACTTAAGTGCGGTGATTCTTTGGGCTATGTCAATAATTTGGGTTTTCCTGCGGATATCTTCATTCCTGATTTGATCACATAAGGAAATTCTGAGCATAGCTTCCTTGTCCTTTGGGTAACTTTAAGCCTTCTGATGTAGAATCATTACTGTGCATACATTAATATTAATTACTACGGATTACGGAACCATTTACTGAGTGTGATCCGAGTCCCTTTTAGGCGTTTTTTACTGCTAGTTCATTGTGGGTATGTAGTGTATTAATTACAGTTTTATTAAGTTAAGGATAGTTTGGTCACTTTTTGCAGTCTCTCCATTTCAATAGTAATCTCATTCACATACAAACGAGAAAACACGTCAAACGAATTGGTAAAATTGGTAACACGTGTGGCTGGTTTTTGTAAAACATTTAATTAATTGAATAATTTAATAACATACATTACATATTCAGCCGATTAATGTCCCACTGCTGGGACTCAGCCTCCTCTCTCTAGGAGAGGGAATGGGCCATAACCATAGGGTTGTTGGATGTCACATGTCTTCGAATATTTGGTTCTAGGACATGCCGGTTTCCTCACGATGTTCTTCTTCACCATTTTGAGAGCAGTGGCGATGAACTAAATTACACAAAGTAATGCGCTTGGCTGAGCTTGAACCCGCGACCTACAATTCGTAAGTCGGGGCCGTTACCACTCGGCTACCACTGCTCAATTTAATAAAAATAAAAAAAAATATCAAAAATAAAATAGGGTAGGATGGGTAGGAGAGTAAAAATAGTCTACGACTTATTCTCAGACCTACAAAAAATAAAAAAAAATCGGTCAAGCAATTTTGGAGGAGTTCGATTATTTAAATGATAAATGATATTTATTTTGCAAATAGGTTTCAAAAAACCCTTTTACACGTCAAATTTTTTTTCATCATTTTAAATTAGATGAGGCCAGTGTTTCCTAGCAGACTACCCTGAGAAGAAACACCGAATCAAACTCAGGGGTCAAAGTCTCTCTTAAAGTTCATACAGTAAATATGTAATGGTCAATTCACATGAGAACCATGCAGATTTGTCTGAGATGGTCTTTTGAAGAAAGAAAAATACATATTTGAGTGGACCTGTCCAGTCAGTGCAAGCATTTTTCTGTATTCGCAAAGCTCAACTTAGGACTACTAAGGAGCTCAACGACTTGACGAACAATACCAAGGAAAGGACATTTGGGTAGGCCGCAGAAAACACTAAAATTGCCATGCATAAGTACGTTAAAATTCCTGAAAAGGAATAAAAAGCAATCAACATAGTCCTCACGTTCACAATAATAAAAGGAAATATATAGTTTAAAAAATGTAATACTTAGTAAAGTAAATACGAGTATTTATGACAAAAATTAATTGAAAAAAAAGTCAAATCGCAAAATAAAAATAATGTACAATGTCAAATTGTAAAAAAAAAATAATACCTAATAAAAAGCACAATTGAAAATAAAAACAAAAGAAAAAAATAAGACAACAGTTGTAGTGCGTACTGGAGCAGGTCAATCCCAAGCCTTTTCGTCCTCAACATAGTCCTTTATAGTGTAAAAAGTCTTTTGGCAATGTTTTTGCTTTACAAATGATTTGAATTTATTAAGGCTTAGTTAGTTGTTGAATATGACTAGGAAGTGTTGAATATGACTAGGAAGTTTATAATTATAGAAGTGTATACATTGGCATCTAAATGAACCCCCTTATTTTTTTTAAGCCTGGTTGCAGGAACCACAAATTCGTGTTTGTTCCTAGAATTAAAATTATGAACATCACTGTATTTTTTAAACATGTTTATATTTGTATGTGCCTACAAAATATTCTCGTAAATATACTATGAAGGTACAGTAATTCTATTGATATCTTTAAATTTATCTCTGAGGGAGTATCTGGGTCTTAATTTATAAGTCGAAAGAATAGCCCATTTCTGCAAAACGAAAATTGTCTGGATATCGGCGGCATTTCCCCACAGTAAAATACCGCACGACCTGACACTATGGACATAGCTAAAGTAAACTAAACGGGCAATCCCTACATCAGTTAAATTTCGAATTTGTCTAACTGCGTGTTCTATATTCGATAACAAAAACTTTGACACAAGATTTTTACATTTTAGATATTACACAGTACACAAGATAAGTAAATATACTCGTAAGATCACTTACTTTCATTCTACTCCTAAGTTCTTCTTAGAATATTTTTCCCGTCTGTTTACCAAAAAAGTGTTGAATGGAGTGGCGTAGTGACGTCACCAAATGAAAGCGACCCGAGGTCCACTAATAAGTGGGGCAGCGTGGATATCACTATTCTTTTTTCGCCCCTTGTACCCTTTCCAAAGGGCGATCGTAATACTTAACAAAATATTATTTTACTCTCATTTTTGATTTTCAAAAGTACTTTCTTGTTTTTGAAACTAAATGGTTTTTTTCTTGAAAGAAAGTGGTTAGTAATTATACATTTGAAAATTTCGGCTACCTATTCATTTAGTTCGAGGTATTCCAGGTACTCTGAATAAAAAAATAAATCTGAACTCTTGAAACAAGATTGAGCCAATAACTAATTTACCTGAGGTACCTTAAATAGTTATGTTTCATAAATTCCATCTTCTCAAAATTTAAGCATAGTTTATAGATATCACCGTTATAAAGTACTAAAGGATTAATTTATTTTCATTAGCAGTAAAGGTGATACGTGTCTGTCGCAAACTGAACCGAATGAGTCCCATAAGGATCAAAACGACTCAGAAGGCCCTTACTAACTTCTTATTAATCGTAAGCGGAAAACTCTTAGGACGCCCAACTACGAATATGGTACACTAAATCAATGCAGTCCTTGAAACATCTCGTTATTGTTTCGACGTACTTATATTTGAATAAATAAAAAAGTTTATAAATAAATAAAAAGTTATCGGGCACATCGGCGCTGCTCGTAAAGAGTCATAACGAGCGGCCGCAATAAACAGCGAGGTACCTACGTCGGCGTCGGGCGTGCGTTCCGAAAGGCAAATCTGTAAATTCAATTAAGGCTCGAGCATTTTTCGGACACAGGCGTCCGTAGCGAGCCACGCAGCCCTTCCGCCGCGGGCACTCGCCCCCGCATTGGAAAATTTTCTCTCGAAAATTGAAGATATTTCGTGCCTTCTCCCTGGGGGCGACTCGTTCCTCGACACTTATGGTCGGCGTCCTCCGGGTGTGCAGGAGGCTTTTTACATAAAGTCCACACGTATAGGTATCGATCGCGGGCGGCCGGACAGGGTGTACGCAGATGACGGCCCCCAGCGGCTCCCTAACCCCCTCGCTTCCCCCTTTCATTATGTAAGTGCGTACCTAACGCGTGCTCGCGCGGACCTGATTAGGGGGCCTCTTTTTTAACTGACCCCCTCACTTGGTGCGATTAAACTTAATTTGAGAGTGTCCTGCGAGAGGCGATTAAGTTTCACTAACAACTAAGCCTTGAAATATTGTTCGCAATTTGTAACGCTACGCCAAATGCGACAATGGATGGCGTCCGCCTACATATATTATTGTCTTATCGTCCGGTGCTGGTCGTTAAGGATAATTTACTTTTAAATTCGAGTTAAGTAAAACACTGGTTTTGTTTCACAGCTTTATTAAGGGTGTATCAATGGTTCAAAACAATAAAAATTTACTTGAGCACACCTCATCAATGGAGTGGGCGATTTTTAAATAAAATATTTTCCTTAAATATTTTAAATTAAGTCGTCGTACCCTTCCTATTGTAGTCGTTCAATGTACCTGGCATCACGCGGTACTGATCCGAGGCATATCGTCCGAACTCCCAACAGAGCATAATTTCCACTGGACGAATCTTAAAAGAGCCCAAAACTTCTCGGAAAAGATGAAAAGGGGTATGTCTACATTAAGTATTCGAAAAGTGGAATTGTACAAGAAAAGCAAAGTCTTGTTTTAAACGAGGACGGGGTCTTATATCGAACTTTTCCAATGATCGGACAGCGAAGAATTTTTCAATATAGATGTTTGGCGCATCTTCTATCATTTATATTTTAGTATTCCGTGAGAGAGAACCATGGAGCTGCCTTCGTTGAGTTTATAATTCTATGAAATATTAAATGTTGTAAATAATGGATGGATAAGTTCTGATTCAAAATTTACAAATTATAAGTTGTTTATTGGAAAGGAATGACACAAATACTATCTTGAGTGTAAAGGTAGCCCCACGTATATGTACCTACTTACATTTATCCACTTTAAAAGGTTTTGGTAATTTTCATCATTCTATTAAGATAACCATACACGTTAGAGTGTATCTGACAGCTTTGCCTGCGCAGTTGAGTTGAAAAGGTAAGCAGGAGCGTGTATGTTGCACAACTGTGCAGGTTTCCACGCAAGCTTACCTGACAGAAATATCTGTGTAGGCAAACCTGTCAGGTACACCCTAATAGATGCAAATTACCTTAACCTTTTAAAGTGGATATCATTATGTAAGTAGGTACATATACGTGGGGCATACTGAAAGTCTCTGGATCTGGCCACTTATAACAAACGAATGAAACAACAATTATAGAATTCGAAAATGGAACTCTATGCGAGCATATTAATTTTTAATTTGCGAGACTATCATTTGTTTTTTTATTGTGGCGTCCTTTCGAAGATTGTGTTGTTCGTGAACATTTTCGTTTAATGATTTTTTATAATTTTCGTTGTCAGAGTCTTCAATTGACATTTGGTGATGAAGCACTATGTCGCAGCTCTGTGTATTTGTGGTTTGGAGAATTTAGACGTGGACGTGATCATCTAAGTACATGACTTAACGGAGGACTAGAAACGACTGCGTGTCCAGTGGTGTCGTAAAATGATAAAAATATTTAATGGAGGACAGTCATTGGTTGTCTATAATAATAATAAGTTTAAATGTTTACATACAGTGTTACAAAGTTAAATGTGACACTGGATCCCGCACTAGGATACCCTGTGTCGCAGGATCCAGTCTCTTTCGACATACAATATTTATTATTTTTTACAATATAATTTAGTAAAGACCAAAGGTAACCAAATGTACGAGTATGTATATTATGAAGAGTGTGAATAAGTGCGAAATAAATAAATAAATAGGTTAGTGAATTTATTACAATTTAATAGATATTTGATAAGAGAAGATTTTCCGTTTCGGCATAGTTAAGTCCTAGCAGCCAAACTTGAACTATAATATGATCTCTTTTCGTCAAGTAACGAAGCCTGGGTGTAATGCTTTGAACTCAAAAGAAAAAGCCAATTGGTAGAGTGGGTCTTTCCTTTTGAAGATTTGCCAACGAAAGTTAAGAAAAGTCGAAGTGTTGGTATAAAAAAGTATTTTTTCGGCAAATCAGGACATTACACTACAGTATCGCTTGAAGATCAAAGGACAGCGATGCATTGGTACCTCAACACTTGCTTGCCCAGAGTCTTGGAAAAAGTTCGCGAAAAGCGTCCTCGAAGCAATGTACTCCTCACCACGATAACGCATCCTCACATTCCGCTAAGGTAACAGAAGCCTATCAGAAGGCTTCAAATTTGGAACTGATGACGCATCCGCCCTACGGCCCGGACCTCGCACCTTGCGACTTCTATTTGTTTCCAAAAATTAAAGACAAAGAGGCACACGTTTTACGAGCCCTGAATCGGCGGTAATGCGTTCCATAAAGCCATTGAAGAGGTCCCTGAAGAAAACTGGTCCAACTGATTTGGTTTCAGCGAATGCAAAAATGCAAGCATTAATTACGAGGGAATATACTTTGAAAAACAATAAATGTATCGTATGACTTATATCTAGTCCTATTTATCAGAATCAGAAATGCTAAAAAGACTCGGTCATTTGACGAAAATACTAAATGAAAAAAAGTATTAATAAAAAAAAAAAATACTAAAGTCGACGCCATTCCTCTCGCTGTGGCGGCCATCGCCCAAACTCGGTGCCTGTATACTATAAATACTATAGTTGGTGTTCGTAGATTTGGACAAATTAAACATGGCACTTGGCGTTACTGTTGCCTACCCTCCGATTAGCCTACAGGCACAAATTCTGACAACCGATAATGAGTTATTAAAAGTAAAAAAGGATTTAATAAAGTTCTAAACAATAATTATACTTAATCATTTGAAAATCTACCTTGTTACGTTATCATCATAATTTAGGACGAAAGATGTCCGCTGCTGGACAAAGGCCTCCCTTAAGTGTCACTACAATGACCCGTCCTATGCGTCTCGCATCCATCAGAATCCAGCAACCCTCACCAGGTCGTTGGTCCACTTTGTGAGAAGTCTTCCAACGCTGTGTCATCCTGGTCGCAGTCACCACCCGGGAACGTTTCGGCCTCATCGACCGTATCGAGACTTTTCAGGAAAAAACATCGTAAGTGACAGTTTGCAATAAGTGGTATTTTCTTTCCTAAGGACGATGCAACAAAACGTCCCCCCTACTCTTACATCAACCAACAGATTTGAAATGTATCTCAATCGAAAGATCTTTGTAAGGTGATAATTTTTTTACTGTATCGACATCTCTCGAAAGTGTGGGGCTTAACGAGAAAATCATAGCAATAGCATAGCATAGTCGGCCTTTTAATGTTCCCACTGCTGGGACTCAGGCCTCCTCTCTACGAGAGGGAATGGGCTGTAATCCACCACACGGGCCCAATGCGGGTTGGTGGATGTCACATGTCTTCGAATTTTTGGTTCTAGGACATGCCGGTTTCCTCACGATGTTTTCCTTCACCGTTTTGAGAGCAGTGGTGATGAAATAAATTACACAAAGTAATGCGCCTGGCTGGATTTGAACCCGCGACCTACTACTCGTAAGTCGGAGCCGTTACCACTCGGCCACCACTGCTCTCCATAAAATCATATTTTAATATTATTATTTTTTTGATACAAAATAACAACAAACGGATTTGAAATGTATCTCAATTAAAAGATCTTAGTAAGGTTAGGTTAAAATAAAAATATTTTTTAAAACCCCATACTTTTTAGGTTTGTCACCATAATAAAAAAAAAAAACTTTTCAACTAGACGCTTCGAATGACACCGGTTTCGAATCTGTTGGTGCCCACCAACAGATTTGAAACAGGTGTCATTTTTTGGGGACAGTATTACGCAATGTCCTTTGTCAATTTTTTTTTTGTCACAGCACGTACAGCGTTCACCAAGCCTTTATGTTATTAATGCTAGTTATGGAGGAGGCCGCACGTGCACGCGCGAGGATATGGCCCTCGCGCCCCAGCCACCGAGACTCCGATCCCGATTTTCGGCCACCGTAGGCGCGGGCTTGCGGACGGCGAGTAATGGGTAGATCGCTGTCCGACCGTCCGGTAACTGTCCGGACCGAGCCCAAGTCATCAACGGCGCGTAGTGTTCCACGCGCGTCTCAAGATAATAGCAACCGTAAGTAAATGTCAGCAACCGTAGGGGCCCAGCAGGATCGAAGCCTACTGGGGCCAAGGGTTTGCTTTTGAAAGGAAGACTTGGCCCTGGTATAAACGGTAACGAAGGAACAGGACTGGGTTTTTAGTCAGTAAAAGTCTGACACTATCTCCCGCTCCGCCCAAGATCGGGGGATGTTATTCGATGATTTTCTCACTGAAAAAAAAGAACAAAAAAAGCCCCATTTGTATCTTTCAGATGATTTTCCCACCGAAAAAAAAAAACTAAGTGATTGTTTAAATTATCAAAAGTACGAAAACAACAATCAGCTGCGTGGGTAGTGGTGGAAAGACCGTCAGCTGACGCACTAAAGATACAATTATTCGTATGTGTATAAAACAATATCGTACAAAAATAATTTTTTTTTCTTGTTTTATTTTACTTATATGGAAGAAATGAATAATATAAAATAAATTGGAGAGTAAAATGGATATTTAAATAAAATGGAAAAGTTTTGTTACTGTTTTGGTATAAAAAACTGGGCAAGTGCGAGGCGGTCTCGCGCACCGAGGGTTCCGTACAAACTTACCTATGAAAACAGTTCATTTCCCGAATTGAGTTACGAAGATTTTACCGTAACTGCAAATTTACAGTTTTCAGATTTTTTCCTGTACTTGTGCTATGAGACCTTGCTTCTCGTCAAGTTTCAGGATTCTAGTTCAACGGGAAGTAGTACCCTATGAATTTTGATTCCCTAGAGTGTGTCGAAATACATGTTTTATGCGACATAAATGACTGTATCTTTTTTTTTCGTCAACTCAGAAGTTTGATTTTTTCATAACTTCAAAGAATGCAGACCTGAGTATATGGTTTTAATTTGAATTCGATACCTCCACGCGTTCTCGTGATAAAGGGTCTTGACAGACAGACAAACAGACGGACGGACAACAAAGTGATCCTATAAGGGTTACTCTTTTTCCTTTTCAGGTACGGAACCCTAAAAAGAGATACAAAGATAGAAATCAATATAGAATCATTCGTAATTGATAGTATCACCGCTATCGTCATCGGTCCCAGATGCATCGTCATCAGAAATTTCGTCTGTCAGGTTTTGTTCTCTTCATCATTTTCTTGTTCCTGATCTCGATCCTCTTCATCATCTGTACATGAACATGTAAATCATTAAAATTCAGATATCAGAATATACACGCTCAAAGAATGTGTCATCAACAACAATATTTTTTGCTGCTATCCGTTACACTGCCGACTGATGCTGGTACTTGATCTCCCTCGAAACATTGGAAAATATAGCATAGCATAGCATAATCAGCCTTTTAATGTTCCCACTGCTGGGACTCAGGCCTCCTCTCTAGGAGAGGGAATGGGCAGTAATCCACCACGCGGGCCCAGTGCGGATTGGTGAATGTCACATGTCTTCGAATTTTTGGTTCTAGGACATGCCGGTTTCCTCACGATGTTTTCCTTCACCGTTTTGAGAGCAGTGGTGATGAAATAAATTACACAAAGTAATGCGCCTGGCTGGGTTTGAACCGGCGACCTACAACTCGTAAGTCGGGGCCGTTACCACTCGGTCACCACTGCTCTCAGAAAATATGGAAAATATGTTTTAATAAATACTTATAAATATATTTTTATATAAACTGCGCTAGCCTGCTGCCATCTAAACTAAAACTAAGATGTATGGGAACTTTGGAAAATTTTCTTCAGTACAAAATGAACAAAAATGCGTCGTAATTTTCAGAGAAAGTATTTCTTCGTAACTGTATTGAAAAACGTCGTTTGATACACGTGGAGATTTGTCACTGCAGCACTCGGCTCCATAACACTCTCGCCTGTAAGCTTGGGTGAATTTCACCTAGGTTGCAATGACAAACTTTCTCCACTTGTATCAAAATGTACTATTTTTGTTGCGTATCAACGCTGCAAATTTCGATATTATTAATATTAAAAAGAATCCGTAAAATTACCAGCATCAGTTTACCAGCTTTTATATCCTCGGTTCACGGCACTGAAAAATTAATTAGGAATATCCTATCTTCCTCACTGGTTGATTTTGATGTGCCGTGCTTTACCGAGGCTATAGACGCTTGGAGACTCGCTTGCCCGAATTCCAAACAGCCCGACAACCTTTCTTCCCAAAGACGGTGGAATGAGCCGTTATGCAAAGTAGTTCAAGAGAATCTTTTGGCAACATCTGTAACTACTGCAGAGCGTGCGCGCCTGCTAGCTGTGGGAGAGTGGGAGTCGGGTCTCTGGCTTCATGCATTGCCGTCGTCGAACATAGGCACCTTGTTCGACGATATTACCTTCCGCCTCGCTGCTTCCCTACGTCTTGGCGCTCCTTGTTGCTCTCCTCATCGCTGCCACTGTGGCGAAGTTGTCAACAGCCTCGGACACCACGGTCTGTCATGCAGCCGAAGTGCGGGTCGCATAGCGCGACACGCGAATATCAACGACATCATCCGACGTGCTCTTGTCACCGTCGGCGTTCCGGCCGTATTGGAACCTCATGGCCTGGCACGCGACGATGGCAAAAGACCGGACGGTATGTCTTTATTTCCATGGAAGACGGGTAGGCCTTTAGTATGGGACGCTACTTGTGTCGATACTCTTGCGCCATCTCATCTTCCTAGCTCGTCGTGCTGTGCCGGTGCTGCCGCAGCGGCTGCAGAGAACCTCAAGCGGCGGAAATATAATAACCTTGTTGGTAGTTATATTTTCGAGCCGTTTGGGGTTGAAACTCTCGGATCGTGGGGTCCGAGTGCTCACAATTTATTTAAAGAACTTTCAAAACGCCTTGTTGACACTTCGCATGACCCAAGGGCTGGCTTTTACTTCGGACAAAGGATAAGCATTGCCATTCAGCGTTTTTTTTTTTTTTTTTTTTTTTAATGTGGGAAATCATCAAAATGACTTCTCGCGCTCTGGGTGGAGCGGGAGGGCGTGTCAGACTTTTACTGACTAAAACCACACCTGTATCCTTCAATTACCCTTTGCGTTCTAGGACTACGGGTTTCCCTTTCAGAGATTCTCCGCGGTCCTAGCTACCGGGCATTGGCCCTGCTGGGCCCCTACAGTTTGCTGACATCTCTTTGAGGAGCGCGAGGATCACTACGCGCTTGACGACTGGGCTCGGTCCGGTTAATTACCGAACAGCCGGACGGCGAGCTACCCAGTGCTCGACGTCCGCAAGTCCGTGTCTACCGTGGCTGGTAGTCGGGGTCGGAATTACGGCGGCTAGGGCGTGAGGGCCTTCGTTCCCTCACGCGTGCAGCCTCCTCCTTCGCTAGCATTATTGCTTCGCAGAAGGAGGCGACCGCCTGCCATTCCTCCTCGCTTCGGACCATAGCCTGAACCAGGGCCCGACGCGAAAGGTCGCTGCCGCCAATTGCCTCCACGAGGACACGGCGGTGCTCCGCCCAAGCGGGGCACACCTCCACCGTATGCTCCACCGTGTCCTCTGGGTGGTCCGCACAGTGATGACACTCGGGCGTTGCTTCCGCCTGAATCCGATGCAGGAACCTCCCGAACTTGCCATGTCCGGTGAGGACCTGCGTCATGCGGTAGGTGAGGACGCCGGGTTGCCGCTCCAGCCACTCCTCAAAGAGGGGAGTTACCGCCATGATTGTGGCGTGCCCAGCACTGGGTTGCGACAGTCGCCGTCGCCATTCCACCATGAGATCCCGCCGGAACTCTGTCCGCCATGCCGCGACTTGGCGCGGATTGCCATTCAGCGTGGCAATGCCGCCAGTCTTTTGGGTACATTACCAGTCGACAGCGATGTGGAGGAGTTTTTCGACGCCATACTTTAGATTGCTTTTTTTAGTACTTTATGGATTTTATTTTTATTTTGTAAGTTAGTTTTAATTACGTTATTATTACTTTTAAATGTATATACAATGTAAAATCAAGGATGCACTATCAATAAATGAGATAATTAAAAAAAAAAGAATTAATAAAAATGCACTTTAATCAACATAACTGTAAAAAAATAATAAAGGTATAACTTACGTTGACGCTGCAGATATTATAAGAGTATCAACAGTTATCCTGTATTTTGGCGGTAAAGCCGAGGTGAATTGTCGATAACACTTTGAATGATATTTTGACACTTTTCAAAGATAAATTATATATAGCATTTTTTTATAGTTTTGTCAGAAAAAGATATTAATAATTATTTCTTTTTGTTAGCCACCGAAACTGATTGTGTACGACAAAGAGCCACGCAGATATCAACTATTTACTTGTTTTGATTTTAGCATTTTCTTTTAATTGGTTTCTGCACTGAACCTTTTAGATTTTTAATGAATATTTTCTGTTTTCAAGCATATGGCCCCCGAGGGCTGCAGCTGAAAATCAGCGTCAGGTGGTGGCCTTGTGTTACCATTTGGCATTAGGCTGAGCTGATACCCTTTTGTCATTAATCAATGTTCGTCCTTTTTGTAATGCCAATAAACGCAATTTTCTTTCTTTCTTTCTAGGTGTTCCTTTCAAAATTTAGGTAGAGAGGCTTAGTAAGCCGAAGGTCGTGTTATGGGATCAGGCTGCTCCAGAATCTCTCGCAAAATATGTGTTTAAAAGGAGACAGCGTGGTAGCAATGCTCCAATATTTTTAACTTTTACTGCGTCAGCTGACGGTCTTTCCACCGGAACCCAAGGGCTGATTATTGCTTTCGTACTTTTGATAATTTAAACAATGGTATTAATAACATGTTTCCATTAAGAGTATCTAAAGGGCCTCTGCGAGTTGGTTTCGGCTCCTCGTACGCCTTTTAAAGGTCTAGGACCTCAGAGTTCTAAGATATACTGATGAATAAAAATAAAAATAATAATACTAGGTACAGGGAAGTATGACAGAGCAAGTTTTTCCAGGCCCTACACGGGTCCAATGTAGACCAATTGGCGCCCGTAGCCTGGCTGCGTTTCGGTGACCTCTTTAGGGAAACCGAAGGTTTTGTCTGTGCAAATAAGGACGAAATTATCATGACGAATAACTATAGAGGTTTATTGTGAAGGACGGCACGGTTGACATCTGTCGGGCATGTCACTGTCCGGGAGAATCAATTCGTCACATTATCTCTGGTTGTTCTCATCTAGCTAACGCAGAGTACTTGCATAATCAGGATTATCCATCAACACCTTGCCTTGAAATACTCTCTTATGGAATCGGAAGTGCCGTACTACAGGTATGAGCCCGACCTAGTACCTAGACCTAGTACGACCTAGTAGGCCGGTTCCAGTACAAAGTAATCATACTACTTTGTACTGGGACCGGCCCATTATCACTGACAGGTCTATTGTAGCCAATAAGCCTGACATAGTAGTGGTGGACCGAAGCGAGAGGCGTGCAATGATTCACATGACGAGAACATCGTGAAAGCCGAGAAAGATATTGACAAACTATGTAAGTATATTGACTTGGCTCGCAGGGTTGTCGACATGTGGGATATGGGCTCGGCGATCATTGGACCGATATTCGTATCGGGCAATGGCTTAATAGCCAAGAACCTCGACCAACACCTTAGGAGGCTCTTGTTAGGCGACTTGATTCAGAAAACGGTATTTCTAGACACGGCTCGTATAGTCAGGAGGTTCCTTTCTCTGGACGCCTGACCGTCGGTAGCTTGGAATCTGTTCCCGGGACCGGTGGGATACTGTTTTTTTTATATTTTTAAATGATTTATTTTTTTATTTTGGAAGTATTATAAAATATAATATATATGTTAATGTCGAAATAATAATAATAATTTATTCAAGTATAAAGTTACTATGATTTACATTAATTACAATCGAGATCAAATTTAATTCAAACTGTAATATAGACCTGCCTGCTCTAGGTTACGAGGCATGCCTTTTAAGTTTTGTCGTTTGAAGAAAAAACACAACTAGAACCATAAAGTACTTTTTATTGTTTTTCAAAGTATTCACCATGTAGCTTAATACACTTTTCCGTTCGCTCAAACCAGTTATTATAACATTTATTCCACTCTAAAGTGGGGGTGTTGAAAAGGGCTGACTTGAAAGCGTCAACTGTTTCTTCACCGGACTGGACCTTTGACCACGAAGACTTTTCTTAATTTTAGGAAATGTGATGTATGTGTTGTGGATACAGTCCTTTATGGAGGATGGTCAAGAATTTGTACTTTTTCCTGCTTCAAATACTCAATCGTTTGACGAGCGCTGTGTAAGCTTGCGTTGTCGTGGTGCAGGATGATGCGTCGCTTTGAGTTAGATTTTCGAAGTTCGGCGATGACTTGTGGTAAACAAACTATGGTATAGCACTCTGCGTTAACCGTTCTACGATCTTCAAGTGCAATAGTCTCAACATGGCCGGTTTTTCCAATGAACGTGCCCACCATCTTCTTTGAAGTGCTTCGAGAACGAACAACTTTAGTCGGCTTTGGCTCGTCTTGAAAGACCCAGATTTTAGATTGTTGTTTGGAATCAGGATCTTAGGCATAGATCCAAGATTCGTCACCACTGATGATGTCGTAGACGTGATTTGACTGTCCTCGGTTGAACCTTTGCAGAGTTTTCTTACTCCATTTGACGCGGACCGCCTTGTGATCATCGGAAAGCAGATGCGGTATCCAACGGCAAACTAGCTTTCTCACACCAAGCGCTACATGCAAGATCTTCTGAATGGTTGTCCCTGAGATGTCTAATAGAGCCTCTATCTCTCGATACGTCACATGACTATCTTCGAGAAGTTAGTTGTCTCACAGCAATGATGTTATCTTCAGTGGAGGCGGATTTTGGGTGTCCTTCTCGAGATTTGTCACTAACGCTAGTATGTCCACGCTGGAATTCTAAATACCAGCGTTCGACAGTCCGCAGACATGGGGCTTTTTTTTTCTTATTCTTGATAGGTTCGCGCTTGACTGGATACAGGTGTTAGCTGTTCTAAACACTGAAACCGTGTCAGGCCTCTTCTAAAGTTGTAGAAAATTATTGCACGAACATTTTCCGTAGAAAGATTCATTTTCGTACGTAGCCTGACAGATTCCAATCGACGCTGTGACTAAACAAACTTTCAATTGTTTTGATATTCAAAATTTAAACACATTCGAATATAGAACAGTTCCAAATTCAAAATTGCCGGGAAATATGGAAACGACAGACAATAAAAGGCATGCCTAGTAATAAAAACCTGAGTTTTAGGCCATCCATTCACATCAAACATTTAGAAAAGAAAACAACAGTACAATTAGAAGCTAAATTAAAAAGAAATATTGTCTATTCTAACTATTAGAGTAAAATTATTTTAAAACTAGATTAAGTATAGGGTGACTGGTAATTAGTGACCGATACTTAAACACGTGGTTGTACTCATGATTACAAGCAACTTTCCCATAGAAACTTTTTTTTATACTAATTAATTTAATCACAATAACAAAACAGCAACAGCAACAGTCTTTGGATATTATTTTACCGAAACCTGTAGGTACATTACTTACGTCATCGATAACGTGAGTCCGGTGAGGACCTGATCCATGCGAAAGGTGAGGACGCCGTGCCGTAATAAAGAATAGGTAATAAAGAATATGCCATTAAAAACATATCTTGTAAAAAAACCAAGACTTGCAACTCAGTTCTTCTAATGTAAAAAGTTGTGAGATCCATGCGTTTCCTTGCGTGATCGCATAAAGATATCCGCAGGAGAACCAAGGTCGCCGACATAGCCCGAAGAATTGCCAAACTAAAGTGGCAGTGGGCAGGGCACATTGCTAGTAGAACGGATGGTCGATGGGGCCGAAAGGTTCTAGAGTGGCGACCGCGACCGCGCATCGGAAGGCGCAGCGTTGGAAGGCCTCTCACAAGGTGGACCGACGACCTGGTGAGAGTCGCGGGAGTGCGGTGGATGCGAGACGCACGCACAGGATCGGTCGTTGTGGAGACGCTTGGGGGAGGCTTATGTCCAGCAGTGGACGTCTTTCGGCTGAAATGATGATGATGATGATGAATTGATGTACAGATTCAATTTTCAGTAAATATTATAATTTTCTTGTAAACAAAATTCAAACACGTTGGTATCACTTTATGGTTCATTCTGAAAAAATACTGAATTATGTTACAATGTTGTCCGATACAGGTGTCGATATTAGTTTACGTACTCAGGTGCATAATAAATGAATGTGTTTGAGGAAATTCAGGTTTGCTTCAATCGTGATACCTAAATATTTTATGTGGTCGGTTTTCGCTAAACTGGGACAAGAACACGCAGTATCAGCACAAATTATTATGAAGCCAATTAGACACAGTATCAAAAACATTCTGTGCTACCTCATAGACCTCGGTCTTTGATTTAGCTGCAAAAAGTAGAGCTGTGTCATCAGCATATGAAATAATTACACCATTTTGGAGGATCTAATTGCACAGGTCATTTATATAAATTAGGAACAAAGTAGGACCCAAAATACTACCCTGTGGGAATCCGTAACCGATATTTTTAAGTTCAAAACTGATACACTGACCTATTGTTACAGACTGATGGCGGTGGCTAAGGTTATCTAATAATAGTTGCAATTGTGCTCCCCGTATTTCCAGCTTCTCCAGCTTGTGCTAAAGCAAAGTACATAAAATTGTGTCAAAAGCCTTGGCTAGGTCCCTATACTATAGGGATCTTTTTAGCAAACCATTATCCAGGTTTGAGCTTATAAAATTTGTTAGATGGTGAATAGCTTGGCTCGTTGATCTTTTAGACCTAAAACCAAATTGATTATCAGAGAGTAATTTATTACTTTCAATGTATTTTACTACTTTTATTTTTATTTCGTTAAAAATTTGCAATTTCTTTTAGCCTCAATGTCATTGCTTCCCAGAATTATATCCTTATTAGCGACACTATCGGATGATTTAATAATAGAGCGTGTTTTTTTTTTCAAAAACTACAGGTACAATTAATAGCCAAGAAAATTTATAAGATTTAAAAAAAAAAACCATTATGCAGTTATAGTTTTTATTAAGTTTTTTAAATCTTTATTGAATAAAAATTTTAGAAAAAATATCAATGATTAAAAAATGTCGATTTATTTATTATAAATTAATTGATTTATTTATTTATTTGTTCCATTAAGTTAAATTCCCTTTGAGTCATTTTGCTATTTTATCGTGAAAGTTTTTTCGCTCGTTATAAGTACTGCAGGTAAGTAAAAACATTAATAGATATCAATAGCTAATATCGCATAGCATTTAAATGCTAGACAAATCATTAAACGTTGATTCAAAGAGTTTATTTGCCTTAGCCTCAATAGTGCAGGCGTAACCGCGCGGGCTTATAAAGTTTCATGAGTCTTTATAATACAGTGCCTATGGCATTGTGTGAAATCCGTCGAAGCATTATGAGGAAGTAACTAGTAGACCAAAATATCCAATAAAAAGTAAATACGAAACTAAAATTAGCGTCAAAAATGAAAAGTACTATATATTATATTATACATATTATATAATTGCAAATAAATTAGGTAATGCATTTTCATTAAGTATCACTAAAGTTGTCAAAAATTAAAAGGCCCGTTTTGACATCTGTCAAAAAGAATACTTACTTAATTAATACTTAAATACGCAAAAAGAATACTCGCAATATCACCACATCTTATTACTTAACGCGCCAAAAAAATGTATGTATTTTTTTAAACACTTATGTAATAATTATTCTTTTATTATTTATTTCACTTTTGTACCAAGTTACATTCTAGGGTAGTTCTCAAATGTCAAAACGGGCCTTTTATTTTTCAACGAGTTTATGAGCAGTTCGTAAAACTAGGACCGTACCAATCCGAAGGGAAAATCTACAAGTTAGTGATAAGACCTGTCATACTGTAAAGTTCAAAATATTGGGCTTTGAAAAAGGCGGATGAAAAAAGATTGCATGTAGCGGAGATGAGAATTTTGAGACGGATGTCTGGTGTGACGAGAATAAATAAAGTGAGAAATGATAATATAGTACTAAAGGAAGTTTGAGGGGCGTTAGTGACTGAAAAGTTGAAAGGGAATCGTGTGTCTTGTTATGGTCATGTAGAGAGGAGGAATGAAACGAATGTTACTAAAAGAATTATGAGTGAGTATACATGTGGATGGATGGAGAGGAAGAGAGAGGTCAAAAAAATATGGATGTGTTGTGAGAAGTGATATGAAAGAAAGTAGGGTTAGTGATAGCGTGACGGATAACAGAACAGAATGGAAGAAATAAACGTGTCGGGCCTACTCCAAATAACAGGGGACAAGGGCAGGAAGGTTATGATGACGCTATTGCGTATGGCACTTGTTTTCTTTAAGCTCGTTAATACCGGGTTTTTGACAACAACAACCGATGGCACTTAACGCCATCTTTGGAATGATGAAAACACTATCTATCAAGTCTATGTTGCCTTTTCTCTGCTTAAGTTGGTTGAAGTTGCAATAGTACATGATAAGTTCCTTAGATGGCGTGTATGAAATAATATAATCACAATTTTCTTTTCATTTAACACAGGAGGTATTCATCAATTTATTTTTAGTTGGGATAAAACTTTTCGACCGAATTTCAATCACGATGGCTAATTTCAAAACAGATCAGACAAGTACGCAGGCGATAATATGATAATACCTACTACATATGTATTTATTTTCATAAAAGGAAACCCTGTGCAAAATTTCACGCTCCTAGTCCCAGTCGTTTCGGCTGTGCGTTGATATGTCAGTTAGTCAGATTCTCCTTTTAGATAAATAGATAATACGTAGCGTAAAACGGGGTTAGGTACTTTGAGAGCTGGGGTATCATTGATGATAGCTAAACTTGGTAAGTACGTTTTTGGATTTAAAGCGTGATACTGAAAGCAGGCAAAAATTTTCTTGTTTCGATGGCCAGACTGACAGATTGGCTATATTTAGACGAAACAACAACGAGCAGTTGTTGCCAAAACCAAATAAAATTGTTAAAGTTTTGTGTTCAAAAGGAGTAAAAAAGTTGTCTCAATAACTTCAGTGGTACAGGTGTAAGTATAACTATTTGGTTTGTAGTGTTTCACTATTTTAAATAATGTTTTACATTTGATAGCCAACGCAGTTTATTAAGCAGTCTGGATTGCAGTCTGTAACGTAGGTATGTACTTATTCATACCAGTCATCATCATCATCTTCCTGCCCTTATCCTGTTTTATTTAGGGTCGGCGCAACACGCTTTTTTCTTCCATTCTGTCCTGTCACCCGTCATGCTATCACTAACTCCTTTTTCTTTTATATCACTTCTCACACAATCTATCCATCTTTTCTTAGGTCTCCCTCTCTCTCTCCATTCATCCACATGTATACTCATAACTCTTTTAATAACATGCGTTTCATCTCTCCTCTTTACATGGCCATATCAATACAAACGATTCCCTTTCAACTTTTCAGTCACTGGCGCCACTTTCAAACTTCCTCTAATATACTCATTTCTTACTTTATCCATTCTCGTCACACCACACAGCCATCTCAACATTCTCATCTCCGCTACATGCAATCTTTTTTCATCCATCTTTTTCACTGCCCAACATTCTGATCCGTACAGTATGACAGGCCTTATTACGGAATTTTAGATTTTACCCTTGAACTTGAGGGGCATCTGTGGGTCACAAGTTGTTCCAGTCACCTGTCGCCATTTCATCCATCCTGAGTTAATCCGATGTATTACGTCTCGGTCTACCTCACCATCCTCTTGGATAAGCGACCCGAGGTACTGAAAGTCGGAACACATTGGTATAGGCGCTGTGGGCACAAGACTGGAGAGAGCCCACCAAAATTGCAGAACAAGTACTCGGTTTTGGTTCTGCTCAATTTTAAGCCAACACTCTTTAGTCTTTGCAACCACACCTCCAATCTGCTCTGGCCCCTGGGCCCCTACGGTTAGCTGACACCTCCTTGAGGTGCGCGTGGAACAGTACGCGCCGACGATGACTTGGGCTCGGTACGGACGGTTACCGAACGGTCGGACGGCGAGCTAACCATTGCTCACTGTCCGCAAGGCCGCGCCTACGGTGGCCGGAAATCGGGATCGAGATTGAGTAGTTGGGACGTGAGGGCCGCTCTACCAATTTTCATTGGTTTCACCTATGGGTAAATAATATTGTAAAGTAGTGTTATATTCAGAGCTATAATAACCTTAAAAACATACAGATTGAGTGGGACTGTAATCTTGTTTCTAACCACTTCTGCAGCGTTGAGGAATTTGATACCAAGAAGAGTGAAGTTATCAGCATCCAGAACTAATTAAAGTAACATAGGTGGTAAGCTTTTTTGTGTCTTTTTTTTAAATAATATGAACTATTACTGTAAGGTGTGATAATAATATGGACTCTGTTACCCAAAATTATTATTCTTTTTTAATTAATTTTGTTATAAATAAATTATGTAATTGTAATTCTTTAACGTCGTTTTATTTACAACCAAATAAAAAAATATATGAAAAAAAACTGTACTGAAAAATACAACCGTATCTTTCACTCAGCGCCATCTATGGAACGACAGATGTAGTTCTTCAACCCTTTCGCAAAAGCAGAGGAAAAAGTCAGGCACGCCCTCCAAGGGCGCGAGATGTCATTAGAAGTTTTCCCACCTAAATAAAAGGTATACTTACGGACTTCCAACATTCTTTTTTCACTCTTTTTGCGAATATGCACAAAACCAGTTCGCGAACTTGTATATAACCTATCTACTTACTTCATTTATTCGAAAACCACTGCAATTTCACAAGCTTTTATTTAGTTTCACCTGTCCCGATGTTTGTATGTCTGTAATCAAATTTGATCCACTTCCCGGTTACCGTTTGAGCTGAAATTTTGCATGCATGTATATTTATTTATTTATCGTTTATTTCAGGCATTATTTAACCCTTAGTAATATTATAGAATTAACTGAAATTAAAATTAAAATTGTCATAACATAATAAATAAATTAAATTAAATAAATTAAATTAAATAAATTATTATAAATCAGATGGCAATGCAAAATTATTATGACATGGAGCTGATCTGATGATGGAACCGGAAGGTGGCCATAGGAACTCAGATAACCCTAACGTATTTGAGCTTTTTGGAATGGTCTTGACGAGTATTAATTATATAGATATTTATCGCGCTATAAAAACATGCTATGAAAAATTGATTTTTTGAACTAGTTTAAAAATTCAATGCTATAAATTTCTTCTGGTTAATTAATTTTAAAATTACATCATAAGTAGTTTATTTTGTAGAATCCCAGAACTCTCTCCGATACCTACGATATCACTACGGCGTTGTCGTCTTGGTGTCCTTTCATTAGATACCTACCTACTAACGCTGTATTTGATTTATAACCTTATAATAAGTAATTATAAATTAAATCTATAACTTTGGAAAAACTCGTCTCCTTTGAGCAAACTTCGTACCTAGTGTACCTACCTATTTTATAAAAGAACCAATGAAGTAATAAAGATGCTCCCGACACCGGCGAAAAACTATTATTCATATTTTTTAATGTTTATTATGTAAGTATATGATTTTCTTCATAATAATTATGTAATATTTTTAATTACACCCCGATGAACTGACAATCTTGACGCAAGTACAAAATTCATTCGCGGCAACGAGATTTAAAGTATTTAATGTCTTTGATTCGCGGAATGTATTCCAAATTCCGCCCTTGTGGAACATCGGGTACGACTACGTGCTGCGCGGGTACCTCCCTGATATGGCCAGCGTGGTCGTGGTAACGCAGACGACACGCTGCTCCTGGCGCAATGAGAGTCGTACCAGGCAACGGTCGAACTAGCGACACGTGGGGTTGTAGCAGTCGTGGAAAGGATCCAGCAGTTTGGACTCGAGGTGTCACTGCACAAGTACGAGGCCATGTGTTTTCATGGCCCTCGGAATGCGCCACCACCGGGTTCCCAAATAACGAACAGTAGGAGGGGTTATTTATTTATTTATATATACTTTATTGCATACCAAGATTACAAATTTACAAATTGAAATTATAATGTCAAAGTCAAAAGTCAAAGTCAAAAGTTTTCATTTCACATAGGCCTTCATGGGCACTTATAAAAAGTCAGAAGCTAGTGCACGGTTCTAAATTGGTCGTTTCCTATGGAGAAGAACCGGCAAGAAACTCCATGGTTACTCTTATAAAAAAAGTGGTTGTTTACAATATTTTCATATTACAGTATTAATAGATATTATGTAAGAAAAAAAAAGCGAGTCGTAATAGGAAGTAACCTAAGAATTCGCGGAGACTACAGTGTTCTCACATTTACATTATAAAAAAGAGGCTATATAAAAAATAATAATAATAATAATTACAATTATCAATAAATGACATGTTAACAAAATGAATTACTAACGAATTGGCGTCTAATAATATAAAAAATATTGCAAAAGCAATGTGTTAGAAGAAAAAAAAAATTACAACATTTAAAACATACAATTGGCGGTCTTATCGCACTTGGCGATTTTTTCCAGGCAACCCAGAATGGATAGAGATTGCCTGGACACAAAATGGAGTTGCATTTGGTGCAAATCTATACTTAAGTAAAAAAAAATATTGATACTTAATACTAAAATAGATACACATATACATACATACAAATATAAATATATAAGCAAGAGAATAAGTGATGAAACGAAGATATGATCACAGTGACAAGTAATGATCCTTCACAAGCTTTTTAAATACAGGCAGTGTTTGCGCACGTTTTATTGCCACAGGCAATGCATTCCATAGACGAGCGGTCTGGACAGTAAAATACTTATCCAGGAAAGTAGTCGAATGCATTGGCATTTTAAGTTTCAAGTTATCTGATGACCTAAGAACTTTCATGTAGGAGTCGCAGAGAAATTGGAACCGTTCTTTGAGGTAACGAGGGGTAGAAGGGGAAAAGAGCACATTATACAAGAGGGAAAGAATATGAGAATTACGGCGAAGATGAATTGGCAACCACTTGAGTTTAACACGAAATTCAGAAACATGGTCATAATTACGCAAACCCAATATGAACCTTATACAAAAGTTTTGAAGTCGCTCAAGTTTATCCAGTTGTACTTCAGAAGAAGAAATTGTGCAAGCGCAATCTTGGTGGTAGTCGGCAGAAAATTACGTAGTCTTCTCAACGATCCAGCAGATGCAAATAACTTGCGGCTAACTTCTTGTAGTTGGGCAGTCCAAGAGAAATTCTTGTCGATGAATATCCCCAAGTTCTTAACTTTCTCGCTAAAGGGAATTACTGAGCTGTCAAAAGAAACTTGGGAAAGAGTCGTCCAGTCGATCTTCAAGACCATCCTAGAACTGCCCACCACTAAAACCTGCATCTTTACGGGGTTCACCATAAGTCAGTACCTCTTGCTCCAGTCGCTTATACGAGCCAGATCAAGGTTAATGGTCAAGATAGTCTCAGAAAGTTTTCCGAGCGGTGCCCGTGAATATATTTGAAGATCATCTGTATAAAGGTGGTAGGAACAAATTAATTCGTTAGAGATTGAGTTAATAAAAACTGCAAAAAGTAATGGTGATAAAACGCCACCCTGTGGTACTCCGGCAGAAGTACTACACCAAGCAGACATGGTCTCTCCAATGCAAATACGTTGCCGTCGATTGAACAGGTAACTATGAAACCAATCAATCACTGGTGGAGATATATTATGAGAGCATAAAATACCAAGTAAAACATCAAAATCAACCGCATTAAAAGCATTACTACAATCTAGCAATGCCAAGACCGTCAGATTACTGCTTTCCATGCCTGAACTTATATCGTCTGTAATATTGAGCAGCGCTGTAGTGGTGCTATGACCAGGACGGAAGCCGGACTGAAAGGGGATGAGGAGATTATTTTTGGATAGGAAAGTACTTAATTGGTTGTGGATTACACGTTCTAGGACTTTAGATAGGAATGGTAAGACGGATATTGGATGGTATTCAGAAAAGGATGTGGGAAGGACAGGTTCATCATCTACCCCGGTCACCAGGGAGAGTGGAAACGGCGAGAGATGTCGTGCGGTGTTCCGCAGGGATCGGTACTAGGACCGCCCTTGTGGAACATCGGGTACGACTACGTGTTGCGCGGCGACCTCCCTGACGGTGTCAGCGTGATCTGTTACGCAGACGACACGCTGGTTCTGGCGCAGGGAGAGTCATACCAGGCGGCGGTCGAACTAGCGACACGCGGGGTTGCGATAGTCGTGGAGAGGATCCAGCAGTTGGGACTCGAGGTGGCACTGCACAAGTCTGAGGCCATGTGCTTTCACGGCCCTCGGAATGCGCCACCACCGGGTTCCCAAATAACGGTAGGAGGAGTTCACATCGGCGTCGGGTCGACGATGAAGTACCTGGGACTCGTCCTCGACAGCCGATGGAATTTCGAGGAGCACTTCCGACGTCTGGCTCCCAAACTGGATCGGACTGGGGCTGCTCTTAAGCGGCTTCTGCCTAACCTAGGGGGTCCAGACGCCTCCTGCCGGAGGCTCTACCCAGGAATCGTTAGGTCCATGGCCCTTTATGGGGCGCCGGTATGGGCGCCGTCGCTGCGAAAGCGACCGGCGGCCAAGCTGAACGCATGCCAGAGGGTCATGGCCATCCGGATGGTGCGGGGATATCGCACGATTTGCCGCGAAGCAGCGAGCCTCCTTGCTGGCCAACCACCGTGGGATTTGCAGGCAAAAGACCTTGCACGCATGCACGATCTGCGCATGGAGATGCAACGCCCGGGCGAAACTCCGCTGCCGCGCCATGTCGCGGCATGGCGGGAAGACTTCCGGCGAGATCTTTTTTTTTTTTTTTTTTTTAATTGATATAAATCAGCGCTTGACTGCGATCCCACCTGATGGTAAGCAGTGATGCAATCATTGATGGTGAGGCGCACTAGTTTATCAAGAGCCTATTCACTCTAGCCTTGAAGACACCTAAATTATAGTTGGACGGGATGATCGCAACAGGCAAATTGTTCCAGTCCTTCGATGTACGCGGTATAAACGACGAAGCGAAACGCTTAGTCCGGACCGTTGAAGTTTCAACAACGTAAGGGTGGATACTCGCCGTACGTCGGGTTGTCCGATGGTAGAAAGGAGATGGCGGAATCAAGTCATGCAATTCCCGCGCACACTCTCCAAAATGCAACCTGTAAAATACCGATAGGCTGGCTACCCTGCGCCTGTGCTCGAGGCTTTGTAGATTGGACTTAACCAGATCTGGATCCCCAATTAGCCTCTTCGCACGCCTTTCCACTGAGTCCAAAGCTGCTAGATGGCATTTTGCAGCACCAGCCCATATGTGACTGCAGTACTCCACACACGATCGGACCTGTGCTTTGTATAACATTAGAAGCTGTCCCGATGTGAAGTACCGTCGGACCTTTATATATCGTCTGTAATATTGAGCAGCGCTGTAGTGGTGCTATGACCAGGACGGAAGCCGGACTGAAAGGGGATAAGGAGATTATTTTTGGATAGGAAAGTACTTAATTGGTTGTGGATTACACGTTCTAGGACTTTAGATAGGAATGGTAAGACGGATATTGGATGGTATTCAGAAAAGGATGTGGGATTGGACTTTTTAGGTAGAGGAATTATATGAGCATCTTTCCATGAACATGCAAAGATACCGCTAGATGCAGAAAAATTGAGAATGTGACAAATGACAGGGAGGATTATGTCCACTACCGGCAGTAACATTTTACGGCTGATACAGTCACTTTCTACTGCATTGGAAGTAATTGATGGTATGCTCTTCTTAACATATCATGCAGAGAACTGACAAAATACGAATGAAAAATAACTGAGAGTCAGAAGAGATGAAAGATAATCTAATGTATTCAATTTTGTTGTCCTATCAAAATCGGACGAAGCTGTAAAATGATTATTCATCACATCGATGTCTAAATCTTTAGGAATCGACTCTTGTTAAGTTTTATCGACCCCAAATGATCTAAGAAAATTCCAAACTGGATGCGTTCTCATTTTGGACTGAGTTATGAATATGTTGGCGGTTAGCATTCCTACACACTTTATTACAGTGATTACGGATGGAGACATATCTTTCTCTATTAGCGTCATTATTATTATAATTCACCAAATTGTGAGGAGTGTGGCACAGAAGAAGATGGTATACATCTATTGACGGAATGTGAAGAAGAATTGTATAGAGAGGTAGATACAAAACATGTACTATATTGGAATTTTTCATGATATTTTGTCGATACCTAACTCCGAGGCTACTCATAGCTAAATTTAGTTTGTTGTTACATTTTACTCTATAAGATAAAATAGGTAAGGTATTTACTGTATAAGGTCCAATGAGACTGGCATGTACTTTTGTATAAAAGTCCCTAATTCAAATTAAATTAAAAAAAGCAAATATTTTAACATAACAATTTAAATTATGATAATTCACCAAATTGTGAGGAGTGTGGCACAGAAGAAGATGGTATACATCTATTGACGGAATGTGAAGAAGAATTGTATAGAGAGGTAGATACAAAACATGTACTATGTTGGAATTTTTCATGATATTTTGTCAATACCTAACTCCGAGGCTACTCATAGCTAAATTTAGTTTGTTGTTACATTTTACTCTATAAGATAAAATAGGTAAGGTATTTACTGTATAAGGTCCAATGAGACTGGCATGTACTTTTGTATAAAAGTCCCTAATTCAAATTAAATAAAAAAAAAACAAATATTTTAACATAACAATTTAAATTATGTTACAAGTTGTGCCCCGCGGCTTTGCTCAAGTTACCCTGTATCCAGCGGGAACGCTGTATTGGGATAGAAAATATCCTATATGTTAATCAAGTAAATCGGGCCCGCCGTTCTTGAGTTACAAATGATATACCTAACTAACCCGATTAAATGTTTGACACGCAGGAATAGTTTGCATAGGAAAATAAAATTGTCGTATTTGGTATTTTCTTCTCTATTTTTCCATTTTTTCTCACCTTTTAAAACTTTTCTGGACTTCCACGAATCTTTCAAGACCATAATCAGCCAATTTGGTTCAGTTGATCGGAAGTGATGCGGGTGCATAGGTAGTTTTCGGTGACTAATTTTTATTTATATAGATCTATATAATAGATAATAAATAGAAGAAGAAGAAGAATAAAGAAGATTACAAAATTGATAACGCAAGTAAATAAAATGAGCCATTTTCGACTTCTACGCGGACGAAGTCGCGGGCAAAAGCTAGTTGTGTATAAAAAAGCAATTCAATGAATACAATATACTCAATCTTTTTTTATTATTTATTTATTTATTCATTTATTTCAGACATAGTCCATTTTTATTTTACTTTTCGTTGCAACACAACGCAGGTAGGTACAACTAGTTCCAAATAAACATGAAGAATATTTATTTAACTGTTTATAAAAAAATAAAAGTACTTCTGAGTAACGAACTCTGAAAAAATAAGAACACTTTTCTGCTATCGGCCAATATCGGGTGTTTTTGCTACAATCGAACATCCGATAGGTCATACTACTCGTATTATGTTCTGTCGAGAATTTCATACTTAAGTACGTAGAGTTACAAGTAACCCTGTTTATCTATTTATATAATACGAAGCTTACCCAAAGGGGCTCGCTTCTTTCAAAAATTTTTTACCTCTAGAGAAAAAAACTCGTCTACTTATACTTTCTGAAATCAAGGCTTATGAAGGACGATGTGAACGAAACCATAGCGCGATGCAGGAATCATCCAGACGGGACAACGCCATCTATCGAGGTTATAGGAACTATATGATCGGTACAAAAATTAAGTATGTAAGTTTTTTTTTATAATACCTACTGCATTTATTAAATTCTGGGTAAATATTGAAGAAGGTATTTATTTACTAGTTTAATTGAATAATTTTCTGTATTGTATTAATTTATAATGCTTTTGCTTTCTATTTATGTACTTACAGTAAATTTTGCCAATGTTTTGGTTAAAGGTACTCGTAGCTATTGACCAGCGCAGCGGTTAGGCAAAGTCCTCTACCTGGGAAAAGGCCTTTACTCAGCTGTAGGTTGCTAAAAATGATCACTAAAGTTAAATAATAGTGAAAATAATCGCTGGAAGGAATACTTTTTTTTTTAAATTGATATTTAAAACCAGTGCTTGACTGCGATCCCACCTGCTGGCAAGCAGTGATGCAATCATTGAAAGTGAGGCAAACTAAAAATAATATTGTAATGAAGCGCAGGACCTACAGCACCAGCGACCATTTAGTATAGTTGATTCACAGATCCCCCGTGTAGGTACAGACTCTAACAAAACGTGTCTTCAAGGCTAGAGTGAATAGGCAATTAATAAACTAGTGCGCTTCACCAACGACGTTTTCGTCACTGCTTACTTGGTGGGATCGCAGTTAAGCACTAGTTTATATCATTTAAACCAAAAAAAGTTCATGTTATATAGGGTCAGATTAGCGGCATGACGAGTCAGCATACTATAATCTAAGAACCAGGGGGGCTATTGGCTAACTTTTTCAATATCAGTTCAAAACTAGCATTCGTTGCACACTAAACTTAGTTGTCAACTGACAATTTCATAAAATTGGTATTACGTATCACACAAGTGACTAACAAACTACGGTGGAAATGTGGTGAATTATAAAAATTTACGGTGCCTATTGTGACCACTCTAAAATTTTATCGACTATTATACAGCTTCAAAAGCTTACACAATCGCAATTTTAAAAGTATCGATACAATAACATCTGTCAAAACGAGTTACGGTGGCTATCAAAGACACCAGTGGCTAATGACGTCACTGCAGTTGGTCACTGAAGATAGGCAATACGAAACTAGCTGTTTGACAGTTCAATGATGCACATTGTTAACAAGTGATCATCACTTTAACTGTCAACAGAGTTACGCAATAGCCCCGCTGGTGTTTTTCAACCCGATCTCATATGTCCCGCGTTAAGTCGATGAATTTTGACAAGTAGCACTTCTCCTATCTCAGCTCTGGAAGGGGGATGAACGCAGAATATATCAACAGCGAACACTTCACCTCTCTGTCGTAGTATGTCTAATCAAAATACTAGTGGGCTTTTTATTGGTAAATTTGTACATTTGACAGTCAACGCAGTTTATTAAGAAATCTGGATTGCAGACTGTAATGTATGTAACTATTTACCTACTCATACCAGGACCTGTGAAGTAGTATTGTTGTCTAATACGGTCAATCAATAGTACGATCTACCACTTAATGACCGCCGGAGGTAGAGTTTTTATGTAACTCTACATGCTGAACCGTAGTTTTCTTGCTTGTACATATTGATGATCTCAAAGGTTACATGGCTAATTATATTATAGATGCAGTGTTAAAACACACAGATTGAGTGGGACTGTATCTTTGTTTCTAACCACTTCTGCAGCGCTGAGGAATTTGATACCGAGAAGATTGTCATCGTTATCAGCATCCAGAACTGAATTAAAGTAACATAGTTGGTAAGCTTTTTTTGTATCTTCTTTTTAAATAATATGAACTACTATTGTAAGCAGTGAGAATAATATATGGACTCTGTTACCCAAAATTATTATTCTTTCTTAATTAATTTTGTTACAAAAAAATTATATAATTGTAATTCTTTAACATCGTTTAATTTTAACCAAATAAAAAAAACATGAAAAAATATATTATTTAATATACAATATAGCTGTAATGAAAAATAAAACCGTATCTTTCACTCAACGCCATCTATGGAACGACAGGTGTAGTTATTCAATCCTTTTGCAGATGAACGCTACGTAGACGTGACAGATAATGTTCTTTTAATCCCAAAGATGGCGTAGTGTATCATTTGTTGCCTCACCAAATACACGGTATTGATCAGGGTGAATACGGACTCCAACATTCATTTTTTTAAGCACAAAACCAATTCGAGTATAGATGGCAGTTGGTGTTAACAGAAACTGAAACGAATGGGTGTAAATACCAACCTACTTGATTTATTTGAAAACAGATGCTATTATTTTTTAAATAAAGTGCTGTTAGTACCTTTCTTCTAGTTAACTAATCAAAATCATAGTATATTTTGCTGAACCCCAAAACTTCCTCTAACACCTAAAGATATACTTACCTATGGCGCGGCGGAGTTGTCGTCTTGGTGCGCTGTATTTGATTTATAATAAACTCATAGTGTTTATTAATTAAACTATAACTTTGGAAAAACTCGTCTCGTTCGAGCGAACTTCGTAGTTAACTTTAGTAGTTCAATAGAACCAATGAAGTAATAATGATGGTCCCGTCCGGCGAAAAACTATTTTTCATATTTTTGTATGTTTATTAAGTATATGATTTTGAATTATAAACCTATTTAAGTAACATACATATAGTTAAGTGAAAAAAATAAATAAACGAAATAATAATAATAATATATTTAATTACTACCTATGAAATTGCCGTTTTTTTAAATCGGGTTGCTTTGACTTGGAATTATAAGTTCAAATCTATTTTATATTAAAGATACTTTATTCTTTTTTATAAATTAGGTATTTATTGGTTTCTTTGTGTTTTGTTTTTTCTGTAATACCGCAGTACTTTGTAACGTAGTAACCACGAAAGCTAATAAATCTCATAAATAAAAAATAAATAAAAAACATATATATTATCCTTGCATTTAATCAAGATTCTGACTGATGAAATTATTTTCCAAAAACTTTCAAGTTTAAAAAAAAAATTGTATTTTCTGGAACAAGTTTTATGAAATATTCAAATAAATGACGGAATTACCAAATGCCAACAGAGTTTTCAGTAGGCTTTAAGGTGTTGACCCACATCAAAACGGCAAAGGCGTGCTCTTGCCACCAACGGACAACTTCATCGTGATTTCATCTTAAGAGCATCCAACCCGAGATACATGTTCATTATTTTTCTACAACCACTCTTACGTGATAACGATATTACCTACACATCTTTCTCTAGATATTTTGAAAACACAGATATCTTGTGAATATTATCTATTGAAATCAAAATATAAATTTGTGTAAAACTAATCCAGTAAAGACCTCTGAAAATCTGCTACTTTGTATTATTTTTTGGAAAAATTTTTTGCGAAATATTAGAATGAATGACGGAAATACCGAATTCCAACAACGCGTTCAGGTGTTGTTTCTCTTTTTACGGTTCCGTAGCCAAATGGCAAAAAACGGAACCCTTATAGATTCGTCATCTCTGTCTGGCTGTCCGTCCGTATGTCACAGCCACTTTTTTCCGAAACTATAAGGACTATACTGTTGAAACGTGTTAAGTAGATGTATTCTGTGAACCGCATTAAGATTTTAACACAAAAATAGGAAACAACAATAAATTTTGGGGGTTCCCCATACTTAGAATTGGAACTGATAATCAAAAATTTTTTTCATCAAACCCATACCGTGGGGTATCTATGGATAGGTCTTGAAAAATGATATTGAGGTTTCTAATATCATTTTTTTCTAAACTGAATAGTTTGCGCGAGAGACACTTCCAAACTGGTAAAATGTGTCCCCCCCCCTGTAACTTCTAAAATAAGAGAATGATAAAACTAAAAAAAATATATGATGTACATTACCATGCAAACATCCACCGAAAATTGGTTTGAACGAGATCTAGTAAGTAGTTTTTTTTCGTCATAAATCGTAAACCGCAATTTACCTTTCAAGTTTGTACGGAACCTTCAGTGTACGAGTTCGACAGGCACTTGCCCAGTATTTTTTTGCGTTGCCTCTTCATCAAATATTCGTTGGATGAAACAACAAACTTTTAAACTATGCTTACGTTGACGATGGACGATTGGGGAAGGGCCCTCTTAACATTTCGGATACCGTAATTATAGACACAATAGAAAGACAATGAGAGAGCGAACGCCGGCATCGAAAAAGGTATTCAAATATTCGTGAACATTTCCAGTTTCTGCCATTTTGTGCAAAATTAACCGTTAAATAGTCTCCAGTTTCAGCCACACTTCTCTATATGTGATACAGCTCCTAATATATTTTAGTTCGCTTTCACTCATAAAATATAAAAAATTATGTCTGCTTTCGTCTTTTTGTCTTCCACTTCCCATTTCTCGGCCTGTAGTGGCTCGCCTGGTTTCAGTACCTTTCCATTAACGTACCTCCATCTATCACTTTTTTTTTTTGAGGTGGTCGACCAGCTAGCTAAGCAGGCAATAACAGACGGAGAAACATATTTTTGTTTACCGTATTATACAGTACATTACTTTGAAGTAAGACAACTTTGCTATGACAGATGGCAAGAATATTTTAATGAAAGGAGTCGCAGTAAAGGTATATGGTATGCCACTATACAGCCAAGTGTTTTTAAAAATACGTGGTTATACAGTGCCAATGTGGGTAGTCAAACGGTTGTAACAGCCCTTCGTCTTCGCTCCGGACACATGCCCTTAAATAAATTCGCATTTTGATGGGTAAAGTTTAAACACCAAACTGTACAGAATGCAACTCAATTGAGGATGTATACAACATCATGATGGAGTGTGTCCGAAACGAGGCGGAGAGACGAGATCTCCTGTCCACCTTTACTAAAATTTGCGAGACTAGTGTGTGCAACAGCGTCCTGGCTGCTCCTACTTCGGACGCAGCCAGAATGATGTATAAACTCGTGATAATTGGGATTAAGCGCAGGAGAGTACTTTAAGTTCTTAATAAAACTTAGCATCTAAACTGAGGTGACTTGTAACGATGAGGGTGGCATAATCTTTATAGATCTAACCCTCTTAAATTGAATAAAGAAAAAAAAAACTATCACTTTTTATTAAAATAGCCTGTAGGTACCTAAATTCTCCAACTGTAGTAGTTGGCTTTGCCCAATTATTATGATATTAGATTCGCATAATGTTGCTCGTCGTGTGTTGTATTGTCGTCGTGTTGTGTTGTCGTCGTCGTGTTGTCGTCTATTTTGGTGTACAATAAAGTTTTATTCCATTCCATTCCATTCCATTCTATTCTATTCTATTCTATTCTATTCTATTCTATTCTATTCTATTCTATTCTATTCTATTCTATTCTATTCTATTCTATTCTATTCTATTCTATTCTATTCTATTCTATTCTATTCTATTCTATTCTATTCTATTCTATTCTATTCTATTCTATTCTATTCTATTCTATTCTATTCTATTCTATTCTATTCTATTCTATTCTATTCTATTCTATTCTATTCTATTCTATTCTATTCTATTCTATTCTATTCTATTCTATTCTATTCTATTCTATTCTATTCTATTCTATTCTATTCTATTCTATTCTATTCTATTCTATTCTATTCTATTCTATTCTATTCTATTCTATTCTATTCTATTCTATTCTATTCTATTCTATTCTATTCTATTCTATTCTCGTCATCGCACCTCATTATTCAATCAGCTACTCCGTTTCTTATCGACTTTACGGAATCATCTATTGACGGAAAATAATAATAAACCCATCGTCGTATCTCTACGTTGAAGTCGTGGAGGGGCTTGCGACGTCACATAAACCCTAGGTCTGTATCGGTAGCGTTTGCTTTGCCGTAAGATGCCTGGGGCAGGGTCTACTGTGCCACACTCCTCACAATTTGGTGAATTATTATTATTATTATTATAATTCACCAAAATGTGAGGAGTGTGGCACAAAAGAAGATGATAAACATCTATTGACGAAATGTGAAGAAGAATTGTATAGAGAGGTAGATACAAAATATGTACTATGTTGGAATTTTGTATTATATTTTGTCAATACCTAACTCCGAGGCTACTCATAGCTAAATTTAGTTTGTTGTTACATTTTACTCTATAAAATAAAATAGGTAAGGTATTTACAGTATAAGGTCCAATGAGACGGGCATGTGCTTTTGTATAAAAGCCCCTAATTCAAAATAAATTGAAAAAAAAAGTATTCAAATATTTTAACTTAATACGAGTAATTTAAATTATGTTACAAGCTGTTGCCTGCGGCTTTCTCTCATGTTACCCAGTATTCAGCAGGAACTCTGTATCGGGATAAAAAGTATCCCATATGTTAATCAAGTATCTTGTCTCTCTACCTACTACCTATCAAGTGTCATCAAAATCGGGCCAGCAGTTCTTGAGTTACAAATGATATAACTAATGTAAAAATCTGACACTATCTCGCGCTCCGCCCAAGAGCAGGATTTGTCATTAGATGATTTTCCCACCTAAAAAACCCGATCAAATGTTTGACACATAGGAATAGTTTGCATGGGAAAATAAAATGGTCGTATTTGGTATTTTCCTCTCTATTTTTCCATTTTTTCTCACCTTTTAAAACTTTTCTGGACTTCCACGAATCTTTCAAGACCATAATCAGCCAATTTGGTTCAGTTGATCGGAAGTGATGCGGGTGCATAGGTAGTTTTCGGTGAATAATTTTTATTTATATAGATCTATATAATAGATAATAAATAGAAGAAGAAGAAGAATATAGAAGATTACAAAATTGATAACGCAAGTAAATAAAATGAGCCATTTTCGACTTCTACGCGGACGAAGTCGCGGGCAAAAGCTAGTTGTGTATAAAAAAGCAATTCAATGAATACAATATACTCAATCTTTTTTTATTATTTATTTATTTATTCATTTATTTCAGACATAGTCCATTTTTATTTTACTTTTCGTTGCAACACAACGCAGGTAGGTACAACTAGTTCCAAATAAACATGAAGAATATTTATTTAACTGTTAATAAAAAAATATAAGTACTTCTGAGTAACGAACTCTGAAAAAATAAGAACACTTTTCTGCTATCGGCCAATATCGGGTGTTTTTGCTACAATCGAACATCCGATAGGTCATACTACTCGTATTATGTTCTGTCGAGAATTTCATACTTAAGTACGTAGAGTTACAAGTAACCCTGTTTATCTATTTATATAATACGAAGCTTACCCAAAGGGGCTCGCTTCTTTCAAAAATTTTTTACCTCTAGAGAAAAAAACTCGTCTACTTATACTTTCTGAAATCAAGGCTTATGAAGGACGATGTGAACGAAACCATAGCGCGATTCAGGAATCATCCAGACGGGACAACGCCATCTATCGAGGTTATAGGAACTATATGATCGGTACAAAAATTAAGTATGTAAGTTTTTTTTTTATAATACCTACTGCATTTATTAAATTCTGGGTAAATATTGAAGAAGGTATTTATTTACTAGTTTAATTGAATAATTTTCTGTATTGTATTAATTTATAATGCTTTTGCTTTCTATTTATGTACCTACTTACAGTAAATTTTGCCAATGTTTTGGTTAAAGGTACTCGTAGCTATTGACCAGCGCAGCGGTTAGGCAAAGTCCTCTACCTGGGAAAAGGCCTTTACTCAGCTGTAGGTTGCTAAAAATGATCACTAAAGTTAAATAATAGTCAAAATAATCGCTGGAAGGAATACTTTTTTTTTAAATTGATATTTAAAACCAGTGCTTGACTGCGATCCCACCTGCTGGCAAGCAGTGATGCAATCATTGAAAGTGAGGCAAACTAAAAACAATATTGTAATGAAGCGCAGGACCTACAGCACCAGCGACCATTTAGTATAGTTGATTCACAGATCCCCCGTGTAGGTACAGACTCTGACAAAACGTGTCTTCAAGGCTAGAGTGAATAGGCAATTAATAAACTAGTGCGCTTCACCAACGACGTTTTCGTCACTGCTTACTTGGTGGGATCGCAGTTAAGCACTAGTTTATATCATTTAAACCAAAAAAAGTTCATGTTATATAGGGTCAGATTAGCGGCATGACGAGTCAGCATTCTATAAATCTAAGAACCTGTTGTTTTTCAACCCGATCTCATATGTCCCGCGTTAAGTCGATGAATTTTGACAAGTAGCACTTCTCTTATCTCAGCTCTGAAGGGGGATGAACGCTGAATATATCAACAGCGAACACTTCACCTCTCTGTCGTAGTATGTCTAATCAAAATACCAGTGGGCTTCTTATTGGTAAATTTGTACATTTGACAGTCAACGCAGTTTATTAAGCAGTCTATATTGCAGTCTGTAATGTATGTTTTTACCTCCTCATACCTGTGAAGTAGTATTGTTGTCTAATACGGTCAATCAATAGTACGGTCTACCACTTAATGACCGCCGGAGGTAGAGTTTTTATGTAACTCTACATGCTGAACCGTAGTTTTCTTGCTTGTACATATTGATGATCTCAAAGGTTATAATGGCTAATTATATTATAGATGCAGTGTTAAAACACACAGATTGAGTGGGACTGTATCTTTGTTTCTAACCACTTCTGCAGCGCTGAGGAATTTGATACCGAGAAGAGTGTCATCGTTATCAGCATCCAGAACTGAATTAAAGTAACATAGTTCGTAAGCTTTTTTGTATAGATCTTCTTTTTAAATAATATGAACTACTTACTATTGTAAGCAGTGAAAATAATATATGGACTCTGTTACCCAAAATTATTATTCTGTCTTAATTAATTTTGTTATAAAAAAATTATATCATTGTAATTCTTTAACATCGTTTAATTTTAACCAAATAAAAAAAAAGCATGAAAAAATATATTATAATAATAATAAATGATAAATACAACCGTATCTTTCACTCAGCGCCATCTATGGAACGACAGATGTAGTTCTACAATCCTTTTGCAGATGAACGCTACGTAGACGTGTCAAATAATGTTCTTTTTATCCCAAAGATGGCGTAGTGTATCATTTGTTGTCACCAAATACACGGTATTGATCAGGGTGAATACGGACTCCAACATTCATTTTTTTAAGCACAAAACCAATTCGAGTATAGATGGCAGTTGGTGTTAACAGAAACTGAAACGAATGGGTGTAAATACCAACCTACTTGATTTATTTGAAAACAGATGCTATTATTTTTTAAATAAAGTGCTTTTAGTACCTATTTCTTCTAGTTAACTAATCAAAATCATAGTATATTTTGCTGAACCCCAAAACTTCCTCTAACACCTAAAGATATACTTACCTATGGCGCGGCGGCGTTGTCGTCTTGGTGCGCTGAATTTGATTTATATTAAATAGTGTTTATTATTTAAACTATAACTTTGGAAAAACTCGTCTCGTTCGAGCGAACTTCGTAGTTAACTTTAGTAGTTCAATAGAACCAATGAAGTAATAATGATGGTCCCGTCCGGCGAAAAACTATTTTTCATATTTTTGTATGTTTATTAAGTATATGATTTTGAATTATAAACCTATTTAAGTAACATATACTTTAGTGAAAAAAAATAATAAACGAAATAATAATAATAATAATATATTTAATTACTACCTATGAAATTGCCGTTTTTTTAAATCGGGTTGCTTTGACTTGGAATTATAAGTTCAAATCTATTTTATATTAAAGATACTTTATTCTTTTTTAGAAATTAGGTATTTATTGGTTTCTTTGTGTTTTGTATTTTCTGTAATATCGCAGTACTTTGTAACGTAGTAACCATTAGGAGGGCACTCAGGTATCACCGGGTGCCCGACTACCTCTGTCGTGTGATCGAGGCCTACCTGACGGACAGGTTCATCATCTACCCCGGTCACCAGGGAGAGTGGAAATGGCGACAGATGTCGTGCGGTGTTCCGCAGGGATCGGTACTAGGACCGCCCTTGTGGAACATCGGGTACGACTACGTATTGCGCGGCGACCTCCCCGACGGGGTCAGCGTGGTCTGTTACGCAGACGACACGCTGGTTCTGGCGCAGGGAGAGTCGTACCAGGCGGCGGTCGAACTAGCGACACGCGGGGTTGCGATAGTCGTGGAGAGGATCCAGCAGTTGGGACTCGAGGTGGCACTGCACAAGTCTGAGGCCATGTGCTTTCACGGCCCTCGGAATGCGCCACCACCAGGTTCCCAAATAACGGTAGGAGGAGTTCACATCGGCGTCGGGTCGACGATGAAGTACCTGGGACTCGTCGTCGACAGCCGATGGAATTTCGAGGAGCACTTCCGACGTCTGGCTCCCAAACTGGATCGGACTGGGGCTGCTCTTAAGCGGCTTCTGCCTAACCTAGGGGGTCCAGACGTCTCCTGCCGGAGGCTCTACGCAGGAATCGTTAGGTCCATGGCCCTTTATGGGGCGCCGGTATGGGCGCCGTCGCTGCGAAAGCGACCGGCGGCCAAGCTGAACGCATGCCAGAGGGTCATGGCCATCCGGATGGTGCGGGGATATCGCACGATTTGCCGCGAAGCAGCGAGCCTCCTTGCTGGCCAACCACCGTGGGATTTGCAGGCAAAAGACCTTGCACGCATGCACGATCTGCGCATGGAGATGCAACGCCGGGGCGAAACTCCGCTGCCGCGCCATGTCGCGGCATGGCGGGAAGACTTCCGGCGAGATCTCATGTTGGAATGGCGACAGCGACTGTTGCAACCCAGTGCTGGGCACGCCATAATTATGGATATAAGTCCCCTCTTTGAGGAGTGGCTGGAAAGACCTCACGGCGTCCTTACCTACCGCATGACGCAGGTCCTCACCGGACATGGTAGGTTCGGGAGGTTCCTGCACCGGATTCGTGCAGAAGAGACGCCCGGGTGCCACCATTGTGTGGACCGCCCGGAGGACACGGTGGAGCATACGGTAGAGGTGTGCCCCGCTTGGGCAGAGCACCGCCGTGTCCTCGTGGGGGCGATCGGCGGCAGCGATCTCTCGCGCCGGGCCTTGGTACAGGCCATGGTCCGGAGCGAGGAGGAGTGGCAGGCGGTCGCCTCCTTCTGCGAAGCAGTAATGCTAGCAAAGGAGGCGGCCGATCGCGTGAGGCAACGGTCCTCACGCCCCAACCGCCGCCGGGATTCCGATCCCGATTTCCGGCCACCGTAGGCGCGGGCTTGCGGACGGCGAGCAATGGGTGGCTCGCCGTCCGATCGTCCGGTGACTATCCGGACCGAGCCCAAGTCGTCGACGGCGCGTAGTGTTCCACGCGCGCCTCAAGGAGATGTCAGCAACCGTAGGGGCCCAGCAGGGTCGAGGCCTACTGGGGCCATGGGTGATGCGAAAGTGACCCCCGGGGCCCCGGAAAAAAATGGCAAAGAAGGAACAGGAGTGGGTTTTTAGTCAGTAAAAGTCTGACACTATCTCACGCTCCGGCCAAGAGCGGGGGGATGTCATTAGATGATTTTCCCGACCGAAAAAAAAAAAAAGCTAATAAATGTCATAAATTAAAAAAAAACATATATGTTATCCTTGCATATTTAATCAAGATTCTGACTGATGAAATTATTTTCCAAAAACTTACAAGGTTTAAAAAAAAATGTTTTTTCTGGAACAAGTTTTATGAAATATTCAAATAAATGACGGAATTACCAAATGCCAACAGAGTTTTCAGTAGGCTTTAAGGTGTTGACCCACATCAAAACGGCAAAAGCGTGCTCTTGCCACCAACGGACAACTTCATCGTGATTTCATCTTAAGAACATCCAACCCGAGATACATGTTCATTATTTTTCTACAACCACTCTTACGTGATAACGATATTACACATCTTTCTCTAGATATTTTGAAAACACAGATATCTTGTGAATATTATCTACGTTTCTATTGAAATCAAAATATAAATTTGTGTAAAACTAATCCAGTCACCTCTGAAAATCTGCTATTTTGTGTGAATTTTGGCTCTTCATAATGTACTAATAAATTAATAAGTGAAATAACCTTGCATATTGAATCGAGATTCTAAGTAACGAAATTCTTAAAAAGAACTTCTGTACTCCATTCGCGTTAAGGTTAGACATTTAAACAAACCTTTTTTTACTGTCCAATTAACCGTTTTTAACTTCTATTCCGAATACATACGTATGGATGGCATTAAAAGCAAAAAAGTGGTTACAAAACCAACTCTTTATTGCATCCGCCATTTATCTTGCTACCAACGCAATGAAAGTCAAAATCGGTTGAACGGACAGTAAAAAAGGTTTTTCAAATGTGTAACCTTAACGCGTATGGAATATTAAAAAAAAAAATATTAAAAAAAAATTAAAAACACGTATTTTTCGGAACAAATTTTGCGGTATATTCGAATGAAAATCTCTTTTTTCGCGTTGCCTCTTCATCAAACATTGCGTTGGATGAAACAACAAGCTTTTAAACCATGCTCACGTTGACGATGGACGATTGGGAAGGGCCCTCTTAAGTAACGAAGTTAACTTAAGGAGATGCATTTCGACATACGCGATTATGACGTTATTACACATTTTTGTTTTGATATTTTGGAAACACAATATCTTGTGAATATGGTCTAGCCTTCTATTGAAATTAATTTACTTATAAATTTGTGTAAAACTAATCTAGTAAATACCTCTGAAAATCTGCTATTTTGCATGAACTTTGACACTTCATAATTTACTCAAAAATTAAAAATGCCAAAAAACTATAACAGTGGTAGCCTTGCTTTAATCAAGATTCTGAATGATAAAAAATTTATTCAAAAACTTTTAAGGGTTTAAAAAAAACACGTATTTCCTCGAACAAGTTTTGTAAAATATTTATCACGGAATTACCGAATGCTAACAGAGTATTCAGGCGTTATCTCTCTTTTTTCGCGTTGCCTTTTCGTCAAACATCGCGTTTAAGTTTAAGTAACAAACTTTTAAAGCATGCTCGATGTTGACAATAGGCGAGTGAAAAAGGACCCTCTTAAGGAAAATCTCCAAAGTTGGTACATACGCCTAAAAACAGTGTTTACAAAATTGTATGTTTCGCAGCCAACTATGTTATTTAATTCCTCATCCAGTTAACATCCTGCAGGGTTTAGGAACATAACTTATATTTTATTTTGGGTACAATATTGACAGGTCTACACTGTTCTCACATACCTACTAATATTTAATTGTAATATGGAAATATTGTAAAACTTATCATTTTTTTAAAAGAGTAACCTTGGACCATTCGGTACCGTGCCTTAGCTTCTGAAGTTTTATAAGTGCCCTTAAAGGCCTATGTCAAATAAAAACGTTCAGATTTTTTTTTCAGGGTGGGTTATCCCTAAATGAATTCTCCCGTTCTAGAGTGGAAGGAGAGCCGTGTAAGACTTTTACTTACTAAAACCCACATATGTCCTTCAGTTACCCTTTGCGTTCCAGTGGACATCGGCCTTACGCCCCTAAGATTTTGCTGACATCTCTGATGTGAGCTGGGAACGCTACGCGCTGCCGTCCATAACGGACGGCCGTACGGCGATCTACCCATAGCTCGTTGTCCACAAACCAACCCAATCGAAACCCGACCAACACAGGTCGGGTTTCGATTCCTGAAGCCCGTGACGTCTCCTGTGATGGCGGCCGGGCGTGAGGATATCCATTCCCCCACGGTTGTGGTCGTCTTCTTCAATAGCTCCAAGCGAAGCATCGACGTCAAGCTACTTGTCATTCAAGCATGCTTACTGCCAGTGATAGACTACGAAGTAATACAATTGATGCCGAGATACAGTAAAACTGACATAATCTGTGAGTAAAACAAACCTGTTCAAGCTTGAGAGGCAGTATAAAATGTCATTGAAGAGCGCCGCACAGTTACTGACACTGATCTACTATGTGAATTTTACAACAAGACCCGTGGCACATTCGTACGCGTGATCTCCACGGTGACATGTAGAACGTCTCAAATCTCTGTCGATCGAGGGGCTAAAAGAACAAGGCTCGGTGTTCACGCGCTATGGACAACACAATCCCTTTATTTTCGCTACCTTCTTCTACCTACTTCGCTACATTCAGTACAATAGTAAAAAAGATAGGGACAAACCGCTCTTTAAACTACTGGCCCCCTTCCAGCAGTGTGGGCTCTGACTGCAGAGTCACTCTATACAGTAATAAGCAGCTTGCCGCTGGGGCTAATCCCCACTGCTTTATCATTATCCTCACGTCAAATTATATAAGTACTAGTAATAGAGCAAAATGACCAGGATAGGTTTCGAAAGTTCCTACTCAACGGATAAAATGAAACACGCTATTGTAAAATAATAGTAGATTATGTGACTAGGGGATAAAGCAGTGTCTTAAAGTCGCGGGCGCCATGTTGAATTCCGAACGAAACGAAGGTTGCTAATTTTAATTCCGAACGTCAGTGAGGGATTTATATAATTAACTCCCGAGCAATGCGAGGGAGTTATTAAAGAAACCTAAGTGAAGTGAGGAATTTAAACCACCCAAGACAAAGACAGCTTTATCCCCGTGTTGGATACTCTACTTTTTACACCATCTGTGAGATAATTAAAAGACAATTTAGCAAAACAAATCATTTAATAGAGAAATATAAGTATTATTTACTAGATAATTTTAACTATCACTCAACATGTTTAGAGATTTGAAACAAACAAAATTCACTATTATATTCTATAGTTTTAATTTTCTATAAAGCTGGGAACTCTTTCATTACTTTTTTTTTGTTAGTGGCCAGTTTGAATTTTGAATACTTGTTTGATGCACGTACATTTTAATTCTCATGGCGCGATGACGTCACGTGCGAACGCCGGCGTTCGCTTGGGGATCAGGTGGTTTTGACGTTCCAAATTCAAATCTCATTACATGTATTCCCTAGGGATCGCCCATACTGCATTATCTCCCTAGGGACAGAATGACTTGCTTTAAGTGATGGTTGTATGACATATCGAGGGGCATTATCGAGCAGGTGGTGTAAAAAAATGTTTTAGGTGATATAATATAAAACTAGAGAAATAAATAAAATTCTGATTCTGATTCTTCACAAGCATTACTGCTTCGTGGAAGGAGAGGACCGGCGCCCATTTCCTCTTGCTTTCCTGAGCGGCTTTCCATCAGGCCATAGTCCTCCATAGCCTGATTGATTGCCTAGGAAACTCACAGGAGATGTATGAGATGCTCGTGTCAAGGTGTTCTAAGTTTTTTAAGCATTAAGGAAATCAAGATAGTTGGCTGCGATTTATGTAGGTACAGGTGTATGTTGTCCTAAAGCTCAAATTAACCTTTCGATAATAAACGTGTGATGTCAATGTTAAACCTACATAGTTTCGATTATGTTTACCCTATTATCGAGTATGGGCTATTACCAATTTGGTAACTGACACTCTTGTCAAAGCTAACAACTTAGCATGGCCTTAAAAGCTAAAAGCCTTTTCATCTTTATGTACAAAGAGTGTATTAATAATGGAATTTTGAAAGACCAGTTGCTAAATTACTTGTATTAAAAACAATAGGTTGGTATTCATTTTGACGTGTGATCTGTCTGAGTATTTTTAGGGTTTCGTAAAACTTCTAATTTAAAAAAGATACGGCCGTTTCTGTCACAATAACATAGGTACATTTCGACACTCTCAAGGGAATCAAAATTAATAGGGTACTTCCCGTTGACCCAGAATCCTGATATTTGTCATGAACCAAAGTCTTATAGCACAGGTATGGGAATAAATCTGAAAACAGTAAATTTGTTGTTACTTCACAACAAAAAAGAAAATTGCGATTCGGAAAAATCTTCGAGACTCCATTTGGGAACCAGTTTGGAGGTAGGCGGAACAGAGTGTAAAGCCCCACATACCTCCGTTGAAAAGGGAGGATCCTCCGGCCAGACGGGTGTTATGGCTGGTGGGCAACTGCCCCTTAGATAATTTTCGGGCTGTCGTATATAAAATCTAATCGTGCGGAGAACTTTAATTGCGCGATGCAGGATTAGTTCTTATGTGACGCCATAGATGTCGCTACAGAACTATTTAAATAGGTAAGTTTGTACTGAACCCTCAGTGTGCGAGTCCGACTCGCAGTTGGCCAGTTTTTTTTAGTCTATGCCCCTTTGTCTAGCTGCAGCCACTGGTTTTACCCGCGTGATGTAGAAAATTGTCCCAAGGGAACATAATCCCGGTACAAAAAGTATTAATATATTCCAGAAAATAGTCTACTATTGTGATAAATTTCATCCAAATTCCATGACCAGTTTCAATAAGAAGGAGTGACAAACATCACCATCTTCTTCGCTTTTTTCCAAATACCTTTATTACCCAATCATTCAATGACTTCTCTCACTCCATGGCGGAGCTAGAGGGGGCTTGTCAGACTTTTACTGACTAAAACCTTCTTCTATGTTCTTTCTTTGTTTTGAATACCAGCGCTGCGTTATTTTACTTTTTTGTTAAATATCCCAGCATATGCTGAGCAGCCTTTTTGGCCTCGCACAGGTCTTCTATTTTTATCTTTTAATATTGTTTTCTTTTATTTTTTTATTTTAAGTTAAGTATTTATAGATTAAATAGTTACTTTTTATTTTATTGTTCTGTGCAAGTCTCAATTAATGTTTTCTTTCTTTATTTCTTTGTCTTGCGTTCCAGGACCCCGGATTTCCCTTCTGGAAGTGAACCCATGGCTCCAGTAAGCTTCGGCCCTGCTGGGCCCCTACAGTATGGTTAACATCTCTTCGGTCCAGATGGTTACCGGAAGCTCCATCTACCCATCGCTCGTCGTCCGCAAGCCCACACCTTCGGTGGCTGGAAATCAGGGTCTAGATTTAGAAGAAAAAATAGTCTAGCATATAGGATTCTTTTTATCCCGAAAGTATATAACCTTGGGAAAATTTTCGTCTTTCGCGCTGGCTGCTTTCAGAAGATAGTTTTTTTTTTTTAATAATTCTGGCATTACCTTTTAAATACATAGATACTTATCAAAAAAATTCAAATTTCAAATGTTTTTATTTCACATAGGTCTACATGGGCACTTATAAAACGTCAGAAGCTATTGCACGGTTCCAAATTGATCTTTTCCTATGGAGAAGAACCGGCAAGAAACTCCATGGTTACTCTTTAAAAAAAGTTTTTCTTACAATATTTTCATATTACAGTATTAGTAGATATTATGTAAGGACAGTGTAGACCTGTCAATATTGTACTCAAAAGTACAATAAATATAATCAAAATATTGCCCAGCTATTGGTGCAGTCCCAGTGAGTCGGAGTAGTGCTGCTGGCTCCAGTAGTCGGAGCGGTGCTGTGCGACGTAGTGGCTTGACTGCTGGCGTCGACCAGGAAAGGTTCTTCATGTGACTGGCCGAAAGTGCAGTGTGCTTCGCCAAGGTCACTGATGAGGCTGAGGGTGATGACCAGGTATGACCAGATAGGCATGCTGGTGGTCAGGATACCCTTTATAGCCTGTGCTGGCTGTATGGCTCGCTGCTCGAAAGCTTGAGGAAGCGATGATGACGTCACGAAGTAGTGGCTGCACGAAGGCTGCACTAACGTTCTTTGTCGAGGGTCACCAGTTTAGAGGTATGTGGAACAGAGAGTAAAGCCCCACATACCTCCGTCGAAAAGGGAGGATCCTCCGACCAGACCGGTGTTATGTCTGGTGGGCAGCTGCCCGAAAGATGATTTCGGGCTGTTCTATATGCTTTAATCGCGCGGAGAACTTTAATTGCGCGATGCAGGATTAGTTCTAATGTGACGCCATAGATGTCGCTACAATATAAAGTAAGTGCTTACTTAATAGCGAAACGTACAAGCAATTATACCATTATATTAGTCTAGATTAGTCTAGGTAAAGGATCTTATTACCATGATACTAAAAGGGTTACAACCTTTTAACCTAGAAAGGTTATTTGTCTAAGTTATAATGAGTAGGTAAGTGTAGGCGTAAAAATTGATACCTTAATTCTAGCAGCAGATTCAGAGTGAATAAAACTCAATCATAATTGTACCTGGCGGTCACTTAGGTGAAAGAAGTGACCTTTACAAAATAACTTTGAAAATGACACTGAAGTGTCTGGGCTATACAAGTGGATAGTAGACTAGTTTTTTTTTTTAAATTATATGTCATCATCATCATCATTTCAGCCGAAAGATGTCCACTGTTGGACATAGGCCTCCCCCGAATGTTGCCACAATGACCGGTCCTGTGCGTCTCGCATCCATCGGATTCCCGTTACCCTCACCAGGTCATCGGTCCACCTTGTGGGAGCCCTTCCAACCTTGCGTCTTCCGGTACGTGGTCGCCATTCCAGAACCTTTCGTCCCCATCGACCATCTGTTCTGCGAGCAATGTGCCCTGCCCACTGCCACTTAAGTTTGGCGATTCTTCGGGCTATGTCTGTAACCTTGGTTCTCTTGTAAAATTATATGTATCAAAAAGTAACTTTTTCCCAAATCGCAAATAGAGAGAATTTATCAACTCTGCCCAACATTAAGTAAGTTAGAAACACTTCAAATCTGGTGGATTAGGAAATAGGCTAGTGCGCCTCACCATCAACGATTGCATCACTACTTACCATCAGGTGGGATTAAGATTAAGTAAGTATCCAAGATGACTATCCAACCTATAAAAAAAAAAAACTAAAAAAAAGGATACACAAACTGACATGTGACAGAATCAGAATCATTTATTCGTAAACATCATTACAACACTACATAGTATAAAACAAAGTCGCTTTTTGTGTCTGTCTGTCCCTATGTATGCTTAGATCTTTAAAACTACGCAACAGATTTTGATGCGGTTTTTTTTTAATAGATAGAATAATTCAAGCGGAAGGTTAACATGTATAATACACGCACAATATAGCAGAGAAACACTGATGATTTTAGAAGTTTCTAATGTGATGTCGTAAATAAACACATTTTTTTTGCGCTTACATTGCAAACGCTGACTGAACCCTAAGAGATATATCAAAATAATGTACTACAGTAATGTACACATTAAAAAGGTCTACAAAAAAGTCCGCAATGGTATATGTCTATGTCTTAGGGATAACCCACAATAACCATTTTTTATCCTTTACTTTTTACGTGAAATAATGGCATATTTACGAAGCGATTTAAAGCAATACAGCATTAATCCTTATCCAATTAAGTACCTTAAATACATTGTACATTTAATATTAATCAATAAGGCCTTTTACAGCATGTTATTTAAACGATTATTTTCGAAGATATTACAGATTTAAAATGCAAAGACCGGCCGGGGGGCCGGCTGAGCGTGCCTGTAAATAGCGGGTCAAACTTTCAATGTTGCATGATTTTAAAAATTCTTTCAGTACTAGAAAGGTATTTATCGCCGGGTAACATAGGCTATATTTTATATTGAAAAACATTAGGGTTCCCTACTAAAACTGCAATAAGGTTACCCAAAGTGTGAATAAATTTCCTTAGATCGCGTTCGCTACAAAAACTATTGATGATAGAACAATATAATATATACTACGATTTTGTAGCTAACACATCATTATCTACAAAAAATGTCGCAACACCATATGTCTAACTATTACCGGTACCTACTTATTACTTTTTTAATTATTCAATTCTAATATTCCATTACGAAGATATCATGATTATTACGAAATATGTAGGTACTGTGTACTAGAAATTAACTAAAACCGTTAGATGATGTTAAACTGGTAATTTACTAATTAACCCTAATAAAAATATAGCAGGTATGTCGGCATAACAACTAAACATAATATGTGTTTTTTGCTTTTTACTGCATATTATTTGGACGAATGGTTAAAGACGACTTAATGCGAAACTTGCAAGCGCACGCATGGAAATCTATCTGCAAATGGCCAGTTCGTTTACAAGTCGAAAAAAAATTCAATCGTCGCGATGAACGACAGTCGAGCGGCATCGAAATATTTAGTCGTCATTCTGAATTCTCTATTTATGTCATGGTTCTTATTTGGTAAGTCCAAATAAAGTTACTAAAAGTCATGTTGTCTCTTCAGCACTAAAATAAAATTCTTTTCAATGGTCATGAACGATTATAGTGTAACCGACACGTGGATGTTCACTGAAGATAGTAGTGACTGGACGAGCGAGCGAAAATAATATCGCAAGTATATTTCACTTGGGCACGCCGTAATCATGGCGGTAAGTCCCCTGTTTGAGGAGAGGCTGGAGAGATATCACGACGTCCTCATCTTCCGCATGACGCAGGTCCTCACTGGACACGGTAAGTTCCTGCACCTGATTCAGGCGGAAGAAAAGCCGGGGTGTCACCATTATGCGGACCGCCTGGAGGACACGATGGAGTATAGACTGGAGGTGTACCTTGCTTGGCTAGAGCACCACCATGTCCTCGTGGGGGTGATCGGTGGTGGCGCCCTCTCACGCCAGGCCCTGGTTCGGAGCAAGGAGGAATGGGTGGCGATCGTCTCCTACTGCGAAGCAGTAATGCTAGCGAAGAAGGTGGCCGCCCGCGTGAGGGAACGGACGTCCTCACACCCCAGCCGCTGGGACCCTGACCCCAACTTCCAGCCACCGTAGGCGTCGGCTTACGGACAACTAGGAATGAATAGCTCGCCGTCCGGCCGTCCGGTAACCGTTTGGACCGAGCCCGAGTCTCGACGGCGTGTAGTGTTCCAAGCGTGGCTTAACCTTTCGTGTGTTTTAGACGCGGATCCACGCGAGACACAATCGCTTTTTAATTGTGTCTCTAATTACGGCCCAGCAGGGTCGAAGCCTACCGGGGCTATGGGTTGACTTCCGAAAGGGACCTTCGTGGTCATGGAATGCAAGGGCAAAGAAGGATCATAGCTGTGGTTTTAGTCATTAAAAGTCTGACACGCCCTCGCGCTCCACCCTAAAGCGGAAAAAGTCATTGGATTGCCCACTTTAAAAAATAAGGAAATTTTGCTACAAATAGAGGTAGTGATGTTCGCTTTGTAAGCTTATGATATAAGTTCTTTAGTATGAATAAAAATTTACTGCTGAATGCATGTGTACATAAATGCATCAATTTAGAACGGCTGTAATTATTTATTTGTTGTGTTCGTATTTGTCAGAACAAAGTTTATTTGAAAAAAAAATGCCAAGAAATCAAAAAAAAAAGCACCCGAGCGAAGCCGGGGCGGGCAGCTAGTTCTACTATAAAACACGGTACACATCCCTGGTGCACAGGGTTCGAGCTAGCGCCAACGGAATTCTGAGGGTATTCGCGCAGAGATTCGATTGTCAGTACCTGAACCATTGCTATATGGTTCACTTACTGAGCATTCAGGATCTGTATTCACATGTTACGTGTTTTATTTAATTTGTGTATGAGGTCTTTGTAATTGTATATGTTTTTGTTGTTATGTTTATTGCGTGTGCTATGATCCTGTGATGTTCGAAATAAACGTATTATTATTATAAACAAACTTATAGCATAGCATAGTCGGCCTTATAATGTTCCCACTGTTGGGACTCAGGCCTCCTCTCTAGGAGAGGGAATGGGCCGTAATCCACCACGCGGGCCCAGTGCGGTTTGGTGGATGTCACATGTCTTCGAATTTTTGGTTGTAGGACATGCCGGTTTCCTCACGATGTTTTCCTGCACCGTTTTGAGAGCAGTGGTGATGAAATAAATTACACAAAGTAATGCGCCTGGCTGGGTTTGAACCCGCGACCTACAACTCGTAAGTCGGGGCCGTTACCACTCGGCCACCACTGCTCTCTCGGCCACCACTGCTCAACAACAAACTTATGCATATTGTTTATTTGAATTTACGAGCACTACAATGGTAACGACGGCCCCGACTTACGATTTGTACGCTTTTGTGTTCAGACCCAACCGGGCGCATTGCTTTGTTTAATTAATTTCATCATTACTGCTTTCAAAACGGTGTACGAAAATATCGTGAAGTATCCGTCTTATCCTAGAACAAAACGGTTAGAAAACCGGTGATACCAACCCGCACTGGGCCAGCGTGGCAGCTCGTTCCCTCCCTTGGAGAAGAGACCTGGGCCTCAAGTCTGCTATTACAATAGTGTCAGAATGGTCTATCATTGACTTCATAATTGTTGATTTTGACAAATTTGGTAATCTACTAATATAATGGCGTCACTATGACTTTCCAATGGTCAACCACTGACACTCCAATGAAATGGCATATCTCGTACATGATAAATTAATGTCTGACTTACCTACTGCGGTAATCTGCTAAAATTTTGACAGTTCTTTTGATCAGTGTCCTACTATTAGAACGTCGCATCGTCGCAGTGCAGGCATTGCTTATTATTTGTTACAAAACCGCTCGATATTGTCATTCTACCACAATTCTATTACGAGACCAATAACTGACCAATGATCGACCATTATTAATTTAGCAGACTACGAACTTTTAGCAAAATGACAATGGAATCGTATTGGAATAACAAAAATTTATAAAAATAAAAGACTTGGGCTCCAGAGTCTCAGTAGTAAGAACATATGAGGCCGATTATGCTATTTATGCTACATTTGAATAATTAAACTTCCATTTAGATCTACGTATGCCTAAGTACATAATTAAGAGAGTGTTCAATAATACTATAATGAAAATGACGAGCTGAGCAAACAGTTTGAGCTGTCCTTGGCGATACAACCTGCGGCAAATGGAATGTTACACGGTAACACGGCTGTTTTTACGATTTTACATTACTACAACGACGGCTACGGAATAAATTTACATCTTTTGCCCATAATTAAACATTGTACCTCTATGAATATAATTATACATACTCGTATATAGGTTGGTAGCGGCGTAGTTGTTGTATTTAAGTTAGAACTCACACAGGATTTTTAAAGTCGTTAAATGATAAATGATAAACGATAAACGATAACCGATAAACAATAAACAATAAACGATAAACGATAAACGATAAACGATAAACGATAAACGATAAACGATAAACGATAAACGATAAACGTTATACGATAAACGATAAACGATAAATGATATTTATTCTGCAAATAGGTTTATAAAACACTTTTACACCTCAATTTTTTTTTTTGTCATTTTAAACTAGATGAGGCTTGTCTTTATTAAGTTCCTTCTATATTATATTTACATCTTAACTAATAAATATTATAGCATAATACGTATACATATACGAAACTCACAGCACATTCACATACACCTATCCACACAAATCCACACACACCCATTTCTTGCTTACAATCTTACATAAGTTTTTTAATGTTTATTTTAAACTAAGTTTTAAGCTTGTGAAAACTACAAAGTGCAGCAAATTTGTGTATTAACGTAAGGGGAAGGCACCTGTGTCTGTAACACAGTTTATACTAGCACAGATACAGACGTTCACTCTGTCTCAATTAATGCATAGCGTTGTATTGTACTGAATTGTTTATATATGTTCGATTGAGATGGACAAATTGTAATTGGCTTTGTGAAAATAAACGATTATTAAACGATTATTATTATTATATACAAACTGAAAATAATCATATGTACAAACGGGGAGCAAAAAAGAACTCATAAGGGATGCCCTATGTGTAAGAGACTGATGAGTCTCTTAACCCATTTAGCCCCGCTGCACTTAACTGCGTATGCGCAAAACGATTTAGGATAGTTATATATTTTAAGGCTTTGTTTAGTTTTTACCGCTTGTAGGTATATGTATACCTAAGGTTTGTAGTTTAGTTAACTAAAATAAAATAGGTGTAAATACATAATTTCAAAATTTGGCAGTTACAAAAATACACCAGCGTATAAAACAAATACTTGTACTCGTATGACAGAACGTCTAACGTTGTAGTCAGAATTTCTTGTGTATATTCTAAAGGGTAATCGAAGATTTTATAATCAGTACTTATTTAATTTAGTATACTAAATTCCTATTAAAATGCTGCTTTCTCAGTGCTGTACTCAAATGAGCACAGTTTTACTCTTAGTAGAGCGCGGGTTTATTACCCCCTCTTTTTCAAACCTTTTTTTAGATTATGATAGGAAAAACGTATATGCTTGGCGTTTATAGGGTTAAAACCGCCCGCCCGAACGTGGCCATGTTCTCGCTAAAGGCTATATTGTCACTTACAACGCTATACTAAAGCACTATAGTTAGAGACACGAACAACGACGATAAGTACGATTTAGCTGGATGGCTAGCTGTTTTTTTTTTTAGTTTTGGTTTAATAGTTTGTAAAATGGTTTATAGTTTAATAAAATGGAAGGGAAAACTTTGATATGGTACCTACAGCTAAACGTAAAAGTCAACGTATTAGGTAACGGTACTGAACTTTAAAGTATACAACTAGTTCTGCTAGTTCAGAAGTTCATACAAAGCCCTGTTAAGCTATACTGCCATCATAATCAAAAAGGGCACATCTAACATTTTTTAAATATGGAGAATATACAGATATGATTTTTTTTTTTTAGTTTTTGTGGTATAAATGCAACTATATTTTATTTTTTGAATATGTTTATATGAAAATGCAACTGAAAAACATTACATGATTCCTATAAGATTATTTGAATATTTTTTTTATTTTTTATTAAATAATCAATTTTATTAAGTAAAAATATTTATGTAATAATAAATATGACTTTTTCACTGTAAAGTTTTGAAAAAAGACATGAAATAATATAGTGAAATCGCACAATTATTCAATTGTGTCCTAGTTTTCTGTAAAAAGGGCCTGAAACAACTTACAATGTCCTTTTTTTCGGACAGATCTTCCTTTCTTTATGACGTAAAACAGCTTAAGTTTGGCCCATTTCGTGTGTTCTTTTTGACTTCTACCCACATGAAACTCTTGTTGAAGAGTATGTACCACAGGCAGAACATTATTAGCTTTGGATTCTTCCATACGGAGTAACACTATAATTTTTCCAAGTCTACGGCAAAAACAAAAGTGTCGGTATTATATATTCCCTGACTGCTATGCCGGAGGTCGTGGGTTCGATTCCCACCCAGGAAAAATGTTTGTGTGATGAGCACGATCATTTATTCTGTGTCTGGGTGTAATTTATATATAATATGTATGTATTTAGAAATGTTTAAGTATGTTTATCAGTTGTCTAGTACTCATAACACAAGCTCTGCTTAGCTTGGGGCTAGATGGCGTTGTGTGATAGCTGTGAATATATTATTATATTATATTATATAATTCTTTTACGGGTTCCTAGCTGGTTAAGCTAGGAGCTTAAATATACCTACTTCTAGTTATGTTCTTCATAATTTACCTATGTTATAATTATTATATTAATATTTCATTTCATAATTTACAAATAATAAGTTACAAAATATAATTTTACCAACACAGCTCAGACATCAGGACTCGACAGGCATAACTGATGCGACTGGCTTTTAAATTCGACCCCCTCATTTCTGCTATATTCAAAAATGTTCAGTAGTAAAGGCATAATTTCCAGTTGCCCTTTGAATTTATTTGTAAGATTTAGTATTGATTAAAAGGCACACTTGACAGGTAAGCCTTTTCAATTAATGAAATTATAAATAACTATATAGGGTGACTGGTAATTAGTGAACGATACTTGACCACGTGATTGTACTCATGATTTCAAACAACTTTCCCAAAGAAACTTTTTAATTCTCATTAGTTTTATCACAATAACAAAACAGCTGTTTAAACAGGCGCGTGTGGGCTTGTGACCGGCGACCGTTCAGCTGTTAGCCACGTGACACCGTCGTACCTACAATAGTGATAGAACACCCGCGCGGCTTGCAAACCCATAGGTGTAGCCTTAGATTCAAACAGCTGTTTTGTTATTGTGATAAAACTATTGAGTATATAAAAAAGTTTCTTTGGGAAAGTTGTTTGTAATCATGAGTACAATTAGGTGTTTAAATATCGGTCACTAATTAAAAATAAAATTCATGTTTATACATTTGTGACCTTTCGATGTAGTATAAGTCGGATGTACTCTTTTTACGTACAAAAACATAAAAAGTTGGCCAGTTGTGCAATTTAATCTTATGATATTTCTTTTTATCTTATTCCTAAAATTTAACAAATCTATATATATAAAAGAAAGTCGTGTTAGTTACTTCACTTATAACTCAAGAACGGCTGAACCGATTTAGCTGAAAATTGGCAGGGAGGTAGCTTAGAACCAGGAGACGGACATAGGATACTTTACTTTACTTTTTTTTTTTTTTTTTTTTTAGAGTAGGGTAGAGTAGGGTAGAGTAGGGTAGAGTAGGGTAGAGTAGGGTAGAGTAGGGTAGAGTAGGGTAGAGTAGGGTAGAGTAGGGTAGAGTAGGGTAGAGTAGGGTAGAGTAGGGTAGAGTAGGGTAGAGTAGGGTAGAGTAGGGTAGAGTAGGGTAGAGTAGGGTAGAGTAGGGTAGAGTAGGGTAGAGTAGGGTAGAGTAGGGTAGAGTAGGGTAGAGTAGGGTAGAGTAGGGTAGAGTAGGGTAGAGTAGGGTAGAGTAGGGTAGAGTAGGGTAGAGTAGGGTAGAGTAGGGTAGAGTAGGGTAGTTTAGGGTAGAGTTGGGTAGAGTTGGATATAGTAGTCAGTTGACGGGAGCGAAGCCGCGGGCAAAAGCTAGTAATTTAACAAATGTATCTTTTTTCTAATTCCAAATATAATTATCTGTATATATAGGGTGACTGGCAATTAGTGTACGATACTTAAACACGTGATTGCGCTCATGATAACAAACAATTTTTATTATGAGAGCAAAGCCGAAATCGCGAAAAAAATATCAGTTGTTCAGTACATTAGGCAAACATAAATGTACTGAACAGCTGATTTTTTTTTCGCGATTTCAGGTTTGTTCCCATAGTAAAAGTTGTTGGTTATCATGAGCACAATCACGTGTTTAAGTATCGTACACTAATTACCAGTCACCCTACATAAAAGGAGAAACTGACTGACTGGCATATCAACGCACAGCTGAAACTACTGGGACTAGGATTGTAAAATTTGAACCAGGTTTCCTTTTATGACGTAGGCAGGCACTAAGAGAGGATTTTCTAAAATTCACCCCCTAAGGGGATAAAACGGGGTTCCAAAGTTTGTGTACTATATATACATAACTTAACTGTCACGCGGGCAAAGCCACTGGCAGCAACTACCCCCCTAGCCAAGTTGCAAACGATAAACGTGAACGCTTAGTAATCTCCAATAGATTTTCAACTTTATACCTAAGAGCATAAAGTTGAAAATCTATTAAAGACTACTGAGCGTTAGCGACCGGAACGAACGAAAACACTATGTAATCTTCAATAGATTTTCAACTTTATATCCAGTAACATAAAGTTGAAAATCTATTAAAGACTACTGAGAGTTTACGTTTATCGTTTGTGACTTGGCTAGGGGGGCTAGTTAGATATATTTAACTCAAGTTCTAAAAAAATTAAGTTGTGCCCTTTTTAATATTGACGGCAGTATGGTAACGGTTGAAACGTGTTATTATTAAGTTCCTAGTATAACAAAGCAAGTTCTCATGTTTACCGTGAATTTTCGATATTATTACTAACCAGTACGGTAAGGGGTGTGCTATTAATTTCGTAAGGTGGTTTTAGCTATTTTTTAACCACGTGCCCCCCCGCAGTGAGATGTCGTGAGACTTAGCTCGACCCTTCCCTCCCCACCCAATCTCACGTCAGATATTTTTGATTGCGTTGGGTTTAATTTTTTTTCTCTCATATCTGCAGCATGGCGATCCATGTTCAACATAAGGAGCCACTCTATGAAGTTCACTCAGTTTCTGGGATATTTCACTCTTTTTGCAAAAATTTACGTATTACTTGTTGATTTCGAGATACCCTCTAAGATCTCTTACGTGAGCTTGGATGAGATTCAACATGACTTTGGCTCAAATCCCCAGCCCTAGTAATCCAGCCTTGACTTATTCAATGGAAAATAAAACCGTAAAATGTATTTGCAATATAATTACAATCTCGCGCCCTTGGGAGGTGCGGGCGGGCGTGTCAGACTTTTACTGACTAAAACCCACTCCTGTTCCTTTTTTGACCTTCGTTCCAGGGCCAGGATTTAGGCGAAGGATTCGGCCATGCTAAGCCTCTACGGCATCACCTTGAGGCGCGCGTCGACGCCGCACTATGCGCCGTCGACAACTTGGGCTCGGTCCGGAAGGTTACCGGACGGTCGGACGGCGAGCTACCCATTGCTCACCGTCCGAAAGCCCGCGCCTACGGTGGCCGGAAATCGGGATCAGTATCCCGGTGGCTGGGGCGTGAGGGCCGTTCCTTCGCGCGTGCGGCCGCCTCCTTTACTAGCATTACTTCTTCGCAGAAGTAGGCGACCGCCTGCCAGTCCTCTTCGCTCCGGACCATGGCCTGTACCAAGGCCCGGTGCGAGAGATCGTTGCCACCGATCGCCCGCATGAGGATACGGTGGTGCTCTGCCCAGGCGAGGCACACCTCTACCGTATGCTCACCGTGTCCTCCGGTCGTTCCACACAATGGTGACACCCGGTCGTTTCTTCCGCACGAATCCGGTGCAGGAACCTCCCGAATATGGTAGATTTGAGGTACTGCCCAGTCATACCTATATTTATGTATGTAGAAATGGTACATTCAAAGCTGGTATTAATTATTATTGATGATGACAAAAGCAACTCGATAAGATCAGACGATTCGTTTCCCTCGCCACAAAAGCTGAAAGGCCAATATAATCTTTCGAATATTTATAGAAAAAGATTAGGATTATCTCCCGTAGACGATAGAGCCTTCGTTGTGTACATTCCTAACGTTATAATCATTCTCGACAGTCGACACACATTATTCAAAACATTCTCATTTTACTGTTTATGTAACATTCAGTCTTCTGTTATTCAGTTTTAGAAATCAGATTCTTTAAAAATGACAAAAATGATGAAGTTTTTAGTCAAGACCACCAGCAGCACCCCTGGAGCTTGATACTCAACACAACCTGGGGAGTGATACGCTATACCTCAAGATTTCATGGTAAAATTTATTTAGTCAATGGAAAATTGATTAAGAGTCGTAAATAAACAGCCGGACCCTCGTACAGGCCATGGTCCAGAGCGAGGTAGAATGGCAGGCGGTCGCCTCTTTCTGCGTAGCAATAATGCTAGCAAAGGAGGCAGCCGCACACGTGAGGGAACGGATATCCTCACGCCCCAGCCGCCGGGATCCCAACCCCGATTTCCAGACACCGTAGGCGTGGACTTGCGGCCGTCCAGCTGTCTGTTAAGTCGTCTAGAACGAACCAGAGTCGTCGACGGTGTGTAGTATTCCACGCGCGCCTCAAGGAGATATCAGCAAAACCTTAGTGGCCCAGCAGGGTCGAAGTCTACTGGAGCCATTGGTTATGCGAAAGAAAATCCCGAGATCCTGGAATGAAGACAAAATAAGGTATATAGGAGTAAAAAAAAACCGGATGTTGGATCCCGTATGGATATTTTTTTAAACTGCATTAGATATCACTAAAAAGGTAACGAAGTAAACTTTCAATTAGAATATGTTTTTTTTAGGGTCCCGTACTTCAAAAGGAAAAAACGGAACCGAAGCCGAAAACTTCAAAAAAATCTAACAACTGTGGGAAGTTGGGGCGGGTCGCGGTAGTATGATACAAAAGCGGAAAACATAATCTTGTTTTTATTTACCCCTGCATTCTAATTTAGCCTATTTGTAGGTACCTACGGTCTAACTAAATTAAAACACACCCTAACTTACCGTCGAACATCATGTTTTTGAAATCTCGTTTCATGCGTGACCGGGGTGTGCCTCAACCATCCATGAAACATGATTCTAAGGCATATACCCATGTTCCATTAGGGACGTACCTAAGAAGCCCAACGTTCCGGGTGTTGATTGGCTTATGGCGTTGCACTGCAATCTAATGCAAACTTGGAATGCTCGAATAACATATTGGTAGAAAAGGTCGCCGCACATGGACCACACACGACAGTCACAAACGCTGCCACGAGAAGCTAGAAGCGGCCACAAAGGAAGCTGAAGCGTGCAACAGCCACTTGTGGCCAGTGGCTGCTACTTTTTTTAACCTATACGCTCAGTATCATAATGGACTCTGACGAAGAAGGTTTAAATGCGCGATTGGTGTGTGTCGGCGTTTTGTATCGGTGTTTAGTGGCCAGTGCGGGCAACAAGAAGTGAGCAGCGGCAATTTGTAGCATGTGGCGGCCACGGGCGTCAACCGTGTGCGGTGAATCCATGTAAAATGTATGAGAACTATAGGAAATATGCCAGTGGCGGCGTTTTGTGGTTGTGGCCTGTTTGTGGATGAGCTTGCGGTTAAATCCTTTAGCAAACATGTAGACGTTAGGTTATATATAGACCTGGCAGTAAAGACTGCAGGTATATATATTTATTTGTAATATTGTTGGCCACACGGGATTTTTCATTAGAAATCCCGGGAAGATCCATACCAAATTCCGACCCCCCTGGTTATATGCAATATGTTATTTCTACTTCTTGTTATTTTGATCTATGTAGTTTGTTAAATAAATTCAAGTAACTGCGCTGTTTTTCCATCATTACATTTCCATACAATAAGCATAAACATAATCAGCCATATAATGTTCCATGTTGTTTTATTCGCTACAATACTTCGAAGGAATTCCGTTAATTTAGCCTAGGCTTTGAAAAACCGGTTTTAACACTAATGATGTATACTTTTAACTGGCCTGTTGGTCTAGTGGCCCTGATTGCTATGCCGGAGGTCGTGGGTTCGATTCCCACCCAGGACAAATGTTTGTGTGATGAGCACGATCATTTGTTCTGTGTCTGGGTGTAATTTATCTATATTATGTATGTATTTAGAAATATATAAGTGTGTTTATCAGTTGTCTAGTACCCATAACACAAGCTCTGCTTAGCTTGGGACTAGACGGCGTTGTGTTATAGATATGGAATATTATATTATATTATATATTATACATTCAAAGTCAATTGTGCAGCGTGAACCCAATCTAATTCAAGATAATCATCGTTGATATTTCATTATTTTCGTCCATCCCTTTCAGACACAATATCTTTTCCTAATTTCTATGTTTGTACAGAGCGAGAAGAATATTGAATAGATTCGAAATTAAATGGTTTGTAAATTAACCTAGTTTTTTCACGGAGCAACGTATCACTGATTGAATGATTGATTCAAGAAACGCCTGCATGATATGTACTATACAACTGGAAACATTGGAACTGCACTGCACACAGTCTTTTTCCTGCCCTTATAAAAAAGCGAGTGAAAAAACAAGTCATTTAAACACAAAACACATTATTTTTGTACGGCGAACCACTCGTCAAAACATTTATAACATTTAGCTGCATTTAGCCAAATCATTACTTTGCGCGTGTACGCCAAATCATTAAATTTTTTAATTAAACAAATCGGTACCTACGTGTTCGGATCGCATTCGGTGCCGTCACCCGTGCTCCTTTATTCCATCAACCTACATAATTATTTGTACCATGTTTACAATACAGTTTTCAGTGAACATTCCAATCTACTATTTAACATCTCAGCACACAACCTTTACACTCATCATTTTTTTATTTGAAAAACAGAAATTAATTAATAACTCTGAACGGGCTAACATTTGGAACTTAATTATAAATAATAATTAATCATTTAAAATAAAAAAAAAACATAATTATTTAATTAAGAATTCCATTAAGTATTTAATTAATGAATTATAATTTAATTAATTAATATATATATAGGTGCCGTAGCGCTATTACCGCGGATTAGCATTTAACTTAACTTAGTGTAATTAAATAATAATTAATCATTTAAAATTAATAAAATAATAATTAATTATTTAATTAAGAATTCCATTAAGTATTTAATTAATTAATTATAATTTAATTAATTAATATATTTAAAGCTGCCGTAGCGCTATTACCGCGGATTAGCATCTAACTTAACTTAGTGTAATTTGAATAAACGATTATCGTGAAGTCTGTGGTTTTCATCAACTCACTTCCAACAACTGAACTGTAAGTAGCTATCTCTGACTCATACTTAAAAGTGGCGTCCAAATTAGTTAAGATTGGAATAAATAACAATAGAAATACCTACAACAATAATTTAAATACAAAAACTATGTTAATTCATTCAAAAGCTAATAGATAATATAATATAATATTCCACAACTATCACACAACGCCGTCTAGTCCCAAGCTAAGCAGAGCTTGTGTTATGAGTACTAGACAACTGATAAACATACTTATATATTTCTAAATACAAGCATATTATAGATAAATTAAACCCAGACACAGAACAAAAGATCGTGTTCATCACACAAACATTTGTCCTGGGTGGGAATCGAACCCATGACCTCCGGTATAGCAGTCAGGCTCACTAACCACTAGATCAACAGGTCAGTCATATATTCGTTACTGACAGAAATAGTTTTCATAATCTTATATTTTTGAGCCGTTTGGGGTTGAGACTCTTGGGCCGTGGGGTCCGAGTGCTTTTGCCCTTTTTAAAGAATTATCCAAACGGCTAGTTGACACTTCGCGTGACCAAAGGGTTGGCTTTTACCTCGGTCAGAGATTAAGCATTGCCATACAACGTGGCAATGCCGCCAGTATTTGGGCACACTTCCAGTCGACAGCGATGCGGAGGAATTTTTTGACCCCATATTTTTGATAGGAGTTATTGTGTATATATTATGTAATTTTAATCAGTTTATTTCCATGGAAGATGGGTAGGCCTTTAGTGTGGGACGCTACTTGTGTCGATACTCTTGCGCCATCTCATCTTCCTAGCACGATGTGCTGTGCCAGTGCTGCCGCAGCGGCTGCAGAGAACCTCAAGCGGCGGAAATAGAATAACCTTGTTGGTAGTTATATTTTCGAGCCGTTTGGGGTTGAAACTTTCGGATCGTGGGGTCCGAGTGCTCACAAATTATTTAAAGAACTTTCAAAACGCCTTGTTGACACTTCGCATGACCCAAGGGCTGGCTTTTACTTCGGACAAAGGATAAGCATTGCCATTCAGCGTGGCAATGCCGCCAGTCTTTTGAGTACATTACCAGTCGACAGCGATGTGGAGGAGTTTTTCGACGCCGTACTTTAGATTGCTTTTTTTTTAGTACTTTATGGCTTTTATTGTTATTTTGTAAGTTAGTTTTAATTACGTTATTATTAGATTTAAATGTACATATTATCGATTTTAATAGTGAGATTTCAATAAATTAGTTAAGTGTTTTTATTTTTCTTGTTATATCGTATGTTTTCGTAATCGAATTAGTAGAGCTTTCAGAGATATCAATTTACAAACACTTCAACCATTTTGTCTCAAATAAAATACATTGGTTTAAAATAATTCCTGCCGAAAGATTCTGGAATGGGGACCACGTAACGGAAGACACAGCGTTGACGTTAGACGCCATACTTTAGATTGCTTTTTTTAGTACTTTAGGGCTTTTATTTTTATTTTGTAAGTTAGTTTTAATTGCGTTATTATTAGATTTAAATGTATATAAAATAAATAAAGAAAAAAAAATTTAGTTCAGATTCTACGTACCTATATCCAAATCTGAATAAAAAATCCTTGTTTGAATAGGCCGACAGTAACGACGGATGTTGGTACGCCCCGCTAAAGGTGATAGACAAACAAATATATTGCACATCAATATCCGTTTCGCGTGGACACTACTATGTTTATTCGTTGGACAAAATTAAATTTATTGAACCGGTTAAAATGCAGATTCACAACAAAGGGCGGTATGGTCCTTTGTTGTGAGCCTGCATTTTCCGGTTAAAACAAATTGCAGTGGACAAACTTTCGTTTTACGCGAGGTTTCCGAGGTTCCATTTTGAGGTAGCAAAGGTACATTTTGTCAAAGGGAGGCGTGACTCGTATTGATGTTTAAGTTGAAAAAGGTTCAGGATTTTATTTTGTTTTTATTTCTTTTTAGGGTTCTGTAGCTCAGTCTTTTAAAACGGAACCCTTATAGGATCACTCGGTAGTTCATCTGTACCCTCTAGATCTGCTACTTCTTGGGGTAGTGACAAAACCAAACTTCTAACTTAACACAGTCTAAAGATAAGGTTTATGGTCCGTTTATGGCACCTATTTTGTCATTCACAAGAAAATCAAAACCTATTGTACTTTCCTTTGACCTAGAATTCTGTTTGGCAAGAAGAAAGGGTTACTTGAATTTGAACGCTTTCGAATGCGAGAATTGGACTTCAGAATATCTCAACCTATCAGTGATACTGATAATGATCAAGTAAGTCAATATTATTTGGTATTGAGCTTAAAACATTGGTATCGTTTCAGACTCCTATGTTCATTCTTTGCCGGGTTTCTCTTCCCAAGTGGGCCACATCTCTACCGTATGCTCCACCATGTCCTCGGGGCGGTCCACACATTGATGACAGCCGAGCATTTATTCCGCACGAATCCGGTGCAGGAACCTTCCGAACTTACCAAGTCTAGTGACTACTTCATGCGGAAATCGAGGACGCCGTGACGTCTTTCCAGCTACTTCTCAAAGAGGGGAATTATGGTGTTTCCAGCACCGGGTTACACTATAAGATCCCGCCGGAACTCTGTCCGATATGTCGCGACTTATCGCGTCAGCGGAGTTTTACCCCGGAGTTGCATCTCCATGCGCAAATCGTGCATGCATTCAAGGACTGTTAATGCCTCCAGATCCCATGGTGGTAGGCCAGCAAGGAGGCTCGATACTTCGCGGGATACCGTGCTGTATCCCCGCACCATCCGGATGGCCATGACCCTCTGGCATGCGTTCAGCTTGGCCGTGGGTCGCTTTCGCAGCGACGGCGCTCACACCGGTGCTTCGTAAAGGGCCATGGTCCGAACAATTTCCCTGTAGGGCCTCCGGAAGAATAAATCACACCACTGTGGTGTCGTTCATATATTTTTTGGTAACGACAAGTTCTAATACATTACGTGCGCCTTAATCGATTTCAATTATTTATCATTGATTTGACATTGATGGTCTCTTTCTTTATGCCTTATATTTCCTTAAAAAAAGTAATAGTTATTGTATAATATCGGGTCAAGTTTTATAAATTAATTAATTTATTTTTGTTCTAAATTCCAATTTCAATATTATCATTAAAACATAACGAATTGTTTTATTATACGTTATATCACTAGTAGGCAGTGATGTGGCATGGTAGGCATTAAAAAAAATCGTGACTGACATTAGTGTTTGACGATACACAAGAGAATAGGGTGGAGGACAAAAAATCGATTCCAATTTCAAAATTACATAACCAGGAATGCCCGAGCGCTAAATTGCGAATCGAACTACGTTTATTTATCTAGGAACCTAACGACATTTGTATATGTAAGTTTAAATTTACATTTCCCAGTTTACTAGACAGACAGTATTTCCAAATTTCCTGTCGTTTATACAGTAACGTCCAGGGATTCCTGGGAACGACCGGAATCTAATCGAACGTCCTACGACATGTACTTAATGCTAACGACATCTGCTCACAATTCACCATCTGGGGATAGAAGACAAATAACTGGGGAAATATTGGCTTACCAACTGAGAGCTGAGAGGATATTGATTCTCGAAATATTAATAATACAGGAGGATTTATGTACTTGTTCCTAATGTATACAACGTGTAACTAGAGTAATGCTCAACCTACACTCTGATTAGAAAATAAAGTTATACAGCCCCGAAATTTTACTTATTTATTTAAAGTTTATGTAAAGTCTGCTGCAAAAGTGCATAGGAAGTACAGAAATAAAATCGTGTGAAGCGAGAAATGACGCCATCTAGCGTAAAACCTGATTGAAATGTTGCTATCGACAACATTACATTATACTGTTAATAGATGGCGCCGCTGTGCTTCAAATGATTAATGCTTAATTAATGCTTATTTTTGTACTTTCTTTTTGTTTCTTCAAACATTGAAATAATTTATAATTTCTTTTAAAGAGATGAAGATATTAAAATTGAATATCAATTTATAAATATTTGATTATTTAAGTGTTAGTTTTCAAACTTGAGAGGGTAGGTTGAATATGGATTTACTTATAAAAAATAACTAGTAGGTAGTATAAATAATACTTAGACCAAAGAGTTCTCAATTGGTTGTTCGCTAAGTTAATTTCGATTATCTCGTTCCAGCGCCTTTCGTTCAATTTTATTTTTAACCAGGTGTATTGTCTACTTATTTTACCAAAATGAGTAAATATGCATCGTTATATAGATTTAGTAAAAAGAACTCAAATGATTGCTATGCATAATCAAGGTAAAAACTTGTCAGAAGTAGCCAGAGAGACCGGTGTAAACGTAAGTAGTTTTTTTTAACGCTTTTAAACAAAAAACTCCTATATAATAATCATTATTGGATATTATATATTTCTGTTTTATTGTTGCAGAGAAAAACAGTTGTTCTATGGATATGATGATTTGAAGAAGAGGGTTCTTTGAAACACCATCAAAGAGCTGGCAGACTAAAACTAATAAACATGTTGCAGCATCAAACCATGATAAGGGAGTACGAAGAAAACGGACGTCGGTCGACGAATCACTATGCTATATATATACATATTTTTTGTATTAACTGGAGACCTTGTTATGTGTGTTTAACTTAATATCCGTATTTAAAACAACTTAAAAAAGTTATGAACACTTGATGTGTTGTTGTGCAATTTTATAGTTTTTAGCCTACATTTTTAATCCTTTTGACCTTTGTGATAAAATTATCTGGTATTTTGTTTGTTTTTGTTAAGGTTACATAAGCTTCAAACCTCTTTCCAATTTTGGAAACGAATACTTAAGCTATGGCCTCAATAAGAAATTATATATAATATTATAATCTTATTCGGTTATTAATAAACGGTGATTGTTAAATTTGATTAAGAAATCGTAACTGTTTACCTGCATTTTTTTCATTTTGCTGAGTAACTACCCACTTGAATATTATATTACAAATAAATATCCACTTGTTAGCTTTGATTTAATATTCCTTCCAACTTCTTTTGTTACTTACAAAAAAAAATACAAAAAAACTTACAAAAAGTGTGAGTACTACGTGAGATTTGAACTCATGGCTCATTGATTTACGCATCTATCTGCACATGCTAAACCGCTAGGTCAACATGACTCTAATTTGGACGATGAAATTATGAACTACAATCAGTTGTTGACGACAATGATGACGCATGTGTCTATTATTTGTTAAACTAAAAGTCAAGTTTATACTTTGTGAGATTGCCTTTGCTCGCCACTTAGCTGTGAAGAAACCAACGCCATCTAGTTTAATTTTCGAAAACTTGAACTCTAACGTGCAAGGGAAAATAGGCGTTAAGGTATCTAAGCACTTTTGATGGGTGACTGTACATTACTGATACATAAGCGGACTTAATGCAGCTAGACATTCTCTAACAGTCAACCTTTGCACTTTGGTGCGCACAACAAAGAAATAATAGATAATTCAAATAGAATGAAGTTTCATAATTTTAATCACTTAGATAGTGTTTTTTTTATACATTACTAGCGACCCGCCCCGGCTTCGCACGGGTGCAATGCTGATCACTTCATAGTATAAAACAAAGTCGCTTCCCGCTGTCTGTCCCTATGCACGCTTAGATCTTTAAAACTACGCAACGGATTTTGATGCGGTTTTGTCCAGCATTGCACCAGGGCAAGTCGCTAGTATTAAATATACTACAGAATGTCTTTATACACAACGTTCATAGATTTTTTGTCTTTAGATAATGCAAACATGTTTTCTTTTGAGGTTACTCTTGAAAGAGTGACATATAATAGGCCATGTGAAAAACATTCAACGCTCAAATCTAAGCCTGCAACGTTGAAAGTTTGACCCTGCGATTTATTGATGGTCATTGCAAAAGATATCTTTAGCGGAAATTGTAGGCGTTTATATTGGAACGGTAAATTGGATGGTATTAGAATTCAATTTCAATTAATCCAAACACGGCTAGGTTACATTGTTTTATTATGAAGTTCCTGAGTCTACGTTCCACCTTCCTACATCATCAGATCAGTTCGATAGTACCTTATAGCCAAAGTGCATCTCATGACAATTCTAATAAGCCCAAACACGGCTAGGATACATTGATTAATTAGAGTTTCGGTGCCTATCTTCCGGCTCCATCATCATTATCAGGTCACTTCGATGATACTTTGGAGGTAGGCGGAACAGAGAGTAAGGTCTCGAAAACCGCCTTTGAAAAGGGAGGATCCTCTGGTCAGACGGGTGTTATGTTTGGTGGGCTACTGCCCGATAGATGATTTCGGGCTGTTCAGATATGTTCCAATCGCGCGGAGAACTTTGATTGCGCGATGCAGGATTAGTTCTTATGTGACGCCTTAGATGTCGCTACATCGCTCCCCTCCAGAGATCGGAGATCGCATGGTTCTTGATGCTTCTTGATGCGTGCCAGGCCAGTGGCAGGTTGGTTCCAGTGGGTCGGAACTGTCTGCGGTAATGCCCCAGTGAGTCGGGGTGGTGCTATCCCAGTGACTCGGGATGATGCCCCAGTGAGTCGGGGTGATGATGTCCCAGTGAGTCGGGATGATGCCCCAGTGAGTCGGGGTGGTGATTTCCCAGTGAGTCGGGATGATGCTGCAGGCTCCGGTGAATCGGAGAAGTGCCGCTGGCTCTAATGAGTCGGAGCGGTGCTGTGCGACGTAGTGACTTGACTGCTTGCGTCGACCTGGAGAGTTTCTTCGTGGCTCTTCATGTGACTGGCCGAAGGTGAAGTGTGCTTCGCCAAGGTCGCTGATGAGGCTGAGGGTGATGACAATGAACAGGTATGCAAGCTGGTGGTCAGGACACCCTTTATAGCCGTGGGTGCTGGCTGTATGGCTCGCTGCGCGAAAGCTTGAGGAAGTGATGATGACGTCACGAAGTAGTGGCTGCACAAAGGCTGCGCTGACGTTCTTTGTCGAGGGTCACCAGTTTGGAGGTAGGCGGAACAGAGTGTAAAGTCCCGCAAACCTCCGTTGAAAAGGGAGGATCCTTCGACCAGACGGGTGTTATGTCTGGTGGGCATCTGCCCGATAGATGATTTCGGGCTGTTCTATTTGTTCTAATCCAGCGGAGAACTTTGATTGCGTGATGCATGATTAGTTCTTATGTGACGCCATAGATGTCGCTACAATACCATTTTCAACATAACTATTCAGAACCATTTATTTATTTATTTGTATTGTCATAGTCGCTTAACTGTCTTCATTGTGATATCTATGTGAGTATGAAGTTCCGTTGGCCATTCCTGGTCTTCTTCATCAGTTCCACTTCATCAAATGTTACTTTTTGACTGTAAATACTTATGTTCTCGATGAAAATACCAAAATCACTATATGGTTGCCTATAATATTTGAGGAGTTCCCACGATTTCTCATGGATCCCATCATCAGAACTGGATTTTGAAAAAAATGGGACCTTTAATACTTGGGGAGTTCTCTCGATTCATCATGGATCCCAAAAAAAAAAATTGCAAATCGGTCCATAAACGACGGAGTTCAGAGATAACACACAAAAAAAAAACATACAACCGAATCGATAACCTCCTCCTTTTTTGAAGTCGGTTAAAAACACTAAAACGATCAAAATAACTTTAATTTCGGAAGCCGGTGTTTCTGGTATTGTTTGCTTGTTATTTAACACCGAGTTCCAAAATTAAAGTTATTGTGATCGTTTTAGTGTTTGTTTTTTTTTTTTGTAGTGAAGTCGGTTATTTATTTTTTGTAAAAAGTTTTTTATTTCACACTTTTTAGTTGTGATGCACTTATAGCCAGAGTACCTATTTCTCAGTACTATCCGAATTAACCCAAACACTGCTAGGATACATTATTTTATTATGAAGTCCCCATACACCTCCCGGCTCCATCATCAGGTTAGTTCGATAGTACCTTATAGCCAACTTGTGCTCCTAGACTGCACAGGTGTCACTGAAATACGCACACGAACCTTATGATCCCCGAACTCCCTTATTGATGCCCTGAAAAACCTAACAGGCCTAATCTATTTTTTGGAAAGATTTGGGCTGGTTGGAATGAGCCCACCAAAGGTTATGACCGCCATGGCCCACGTACAACGTCCACATAGGACTAAGTGCGGAAACCATACATAAATAGATAGATAGATAGCCAAAGTGCATATCATGACAATTCTAATAAGCCCAAACACGGATAGGTTACATTGATTAATTACAGAGTTCCAATGCCTAACTTCCGGCTCCATCATCATCATCAGGTCACTTCGATGATACCATTTTCAACATAACCATTCAGAACCATTTATTTATTTATATTGTCATAGTTACTTAACTATCTTCATTGTGATATCTATGTGATGGTGAAGTTCCGTTGGCCATTTCTGGTATTCTTCATCAGTTCCACATCATCAAATGTTACTTTTTGACTGTAAATGCTTTAGTTCTCGATTAAAATACCAAAATCACTATATGGTTGCCTATAATATTTGAGGAGTTCCCACGATTTCTCATGGATCCCATCATCAGAACTGGATTTTGAAAAAAATGGGACCAATCTGGAAGTAACCGAGTATCAATCTTTGAAAGAATCAAGTTATTTACCGCAACCGCTATGTCCCTGCATTTTAAATCTTTAATATCTTCGAAAATATTCACTTCAATTACACGCTGTAAAGGACCATATTGATCTATATTAAATGCACAATGTATTTAAGGTACTTAATTGGATAAAGATTAATGCTGTATTGCTTAAAATCGCTTCGTAAATAAGCCATTATTTCTCGTAAAAAGTAAAGGATAAAAATTAGTTACTGTGGGTTATACCTAAAAGATAGACATATACCATCGCGGACTTTTTTGTAGATCTTATTAAGGTGTACAATATTGTAGTACATTATTTTGATCTATCTCTTAGGGTTCAGCCAGCGTTTGCAATGTAAGCGCAAAAAAATGTGTTTATTTACGACATCACATTAAAAACCTCTAAAATCATCAGTGTTTCTCTACTATAATGTGCGTGTATTATACTTATAAACCTTCCTCTTGAATTACTCTATCTATTAAAAAAAACTGCATCAGAATCCGTTGCGTAGTATTAAAGATCTAAGCATACATAGGGACAGACAGACACGAAAAGTGACTTTGTTTTATACTATGTAGTGATATCAAATATTGTTATATTCTAGTTAGTGTTTTTAAAGCAGTGATGGCTGAGTGGTAATGGCGTCGACTTACAAGTTGTAGGTCGCGGGTTTAAACCCAGCCAGGCGCATTACTTTGTGTAATTTATTTCATCACCACTGCTCTCAAAACGGTGGAGGAAAACATCATTCACCAACCCGCACTGGGACCGCGTGGTGGATTACAGCCCATTCCCTCTCCTAGAGAGAGGAGGCCTAAGTCCCAACAGTGGGAACATTAAAAAGCTGATTATGCTAGTGTTGTTTTATGAAATTAGATAGATAGATATGAAATTAGATTAACAGGCAAATAATATGGGAAACATCGGTAACGTATCGGTATTAATATCTACACACGCACACACAAACACGCTAGTGACTCAATTAAGATTTACAAAACAATCCTTGATTTTTTTTAGAATAAAAAAAAACTATGTTAAAAAGAGCTGAAATTGATTCAGAGCCAATTCTGAACATACTGCATTCAGGATGTGCATTTATTATATCATACATAATATATGTTGTATGTAGTTGGCGCAGGTCTTTTTTAGGGTTCCGTACCTCAAAAAGAAAAAACGGAACCCTTATAGAATCACTTTGCTGTCCGTCCGTTCGTCTGTCTGTTTATGTGTCAAGACCCTTTATCTCGGGAACGCGTGGAGGTATCGAGTTGAAATTAAAACCATATACTCAAATTTGCGGTTCCTTAAAGCTGTGAAAAAATCAAATAACTGAGTTTACGGAAAAAAAAAGATACGGCCGTTTATGTCGCAAAAAACGTGTATTTCGACACTCTCAAGGTAGTAATCAAAATTCATAGGGTACTTCCCGTTGACCCAGAATCCTGAAATTTGGCATGAAACAAGATCTCATAATACAAGTGTAAGAAAAAATCTGAAAACTGTTAATTTGCAGTTACGCCACCAAAAAAAACTTTTACTGCGATTCGGAAAAAATTCGATCGCAGGATCGCAGTCAATAAAACATTTAAAAAAAAATGTTGCCCCGATCAGCACCCTCAGATAAATGACTTTTCTGTTAGCGTTTTTGCCAAACGCTAAGAACAAAAAAACTTTTTCCAAAAAAAATATAACCTATTTCACTACAAAAAAACACTGTTTCGGAAGTCGGTGTAACAACGACTTCCGAAATTAAAGTGGTTTTGATTGTTTTGGTGATTGTTTGTTTTGGTTTTGAAAAAGTTATTTATTTCTCACTTTTTAGTTATGATACATGAGGTCCATAAACGGCGGAGTTCTGAGGTAACAACACACATAAAAAATATGATAAAAAAAAAACAATACAACCGAACTGTGAACCTTTTTTTGAAGTCTGTTTAAAATGTATGGTAATGACATTACCTGCGGAGAAGTCACGTGACAAGTGGTGTAACAGGGCGCTGATATAACAACCGTCTGGTTGGAGGATCCTCCCTGTTCCTCATACCTCTAAAACGTCATATCCCGTTAAGAGCACACGCTTCAACACCGCGCCAGTTTTCCCCTCGAGATAAGTTACGAGTATATCCATATTTTGCCAGTCATGTTCAAATTCCACTTAATAATGAATGAACATGCTACCGTCACTCACAAATCCTGCCTTCGACTGCTGTTGAAAACTTTCAAATTCAAAATAACATTCCTACCCAACAATACTTGGTTAGGAATCGAACCCTTTTTTTTTGGGTGAGAAATCATGAAATCACACAATAACAATAACACTCATCAGAGTGGAGTGACAGTGAATGGCAGACTTTCACTGACTAAAACCTGTGTTTCTTCAGATGCCTTTTGTGTTCTAGGACCTCGGCAACTCTCTAATCTCTTATTAAATGCGAATAAAACTAAATGTATAAAGTTCTCATTACCGAATGTCCCTCAAGTTGGCGTCAACCTAATTCTTGATGTCAAAAAACTTGATGTTATTACGGAAACTGTGTTCTTAGGTATAACTATCGATTCTAAGCTGCAGTGGGGCGCTCATATTAGAACTCTTTCCGGTAGATTAAGCTCAGCCACATATGCAGTAAGAAAAAAAAGGTAATTGACAGATGTAGCCACAGCTAGGTTAGTTTACTATTCTTATTTCCACAGTATTATGTCTTATGGCATTTTAATGTTGGGATCTGTGTGGATGTAGACACAATTTTCATATTGCAAAAGAGATCAAATAAATACGCGTAGTAAACACGAAATTGTATTACACAAATGGAGATTAGCTAAGACCAGCAAGTCATTATTTTTTAATAAGCAGCTTTTATAACAATCTGCCAAAGGCGGTGACTGAACTTAGCGAGGGAAAGTTCAAAACCCATATTCAGCGTGTCCTAACTAAAAAAGCGTAAGTATTACAAGGTTAAAGACTATATCGAAGTCACGCTTGTTTGGCAATGACTGCTTTTGCACATGTGGCCCCCTGGTAACTCATAATATTGTGTAAATGTATCTATTAACTGCTCCACATTTGTTGTAATATGTACTTTTTTTTTCTAACACTTTTTATTAGACATCAACCATCATAAATTCGTTAGTAATTTATTTTGTTAACGTGTCATTTATTGATAATTGTAATTATTTATTTTTCTTGCTTTTTTTTATATAGCTCCTTTTTTATAATGTGAATGTGAGAACAATGTAGACTCCGCGAATTCTTAGGTTACTTCCTATTTCGACTCACTTTTTATTATGATTATTTTTATTGTACTTTTTAGTACAATAATGACCGGTCTACACTGTCCTTACATAACTGTATTATGGAAATATTGTAAGAAAAACAGTATTTTAAAGAGTACCTAACCATGGAGTTTCTTACCGGTTCTTCTCTATAGGAAACGACCAATTTGGAACCGTGCACTAGCTTCTGACGTTTTTTAAGTGCCCATGTAAGCCTATGTGAAATAAAAACACTTTTGAGTTTAACTTGACTTTGACTCTTTGGAACAAATCTTCATACTCAAAAACAGCACTTGCGACAGAAAAACCATCGAGACGGTGACACGTACCTACCATATTATTATCAAAATGAATTTCCTATGCAGACTACGTGACTCTAGGCATACCAAAGCATAGACTTCATTAAACTGTTTAGTATTATCTTTTTTCTCAACGTCATTACGGGATTATTTTAAAGAGTATAATTTTTTATTACGTTTTGTCTATGTTCCTTAATTAAAAAATAAATAAATTATAGATAACTCTGTGGCCAGGGTAATTGTGACCATGAATATTATAAGTAATGGCGTCGCTAATCACTGACACCTGGGACGTGGCATTCTAGCCCATCAAATCTAAGGGTCGCCACACACGGTCCACACACCGCAGCCACAAACGCCTCCACGAGAAGCTAGATGCGGCCACAAAGGAAGCTGAAGCGCGTGACAGTTACTTGTGGCTGGTGGCTGCTATTTTTTTTTAACCTATACACGCAGTATCATAGTGAACTCTGACGAAGAAGGTTTAAATGTGCGAGTAGCGTGTGACAACTAGTGCGAGCCATAAGAAGCGAGCAGCTGCGATTTGTAGCGTGTGGCGGTCACCGGCGTCAATTGTGTGCGGCGAATCCATATAAAATGTATGAGAACTACAGGAAATTTGCCGGTGGTGGCATTTTGTGGTTTTGGCCCGTGTGGAACGACACCATGAAGTACTGTTTGACATTTCACACTTTTAAAGCCGAAATAACTTTGTAAAGGCGTAACTCACACAATTTCAATACTTTTTTCCGTAAATCCATGGAATTATGAAACTATTTATAATTATTTTATCAGAAGATAATTATACAATTTTAATCAACAAATTAAAATCTTTCAAACAAAATGATCTTTAAGTGCATCATGACTAAAAACTGAGAACAAAAGTACACAGACATGAATTTCGAATTGCTAGTCAGATTCGAAATCCTCCTCGCGTCACTTTTATTTGCATTATCATAATTCGTGTGACAGTGTCAAGGAAGTTTGAAGTTTTTAGAAACCAAGCATTGATTGACAGACATTGAGTTTTTTACTGCAAATCTACTTTCAGTCAATTTTTAACTCCCAACGCAGTACGAGGGTGTACTTTATGTGTTTGTGTCTGTATGTTTGGCTGTGGCACCGTATCTCTTAAACGGATTTAGATGTAGTTTTTTTTTATTGAAAGCAAGTTTTTTTTATCAATGGTTTAATTATTACTTGGTGACTTGTAAAGACACTTAATAACTCCATCAACAATTTCCGGGCCGGACGGTGAACAACCCAATGCTCGTCGTCTGCAAGCCCACGCTTATGGCACGGTAATATTATCTATACTTATGGTGGCAGTGGGCATGTAATGGCTGAAATTAGGATTATATTCAATTTAATATAGGCTATGTTTTAGTTTTCATTACATTACGTAGTAACTTTATTACACGCATTCTTTGCTGACCGTTCATACCATAACAATTTTTTTCATAAATAAATACTTTTCCAATTTCTGTTACTGAATCGTAAGTTGTAAATATTTTATTCAATATTGGTATATGAAATGTGTTTTCGACATCAGGCGATCAAAAAGTTTAATTAAAACTCCGTCGATATGTTAATTAACAGTTTCATTAATGCTGTCTGCAGATTGATATACACTTGATATTACCACTTGCGAGATTTTAATATAAATCCAGAATATTGAAAGACGGTTGATAGTTAATGACCAATTAAAAGATAACATAATAGCATAGCATAATCAGCCTTTTAATGTTCCCACTGCTAGGACTCAGGCCTCCTCTCTAGGAGTGGGAATAGGTCGTAATCCACCACGCGGGCCCAGTGCGGGTTTTTTTTTTTTTTAGGTGGGAAAATCATCTAATGACAAATCCCGCTCTTGGGCGGAGCGAGAGATAGTGCCAGACTTTTACTAACTAAAAACCCACTCCTGTTCCTTCGTTGCCTTCGTCCCAGGGCCCCGGGTTTCGTTTTCACACTACCCATGGCCCCAGTAGGCTTCGACCCTGCTGGGCCCCTACGATTTGCTGACATCTCCCTGAGGCGCGTGTGGAACAATACGCGCCGTCGACGACTTGGGCTCGGTCCGGACGGTTACCGGACGGTCAGACGGCGAGCCACCCATTGCTCGCCGTCCGCAAGCCCGCGCCTACGGTGGCCGGAAATCGGGATCGGAATCTCGGCGGCGGTAAGGGCGTGAGGACCGTTGCCTCACGCGATCGGCCGCCTCCTTTGCTAGCATTACTGCTTCGCAGAAGGAGGCGACCGCCTGCCACTCTTCCTCGCTCCGGACCATGGCCTGTACCAAGGCCCGGCGCGAGAGATCACCGCCGCCGATCGCCCCCACAAGGACACGGCGTTGCTCTGCCCAAGCGGGGCACACCTCCACCGTGTGCTCTACCGTGTCCTCCGGGCGGTCCACACAGTGGCGACACCCGGGCGTCGCTTCCGCACGAATCCGGTGCGGGAACTTCCCGAACTTACCGTGTTCGGTGAGAACCTGCGTCATACGGAAGGTGAGGACGCCGTGAGGTCTTTCCAACCACGCCTCAAAGAGGGGACTTACCGGCCCAGTGCGGGTTGGTTAATGTCACATGTCTTCGAATTTTTTGGTTCTAGGACATGCCGGTTTCCTCATCCTTAAAAGATAGCTGTGTGTAAATTATAGTTGACCACTCAGTGGTCAATCCTTTTATCGGGTAAGTGTGGTCTTAGATTATTTATTTATTTAGGTATTTAAACTTCATGTATATTAGTGGTATATTGGCGGACTTAATGTAAAAATGCATTCTCTACCAGTCAACATTAGCGATGGACCAACTCGCATTTTCAAAAACTCGAGTTAATCGAATTTGAATGATGGCAATTCGGTCCGACGACTTAACTCGTTCTGCCGAATCAACTCGGTCCACCGAGTCAACTCGTCAACTAATGATTTTAATTCGTAAGACTACCAAGTGAAATTCTGTATAAAAACTTAACTTTCCTTAAATCATTTGGCATTGCGATTCGCGTCGAGTCAATTCGAGTTCTACTTAGTTGAATCACGCGGTGCGCTGCAACTCCCATCATAACTCTTATTCACTCGTCTGTGGTTTGACTCGATTAATATAAGGTCAAACACAATGTTGTTTTTATTAACCCAAAGATTGACACACCTATGTATGTGCACAATCAACCTCACGCCCTAGCCGCCGCGACAGAAAACGCCTTGGGGTGTCGGGAATCGCAGAGCGATCTCCGGCCAACGCAGGTGCGAGCTCGCGTATGTCGAGCAATAGGTAGCTCGCCATCCGCTGGTCCTGTAAGAAGTGAGCCCGAGTCGTCGAGCGCGCATAGTTTTCCATGCGCGCTTCAAAGAGATGTCAGCAAATCATAGGGCCGATCCCTGTCAGGTCTGCGAATTGTTCGAAAGATTTACCGCATCTTTGCAGTAGGAACAGAATAGCACTGCTGGTTGAAACGCTTTTTCAATCGTTAGGAAATGAATTCTGGATTTACTACCGGCAGACCTTATTATCTAAGATTGACGTTATAATTTGAAATTAATGGTTAAATGTAGATGTTTTTTTTAATTATAGAATAATTTATTGAGCCAAAAAAATTCGTTGATATTTACAATTAAGAGCGGCTAACCTGATGTAACGCTAATACGTGATTAAGATGTTATAAGGTACATATCTTTCTTTAGATATTTTGGATAAACAGATATCTTGTGGATATTATCTAGGCTTCTATAGAAATCAAAATATAAACTTGTATAAAACTAATCCAGTAAAGACCTTTCTGCTATTTTACGTGAACTTTGGCCCTCCATAATGTACTCATTTCCTAAAAATATAAAAAAGCACATCTATGTAAGTCTTGCACATATAATCAAGATTTTGAATGACGTAAATTTTTCTCAAAAACTTTTAAGGGTTTTAAAAAAACACATATTTTCTGGAACAAGTTTTGTGAAATACCTATTTGAGTAAATCACGGAATTACCGAATGACAACAGAGTTCTCAGGCGTTATTTCTCTTTTTTTGCATTGCCTCTTCATCAAACATCGCGGTGGATTGCGTTAGATGAAGCAACACGCTTTTAAACCATGCTCGACGTTGATGATAGGCGAGTGATGAAGGGCCCTCTTAAGTATAAACCCTAGACCATAATCGGCATTATAATGTTCCCACTGGTAGGACTCAGGCCTCCTCACTAGGAGAGGGAATGAATGAGTCCATCACACGGACCCAGTGCGGATTGGTGGGTGTCACATGTCTTTGAATGTTTTGGTTTTAGGACATGCCGGTGTACTCACGGTTTTGGTGATGAAATAAATTACACAAAGTAATGCACCTCGCTGGGTTCGAACCCTCGAGCTACAACTCGTAAATCAGGGTCGTTAACACTGGGCCACTACTGCTCACACTGCTTTGTTTTTATGCTTAGACCACGGATTCCTGGTTTCGTGAGGTCTATTCTCTTTCAGACCAAATACAAATTCGTTCGTTTTCCGGTTCGATTCCCACCCAGGACTAATGTTTGTGTGATGAGCAGGATTATTGGTTCTGTGTCTGGGTGTAAAGTATCTATAATATGTATGTATTTAGAAATATATAAGTATGTTTATCAGTTGTCTAGTACTCATAACACAAGCTCTGCTTAGCTTGAGACTAGACGGCGTTGTGTGATAGTTGTGGAATATTATTATTATTATATACTTCAGAGCAACCCGTTTTAAATAACGGCAGTTTTATAGCTAAAGACCTAATGTATATTCCATAAGTTTCACACAACGTCATCTAGTCCTAAACTAAACAGAGCTTGTGCTATGAGTACTAGATATATAATATAATAATATAATATACTACAACTATCACACAACGCCGTCTAGTCCCAAGCTAAGCAGAGCTTGTGTTATGGGTACTAGACTACTGATAAACATACATATATATTTCTAAATACATACATATATAGATAAAATTACACCCAGACACAGAACAAATGATCGTGCTCATCACACAAAAATTTGTCCTGGGTGGGAATCGAACCCACGACCTCCGGCATAGCAGTCAGTGCCACTAACCACTAGACCAACAGGCCAGTCAGATATCTGATAACCATACTTATATATTTTTAAATACACACATATTATAGCATAGCACGAAGAATCGCCAAACTAAAGTGGCAATGGGCAGGGCACATTGCTCGCAGGACAGATGGCCGTTGGGGCCGAAGGGTTCTGGAATGGCGACCACGTACCGGAAGACGTAACGTTGGAAGGCCTCCTACAAGGTGGACCGATGACTTGGTAACGGTTGCGGGAGTCCGATGGATGCGAGACGCACAGGACCGTTCATTGTGGCGACACTTGGGGGAGGCCTATGTCCAGCAGTGGACGTCTTTCGGCTGAAATGACGATGATGATAATGACATATTATAGATAAATTACACCCAGACACAGAACGACAGTGCTCATCACACAAACAATTGTCGCCACTAACTACTAGAACGACAGGCAGTCAAATTTTGATTAGATCAGCTGAAAGATCATTTCAGCTGCATTATGTCCACTGCTAGATATAGGCCTCCCCCAAGTATTACCACATCAAGAGGTCCTGTGCGTTTCGCATCCTTAGTGTTCCCACAATCCTCACCAGTTCATCGGTTCACCTTGTCAGAGGCCGTCCAACACTGCGCCCTAGTAAAAACTAAAAAGATTTATTCATTTACTTAGATTAGACATTTCAAATAAATACACGACGTCAATATGGTCTATGGTCAACCGTCAAGATGACATATCAAATATTCCTTATTTTTCAATTTAAATCAATTCTCTTTGTAAAAACTCATCGAAAGAGCTTTGACATTTCAAAATGTGTTCGATATGGGATGATGCATGTGGAATCCTGGAGGAGCGATGGCCTGATGCTGCTTAAGCGAGCCACGTGACCCTCCGCCGCGCCGCTCCTTTGATGACTACCATTCCACTGCGCACACGATGTTGGAAAGTAGCAGATTTTGGACTTATTGTGCTCCATTGGTGTAATTGTTGCAAGGCGTTCCGTGTGAGGATAAAAATAAATAAATAAATACATGACGTCAAATACACGATGTAACATAATACAAACTAAAATAATCCACAAGCGTTCTCTTTATACTGAGTGCTTCTTGAAAGTCAATCAAGATAACCTTGACTAAAAAACAAAAGACGACTACAGTACAATAGCTAATGAAAAGCTAAGCTCTCATA